>CM074437.1:11655891-13155891 GCA_037101425.1 Elopichthys bambusa
ATCATATTTTATTCTATTGGAAATACATCAAACTATTTTTGAATTGCTCATAAGATAGTATTTTTCTTTAAATCAGAAAAGATGTTTGAGGAAAAAGTAACTTGAATATAATATGTCTTATTTTTCTTCTCACTTGGGTTTGGCCTTCTGTTATTTGTTGGTTTGTTTTCTGAATTTAGTTTTACTCTTAGCGCCATTTGGCAAATTAGACAAGGCATTGCATAGATACTGATTTTATATTTATGTGAGATGATCTGCTGTGATTTTTCTTTCATATCCTAACTCAGGCTTTTTCAAACTGGGGTCTGCACAAGGGTTATAGATCAGAATCAGAATCAGAAAGAGCTTTATTGCCAAGTATGTTTACACATACAAGGAATTTGTACTGGTGACAGAAGCTTCCACAGCACAGACGGAATGCAGCGACAAGATGATAAAAATAAAATAAGTTATTAAAAATAAATATTTAAAAAAAAAAACCATAATATACAAAATAGACAGTGGACAATATATATGTATATACAGTTGTTATATACAATGCAAGGGAATGTGAATAAGAATTATGGTGTGCTAAATTAATATTAGTATAAATAGTATTTTGTATTGCACGTTTATTGCCCAGTGGGGACATTTAACTGTTCATGAGGTAGATGGCCTGAGGGAAGAAACTATTATTGTGCCTAGATAATAGTATTTTATATACTAGGGCTGCATGATTAATCATATTTTAGTTGTGATAACGATTTTTTACTTCTCTCGATTAATTAAGAATAACCTTCGCAATATTGGCCTGCTGTTACTGAAAAAGAGCTTAAATCTCCCAAATAGAGCTTTTCTCTTAAACACATACATTTTTGCCTGTTGTTTTTTGGCAGCGCCTATTTGCACTAAGTGATGCTATTAGATGCTGTTTACACTAAGTGAAAATATCATATTTTCTTAACAATAGATGCTATTTACACTAAGTGAAAATAGCAATATATTCTATTTACACTGTGAGAATAGAAGCATTTTCTTAGCGATATGCTATTTACACTAGGTGAAAATAGCGATAGATTATATTTACACCATGTAAAAGTATCAGTTCTTTGCAATAAGAGTAAATAGTAATTAGATGCTATCTATACTTTATATTGGCAGATTCTATTTGCACCTCAGTATTTTTGTACATTAACAGGATGCAATAATATCATAGAGGGTAAATGATTATATTTATTAAGATTATTAAATGGATGCTGCCTTATTGGGAGAAAAAAAAACCTCCCTACACCTAACCTTTCCCAATAAACACTTTTAATATTATTAAACACTCGTTCGCAGTTTATTTCCACTTTTAGAACATTATTTTAATTTTTATTAAGTGAAACGTAACAATTGATGTATGGACATCATCTAAAACATAAATTATCAACATAACAGCAACTTTTATAAGTACAAATGTTTACAAACTCTAATTTAATACTGAATGCATGGAATTAATCAGCTGATTCTGTTGCATTTGTGATAAATGATATGTTTTCAGGCTCATTTATTTAATGCAGTTGACTCTTTAAATTATGACATTTCATTCTTTTCAGTGAGATTTCTGGTGCAAACTAATCTTGAAGGACTACATAATGTTATACAACAACACACTTTAAAATGAATAACATTTCTGTAATTTTTTAACTATTACTTCATGTAATATTTATTGTTTGCCGTGGGACAAAAAAAAACATTTTATCAATATGTTGTGACTCAACAAACAAACAAACATAAAAAAACAAAAGACACCAAAACCGTAACATAAAATTATATTTTAATCAATAATCAGTTTTATTTGTGCAATGTAATCCAAATCTATGGAAGCTTTATGACAAAGTTTTAGGGCAGTGATATCAAACACTCATTGGCTCTGGCCTGCTTTATCACGATTGCAACATGCTGTGTTTCCCCGGGAATGAGATGAGGTTGAACACACTCCCCCGGGCATATGGCCAAAGGAGCTGGCACGCACCATTTCATCACTCATTCAGATTTGTTCTTCGGCGCTGAACGAAGTGTCATCTATACACAAGCTCATTCTATTCACCTTGTTTGAGAAAGATTGCTGGTGTTACGGCGCAGTACAATGGTTGGTTACACTTTATTTTACAGTGCCATAGTTACATTGTAATTACTCAAATAAGAACTGAGTACTATTAATTAGTGCTAGGCGGTATACCGGTTCATATGGTATACCGGTTTCAATTTCGAGACTGATATGTATTTTTCAAAAACCGCCATACTGAAACAGCTGCTGTATCTATTCAGTGGCCATGAAGCGCTATGTAGAGCGTATAGAGAGCGGACTTCTATTAACTGCATACCCTTCTTACACTAATGGAAACAACTCTATAACACAACAATAAATAACTCACAAAACAATCTCTCTTTAATACTGCAAATACCATGTAGAGCCATATGATTCCACGATGCAGAAAACACAGAGGAAATCACAGAATCCAGTCACATATAGAACTTGCTGTATAAAGCTAAACGTCACAGAATTTGCCAATTTTTGGATAAATAAATCAAAAGTCGGGCTGTACAATCAGATATCGATACGGACTAGTGTCTGTGAATATTAAAGCTAAAAAAGACTGCTATTGAAATTTGAAGTCTGTATGAATGAGCACTGCATTTTCGTCTACTACTACACATACTGAATCACGTGTGACGCTAGCGATGATTTCAGTGTCTGCTGTCTCACTCACTATACACATCTTCATCTGCAGAGCTGCTCTTAGGGTCACTTTATGAACATTTCACCGTTTAATTTGATAAAACTATCGGCATTTGTTGTATCATATACATAGGAAGTCAAAGGTCTTCACGACCCTGTCAAAATAAAAGTTTGGTATAACTTGAAATAACAGAAGTATGCTATTGTACAATTGAGTATACTTTAATTAATAGAGATAATAATAATAATAAACACTGTTTATTAAAGCTCAAACTCAAAGGTCTTCATTGAAATGACAGAAATTGCACAGTAAAAATGTAGCCTACTTATTAATATTATTAATTTAATTAAATTATTAAATTATTTGATTACATTTTAAACTAAATTGTTAGCTTCATGAACTGATTTAATTACAGTTAATTTTTAATTGTCATTACAATGTTTATATAATCCCTGTACTCCTGACAGTAAAATATGCCAAAATAAAGGTCCAGTGCAAAAAAACGTGACATACCATGAAACCGTCAGAATCTTAAAAAAAAAAACGTGATAGAGATTTTTGGTCAAACCCTCCAGCACTACTATTAATTAACTATGTAATTACTATAGAGTTACAGTTAGGGTTAGGGTTTGGTTTAGGGTTAGTTACTTATAATTATGCATAATTTACTGTTATTACTATAGTAAGTACATGTAGTAACGTGTAACTACGGCACTGTAAAATAAAGTGTAAAATTAAACAGTAAACACAGATGGAAAGCATCTTTTTAAAGAGGCCTTACTTCCTGTGTGTTTCTGGGTACGGTCGGTATCTCTCATTCTCAGGCGGCCACAATTTTTGTCGGACGTTTGTATCGCACCCAAGCGGAGACAGCATTCGTGGATGATTCACTTCGACAACATGACCGTGGCAACATTGCAATTACAACTCTTTTTTTCTAATAAAAGGAGTCAACTCTGCATTGCACAAGGCCACGGTGGCTAGTGATTTGAGGGCAACAATGGGAGCTTTTCCGCCAGGTAAATCTCCACTGACCTCCCATTCCTCATCTTGCACATTGCACCCGATAGAGATCCCGAAAGACTTCATCGTTGTGTCACATGATGCAGCTGAGTTTTCGTTTGGGGCTCCAAATGCGGTTGAATCATTGATCAAAGCTTCAGGTGGAGAAGCCCATCCCAAGTTCGATGCTGAGTTGGCGGCCATGCTTGCCCGGACCGCTGTGAACATTGGGCTGGAATGAAATCCTCCACAATGTCCTGAGCATTTGCGATTGGATGATTGGTATCTGGGCTCAGAGCATGACTCACAGCCAGAAGTGCATGAAGAGCTGGCGAAGTCAACTTCTTCCATCCTCACTACCCTCAGTGGTGGGGCATGGAGGTTCCTCAGGTGGAGCGTGCAAAACGCCGCTACCTGGTGGAATTGTCCTAGACTCCTGTCCAGGGCCAGTTTACTTCGTCTCTAATGGTGAAGGCTTAAAGGCCAAGGCATAAGATCTGCACAAGGGTAGTCCTGAGCTGGGATTGGTGCAGGAACTACATTTGTGATCAGCTTTCAGCCAGGCAATGTTCACTATGGTGGTCAAGAGTGCCATCTCTGGCTCAAACTTGCTGAGATGCGGGACATAGACAAAGTTCACTTTTACAATGCCCCCCATCTCACGACACTGTGACACTGTCGAGGACTTTGCCCAGCACTTCTCGGCAGTAAAGAAGCAGACAGAGGTCATTAAACACATCATGCCTCAGCGCAATTCCCCTGCCACCTTCAGGATGCTTAGGCCCTCTACCCCGTCTGCTCGTCGCTGAGGGCATCCACCTGCGGCTGCCACACCTGCTCCGCTGCCAATTCAGACCCAGCATATGGGCCAGCAGCAGCGTTGAGCCGCCCATTCATCAGGCGAGCGCCGAGAACCCGATGAAGTCTTTGACGTGTCCCTGAGAGGGGCGACCCAGCTCTTTCCCAGGAGGTGGTGAATGCACTGCTCTTTTCCCTGGTGGAGGGCCAGGTGGAAAATCTTTGGTTTCATTTTATTTTTGTTCCTCATTTCTTTGGGTCACACAGTTCACAGCTTGGACATGATGGACACTAGCTGGCCGCCTCCTCATGTCCAGACGTGACTCACACAAAGCCCCTCATAGGTCAGTGTGGCACGTTTAGAGGATGTGCAGCTTTCTCATTTGTCACAGACCAGTTACAGTTGGGGCTAATGGAGCAAGGTAAGTGTTTCAGTAAACCTACGCTCAGCTTCGCAGCCCCGCCACTGGTACGTCATAAATTATTGTTCCTTTAGGGCCACTCGGGTGGAGTTTGGAGGCCTGGTTAGCACCTCCCAACCCGTAGCACTAGCTCATCAGGACAGCTGTAGCTTTAAGCTTACAGATAGACCTACTAAAACATTCTTTGATCTATTAGCTTACTTTTGTTTAATGCAATGTTTAATCAGTTGCATCAACCCAGAATGCCTAATGTTGGATTTATTGCTTGTGTTAGGCTACATGAGATAAATGAAGCTAAATTATTTTTGTCTGCCTCATGTAGGAGATTTAATCCGGGTGCGGTTCGTGTCGCAGTTTTGATGTCAAACGGGTCAGGTTGGGTACGAAATAAAATTAGTGTTGCTGTCAGATAACGGGTCAGGTGTTCTGTTAATAACCGCGGGTACGGGGCGGTTGCAGGTTTATCATACAGGACTCTGCTTAGTGTCCTATTTCCAGCGGTGACACAATCACTCAAGCCAGAGCCCCCTCTATGAGGTGGCTGTATGCTTTGAAGTGGAGTCTGTTAGTGAACTGATGTTCTTCCCAAGGGGAAGACCCACAGAGATGTGCGGTCGGATCGGTGCTTTCCTTCCTGCAAGATAGATTGGAGGGCCAGCTGTCTCCTTCCACCTTGAAAGTGTATATGGCCACCATATTGGCACATCACAACGCAGTGGATGGTAAGTCTCTAGGGAAGCATTACCTAATCACCAGGTTCCTAAGAGGCACCAGTTGGTTTAATCCTCCTAGCCCATGCCTTATTCCTTCATGCGATCTCTCTGTGGTCTTGCTGGGCCTACAGAGAGATTCTTTCGAGCCGCTGGAGTCATTTGAGCTTAGGGTCCTCTCATTGAAGACGGCATTCCTGACCGCGCTCACCTCCATCAAGACGGTTGGGGACCTGCAGGCATTCTCTGTCAGCGAAACATGCCTTGAGTTTGGACCGACATACTCTTGCATGATCCTGAGACCCCGGCCGGGCTATGTGCCCAAACTTCCCACTATCCCTTTTAGGGACCAAGTGGTGAACTTGCGAGCACTGCCTTGGGATAAGGCAGACCCAGCTTTGTCATTGCTATGTCCAGTATGCGCTAGGGTTGTGACGGTGAGGAAATTTTCACTGGGATGGGGGGAGGGATGTTCCCTGTATTGCACCTCGCTTTTAAATTTGAAATGTGCTGTCTCGGCTCCTCAGCACAAACCTGAATAAGTGGTGCATGCTGGCTCCTTTTGGCTCAAATTTTCATTGGCCTTTACTCAATGTATCAGAAGTTTTTGCTGCTCCCAAGTGCAACCCCTTGAGTCATCGACACCAGGTCTTGTTCCCTTTCATCAGGGAATGGAGGTTACAATAGTAATCGAGAGGCTATGCTCTGTACCTATACAAAACTATTGCATACCACAAGTGAGGAGTGTCAATAGCCACGTTTCCACTGTCGAGCCTAAGGCAGGCGTGCTAGTGCATGCCAGTCGCATTTCCACTGTCACTTCCGGGACTTGATTGTGCCTTGTCGGGGCTTCCTTGGGGCCAACGGCCAGTTATTTTTTGGCCCACCGAATACCTTGCTCCAAAGCGAGCCAGTTCAGGCTTGAGGGAGTGGTTACGAACAAAGGCGGAGTTTATCTGAGTCTGGAGATGCCAGTGCCGCAGATGATTTCATATACCAGCTAAAATCAGCATTAAAGACTCAAAACACACTTTCGGACAGCAGCAAGTGTTTGAAATAACTTCTGTTTGTGATCTGATGTGGATTCTAATCACCGTATAAGGCAAAAATATTTATATGCAATGCAAAAGACTATGCACGCCATTACCATAGTAAACATGGTAAATACGACCGCTTGAAGAAATCAGACAAATCATATACGTAGGCTATCACAATCGTGTATTTATTTATATCTGTCAGTATCTGTCAGTACCTGTCAGTACATCTCGTCTCTTACCGGACTGTCTGATGTCCATATTTAGCTCTGCATGTTTCATAAAATAAAGCAACTCCGGTTTTTCGGGAGCTTCATCTGTTTCTCAGACTGATAATATAACTGTTGGGACTGTCATTGGAAAGCGTGCTAAAGCTCCTCAGGTCGTATTTTTGTTGTAAAATTTGTAGAAATTATCATTCTTTCTAAATGTGATGTAAACATGCTGTCCTGTGTCTACAAATAAACAGAAACAGACGCGACTGAATTAGTATGTGTGTTCTCTTTCTTTTGTGAAATAACGATAAATACCACTTTATTTCTGTGACTAATGTTTAATCTTGACACAAATTAATTCATTATGATCAATTTATCACTTATTATTGTAAAACTATGATGATGCTTGGGTTTTTAAATCTTTAAGTAAACAACAAAATGCCAACAACTGACCGCTTTATCATTCGTTTTGCTATCTCCCTAGTTTCCAGTGATTTCTTTCTGATTATTTTTCTGATAAAACTTCCATTTGTTGGTGAAATGTTTGGTTTGTGTGACGTTGTTCCAGAGAAGCGTGTTATTATTATTAGCACTGCTTCTTTGACATTTTCGCAATAAATAAATTATTACAATTACACTTGCCTGTTTGCTACATTTTTCTTTATACTGTATATTTTTTAAGAAATTATGTTTTTTGTTATGGAAGATTCATAAATATCTTACGTTTCTATAGCCGTAAATGCATAATAATGTTTATGTTTTAGATGTTGTTAATACATCCATGTTGTACCTTCAAGCATCTATCCAAATATACAAAAAGTACATTTTTGTCCCTGTAAATGTTACATTGTAGTACCATCGTATAAACAATCAGATCAGACTGGATAATCATATTTGTGGGTCCTTGGCATGAAAAAGTTTGAAAAGCCCACTGAACTTTAAGAGAGACTCATGAAATAAATGTACAGTATTTCAGTATTTCAGAAGGCTTACAAAGATAACTCTAGCTCTAGCGCTACCTGCCTTTAGTCCCAAATGATAAACCTTCTCTGGAATTCATTGCCGTTGGCCTCAGAGAAATATATCCATCAAATCACCTATATCCTAGAAAACCACTATATTTTTGCTGAATTTTAGATCATTTTCACATTCAGACATCCTGTTCCAGAGTTTTATACACTTCCCAAAGCCATCAACCAGAAGCCTTCATCTCGCCTCATCCTGATAAATTTCTACCCACCAACAGCCTCTGTTTTTTGGCATCCCGACCTCCTGGGAGGATTCAGGCCTGCCGTGTTCAGACATTGATTGAAAAATGTTATTCTTTCTGAGCAGAGACCATGTAAATGTCAACCAAAACTTAAAAAAGGATGACTGATCCAAGCATGAAATCATCATTATCTGCAAAGCACAGACCGATAGTCTTTGGATTAGGGAAATTCAGTGATGACAACAGAGAGGTGCTGCTGCTCTTTCCAAAACTGAGGAATTGGAACATGAGCTTAAAAGCAGCCTTTGTAAAGCTATGGTTTAATATTGACAGGCACTCATAGAAGAAACAATATTTTGTTAAGTCTTCACATTTTATCACAGGCCATCATTATAACTGGCTTTTCATCCATTAGCATGAAGTCAGTTTATATCTTTTATATCATAGTTTCTAAGTGACAACATCAACTTGCATGTAGCAACATTTCATAGGTCTGGCTTAAAAGGGTTACTTAAAGCATGAATTTACCCTTGAGTTAATTAAAATTTTATCAAATATAAATGGATAATGAATCATAAATGGATTAATGTCATTAATCCTGGGACACATAATGCATACATCATATATATTAGGATCTTTTCTATAGACCACAGTGGAGCAGGCCTACCGCCAGCATGGCTTTGAATCAGATAGCGTGCTTGAGTGAAGATATTTTTGCATAAAGCCTGAAAAGATTATTCTTTACTTGTGATGTCCTTTGCACGTTTCAAATGCTATCAGTCAACATTCTGAGAGCAGCTTTGCATATGAAGCGTCTAGATGAGGCTGGGCTGAGCGGGCTGCATATGCCAGGCTGTACAGAGAAAGGATTTCAGCGCATTTCAGGCTGACTGTGGATGGCAGCCCTCGCTGCCTACTGCTTTCTTTGCTAATTGAGCAAAACGCAGCGTGCGCCTTGCGGAAGTAATGCTAATGAACTTCTTAGCGATCAGAAATTTTAACACGGCTCTGTACATCTATTTACATCACAGTTAAAAGGATTTTTGAACACTTTTCCAGAGAGTGCAAGAATTTAGGATTTAGAGCAGAATGTTAGTTTGAACAAATCATTCTTATGCATACTTTATGTATAGATTTACTGTAACTGAGGAGCTCTTTTGTTATTGCTTTTTAGCTCTCTTATTTTGGTAGAGGTGTCAGAGGCCACTGGGAAGGCATCTAATCTGTGTCTGTTTCTATCTGGGGATGAGGTCTTCTCTGGCCACCAGAGCACTAATAGCATTCAAACTCTTTTTACAATTAAACAGAAAAGTTAACATTAACCTTTTCTTATCAGCCTGACTTAACAAAAGTCAATTAAGTAGGAACTTTTTGCATGAGCAGTCGGGACATATAATTAGATTTTCATTATACTTTTATTTTTGTCTTTAGATAATTATTTAGATAATTTGTCCAAAGGTATCTAATTATGATATTAATATAATAAATTCATTTTTATCAGTGCTCTTTGTTATATTAAATTTTAACTTTTAGTGTCATTACATAATTAAGATAAGAACTAAAAAAAAAAGTTTAATATATTTTTTAAGTAATTTTTCCCCATCATAGTGTCCTAAAATTGTAACGTGTATTTTTTTTTTTTTTTTTTTAAACATTTACATTTAATGTAAATAACAACTAAGTAGGCCTAAAAAGTGTAAACACTGTAGTTTGTGCAACATGTCAGTTTCTAAATTCAACAAATGGCAAGAGTTTGGGGTGGGGTTACCTGTTTGTCCAAAAATTATCTACATTCGCTGTCGAACATTATATTCCAGACCAATCCATAATTTTTTGTTAATAGTTGAAATTCCTCCTTTATGCCCCTCTTGCCAGAGTCCTTTATCGCTGAAGCATATTTTAATGTAATGTGATATCTTGAACTCCATTAGGACTCTTTACTTTTCAGTTGATTCTTATGAAAAGATTTTTCATAAAGTGGGACCAGATTTAGTTATAGAATTTTTTTTTATCAAAGATACATTTTAAAAACCTCTTATGAAAGTTTCTTTTTTTACTTTTACCTTTTTGTTACTTTATATCTTTTTTATTTACTTATTTATTATATTTTTCACTTTTTTTCTCACCATGAATATAGCCGTGGTAGCTGACATAGTGTTAAATTATAAACAAACTGTTTGTCCAAACTATGGAGGAACAATAGAGACAGGGCAGATGAGGTGGTTATTATTATTATTATAATTTTTTGACTGTTTGGTGCAGTGATGCAGCATAACATACTTCCTTAAATGCAACTTTAGCGCCTGTGACCAAACCTTGTGAGGTTGACCTAGACTTTTGAGTTACTGAGAGTGCAATCCTGCTTTGTCAACATTATGGCCTTAAGCACAGCACTAAATCACAGCTCCTCAAGGACTGTCTCCACAATTAACTGTAACTTTCTTTGCACGAAAAGCCGCTGCTAAAGTTTATCCCTAAGACATTTTAAAGTTCACTGTTGGAATATCTAAAATGGTATTTCTAATTCCCAAGCAGGCACTATGCATATTTTGCCAGCCTTTGTAGGCAGTTTCCATTTAATGAAAAAGTAATAGATGAAGCTTTATGATAGTAGTCTAATTTCTCAAATAATACGTCAAACTAATGTCCAAAGATTTGGTTAAACTCCATGTCTTGCTGTCTGACAGCTTTCACACCTTTCGCTGAAGACTCATTGTTTTGTCGTGCGCTGCTGGATGTTTAAGATTCTGTTCTGGTGAATTTGGACAGGATCATTTAGTAAATCACCTCATTCATAAACTCACATTTCCACAAATGGCTTTCATTTTCGAATATTACTTTATCGCCCAGTGGGAGTGCGCCTTGCACTATTCACCAGGCCTAATGTGAGTGATCGCTCCTATTATAAAGTGTAAAAAAAATTTTTTGATTTTAAAGCCTCATTACAGTGTTGTTTTCTATCCTATGGAGTTATAAATTTATTGGTTTTCCTTTCACTCACGGAATGGGACATTTTTGCAGTGTCATATTAGGGTCACCGTGGAACAAACAAAATGTTATCAAGACGAATAACAGGTCAGAGTCTAGGCAGCTAACATTTAATAACACAGAAATGCCATTATACTTCAGATGCAAACTGGGCGCAGCGGTGCACACAGACAGTGATGTAGTGATATACGCCAAAAAAAATGTAAAAAGCAGCAGTAACAAAAAACAAAACAAAAACACTTTCCTCCCTTGAAGAGAAAAAACAAAATCAGTTTGTGGCAAAATGCTCACACTGGCAGCTGCTAAAAGAGCTGAGCTTGGGGTTTCTTGGCTAATGTTTCCCTTTCATCATCACACCATGTAAAGTTTTGATTCCAGTGCCACATATGCACAGTTAAGATAAGAAAATTAAAGTGCTGTTTTAGTCACATCTTTTGACAATGATACTCCTACCATTCAATTTATTACCCCTAATCATGCATAATCCCTAAAGCAATTGATTAACCTTATGATGCATAAATTATTAAAGGACAAAGCAAAAATATATATTATTCTTTCTTTCCAGAAAAAAAGTATACATTAACTCCCTAGCTTTTTTGGAGAATGATGCTCTGTTTCTACAAAATAGAAGCACTATTATTTATTATAATTATATAAAAATTATTTTCTATATGCTTTATATAGCATAAAAAAATAATTTCTAAGATCTTTTTTATTTTATCAGATCTTTCTTCGGTGTATTTAATTAAATTTTATTTTAAACAGTCACAATAGAAATTGTTACAGCAGAGCTGAAAGGATGTTCTCATATAAATTTCCATTAAACAATGGTAGATATTGTAGTGATACTTTGTGCTTCACCGCCATCAGCCATGTTGAATATATGTTGTCATAAAAAAACTAAAAAAAACTAGGGCTATCGATTTAACGCGTTAATTAATTATTTATGATAAAAAAATAATACATTCAGATTTTTAACGCATTTAATGCACTTGCACCACCCCAAACCTATGTAGGACATCTGACATTTCATACAGTTTATTGATGATGAATATTTATGCAGGGCAAAATGCCCCTATTTGAGTTTTTGTCTTTTATTTAAATCATATGAGTTAGGTTAAGTGTACCCTTTAAGCCCACTTTCAACTTTGAAGTCAAATAAAAAAAAGAGCAAATCATATTTTATGCTGCTCATTATTTTAGCAAATCCAGTGATTTGTTACTTCCCTGACATTTTTTATTGCATACCAATCACATTTGTCAATGTTGAGTTAGCCCCAGTCATGTGCATGTTGTCTCAGGGGACCTCACACAAAGACACCCAAAAACTTTGGGGTTTCGGGACCCTTCAGAAATCAACACTTTTCTGCAATTTTCAGCCATTTCTTTGGCAAGTACATTGATATTATGTCAAATAAGAGAAAAATGTATTTTGTTTTTTGTGTATGAACAAATAGTACTTCATCATTTTTATATAATTTTCCTTTAAATGGAAAGATACATTTTATTAGCTTGCATACAAAGCTAATCTCATGGTCAAACCATTAGCCTTACTGGAAGATAGACTGACAAAAAATTAAGCATGTGAACTACAAACACTAAATGTTTTGTGATTCATTTTACATTAATTTACAAATAAATACATCATAAATTGTTTTGTAGAGTAAATTATTTTCATAAATTATTATTATTTTTTTAAAAGATAGGCTTAAATGGTACAGTGCCACAAAACACATGTGAGCACAATGAAAATTACTATAATGCTTAGTCCACAGTATACTTAAGCTCCATGCATATCTTTGTAAACCTATCTTATATTTTTAAAGGAAAACATTGTCTTTTTTCATCATTACTCACTGTGGTACCATTTAACCACACCTTATGTTTCAGTGAGGAATCCCTCTAATTACAAACTTTGATCAATTTTCTGAGTGAAAGTGTTTAATAACATTTCTTTGTGTACTTTCACCTTACTAACCTTTTACCTTAACTTACCTTACTTACTACCTTAATTTACAACTATATTTAGATAGGCCTACAAATTACACACGTTAATTCAATTGAGATGAAGCCTATTTTGTCCTAAAGTTCCTTATGTATAACCGGGCATAACTCTGGAGCCAAGCCGAGTTAAGGCTCCAGACTCTGGGCATGGGGGGCCCACTAGGAGACCCCCGTAAGCCCAGAGTATGGAGCCCCAACTCAGCTTGGCTCCTGTGATACACCCGGTCAAACTTCCAGCTTGACTACAGCTACAACTCCAGAGTCAAGCCGATTTAAGGCTGCAGACCACCAGCCTGGTCCCCCAGACACTAACACCTACTTATCCCACCCAGAGCTCTAATCAAATATTAGTAAATTATTTTTTTTAAATACTTCCCTGTCATTGAATAAATATATTGATGTTTTACTTCCTTAAAATCAATAGATTTTTATATTTTGTAAATCAATCATAATGTGGGCTTATTTGGAACACGTGGGCTTAAATGGTGCCAAAGTACCAGTTAAGCCCATGCCAGACTTCTGACTTTATTCATAAAATTTCTTAATTTTATATTCTAAAATGTACATCAACTAATTAATACATTTTTAAATGAGAGAGAAATCTTGCATTTTAACAAATTATTTTTCTTATAGACCATGTCAATATCTATGAAAAACACCTAAAGTTAGATTAATGGGTACACTTACCCTAAGTAATATCACACAAGTAACAAGTGCAATATTACACCAGTGCTGTTTTTGTCCCATATACATAACGAGTGCAAATGCGATAGTCTACCGATTTTATACAACAGCAGTAAATAAGAAGATAATATTTTGTTATTTTAGACACAATACTGTCTGTTTTGTTACATTTTGGCAATGAAAATATAAAGACAAAGCAGACTGTTCATCTCCGCGCAATACACAGCAGTTTCATTTCTGAATATGCGTTTTGAACCGAAGCTGTTTGAATAAACAAATGACTTCATCATTAAGACATTTACCGCCACCTACTGGCAGTTTTAGTTTTAGTTTCTTATTTAGGGTCTATTTTATTTATAAATTAAATTATTTAATATTTCCATATTTATATTAAAAAAAAAGAAAAAGAAAAAGGTATGCTTCAGCCAATAATGAAAATTCAGTCATCCTTTACTTAACCTCATGGTCCAAAAGTTCATGTGTAATAAATTCTATGTTGAATCCAATAAAATATTTCTTTCTGAAGCCACTTTTTTGTAATATCTGTTTGACATTTTATACAATAATGGCTTCAAATGATCTTTTGGGGGTAATTTCTCAGACAAAATTGATGTGTGATTAAATTGCAATGAATTAATTAATTGCCACATTATGTAATTAATTCGATTTTTTTAGCCCTAAAAAAAAACATGAAGACTGTGTCCGAAATTGTAGGTACTTCTTTTGAATAAGTACATGCTTCCCGACCGCTAAAAAAAATCTATATATTATGAACGTGTGTAGTATAAATGTAATATACATTTGTCATTATCATTATCATGTGACCTACCAGCATCAGTTGCATCGCTTTACTGCCATCTACAAATCTTCTCCAGTGGCCTCATGGGATAATAGTGTCCATTGGATGCACACTTCATAGTAGGTCATCCAAGTGAGTTTTGCCTTACTGTTTTATGAATTCTGCGAATTCAGACATACTCTTTTGACATACTGTTTTTTTGACTACTATATAGTTGGGAAGTATGCATATTCGGATGCAGCCAAAGACATATAGTGAGGACAGTCATAGAATTATAGGTATGGGTCAAAGGTCATCATCCATGTTGGCTTGGATTTTACCTTGATGGGTTAAAGATTATAGTTTTAGTAGTGGACACTGTGCATCAGAAGTTATTCTTTTCCTTCATGTTTTTAATTGTTGTCATAGCGGATCAAAAATGTAAAACAAGACATGAAGCACTTTGATGATAATGCAGAGATTATGAAGAGCTGCCATCTCTCCACTTATCTGATGCTGAAGTGAGCCTCGGGTACAATTTCAGACTTGGGATGTCACACATTTGCTAAGACACACTTATGCCTAATGATGTGGCTAACTAAACACAGAGGGGACGCCACTCAGTATGGCAAACTGAGAAAGTATTTAAGCATCACTTTCAAGCCACATGAACTCTTTATGAAGCATGATAGCTGCTCTCTTCATCACAAACAAGCTGCTCACCTTTTTTTTTAAATTATGCTAAATCCTCTTTTTTTTTTTTTTTTTGACTGATTTGCATAAATATTCTAGATACATGAGCATGAATCACTCCTCAGGTCACAATACCCCAAACAATTTTTATGTATAATGATACATTCATTGCATAAATCACTTCTTTATCCCCACATGATCCACTTCAGATGTCAGTCAGAACCCTAAAGAAAGCCTCATCTTTATTCTGTAATCAAGCATTTGTTTTTGTTTTGTTTTTTGAAAGACTGTATAAGGGATTTGAAATTATTGACGTGTTAGTAAATCTTTACCGGTCCCCACAGTGGTTTTTCTTAATTAAGTTACTGTCACTCTTAATAGAGGAGAAGCAGTATTGATGTACCTTTTCCTCACATTTCTCTCTGCCATCATATTTCTCTCCTCAAAACATTGTGAGGCAGAATTTTACATCTAGACAAGCAGTTTTCTTTACGACTTTAAAGCACTTTCTTTGGCACAGCGATGTGGAGCTAAGAAGATGGTAAAAATACCAAAAGTTGATTACATAGTAGGGATGAGTCAGGATGGTTGACTAGTCGCCCACAAACAAATTTCTGAATTAGTGAGTTCGATAAGGTCTAGATTTTCTTTTCTGATTTTTTTAGCTTTTATTTTTTTGTGGCAGTACGCAACTTCTCTGAGAGGATTTTAGCATGGCGTTAGCATTGCAGACATCTTGTCTCAGAAAGTTGGTATTTAAATTAATTCCCTTTAAAGCACTGTATCAAAACACTTCTTGTAACAAGTTCACCTTTAAATGTCAAGACAATTACTATCGGGCTTGAGATCGTCTGATGTGACCAATGTTCTATTGTTTTGCAGAATCCTAACTCACCGTTTTTATGTCAAATTATATTTTTTGTGGAATTAAATCTATATATAAATTAAATATCTGGCATTTATAGTACCATTTACCACAGGCTGTGGATTCTCCGCTATTTTTTAAGTGTTATTCTGTGTACACATGCAAACAGAAATCGTGAGGCTGTTGCGTCACATTTTGCACCGTGAATGTTGTGTTTTTGATGTGACATGTCAAGTTAAAAATAGTTTTGTTTTAGAAATGCGTCTTGACACCTGAGTTCTGTTTAATTCTGTTACGCTTCCTCATGGCTGTTTCTGAAAGCAAGACCCAAGGGGTCGAGATTGGGCTGGTTAGCATGGCCCCTGCTGCTGCTTGTCATAGACCATCTGGTTCTTTAAAACTTCTTTCACTATTAATAGCCATTAAAATGAGCCTTTTATTATTTATCTTCTGCCTTTCTATGTCACAGCTTACCCTGTGTCAATTGCACTGTGAATCCATGTGAAACCCATATGGTGGAAATGACCCAAAATCAGATAATACAGGGCTTCCCTAAAGAGATGGATCACCCAAAAAATTAAACTTTTGTCATTATTTACTGTTTTTTTTTTTTTTTGGCCATATAATGGAAGTCAATAATCACCAAAACTGTCTGGTTACCAACATTCTTCAAAATATCTACTTTAATGTTTCGCAGATGAAAGAAAGTCATACAGGTTTAGATCGACATGTGACAGATTTTTATTTTTTATTTTTACTATTAATTTAAATAGTCAAGTAATGATTCAGACAGCCCACTGACTAGTCATTTATTAAAATACTTAGTTTTGCAAATCATCGTTATGCAGTGGTATTGCTGAATCATCTCTCTTTTTTCATAATATAAAAAATTAAATGCAGAAGCTATGCAGAAGCCATAATTTCAAAATTAGGTACAAGTTCATCAGCTATCAAAGCAGAAATCATTGGGTTTTACAAGAGTTTAGCCATCTGTTTCAGGAAGATAGACAGTAATTTCCAATTTCTTTCCTCAATTATGGTTTGTTTATGGATCAGGTGCCAATGCTGTGTGAGAGTGACAGATAGATTCAGTACATCTGTCTCTACACCTGCACGATAATTTAATGGCCAAACTACTGTTTGTATTAGTCCGCAAAACCTGTATGTTGCCGTATTAGATATTAATGAAATGTTACTCTACAGCATTTGGGCCATTTATGAGCTGTCAGTTAAAAAATAGCACCCATTTATTTCTCCCTGGTGTTAAGACAGATTGTGAAAATTGCTTGCAAGGTGTGGGAAAAGTGGAAATGGAAATAGATGTTTCCCACTAAACCTCCAAGACGGAGAGAACAAATCAAACTGCTCATGCTGTTCAGATGCTGTCAGCTTGTGGACCCATTTAGACGTGAGAAGGCTAATGTCCTACCGAGCACAGGTATTGTTTGGAGGAGCAGCTGTTTTCAGATCGATTGAGCAATGAGAGGCTTCAAGACTGAAGGTTTGCCTTCACACAGAAGGTGTTTGTTAGTTTGTTTGCTATTCACCTGGCATCACCTGGATATACTGGTAAATAAAAGATAAGCTTGCCCCCGTTCTCTCTTCTTATCTAAACTCCCATATGTACGCAGCACAACCCCGGGACCCCCTTGGTCCGTTTCTATTTTTTGAAGCCATATTCTTTTGTTTCAACAGAGCAGAACTTCAACAGAGCAGAACTTCGACTGTGTATTTTTATATTTCATCTTCAAATTTGGCATCACCACATGGAGTCATCAGTGTGAGTGCTAATTTATGTGTGCCCTAAGTAGCGGTGAAAGTCACAGGGACGCGTGTCAGAGCTGCTGGCGGTAATGTTATTCCAGTCACACAGGTTTTAACTTTGCGTGGGGACTCCTCTTTAGTGCTGTGGCCGCGTGCTGCTCGCTCGCAGCCCCCCACCAGGTTCAAACAGTCCCTCTCCCTCTCAGAACACCCAAGCATCCCATCTTTCACTCTCAGTGCACATTCACACACGCCTCCCTGTCAGTCCACATCAAAAACAGCAGAGAGTCTGTGTAGAGATGGCCAGGAGCCATTTCAGATGAGAGCTGACAGCTCTTCCTCACTGTTTTAGTGTCTATTTTTCAAGTGATTCACATGTTTGAGTCCAAGATTGTGTCTAAATGGGTGTTGTTTTCATTGTTCTTGAGTATGAGGTCATCATAAGTTCAGGGTAAGTAATATATTCCTCTATTTGCCTATAAGGCAGCTTTAGGAGATGGAAGTCACTGGAGATCTAACACTCTCCCCAGACTTCCCTCTTACTTATTCAAACGTATAGTCATTAGGGAATACAATATGCATTTGCAGCCTTAAGATATCTGTATTTTATGGTGGGGTTTTTTTTTTGGGGGGGGGGGGGGGGGGGGATAATGTAAATCAAATTTAAAATGTATAAACATGCTGCTACAGTGAAAACAACATTAAAAATAAAATTAGAAGAGTGTATTCCAGTGATATCGTTTTCGTCTTAATATTATTTTTATTAGTTTTATAACCCAGAAACATTATTTCATTATTACAAAAAAACATAACGTTTTAATGGCATAACATCTCGTTATTATGAGAAAATATATCGGTTTAATGACATATCTCGTTATTACGAGAAATATATATTGTTTAAATGACATATCTCGTTATTACGACATAATTGAATGGAAAAAATATGTATGTGGCAGCAAAGCGCCACCATAAAAACACACATCGCATATAGTTATTTAATTAAATCACAGCCTTTGTGGTTTGATAATCGCACTAAGCCACGTCAAGGTTTAATTTTAAATTACCCACACAGCCCTAGACCTACAGTAACTGTGTATGTTCTCTGGTTTCAGAGCCGCTTCCATTTGCAGATGATGACACGTACACCGCCTTCAGCATTGTCGGAGCTGCTGTTAGCGGTGTTGCTGAAGGGAGGCTGGCAGGGCGGAGCGGCCATTCTTTGTCCGGGAGGTGGGAACACAGGAATGCTGGAAGAGCTTGAACAGCGTGGCCACCTAGGCTTGGATGGAGCCCACTGGCACCTGTGGGAGACCCTCAACCTGTCCAGACTTGAGGAAAATACAAGCGAAGACAAGGTGATGGAGCTCCTCTCACAGCTCCTCAGCAGGACTCCTTCTGCTCCGGCGTCTTCCATGGTGCTTTTCGGCTCTGACCCTGAATGTACAGCCACAGTGCTGCGCAGTGCCCACCAGTTGAGCATTGCATTGCCCCCCATGCACTGGATCATGGGATATCCGCTTAGTCTTGATTCTCTACACTCCATTGGCTCCCCCCTGGGTCTTCTGGCTTATGGGGAGGTGAATCGCAAGCCCTTGAACTTCTACATTAGGGATACCCTGCAGCTTATTGGCAGGGCTGTGTATGCGGCGACCATGGTTAGACCGGACCTGGCACTCATCCAGAACATGGTCAACTGCTTTGACAAGCCCAATAAACATGAGCTACCCTCTTCTGGACAGTACCTTGCCAGGTAAACGTGTAACATTTTGCAGCTAAATAACTTACTAAGTAGCAAATACTATTACTGTATATAAAGGGTTAGTTCACCCAAAAATGAAAATTCTGTTATTAACTACTCACCCTCATGTCGTTCCACACCCATAAATAGAGTTGTCAAAAGTACTGACTTCGGTACCTAGTTGGTACTGAAATTTTAAAAATGTGACGCTTTGAGCACTGTTGAGTGGATTCATAAACAACTCTGATTAGCCATGTGACTGCAGTGGTTCAACCTTAATTTTATGAAGCAACGAGAATACATTTTGTGCACAAAAACAAAACAAATAACGACTTTATTCAACAAATTATTCAACAAATCTTCCATGCCATTCTCCTAAACAATACTGAACAGTGCAGCGCTTCCGTGTTTACGTCCGAACGGCGGTTCAGTATTGGCTGACGCTGTACACATGAGCAGCACGACGTGTGATGCTGACGCAGGAGCCGGTCAATAATGAGTCGGCGTTCTGACGTAGGACATGGAAGTGCTGCACTGCGTTCACTACGTCAGCTGCATAGAAGACTGACATGGAAGAGAAGAGATTGTTGAATAAAGTCATTATTTTTGTTTTTGCACACAAAAAGTATTATATCTCATTGCTTTATAAAATTAAGGTTGAACCACTGAATCACATGGACTATTTTTTTTTTTTTTTTAACCTTTATTTATATAGCGCTTTTTACAATGTAGATTGTGTCAAAGCAGCTTTACAGTGATAACTGGTACATTGTTTTGGCTGCACAGCAGCTCTTAAGGAATAGTGTCAATGCAGGTAGATCAAAGCACTGTTGAATATCAAATATCAATTGTCAAGTATCCCCAACTAAGCAAGCCAAAGGCGACAGCGGCAAGGAACCCAAACTCTAACAGGTGACATCAGGTGGCAAACAGGTGTTAATTTTAACAATGTCTTTTCTACCTTTCTGGGCATTGACAGTGGTAATTAAATTGCTGTCTATGGAGGGGTCAGAGAGCTCTCGAATTTCATCAAAAATATCTTAATTTGTGTTCTGAAGATGATCGAAGGTCTTACGGGTTTGGAACGACATGAGGGTGAGTGATTAATGACAGAATTTAAATTTTTGGGTGAACTTTAACTACATTTTCATTTTCAAAAATATAACAGTAGCAAAACTAGTCATAAACAGAGTAGGTAACAAGCTATTTTTCCAACAAGTAAATATGAATGTAGAACAAAAAACATGGTTAATGGGGGGTACCTGTGGAAAATGTTGCCTATTAGTTATAAAGTGACATAAACAACTGCAGTGTAGCATTAAGCAATGCTATATTTCTGTTATTTGTCACATTATAACTAATAGGCTTCATTTTCCACAGGTACCCCCCATTTACCATGTTTCACATTTTTGATTAGTGTTTCTGACATGTGCAGCTTTATGAACCCATGGCCTTCAAGCCCAGTTATTCACAATAAAACTGGAGATTGTGTTAGAGGACATTAGCGAAGGAAACAAATATCCATGGTCTTATTTATTAAAATGAATGTGCCTTAAAGAGTCAAGTGTCATAGGTTACACAAATATGTGCAGCCTATGCAAACTAAAAATTAAAGCACTTTTTTTTGTCTCTGCATAAGTACATCCTATTTACTGTGTTTCACATTTATGATTAATGTGGAATCTGCATGTGACACATGTGCGGCTTTTGGACCCCTAGCCTTCAAGCTCAATTATCTATAAGGAAATTGTGTTAGAATCAGACATTAGCAAAGTAAACAACTATGCACGGCCTTAGTTACTGAAATTTATGTGACTCAAAGAGTCAAATATCATAGGTCACACTATTGTATGCAGCCTATGCAAACTGGAAATTAAAGCTCTGTGTCATGAAGCATCAGTTTAAGGATGCAATGTGTAGAAGTATAAAGAAAGAATAATGTTTTTCTGCCAAATGTCACTGCTAATAGTTTTAAAACCGGGCTCTTTTTCAAAAAACATAATTGTCATGTGATACCCCGTGTAAAGCTTTTTAATTTCATATAATCTTTAAAAATTATTATTATTATATTATGGCTTTTTTTTCCCCCAAAGTACATTATTAAAAGAATATTTTCAGCATTTTATTTTTGTCAGTAAAGTCTAGCTAACTATTCTATCAAAAGTATTGATTTGTTGTAGCTTAACTGCTGTAGATTATGAGTAGCTTGTAGCTCATCCAGCTAGAGTTTTAAAGTACCTTCCCCAACACAAGTGTCTATCCTGTCAGTATTTTAAAATCTGATTTTAATTATGATACGTGATCAGGAATTCATTTGTTATCTGATCACGCAGTACAGTCATTTCAAGCTTAAAATTCACCTTTAGTCATTAGTGTGCATAGACATATTAAGCATGCTTTACAATAAGGGAATTATAAGGTAGTAAATACTCTCCAGGGAAAATGGCTGTATTAGTATTCCAGCCACTAGTATTAAGTTACAGGAATTTTCTGTCTCGACTGCAGTATGGTCTCATATCTCGAAGTTATTTTCCTGATGGAGCCACCGGAGATTTTAAAATGCAATTAACTGACTCAGGGGCATTTTCAATACATTTATAGCTCCTTAATCAAAACCATATCCCTGTGTGCATTTACATAAACCGTCAAGTTAGCAGTTACAGAATGATGCATTCTCATCAATGTGGAAGCCATTTGTGACAGTTCTGCGTCCTCTTTACTCACTGACCTCTGTAAACAGGACACAAACCTTTCTGCATTCAGGTCACCAGGCTCTTTCTTCATCTTCAATGCCAGAGTCCGGTTCAGTGTCAAGAGCTCACAGAGCCTCCTGTCCACCGCCTCTCAGCTTGATGCATTGTTATCATTGTGTTAGTGGACGAGGCTGTGGAGGCTTGTCTATTAGAACACAGAACACAGAGATTGTAGATCTAGAAGGACCAAAATATTGACAGTTTCTCACTCAAGACAATAATCTGGGAGGAATTGCAGTGTTATATATTAATATTTTATATTGCTTCAGTACTATTTCTCACAAATAAAAAAAAAAGTAAAAAAATAAATCTAAACGGAATCATGTATTCATATTGCTTTTACAAACCCGATTCCAAAAAAGTTGGGACACTGTACAAATTGTGAATAAAAAAGGAATGCAATAATTTACAAATCTCATAAACTTATATTTTATTCACAACAGAATATAAATAACATATCAAATGTTAAAAAGTGAGACATTTTGAAATGTAATGCCAAATATTGGCTCATTTTGGATTTCATGAGAGCTACACATTCCAAAAAAGTTGGGACAGGTAGCAATAAGAGGCCGGAAAAGTTAAATGTACATATAAGGAACAGCTGGAGGACCAATTTGCAACTTATTAGAGTATAAAAAGAGCCTCTCAGAGTGGCAGTGTCTCTCAGAAGTCAAGATGGGCAGAGGGTCACCAATTCCCCCAATGCTGCGGCGAAAAATGGTGGAGCAATATCAGAAAGGAGTTTCTCAGAGAAAAATTGCAAAGAGTTTGAATTTATCATCATCTACAGTGCATAATATCATCCAAAGATTCAGAGAATCTGGAACAATCTCTGTGCGTAAGGGTCAAGGCCGGAAAACCATACTGGATGCCTGCGATCTTCGGGCCCTTAGACGGCACTGCATCACATACAGGAATGCTACTGTAATGGAAATCACAACATGGGCTCAGGAATACTTCCAGAAAACATTGTCGGTGAACACAATCCACCATGCCATTCGCCGTTGCCGGCTAAAACTCTATAGGTCAAAAAAGAGCCATATCTAAACATGATCCAGAAGCACAGACGTTTTCTCTGGGCCAAGGCTCATCTAAAATGGACTGTGGCAAAGTGGAAAACTGTTCTGTGGTCAGACGAATCAAAATTTGAAGTTCTTTTTGGAAAACTGGGACGCCATGTCATCCGGACTAAAGAGGACAAGGACAACCCAAGTTGTTATCAGCGCTCAGTTCAGAAGCCTGCATCTCTGATGGTATGGGGTTGCATGAGTGCGTGTGGCATGGGCAGCTTACACATCTGGAAAGGCACCATCAATGCTGAAAGGTATATCCAAGTTCTAGAACAACATATGCTCCCATCCAGACGTTGTCTCTTTCAGGGAAGACCTTGCATTTTCCAACACGACAATGCCAGACCACATACTGCATCAATTACAACATCATGGCTGCGTAGAAGAAGGATCCGGGTACTGAAATGGCCAGCCAGCAGTCCAGATCTTTCACCCATAGAAAACATTTGGTGCATCATAAAGAGGAAGATGCGACAAAGAAGACCTAAGACAGTTGAACAACTAGAAGCCTGTATTAGACAAGAATGGGACAACATTCCTATTCTTAAGCTTGAGCAACTTGTCTCCTCAGTCCCCAGACGTTTGCAGACTGTTATAAAAAAGAAGAGGGGATGCCACACAGTGGTAAACATGGCCTTGTCCCAACTTTTTTGAGATGTGTTGATGCCATGAAATTTAAAATCAACGTATTTTTCCCTTAAAATGATAAATTTTCTCAGTTTAAAACATTTGATATGTCATCTATGTTGTATTCTGAATAAAATATTGAAATTTGAAACTTCCACATCATTGCATTCCTTTTTTTATTCACAATTTGTACAGTGTTCCAAACTTTTTTGGAATCTGGTTTTTACTATTATTCAAAATATTTTTATTATAATTTTTTTTTTTAAAGTTGACAGTAGATATACTTGTATCAACATTTAAAAAAAAGGTTAAAAATCTATAATCAATGCAAATAGTTCACTGATAAGATTAGTTTAATTAAATGATAGTCAAATGTATTTAAATGAGAACACAAAATCAAAGTATTATGTTAACTGTATTAATTGTGCCTCGATAAAACACTTAAACTGGTTTTGTGGTTTGTATTATTATTGAAAAAAATATATACATATATTTAATTGAAAATAATAAAAAAACACAATTTGATGTTTGCGAAACAGGACCTTTAATCCATTTACTTGTGAATATAGTACCAAAGTAAAAAAAAATAAAAAAAATTAAGGTATATATAACTGGAAAACAAACTGTAGAGTTTTTTTGGATTGTGATCTAGTCCCTATACTGGAGAACTCTTATCTCTGAAGGCTGGAAGAAGCCTTACCTATCTGCTCACTTCCACAAATGAGATTTTTATTTATTTATTTATTTTGTAAAAAAAAAAAAAAAAAAAAAGGCAGCAAAAGCACCTTCAGATGTAAGATTAAAGTGCCGCTGTTATACGAGTCTTGCTCAGTTAAATAAACTTTTTTAAAAATGAAAAAATGTGAGACTGAGGACCCCTGAGATTTTCCACTGGATTGAAAGCAGTGATGTATAATCTTTAATATTCACCTCACAGTGTGAGAATCCCCCCCCCCCCCCCCCCCCCCCCGCCCCCATGTAATGAAATGTATTTGCTCTGAGAAATGAGTGTATAGCACAGGAGCAAAGAATCTGAAAACAACACAACACACAGGGATTATTGGTTCTTTGAGGTGTGAATGCTTTCTGAAAGTTTTATAATAGTCACACAGATAGAAATCTCAGTTAGGAAATCAGCTTTTGTAGTGGCACATTTTGCACATTATACCGTCTTTTAACTTCTGCTTTCACACCAGATCAAGTGTTCTCCATGGGTCAAACTCAGGGCTATCAGGAGAAATTAATGATGCAGGCAATCAATTTTTTCCCATTTTATTTTCTCTGTTCTGCTCTGTTTTAATGGAAGTGTGCCGTTATGGTCACACAGAGTGCATATCATTTATGGCCTCATTTAGCCACACATCACAAGCCTCTTTCACTCTGGATTTTTCATCTTCCCTCCGTGACCCAGACATTGCCTAGCAACCCTACTCTACATCCCCAGCTGATTTATTGATGAAAATCGATCATCGAACTAATTTCTTCTATATGGCATATATTCTGCCATAAAAGAAGCATGGCTCAGCTGTGTAAGAAATCACAATTATGTGATCTATGCAGAACATCACAAGTGTATAATATCCAGAGCTGCAGGGAGGGTTATTCACCTATAAACCATGCTCTATTTATTTATTTGTTTGTTTACTACTCTCAGATGGATGTTAGCTTACAGCATTAATATGGTGGCAGTTCAGTGGTTAAATACATTGTCTGTAAAAGGTCATATATTGGTTCAAAAGATTTAGTGTGATTCAGGTTTCTCAGGTCATAATCCTGCCCTTCTGTCCTTATGCCTTTGAAGAAAGCCTTAAACTTCAAGAGTGATCTATATTTCCTTCTGTTCTTATTCTTTTCCCCTGCATGCTATGAAACATATTGTTTGAGAATTTAAGATTATACATTTTGTAATGTTATTTCAAAAGGATAATCATTGTGCCAATCAGGTGCTCTTAAATAAGGAATAATTATTTAAATCTTGACAGACGCACCATGCGCCTATTTTTTTTTTCCAGAGGGCACTATGTGACAGTTGTGGCACTTCTTTCTATGACAGTTAGACATGATCATCTAGAGGTGTAATTTTCGTTTAGTATGCGAGGGGACCGAAGTTCAAATCCTTATATAATACAGACACACACACACACACACACACACATACACACCACATGTTGGGTTTTCATATTTTATGGGGACATTCCAATGATATAATGATTTTTATACTGTACAAACTGTATTTTCTTTCCTCTAACCCTAAACCTACCCATCACAGAAAAATTTCTGCATTTTTACATTTTCAAAAAACAACACTTAGTATTTTATTTAGATTTATAAACTGTTTTCCTCATGGGGGACCAAAAAATGTCCCCACAAGGACAAGGATTTTGTATATTGCCATATTTGGGTTTACCAGGACCACACACACACACGATACTCGATTTCGCTATCTTTGTGGAGACTCTCCATAGGCGTAATGGTTTTTATACAGTACAAACTGTATATTCTAAAATAAGCTAATAATAAATACAATTATTTAAATATTAATTCAAAAGTTTTTACTGTAATAATTACCACAATGCCTAATTATATATATATATATTTTTTTTTTTATTAAGCAAAATCATTCTTTATTGATGCTTATACTGTTGCTTCATGGATTCTGTGTTCCATGAATTCTGTCGCATATATACAGTGATGAATGGACTTAAATCATCAATTTTGTACACAAAAATGGTAAACTGCACCTTATGTCTACTTTTGTAAACTGTTTTTTTCAGTCCGAGGTGGTCTGTGTGGTCATTCAGCAAAGCATGCCGCGACACTGAGATTCCCTGAGCGGTGAACGTGCGCTGAGTTCCTGTGGAGCTCACGCTGCTGTATTCAAGCACGCAATCGACTGAGCAAATGACATTTTCACACAAGGCTGACATTTAAACACTTGGTGGTCTTGTGTTTTCAAAATGGAGAATTTTGTCAAAGGCGATGAGTTTGGAGCACTGATAATATTATACCTATACAATGCCTCAACCCTGTAAAGCTGGATATACGAAATAATAATCAGAAGCAAATCTATTTGCTTTTTAAATGGAACGGTTTATTGAATATTTAGACAAAATCTAAAAAAAAAGTTTGCCAATGTGCTTTTTGTTGAGCATCATGTTTTATTGCTCAAAAAAACAAACAAAAAAAAAACACCTGATTTTCATTCAGAGGCCCAAACTGAGCAAAAATATGCAATTTAGTGCATTTGCTGGCCAAAAAGTTGAAATTCAGATAAATTTTAATATAAATAACAATGTAGCAGACTACTTACATAAATAAAATGCATATAAATATCAGTTGTCACTCTGTATTTCCCAATAATATGTCTTAGTAAGATGATATTTGTTCAAGATGTAATTTTTATTGTGGGGGAAAAACATATGCAATGAAGTGATGATTGAGAGATAAATGTTCTTAAAGGGATAGTTTACCCAAAAATGAAAATTATCCCATGATTTACTCACCCTCAAGCCATCCTAGGTGTATATGGTTATCTTCATTCAGACTAACACAGTCAGAGATATATTAATAAATATGCTTGCTCTTCCAAGTATTATAATGGTAGTGAATGGGGGTCTGTTTTGGAGCCAAAAATAAATGCATCCATCCATCATAAATATAATCCATACGGCTCCAGGGGGTTAATAAAGGCCTTCTGAAGCGAAACGATGGGTTTTTGTAAGAAAAATATTCATAATTAAAACTTTATAATCTAAAATAACTGGCTTCCGCTAAACGACCCTACACATACTGCTAAAGTCGACTTGCCCCTGATGCGTTGTATGACACAGGATGTAGGAGTAGCCTAAGCTTAGACACCTCTCGCCACTTAAATGTAGTTCCAAATGTAGATTCGGGAGGAGCATAAACATTCAGTCCTGTCAATCATCATTACGAGCGTATATAAGCAGCAGTCACTGCGTCATCTCAGCGACAATTCTTCCAGCATCCCTCCTCCTCCCCATCTCCTCCTCTATTTCTCATATTCTCCCTCTATGCAGTACTGTTATAGAGTTTATAGGTTTAACTCGGAGCTCAAGCCGAGCCTCGGGTTCGAGCCTCCTTCGAGGACAGCAAGCCAAGTTTGTTTTACCATTAACCATTCAGACTGAATGGGCAGGCGAACTTGTGAAACAAATATGGCTGGGCAACAAACTGAAGCTCCTCTTCTCTTATGTATCTTCTCATTTCTTTTTAAAATTCCTCGTTTTAGACTTCTAATTCTTGACCAGAGTTTTGTTTTGCTCTATCCTATGCTCTTTCCTTCCGCGTTTGTCATTGCATCAAACGTCTGGTCAGAGTTCACTCTTCCGCCGCAAATCAGTGCGTACAGCCGTCTGCCGGAAGCTAGTTATTTTACTTTATAAAGTTTTAAATATGAGAGATTTTTCTTCAATTTGGCTTCAATCCAGTATTCATCTTGAAATATTACTAACATATAAAAGTTATCCGTAAATCAGATTTCAGCAAAAAGACACGTGAATTATACTAAAATAATTTTTACTTAAAAAAGAAAGAACAAAAAGTAAACAATCAGATGATAGAAGGCATGTAGTAGATTGTGTACAACAGTTTTTTTTTTTTTTGTTTCAGTTCTGATCATGTTCATAATTTAGAGGCCTTTTTGCTTATGATACAGTAGGCTTTATAGGGTTAGTTTTTTCATATTTGATTTGTAATGCGGTCAACAAAGCTGGAACTTCTTAAACCAATTAATATCAATCAATGCCATGATATAAACAGGCTTAAAATAGCTATAAAAAATGCTCTATTTCTTGCAGTATCACTTCTGCACAGTATATTTATTCATTTCACTAGTTTTCACTAGTTAGCTCCACTGGCTCCCATGTAGGACTCAGTTCGCTAGAGATTCAGCAAAAATTGTTTTTGCTCTGTCATCTCATTACTGTCTTTGCTTTTGCTGGATGCATATATATTCCCCTCACAATGCTCATGTCCCTGCTGTGCTCAGGTTCTTGTCAAACACTTCGTTCATGGGGTTGACAGGCCCGGTGCGAGTACAGCGCTCGCTCTCCAGGGTCCTTACCTCCCAGCGCTTTCACATATGGAGCCTACAGCGGGACCCTCTGGGCCAGCCAAGTTGGGTGACCGTGGCAAGCTGGCAGTCGGGCCGCCTGGAATTAGAGGAACAGAGCTTGTGGCCAGGCATGACCCAGCACCACCGGGAAGGTGGCCCAGGAATTAGGCTCGGTGGCCGCTGGCAGGCAGGACTCCCAGTGGCGGGGAGCAGATTGCGGGTCGTGACCTTGGTCGAGCACCCATTTGTGTTCACACGGGAGGTGGACGAGGAGGGCCAATGTCCAGCGGGTCAGCTGTGCCTCGACCCTCAAACCAACAACTCTGATGTCCTCAACCAGCTGTTCAGAGAGCTGGAGCAAACCAACAGCAGTTCATTGCCAACTGACATGCGGAAATGCTGCTATGGATATTGCATTGACCTGCTGGAGAAATTAGCAGAGGACATGCACTTCGAGTTTGACCTCTACATCGTAGGCGATGGGAAGTACGGGGCGTGGAAAGGGGGTAGATGGACTGGTCTGGTGGGCGACCTGCTCAGTGGTGTGGCGGATATGGCCGTCACCAGCTTTAGCATCAACTCAGCTCGGAGCCAAGTGATTGACTTCACTAGCCCCTTCTTCTCCACCAGTTTAGGGATACTGGTGCGCAGCAAGGACACAGCTGCACCCATTGGTGCTTTCATGTGGCCCCTTCACTGGTCCATGTGGGTGGGCATCTTTGTGGCACTGCATATCACAGCTCTTTTCATCACCCTATACGAGTGGAACAGTCCGTTTGGCATGACCCCGCATGGACGCAACCGCATCAGGGTCTTCTCTTACTCGTCTGCCCTGAACCTCTGCTATGCCATTCTGTTCGGCCGGACCGTTGCCAGTAAAACTCCAAAGTGCTGGACGGGCCGCTTCCTCATGAACCTTTGGGCTATATTTTGCCTGCTGGTTCTGTCCAGTTACACAGCCAACCTAGCAGCTGTCATGGTGGGAGAGAAGACCTTTGAAGAAGTGTCAGGGATTCATGATGTCAAGGTAAAACACTGCATTTCATCCTGAATTACTGAAGAGGTAAAATATACAAATATATTTGTTTGTAATATTGTGAAATATGATTACAATTTCAAGTAATTGTTTTCTATTTTAACATATTATAAAATGTAATTTATTCCTGTGATGGCAAAGCTGAATTTTCAGCAGACATTACTCCGACTTCAGTGTCACATGATCCTTCAGAAATCATTCTAACATGCTAATTTTGTGCACAAGAATAATTTCTTATTGAAAACAGTTGTTCCGCTTAACATTTCTGATGAAACCATGATACATTTTTAATTAATAGAACATTTGAACAGTTGTGTATAAAAATATTTTTTTGTTGATTGACAAAAACTGTGCTTTGTATAGAAGTGTTGTAGTACTCGAGACCGGTCTTAAGACCATTTTTTGAAGGTCTTGTCTTGGTCTCGGACGCATTTGGTCTCGGTCTTGTCTTGGTCTCGGACTATGAGGACTCGGGATTTTATTTCAAGACCACAACTGCAGTGATATCGCTAAATTGCTATTGCATTGTCTGATTTCTTTGTTAACATCATTAATTTGATTGGATGTAAATCTTCCTGCTTTAAATGCAATCAATAACTTATTTCTAATTATATTTATTTTGTTACTGTTGTCCCGGGTCAAAAAATCAACAAGGGATTGTGTCAAAAATGTCACCAAAATTAATACAAATGCCCACAAAACTCAAGATATGATTGCAAAAAATACTTGTATAAGATCTTGATATTTATATTATAACATATGATATAATTAAGCAATATCACAAGAAAGAGGGCTGTTTTCACAAATAGGAGCACAATTGCAAACGTAATATATATATATATATATATTTACAAATGTTTAATAAACAAAATGTTATTTTTTTAAAACATTAATCTCAACATTATTTATGCATTTGTAATTGTACCAATTCAGATGCAACTTCTGTTCCACCTCTGCAGTGTAAAGATGAATTTTGTTGTTAGTGATTTCAATTTCAACAGCTCTATATAGTGTCTAATTACTCTAATTGTAATTATTGATTAAAAATAAGACATTTCAGTAAATGTGGATCTTTCCAATGAATTTGAGGAGTGCTAGTCTGGTCTTGGTCTTGACTCGGTCTCGACTTGCCTTGGTCTTGGTCTTGGTCTTGGTCTCGGTCTTGTCTTGGTCTCAACCCCACAAAGTCTTGGTCTTGTCTTGATACTTTTAAAGGGTTAGTTCACCCAAAAATGAAAATTCTGTCATTAATTACTCACCCTCGTTCATTTTTGGAACACAAATTAAGATATTTTCGATGAAATCCAAGAGCTCTCTGACTCTTCCATAGACAGTAATTTAATTACCACTATCAAGGCCCAGAAAGATAGAAAAGACATTGTTAAAATAGTCCACGTGACTACAATGGTTCAACCTTAATTTTATGAAGTGATGAAAATAAACAAAACAAAACAAAAATAACGACTTTATTTAACAAATTCGTAAAAAAGTATTCTTGTTGCTTCATAAATTTAAGGTTGAACCACTGTAGTCAAGTGGACTATTTTAACGATGTCTTTTCTACCTTTCTGGGCCTTGAAAGTGGTAATTAAATTGCTGTCTATGGAGGAGTCAGAGAGCTTTTGGATTTCATCAAAAATATCTTAAATATGAGGGTGAGTAATTCATGACAGAATTTTCATTTTTTTGGGTGAACTAACCCTTACACATATATGGTGAATGTCCTCAAAAAACATAGTTGCACAATTGCACGTGTCGAAAAAACTATAGTAGTACCATAGTACATTTTAGTCCTTTTTTGTGTAAATAATGGGATTATATTTTCAAACCTTTTCCACACATAAGTTCACTTTTCATTGCTTTTTTCAAGCTTCATCACCCGTCTCTGGGGTTTCGCTTTGGCACAGTTAGAGAAAGCAGTGCTGAGGACTATGTGAAAAAGAGCTTCCCTGAGATGTACGAGTACATGAGACGCTTCAACAAGCCCACCACTCCGGATGGAGTCTCTACACTCAAGTAAGTGTTTAAACCCAAGAGAGAGGAGACAAAACATAACTTGGACATGCCAGTTGTGGAAAGTCCAGTGAAAAGGTAACAGTTAGAAAAAAAGAGAGTGGTAATGAAATAATCAAACTGAATTTCTGAGCATCCTTGCATAAAAAACACTTGGAATAAAGTGCATTTAGAAGGTTATCAACATAAAAACTTACATTCACATAGACACATTTATATTCTTTTAACACAATAAAATCAAGTGGTGTTGAGCAGGAGCGCAACACGCAGAAAACAAATAATGCTTTCAAAGGATATGGGCATCTTGAATAAAGCCTGAAGGGAGTAGAGCTCAGTAATTGCACATTGCTGCTGGAGACATAGACAACAAGCAGCCCAAAGCCTGCAGGCTACTACTACAACAATAAACAGGGTCACAATAAAAGTGCAACATGCCAGTTCTTACAACTTCAAAAGTTGTTGACACTGCTGTGGATCTGCTTTGTATGACGCACAGTTAAAATCATTTCTCTTTCATGAGGAATTATGCGCACCATCCAGCTTGCTCGGTTTAAACAAACCGAGTCAACAGCAACAAGTGTCGGCTCTCCAGGCTTTCTGTCTGTTGTCTCGGTTTCCATTCATCGCTGAAAGAACAGACTCCAAGCAGAGAAGAGAGGCAGTCAAGTCAAATCTAAACTTGCTGAATGAGGCCAAAGGTTCTCTTCAGAGACAACATACGCTTACAGGCGTGCACAAACGCACACACACACACAGCGATTCATCCTCAGATTCAGGCTCCCACGTAGTGCAGTATTTTGCTTTGTACTTCCCGTCTTTTATGATTGATGCCGGTTTTCTTCCATGTCAGAATTCTTTCTGTTCAATTCACAGGAGACACATTACATGGTCAGCATTTTTAGAGTTGAGATCACTGCCATAGTTGGGAGCAATCCTTGGGGGCGGGCTTTTTTAAGAAAAGCATCCGGACAGATTTTTTTTTTTTTTTTTTTCCCCTTCCTTAAAAGACGTTGTGTAAGAGTCTTAGTTTGATCCTGCAAAATTTTCCTGTACTTTATTTTCTGTCACACTTGAGGCAAAATGGAGGTCAGCTGATGTGCAAGCATTGCCTCACACTATTCACTGAAAATTCAGCATTTCTTCAGACATAAACAACAAATAGTATATGATATCACACTCTAGGGCTTTTGCTTTTAATAAATAATAAATAACAAATACTGCATTCAAAAAAATGGAAAATATCAACATCCTCAGGTCAGAGTACACCGAACTTGAATTCCCATATGCATCAGAATGCAAAATAGCTTTGACTATAGCTTTAAACATACAGTATTATGAGACAGATTGGGGAATTTTTCATTTTATGGTGATGTAATCCATGCTAGGTTTTTGTAATTGGCTTTGTTAAACACTATTATTAGGCACTGTTATTAGCGAAAGCAGCTTGTATTTATTTTGCCACCCATATTGATAAGTTACACTATAAACCTCTTTATGGAGACAGTCTTTTGCAATGTACTACTCAAACATTGTTTGAAAAAAAGATGTTACACACAAAGTACACAAAATAGCACTTTCAATTCAGTAAATCTGACTAAATTCTGAAGATTTAAGCAGTTTATAGCTACAGGGTTTGGTTCAGGATTATTGTAATCAACTTTTAAAGTCATTTAAAGTCAGAAGTAATTAGCATAAGTTTGTCTGGTGGTGTCTGTTTTGTTTGGCTCTGACTATCCTCCTCTGTGTGTTGAAGGACAGATCCCCCTCAGCTAGATGCCTTCATCATGGATAAGGCTTTGCTGGACTACGAGGTGTCCATCGATGCAGACTGCAAACTCCTGACTGTAGGAAAACCATTTGCTATTGAAGGTAAGGACTCTTGTGCCACTGAGCATTTTGCTGTCTCTGAGAAAGCTAGCACCTCTGGCCATGTTGCATTGAATTATATTAGCTTACAAAAGCCTGTGAAGTTCTACTTTGAAAAGGCACATGGTGTTTCTACAGATACATTCCACTTTCTACAGATACATTAGAATTCCACCCCATATTAAGACCTGTCCATGAATTCACCTCAAGGCTTTTGTAATTACCCTCCAAATCGAAGCAAGTCAAGTTTGACACATGTCATTTCATAAGCGAAAGCTATTACAGGGTGTAGATGGGTTTCATGGCAGTCACCCAGGCATGTCCGCACCTCTCATCCGGATGTTATCTCCTGCTGCATATATAGGAATTTTCCTTGCTATCTGCCAAAAGCTTTTATCACGCCTTTGAGCAAGCTTTTTATTAGATGGATGATGAAGACTAAACCATCACTATCACGTCTACTGGCCCGAAATGGACAGCTCCGTCAGGGTCTATAAACCCTGTAAACAGCATGGTGCATACTCAAACCATGCGGGTGAAAAACTGGAATCAGGCATCTAAGGTTGTCACAATAAAGATTCAATAGCAAATTACTTTTAGCTGCAATATTGTGAATTGTGAAATCCTATCTATCTATCTAGTCTGTGTCTGTCTTTATTAATTGAAACAGTAATAGTAGATAGACAGACAGACAGATAGATAGATATATAGATACCTCTTTTTTGTCATGATTTGGTACTGAATTGTGCTACTTTTGAGATCCCCTACAGGCATCAGTTCAATTTACAGGCTTTGCTCAAATTGAATGAACACCCTTCAGTAGAACCGTCGCTTCAGAGTGGACTGTGTCCTTTTAACACTGCTGGAAATTCCCTTATTGTATTAGTTTGCACAGCACACTTTATGACTGCCTGGGTCCAGTCTATTAAGAATATTCCAGCAGCCCGCTGATGCCCCTCTTCAAAGAGTTCAACAGCACACATTTATTGGTTGTAGAGGGATAAGTAAAATACAGCAGTGGAACTCAGTAGGAGAGGACAAAAGTTTATCAGAATTCAAGGGATGTTGTGCCACTTGCTGAAAGAAGGGGAGGGATTGCTTGCCAGGAGTGATGTGTGGGTTTGCCGGTGAGGCGAGGGCTTTGATGAAATTTGTGGATGTCAGAGTTGCACTCATATCTCTTCAGCTGCCTGGCTGCAGAGACGCCGCAATGACAGACGTTCTGTCTACAGTACATTGGCATGGGGGTGCCAAAGATTCATGATTGTTCCTTCTCAAGGGCTCTCTGACATATCAATAATAGAGGTATCAATTCATACTAGAATGTGAATTTTCTTTTTAACAAAACCCCACAGTGTTCATTGGACTGGATGTGCTGTATATGTAAAGTTATTTATTTGTTTTTGGCTAGAATATAAAATCACGTTGGTACCTTCAAAGCTTTATGTGGGAGAATTGTTACTTTTTAATATTAGCATGATTTAAGTTTATGTTTTACAATAAGGTTCACTTTGTTAATATTATTTAATGCATTAGGTATCCCCTTAATATTACTTAAAGGTACAATATGTAACTTTTAACCCTCTAGTGGTTAAAAAAACAAACTGCATGCATTTTGCGGAAGCACATTGTTTTGGTTGTGCTTCGGCTCTGTGTGACTGTGCAGATGAATATGGTTATCCTACTGCTCATAAAACATTCACAACTAGTGTTGGGTAAGTTACTTTAAAAAAGTAATTAATTACTAATTAGTAATTACATCATCAATGTTGTATTTAAAATACTTTTCTAATTACTCTGTCTGAAAAGTAATTTAATTACTCAATGAGTAACTTATTACTAATTACTTCTTAAAATCCCTATGAACCTTGACTGGATAGATGATAGAAAGGAAATAATTTAGTCAAACATGGAATAGTTTAGCCTTTTATAGCTTTTTAAAACATTTTAAACATATACTATAATACTTTTATTTACTTTATAATGCTTCAATTTTTTTTAGTAACAAATAGGGATGTTACTATACTAAAAATCTAGTAGTCGGTACCGATGCCACCAAAAGTGCACAATACTCGATACCAAAGTCGATACCACGGTAAAAATATATAAAAATACAAATAAAACAATGCTATATATTTTTTTCCAGGTAGGTCTAATAGTAGTAAGTTAAAATAAAAATTCTGCATAGACATAACTGTATAAATTAAATATAGATTAATCCTTATTAAAGCTTTTATTTTGTTGTTTGATTATCATTTATAATACAGACAGAGAATAGTGTTTTATTGGCTGCTGTCACTAAGACCTAATATACGGAGACAATATGCTGTTACACATGCTGTTCACATTCACATAACCAACGCGAATATACGCCAAGACGTGCATTTTGACATAACTGTGTGTATTTGAACGTTTATGTGTGATAAACCGCGAAAATCTGACACTCGTGAAGACCGTCTCTCAGAGAGCACGCACAGTTTTTTCTCTCTAGGACATAGCTTACATTTTACCCTAATGTTCTTGCCTACCTGTGTCAAAAAAGTGAAGTAATTGGAATTCTGATTTCCATTCTGCAAAATATCCACTCGCTTCTGCCAACATCTTCAGACAGCGACTACGCAGCCAACTGGTGCGAAGTTGCGAACTCACGTGCAACTGCACTACAGTTAATGATTTTAAAGCGGCAGCGGTCACTTTTACCATTCAATATTGATTTAAACAGAACTGTTTAACTAATTTACAGTATGTTACGCAAGTACATTATAAGTAACTGTAATTAAATTACCTAAAAATGAACAGTAATCCCTTACTTTACTTTTTCAGTGGTAATTTAATTACAGTATTTAATTTAATTACACCCAACACTGTAGTTTAGATGTAAAGGATCTTAAGCTGAGTAGCTGAAGATATTACTGTAGCTATAGCCATTAAAGGGATAGTCCATTGAAAAATGAAAATTTGCTGTTAATTTACTCACGTTCAGGCCACCCAAAATGTAGGTGACTTTTTTTCTTCAGTAGAACAGTAAAGAAGATTTATAGCTGAGACCGTGGTCCTCTGTGATTGATATAATGGAAGTCTGTGGGTGCCGTCACTTTAAGATTAAAAAAACATATGCAGACAAAACTAAATTAATACCCACGGCTCCTGACGATCGGTTTATGCAAGAAACTGAACATTATTTACAAAATGTTTACCTCTAATCCACAGCCTTGGCAATGGTCCTGAGTGTGAGCTTTCTGTCGCATTTTTCCTTGAAAATAAATTACAGCACAGCGCTGTGTAAGGGTGGACTGCCTACAGGGGTTCAGGCTGTAGGGTTGCCGATTGACTTAAGAAATGTTATCAGCAAGATGGTAGAAAACTGTACATTTCTTGACTATGACCACCCACTGCAGCTTATACCAATGATAGAAATAAGCGCAGTTATAATAGCAAAATATGTGGGAGAGCGTTGCTATAGTGTGACAATATTTTATTGCAATAGGGAGCACATTAATGTTAATACTAAATCAAAACTAGTTAGCACATCGTTTGTAATAGAAAGGGTTTAATGACAATATCTGATTATAGTTACATTTAAAATAATTACAAAATAGATGTATGAGATGATAAAATCATATACCATTAATTGTACCCAGCATGTATGTAAAAAGTTACCTGAGAGATAGATAGAGAGTGTGAAAGAGAAAGAGAGAGAAAGAGAGAGAGAGAGAGAGGGCCAGAGAGTGCCCAAGAAAAGAGACAGAGAATGAAAAGAGCCAGAGCAACAGTTACAATCTTCTTTTATCCCTTCCTTGACCATGTGACTGAAACCCAAATGTTAGACATTCAAACTGACCAATCAGAAGATTAAAACTTCCCCCACTGTACTAAAGGTGTGACAATTTGTATATACATTTTGGCCTATAGGGCTTGATCACTATCAACAACTTTGTGCCTTCCAAATGGCCCTTGTAGCAAGAGAGAGGGGGTTGAAACAGTAAAGCAAATTTCTTTGTTCATTTTAAAATATCTTTGAGTATTTTCAATCTTACAACTGCAACAACCATAATACAATTACCTTCACAATAGATAATGCTTTACAATGAAGTTAGATTAGTCTGTTAGAGAGCTACATATGGCAATTTATTAATAAAATACCTTACTCACCTGTTAAGTAATAAAAGCACCATCTCTTTTACAAAAACACCATCACTTTTACATAAAAAAAAAAAGTTCTCACCATCTCCGAAAAGCCAAGCCAATCTTGATTCTCGTTTTATTATGAGCTCTGTTGTGTTCTCTTTTTGCCAGCATACTCACCTCTGTTCGTCATTTTTTTAAAAACACGTGATTCCCTGAAGGTTCGAGATTTAACATGCTCCATGCCAACCTTTCTTGTGTCAAAGTAGCCGGAGCAACCTTTCTCTATTTACAGATATGACAAGACACATATGGATGAGTAATGCAAGTATGCAATTTTGCGCTAAAAGCATCTCACTTAGTCTAAAATATAAGCACTTATAAAATTGTACTTGCAGATAATATATTAATGAATTAAAAAGCCACTTACAGTAAGTGTACTTAAAGCAAGTACACTTTCATGACTATTTTTCTTAACAAACTTAAGTACACTTTATAATAATGTCAAATTATAAGTTTTACATAAAAAGTTGTTTATGTTTAAATAATCCTGTCATGCTTTAAAGAAGCACTTTTACGTGTTGACTAAAATATCATGATTGTTCTTTATCTAGGCTCTCTGACATATCAGTAATAGAGGTATTAGTTCACACTAGAATGTGAATGTGGTCTCTCTAACAAAACCCCATAGCGTTCATTAGACTGGCTGAGCTGTATGTCTAAATTGTTGTTTTGATATTCTTTGTGCTCTCAGGTTATGGGATCGGGCTGCCCCAGAACTCCCCTCTTACCCGAAACGTATCTGAATACGTCAGCCGCTACAAGTCAGACGGTTACATGGACATGCTGCACGACAAGTGGTATAAAGTGGTTCCCTGTGGGAAGAGGGTTTTTGCTGTGACAGAGGTGAGCCATCAAAAAAGAAAGTCTGAGAGTGTACGGTACAGTATATGTGTGCGTGTCTGTTTTTGTTCACAGGCGAGTGAGCGGCTTCTGCCCTTGACCAAGTTCCTCTATGAATCCGACGGGCTCTTTTCCTTCTGAAAAATCCTTTTGTTTGGAATTACTGTCTCCTGCAGTTTAATAGCCATTCTGTCAGAACGACACTGGTCCACCACAATCCATTTTCATTCCCGAGGGCTCCATGTCAGCCGTACCGCCCCACACACCTGAGGCTCTGAGTAGCAGCCACCAGCACACTCCATCATTGGAGCCTCAGTCAATAACCTCCCAGGAGTTGTAGCACTCCTGTAAGACATTGTCTTGTACAGTCTGGCTTCATTACCTAGCTGTGGTTATGAATGGGGGACTTCATGAGCACAAGCAATGACATTTGTTTTCGGCCCCTGTGCCAGCTGGAACTCATCTTACGTTCTCCCTCTCTCTTGCTTCAGAGCCAAGCTGTCCTGTCACCACAGACACCATGTTGTAAAACCACTCCTTTGCTCTGCAATAAATTCTGCAAACAAGCAGACAGGATCGACTGTGAGGTCCTTGCAGTCCTTTGTCCCCTTTGAATGTTTATTCTAGAACTGTTTATAGAAGGAGCTTCAAACGCAAAAAGCAGCATTTTATCTCCTCAAGATAATTCAGTCTTAATTAAATTAGTCAGAATTCTTCAAACAGCATTTTGGTTCATAGCCAGATACAAAGATTCGGGGATGAAAGCGATGGGGAATTTAAAGCAACAATCCAACATTAAGTGCTGCATCTGGCATGCTCTCAAAATAAATGAATAATTAAATTATGAATAAACAAATGGCAGTATTTGTACCTTAATAATACTTTGTTGTTCACATTTGAAGCACTCTTTCTGTATTTGTGCCAACACAGTGTATAAAGCCAAAGACAAATAAATATTTTTGTATAAAAGAGTACCTTCAAAGCTTTATGTGGGAGTATTGCTACTTTTTAATAATAGCAGGACTGTAGGTCCTCTTTTAACTCTTTTCCCATTTATTTTTATTTTTTTAAAAGGTTGCCAGCCACCGCCAGCATTTTTGAATTTTTTCATGGCCCCCAGAATATTTTGAATATCTGAACATGCAGTATATCAAAAGAAAGAACAGAGCCTCTGCTTGGGGAAAAATAAATAAATAACTTCATGCATTCTTTTTTTTATTAACACATGAATGTCAGAAAGTTTCATAAAAAAAAAAAAGCAACATTTTAAACAAAAAAAAAAAAACAAAAAAAAAAGAGAGAGAAAATCATTTTCAGTGGCGGGGCTTATCGATTCCGGTTCCAGTTCCGTTAAGATAATTAAACAGCTAATAAAAAATATTAGTAAGGGAAAAAAACAATACTCGACTCTAAACAGTCTTTTTTGTGTTTATTATTCTTGTAAAATGAATTTAACAGACTGTTAATCTCAACAAATTCGCTAACACTTTACAATAAGGTTCATTAGTTAACATAAGTTAACTGCATTAACATAAACAAATAATGAACTACATTTCTACAGCATTTATTAATCTTTGTTAATGTTAATTTCAACATTTACTAATACATTATTAAAATCAAGAGTTGTATTTGTTAACATTAGTTAATGCACTGTGAAGTAACATGAACAAACTATGAACGGCTGTATTTTTAATAACTAACATTAACAAAGATTAACAAATACATTAACAAATGTATTAGGCTAGTCATGGTTAGTTCATAAATGAACCTTACTGTAAAGTGTTACCACAAATTAGATAAGATGCTTGAACACACATGTAAGATTCAGACAGGTGAAACAGAATATTTTTGTAAGTTGGATTCATAAAGACTTGTTTCTGACAGAATGATTCAGTGATAGACACATTTTTAACAGTAAATTTTTTGCCACCTAGTGGCGTAACAATGCAATCGATACAGTCGTTATTTGAAGTCCAGTTACTTTCAGAAGGTAATTTATTATACATAAACATCAGCGTTTCTGTCTGAATAATAAACGTTTGTATACTTCTGTTATAATTGGAATAGGAATACTACACAGAAATAATGATACTGCGCGTTTGAAAAGATTGTTTGTGAAGCTGTTTATATCTACACATGACAACTTTAGATCAACAGCAGCGCGAGCGCATATTTGAATGTCGCGATTTTATTTTTGTCAAAGGTTTAATATACACGGGTGAATCGTTGTCATTTAGGAAATAGATCGTGTGAGTGATGAAAAGATCGAGAACGCGATCTTTTAAAGATTAATCGTGCAGCTTTGGGCACCTCTCTCTTTCTCTCTCTCTCTCTCTCTGCATTGAAATCTGACGTATGTTAGTAGCGCAAGGGCTTTTCAGTGCATTCTTTGCTATAATATTAATGATGTGAGATGTCTCTATTAAAGGATACGCTCCCCGCACCCATCACACCAGAACCGTTTTCGGAATCGAAACTTGGAAATCTTGCATCTTTTCTCGGTTCCCAACCCTGCTCATAAATGATGGAAAATTCTATCAGTGGTGGTAAAGAGTTAATGGATTAGGTATCCCCTTGTGAAAAAGTGCACTTAATTGTATTGAATGTGCACTTGAAGTGTACTTTGAATGTTAAAAGTATATCTTTAAAAAAACGGCCTTGCAGATAATATATTAATTAAATAAGAGGCCATTTAAGTGAGCTTAAGAAACATAGTCATGAAAGTGTACCTTTAAGTGCACATTCTAATAAAAAAAAAAATCTATTAATAAAATTAATTTTAATAATTTTACTTTAAAGTATATTTTAAATCATTATGTTGTAATAATCTTTTGTCATCCTTTAAAGAAGTACACTTAATTTGATGCATTGATAACACTATAGCACGTGTAGAGTAAGTTACTTGATTATAAATGTATGTAATGTTATCCAATATTACATTTAAAGGTAATATATTTTAAATGTACTAAATTGCAGCATCATTACAGTTTGTAATTACAAATATATACAACACACATTTAAGTAAGCAATTTACTCCGCTTTGCATTGTGCCTAACAGTGCCCTTCAGCCGTGACTTATTCACGGTACAGCGCAGCCTCTCATACCTTATTGCTTTTATAAAATGGTTACCACACAATACAAATATTAAAGCCAAAAAATATATGTATCAATGCAACTTTCATGAAGTAAACTCACTAAAAGCCTTCCTACCGCCGGAAAAAAATAGTCCCTGACTGTGAACAGCAACACAAGTTACATTATTACGCCATTAGATGGCGGCAAAGACTTAATAAGTGAGTCACTCAGTAGCGTAGACTTTTACATTGAAAAGACTGAATTGTTGTGGACTGAAAATGCTAAATCTGAATGAAGGTAATAAACTCGTTTACTCGATATCTTTCTCACAATGAACAATATCAATTGAGAACAAACAGTTTGCTAAGAATGGTTGCTAAGGATGTTGTGTAACGATACACAGAACCATTGGGTGAAGCGTTCATAGCTATTTGACCAATCAGAATCAAGGACAGGAACTAACCGTTTTATAAGTATATTTTAGTTTACCATAAATGCTTGTCTGTTTAGCAGTACACTTTAACCAGACAATAGAAGTAATAATGAAATTACACAAAGATGTACTCAAGTCCTACTTGTCTTAAGTGGGTCAAAAAAACCACTCGAAAGTTTAGCTAACTGTATTTTAAATGTATTATTTCTGTTATAAGTACTCTTTTGAGTATTAATATTAACATTAAATTAACATTATTAAATCCATAACTAATCTTAACAAATAGAACCTTACTGTATACCGTTACCGCATTATTTTAATGATATCAGAGCAGCCAACATGAAGTGCAGTGAGCACTTCATCTGGCCAGTAACACGTATGCATATGCATGCATGTGCTTTTATCCACTATCCCATTCTATAACACTCTCTTGGGAACTGACATCATGATAAAGGGTTGTAGCCAATCCTGTTATGTACAGAGAATGAACACACTCGCAACAGAGGTGGCAGGACTGTGATGAACTGTACAAGGGACTGCAGTCTGTGTGTGCAGTGTTAGATGACCAATGAACGTCTCATTTTGCACGCATGCTCCACATATATGAGGGACAGGAAGTGGAATATATTCCCCTTTTCAGCTATTTCAAACTGGCATGACTTTAATTTCAATTATAACAGCGATACTTTATAAAATTGTGATTAGTTCTAGTCAGCAGGACTCCAGATCAAAGCCATTGCAGTGGGATGATGGATTCCTTTGTGTATGTTGGGGCTTCCAACACCCGAGAGGGAAATAATGATGATACAGGCACACGGAGGTCTACCTGGAGAGAGCTAACCGCTAGGATTCACATTTAATGAAAAAAAAAAAAAAAAAAAAAAAAACTGAGCACTGATAAAGCATCTACTGTAATATGAAATTAAATATTTTTTAACTATAGGTTGCTTGCAAAAAAAAAAAAAAAAATTTCAGCAAAAAACTATCATCAGCTACTTTATTTAAAATGGCTGTCAGTGGAGCCAAACCCTGACTTCTTGGTCAGATATACAAAGTTCTGTCATGAATCTCTAGATGGCGCAGGCTATTAGTTCCTTTAACTCAACCTGCTTGTAATCCATCGCTATCTATAGGGCACTGCTGATTGGTTCCTGCTGTATCAGTAGCCAATGAGCTTGCATGCTCAGCCTTCAAAATACTTTAGTAGCATTGACTTAGCAGTGCAGCGTGCTTTCAGAAACCCTCCACCTTCCCCAGCTCCACCTGTATAGATCTGCTACGGGTAATTCATGTACGCTATATTGTACAGCAGCAGCATAATCTCTTACTTTCTCAAAGCAGCATGTTGTGTCTGTATTGGCTTTAGCAAGTCCCATACTTGCTCTGCAGCAGCAGCAATAAGAGATCTATTCTTTTATTCTTTTATCTGCAGTGTAGCAGATCTATTCCGCCAAGACCAAACATATCAACATTGTCATATCCATTACCATGCCAAACACTCCAAGGAGTCATGCATGGTCCAGTTAGTCCAAGCTATATTTATAAAATCACCAATTTTACATGATCTTAAATCCAGGTGGACTTTCTGCTATTCTTTTTGATGATGTTATTTGTGGATTTTATAAAAAAATAAAAAATAAAAAAAAAAGATAAATCCACTGGGGGAAATGTGCAGTCATCACCAGGGCTGCAATATACTGTGATCTTCTCTTCTGTGCTTGTGTGTTTTTATTTATTGTTGTGTATGTGTGCCCAGACTCTGCAGATGGGTATCCAGCATTTCTCTGGGCTGTTCGTGCTGTTGTGCGTGGGGGTGGCAGGTGCTTTACTCACTCTGCTGGGGGAGCACACTTTCTTTAGATTCATCCTGCCTCACCTCCGTCACCAGCAGAGATTCAAATACTGGCTCCATACCAGTCAGGTGAGCGTGTGCCACCATATAACTCAAAAACTTGGTTAAATAATCTTTAAAAATAGATAAGTGTAAATAAGTTTATAAAAGAGGCTGAGTAGTGCCTAAAATAGCTGTGCCTTTATTTACAGTTACCCATTATTTTTTAGTAAAAAAAAAATCTTTGTTTTTATCCACATTACAAGGCATATGTTTCTTTTATAAAAACAGGGCATCTGCTCCCTCTAGTGTTAGGAAGCTGAAAGCACAAGTCTGTAGCCTATATGTATATGGTTATGTATATACTTCAATGAGTGTTGTTCAATGGCCTTTTTTGTTATTTCTACAGAAAATTCACCGTGCATTAAATACGGGTTGTGATAACGAGAGGAAATCAGAGGTTGAGAGCAGTGACAGATGGTAAGTTATGATTATTGCAAATTATCACACTTTCTTAAAAGCGCCATTGAATGTAGTAATTCTCCTCACTGAAATTTACACCAGTATTATAGTCAAATTACAGCAATTTATTATACAGCTCTTTGGAATTGTGGAATGGGCCAGTTAGCGGCATCCTGTGGTCAAATATTTTTAAATAATGACCACTAAACTGTATAATTGTTCATTAATTCAGGCAACCAATTTCCAGCATATGTAGCTGTGCTAGTTTTATGTCTCTCATATCGTTCAATGGACTTTTTCTCATTACATTATAAAATAATTGTATTGCAATCAATGTTTCATGACCATTTATATATTTATTTTTTTGGTGAGTAGCCATTTAATAAGTTGAATAATATACAGTTTGGCAGTCATAATAGGTTGATGCAAGATCACCTAATCGCCTGTTATTTTGCAGTAATGACTAGTTGAATGAATTTACATTATGATTTGCATACAGTGTATAAGAAAATAGTATTGCCTTTGAACTTTGAACTAATGTGTGCAATTAGTGTTATTTATGTTAAAAAAATACCCATAAAAAAGAAATTAGAAAACAAAGGACAAAAATCAATATTGGCCTCTCCTGTAAAGGCAAGTGGATACTATTTCATTAATGGCATATTGAAGAGGCTCTGTGTTTCCATTGATTGTGGGCTCTGTTTGTGAAGAGCTGTGTCCCTGCATCTTGTAAAACTGATTGCTGCTGTGTTTTCCTCTCAGTCCCACCTTGTGCCTGTCAGAGAACTGTAATCTCCACCGCCTGCCACCCTCCTCTTCTTCTCTTCCACCCTCCACCTCCTCAACTTCCCCTTCCACGTCTACAACCAAGTGGAACAATCAGAGTGTCAAGGCTGGTCGAGAGGCCAAAGAGCATAACAAGCGTGTCCACTTTAACCTGGAGACTCTCAACAGCTACCAGCTCCAAGCTCCAACCCCTGGGCCAGAAAGGGGCCGGAGGGGGTTGGTGGGAAGCCCGCCCACCCAGTTGTGTTCCAATGGCGGACCTAATCTCAGTCTCAGCCTGGTGCTCTCACCCCCGGCCTGCTCGGGGCACTCAACGCCGTGGGAAGAGGAGCTGCGCGAGCTGCAAGGGAGGATCGAGGAGTTTCGCGGCCAGCTCAGGGCCGCCCTGGCCAGGCGAGCCGAGCTCCAGCGGACCCTGGTCAGACAACGGTTCGGTCAATCCCAAACAAGCTCAGCATCTAATCCCACCACCAACACCCTGACCAAAGATGTCAACAGGGGGAGGTGATGTACGCTATGTGTCCGAACACTCACAAAGGCAGTGGATATGAGGGGATAAGGGACATCCTCTCATCTGAGAAGTCATGCTGTTCTATTTTATGCCTTCTCCTTTCTCATTGACTGCTGGAGTGCTGCGGTGATGGATGAAACACTCTGTGATGGAGATTCAGCTTGTAATCCTGCAGTTTGGCTGACTTCCAGCTCCAGAGAGAAAGTATTTATCCTTGTGTGCGTGTGTGTGTGCGCGTGTGCGTGTGTGTGTGTGTGTGTGCGCGTGTGCGTGTGTGTGTGTGTGTGTGCGCGTGTGCGTGTGTGCGTGTGTGTGTGCGTGTGTGCGTGTGTGCGTGTGTGTGTGTGTGTGCGCGTGTGCGTGTGTGTGTGTGTGTGTGCGTGTGTGTGCGTGCATGTGTGCATGTGTGTATGTGCGTGTGTGTGTTTAAATTCAGACAATAGGACAGAGAACAGACAGTTAATGCACCATTCACTGCTGGCCAAGGTGAATATCTGCACCCACAGACGTCCAGCATGAAAATAGCTTCTTTTTGTAAATAATTCAATGGGATTACTTAGTGGGATAAGCAGCAATGGACCTAGTCTCAGCTTTGGACGACAGGCCCATGGACCACCCACAGTCCGCTCAGTGACTGTCTGATGCATATTGCACACAAAAATAACATCTCTAGTTCTGATCTGAATGGCTGGTGTTTACCAACTTTTTGGGAATAATGGCACACAGATTTTTTTTTAACAGTCCGGCCTGCTTATGTTAAGAGTTGATACAATGAGGAAGAACTTATCACTGAATTTGCCAAAGTTTTTTGGGTTAAAAACACCAGAGTTTGGCTTGAGCTAGTTAGTAGCAAGTTAACTATATATCCATGAGCAGAACTGTATTCAGCTTTGTTTTCTGAATTATGTCCATGAAAGAACTTCAGACAGAAATTCAGATCACTATCTCATTTTCTGCAATTTTTTAGGTGTTTTTTGTGCAGCCATTGATGGAAATAGTCAGAATAGTGCACCTATTCAATTTAATTTTACAGTGCACCACATGACACATCACAATTTATGATTTATTTCGTTTTCATTCCTACATTGTACTAATTAGTTCCCTCGTTTTAGTTGAATTGTGGCCACGTTGTACTAATTTGTTTTCTCATGTTAATAAAAACAGGCAAATGAATTAGTACAACGTAGCTAAAACAAGCTAACAAATTAGTAAGTCATGGCCACAATATCATGTTTTTTTTTTAAATCTGCATGTCATGTGCAGAATCCTGTACAGTTTTCCAGTCTTTTGTCACTATTATTATGATCAGTGTTGGAGAAAGTTACATTTAAATGTAATGCATTACAATATTGTGTTACTCCCTAAAAGAAAGTAACTAAAAAGTCACTTTTTTTATGGAAAGTAATGCGTTACATTATTATTTCTCATCTGGGCTGGGCTGTGTGTTTGTTTGTTTGTTTGTTTTTATAAGGACAAAAAAGTTTCACACCAAAAGTGAAATGAATAAGCCTCAGGCTGAAGGAAATGCAAATTCACGGCTGTACAGTAGAGGGTGCAGTTCAAACAAACAAGCCTTTCAGCTGTGCTGTCATTCTGGAATACAGAAGAATAGGACCAAGGAGAAGTAAATGCTAACATTTAGTCTAGAAGTAGTCCGGAATAACCATCATGTTTACACAGCGCACACAACACCTCTACACTTACTCCTAAATTTCTCTCAACATGGGGACAGGAGAGGTGTCAGTCAATAAATGCGTTACTTTACTAGTTACTTGAAAAAAAGTAATCTGATTACTTAACTCGCATTACTTGTAATGCGTTACCACTTCACTACACTGATTATGATATTATCCATTTCAGATAATCCAGGCCCTAAAGGGCGCATTAAAACAAACTGTGGTTGGTCGCTTTACATGTCAATCAGGCAGCCTCTTCCTGTCTGAGTGGGCTATTTCAGGCCAAAATAAGCTGCCATGGACCAAACTTCAAATTTTGATTAAGCCACTACTTGTCTTGCTGTGGTGTACTTTTTCCACACTTACAGTGTTTGAATAAATATATTGTTTGCTTTTGTGTTTTAATGGTGATAAAGTATGGTTATGTTTGAGATGTTTGACCGTCAAATGCCTCCTATATATAATCTAAATGTTATAAAGTCTGAAAGAGTTATTGCATTTACTATTATTAATAAACACATTTTCAAATAATCATTTGAGTGAAAGTTTCACTTTTAGCAATTGTTTTGTTGTGAAGACATCTGTGAAAGTTACTCAACATTGTGTTAATTAGTCTGCACTAGTTAATTTAGTTCGTTATTATTTATGCCAGATATGTGACTGTTGCTATGGTTGATTCAATGACAAATGCTTAAAATAAGTGATTAATAAACAATGTTGAACTAGGTTAACAGCCTGAAATGTTGGTTGTAGCAGTCAAACTGTTCCACTTTTGCGAGATGATAGTGTTCTCGCATTCGTTTTCAGAGTGAACTTCAAAGTACGTTTTTAGAGCAAACTGTCTGAGGGAGATTGTCAGGGGGCTGAGGAGGAGACTGTCAGACTGATAGACGATCAGCCTGTTTCCATTGGGAGACTGATGAACAATGGCCTCATTATATTGAGTTTTTATTTATATATTTAATTTATTTTATTTTTTTTTCAGAGAGTGAGCATAAAGTGTTTGATAAAATAGTGTTAACAGTCTTTACTAGTCTTGGAGCTTAAGTTTGTTTCAGGCTAAATTCTTTGTTTGGATCAATGTAAAATGACTGATATTAGAAGGCAAAATGAGAAACAGCTGTCTTTACCAGTCAAAACAATTCAGAATCAGTGGTTAATTATTAAAATGTTCAATTATTGTGTGGAATCTGTACATTACTAATGCAACTAAAATACTTTTGATACTTTTTGAGTACTCAATGAATTATATTTCCATGACAAAAAATAAATAAATAAATAAATAAAACTCTTAATTTCATTTAGACCTTCAAAGCACAATACAGCCACACCGTAAAAAAAAAAAAAAAAAAAGAAAGAAAAAAAAGAATAAACCCAACTTTTTTAAAAGGTATAATGTTCCTTAAACATTTTTTCAACTTAATTTTGATTTAAAATTCAACATTCTAGGAACGTTGGTTTGTAACATTTCAAGAACATAAAAATGTTGTTTCCTTAATGTTAGTAGAATGTTATTTAAAGATTAGTATGATGTTCCTGAAACATTCTTTCAATCATTCAAACCTACTGTGAACAAGCACTGAAAAAAAGAGAAATAAGAACACAAACTACAACTTTCTTCAGCTACAGCTTTAGATGAACTGAATATAAAAGACATTAAATATCTCAAGATCTGATTAAACAACTCCACAAACAGCATTACAAGCTTCACTTATTACTAACCAGTCTAATTTTATTTCTGTCACACGTCTACAGAAGTTCTTATTGAGAATTAACAGAGGATTAGATGTTGATGTCTTATTGAAAATGTTTCATTTGGGGTCACCATCATGGAGACCAGCGTTTGATTTAGTTGAGCTCTTGACCCTTGACTTTTACTAAGTTGTTTCTTTATCAGTAATTGCAGGCATTTTCAGAAATGTTATTGCTTTAATGATCAAGTGACTGCATTAAAGCGTTTTAAACAACCACTTTTTTTGTAGACCTAGTTTTGCATATTTTAAAATTTTAAGTGTTATTTGAGAAGAAAATAACATACTCAGCCGGTGTGATAAAAATTCTTTGTAACACTGGAGTAAATTATGTAAGATTTTCCGAAACTATTTAAAAGTTAAATACGACACATTTTAGACATCAGCACTTATCGTAAAAACCTCAACAATGGTGACAATAAAAAAAAAATATATCAGCTGCATGATTTTTTCATGCTGCAATGTATGCCATGAATGTGTTTTGTATGCTGGCATGAAGCATGTCACCATTGTTGTGTTTCATATGCTGAATGTTGATATATGTTGATAATGTTATATAAATGGCACAAATTGTGTTTTAACTAAAAAAATTAAAAATGGGGGTGTTTTTTATGTACTCAAGAAAATCAACATTTGGCATCTGAAACAACAATGGTATTACAGATTATATTTTTTATAATTGTTTGAGTTCTATACTTCTCCATAACATCTCAATTCCTTAAATCAGCAATTACAGAAAAAAAAGCATCATGCAATCACTGTTATTAAAACAAGGATGTTCATCTGCTTTATAAATGCAGAAATGTTTTCTGAAAACACATGCAATTGACTTCAACATCTAAACCTAGCACCCCTTAGGGATGTGTGCTCTCCCCACTGCTCTTTTTACCTGTACACAAACGACTGCACTGTCAAAGACTCCTCTGTCAAACTCCTGAAGAACATTACCATCATCTGCCTCAACACAATGGTGACGAGTCTGCATATAGGCAGGAGGTTGAGCAGCTGGCTGTCTGGTGCAGTCATAACAACCTGGAGCTAAACATGCTAAAAACAGTGGAGATAATAGTGAACTTCAAAAGAAGTTCCCCCCACACACACACACACACGCACGCACGCTCGCACGCACGCACGCACGCACACACACACACACACACACACACTTACAAGGTTCCTGGGCTCTACCATCTCTCAGGACCTAAAGTGAGACAATCACATTGACTCCATTGTCACAGAGGCCCAGCAGAGATTACACTTCCTTCGCCAGCTGAGGAAGTTCAACTTGCCACAGGCCCTACTACTCATCCGTCATTGAGTCTGTCCTCTGCACTTCAATAACTGTCTGGTTTGGCTCAGCTACAAAATCAGACATCAGAAGACTAGAGGACTGTTTGGACTGCTGAGAGGATTACTGGTGCTCCCCTGCCCCCCCTCCAAGAGCTGTATACATCCAGAGAGAGAAAAGGGGCTCATAAAATCACTCTGGGTCCCTCACATCCAAGCAACCTTTTCTTTGAACTTTTGCCGTTTGGCCAGCGCTACGGAGCATCAGAACAGCCAGGCACAAGAAATGATTCTTCCCCCAGGCAGTCTACCTCTAAATGTTCTCCTCACTGTGCAATGACAACTATGTGCATAGTTGACAATCAGGGCTCGATTTGATATTGAAAAAATGACAAAAAGCATAATCTCTGTAAAGCCACTGTAAAGTGATTACCATTCCCCTTTAACAGTGTTATGTATTATGTAAATCTTATCATGTAAATGAATTCTCTGTATGATCGTTGTCAAAGTGAATTATTGACAGTGAATGTCATCACCGAGGTCATAATGCACACATGCATATAGGCTATGTTAGCTACATGTACGTGTGTTTATTAATTTATTTAATAAAAAAACTATGGGCTCTGTTCATACTCCGCTGTTTAAAACTGTGTGAACCATCCTTTCAACAAAGACTGGACTGTACCACTAATTGTTCGTTATAAGAAATCAAGAACTCAAGAGTTGCATTTACTTCAGGAATAATTTTGTCCAAACTATCCAATGTTAGAGCTGTGGAGCCACAAAATCTTTATATTATTTATAGAATCATCTTAGCATTAACAAGCCTGTTAACAAGCAGAATCACTCAATGAAAGAAGAGAACAGAAAAAAGAAACAAACAGAAACACAAGAGCTACAACTGACTTCAGCCACAGCCTTGGATGAAATCAACCGAAGATAAAAGAAGACTTTAAATCTCTCCAGATCTCAGCAGAGGAGGATTAAACAACTCCACAAACAGCATTACAGCTTCACATATTACTAACCAGATTTTCTGTCATTCATCTACAGAAGTTCTTATTGAGAATAAACATAAGTTTAACGCTCATGTTTGTTTCACTTGAAGTCACCGTAAGGGTGATTGGTGTTTCCATTAGTTGGGCTCTTAACTCTTATAATATGCTTGTTTTCAATAACTGCTGTGATGGTGTGTTTGTCAAATATGTTTGTGGTAACAAATAAAGTTCAAATCAGATGATGATTTTATAGTCACTGCAAAATAGCATGATTTACTGACATCATTTAAATGTAATAACTGTGTTGTGCCATACATTTGAATTACACTTTTACTGCAACATGAGATCACAACGCATTGCAGAAATCAATAATAACATTTCATTGACCGTCAGTTTTGTTCGGTTGAGAGATCTCAATCGGTTTGGTTTTGCTACGAAATTTCAATGACTGTGACATTGTGCCTTTAGGAGATCTCAATGACAGTCAGTTTTGTTCCTTGAGATCTCAATGATTGACAGTTTTGTTTTTTATGAGATTTCAATGACGGTTGGTTCTTTTCTGCTTTAAGATTTCAACAACGGTCGGTTTTGGTTTTTTATGAGATTTCAGTGATGGTCTGTTTTTTGTTTGATCTCGCAAAAGAACTAAACCAACCGTCATTGAAATCTCGTAAAGGAACTAAACCAACCGTCATTGAAATCTCGTAAAGGAATGAAACTGACTTTATGAGATTTCAGTGACGGCCTGTTTTGTTCCATTATGACATCAATAATGGCTGGTTTCATTTCATTACGAGATTTTAGTGACAGTTGGTTTTGTTCGAGTTTTCAAAGATGGTCCGTTTTGTTCTATTATGAGATTTGAATGACGGTCAGTTTTGTTCCATTATGAGATCTCGACAGTGGTTGTTTTTTTCTGTTATGATATTTTAAAAGTTACAAAATTTCAATGATGGTTTCAATGATTTTGGTCCTTTCCTTGATCTCAATGACGATCACTTTTGTTCCTTCATGAGATCTCAATGGTTGATGGTTTTATTACAAGATTTCAACAATTTCTGTTCTGCTTTTAAACGTCAATAAGAAGCAGTTTTGTTCCTTTATGAGATCTCAGTGTCTAAATTCTGAGTGTGTTTTCTTAATTTTGTGTTAATTATTATTTTTGTCTTTGACAATCAAATGTTCAGGTTCTAAAGTTAACTATACAGACAAGATATTTCAGCAGTGTTGGGTAGACTCACACAGACATCATGAATCAGGGTATGAACCTCAACAATGGTGACAATAAACAAAAAAATGTTGTGACTTTAGTAGCTTGATTTATGATGCTCAGAGTTAATCTGTTTATCTGAAAATTTTGTCACCATTGTTGAGGTTCATATGCTGATTCTTGTTGTCTGTGTGAGTCTACATGGACCTTTTTGATTGATTTCTGCATAATTATTTTTAAAGTAGAATAGATCTTTATGCAGTATGCAGTTATAAAACTACAGTAATGTAAAAGGAAAACCGCTATGTGATGAAAACATAATCAATAAACAACCAAGCTCATCTGATCAGGGGTTTTTTTTCTCTCTTTTTTTTTTTTTTTTGCAACAAATGTGCATATTTTTCAACAGTTGGAGAAAAATATCAAGGAGCCCAGCTAAAGCAAGCACTTATCTTCATAACAGTGACATCAAACTTTATTATTTTCAATAAAACATCAACACTTCATTTAGAGGTTTTGTATGAAAGAAATAAAGTCAAAATGTTTTGTAATAAGTAAAGGTGCTGAGATCTAGAGAGATCTGTTAGTGTTTAATGTTCTGTTTCTGTTATCTGGTTTTTGTGAGGTTACCATTGTGCTGAAAAGTAGAGCCTGTGCTTCTGTCAGTGATGAGGGCAGAAACACTGATGTTATACTGTATGTTGCTTTATTTAAAGACAGTAATTATGTAGCTGATGCAGTGATATAGTAGCTACATTAGCTCATGCATGTCAGTTAATGATGTGTTTTACAGAAAATATTTTATAATAATCTAAGAAATATCTGTAAATTACTCTTTGTTTTTGTGAAAAATTAGTTTTTGTTTGAATAACCACTCTTGTTAATTAATTTAGCTCTAATTTTCAATTCATTTTTTTGACAGCAGGGACGTTCTGAGAAAGTTCTGGAACCATATTTTATTTCCAAATAAATTATGGTTCCCTAAACATTTCAAGAATGTCCTGAATGTTCTGTGAAGATCCGACAAATAACTCCCCCCAACCCTTAAAAGAACTCCACATCGTGACCATTTCCGAACGTACTGGGAACGTACTAGGAACGTTACTAGGCAATGTCTTTAACACCAGTGGGGACATTCTGAGAACGTTCCGGGAATGTAACATTTCTAGCGGGGGAAGCACTGCAGTTGGTTTTGTTACGTTATAGATGGTCAGTTTTGTTTTGTTACAAGATCTCAATGGCAGTTGAGTTCAAAACGATTCTGAATCTTGAATCTCGAACTGTTCGTTTTGTTTTGTTTTGTGACAAAATTTCAATGACGGTCGGTTTTCAGTGTTAGTTTTGTTCCATGAGAGATTTCAATGACGGTTGGTTCTGTTCCTTTATGAGATTTCAATGATGGTCGGTTTTGTTTAATTATGGGATCTTGGTTGGTTTTGTTCAGTTAAGAGATCTCAATTACCAGTTGGTTTGGTTCCGTTATGAGATTTCAATGATCAGACTGTCGGTTTTGTACAATTATGAGATTTCAATGACAGTTGGTTTCATTTCGTTATAAGATTTCCTTGATGGTTGTTTTTTTTTTTTGTTTTTTTTTTTTTTTTTGGGAGATTTCAATGACGGACTGTTTTGTTCCATGACGGTCGTTAGGGTTAGGGTTTTCTTGTCAGTCGGTCAAATTTTCACTTGTTCAGGTACGAGATTTAAATGACGATCGGTTTTCATTGTCAGTCAGTCAATTTTTAATTTGTTCAGTTACGAGACCTCAATACGATATGTTTTGTTATTTTATGAGATTTTTAATGACAGTTGGTTTTGTTCCATTATGAGATTTCAATGATAGTCGGTTTTGATCAGTTACAAGATCCCAATGACAGTTGGTTTTGCTGGGTTACAAGAGCTCATTGACGGTCACTTTTCAGTGTTAGTCGATTTTGTTCTGTAATGAGCTTTCAAAGATGGTCAGTTTTATTTCATTACGAGATTTCAATTATGTTTGTTTTATTCGATTATGAAATTTCACTGACTGCCGGTTTTGTTCGGTTACAAGATCTTAATGACGGTCAGTTTTGTTCCTTTATGAAATTTCAATGACAGATGGTTTTCACTGTCAATCAGTTTTGTTCAGTTACGAGATCTCAATGATGGTTGGTTTTGTTTCATTACAAATTTTAATGACGGTTGGTTTTCAGTGTCGGTTTTGCTACAAGATTTCAAAGACAGTTCATTTTTTCCATTACGAAACTTCAATGACGATCAGCTTTGCTTCATTATGAGATTTCAACGACGGTCAGTTTCATTTTGTCATGAGATTTCAGTGACGGTCAGTTTTATTTCATTACGAGATTTCAATGATGTCTGTTTTATTCGATTATGAGATTTCTGTGACTGAGCAGTTTTGAGATATTGAGCTTCAAAGTTTTTGCATTCCATATAGCAAATATATGTTCATTTCAAACATGAAAATGACAGGGACCCTAAATGTATTCTAAATGTACAATATCAAAATCCTCTCAAATTTGTAAATGGGGATTTTTGGAACGGGTCAAACGCAGATAGAACCTTCTAATTCTAAAAAAAAAAAAAAAAAAAAAAAAAAAAACCTTTTGGCTTGGTTCTATCTGGCAAAAAATTTAATTGACGCAATATTTTTACACAAACACAAACAGTTTACTTATAATTTGTTTTAAAACACAAAATTAGTGTTGTAACAATGTGTTGACATGCATGAGAAAGTTCAATTTAATGGTTTTATGACATTTATTTCATATTTTAAATGAATACTTTTTTCTTGTTCAAGTTAAGCATAAAAGGCAGTGCTAAATATTTTGTCCAGTGCAGATATTAAATTTAGGTAGAAATATGGTGGGTAATTTAACACATTATTGCAGGAACCGTTCAAGTTTCCTTTTGTTTAAACAGAAAGCAGCTACTGTTATATATCTAAACAGGACTTTATTCCACAGAAAGTGGGACAAGTACAATGGCTTTCTCTCTAGACATCAGTATGGCTGAAATAACATGCTAACGTTTATTGTTGTAATTAAGACCCTATCAATTAAATTGTTGAGTATTTGATCTTTAAGCCTTAATATTGTAAAATTTAAGACAGTTTAAGACTAAAAACTGCAAGAAAACAGACAATGCTTCAGCAAAGGTGTTTAACAAAGTTTAATAAACATTGAAAGATGTTTCACTGACTATATATAACTAAAAATATTTCACATTTAAAATACTTAAATTACTTCAACTATGCAACAATGTAAAATTTAACTTAACTTTAATCCAGTGTGCCAAAGCGTTTAGCTTTATAGCTACATAGTACATACAGCTCAGTACAAGTACACAGGATGGATCAAGGTTAAAATATAAACTAATATATGCATAACTTTCCCTCATATGACAATGGCATAACTGGAATAAAGCAAATAGACAGCAAAAAACAGACCTATCCTCTTAACAGCACTGCTGGCTAGCATGGCATCTAACTGAAAATAAAACACACACAAAAAACTAAGTGCATGGAATTTGAGCTGCTGTCATTGACAACACCATAAATAAAACAGTGCATCATGAGTTTTTTAATAAACATCACGTTAAAATTATTTAGTCTTTTCTTCACTGATTTAGCGTTTTTCTGCGAACTCTTCCGCTATCGTGGTGACATGACAAAGAAAGCGGATCCTGATTGGTCTTTGTGTGTGCATTCAAAGTGCTGATTGGCTCACGCAGATAGAACCTTATAGAACCAAATTAGAGTTTGACTTTGTAGATAGAACCTTTTTGTTTTCTAAAAAAAAGTACCACAATGTACAACTTTAAAAATGAAACATCAATAATGTAAATAAGTTGTCACAGAATGAGAATATGCAAATAACTCAATTTTGACAAAAATGTCAGATAGAATCTTATAATTCCAAGGGGACGAGTTGGTTTGTTTCCATTACATGATTTCAATGATGGCCAGCTTTGTTTCATTGTAAGATTTCAATGATGGTTTTTGTTCTTTTGTGAGATTTCAAAGATAGTCAGTTTTGAACATATGAAACTTCTTTCAAAAACATTAAAAAAAAGTAATGAAAAGAAAAAATGAAAGCTTCAATGTTGTAAGATCTAAATAAAGTACTATATCATTTGTGATGTGAAACTAACTAACTCCCTGCATTGTATGTGATGTAATGTGGTGATTATTTTTGCCCCAGGGTTACACCCCTTTTTTCTGGGGTTTATTTTAACCCTTTATTCAGTACAGCTTATGGCAACTGTACTGGGGCATTGGGCACCATGTGCTGTATGGACTATTTTACACCAGGGTTACCCTTTATACAGTACAGCTTATTGCAACTGCACTGGGGCGTTAGAATCCACTCAGGCAACAAGTTGATCAGACCTGCTAGCCTTTCTAACACCTCTTCCTGCAGCTACCCAGTCTCCTAGAAAGTCTTCCAGATATAGACTAGACTCAACCCTAGCTTCAGTGGGGGTGCAGGTAAAAGCTTCAGGTTGATCACTGGAGGTTTTTCCAAATGTGTTTCCAACCATAGATCCTCTTATGTAGAAATATACATCTCAACAATGGTGACATGCTTCATGCCGCAATGCATTCTATAACAGATTATTAAGTTAAAAATTAACTGCATTATATCTACATGATCAAAAAAAAAAAAAAAAAATCTTTCCTCTTCATCATCAAGTTTATGAGATTTCAAGGACAGTCTGTTTTGTTTCCATTACAAGACTTCAATGACGGCCAGTTTTATTCAGTTACGAGATTTCAGTGACGTCTGTTTTATTCGGTTATAAGATTTCAATAATGGTTGGTTTGTTTCTTTGTTCATTTACGATTTTTCGAAGACAGTCTTTTTTTTTGTTTCAATTATGAGATGTCAATGATGGTTGGTTTTGCTCCTTTAGAAGACCTTAATAGCAGTCAGTTTTGCTCCTTTATCAGATCTCAATGACGGTTGATTTTGTTCTCTTACAAGATCTCAATGACGGTTAGTTTTGTTTCTTTACGAAATTTCAATGATGGTTGATTTTATTGAGTTACGAGATTTCAAAGTGTGTCAGTTTTCAGTGACGGTCAGTTTTCTTTTGTTACGAGATTTCAAAGACAGTTTCATTTTGTTACGAGTTTTATTTCATTATGTGATTTCATTGACAGTCGAGTTTGAAACGCTTCAAACTGTTGGTTTTGTTTTGTGACGAGAATTTAATGACGGTCAGTTTTGTTTCTTTATGAGATTTCAATAATGATTGGTTTTGTTCCTTTAGAAGACCTCAATAGCAGTCAGTTTTGTTCCTTTAGATCTCAATGACTGTTTGTGTTTTTTTATTACGAGATTTCAATGACGGTTGGTTTTGTTTAGTTACGAGAGTTCAGTGATGGTCAGTTTTGTTTCTTTACAAGATCTCAATGATTGTCGGTTTTGTTCCTTTGTTCCTTTACAATATTTCAAAGACAGTTGGTTTGTTTCCATTACATGATTTAAATGATGGCCAGCTTTGTTTCGTTGTAAGATTTCAATGATGGTTTTTGTTCTTTTGTGAGATTTCAAAGATGGTCAGTTTTGTTTCATTGAGACATTTCAATGACAGTCAGTTTTGAGCACATGAGACTTCTTTCAAAAACATTAAAAATAGTAATGAAAAATTAAAAAAAAAAGAGTGCTACAATGTAAGTTGTAAAAACTAAATAAAGTACTATATCATTTGTGATGTGAAACTAACTCCCTGGATTGTATGTGATGTAACATGGGGATTGTGTTTGCCCAAGGATTACATCCTTTATTCAGTACAGGTTATGGTGACTGTACTGGGTGGCATATGATGTACTGTAGGGACTATTTTACACTAGGGTCACCCTTTATACAGCATAGCTTATTTCAACTGTACTGGGGCATTAGGACCCACTGGCCTCCCTAACACCTTTTCCCACAGTTACCCAGTCTACCAGAAGGTCTCTCAGACATTGGTTTCATTTCATTACGAGATTTCAGTGACAGTTGGTTTTGTTCGAGTTTTCAAAGATGGTCCGTTTTGTTCTATTATGAGATTTGAATGACGGTCAGTTTTGTTCCATTATGAGATCTCAATGGTTGATGGTTTTATTACAAGATTTCAACAATATCTGTTCCGCTTTTAAACGTCAATAAGAATCAGTTTTGTTCCTTTATGAGATCTCAGTGTCTAAATTCTGAGTGTGTTTTCTTAATTTTGCGTTAATTATTATTTTTGTCTTTGACAATCAAATGTTCAGATTCTAAAGTTAACTATACAGACAAGATATTTCAGCAGGGTTGTGTAGACTCACACAGACATCATGAATCAGGGTATGAACCTCAACAATGGTGACAATAAACAACATTTTTTTGTGACTTTAGTAGCTTGATTTATGATGCTCAGAGTTAATCTGTTTATCTGAAAATTTTGTCACCATTGTTGAGGTTCATATGCTGATTCTTGTTGTCTGTGTGAGTCTACATGGACCTCTTTGATTGATTTCTGCATAATTATTTTCAAAGGGGAATAGAACTTTATTCAATATCATAAAACTACAATAACATAAAAGGAAGACAATATTCAGATATCAATAAACAAGACTGCTATATGATGAAAACATAATCAATAAACAACCAAGCTCATCTGATCAGGGGTTTTTTTTCTCATTTTTTTTTTTTTTTTTTTTTTTTTGCAACAAATGTGCATATTTTTCAACAGTTGGAGAAAAATATCAAGGAGCCCAGCTAAAGCAATCACTTATCTTCATAACAGTGACATCAAACTTTATTATTTTCAATAAAACATCAACACTTCATTTAGAGGTTTTGTATGAAAGAAATAAAGTCAAAATGTTTTGTAATAAGTAAAGGTGCTGAGATCTAGAGAGATCTGTTAGTGTTTAATGTTCTGTTTCTGTTATCTGGTTTTTGTGAGGTTACCATTGTGCTGAAAAGTAGAGCCTGTGCTTCTGTCAGTGATGAGGGCAGAAACACTGATGTTATACTGTATGTTGCTTTATTTAAAGACAGTAATTATGTAGCTGATGCAGTAATATAGTAGCTACATTAGCTCATGCATGTCAGTTAATGATGTGTTTTACAGAAAATATTTTATAATAATCTAAGAAATATCTGTAAATTACTCTTTGTTTTTGTGAAAAATTAGTTTTTGTTTGAATAACCACTCTTGTTAATTAATTTAGCTCTAATTTTCAATTCATTTTTTTGACAGCAGGGACGTTCTGAGAAAGTTCTGGAACCATATTTTATTTCCAAATAAATTATGGTTCCCTAAACATTTCAAGAATGTCCTGAATGTTCTGTGAAGATCCGACAAATAACTCCCCCCAACCCTTAAAAGAACTCCACATCGTGACCATTTCCGAACGTACTGGGAACGTACTAGGAACGTTACTAGGCAATGTCTTTAACACCAGTGGGGACATTCTGAGAACGTTCCGGGAATGTAACATTTCTAGCGGGGGAAGCACTGCAGTTGGTTTTGTTACGTTATAGATGGTCAGTTTTGTTTTGTTACAAGATCTCAATGGCAGTTGAGTTCAAAACGATTCTGAATCTTGAATCTCGAACTGTTCGTTTTGTTTTGTTTTGTGACAAAATTTCAATGACGGTCGGTTTTCAGTGTTAGTTTTGTTCCATGAGAGATTTCAATGACGGTTGGTTCTGTTCCTTTATGAGATTTCAATGATGGTCGGTTTTGTTTAATTATGGGATCTTGGTTGGTTTTGTTCAGTTAAGAGATCTCAATTACCAGTTGGTTTGGTTCCGTTATGAGATTTCAATGATCAGACTGTCGGTTTTGTACAATTATGAGATTTCAATGACAGTTGGTTTCATTTCGTTATAAGATTTCCTTGATGGTTGTTTTTTTTTTTTGGGAGATTTCAATGACGGACTGTTTTGTTCCATGACGGTCGTTAGGGTTAGGGTTTTCTTGTCAGTCGGTCAAATTTTCACTTGTTCAGGTACGAGATTTAAATGACGATCGGTTTTCATTGTCAGTCAGTCAATTTTTAATTTGTTCAGTTACGAGACCTCAATACGATATGTTTTGTTATTTTATGAGATTTTTAATGACAGTTGGTTTTGTTCCATTATGAGATTTCAATGATAGTCGGTTTTGATCAGTTACAAGATCCCAATGACAGTTGGTTTTGCTGGGTTACAAGAGCTCATTGACGGTCACTTTTCAGTGTTAGTCGATTTTGTTCTGTAATGAGCTTTCAAAGATGGTCAGTTTTATTTCATTACGAGATTTCAATTATGTTTGTTTTATTCGATTATGAAATTTCACTGACTGCCGGTTTTGTTCGGTTACAAGATCTTAATGACGGTCAGTTTTGTTCCTTTATGAAATTTCAATGACAGATGGTTTTCACTGTCAATCAGTTTTGTTCAGTTACGAGATCTCAATGATGGTTGGTTTTGTTTCATTACAAATTTTAATGACGGTTGGTTTTCAGTGTCGGTTTTGCTACAAGATTTCAAAGACAGTTCATTTTTTCCATTACGAAACTTCAATGACGATCAGCTTTGCTTCATTATGAGATTTCAACGACGGTCAGTTTCATTTTGTCATGAGATTTCAGTGACGGTCAGTTTTATTTCATTACGAGATTTCAATGATGTCTGTTTTATTCGATTATGAGATTTCTGTGACTGAGCAGTTTTGAGATATTGAGCTTCAAAGTTTTTGCATTCCATATAGCAAATATATGTTCATTTCAAACATGAAAATGACAGGGACCCTAAATGTATTCTAAATGTACAATATCAAAATCCTCTCAAATTTGTAAATGGGGATTTTTGGAACGGGTCAAACGCAGATAGAACCTTCTAATTCTAAAAAAAAAAAAAAAAAAAAAAAAAAAAAAAAACCTTTTGGCTTGGTTCTATCTGGCAAAAAATTTAATTGACGCAATATTTTTACACAAACACAAACAGTTTACTTATAATTTGTTTTAAAACACAAAATTAGTGTTGTAACAATGTGTTGACATGCATGAGAAAGTTAAATTTAATGGTTTTATGACATTTATTTCATATTTTAAATGAATACTTTTTTCTTGTTCAAGTTAAGCATAAAAGGCAGTGCTAAATATTTTGTCCAGTGCAGATATTAAATTTAGGTAGAAATATGGTGGGTAATTTAACACATTATTGCAGGAACCGTTCAAGTTTCCTTTTGTTTAAACAGAAAGCAGCTACTGTTATATATCTAAACAGGACTTTATTCCACAGAAAGTGGGACAAGTACAATGGCTTTCTCTCTAGACATCAGTATGGCTGAAATAACATGCTAACGTTTATTGTTGTAATTAAGACCCTATCAATTAAATTGTTGAGTATTTGATCTTTAAGCCTTAATATTGTAAAATTTAAGACAGTTTAAGACTAAAAACTGCAAGAAAACAGACAATGCTTCAGCAAAGGTGTTTAACAAAGTTTAATAAACATTGAAAGATGTTTCACTGACTATATATAACTAAAAATATTTCACATTTAAAATACTTAAATTACTTCAACTATGCAACAACTCAGTTTTTACCAACAATGTAAAATTTAACTTAACTTTAATCCAGTGTGCCAAAGCGTTTAGCTTTATAGCTACATAGTACATACAGCTCAGTACAAGTACACAGGATGGATCAAGGTTAAAATATAAACTAATATATGCATAACTTTCCCTCATATGACAATGGCATAACTGGAATAAAGCAAATAGACAGCAAAAAACAGACCTATCCTCTTAACAGCACTGCTGGCTAGCATGGCATCTAACTGAAAATAAAACACACACAAAAAACTAAGTGCATGGAATTTGAGCTGCTGTCATTGACAACACCATAAATAAAACAGTGCATCATGAGTTTTTTAATAAACATCACGTTAAAATTATTTAGTCTTTTCTTCACTGATTTAGCGTTTTTCTGCGAACTCTTCCGCTATCGTGGTGACATGACAAAGAAAGCGGATCCTGATTGGTCTTTGTGTGTGCATTCAAAGTGCTGATTGGCTCACGCAGATAGAACCTTATAGAACCAAATTAGAGTTTGACTTTGTAGATAGAACCTTTTTGTTTTCTAAAAAAAAGTACCACAATGTACAACTTTAAAAAAGAAACATCAATAATGTAAATAAGTTGTCACAGAATGAGAATATGCAAATAACTCAATTTTGACAAAAATGTCAGATAGAATCTTATAATTCCAAGGGGACGAGTTGGTTTGTTTCCATTACATGATTTCAATGATGGCCAGCTTTGTTTCATTGTAAGATTTCAATGATGGTTTTTGTTCTTTTGTGAGATTTCAAAGATAGTCAGTTTTGAACATATGAAACTTCTTTCAAAAACATTAAAAAAAAGTAATGAAAAGAAAAAATGAAAGCTTCAATGTTGTAAGATCTAAATAAAGTACTATATCATTTGTGATGTGAAACTAACTAACTCCCTGCATTGTATGTGATGTAATGTGGTGATTATTTTTGCCCCAGGGTTACACCCCTTTTTTCTGGGGTTTATTTTAACCCTTTATTCAGTACAGCTTATGGCAACTGTACTGGGGCATTGGGCACCATATGCTGTATGGACTATTTTACACCAGGGTTACCCTTTATACAGTACAGCTTATTGCAACTGCACTGGGGCGTTAGAATCCACTCAGGCAACAAGTTGATCAGACCTGCTAGCCTTTCTAACACCTCTTCCTGCAGCTACCCAGTCTCCTAGAAAGTCTTCCAGATATAGACTAGACTCAACCCTAGCTTCAGTGGGGGTGCAGGTAAAAGCTTCAGGTTGATCACTGCAGGTTTTTCCAAATGTGTTTCCAACCATAGATCCTCTTATGTAGAAATATACATCTCAACAATGGTGACATGCTTCATGCCGCAATGCATTCTATAACAGATTATTAAGTTAAAAATTAACTGCATTATATCTACATGATCAAAAAAAAAAAAAAAAAATCTTTCCTCTTCATCATCAAGTTTATGAGATTTCAAGGACAGTCTGTTTTGTTTCCATTACAAGACTTCAATGACGGCCAGTTTTATTCAGTTACGAGATTTCAGTGACGTCTGTTTTATTCGGTTATAAGATTTCAATAATGGTTGGTTTGTTTCTTTGTTCATTTACGATTTTTTGAAGACAGTCTTTTTTTTTGTTTCAATTATGAGATGTCAATGATGGTTGGTTTTGCTCCTTTAGAAGACCTTAATAGCAGTCAGTTTTGCTCCTTTATCAGATCTCAATGACGGTTGATTTTGTTCTCTTACAAGATCTCAATGACGGTTAGTTTTGTTTCTTTACGAAATTTCAATGATGGTTGATTTTATTGAGTTACGAGATTTCAAAGTGTGTCAGTTTTCAGTGACGGTCAGTTTTCTTTTGTTACGAGATTTCAAAGACAGTTTCATTTTGTTACGAGTTTTATTTCATTATGTGATTTCATTGACAGTCGAGTTTGAAACGCTTCAAACTGTTGGTTTTGTTTTGTGACGAGAATTTAATGACGGTCAGTTTTGTTTCTTTATGAGATTTCAATAATGATTGGTTTTGTTCCTTTAGAAGACCTCAATAGCAGTCAGTTTTGTTCCTTTAGATCTCAATGACTGTTTGTGTTTTTTTATTACGAGATTTCAATGACGGTTGGTTTTGTTTAGTTACGAGAGTTCAGTGATGGTCAGTTTTGTTTCTTTACAAGATCTCAATGATGGTTTTTGTTCTTTTGTGATATTTCAAAGATGGTCAGTTTTGTTTTATTGAGACATTTCAATGACAGTCAGTTTTGAGCATGTGACTTTTTTCAAAACCATTAAAAAAAGTAATGAAAAAAAAAAGGGTGCTACAATGCAAGTTGTAAAAACTAAATAAAGTACTATATCATTTGTGATGTGAAACTAACTCCCTGCATTGTATGTGATGTAACATGGGGATTGTATTTCCCAAAGGATTTCATCCTTTATTCTGTACAGTTTATGGTGATTGTACTGTAAGGACTGTTTTACACTAGGGTCACCCTTTATACAGCACAGCTTATTTCAACTGTACTGGGGCATTAGGACCCACCGGTCTTTCTAATAGCTTTTCTCACAGCTACCCAGTCTATCAGAAGGTTTTTCAGACATAAACTGGACTCAACCTTATTTAGCTTCTGTGGGTAAACAGAAGTTTCAGGTTGACTGCTGGGTTGTTTTTCAAGCATTTTTCCAACCATAGACCCTCTTATGTAGAAAAATACATCTCAACAATGGTGACAGTTCATGCCACAATGCATTCTATAAGACCATTATTAAGTTGAACTTGACTGCATTACATCTACATGATCAAAAAAAACTGAATTGTCAACATCACCTTTTCCCTTGCTATTTTTGCCACAGCTAACACAATTTCGGCAGCAAGAGCAAAACTAACACTAAAGGTATGTTTACACGACAATGATGTACTAAAAACCGAAACGTTTTTTTCTTTATACAGATGACATTATCAAAAATCCCCATTCACATGGATTTGCGCAAATTGTCAAAAAAAAAAAAATGCTGTATTATGCATGCCAGACAAGTGCTTGGCGATGTCACTTTGTAAAGAAAGACTACGCGCTTGTACATTCTTTTACAGAGCACTCGCTTCGTGCATGCCTATCCACCTTAGGCTGACCACACACATGAATATTTTAAGCCTGATTATGAGCCCGATTTGGCCCATGTGGCTTGGAATGATGGCACTTGGGCGGACCGCTCCTGTTTGCCAGATCTGGGCCATAAGCAGGCTTGTCGCAAACAATTTTTTGTCCAAAAATCCTCTATTGTGTGGTGTCATTATGATTATTTAACTTGATCGTAAATATCAAACATGTTTGTGTGCCAGTGTGTTTGATATTTATGACTCTTGGTCAGGCTGCCTCTGACGTGATACCAGCGATAGCCAATGAGAGTGAGCAACCGTCACCGTTACCGGATGTTGCGTGCTTCTTTAGCTGAAACTTGGCAGCCACAAACATGCCATGAAAGTGGAGTATTGAGAAAGAAGATTACCCATGTTATTATTATTTTTTTCTATTTTGTTTTTCACTGTAAAGCAGAACATGTGACAGGAGAGCCAGCTGATGATGTCAGTTGTTCTCCATTTGTTTTTGTTTTTCTGAAGTCATGTTTGATCTCACGAGTCTCCGTGAGATTGTTTCTGCAATCAAAAGGTCATTAAACCAATAAATAAAAATGTTTTAGGTACAGTTTAAGGTTGTCCCCAAAACAAATTCCTTGTGTGTGCAAAATTACTTGCCAATAGAGCTCTTTCTGATTCTGTCCAAACCCAGTCATAGTAGTCATATTCGTAGATCCAGTCAAAGATGTATTTGTCATTTCTGGTTTAAATTGAGATCCCTTTGCTTTATTATTCACTTATCCTTAGCCATTTCCAACTAGTCAAGGGTCATATCTTGAAAACTGTAGCTGATTTTAGGCATCATATTTGTTCACAATGACCCAGAATTAGTAAAGTTTGACCACATTTATTTCAGAAGCATTTTGGCTGTAGACCAGTGTAGTCATTGCTTGTCATTCTCATGAGCATTATGCTTTAGCCTCTAGCTGTAGTGCCACCCTGCTGCTACAGTTTACACAACATGACCTGAGCGAGAGCTGCCATATGTCAGTGATTCAAACCTCTCACAGTCTGACACCGAATGCTTTCAGGAGAAAAATCTGTGTCTGTTATTAATAACTGTAGTTGCTAGCTCAAATCTCATTATACCGCCCTTAATAATACTTATAAAAACATTGCCTGGACACTTCAAAACGGTTGCTATAAGTGCTATATATTTATTATTAAATTATTTAACTTGTGAATCTAAATATAGAATTTAAAATATAGGCAGTTTTCTCATGTTTCACCTCAGCTTTTTAAGCATTTACAGCATTTACAAACCTGGCGGGGAGTTTAGTCCAGCTGAAGAGAGATGAGCAATAGGTTTTGATCATCTTTACTGTTGTATCTGTTTTTGTTTTCATCACTTGCCAATCTCTGTAGTGAGTCGGAGAGAAAACATCTAGTTATAAACCTATAGGACTGAGCTTAAATATCAGTTTAAATTAACATGTCTGAAATGTAACCTAAACAGGAAAAAAAAAAAAAAAATTAAATTAAATTAAATACACTGACATGTATTTAAATTGCACAGGTCACTTTCATCCTGAACTTCCATTTAGCAACTCTATAATTGCCCTTCATCTAGATTATAATCTTTTTTTCTTTTTTCAAAGAAAAATATATCCTGTAATATGTGCAGCCAGCTTTGACTTCTCTAGTCCTATGAATAAATGAAGTTCTGGTTTTCAGTATTTACTTTTTTCATTTTCCTAGGTACCTGATGCATGAAGTCAGTTTAAGTGGTTTTAAGAGGTTTTATTTAGCATTTGATTTCTTTATGAAATTTCTGCAATTTCTTGAATAGACTACTATTGTTAGATAGACCTAACAGATTTAAATTACATTTAATATTGCCTTGTCTGATTTACAAACACAGTTTGAAAGAAGACTAAATCAATACAGTGCTACTTTGCAAGCTCTGTAATCAACTAACAGCTAAAGTATCTCAGGGTATCATATCTCTGAATATGCCTCTGAATGTACACATCAGCACTTGGTTCTGTCATCCAGAGACATGGATTTTTCTTCTACTGCTACACAGATGATATGCAGCTATTCATGCCGTTCTAGCTGGACAAACCCGCAGTGTACGGATCTCTGCTTACCTGGCAGACGCAAACTCAACCTAGCGGAGACAGAGCTTGTCATATTCTCAGCTAGCCCAGTGATTCAACGTCATACAAAAGAGACATAAAGGTGACTAACAGCTGCATTTAGTATTAAAATACTTTTAAAAACTACTATTTCACAGTGTCTTCTCTGTGCTGCTTCACTAACCATAAAAGAAGAGAGAAGAGCTTTTGATGTAGACTTATTATAGAGGACATTAAAGATAATTCACCCAAAAATGAAATTTCTTTCACTAAGTATTCACCTTCAAGTTCAAAATCCATAAGACCTTCATTCATCTTTGTAACACAAATTAAGATATTTGTGACTACAGTGGTTCAACCTTAATGTTATAAAATAGTTTTTGTGCGCAAAAACAAAACAAAAATAACGATTCAACAAATTGAATCTCTTCCCTGTCATTCTCCTATGCTGTTTTCGTTGCAGCGCTTCCAAGTTCTGTGTCAAAACGCCGACTCAGTATTGGTCGATGCCTGTACATGTGAGCAGCATGACACGTGCGTGTGATGCTGACGCAGGAGCCGGCCAATACTGAGCCGGCATTCAGACGTAAAAACAGAAGCGATGAACTGCGTTCACTGTGTACGAATCTGACGGGGTAGAAAATAATTTTTTTTATTAGATTTTTTTTTCATGACCACTGCAATTGACACCAGGACTGAATCATTAAAAAATGTATCATATTTTAACCATACAGTACTTATGAACTAGAATTTAAACACAGTATGTGAACAATAGCATTGAAGATTTTGAGAAGAACACATACTGTAACAAAGGGCAATGCAATAAGAATGTTGAAAAATGTAAGATGATAGGATGAAGTCTCAAAAAATGTGATTCTTTTTATTATTTTTGTTGGTTACAGTGGGTGGATGCGAGTTACAGTATGTGTTTGTGTTTTTGTGGGTGTGTTTGTGTGTACTTGCTAGTTTTGATCAATATATGATTGTATGCATATAACATCAAGGCATCAGTGTGTGTGTGTGTGTTGATGTGTGCACTAATTTTAGATTCACAGTTTCTGTTTTTCACTAAAACTAAAACGAAAAACTGAATGACAAGTTTATGGTCACAACATTGAAAAACAAAATCAGATAAAAAAAATATTAATAATTAATTTTATTAAAACCTAATGTCCATTGCGATGGACACCAAACTTTTTTAAAAACCATGTGTTCAGGGATCAATCAGTGACCAGGCTCATATTATAATGACATACAATCTTATTAAACCAAAAACCATATGATGTCCATTCCAATGGACACAGGGTCTGAAGGGGTTTGTATTTGATTGATTCATTGAAGTGATAACAAGTTCATTGTAGATACATAAATTACAGTAGCATTCTTAATTCAAACGTTTAACATTCACACAATGACATACAATTTAGCGCCACATAATTGTGTCTCTTGTTTTTCTGTTTACTATTTCCTTCTTAGTTCACTTCACTATAGACTGATTTTTAAGATTCCAAAATAATGTTGCATGCTGACATTATTTAAAAAATAAAACATTTGTTTGACTTTCAACAAAAATGACAGAGCATCTCTGGGAAAAAATATTAAATTATTATAATGTTGCAAATGATAATGATAATGGATGCAGCACATTGCATTTGGTTTTCAGTTAACTTATCTCCTCTGCTGTTAGAAGCAATGTATGAAAACATAATGGAATGTTTGTTTTGGTTTCTCAATCACAATGACTGAATTGTTGCCTCCAGAAAACAATTTAAATGTAATTGCATCTATTCTACATTTGTCAAAAGAAAGAAATCTAAGGTGCCAAAAGGATTCCACGTGAAACTAGCAGCTGTGATGGCAAGCTTATGCCACAAGGGGTCTTCAGTGTTGTTTTGCAGTACTCTGACAAAAACTGTTTAGGTTTTGTCAAAATAGGAGCTTGCGAATGAAACACCACTCCTTTCTTGTTTTTAGTATTTCCCAAACCAATTACAGAAATAAAGATTCAGAAGAAAAAGGCACACTGTATTACCTGGCAAAATCATTTTTACAGTGCACAGCCAGGGAGCCGTAAACTCAACGAAAGAAATGGGAATGTCAGTGGACATATACCTTGACATATGAGCCGGTCCCTCACCACACATTTAAACAGCAGTATTTCTCTTATATGTGGCCATGTGAGACGTGTTTTGAAGTGAGAGCTGAGCAAAAATCAATCATGATACAATCATGCAGTGCGAGTCCATAAAATGATTATGAACCTGCAAGGACCAGAGCAGCATATCTGAACACAATAATTAGGTCAGTTGTCATAATATAAACTGATCCCAAAATCATTCAATTGAGATTATTTTTTCAAGAGAGAAGCTCTTGAATACTGTGGCTTGGAGAAGATACAAGGTCTAGTAGTACCTCATTCTCCATTTTGAGTCTGTAATGAGTGTGTATGAAATTGATAAAAGCGTGAAACGTGTTGTGAAGGCAGTCGAGCCACATAGGGTGTGCGACTAATTGGTCAGAGAGGACGCGAGGAGTGAGGCTGAATGGCTGACTGATGATTTTATTAACTCCCTGCAGCTGGGCCCAATCCTGAGGTATAGGAGAACTGCCCAAGAGGCCTCATACAGTCTCCTGGGAAACTAACGGTAAGCGCATTGCTGAGAGGAGACCCCCTATTCTTCTAGTGTGGGAGAGGGGGGAAATAGGGGGAGGAGCTGTTTTCCTTTTTTTTTTTTTTTTTTTTTGCCTTTCGCTTCAGTTCTCTGGTATGGCACATTTGAAGCAGTGTGTGCTGAGATTTTGCAGGAGAGGTTTATATTTAGTGTCCTGTTCCTTGTCAAATAACATTGGATTTAAGTTATTCAAAAAACATTACAAATGCAATTCATACAAAAATGATTTTCAATTTCAATAAATGTTTTGTGTGTGTGTGTGTGTGTGTACAGGTTATATTTTATTATATTACAAATGGTCCCCACAAGGATAGTAAAACAGATAGTAAAACCTGAAATCACCTACATTGTGGGGACCAGCCAGCAGTCCCCATGGGGGAAATGGATTAATAAAACATACTAAATGATGTTTTTTTTTTTTAAATGTTTTTTAAAAAGTGAAAATGCTGAAATGTTTCTGTGATGAGTAGGTTTAGGGGTAGAGGGATATACAGTTTGTACAGTATAAAAAACCATTTAGTCTATGGAGAGTCCCTACAAGAATAGTGAACCAGACTGTGTGTGTGTGTGTGTGTGTGTGTGTGTGTGTGTAACTTCCAAAAGAGGTGTAACTGCCCAGAGATTGTAATAAGGAAAAAGTAACATTGTTAGCCTGTTTTTGAATATTTTTTCCTTATAAAAGTTACTGCTATTGTTATTTCTTTACAACGACTAAAATATTATTAGTATTTGAATTTTAATGTTTTGTCTGCCAAATAAATAAGTCTGTGCCTATGCCAAATTTAAATGAAGAAACCTATAAAAGAGAGGACCCCTTTAGACCCTGTACTGTCATTACAAAAAAAACAAAAAAAAAAACATATTTTGACAATTTTACAAAAGCTATTCTTCGTTCAGGTCAAATCAAGCAAATTCCTTGATATTCATGAATCAAAATTAAAATTATTTGTAACTATTGTTAACCTTGAACTTATCTGAAAACGTTTTTAAAAATAATGATCAAGACTAGAGTCAAATCATTTTTCTTTTCAGAAATGTATGAAACTAACAAATTATTATTTTGAATTATATTTTTGAAACAGTTCTGCTCTGATCATCTCAAACATCCTTATTTGTCATTGATTCATATTTTATTCACTACACAACAACAAACCAAATTTAATGGCATTTATTACTAAAACCAAGCAGTACCTAAAAACTCCATCTGAAACAAAAAGCAAAACACTTGCTATGTGTTTTTACATATATATATATATATATATATATATATATATATATATATATACACACACACACATACAGTCAAACCGAAAATTATTCAGACATTTTTGATATATTTTTACTAGTGGGTGCAGGACACTATAATTAATTTATGCAAGTGAGGATAGCAAAATAAAGTAAACTGTGACATATTATACCCAAAAATGATTCATACTGTGGACTACCAGTAAAATTTATAAAAAATTTGGAACCAAAAATTCTTCAGACACTTTAACCTTATATATATATATATATATATATATATATATATATATATATATATATATATTAGTTCTTACATTTTGCTATTTTTATAAGATATGAGTAGGCTATGTTATATAATTTAATAAAGATAAACAGTGGGTCTGGAATTGTGAAATGTTGCTGCTGCAGAGAACAAAAAATAACCCAAGACAAGAAACACTCATGGTCGCCCTATGATTCAAGGAAAATGCAAGATTCACTCGAGCGAAGAGCAGCGAGGAGCGAGCGTGAACCTGCGATGACGCGCTGACATGTTCTCACTGGAGGCGTGCTGCGCCATGTGCTGCTGTCCGCTTGTGACGGGAAACATACCTAGACACAAAGGAGCGCATGGTCCAAATACAGCCCCACCCCATAAAAATAAACAAAGACTCTAAGCTTCATACTTGGGTCCACATATAATACATTTGCTCCGAGCAGAATATCTCAAAAGTAGCCTATAACGTCCAGCATGATGGAGCAGTCGATGAACATGCACAAAGAGAGGAGCGACTTAACCCTTGCGGCCGTGAACGGAACTCCCGTATAATCTGTCGCGTCTTTACATCTCTTTTCTTGCACATTACGGTTTGATGACTGGAAATAAGCGGGGGTTAAGATGCTCTCCGTGTGTTTGTGTTAAAAAGTGGACCGCCTCCTCCCTCATTTCTGTCCCCTCCCTCAAGAAACCCCCTTCCCAGTAGCCTTTTGTGTTCACGGTGCCCTACACAGTCACTGCATTCCTGTTTCGATTACTATTCGCTCATCCGAGAGAACTGTATTTGAGATCTCCATGAGAAAGTGGCCCAATTCCGAGGAAATTACTCATATATACTTCTGGGACTTTGCTACCTTGAGGAAATATAAGTGGAGTGTCCAGCCCCATTCATACTTTTATCCGATCACTTACCTTCAGCGGACGGGGGGAAGTGAACACAAAGATATATTGTACAAGCGTGAAATGGATTAAGTCGTACTGAGGAAAGCTGGAGCACCACAGACGAACGAAGCGACGGCGAAGGGGTCGGAGGGAGTCGATGAATTTCCAACATCAACGAGAAAGAGGTGAGATGCAGTGTCTGTCGGATGGTGACCGAGCCTGTTCCCGGGAGCCCTTAAAAGCAGACATGGTGAAAGCTGACATGTAGTATCAAGATTTCGGGGCGGGTTTTTGTACATTTCTTTTACTTAAAATAGGCTACACATTAAATATAAAAAAGTTCTTTAGCATTACGCTGAGTGTTTCTGAACGACATCCAGAATAATTCATGACACCATTTCAGGAGAGGAGAGAGGTGTCTGTGAGATGGTAACTGACCACGAGGACATTTTGAAATGCCAAATCTGCAAAAAAAAAGAAAAAAAAAAATCATGAAAAATGTATCATTTATCATAAAGGAGGCTTTCACATAAGATATGCTGTAGGCTATTATGTACTAAAAGACAAATAGAAGATTGTCCCGTGAAATCGCTTATGATGCAGAGATGACCCTCTTCATCTTCCTTAAATGTTACATCTCTGCTGTAGCCATGTGTCAGAGGGAGCATTGCGTAGTCAGAACAATTTCAGTACCGTGTAGTGGACAGCGCAGCTGGTCGTGATTCAAGGGTGGGAATTGTGGGGGGCGGGTGTGTTCGGTCAGAAGCTCCCCCCCATCCAGCACACACATACACACACACACACACACACACACACCCCGACTGGGGTCAAAACAAAACAACAACAAATGTAAGTGGGGGGGGGCTTACAACCATGTATTCTTTTTAATAATAAGTGTACATTTAATCACCTTTTGTAAACGTTTTAGTAACCAAAAAGTAAGATAAAAGAAAACTAAAACATAAATGAGTGCGCTAGAATCTCATGAACAGAAGTGAACAGAGGAAGTAGCCATAGAAACAGTATGTCACCTAGAATGATAACTAAAATGATAACAAATAAGGACACAGAGGAACGATATCGTTGAATTACTTTCGGAGTGACTTTTTGCAGCTGACAGCCAATCAGAATTCATCGAGCATTTAAAGCAAAATGTAATGAAAAAACTTTATACTTTGTAACACATTTCTGAATAGATGTAAAATGCAAACAATAAACTCAATATAAGTAGTTCAATAACTAAATAATAAAATTATCCTTGTTACATGTTGTTATGGTTAAAAAAAAGTATTATTTTACCATGCTAATGATAAAAATGTTGTATTCCCAAGGTGAAACTAGTTAAAGGGTTGCATACTTCATGAAATTATTGAATTTGGTTTTTCAAAGCATGATTTTGCTAACATTATACATGACTCACTACTGGAACTGAAGTCCCTTCTTTCACTACATACATTTAAGGTTATCTTAGATCTTGGGCATGGGCCCTGCAGACTGTCTTTCAGGTTCTTTTCAAACATCTTTTTCCAGTGTTGAGTAAGGAATCACTAAAATGAGCTGAATAATCTCTCACTTTCTCTACGCTTAGAATGTATTTATTCAGTACCATCTTCCCACCAGCTCAGACATATTGCTGAAGAGGCTCACAGACTGACTTGATTGCTGCTTTATTGCTAAGCTCTTTTTATTTGCCAGCCAATAGACTCCTTGACAGCACAGACTTGAGTCTGTTCATTCTCTGCCTTCTCCTTATCCCCCTCTCTCTTCAGAGACAAACAAAGTTGTGCAGGATAAATAGTCCTCTCTCCCTTAAAAAGAGCCTTCTTTGTTTGTGCAGTGTGAGGCATGGAAGCTGATATGGCCACCATGTGTCACCCAACTTTCATTAGCTGTCCGCCTGGAGAGAGATGTGGCTTTTCAGACTATGTCAATAGTGAATTCCCAAAGGCAACTCCAATAAGGGAAGCCTAACTAAGTCACTAATCAGTTGTGTGGGCATATGCAGAACTGACCATTTACAGTGCAAATATTCACATCACTGTATTAATCTGATAGTAGGCAGTAATTTGCGGGTGGATTTCAGCAGTGGCGTGTAACGCAGTCACTCCTACTAGCCACGTTGACAGGTTAAATATTATTTATAATATATACATTTTTCAATTGTAGTCTTTTAAAAAAGCTTCTGAAATAATAAACTAAGTGCAACATAGTGTTGTCAAAAATATCGATTTTTTGATATATATAAATACTAAAATATCTGAAACGCTTCCACTACTCATTTTCCGCAGAATAGATGCACAATACCAGCTGTGTTTTCTTGCTCTTGCTCTCTCTTGCAGATGAATATTGTTGGTGTCACAGGGCTTGAATTTTGCGGGTATTGCGCAAAATTTTACTCATTCCCACAAATTTTGTGCTCACACCCAAAGTGCGCACACATAAAACTGCCTCTCAGTACTAAATTGAGTTCTTTTTCACTGCTTATTGTACTTAAACAGTCAAATACACACAAAATAATGTCAAAATGCTGTTCTTTGCAAGTATTCACGTAAACACAGTCAGTTATGTTTTAAGTGAACTTAAACAGTTGAGAAAGAAAATGCATGTGTAACAGTATAATGGATCCATTTGTCAGGTCTTAAAGTGACAGCAGCCTAATAAACCTGCTGCCAAATTATGAGAAAATATTAAAAATATCTATATGGCAGTTTTTCCCTATAGTTTTGATGTCGAAATTGTGGCCAGTGAAAATGCTGAGTGGCTATTAACTTTGGAAAACCACTAGCCTCAGTGGTTGGTGAGCAAAAAAACATTCCCAGTGGTCCATTTACCACTGATTTGAACACTATTCCAAGACTATTTTAGGTTGAGCCAAATAAAAGTTGCAGGCTATTTAATGCCACAAGCATAGGCACAGACTTATTTATCTTTCAGCAATGTGTATCTAAATATCATGTGTGTGATCTTATTCTGTCTTGACTGTATTCACTTTCAGATTTTACTCGGCCAAACCCCAAAATGATGTCTCCAAAAGACAAGCCCAAGAAGAAGCCTCCCAAAGACAGCATGACATTGCTGCCATGTTTCTATTTTGTGGAGGTATGCTCTCACTGTATTTTAGTTGTTGTGGTAAAGCTTTAACAATCTCTAAAAGCATTCTTCATCCTGCCCTTAAACTGCCTAAAAAATTGCATGACATGTTACGCACCACTGCTACGCACCACTTGTGAGGGAGTCATCTGCATAGAATGCCATTTACATGTCACTTTGAGTTACAATATAATGATGTGGTGAATCGTATGAGCTTGTAAAATGAAATGTACATCTTAGCTGTATAATAGATGATATGGAATGAGTTACAAATGTAATAATTAACACCAAAGATGCCATTTATTTTACATATATTAAAGCTGGATACTGTAAAACTCATGTTAAATGAAGGCAATGTCAAGTACATCTTTAACAAGGGTTAAGGGATTTTAACAGGATTTCAGAAAGGATTATTTGGGCTTAATCGGCTTTATTTCTTTTCAATGAGATAATATTGATGTAAACAGAAAGGAAACACAAGAAAATTATGATAAACAAACTTAAGATATTGTGAGTCCAAAAGTGTTCAAATACTTTTGGTCTTAAGTTTGAAAAATGTGTTGTTTTACAATATGAAAAATGTTTACACTTTTTTTGTTTTCAAATAATTCATACATTGACTTAAGTGTTCAAATGTTTTGGGGGCTACTGTATGCCTAATACTGTTCGTATAAATAATTCCTGAAGGTGTCCATGCACCATAATCCTCTCCTGTGCCTTTCTCATAACCCACCTATTATTTCTGTCTTTCTCTCAGCTGCCAATAGTGGCATCCTCCATGATCTCTCTTTACTTTTTGGAGCTGACAGACGTATTACAGCCAGCCAAAGTTGGGTTCCGTTGCCATGACCGCACACTGAGCATGCCCTATGTGGAAACAGGAGACGAGCTCATCCCCCTGCTCATGCTGCTCAGCCTGGCCTTTGCTGGCCCTGCAGCGTCTGTGAGTGTTCATACTCTATTCATAAACGGCCTAACCTATTTATCTCAGTGTAGCTACTGTGAAAATTACACAAAATTCTTTTACTATATTCATAGATGCAATGTGAACAGTAACAGCATGGCCAGTGAATTGCATGGTCAAGGACTGAGTTTTAGCATCTTGTGCTAAGCATAATTAAACACTTGACAGACTGGATTTCTAATGTTGCTTCAGGCAGCTCACATTCTTCTGTGCATTTTTGGCTTAGATCATGCTGGGTGAAGCCTTGATGTACTGCATGCAGTCCAAACTGAAGATTCGCTCTGGTTCAGAAGGGAGTATCAATGCAGGAGGCTGCAACTTCAACTCGTTCTTACGCAGAACAGTGCGTTTTGTGGGTATGTTAGTAGATACCTCTGTATTTAAATGGAAAACTACAATTAATCAAATGTTTAATTATGAAAAATGTTAATATAAATATACATATATATATATATATATATATATATATATATATATATATGAAACAAATGCAATGATTACGTTTTACTGTTGGGAGAACAATGATTCAATGGCCAATAAACTGGACATGCATAGATTTAAAGGCACACTATGTAGATTAAGGCCGCTAGAGGTCGCTTGTTCAAAATAAAGGCGAAGCTTGATAACGCCGAGATTGAGCACGGATTCTTGGGAGATGTCGTCTGCACCTCACAGCTAGTGGAAAAGAATCAGGATGGGACTCGGGCAGAAATCATGTTCATGGATGAGATTATTAATGTTACTGTAGTATGAAACAGAGCAGGGCTGAGTGCTGTGCAAGCAGAAACGAGGCAGCTGGAGCGATTGCTATATGAGAGACGAGCGACACACATCTCGAGAGCAGCAGAACTTTTATTATGCCGCAGATGAGTGCTTCTGCTTCTTCCGGTCAAGCGTATGTGGGGTAACGCACTGCTGTTGTTGTGTGTTGAAAGTTATTATAATGCTACTCTGTGCGTTCGCTCAGCAGGTACTATGAGACACTTGTTGCACACTGCAGTAAGCTAGATCGATATTAGGCATGGTAAAACATGGTACTCACTGTAAATCAAGAAAATGAGATTTAAACAATAAGACTGTGTTGAGCTATATAACATGACTAGTTTTCTGTCATTAAATGTATCTATCCAAACAGTTGCTCACCTGTCTAATAAAACACATAATATATTAAAGCGTCTTTGGTGTTTCCATGGTTTCTACAAAATAAAACAGGAAACGAGGGTAACGCGGGTATGATGTCATTGATAGCCGACACACGGACCGTGTCCTGGTTAAAATTGCTTATTTCTTTGGATTTAAACATTCTTGGAAACATTTGGGGTAATGTAAGTACACAAGTCAACAAAATATATAACATTGTTCTAGTGATTTTTGAATATTTTAATTACAAATTTTACATATTGTGCCTTTAAAGGGATAGTTCACGCAAAAATGAAAATTCTGTCATCATTTACTTACCCTCAAGTTGTTCCAAACCAATATATATGTATTTGTTCTGCTGTATTTGTAACCAAGCAGATCTAGTCCCCCAATTGACTACCATAGTATCTTATTTTCCTACTATGGTAATAAATGAGGGGCGAGATCTTTTTTTTTTTGTCTTTTTATTTAAATTAATTAAATTAATAAAGGATTAAAATGGATTTAAGGGAATAAAGAAAAATAAATAAGAGGGGTAAAGTTCCAGGCCTGTTGTAGCTATGAAGTAGGCTAATCAATTTAAATGATTTGCAAACAATATAGTTTTTTTTTTTTTAAAAATGCACACATTCACAATTTCTCGAGTATAATCAACATTTGGAATAAGAAGATTACAGTTAAAATACAAATAATACACTTTTGAATGGTATAACAAACAGCTTTAAAGGAGAATATACTTGGATTTTCTCTGACTTCTGACATTCATTATTCATACACTCTACAGCATTCAGACATTTTTACAGGTTTGCCTATTTTGGAAGAAGCATATGGTAGAGCGTTGGCCATGTAAGATTCACACAGACAAACAAAAACAAGCCTGGCTCTGTTCACACGGTTTCATGCTGACAGTTCCTCGTCCCCTCACAGGTGTTCATGTGTTTGGGCTGTGCGCCACTGCATTGGTGACTGACGTTATCCAGCTGGCCACTGGCTATCATGCTCCCTTCTTCCTAACTGTGTGCAAACCCAACTACACACTGCCGGGCGTGGCTTGCGATAAAAACCCCTACATAACCCAGGACATCTGCTCAGGCCGGGACCAGTATGCCATCCTGTCAGCAAGGTGAATACACATAAACAACACCATGTTTTCTCACATATGACTGGGTAAATTCATTTTGTTGCTGCATTTTGGGCGGTTACCTGATTTGCATATTGTATGTGCACATAACTTCTACAAAAAAACACATTGCAAATGAAATTCACATGCACAATTCATCTCCCTAGTGTTCTGTATCCAATGCGTGGACTAAACAGGATGAAAAATAGATATTCTTTATGTTTATTTCAAGTTTTCAGTTTCTATCCCATTGCACCGACAAGGATTACAAATGGATTTGTCCCCAAATCCTTGTCAGGTGGCACATGGAAGCTATGGAACAGAAATGACATTGTGTTTTGCTCACTGAAGTGTGGTACATTCCTCCTGCATCTCTTCCTTGGCTCATTTACATATCTTCCTCACATGCTAAAACTCTTGGCTGCGCTCTGAGATTATTCATGTGATGTGTTAGTGAAATCGCTGTAATTTTTCCCCTTTTTTATGTCTCTGTGTTATCAGGAAAACTTTCCCCTCCCAACACGCCACTCTGTCTGGGTTTGCAGCCGTCTACATCTCTGTAAGCATTTCTCTTCTTTTCTCTAAGGGAACTTTGATTTAAAAATGATCTGATGCAAAATACTTGTAATTTGGAAAACCCTGCCACTGTGATTGTTGAGATAGCACTGTTATTAGAAGGATCCCACATCAGCATTAAGCAGCCTAGAACTGTGTCAATTGCTGAGTGACCTCTGCTGATAGAGTGTATATAGGCCACATTCAGCTTGGTGTCTCCCAGCTGTAGAGCTTGAGATGCTCATTAGTCTTCTTTTGTTAGCTATGCCTCATTTAACTCAATGTGGGATTCCAACTGTTAATGAAGTTATTCTCTCTGGACAGTAAAGAGAGACATTCAAGCTGCTGTAACTACATTTGGAGTATTTTAGTTATTTCTAATTGCAAAATTAGTGTTATCCTGTAGAATCTAATTGGCTGACCATACTTTAAAACCATGCAAATTGGTTGTTGTAAAAATAAATAAATAAAACTGAGGCATTTGACTCAAGTAAAGTGGACAGGGAATTGCATGTCTTTCCCCATGGAAGTACAAGTGTCTTCTCAAATTGCAATCTTAACCATTTAAGTAAAATTAAGTAGCTGCAAGTAGATTTAACTCGTAAGATCTATAATTAAAGTATAACTATTTTTACTTAAAGCTGCTGTACATTACTTTTTTTTGTTTAACATTATCCAAAATCAATTTTTGAGCAACCAGCCAATGTTCAAAACTATCTCCTTACCTTAGCCCGATTCACAATGGTAAGCTTGTAATAATGTTTTCTAATTCAAATGGTACTGGTGGGTTTCCGCGTGAAATTTGAGCATGCAGTCGTTCGTCTTTGTGTGATTATGTCACGTCTGTAAACATAAAGAAGGAGTCCCAGCTAGTAGGCTATATGGCTATATTGGTCAGAACAAAAGTGGCAGATATGTTGCTTACTTGTTCAGATGACATTTTCCGGTGAAAATTCTTATATATAAGACATAGAATCTGTAATTCCGAAGTACAGTATCCACACCGATGTGGTGACTGACAGAAAACATTAGATCCATCCGGGCTGAGGAGCCGCACCGATGTACAACCCACGTAAAGATGATAATTCTGAAAATAACTGCAATAGGTTTCAAACAGAGATGGCGACAAAGAGGCAAAATTTACGGACTGCAGCTTTAATTACTTATAATTGAATTAGCTCTAAATTATATTACAGATATCATATTATAGCATTTACTTTAGGTTTACAATGTAGCGTTAACTTAGAAGAATAGCGAAAAAAGTTTAAAGTTTAAAAAATGTTTAATTTAAGACAGCTGTTAGAGGTCATTTCATATTTTTAGGGTTTTACTAGAGCAGTTGTCATGTTGTTGTGACACTCATGTTTCTCTACTCAGATGTACTTCAATGCCACTATCTCAGACAGCACCAAGCTATTGAAGCCTGTGTTGGTGTTTGCATTTGCCATAGCAGCAGCCCTGGCAAGTCTGACCCAAATCACCCAGTATCGAAGCCACCCGATTGACGTCTACGTGGGCTTTGTGATTGGGGCTGGCATCGCTGTTTATCTTGTGAGTCTTTAATGATTTTGTAGTTCGCTTCTCTAAAAATATTTTTTGCTTTGACAGCTTCAGTTTTGGAATAGGATATCAAGACTTATTTATCTTCCTTCATTCACTCTTTTCTAATCTGTCGATTGCAAGCTCTATATTTAGGATTTCTATTCTATTAGAGGAAGAGAAATCCTCCAGGATTCATCAGGGACAATTTCACAGCTCCTTTTCACTCTCTTCATGTCATCTCTTTGCTTCGTCTCTTTCCTCTGATATGCTTTTGTGCTATAAGCTCCATAACCAGTCAAGTGGGTTGAAACAATTTCTGAAAGTATCATTTACATTAAAATAGAAAATAGGTAAAAGAAAGCTCTGTATAACTGATGAACAGTAAGTGTTTTGTTTTTACACTCATGACCAAAAGTATGTGGACTTCTAACTAATGGGTTTGGCTATTTCAGCTACAAGTAAGTGCATAAAATCATAATACAGCCATACAATCTCCTTAGACAAACATTTATAATAGAATGGGGTGCAAACAAACTAAAAAACAATATATATACATACACACACAAAATGGGCCCGAAATGGCTAAACACTAAGCCTTTAATTGCCTTAACCACAAGTTATTGGTCAGGAAATTAGCTAAATTTAAGCAAATGCACTACTTAAAAAGCCAATGCTGTCTCAGAAAAACATCAAGGACAGAATGAATTTTTTGGAAGAATATGGGAAGTTGTGTGTGAGTGATGAGTCACAATGAAGCACGAGTTGCATGGTAATGTTCCAGAGCAATGTCTTCGAAAAATCTGCTGAGAAATATAATAATAAATGCATCTCTACCACAGTGAAGTATAGAGGAAGAGGTGTTATTATGTGGGGAGCCTTTTTAGCTACTGGTATTGGTGAGCGTCACTGTAAAAAAATAATTTAATGCTTTGAAGTACAGGAGAATATTGCAGAATGGCTTGCTTTCCACAATTGAAAAGTTGTTATCCAAAAAAGAATGAACAGATGTTATTTTTCCTGCCCAAATTACAAAGACAACCAAGAAGTGGCTTGAGAACAAGTCCATTATGTTTTGGCCTGGTCGGAGTCCAAATTTGAACCCTGTAGTGAAAATATGGTCTTACATTAAACTCAAACTAACCGGGAGACATTTTTCAACTACTTGTAACTTTGTAAAGTCATTAACATTGAGTGGGACAACACTGACTCTCTTCTTCCTGTAAAAAGCTGTCTGCAAGTTTACCTACACAGCTATATATATAGCCACGCTCACTTCAGCGTTTTCTTTTTTCAGACGTTTGTTTCAGCAACAAACCTTTTATTTCCACAATAAAAGCTGTAATAGCAGCAAAGACCAACTCCCTAATAATGCCCATGCCCAATGTTTTGAAATTAAATGTTCAATAAGCGCATACGAATGAAGTGTTTAGGTGTCTAAACACCTTTGGTGTAAGCGCAATCTAATTCATTCGTCTTCATGTTGTAAAAATGTCAGATTAATTGGTGGACTCTCATTAACCTTACAATAACAAATGTTTCTCCCATTCCAGGCACTATATGCGGTGGGGAACTTTAAGTCCAATGAAGAAGCCTCCCCTAGGCTATTGAAGCAATCACATCCTCCACAAAAAGATCCTCTAAGAGAACTGACACAGCGTGGCCATGACTCTGTGTACCAAAAGGCCCATGCTTCTGAGAGCAACGATGAGCTCTCGGCCCCACCTCATGTTGCTGGCCTGAACCGTAAAGTGCGTCGAGAGAAAGCCTCAATGGGCAGCCTGAAGAGAGCTAGTGCAGATGTCGAGCTCTTGGCTCCTCGCAGCCCGATGGGGAAGGAGACAATGGTGACCTTCAGTAACACACTTCCCCGTGCTAACACCAATGCTATGGAGGAGCCTGCTCAGCGTCACATGACCTTCCATGTGCCGATGGATTCTCAACGTTCTAAACAGCTGGTGTCCGAATGGAAGCAGAAATCAATGGAGATGCGCAGTCTCAGCCTTAGGGATGAGGAGGAGGAGGATGGAGAAACTGCGGAGGGAATTGGTGGAGTCGAGGAGGAAGCTTCAGAGGAGCTGGGCATGCCGTCTTCCCTTTATCCTACTGTGCAAGCCAACAGGGGAGCAACGACAGCAGCAGGTGGTGCCAGGGTGATGATGCCTCAAAGGCCCGGTGCCCCGCAGTTGGTTCATATCCCAGAGGAAGCCACCAGACCACCACCAGTGTCACCTAAAAGCGCCACCACAAGGGCTAAATGGCTGTCCATGACAGAGAAAGGAGGTCCGGTACCAGCTGCCACACCAGAACCTCCACGGCTGCCCAACCAGCCACGGGTTATGCAGGTCATTGCTATGTCTAAGCAACACGGTCCAGTTACCATAACCACACCAAAGTCCTCCGAGACCGCCTCGTCCTGTGCTACCTCCAGCACTGGCTCAGAGTCTCCGTACTACCGCATCCCATCGGAGCAAGACAGAAGCAGCATTGTCACGGTAGACGCTCACGCTCCTCATCACCCAGTGGTCCGTCTATCTTCAGGCAACGGGAACACCTGGGACTGGAGAAGCACCTCCAATGGCAGCACCGAGGTCCATGAGACTAGTCGGACACTGCCCAGGCAGGAATGTGTGCGTGATTATCGTCCCATGAAAACAGACTCCCTCTGTTCCTCTACCAGCGAGCCTGACCCAGGGATCCTGCCTCCGCCACCTCATCCTGACCTACTTTTGGACAGCAGTCTCAGCCGAGATTCCTCACTTCACCGTAACTCCTCGATCTCAGCTAAAGACTGGGAGCCTGGACAGCCTCACCCAGAACCGGACCACTTCTTTAAGAACTTGCAAACAAACAGACAATTTAAAGACTGAAGAGTTTTTTGTTTTTCTTTTTCATTTAGGGAGGACTCCAATGTGAATAATTGTGTTTTCAGTGTATGGCGAGAGAAGACAGCCTTCATGGTTATCTCACATTGAGCATCTGTGGTGGATTAGTGCAGTGGAGCACCGAGAGGATCACATAGACTTGAGGAGGCTGTTGAGTGTATATGCACAAACTGTGAGGAAAGATGACCCACAAACTCCCAAAAATGAAATACAAAATCAAGTTTTAATTAATACATGTATTAAGGGTTTCCGCTCTTTTTCATCTTCACAAATTTGCAGTGAAGAAAATGTTGCCTCTTTCAAGATCAAGCTAAGTCCTCATAAGCCACGACAAAACAACCAACCATATTTACATTTTTATTTGAAGTTTCATTCATACACAAGGATTTACATTGTATTGTACAAGAGGAAATCATGTTTCAGCTCTCTAATGACTCACTGAGGACAGATTTATTGTGGGAATAACAGGTAAGAAGTCTCATTGCTTTGCTGTGTATGGAATCAGTTTTAAGTAGGCCTAGTCACTTTCTCCTTTTTATACTAAAATATGAAGTACTCTTGCTTGTTTGTTCGTGTTGCATGTGTGTTTATTTATGTGTCTTTTAGACCTTGGATGGACTGTTACATATCAGCAGGGATGGCCTCTTTCATTTTGCTGCCCAATGTTAATGTTTTTGTAACAAACTTTGAAAAATAAAATTGTAATAATACTATCTGCTTTTAGTCAGTGAATCTAGTGAATTCTGATTGTTTTGTGTCAAATCCTTGATTCTCTCAGACATCAACTGTATGAAAAATAAGTGATTGTTTTTATTGCTTTTCTTCTACACCTTCATAAATTTATATTAATACAGTTTTGATAAATGGATTATCATCCTCAGTAATTAATAATCTAGTTTTATAATGGATTCAGAACATCAACATCCCATGCATTTATGCCTTCAGCTAACAATAGAATGTGAATTAATATATGTTTTGTATAATAGTTAAACAATTTTCAATAATTTATTTTTTAGGGAAACACAGTAATTCATGTGTGTTAATACATTAAAAATATCAGCTAATATTTCTTAAAAAAAAATATGAACACATTTTATGGGAACTTTTCATAGACATGATTTTTATACTGTACAAACTGAACATTCTACCTCTTAACCCCACCCCTCACAGAAAACTTTTTGCATTTTTTACATTTTCAAAAAAAAAAAAAAAATTAATTTAGTATGATTTATAACCTGTTTTCATCATGGGGACCAAAAAAGGTCACAAGGTCAACAATTATTGGTATTCTTTGTGCGCATCACATGTGGTGAGTGTACTAAAGTGCACAACGAAGGAGATATATTCAAGGAGACTTTTAATATAATACTAATTTTAATATAAGGCAACATAAAAGTATTTTGTTTTAAATATGTAACAAGCAATTTGCAGTGATATGCATTGCTTTTCTAATAGAGACATGATAAATCATGTGCTTTAGGTTGTGAGAGAGTATCTTCATATTTATAATGGGTCAATATCAGCTATCTTTAATGAATTCACCAGAGAGATGACTACATAATAAACATGACTGTATTCTTTAACAAATAATAAATTAGAGCCTTGGAAGACACAAATATCTTCAGAGAGGCCTCTATCTAGAGAAAGGACTGACTTTATTAAATCAGTTGGAGAGAATATGGAGTGAGTCGCGTGACATGCTTGTTTTAAAGACAGTGATCAAATCATATACTCATTTCACAATAGTGCATTAAACATTCAGTGCCCTGGGCCAAGTTAGACTGTGACTCAATATTGCAGCTCTACAAGAAGAGTGAATGTTCCCTTAGTGGGTCATAAAAAGAGCTGCAGCCCAGGCTGGCATGACTGTACCAACAACACAGACTTGACCTCCTTGTGGTGATTCAACAGTACAAGAAGAAAAGTACAGGGAATAAGCTTTTGACAGCAATGGGGAATTTTTTTTTTTAATGTAGACTAGCAGTCTGATGAATTGTAAGATGACATCAAGGCTGCTGTGTTATCATGTGATTGAGGAGACATATAGTATCCTAAGCATGTCAAGACCACACTTGTTCTATCAATCAAGACAAGCAATTCAGACCAAGCAGCAAATCAATGAGATTGAATTATTCATGTTACAATTATTGTCAGATGGAATCAACAAATTCTCTATGTGGCTTTGAATTGTTGGTACTCTAATATGAACAGTATATGTGCATGATTAAGTGTAGATTGTGAAGAAGTGCATTCAACAGCTAATGTCACAATTAAGTTAAAGGAGCAACAGGTGATTCTCTACAGACACATTTTTTGTTATACCGGTTGAAAGTCTCCTCATATCCTGATAGCAAACACTATGTTAAACAGTCTAAATTTATTTTTATAAATATCGTCTGTGAAAGGCATAAGACCATAAAATGTAAATCCAATCATTATATTCGGTTGGAATGAAATAATACAACGCCCTACCTGTCAACATATGTTTTTACATACCCTCGCACACCCTATTCGCGCAGACATCATACCTCATCAGCACGTTTCATGCTATGCAGAGTTTATGTAGACAGATGTCAGTCACGGAGCACTGCAAACAAACAGCAACCACCTTTTACAGTTCCTACTGAATCAAAACAACGAGCTTATGCTGCGTTCACGTCATAACTACCGTAATTAAGGGTGCTTTCACACCTGCCTCATTTAGTTCGGTTGAATTGCACTAGAGTTCATTATCCCTTTTGGTGCGGTTCATTTGGGCAGGTGTGAAAGCAGCAATGGCACTTGGGTGTGCACCAAAAGTGGACCAAACAAGCGTACCGAGCTTTCAAACAAACTCTGGAGCAGTTCGCTTGAGATGTGAAGGCAAACCGACCCAACGAACCAAACGATATCATAATTCATAACGGTACATGTGCTATATAAAAAGCAGTAGTGTCTGATTCTGTGAGTGAGCAAATTATTTACCATAATTGAAAACCAAAGAGTGCCTCTGTTGTGTAATTGCAATTCTCCGTGCGAGAATGCTGTCCCGACGAAGCCTTGATTCCCGCTCTGCATCATTATAAAATTCATATGGTCTCTCGATACACTGACAACAGTTCGCCTACTAGACAGCGCTGGGAAATCCAGAGACAGCGAGCGCATGTTTGAATTTGCTGCAGCATTAATATGAATGTAGTATATCATTTAACAGCGGGAATGAAGCCTACATTCATATAGTGTTTGCCTGTGTCTCGACAGTTACAAATAAAGCCACAATAAGCTCATGGAGCGAACTTGTCAATCATTATTTTAATGAATGACGCAGAGAAAACGCAGACCAATAAGAGGACAGTTGTACTCGCATGCTACTTGCCTAAACGCATTTTGGTAAGCGTTGAAATGTTGCCATGTGAAAGCGAACCGAACCAAGAAGAAAATGCAACATTGTAACAAATTTAGTCCCGGTTTCGGAAAAAAACAAACGATCCAAAGGTGTGAAAACACCCTAAGAGATAACAACCCGTGACGTTCTAAACAGAGCTGTTCAGTCAGACTCGGAATTATGTGTATCCATGTAAACAGCATCAATACCGAAATGAAACTGTAGCAGTCAGGTACAAGCTCTCTAAGTTGTTTACGTTAATTATTATTGTAATGTAATAACAGCCATTGTTTTACACCTAGGGTAACACAACAGTTGTTCACTCACATGGAAGAACATTTTATTTCATTATGCAACAAAATATCTCAGAGAGACAGTCGCTGCGTCCGTAATCGAATACTACTCTACTGTATAGTACGCGAAAAACAGTATGCGAACAGTGAAGTATGTCCGAATTCATAGTATTCGAAAAACAGTAGGTGAAAAGTACCCGGATGACTTACTACTTCCGACGAGATTCTGAAGTATGCATATGATGGACACTTTACTGAACAAATGAATAAAAAATGTATTTAGAAGTGACAAGTATACAACACAAAAACTGAAATTACCATAATTTGGAAAATGACACTTGACTTGGCCTACTCTCATTTACAAGTGTGTGCCTACTTGGTTCTCAGTCATAATGTGCAGTGTAGGTTGATCTGAAGGGTGATTTGAGCATGAGTGAAATTATTTGAATTTGCTTGCAGATGCATGAAGATTCTAAATGGTTATGTCACTATGAGCATGCCCTGCAGGCTGACGCTCTGACACAGTTACACTGTTCTTACAACAGATAATTGGGAAGACTGTATGTTTGCTTGTTTATATGTTCATGTTGTGCATTCACAGGAAGATAGAAAGAGTCAGCATGAATAGTTTGTTAATGGCCTAAACATCACTTCCATTACTGATGCTGCTGAGACTGCCTTGATTGTTTCATCTATAGTGCTTATTTCATTTCAATCAATCAGTTTGTAAAGAGTAAAGTATGTGGCCACTACAGACTCATCTTGAGCCAGTGGGTTTCATCTAAGAATTTTTTTTTTTTTTCAAAATGTCATTAAGTTAATGTCATATAGTTGACTTTTATGCTGAAAAAAAGGTTTGCTTGGCAAAATACATTTGCTTACATAAAAAAAAAAACAACAACAAAAACATGGCCACTTTATCTATTTTTCTTCCGCATTTCATGTGTGGGGCTCCATAGAAACCTTACCTTTAAAATGGAACAAGTAGATTTTCTGTATTTCTATGGCTGTTGATTTTTCTCCAGTTTTTACTTTCTCATACTTCACAGTAAAAACTGGCTTATCTTACCACAATTTTATCTATGCATTGTATTATTAAATATAAGATTATTCACACATAATCATAAAATAGGCAATCAATATGAATTCCTCTTACACCTCTTTTTGTAGCAAGAATTAAAAAATAGCAAAGAAAATTATCTAAAAATGTGCTTCATGTAGTAAAATCTAAATTAATTGTTTTTATTCAAGTCAAAAATATTATTTAGCCAACCAAAATACATTAGGTTACACCAACAAATTGAAAGGGTTATTTCACCCAAAAATGAAAATTCTGTCATTAAATACTCACCCTCATGTTGTTCCACACCTGTAAGACCTTCGTTCATCTTCGGAACACAAATTAAGATATTATTCATAAAATCCTCAGTGAGGCCTGCATTGCTAGCAAAACAATTAACACTTTCAATGCACAGAAAGCTACCAAAGATGTATTTAAAACAGTTCATGTAACTACAGTGGTTCAACCTTAATGTTATGAAGCAACGAGAATACTTTTTTTTTTTTTTTTTTGCAGTGGAGATTCTTGTACTGTTGCATGTTCTTTGATTTTACTGTCCTAAAATCTGCTGTTGAGTCTCCACTGAATGATTCCTACCCTCTCCGAGCTCAAAACCCAGGTGGTTTGTGTGGCACAGATGCTCTGAACGAAAATAGCAGGAAGCTGGTGAAAAACAAAAAATCCTACACAGGCCAACAGTTTGTGCTCTGCATGACACACCACTCATTTTCAGAAAGAATACAAGGACAGTAGCAAAGGATGTCACATTTCAAGTATTCTCCATAGTCCAGTCTGAGTTACAGAAAAGAGAAGTGAAAGCCTCCAGACTACATGATACCAAAACTTCTTTAATTACATTCAACTCTTTGTGCAGGCCTTTCTGTTTTTATGCATTATAAAACAGCAGCTTCATAATTCCCATAACAGTAATACATCAGTTATCAATTAAAACCACCATTCAATACCCCTGAACATATCCTTCAGCAGAAAACAAATCTCTCACATCCTAAAAAAAAAAAATTAGATTTAACTCAATTTATTCCAAAATAAGTATGATAGCGAAATGGCGCTTGTTTGATCTTTATATGTGATAGCCCTATGGCAAACCCCTGCTGCTGCAGTACTAACAGGCTTGAGATTGAGTCTTCAGTTCCTTTTTCTTCTACCTCTACCCCTCCCTTCTTAGAATGGAGACTAAACGAGTTGGCCTTGTACAGTGGAGCTTGAGCGTTGACCTTCAAATGTCAGAAACAGACTGGTTCATATTTAAGTTATGAGAGGGATAACTAACATCTTTATTTCCTCGCATTTATGCTGGCTCATAAACACAAATATGCATGCAGAACCAGTCAAATGTGGGTTCTAACAGCTACGCTAAGCCTTTATGAGACATAGTCTCCCAGAAGGACACATTTAAGGTGCTGTTCATTCACGATTAGTTATATCTTCCAATGCTAATTAATACCATTTCATCAGCAGTGGCCAATGAATAGTGTGCATTCACAAAACTGGTTTGGTCTACATGTGCAGACTAAAGAAAATGCAACTCTATCCTCAAAGATAATTCATGTTGTTTTTAGAGGATGCAACGCATTGGGATCTCCCTGATGCAAGTCGAAGAAATTGCTCTACCTTTGCCATAAAAGATGTATGCTAATGTTATTGTTATTACATCTAATTTCACCACTGTGAACTCCCAGTTGAGGATGTTTTCATATTGATCTCACTACAAATTACAAAATGTATTTACGCAGGAATGAGTAAATGATTCAAATGTAATGATTCAAAAGTATAGACTATGTGAACTGATGCACTCTTCCAGTTGAGAAAATATTGGTTTCATGAATGGAGCCTTTACGCCCTCTACAGGAGATTAAGTTATTGGTAGGGCATAACAATATCTATAGTGAGATAAGGCTGTTTTACTTGAATTTATTATCAATAAGAAATCAGAAAACACAATAAACACTATTCTATATTTAAATATACAATATTCAAATGTTGAACTATACAACATTTGGATATTCTTCAGCGATTGTGTGACGTAAAAATGACGGTCAAAATATCAACAATGATTTTCATAAATTGCTTACTGCACCTTTAAGGAGGTCTATAATACCTGGAGAAATCTTAGCATTTCAGTTCATCTCAGTGGCAGTTGTTTTCAGGGGTGTCAAACCCATTTTAGGTTGAGGGCCGGATTGGGGAAAAAAATTAACCATGTGCAGGCCGTTTTTATATGCTTTATTTAATTTTTTTTTTTTATTAGTGATGCACCTATTTTGATTTTTCATGGCCAATTCCAATTTTTTTAGAAGCAAATTGGCCGATTCTGATACAGGTTTTTTAAAGCAAATTTATTTGTTGTTTATTTGTTCAAAAAATATGTGTAGCTCTTGGATATTAGAGGCAAAGAGTGCATTTTATCACAATTCCAACAAAGAGGTTATGCACATGAGCAGTTGTTTTTCATTTAAATTATTGTATAATTTTAAGATTAACAGCAAAAAACAGCATGGGCTGACTTTAGCGTTGTGAAATTATGCTACATAAGACACTTGCAGAAAACAATCAGCTGACGGACTGAATGAAAATGAAAACTCACTCTCTGACAGCAGGTGGCGATTATGGAACAGCAGCGATATCGCGTTTCCATGGCTACCGCTGTACACAATGCAGCGCTGCGTCGATAAATACGCAAAATACAATTCCCTTCAGAGATACATTCATATCAACCCCAATTCAATATTTATATTATTCTTCCTATTTTTCGCGAACAGTGAGCTTGTGCATGGTAGAGTATTTTCTCTGCTGGCGCGTCTGTTCTCCTCTTTGTGTCCGTGTTCAGCTTGTGCCTGTTTTAAAGTCCTGTTTACAGACATCGTAAATACTTCCACACAAATTACATTTTGGGAAATTATTACAAAGCACCTTGTTTGCCAGCCCGGAAAAAAGATTGACCAAAAATAAAACTAAAAAACGTTTGGAGTTATGGCCAGTGGACTAGTGCGTCTCTATTTTTATTATAGTTCAAATCATCCCGCGGCCGGATTGGACACCTTTGTGGGCCGTATGTTTGACGCCCCTGGGCTATAGCACATCAAAATGTATATAGGCTATTTAGAATACAATTTTTTGAATGAGTGTCAATGGAGAAAACTGCTTGCTTTTTGCTCCCATGTAGTTCCGGCAAATACCAGCAGGGGCTAAGGGGAACATGTTAACCAGGCAAACTCTGACCTCTTGTTTAAAAGTCCTATGTAAAAACTCTCTTCACATGTGAAAAAAAAAAAAAAAAAAAAAAAAAAAAAAACGTGTTGTGCTGGACTTTTACCTGCAATTTAATTTAAAATAATGTGTGCTAAAACTGTTAACTGGTCAAAACTGGTCCTGAGATAACTAGAATCTTTATCTGGTTGTTCCTCCTAACATTGGGCTTCTTCAGAACAAGGAAAATTATGTAGAGACCAACAGAAGTTACTCACAGCAGGACCAGTAAGGTTGGCTAAACTTTTATTCTTATTATTATTTCGTTTGGTGTTCATGACTAACAGTATCTAACACTAACCACTTTAAACTGTGAATGTAGCACTTTACAATAAGATCCCATTAGTTAACATTAGTTAATGCATTACCTAACGATGAGCAATACATTAGTCACAGTATCTTTGTTAATAGTAGTTAATAAAGATGCAACTGTTTTTGTATTAGTAAATGTGCAAATTAATATTAACTAAGAAAAAAGAAATGCTTTAATAGTATTTTTCAGTGTTAGTTCATGTTAACTATAGTTAACTAATGTTAACGAATGACCTAATTGTAAAGTGCCACCCGAAAAAAAAAAAATGCTGATATGGCATGGCATATTTTCACTTTATTCCTTATTTTAGTATAGCTAATAATATATTAGGAAATACTGATAATTTCTAACCTAAATTTCCAACAATGTTAACATAAATAAAAAGCGTAAAATAATAATTTAGGTATAAGAAGTTAAAATAAGGAGAACAGGTTTGTGAACAGTTTATAGTCTGTGAGGTAACATGTAAACATGAACGATAACAGGAAAAAAACATCCCCCATACAATAACTTAAAGCTAGAATTTTGTTGTAAACCCTCCATCGATCTATCCTTCGAGTCTGTTTACATCGTTTATACAGCCCCTCAAGTGTCCGGAGGGAGGCGTATCCAAGCATCTCTTCTAACTCTCACTAGGAGGAGATGCCAGACATTGCCCTTAACACGCTCGCGGAATAACTCGCGCGGGAAACAAAGGCTTGGCTGCTGTGGAGTCAACAGTCGCGCGCTCCATCCTGAAGCCATGTGAGAGATCTGCTGCTGCAGAGGGACACCAGAACACATTCACCGTCGGGTTGAGCGCCGCTCCCCGGAAAACAGACCACACGTCCCCGCCAACAGCCGTATCTGCAACACGAGAGAATAACCGAATTAATGCCCATCATTAGATAGTAGTAGCTCAGTCATATTGATCGCCTATATCGTTTACGCCTCCGAGCGGGGGTTTGGTTTTTTCTAAGCGGGCGCGAGAGAAACATTCGCTGTCGAAAGGGAACGGGTCTGGCCATTGAGTAAGTATTCATTTCAGAACAATTGTTATTTTTCTGCGGGTTTTATTGTCTTTCGTTTCCTGACATTTTTTGTTGTTATACTGTAGGCTTGGCATTGCAATGGCGCTTTAAATGACTTGTATAGGTTACATTGCAATAACCGCGAAAAAAACAGGATTGAAATGTAGCAATACGAGATAAGTGACATTTACCTCTTCGAGGAGAGTACATATGGCTTGATAAAATATATAAAGGTTGTGTCTTTTATCATATGTTTACATAAATTGTAGCACAAGCTTTCTGTAATGGCCCAATAACACGCTGGTGCGTTTTTGCAGCGCATCCCCGCGTTAAAGCAGTACGTGCTCGGGTGTGGGAGAACCACATCTAGTAATATACTGATGAAACTGGGTGGGATGATCCAATATGGCCGTGCAGATCTGAATTTAGCAGTATATGTTAAATATATTGGTATTCAATTGGATTTTGGTCATTTAATAGTTCGGAAATCTGAAAATAATTACCTCGCGCGCGAAATCAAATACGCTTCACGTTGGGCTTCACTTCTGACAGGCTTATGATGCGTTTTTTTCCTGTCAAATCTTCTCCACACCCACCGCGTCCATCGTGCGCTCATTCCCCAGCTGGAAACGCTTTATTTTCGCCAAGGGCAAGATGAGAACCATAAAGCGTTTTGTATTATACACATTGTGTAAAATAGTTTGTTGTTTATCTTGAATAACTGTGAAATTTATCGTTTGGTGTGGAGAACAACAAGACGCACATGAAGAAAGAATGGAGTGTTGTCAGTCCTATTACAAATCCATTGCCAAAGCTTTGTCAGTCAACTTTATGCTTCCATGAGCATTTGAGGCACTAGGTCATTGGAGCCACCAAAGCAGGCTCCTGACAAAAAGAAGAAAAAATCAATGAGATGCTTTTTAAATTAGGGTATAGGTGCTCTATAAAGTGCATTATAAATGTGAATTAGAATTCTCAAGCTCAATTCTCAAGGAATTTCTTATTAAATAAATTAAAACAAGGTCTTGTGGGTAATAATACTTGCAGAAGCAGTCCCATGTTTGTTTGAATAATAAGGTGAGAGGTATTGCTATAATGTGAAAATTGTCATGGGACTCGCAGCTAAAGGACTTAAGCTTTGCAACCCCTTGAACATTACACTTATTACATATTAAAAATATTAAATCTTTTTTTTTCTCAAACATTACAGATCTTATTGTGAACAATTCATCCATGCATATGTTATATTTAAAAAAGTTTTTGACCTTTTAATGCTTGATCTAAATGTCATAACTGGACCTTCTGCAGGACTTCTCCAGTCATTTAGTCTAATTTAACCCAGACCCTGAAAAATTTTACATCATCATTCATTCTGATTGCATTAATTCAGAAGCCAGGCCCGCATCTATCTGTTATATAATTTACAGCATAAAATGCATGTAGTCATATTTCAAACATGATTTTTGAAGCTGTTGATGTGTTTTTATAAGAAAATGTTACTGACAACTACTAAAACTTGCTCAAGTTTTTAAGTGTTTCAACTTTGTCTCTAATGTCTATTCCAGTTTTCCAACACAGCAACCCTTATCTGCCTGGGTCCCCAGCCCACATTCCTTGCTGAGAAGCATTTATAATTAGAGACTATTGGAAATAGTCTCTTAATTCATTTAGATTTTTTAAAATTAATATAAAAATTTCCTCATCAATATATACTCAGTGGCATAAGTGTATTAAAATATTTTACATTGCTTAAATTATGAAATCTGGTATTACGCAAGTGGTTATATGGTCACATGGGATCTGTCACTTTATGGGTGTGGCCATCCAGCAGCAAGGACTCCTGACAGCTGCCGTGATTTGATACGGTTATAATTGGACAGCTCTGGACTATCACTGATGTTTTAACCTCTCACCTATATCTCTTCCTTTTTCTATCAACTCTATAGCAGATAATAGCCCGTAACAGACTGTCCTCATTTACTCAAGCCCTTCCTGCTCACTCCAGCCATAATGAAAATATCCTAATGACTGCTACAAAATATGAGTGCACACTCACTTAACTCACTTAACTTAACTCACTTTTTCACAAATGTCCAATTTAGAGGAGACTTTTTACAATAGCTAATGTCTATTTAAACATTTTTGAAAGTGGTTACGGACTACGTTCACTTAGGGTGGAAAACCCACTTCAATTTTATGAATGCAGTCATCTCTAACTGTTAACCAGAAGGTTCCAGTGAGAGAAACCACTGAAGTGTTACCAGCTATTAAGTGTGACCTACATTCTATATGCTTGAAATATATATGCATGCACTAACAGCTTTAGGAGGTGTCCTCCCTTCCTTTTCTTCTCCCCATGGTCGGTTGGCCCCTGGCTCATGGCATGTCTCAAAAAAAAGGGAGTGCATGAAACTATTGGTACCGTCCTTTACCAGCCAAGCTGGACCTTCTCAAAATCCTCATGTTGAAGTTTCTCAAGTCTCCCTCCCACATTCCTTGCAATCAAATAGCACTTAGTATGTAACACAGTGTTTTTTGTCAGTCCAAGAGTTAGTTTGGGTGGCCTTTTTGGCTCTTAGAGGATACGTTTTGATTTCTTGAACATACATATTTTGTGACTGATATTTATAAAAAATGCCAAATGTCCCCTAATTTGTTTCTTAACTGCCACCAGAAAGCTTCTAATATAAACTGTTTTCTTAAAGTGCTTTTTTTTTTTTTTTTTTTTTTTTTTTACAAAGTAAACAGTGTAGGAGAATGACAGGGTATATAAGTAATTGTTAAATAATTTTTTTTTAAATTTATTTTTTTTTTTTGGCGCACAAAACTTCATAACAGAGCTGTCAAAAGTACCGACTTCGGTACCTAGTCGGTACTGACATTTTAAAAATGTGACATTTTGAGCGCTGTTAAGTGGATTCGTAAACAACTCGGATTGGCCATTGTGTTGACGCGCTTATCGGATATGTCTGTGATTGGCTTCAGTGATCAACGCTGTAAAAACGTAGTAAAAAAGACGTCAATGACACTCTTCACCGAGCGCTTACACAGATACACAAGGGAGCATTTGAAAGCAGGCGTCTATCGCGGACCAGTCCACTGATAGACGCCTGCTTTCAAGTGCTCCTGCTCGCGCTTTTAAAATGCTTTCAAATTCAGACTCTTCTGTATCCTTTCAAACGCTGCCGCATGTTGATTATTGAAGCCAATCACAGACCTATCCGATGAGCGCATCAACACAATGGCCAATCAGAGGTGTTTACGAATCCGCTCAAAGCGTCACATTTTTTTAATTTCCGTACCGACAGGTACCGAAGTCGGTACTTTTGACAACTCTACTTCATAACATTAAGGTTGAACCACTGTAGTCACGTTGACTATTTTAACAATGTCTTTACCACTTTTCTGAGCCTTAAATTATGGTAATTACGTTACTTTCTATGGGGGATAAAAAAAACTTCATGAATTTCATCAAAAATATCTTAAAAATCAAGTTTTAAATGTTGTTCATATTTCTATCTGGTGTTTTTAACATGCTTTAAGTTAAACCATGTGCAAATTCATCAGTCAATACCATTGCTAAGTATTTTCTCTTTAAAACTGCAGTTAACCAAACCCGCGGTTTGAAATCGCTGGTGTTTCTGACTTCACAAACTACCTTGTAATCAATCATGTCAACGTGCCGGCAGGCTTTAGCATATCATTAACTGACCGTGCCAGGAAGTCTCAAAAGAAGGTTATCCTGGTATTTTTTTTAGTTGATATGAAAAATTGGGTAGATTTAGCAATATGGCGGGTATATGATGTATATTACCATGTTACGATGAACTGTATGCCTTTCTCCACTGGCGTTCTGAGTTGTTCAAAGCATTTCTAAGGATACAGATTGTTAGAAGGCAGCTTTCTGACTCGTGAATGTGAACATGGTTTGTGTAACATTAGCAACACTTTATTAGCTGTTTGATGACATAGTCAAACAAAATGCTAATCAGTTTAATTACTGTTATGTGTCTGTTTTACGTTGTAAAAAGTGATACCATTGTGCAGCGTTTACCTCAGTAAGTTAAGTGAGTGGATCTCGTCTGAGCTCGTGCGAGTGAGTGGAGGTGGGGCTAATGAATTATTGACTATAGGGGGACTTTAATTTGTGTTCTGAAGGTCTTACGAGTTTGGAACGACATGAGGGTGAGTACTTAATGACAGAAATTTCATTTTTGGGTGAACTAACTGTTTGATTTGCGTCATTTTACCTAAAATGGCCTCCCCAATACAGACGGTGATACAAATCGGACATGTCCACATTTAAGCATTTCAATGGACTTCATAAGCAAATTACTTTTCGCCCAATCAGTTGCACGCACATTCAGGCTCCGATGATATCCCTGTTCTTGGCTTATTTCAGATCACTGAATCAGTGAGTTTTTGACTCTCAAGGACAGTTGCAATTGGATCAGTCTAATTCGCAAAATAATGAGGAACGATATGCTTTTATGGAATGTAGTGAAGTAAAAAGTATGATATTATGCTTTGAAATGAAGTAAAAATAAAAGTTTCCCGAAATAAAAATACTCTGATAAAGTACAGATATTTGAAAAACGTACTTAAGTACAGTAAAAAAAGTAGAAATACTACTTTTTTTTTTCTTTTTTCTTTTTTACTGTCTAGCACTGTTCAGGTGGTATGATTTGCTCAGTGTTTCAGGCCTTTAAATTGAGTTATATATCCTACAAGCCATTAAAATCTACCAAGAAAGGACTCTCAGGAGATATTTACATCACCATTACTGCATCTGAGGAATGAAGAATTGTAATTTGTAATTGGAACCCAATGCATAAATAGGACCTGACTTTTTTGTCACATCAAATTTTATTGCATATACACAAAAAGGAAGCCTTTGGTTGATGTTGAGGCATGTTTTTTATGCATTCGATTTTCTCTATAGAAATCTAGCCACGATTATCTATTGGCTGCTCTTTGTCACTTTTGGCATTTTAAACACTTTTGTTGGCCAGTGAGTGAACCAGTGAAAAGGTCACAGCATGGCTTCAGTGTGTTGCCCAGCAGTTGACTAGAGAGGGGAAACAAGCTGTAAGATAAGTGCACCCACACTGGAGACTTCACAGATTGGATAAAGCTGGCCAGCGTTGTGTTTTTCCTGGACTCCCAAGTGCTTTTCCAATGCTGTCAATGAGATGTGGCGAAAGGAAATGGCTGCATGGTGTTGAAACTTTTCAAAGAGTTTCTCCTCATTCTGTCATTTCTAAGCCACTGATGCAGTGTTGTTCTAATTTGCATAGAGTTTTAGAACGAGTTAAATTTATTTGTTATTATGTTGTAGACCCAACTAAAGAACTGGTAAGATTATGTGCAAGTTATTGAGTGGATTTGTCAAATGGTAGGGACCCTGTTAGACCTTGAGCAAATGGTTATGTTTGTTTTGTCAACTGTTATCTCTGAATCATTTGCTTATTGCTTTTGTTACAGTCCATGTTGCTCCACTGTTCATGAGTGGGTTTGCTCCATGAATCATCTTCGGCGTGATCTCAAGTGCTGCATTTGTGACTATCTGCATTAGTGATTTAAAATGCTTGAGTTCAACAGTTATTCCATCAGTCAACAGTTAATTCTTTGGTCTGAATGTACAGAAGTAAATCAATTAAGCTATTGCTTCGATTTCATCTTGTATGATCGGTTCCATTGTGAGTAATTCTTTAGGTCTGAATTGAGAGAGAGATAACATATCGACAAACACTCCCTGTGAGGGAGTAAACATGTGACTGGCTCTGCTCGGAAGGGCCATTGAGATCACTAATCAGCTGGATGACTCTCCCCTACAGCCATTTTCAGGAGAGAAGCTCTTTCTCTGTGGACAAGCGCAAAACCCTGCAGTAAAATAGGCTTTGACAAAAGACATCATTGTACCAGGTTCACCATGGCCTTCCACTACCCATCTTCCCATTCCATGGTTGACCTCTTTTTTTTATCCATGTGTCCCTTTTCCTTTGATAATTTGTTTCTAAGTTCATCCTATCAATGTAGCAATGTAGTATATAACCACAAATGAATGGTCATGTTTGGACTGCTTGTATTGGATGTTTTTGCTCGACCTGCCTCTATATTATAAATGCAAATAAGAGATTTGTTTTCTTATTTGCAGTATTCATTTCAAAGTCATACTGAACTAGTGAGATTATAAAGCGTTTGCTCTATAATCTCTCCAGCAACTTTGGTCTTCCCTCAGCTTTATGTTGGAGTTCTGGAATCAATTTAGGGAGGAATGCAAAGGACTGTTAACAGTTTTGAAATTTGCATGCCATTCATAACTTCTCCCTTCATTGATGTTGGACTGGTACACTGGACGCTGCTGTGAAAATGATTTGCAATACATATCGGTGCATATCTGGAGATCGATTTCTGAGAAGAGAAAAAGTGCTGCCCACTTCTTTTATCGATTTTGTCGATCTGCTTTCCCTCGAAGGAGAGAAGTGCAAAACACTATTGACAAGCTGGGCTCATATTTTACATGAGCGCAGCATGCGTAGACATAAGACAGGGTCCATCTGTAATGCGTTGTGAAAGTGTACAAGATGTTAGTTCATTTTTGCAGGTAAAGGAACACAAAGTCTTCAATAGGAAATGATGTGTGTCTAAAGATCAGGCAGGGATCTGGCCATGTATTATTGAACAAAAAATGTTATATTGAATGCTTTGAAGAAAGGCTATGGTTTCCAGTAGATGGGAAGTGATCCTCATCACTCCATTACTCCTGTTGTGTCTGCTGTTTTATCAAAAATGTAATTTCACTGCATTTTTTTGCAGGATGTCGGAAGATTTGTCACAGCAAGATAGACTTCGGGCCATTGCTGTAAGTAAATAATTACACTAATCATAATTTATTTATATTAGGACAACTAATCAAAAGTAATTGATAATAAAAATAATGAATTTCATTTTCAATTAGTCAGGTCTGTGCACTAGGCAAGGCATGGAGAATAAGTGACGACATTTTTATCTGAAAAATGCATTTAAAAATCACAGAACTGCTGTGGGAAAAGTGCATGACCAAGGTTGTAGTAAGCATTGTAACAGATGTAGAATAATGAGTAATAATGAATTGAATAAACACTACTATTTGATAAGTTTTCCTTTATTCAGCAAGGATGCATTCATTGTTCAAAAGTGACATTAAAGACATTTATAATGTTACAAAAGATTTCTTTTTTAAATAAATTCTGTTCTTTTGAATTTTCTGCTCATCAAAGGATCCTGAAATTCAGGTTTGTTATCAGAGGAATACGTTACATTTTAATATACATTTTAATATTTTAAATTGTAATAAAATGTCACAGTATTACTGTTTTATTGTACAACCCGAATTCCGGAAAAGTTGGAATGTTTTTTAAATTTGAATAAAATGAAAATAAAAGACTTTCAAATCACATGAGCCAATATTTTATTCACAATAGAACATAGATAACATAACAAATGTTTAAACTGAGAAATTTTACACTTTTATCCACTCAATGAGCTCATTTTAAATTTGATGCCTGCTACAGGTCTCAAAAAAGTTGGCACGGGGACAACAACAAAAAAAAAAAAAAGCAAGACATTTTGAAAAAATTCGGTTGGGGGAACATCTAGCAACTAATTAAGTTAATTGATATCAGGTCTGTAACATAATTAGTTATAAAAGGGATGTCTTAGAGAGGCAGAGTCTCTCAGAAGTAAAGATGGGCAGAGGCTCTCCAATCTGTGAAAGAGTGCGTAAAAAAGATTGTGGAAAACAATGTTCCTCAATGTCAAATTGCAAAGGCTTTGCAAAAATCATCATCAACAGTGCATAACATCATCAAAAGATTCAGAGAAACTGGAGAAATCTGTGTGCGTAAGGGACAAGGCCGAAGACCTTTATTGGATGCCTGCGTTCTCTGGGTCCTCAGACAACACTGCATCACTCATCGGCATGATTGTGTCAATGACATTACTAAAGGTACTACATTACTAATTACCCAGGAACACTTCCAGAAACCAATGTCGGTAAACCCAATCCGCCGTGCCATCTGCAGATGCCAACTAAAGCTCTGTCATGCAAAAAGGAAGCCATATGTGAATATGGTCCAGAAGCGCAGTCGTGTCCTGTGGGCCAAGGCTCATTTAAAATGGAAAAGTGTTCTATGGTCAGATGAGTCCAAATTTGACATTCTTGTTCGAAATCACCAAAAGCCAGCATCTCTGATTGTATGGGGTGCATAAGTGCATACGGTATGGGCAGCTTGCATGTTTTTGAAGGCACTATGAATGCTGAAAGGTATATAAAGGTTTTAGAGCAACATATGCTCCCCTCCAGATGACGTCTATTTCAGGGAAGGCCTTGTGTATTTCAGCAGGACAATGCAAAACCACATACTGCAGCTATTACAACAGCATGTCTTTGTCGTAGAAGAGTCCGGGTGCTGAATTGGCCTGCCTGCAGCCCAGATCTTTCACCTATAGAGAACATTTGGCGCATCAATAAATGAAAAATACATCAAAGATGACCACAAATTCTTCAGCAGCTGGAAGCCTATATCAGACAAGAATGGGACCAAATTCCAACACCAAAACTCCAGAAACTCATAACCTCAATGCCCAGATGTCTTCAAACTGTTTTGAAAAGAAGAGGAGATGCTACACCATGGTAAACGTGCCCCCGTCCCAACTATTTTGAGACCTGTAGCAGGCATCAAATTTGAAATGAGCTCATTTTGTGCATAAAATTGTAAAATTTCTCAGTTTAAACATTTGTTATGTTATCTATGTTCTATTGTGAACAAAAAATATTGGCTTATGTGATTTGAAAGTCTTTTAGTTTTCATTTTATTCAAATTTAAAAAAACGTCCCAACTTATCCGGAATTCGGGTTGTATTTTTGATCAAATAAAGGCAGCCTCGGTTAGCATAAGAGACTTTTTATTGCCAACTTTGGTCTCTTTGTTAGCATAAGAAAATTTTGCCGACCCCAAACATTTGAACGGTAGTGTATACTGAAAATATATCATAAAATCATCAAAATGAATTAATAAGCCCTAGTATATACAATTAGTACTTTCAGAATTTTATTTTTGTGAACAAAATTCCTCATTACACAGCTTGGTTGTGTAAATAGTATGAGGACAAATGTCAGGATACAGATCAGATGCACAGAAGGCCTAAATTATGTTAGTCTAATGAGGCATTATGTTCCTGCAGTATGTCAATGACCATCTATAAAGGCTAATGCATGTCTATCCATCAGCACTAAAGCACTTCTGTGTGTTTAATTATTGATGGGCTTAGCATTGTTTTGTGAACAACCAGACTAATGTTGCCGTCAACTGTTCTCCTTCATCCATCTTCTGAGAAGTGGAGACTTCCTGGATGAATGTGCATGGTCAAGAGTTTTATTGGGAGTTCTGCTTTTCATTTTAATGAAACTCTGGCTACAGTATGTTCACATAGGATAGCAGAATACAGTAGTCAGTCCTGTTTAAAAGCACTTAATATCGATTTGTGTCATTGGAAGGTTTTAGATCCAGCCACTGTCTTCCATCTGAGCTTCTTCTTTCGGTTTTGTTGCCTGTGTATCACCCAAAAGCTGCACTATACATTCAGTCAAAAATATTCCACACCTCGACTGGACTTGTTAAAAAAAAAACATTTTGATTAAGATAGAACTTTCTGGTGTTATGGAAATCAAAATGAAAATAGAAAAGGCCTCTCCTGTAAGCTGCTGTATGAGGACAATTCGAATCAGACCTGTTAGTAAATGTATTTAATAAATATTATACATTTATATTTTAATAAATATATATGTAGTCAAATGTATACATTTGCATTAGGTTTGTAACATGGTTATTATAGTTAACTAAAACTAAAACCATTTTAAAAAACATTTTCGTTGCTTGAAATAAAATAAACATTAACTAAAATAAAATATTAAAAAAACTTATTTTATTTCAGCTAGTTCCCAAACTATTTTTATATACTAAAATAACTAAAACTGAAATAAAATTAACAAAAACTATATAGACATATTAAAAAATAATAAAAACAAAATGGCTAAAACGTTAAATAAAATGAAAAAGAAAATGGTAAATATAAAAATAATAACTAATTAAAAATATTAATAACACTAACATTGTACTGGAGTAAACTAACTTGACATTTGATATTCAACAGTGCTTTGCATCTGCCTGCATTGACACCATTTTCTTTAAGAGCTGCTGTGCAGCCAAAATTATATACCAGTTATCACTGTAAAGCTGCTTTGACACAATCTGTATTGTAAAAAGCGCTATATAAATAAAGGTGACTTGACTAATAATATCGCATGATAACTGAAACAACATGAATATAACTATAATCCTATAACAATGGATTCTTACCATTTCAACTAAATCAGTTTTGTTAACTGAGATTTGCACAGAAGTTATTTGTTAAGTTTGATATTTTTCAGGAGTTAAATATTTTGTCTTTTTTTTTAGGAGAAGAGAAAGAGGGATGCTGAGATTGAGAACAAAAGAAGACAATTGGAGGATGACCGCAGACAACTTCAGCATCTCAAGGTATCAAGACATAACAGCTAATATGTTTTCAAAAGCCGAGCAGGTGTGTGTTCAGACTGATGTCAGAGGTTAAGGGTCCTTACTGTCCGTCTAGTCCCACACTTCATATTTCTATTTAAAGCCCTAGTGTTGAAATTCATAATATGTGTGTGTGTGTGTGTGGGGGGGGGGGGGTTAACAGCAGTTTCCTGTTTGAGGGGACAAGGGGAAAAAATCTGTATCCTCCCTTTAAGTAAAGTTCTGCCTTGTTATGGTAAGTCAGGTCCTCTGACAAATTTCCAGTTTTAAAAGACTCATGTACATTCATGAGAACCTTTTACTTTTTATTACCATTTTTAATTAATGTATTTAAATTAATCCATTCTACCACAAGGTAGTTGTCATAGCAACTATCTGCCTTGGTAAGAAAACATTTTTAAAGCTGCAGTCTGTATTTTGTCCACAACTATGGAGGCGCCAAATGGAACTGCAAAAATAATTAATGTTTTTTAATGCGTTTTCAAAGCAAATCCTCAATCCATTCTGTTTAGACCTACATTTTTGTTGTCTCTGCACACTGTAAACCCTAATAAGTTGAGTCCAAGGGCATAGATTTGATTTTTGACATGGGAGGGTGTCACGCCCAGTTGCAGGAATACACAAGGAAGATAAAGATCTGGTTCAAAGGCTTTAATAATCTGCACTAGAAAACTCAAATAACAGCAGGTAGACAAACACAGCCATAAATAAGCATAAACAAGACTGGACAACTGAGAAGTGAACAGACAGCAACCTAAGTACAAGGCAAATGAATGAAATAATGATAAATACCTGTGCAGATCAAATGAATCATCATGGCAACTGATAAGTGGCGGGAAATTAGACAAAGAAATCAGGAAACGTAATAAAAACAAACTAAAAGTCCATGATAATGAAACAGAAAACAAGATAACTAAAAGTTTGTGACAGAGGGGACTTAGATAGACTTTTGACTGCAATTTCATGTCATTTAAAGCCTTTATTTATAGATATGATAGCTATCCCACTCATTACATCTGATTATGATTATGAAAACAACATTACAATTTCTGTACTTTATGATAGAGCATGTAAACAAGCATATATAAAAAAAAAGCATTCATAACTCATATTTACCATTATTCAAGGATTGACATAAAAAAAAATTGAGTCTATATTGACTTCAATTAATCAATTCTGTAATGTTATAAGTTGAAGGTAAGTAGTGATGACAAGGTGGCAGTTTAACTTTAAAGGGTTAGTTCACCCAAAAATGATTACTCACCCTTATGTCGTTCATTCATCTTCAGAACACAAATAAATTTTTTATTTTTTGATGAAATCCGAGAGGTTTTTTTTATCCCCCATAGAACAAAGCAACTTAATTAAAGGTCTAGAAAAGTAGTAAAGACATCGTTAAAATAGTCAATGTGACTGCACTTAATGTTATGAAGCGACGAGAATATTTTTTGTGCGCAAAAATAAAACAAAAATAACGACTTTATTCAACAATTTCTTCTCTTTCCTGCCATTCTCCTACGCTATTTACGTTGTAAAGACAGAGCAGCGCTTCTGGGTTCTGTGTCAGAATGCCGACACAGGAGTCTGACAATAATGAGTCGGCATTCTGACAGAACGTTTAAGGTTAAACCACTGTAGTCACATTGACTATTTTAACGATGTCTTTACTACCTTTCTGGACCTTGAATGTGGTAATTACGTTGCTTTCTATGGGGGATAAAAACAGCTCTCTGATTTCATCAAAAATGTCTTAATTTGTGTTCCAAAGATGAACGAAGGTGAGTGCTTAATGACAGAAATTTCATTTTTGATTGAACTAACCCTTTAACTTTTATCCATAGAGCAATCGTTAACTACCATGTAAATCGTAATTGGCACGGTGCGAATTGTGTGTTTTTTGGGGGGTCAGAGTACTCTTAATGATGCTGTACATCACTTTATTTAAATAGTCAAAATGAATTGCACTATGCAGGATTTTTCAAGAAATTAAATTACTTGTACAAAAATAATATATCTCAATCATTACTTAAGATCCACTAGAAGTAACTCTCAGTAACTTTGCAACTACATGTCAACAAACTCTCATTAGACAACAGACATTCTAAATATATAAATAAAGTCTGACAGCATTCTGTCCCTCCATAGACTGCCTTCACAACTAGAACTTTGATGCTTCAAAAAGTTCATAAAGAGATTCGTAAAATTAATCCAAATGAATCAAGTGGTTTAGTCCAGATTTTCCGATTGAATGAGGTTTGTTCTCGTGTGTTACACAGCACGTTTGAGCTTCCAGAAGAGGTTTGTCCTTGCACATCATTCAGATTTGGTTGAGCTGTTTATGTTAGCTGATCAATGTTTATATGTGAATTTTATATAAGGGTTAAGTTTATATGAGGATTTTTATTATTTGACAGCAGCCAAACAATCAGGAGGTTATATAAATAGTTCATTAATGACTGTATATATCGCATATGTCATTCTTTTTATGATTACACAATTATCTCTGGATGCCTGCATACATTATTACCCTAGTTATTTAGTTAAACTGCTAAATTTATGCAAATCCTTAAGTTCCCAAGTCTGCTGCAGAGGATCCATGGTCAAAAATAGTTTGCCTGCGTGCCTATCCTCATCTCCCGAATATCCGGCAAGGCAATTGTTTACCTTTTGTTATCTGTCACAACGTGATTTTTTTTGTTTGTTAGTTTTATACCTGCCATTGTTTTTTGTGCATAAGGGATTTTGCTCAATAGGGAACAATGGAACAGGCCTTAGTTTCCTACTGAGCGAGACTCAGATCCTTTGTCCTACCCTCTGTGCTGGGATTGTATTGCGTGTGCATGTGGATGGGTGTGAACATGTGGTGATGTCAGCATATCTGTCACCATGCCAGAATTCGCGGTCACAAAGCCAGAGCGGAGGTTGGGGGCTGAGGGACGAGAACGAGAGCAGGAGAGGGTCAGTTTGGACTGTTTCGAATATAAACAGTTATGTCACAAGATATTATATTAAATTGAGAAATTGTTGCTAATTCTGTTTGAAGGATTACATTTGATACTTACCCAGTTTCATAAGAAAAGGGAGTAGGTTAGAGTTTTAAGGAAGCATAACAAATAGTAAGATCTCATTTTAAAGTGTGTTTTTTCCATTTGGTGATTTTCAGACTGCACACAAAAATGTCAGTAATTGCTTTAATTGTAATTGCAGTAAATGTCTTTGTGTTCATGTGACTGCTTTTTCACGGCTCTTTATTTTTCTTTTTTTCAGATTCTGCGATTTTGTTTTTCTTGTGATGATGATGACAGTTTGTTTGTTTTTTTTAGTGTCCATTAAGTTTCTTGGCAACTAGGAAAGAAATGTCTTGAGTATAGTAGTGATAAAGCAGGTACCACCAGTAGGATGGAATTGCTAAAGAGAGCAATAGTACATTTCCCAGTGGGCTGGTTAAAGGGAATAAGTTCCAACATCCTCAGACCGGCCCATTTAAATATACAGTGATAGACCCTGTGCTGCTTGTGATTGGTTTTTTGGGTTTTTTTTTTTTTAACCTTTCTCCTCCTTGTCTATCTGATGAGGTCTCTTGTTTGTCCATTGACCTTTTTCCTTATGCTTTTGTTATTTCTGTGGTCTTGACCTCACCTTCCCCCTCTTCCTTTCATCCCACTCTACTTTTTTATTTCTTTTCATTTTCTCCTCCAGAGGCCTGTCTGAATGAATCTTTCAGATGTTCAGCCTTGCAGAGCTCAGACACTACTGTCTGTACAGTAGACAGTGTAAGAACAAAGGAGGATGAAAAAAGGACATCAAACCTGACAACAACCTCATATAATTGTAAAAGTTTGTGATCCAAACTTAATTATTTATTTATTTATTCTCATATAATGTCATCTTCACCTTCATTTCAGCCTCCTATTTTTTGCTCAACAGGCGTTATCAAGCACTCTGTGATGTTTCTCTTCGGTTTTGCCTTATTATGGGCCTTTGGTTAACTGTTTGATGATCAGCAGATGTTTGTTTTTATCTGCTGCAGCTTTAACAGCCTCTTCTGTCTTTGCTGCACTAGAATAGAAACAGCACTGTTAGCAGCAGCAGTTTGTATGCTAAACTAGTTTGTCTTGAATAAGCTTAATCTTATGCCATTAATCACTAGTGCTCATTGAGAAGGACTTTGTTTTGTTTTTTACATTTTTGCTTTCTTAATGTGGCATTTCGTAATGAAACATGATATTGTATGAAAACAAATGTAGGGCAGTCTTTGTTTTTATCCGTATGACAGGTGACTGGATGGAACGGGTTGAGATTTCTAAGACATCAATTCAATAGACATCAATTCGATTCGATAGACATCCAGTGTGCCAGAATGTCTTGCATTGCTAATTGTGGTCCAGTGCAATTTCTAGTGCCACCTATGCTGGTACCCAAAATATCTTCCTCCCCTGTGCCAGAAAAAGTTTTCTTTTTCTTACCAACATGGACTAGAAGCTCTGTCAGGAAGTCCTGTTTTAGCAGGCGCCTGTCAAAATGTTTCACTATCCAGAAATGTGCATAGTGTGCATTAGCTGCCATGGAGAATGCCCTAAAGTGAAAAACTAATGGACAGCTAATGGTCATGTGCTACACTAACCTTAATGGTCCAGATATGTTTATGTCAGCACAATGAATCAGACTGACGTAATCTCATTTTCAAGAGCTCATTTTGTTAATATTGTGCAATTAGGGACCATGATATATATTTATAGATATACTACTGTTCAAAAGTTTGGGGTCGGTATGAATTTTTTTTTTTTTTATGATTTTGAAATAAGTCACTTAAACTCACCAAGGCTGCATTTATTTGATTTTAAAAAAATACAGTAAAAATGGTAATATGAAAGTACAAATGCAATTTCTTTTTGAATATATTTTAAATAGGGCTGGACGATTATGGCCTAAAATCAAAACCTCGATTAATTGAACATTTTGCCTCGATTATGATTAATGAACGATTATTTTGTTTGTTTGTTGTTGGGTTTTTTTGCCTTCATAGTTCACTTACAAGGTTTGTACTGTTAATTTACTTGACTATTAAAGGTGGGATATTTTTTCCTTTTGAAAGAGTGATCTGACATAGCTCACTTTCAGCAGTTATTTTATCTATGGTTCGTAACATTTCTTACAGATTTCTGCTCGTTGTAAATCAGATAAAGATAAATTAGCACAGTACCAGTATGTAATGAGAGCAATTGATTGTGTGAATTAGTCATACCTTCTCTCTATTAATTGTGAAGCTGTGGGTTGTAAATTGTTACTTTAAAAGTAGAAAAATATATGAAAAATATAATTTTAAAGGTGACCTATTATGCCCCTTTACACAAGATGTAATATAAGTCTCTGGTGTCCCCAGAATGTGTCTGTGACGTTTCAGCTCAAAATACCCCACAGATCATTTATTATAGCTTGTCAAATTTACACCCTATTTGGGTGTGATCAAAAACATGCCATTTTGCCATTTTAAATGCAAATGAGCTGCTGCTACCAGCTCCCTTTCCAGAAGAGGGTGGAGCTTTAACAGCTCACACTTCATCTCATGCAGCCAAAATTCCAGAAATTGTCAGTAGCGGTGTTCAGCCTTACATTGTTCAAACACATTTGGACACAGCTTTTAGAATGCAACTTTACGTTTCTGAATGGTTAGTGGATAAATTTATGTAGTTATTGTGGAGGAAAGTTGATTCAACTCATCGACTAGCATGTACCGTCATAAATCCAGCGTTGAACTGACCCTCGTTTGTGAAGCAGTCCTGCGTAATATGATTTGCGCAAATATATAACACTTTACCAACTTTCTTCGGCACATTTCCTTCATAAATAAAAATTCAACCACGGTGTAATGTTTGTAAAAACATTTGTAATGTTTTTTGGCGCAGACATTGTATATCTCCAGCTGCTACAGCGAGGAAACAGAAATGGCTAACTGCTGCGGCTCACTCAGGGCGGTATTTAACAGGGCAGATTTTTACCAGTCATGGGCGAGGCTTCCCCCTACTCTTACGTAAGGAACCGCTTGTTTGGAGAAACTGTTTATGATTTATGGGGATTATAAAATAAGGAGTGGGCGGATTTTTACCATTATAGGCTGGTTGTTTACACACACTGTGGACGCACATCAGTGTTCAAACACCTTATAACAGTAAATTTTGCATAATAGGTCCTCTTTAAAATGTAATTTATTCCTGTGATGGCATAGCTGAATTTTCTGTATCATTACTCCAGTCTTTAGTGTCACATGATCCTTCAGAAATCATTCTAACATGGCGATTTGATGCTCAAGAAACCTTTATTATTATTTTTTTTTTTTTTTTTTTTTTTTTACTTTTAAAACTGCACATTTTTGTGGAAACCTTGATACATTTTAGGATTGTTGATGAATAGAATGTTCATAAGAACGCCATCTATTTAAAACAAATCTTTTTTAACAGTATAAATGTTTTATTGTCACTTTTGATCAGTTTGATCAATTTAATAATTTTTTTAATCATTTTTATCTTACTGACCCCAAAATTGAGCATTGGTGTGTTGTTTAAGTGATGTTAACTTCTCAAAAAAGATATCTCTAAGCTAAATGGCCTGTTTTGACAGTCAAAGGCATTGAGAGAGAGATGGCTGTTGGATGGAGCGCCATCAAGTGGAGAGGATGAGGCACAGAAACAACTACAAGAGGATGAAGCAAAGACCAAACTACTGGAACAGACCATCCTCAGGTTAAGACCAGCCATTTAGCATTTTTATACCTTCCAGACAAAAATCAAGCACACATTGCTGCATATAGTTAATGTTTACTTATAATTTTTTTTTTTTTATTAACAGACTAGAACAGGAGATTGATGAGCTTGAGAGTGGCGTTCCATTGAATAAAGGAGATAAACAGGGCAATGAAAATGTAAGATATTAAGTTTGCTCAATGTTTTTAACTATATTTATATCTGTTAAGTTTAGCTAAGGTTTTAAAGCAAATGATAATACTGACTAATACTTTCTGTGATATGTCTTCTCTGCTAGGAACCTGATGGTCCAGTGAAGGGTGAGTGTTAAAATACTTTGTATATTTCAATATTTTGAGTTCTCCATCATCTCTGTTTTCACACGGTATTGCAAAATGGAGTATGACAAAAAAGGATTGCCTTGTTTCAAACAGTTATCAGTTTGTTTGCAATTATGGTCACTGTGTAATTTCACTGTTGTCATGTGAAAGAGCCCCCGGGTTGAACAGAGTTCAGTGAACGTTCATATTATAAGCTTATTAATAAAATACAGAATAGCAGCTCCTGAAAAATAAAAACTCTTAATATTTAATTTGAATGTCCATTTAACCTCAATAACTGATTATTCACATTTGACATAAACAGTAGTGAAAACTAAATGAGTTTCGTTCTCTGTCCCCAGCAGTTGAGAATGGCATACAGCAGCCTAGTCCTAATGCAGATCAAAATAGCAAGAAACAGATCACAGGCATTGAGGCAAAGCTGCAGTGCACCAACCCTGATGTAGCCATTGAGAATGCCAGCGCAGAGCATCCTGTCACCATGGTGTTCATGGGCTACAAGAATGTAGAGAATGAGGCTGAGACTAAGAAGGCACTGGGCATAGAGGAGACAGTCAAAGCTGAATTTGTGGTCATTGAGGACGGCGAGAACAAAGGTGGAAACGAAGGGGCCAAAGAGGACCAGGCCCCACCAAACGGCAGTGCCTCCAGTCCTGACAAAGCTCAGGATGAGGCCAAGAAAGAGGAATCGAAAGAAGAGGGCAATTCGAAAGAAAAGCAGCCGTGCAAGTGCTGCACAGTCATGTGAGTGCGACCGCTCACCCTGAAGTTTAGACTCTGGCAGAAAACTGAACCCCTGACCATAGCGCAACAATGAATGAGTATACCCCGTATACTTATAATTAACTTTTGTTGTCTAGTATGTATTTCTTTTTTTATTTCTATTAATATTTTTCTATATTTCTGTCTTGACATTTATATATCTATATATACATATATTTTCATTATGTAATGAAGTCCAGTATTTTACTTGTTGAAGAACAGAAAAATGAGGACCACAACAGACAACAACATAGCTAAAAGAACATCTTTGTGGCCCTCACCCTTATTTTGTTTTAAGAAAAATTAAGATGAACGTCTCAATATATGAACTAGCTATTTATCTCCCATATACATTTGTGTTTCTAAGATATTACTTTATTATTGAGAAGAAATTACTATATTGATATTACAATGTTATGCTTTTAATATATATTTTGAGCCTTTTGTTTTGTTGTTTTGTTTGTTTGTTTTTTGCCAAATCATCTCAGACCACTGTGAACACTGGTACATAGAGTATAGTCTTCGTCCACAGTCATACATTCTGCATTACACCTCATAGTAGGCCAATATGTTTGTAAATATGATCCAATTATTTATGACTGTTCATGCCACGATAGAATACATTTAATCATTTTGTTTTAAATAGGCTGCTGTAATTACCCCCAGATCCTGATTATAACCACAGCAGCTGCTTTAACAGTAAATCACGTTTTATAGGCGAAATACTATTTACAAGATAACCCATTTTAAACTCATTCTCTTTTCTACATGAAGGATAACATTGTTAGATATAATTGTAATCAATATTCATTTTTGAAAATGTTATAACATTGCAATGCTTCATATTACATATATGTAGTCCATATTGTCAAAATGCATTCTTACTGTATGTAAAATATATCTTATTATCATTTGAAAAAAAAAAAAAAAAAAAGCATTGTTTGAAGTTGAGGGTTTTTTGGTGTTAAATGGGTTGCTGTAAGTTGCTCTCAATTTAACAAGAGTCCAAAATGAATGTTTTAATGTTCAGGCAGGTTATTCACAATAATGAATCAATTATTCGTGTTAATTCAAGTTAAATAGTCTGGGGTCTAAAACATGTTTCTCATTCCAAGACCAACAGCTTTGTAAATGTAGTTTTGCTGTCTTTATGATATTTCAATTTAATTAATTATTTCATGTGTTGTGTATATCAGATAATGTCATGAGTTATAGGTGCTTTATTGATATGGCCAATGCCTGTTATGGTCCAAGTGTTTAAAACAGGAACAATGACAATAAAACAAAAAAAGTGTTTGTTTACACATGTATCTGTAATTCTTTGGTAATAATATTTTTCCTCACCTGCAGTCAATGAAGTCTGACACAGTTACAAATGGTAGTCATTTGGGAAACAAATTGTTTAGATTTGCCAAGGGATACAATGATGATACTGTCAGTGATCTATTCCATACAAAGTTTCTGTGAAAAAGGCTCTGAATTTACTGTCATTGTTTTAGAAGTAATGACTTCAAATTCTGTATCAAACTCAGTTCATGATAGCAGAATATTCAACAGATATCCTATCAAAAAAAAAAGGAAACCACATGGGCCTCAGAAGCTTTCTAATATGTAAAGGTTGCCATCTGCAGGCTGAAATCTAGTTTTGTTACCAGTGAAGCAGCAGTTTGTAGGCTAAAATGATGCTCCTCACTACTATTGTCATGCTATATTCAGAGCTGGCCTGAAGAGAGGGGTGTGGGAACAGAACATCCCAAGCCCTGTGATGAGGGGGCCCTACTGTGGTCTTGTATGGTATAGCCTACTTATTGGGCCTGAAGAAGGGGAGGCCCACCCATTAAACTTTTTTCAAGGCACACATTTTAGTGACAGTGCTGAGTATAGTAGCAAAGATGGTAAGTGAATGACTCAAAGATTCTGGCCTTAGTACATGGGTAATAATGCTATAATATGGTGAATTCGTTCAGGTAAATTAGGCCATCTTTTGCAATTCATCTAAGTGACAAAAAGTGGCCAACTTTAAGCGACAATTCTCCCCAAAATGGAGATTCTGTCATCATTTACTCACCCGTGTGTCCTTACAAAACAGATAAAGTGCCTTTTTGAACTTTCTTCTGCGTAACACAAAAGAAGATATTTTGAAGAATGTTGGTAACCAAATGGTTTTGGTGACCATTGACTTCCGTTATTATGGATAAAACAAAACACTTAGACATCCAAATATTTCCTTTTGTGTTCAACATGAAAAGAATGAAATGCAGAAGAAAAAATTCTGCAAAAATGAACAGTCTAATCTCACACCTAGCCATCCATGCGTAGAACAATATTTAAAGGTGTTAGAAATGGTTCAAGATAATACATTTATTTTCTCAGTGTTTTTAGGGTTTTTGTCTAGAGTCATGTTTATATTTTAGATTTAATAGCGGCTGATATGTTTTAACATTTCTAAACATCCTTAATACTTCCAAGACTACGCTTGTATCCTACTGTTTTTACCCTATTAAATATCTTAGCAATGCGTCATGTAAAAGTGAACAGTCTTTGGCTGAACAGCTTCGTCCTTGTCATTTGCTGAAAATGTTCACAGTTCACCCATTCACAGTTCACTCTTCTCTTCAACTTCATTTCTCATGGTGGCAACAGGGAAAAGTTTTCGCAAACTTTTTTTGACCGCCTTTCCAGATTGACAGCTCTTCTGTCCAATCCCGCTGTCTAAGAACACTTGAGGTCCCGCCCACACTCGGCACTCCAGGGTCGATTGACTAATCAGAAAGCGACTATCCCCCCTCCGCCATTTTGTAAGGATATAAGAAATACTAGCAGGTCTACCTCCCGTCTACGACAACCTGTAGTTTTGTGTAGTGCCATGGACGGGTAAGTTGAAAACACCTTCATTCCAAGTTTGATAACCCTTAAATACTTTTTTTTTCGTTGGATGTTTGGTTCATGGTTGTGACTTAATACATTATGCACGGTTAAAGCGTGTTAAATGACGTAAAGTGAAGAGGAAATGGTTATTTTTTACTCGTCTCTGCCGCTCTTAATGTCTCCCGTGCCGGAAGAGCCCAAAGTTGAACCTAACTGACCAGCAACCTGTTGCAAGTAGTCTAGTTGCAGTCTAGTTCATGAAACACAAGGGAACTTAAGCTACATTATTTTTTTAAGCTTAACTGGCAAGACGAAAATGTCAAATGGCCATTGTAACGTACAGAAGCGATAGAACAGCCACTATTTGGCAACCAACGTGTCTCAGTTTCCGCATTGTTGTTGGGTGGCTAGCTAATTACCTGCTAGCCTGCTAAACCGATGCCAGTTCAACTTTATTGTTGCTTTATTAGTTTGTATGTTCGATGCAAGTTAAATATTTTTCAATCAGTACTAAGTAAGTTTAACACATGTATAATGGTCCGATTACAGTAACCGATTTAGATAACGAAGCGTTGAAGATGTTACGTTTACACTGGCACAAAAATCCGAATTTTTTTACTCTCATCTGACACAGAACGGAATTTGTTGCACACGTGTAACGTTAAACACACAAATCGGCTTATTATTATTATTTTCTTCGCATCCTTTCTGAGCCACTTCCAAATGTGGTTTTTTTAATCAGATACAAATCCGACATCGGACCGAGGTCTAAACACGTATATCCGATTCCCATTGGAATTCCAAGCCACAACAAGGCGAGTGCGACATGTTTGCCCACAAAGATAGCTTTTTAATGTCCTATTATGAAACAGACCTTCATGTATGAGCTCACACTATTGAAGTGGAAAATTTATTCAGGAGCATAGAAACGTGTTTTTAACCTCTGCCCCATGAATTGTATGAACACAACTACTTCAGTATGGAAAGCTATATTTCTCAGCAACAAGGTGATAACTTGGCTGCTTTTCTAATTAAGCTGGTGGTTTAAGCCTATTCATTGTTCAGAACTGATCCTCAAGTTTTGAAACTTTGAATATGTAACATTTTATTTACTTATAATACAAAAAAGTGTGTGTGTGTATGTATGTGTATATATATATATATATATATATATATATATATATATATATATATATATATATATAAATAAAATATACACATTTTATAGTAGTATGCTGATTATAAACAGAGATTTTGGGCAGAATGACTACAATAAAAAGTGAATGGTGACTGAGACCTGTCATTCAGCCTAATCTCCTTTAGTGAGAAAGGAAACCCTTACAGGTTTAAAACGTGATAGTGAATGAATAACAGGATATTGACAGAAAATTCTGTTTTTGTGTCTTCTGCAGCCGGTTAGAGACTGATCTGTATCCTCTGGGATCCAGTTACGTCGCTGAAATAGAGTAAGTTTTGCATTTCTTTGCATTTATGCAAACCTGGACTGGTTGTACAGCATTATCACCTACCTAAACTAAAGAATTCAAGATATGTCCTCAAGAGAAGTGTAAAATGGATTGATACATGTGATTGGCATAAAGAGTGTCTTAACAGGCCTGCTTTTTTTTTTTTTTTTTTTTTTTACTGTTTGCTTTTATATCAGGTTACATCCCAGAAGGTGTGCCTGAATTGTTTCATACAACGGACTTCTGTAGTTCCTGCTGGGCCCATATTTTATCTTTAACTAATGTTGATTATAGTCTTCAAATGACATTTGTTTCAATCAGAAGTTACACTTTCAGTACACCTATTGTTCTAAAGCCCTGTTCACATAGAATGACTAAATTGTAAGAGGATGCCAAAACACTTTCTGCGCACATTCAGTTGTGTCTCTATCCAGTCAACAATTGATGGGTAGAACCAACTCTGCTTTCAAAATCTTTTTTTTTTTTTTTCTGCAATAGTTCATTTTACTTGGATGTATGTCACAATACAGAAGAAAAGATCTGTCCCTGCTTCTGTTACATAGCAAACATACTTTTAAGTATTGCATAACCCTGTCTATTGCTGAGCTCCTATCAAATGTGATTGAGCGTCTGTTTTCTAATTTGTTTAATGTGTTTTTTTTTGTTTTTTTGTAGCAGTGTCCATGATATAACAGTCGGCACAAAGGTATGTCTTTTCTTTTTTTTTTCCCCTCTCTCTCCCCCCTCTCTAACTTTTTACAAAAGTGACCATGTCTGACTTGCAAATGAAGTTGGTTTCCCTGTTTGTTGTGGGTATTCAGTAACAAATATTAGTTTGGGTTGTATATCTGGTTTTAGAGGTTGTGCGTTCCTCCCTCCCTCTTTTTTTTTTTTTTCTTTTTCTTTTTTTTTCTCTAAATTGCTGAGACTGAGGGAACTGCTCTACATTGCTGAGTCTGAAGTTCTTGTCCCATCTGCATCTGATCCTGCAACTGTAATTATTCTGGTCAAAGGGCACCTGTTGTTTAAACAATCACTCTGATAAGTGACCCAAAGGTGAAAGAAGTAGTCTACACTCTAATCTTGATGTTCTGTAGGCAATTCAAAAATGGCAACCTGGAGGATTTAGTTTCTACTTTTTTGCAAAATGGTTGCAGAATACAGTTATTTGGTTACAATATTGCTCTCTTCGCACTCATTTGGGAGTGTTTGTGTATTGGGACTGCCTGCTGTTGTTTCCCCTGATGTCTTTTGCACATGTGAGGAGGAGTAGAGCTGTAGTAGATGAAGTTGCAGTCCTGTCGGAGTTTGAGCGCTAATTACTGGTTGGAATGCTGTGGTTGCATTCTTGTCTCCCTGTCCCCCTTATTCAACAAAGACTGTGCTCTCACCCAGGAGGCTTGCACTTTGTCAATGGATGTAAACATGTTGGCACCTGCAAGTCTTGAGCTCCTAGAGACCAGTGTGGGAGTCATGGTTCTCGGCTCCTTTTTTCCCTTTCCTAAGCGAGCACTCAAGCTGCAATGCACTGCTGTTAAAAATAGAGGAAGGAAATGCTGGAGTTGGGTGGATGTCTCGCTCAAACAATGGATGGTTTAACCAGAGAAGGCTTTCCTGTCATAACCGTTTTATAAAAATTATGTTGAAACCTGACTCCTGCAGGATTTAGCTGGGAGGAATGTGCTGTCCTCTTTTTGAAGAAATGCAGTGCCATGTAAATGCTAGAAGTTATTTATCCCGTCCTTTGCAACGTTATTAACTGTGTTTATGCTGTAGGCTGCTTATTGAGCCTTTGGGCTATGTTTAAGGTAAACTTTATCCAGGGTGTGGTAAAGTGCCCTTGAGGCTGTTTGTATTAGACCATGAGGGGAAAATCAACCCAAGGACCACGCGTTCAGCTTTGTTAACAATACTTTCTTTAGGGCTGGAACAGAACACACATTGTGGTAATGGAGTGTAAAGGCTTTGGCTTATCCAGCACATGTGACCACTTCAGCAGAGACTTGCCATTTGAAGTGGTTTATTAAGAGAGTGATGCTGAATGATTTGCTCATTGCTCCATTGGCCAGCCAAGTGGCTTCAGCTTGGCCTTGAGTGAGAGACTTTGTGTTAGTGTTATGGCAGGACACAGCTGCCTCTGTTTGCATTTCTTTCTTTCTTTGTTCAGCAGTAAATAGTGTAGTGATCTCTTGTGTATAGATAGATAGATAGATGTCTGGGCCAAGAATAGTTGTAACCATTAGGCAATGAGTTTTTTTTTTTTTTTTTTTTTTTTTGTCATTTTGGAAATTACATAATTTTAATGTGAAATCAGACTGGTGTTTGGTGCATGCTAAACTTCGTCACATGACTTTCTATAATACTGTCAGATGACAATTTAATGACCTTTTTGTCGTTCATGCACTGTAGCTGATTCACATTGTTTTCACAGTGTGTTTAGGGTCTTCTGGTTTGGTGGTTTGAGTGTCCTATTTTGCAAACATTGTAAATGTATCCTGCTTAATGAACCACTTCCCTTCTCTTTTCAGAGGGGATCTGACGAACTCTTTTCCTCCTGCATATCTAACGGACCTTATATAATGAGCTCTGGAGCAGGTAGGCATTTATGGCTGTTTATACACTACTGTTCAAAAGTTTGGGGCCAGTATAACTTTTTTTTTAATTTTTTTTATTAAAGATGCATTTTTTTATTTTTTTTTTAACTTTCTATTCAAAGAATTCTGAAAAAAAAAAAAAATGTATCAAGAGTTTGCACGAAAATATTAAATGGCACATATTAAAATGGCACATATTAAATGCTGAACCCTAGGGCCTGGTCCGTACAGATCAACTACAATCCATTTAACTTTACCTGCGTACGTAGTACTTTTTGTTTTTGAAAAGCGCTTTACGAATAAAATTGACTTAATCTGAGTAAACTACATTTAAAATGGAAAACGTAAAATGGGAGTAATATTTCACAATATAACTTGTGTATTTGGATTCTTAATGCATCTATTCAATCAATTTAATTTTATCTTTCTTTTTTCTTTTTTTTCCCAGCAAATGGTAATGACAGCAAGAAGTTCAAAGGGGACATCAGAAGCCCTGGCATTCCTTCACGAGTCATACATGTGCGCAAACTGCCAAATGACATAAATGAAGCAGAAGTCATTTCTTTGGGGCTTCCCTTTGGCAAAGTGACTAACCTTCTGATGCTGAAAGGAAAGAACCAGGTAAAGACCACTGCTGCCTTTCATTTCCTTCAAAATATGATTACCAGGCTTTGTATGTTTGTCATTGTGCCTTGCCTTATTGTGTTATCTTCTCACAGGCCTTCCTGGAGATGAACACTGAGGAGTCTGCACAAACCATGGTCAGCTACTACTCCTCTGTCACCCCTGTCATCCGCAACCATCCAATTTTCATGCAGTATTCCAATCACAAGGAGCTGAAGACTGACAACTCACCCAACCAAGTTGTGAGTACAAATTACATCACATTAGGCATTTAAACAAGGGTAATTATTCAATATATATAAATCTTTCAAGAATAATGCATACTTGTGCCCTGCCCCCTCCATTCCCATAGAGAGCACAGGCTGCACTGCAGGCGGTGAATGCGGTCCAGACAGGAGGCATGTCTTTGAGCGCTGTTGATGGAGCAGGCATGGGGAGCCAAAGCCCTGTGCTGAGAGTAATCGTTGAAAACCTCTTCTACCCGGTTACTCTTGATGTCCTTCACCAGGTATTGACTCTGTCCATCAATTGAAATTGAAAACATTTTGTTCTCCTTAATAAATGGTTTTATTATTAAATAATATTGTTGTTATTATTATTGCATTACTTGTTTTCCCACCCTCTCAGATCTTCTCAAAGTTTGGCACAGTTTTGAAGATCATAACCTTTACCAAAAACAACCAGTTCCAAGCACTGGTCCAGTACTCAGACGGAATGACTGCGCAGCATGCAAAGCTGGTGAGTGGCATAGTGGATCAATATTTTTCTGGATGAATGGGCAGCTAAATCCCTTCTGAACCCTGTAATCATTTGGCTTAACATTCAACAGTCTTTGGATGGACAGAACATCTACAATGCCTGCTGTACCCTTCGCATCAGTTTTTCTAAGCTCACCAGCCTGAATGTTAAGTACAACAACGATAAGAGCAGAGACTACACTCGTCCTGACCTACCTACAGGAGACAGTCAGCCCTCTCTTGATGCGCAGACAATGGCTGCAGCTGCCTTGTGTAAAACTTTTATCTACTTTTTATTTTTTTATTATTATTGCTGTGTCAATAAATGGTGTTTTAAACATGCATAAAATCATGAACTGCATTTTGTTTTCCCCCCTCAGCTGCTCCTGGTATCATCTCTGCATCGCCCTATGCTGGGGCTCATGGTTTCCCACCAACGTTTACCATTCAGCAGGCAGCAGGTCAGTCACAGCCCTCATAATAACTCTGTGGATCACGTTGGCACAGTTTCCCAGCATAGCATCCATGCTGTGTGTTGATGGCTGTCCCTTCCACAGGTCTGTCTCTGCAGGGCATGCCTGCCGGGGCCCTCGCATCACTCGGTATTCCCGGTGCTGCGGCAGCTGCCGCCGCCGCTGCTGGACGCCTGAGTTTTTCCGGTCTCACTGGAGGAGGAAACAGTGTCCTGCTAGTCAGCAACCTTAACCCTGAGGTTAGTGTCTTTTTGAATAGTTTAGATCCACTTAGCCTTTAGTTCATTAGCCTATGGTTCTTGTTTCAACAAGCCAGACTCTATTTCATTGGTAGAACTGTAAAAATAGAGAAATGTTGGAAGGAAATAAATGAGTGAGTTAACAAAGTACTTCATATTTGTTTAGCTCTTCAAATCATGTACTGTGTGGCGGCTCATTTGACTACTGTACAAACATGCATGTCAACCGTTTCTTAATATTTGTTGACTCTTGTCTGAAGCCATCTGAAACATTTCATTTCTAGTATTCTTTTAGAGCTATGAGTATATATTGTCTCTTTATCTTTCCTGTATTTCATTGTTAATCTTCTCTCCTTTCTTTTTTTGCCTTAGTGTTCCTATAGTGAAGCATTTAATTTAGCAAGTTCTGCTGACTGGAACACTATATTTTTCTTTATGTATACTGACCTTGTTTTTTTACTTCCTTTTTCTTGTTTCTCTCCCTCCCCATTCCCCTTCCCCCTTTTATTATTTTAATACTTTGACCTGGAATCTTTTGCCAATTGAATGCACCACTTTTTTTTGTAATATTTTAAATTCCCTACCTACCTAAACAATATGATTCCCTATTCACACCAATACTGGATACATAAACTATTTGTTTTTCTACTGTGCAACCAACACACAACATCCCCAACCCACCACCACTACATTGTCGGATATCCTCCTTTACTTCTACCCTTCCCCCACCTTTCCATCATGAACAATATCACCCACCTTCATGATCCTACCACCGTTTTTCGCCATTCCTGTGGAACTGCCTCGCTGTGGACATGTTCAACCTCCACTGTCCTGCCTCCGATCTTTTCCTGTCCCTTCCTCCCTACGCTGCCTTCCTCTGCTGTCTTAAGAGCGTTACGCCCCAATGCCTCTTTATTCTTTTCGGTATGTTATCATTGGCATCTCCTTTTTTATTACCTTTTTTGTTTGTCATATTTTAACTTCATCTAAGATGTGTACTTTGGTTTGTATGTGATGTGGGGTTTTAAAGGAAATGGCAATCAGCAGCAGCCTTTTGGGCGTTTTCATTTTCTGGATGCTAAATTGTTAAATATTGTGGTCCTATCAGTTGTCATTCAGACTGATCTTAGTAAATTGCTGTTATGGCTCTACAGTCAATTTGAGAGCCAATTTTGTAGCAGATTTTTGCTTATTTTAAATGCCATACCCTCAATAAGCCTTATTGAATAATGCATTTAATAAACTTTGTTTGATTCCCTGTATGTTTAAAGTGCAAATTTCCCCGCAGTCCTAAATGTAATATTTACTCCAAAAGTAATCTTGATTGGTTTAATATTTCCTTGCTCTGTGGTTTTTGAAGTAATTTTAAATTTTATAAATGTGGAAAGCCAGGTCACAGTAGAAATGTAGTCTGTTTGCACTAGTAATGCATGCCTGCCTTGGCTATAAAATGAAACGCATTGACTGTTTGGTTGAGAAAATGGTAATTAGTTGTCCTGTCATACAGTAGTCACATCCTTATGTAGCTACCATTTATCTTTTGGTAGGTGTGTATGGTGATGTCATGAGAGTGAAGATCCTGTTCAACAAGAAGGAGAATGCGTTGGTGCAGATGTCTGATGGAACCCAAGCCCAGCTAGGTATTTAAAACAGTCTTTAACTCTTTAGCAACTTTTCTAAGAAACAGTACCAACCTTTCTTGTCTTTTTTTTTTTCTTTTTTTTTTTTTTTTTAGCCATGAGCCACTTGAACGGGCAGAAACTCTATGGTAAGGCTTTGCGGGTCACTCTTTCCAAACACACCACGGTACAGCTGCCACGTGAAGGCCATGAGGATCAGGGGCTCACCAAGGACTACAGCAACTCTCCTCTTCACCGCTTCAAAAAGCCAGGCTCCAAGAACTACTCCAACATCTTCCCTCCCTCCTCTACCCTCCATCTCTCCAACATCCCGTGAGTCCACCAAACTAACACTAATCTGTTTGACTTCTTTAGCACTGCTTTATTCAATTTCTTCTCTTTTCAGTCCTTCTGTCACTGAGGATGATCTCAGAGGCTTGTTTCTAAGTTCAGGAGCTGTGGTTAAGGCCTTTAAGTTTTTCCAGTAAGACTCTTTACAATTTTGGTTTCTATAGATTGTCACAATATTTCCTGGAATTCTTAAAATATTGTGTTTAATCCTTTCAGGAAAGACCGTAAAATGGCTCTAATCCAATTGGGCTCTGTGGAGGAAGCAATTGAGTCTCTGATCAAGTTTCACAATCATGACCTGGGAGAGAACCATCACCTCAGAGTGTCCTTCTCCAAGTCTACCATCTAAAGAAGGAGGCTTTTTTTGTTTTAAAGAGGTTGAAAAACTGTCACTTTAGACCAAACTTTAAGCCTTCCACAATTTATATCACTGTGGGCAAATGTTCCACAACACACACTTCATCATTCCTTTATTATATCTATATTCACATATGTATGTCTATTTGTAATTCCACTTTAAACCAGTAGACCAGAGGAACTCTTCAACCCAATGTGATTTGGGTTTTAATAGTACGTTTTTCTCAGACGGTTTGTTTCATGATTTAGCTCATCGTTGGCACACATCGGTTTTGGATCATAGATGCTGCATAGTTTACACTTGTGCCTCTGCGGAAAGCCGCACACCTTTCAGGTTGCACACGCAAAGCCTTGTTTCATTTGTTGAACTTGTAATTAACCATTTCAAACCTACTCCCTGTTTACCTTACGAGGGGAAAAAAAAAAAAAAAAAAAAAAAAGCAACTGTGCCTTACATGGTGCTTAAAGTATATCTTCTTAATGGCCTTAGTAACATTTTGATGTTTTTGGCTTCTTTGCAAGAACCATTAATCTCAAACATAAAAAAAACAAAAACAACTGCCAGCTGTTCCCAGGTGGTCCCCGTTTAAATCTGACTAGTGAAAACGCAATGTTTTCCTGTAAAAGGCAGCAATTACTTCAGTTTATTAACAGGCTTTGTTTTTGTATCTGACTGTCACAGCTTATCATTTTGCATATAGTTATTTTAAATCTGGATCTGTTCCTTATGTACCGTATGTAATCTATAGTTTCTTCTTTTTTTTTTTTTTTCTTGTTGCGTATATATTTCTATACTGTCACCCACATTTGGGTACTGGCCCACTGCGTTCTCTGTGCCTAGACTGTTCTCAGTTTAGTTGGGGGGAGCACTTTATAATTTCCCCATTTTTACCCCATTGCCTTTATTATGAAACCGCTTGGAACCAAACCAGAGTTCACTGATTTTTACATAATTTGATTATGCAGTGTGTGGCAAAATAAGTCAAATTAGTTTTTTTTTTTTTTTTTTTTTTCTAGTTCACAAGTGTTTTAATGAACATGTAAATTTGGACCTTCAAAAACTCAAGTTTCTTTTGTGTCTCTTACTGTCACTTGTCTTTTATGTTCAAGAAAATTTAGCATTACAGAGTCTTAAAGTCCTACGTGACATTTGTGTGAACCGAGACACCTGTGACAAGACTTTGGACTGTTTTTGGCACTTCTTTGTGTTCGGGGGAGAAAATGTTAAGGCCACGGTCTTTCCGACACATCCATTTCATGTCACTTGTGGCACAAGTCTTGATGCTCAGACATTCCCTTTTACCTTTGAGCTTGTATATGTACTGCGGGGGAAATCTTTCAATTTCAGCTTTTTTTTTTTTTTTTCTTCCTGAAGAGTAGCATGATGGACCAAAGCATCTTCCCTATACTGCCAGCCAGTTTTTGATATTTCTTATTGAAGTGTATCTTACTGTGCAGCAATATTCTGTATTATTGACAGCTTTGATTTCAGTGGGCAGAGGCAAAAAGTTTAGAGGCCTTATCTTTATATTATTGCCTTTTGTTTACAAGAAGTGACGCAAAACTTTGAAAATATTGCAAATTAGACAAGATATTGTGGGCTTTTTTTTTTCTTTTTTTTTTGGCCTAAAATATGGATCAAATCATTATTTCTGTTGTCAGAGAACAGAACCAAACAAAAGTCTTAAATCCTTTCTATTGCGTTATATAGATACTTCTTTCTATTGCGTATATAGTTATACTTGTTTTTCCCACTATGGATGTAATGTTAAGTGGGTGAGGGCTACTGTGTATATATATCTTTTTTTTTATTTTTTTTTTATGTACAAGTAATTGAAAAATCAACATTTGTGTCAAACATGTATATTTTGATAAGATAATAGCAGACATTCAGCTCATTGTAGAGCCTTCCTTTTTTTACACAATATTAAAGAGATTCCAACACGTGTCTGAACATGTAATTTGCCCTCTTGTAAGCATAACCTTCTTTTGATATAGATGCTCATACTTTTCTGTCTTCAATAAATCTGTTTCTTGCTTTCATCTTTGTCTTTTTTTTAATTTCTGAAATTAAACCTCTTGAACTTTTCACGTTCTACATCTGTTTGCTCTGTCAGTCATGTGGTTAACAATCTATCTTTTCATCTTCCTACATTTGGGAGACTTCTAATGACTCACTGGTTTCACTAACTTGTTTCTTACCATCTGTTTGCTGTTAGAGGATGTAGAATGAGAAGTCTGTTTATGAACCCCCTTTAATTTTGATGTGAAACTTTGAATTCTTAGAGCTGGTCCAAGTGGCTCAATTAAAATGATTTTTTTTTTTTAGGGCTGTGGTATTCAAAATTAGGTTGTGTATAGAATAGCTGGAGATACAATCTGCTGTCTAGATTGAAATATGACAAACATCACCTACCCCATTACTAATTTAAGTGACTTTTCTAGGTCTTTCTGTACCTTGTTACAATATTTATGCCAATTTTTCATATTTGGATGCATTAAGTGCGAGCCATATGCAAGTGTACTTTTAAAGTAAAAAAATGTTATGTATATCTTACCTATATAGTATGTTTATGTATGTGAATAGTCTCTCTTGACTACATTCTGCTTCTCGTACAGCAGGTGGCGCACTAGCATAAGATTCAAAATTGGGTCATTCTTATGTTTTGGTGCCCTTTGGACTTTGATAGTTGTAGAAAATGAGGTTTCAGCTGGTAAAAAGCTTTTTTCGTCCTATAAAGGAACATGGAATGTTTTAAGTCATATAGCTCAAGCTCAATGATTTGAAGTGTAACCCAGTTAATTAAAGGGTTAGTTCACCCAAAAATAAAAATTGTCATTAATTACTCACCCTCATGTTGTTTCACACCCGCAAGACCTTCGTTCATCTTTGGAACACAAATTAAGATATTTCTGATGAAATCTGATGGCTCATTGAGGCCTCTATTGCCAGCAAAACAATTAACACTTTCAATGCCCAGAAAGCTTAAAGACGTATTTAAAACAGTTCATGTTACTACAGTGGTTCAGCCTTAATGTTATGAAGCAATGAGAATACTTTTTGTGCAGCAAAAAAACAAATAACGACTTTATTTAACAATATCTAGTGATGGGTGCTTCATGAAGCATCGAAGCTTTATGAATCTTTTGTTTCGAATCAGTGGTCAAACCATTGAAATTTGGAAACGTTTTGAAATACTTATGACTTAACGAAGTCTCATTTACTGAAATCATGTGACTTTGGCAGTTTGATGAAGCAGTGTTTTGAAATCGCCCATCACTAGATATTGTTGAATAAAGTTTTTTTTTTTTTTTTTGGCGCATAAAAAGTATTCTCGTCGCTTCATAACATTAAGGTTGATGTCCTGTTAAATATGTACCTTTCTGTGCATTGAAAGTGTAAATTAGCTTTTCATTTTTAGGTGAACTAACCCTTTAATACATTACATTTAGGAGGGTTGCTAATATGTAATGATGTCACAGGCTTAGACCAAGAAGAGTTGTTCTGATAAAATAGTCTGTCTTTAGCTTTATTTTTTTCGTACAGCATTCTAATTTCCTTCTCTATGAATTTTTTTTCTTGCCAATCTGACTATCTCTCCCCCATCTCTTTCTCATTTTCTAAAAGTATTGCCTTCTTTTCTCAGAGTCAGAATCCTTGGTATGCCTCTGCTGCACATCCCTGCAATCAAGATAAACATAAAATATGCAAATGTTTTTCATACCCAAATAAATAAATTAAGATCCAAAATTCAGATGTTCACCCCTTTAGCATCATGAGGCATCAGGACTAAATTGAGGCACTGAGTGGGTAAAATTAGCAATGTAGCTAACATTTGGTTATCATTTACATTTTTAAAAACCATAACGTTTACTGTGAACTCAAAAGGCATCATATGAATTCTGGTTGGCATAGAATTGAGAGGCAACCCATTTTTCATGGCTCAGAGGATTGCTTTATTGGATCAGGTGAAGCAGCTCCTTTAAAGATGAGGCAATGCTGAGAAAGTTATCTAGTCTTATACCAGACTCTGATGTTTAAATAATTTGCCTTGCATGCTATTTTCTGCTTTACAGTAAATTAGTAAGGTAATATGAGCAAGGGATATGTAGTTCGTTTTGATGCATTTAAAATTGAATACAGCAAACTTTCAAGGGGACTGAAACGAGATAAACTTGAATGTACAACATAATTGGCATTTCTTAAGATGTTTTTATTGAAGAACCTATAGTTAACTAAATTAATTGTTTATTTTAATCTACATTCCTAGTTTTTGGTAAGCAACTAAATTAATACGGTTTGGGGCAATGGTTGATAACTACTGTTAAGAGACTAGGAAATTATTTGATAAACGAAAAAAGCACCCTAAAATGCTTTAGAAAACTATTTAAAGACGCATATGAGCAATCTTGAGATGACAGTAAATGGCAGAGGTGAGTTTGAAGAGAGCTCGTCAAGGCCCCGCCCCCTCCTGAAGGTACACCGCTGATGATAACTGTCGCACACGAATCAGATTCAGGATGATGAACCGATGAATTATGAAGAAGTGCGCGAGTCAGATGCTTTAGAAAGCTTGCACGATTTAGTTGCTCGAAACTAAACGTATACCAGATCCGAAAAGCTGATTCAAAGTGTGAGGAAGGGCGGAGATGTTTAAGCCAGAATGGGGCAAAATTGCCTTTGTTCCTCCAGGACAGAGAGGACTCGTGCAAACGGCTTGAGATGTGCGTAGGATCTCTGTTTTTTAACTGGAGCGAGCTAGAAACAACACGATTCCGCGAACAACTAACAGATAACTTGTGCGAATAAGATGAAGCACTGAAGAAACGCGAATCTAGAAAGGCGTGTGTTACAGACGGGGATGTGTTTCATGTGTGCTTCTCGTGCAGACCACATGGGGTAGAGGTATCTGGAAGTTGCAGCGCTGCAAACGGGGAGCATCACTGTAGGAGGCTCGAGACGCGCATTAAACTGTCCCGCGTTCATATGATGGACGGATTTCTGACAGAGCGATAAAAAAAATGACCGTGGACCATCTTGGAGCCCTCTGGCAGCATAAGAACCAACTGTAATGGATTTTCCCCTAAAAAAAACATCCACTGTTTATAAAGTAAGCTACAGAAAGTGATGCTGCTCGTTCTGTCTGAAGGAATGAAAATCGCTCTGGATTACAAGCCTAGTTATGATGTTCAAAACTACGTATATACATTCACTCAAGCAAGCGGGTATTTGAAAATTTGTCTGTGAAATAAGCGATCGAGAATCTTCTTTTGGAGGTGAAGACTGGTATAACAACTCAAATGGAGTTGCCACTGGTGGTTTTTACGGTAGTGTGTTGGGTCTCCGTATGGTCGGACGACAGGATCATCTCAGACAGACATGCGGTCTACTGGAACAGTTCAAACTCCAGGTGAGTGTACGCTATGGCAAGCTGGGTTAATATTTAGTACTATATTATGTTATTCGTACCATTTCTTTCATATTACGTGTTAGTATTTTTTAATTAGCTAAACTTTTACCTTTGAATTCAAATCTGAATGTTTCATACGATCATTTCGGATTATTCCAGCTGTTGCTGATCTATTTTAGGTTTACTAGTAAAAAGTAAAACTTTTAAATATTTGAGACAATATCTGTCCCGAATTGTTACTAGTGACATTTTCTCACAAGCAATAATTTGCATTTTTAATTGTCATGTATAATGACAATTAGTCAGAGTGGCTGTCTTCTTTAAGGTCAAATCTAGCGAGATTAAAAACATTATTAGCAATGGAATACATGCTAGTAGGAAAACTGATACAATAGATAATAAGTATTTAAATAATGTCTAACCAGTAGAATAATTAGCTAACTAAACAAGTTCTAGTACCTTATTAATAATTACTAGTAAAACTGGAGTGCCAGCAATAATTGGAATACTCACTAGTTGACTTTTTAATAGTTGATTTTTTCCTATCCAATGGCACAACTTGCAATTTATTATAAATACTATTGTGATAGTGACTAGTAGCAAATGATCACTAGGATCTAATAAATAAGCACTACCAACTAATTGATTGGGTTCTAGTCACAAATGAATTAATTACTTGTCATTAAAACAAGTACAACTTAGTTTTAAGGAATACTTATTAAAATGGCTTGCCATACTCTGTTCAAACCCCGGGCCATGAATCATTACTGCCTTAAGGCACAGGGGATGGAGATGGGTTTTTCTTGAGTTTGAAAGTATTAATTTTATGAATTACAAGTTGTAAGTTAAATTATTGTGTAGATTGTAGAATATGCGTCTTGCATCAAATATTTGTGACTGAGTATGAGTTTAACACTGCTTATCCTCTTACACAGGGTTGAAGAAAAAAGCAAGTGGTGATCATATTTGCCAGGATATTTGCCAGCATCTCCATATCATATAGATTTAACAAGTGTTGCTATTCTGTCAGAGCCACTGTATAATTTCCAAATTAGTAATAACAGAATAGCAACACTTGTTTAATCTTTACGATATGAAGATGCCAAATATACTGAATATTTTCAGAAGATTTTGCATGAGCTGAATAAAAAAACCCTGCGCTTTATTATCATGATGTATTTTTGTCAATCAAGAGAGCAGCAACCCCAGACGCTTTCACAGGTTGACAGGTTTTGAAATCATAAGTTCCATGTAAAGTTCATTGACATTGCTCATTCCTCCCTATTTCAAGGGTATCTGTGAGCAGGGTTCTCTTGCTGGCTTGGAGGGTTTGCTCAGGGGATGTCAGCCTAATGGCTTTTGACATGCAGCTCCTCAGGTAGAGCTTGGCTAGATAAATAAACACGGCGAAGGTGCTCTCACGGCTGAATTAACAAAGTTAAGAGTGGCTGTCTTGCAGTACATCAGTAGTCTGCCGAGGTTTAAAATATTAAAGAGGCTCAGAGGAAGATTTCTTCTCAAGCTGGGTGCATGCTCTTCCACCTCAATGAAATGTAGGGCTGGATTTGAATTTTTTTGCATTGAATAAGCCACCCTGATGCGTTCAATCTGCATTAATCCTTATTTAGCAGGATACTTTACCTTTATTCCACTCTTAAGACGATAAATGTGCAGTGTTAGAGTCTCAAATCTTTTCCCCCTATTTATGAATTGTTTTGAATCTGTATAGGTTACGCTCTTTAAAATAAAGGTTCCAAAAGGGGGTTTTTGCAACATGCCATTGAAGAACCATTTTTGGTTCCCCAAAAATCTTTTAGTAAACAGTTCTTAAAAGAACCCATTTTTTCCTTAGTGTGAAAGAAAAAATCTTTTAAAAAAAAGAAAATTTTTCACTTTGAAGAGCCTTTTGTGGAATGGAAACGTTCCATTGATATGTAAGGTTATTCATGGAACCATAGTTGCCATTAAAAGGCTTTTATTATTTTTATGTGCTGCAATAGTTTTCAGAGCTGAAAAAAAAAAAAGAAGCATTTCTTAGCCTCGACTAGCCTGTAACCCTTTTGCTGGCGCTCACAAAGAACATGTATTTCTATTATTTTCCAGCTATCCCATCAAAAAGAGCCGCATTTGTGCCCCACCAAGGGATTGTACGAGAAACAATCCAAAAAAAGAACACTCAGGGGTCAGCTTTACTTTTCAGTCCATCCTGACCTCCCTTCTAGTCCTCTTGCCGTATTGTAGTCACAATCGAGGTGAGCCGTTTGCTGGGCCGTTCACCTTGAGCATTAAAAGCTTGCCATGAATCATATTTTCTCTCTCTTAAGCTCCCTGTCAGGGGTTTTCTATTGAAGCCCACACTGAAAAGAAGATGGACATCCCCTCAATGCCAATATGGTTGGCCTCTTGGGGGTCCAGATGAAAAAAAGGGAAGATGCCCAGCTCTGTAACCCAAGAGGATGGACTAATCTAATCCTGTGGTTTATCCTTCAAAAGGCCCTCTCTTCTTGAAAGCTTTGAGGTTCTTAACAGAAGTCCCGGCTCATAGCCCCTCGCTCAAGTTGTGCTGCGGTTGGCTGGGGACAGCTCAGTGCTGGATGTTGTCTCGGCCTTCGCAAAGGGAAGAAGGGGAAAAAAAACAAGTGGAGCTGAGGAATCCAGTGCTCACAGTGATTCATAGATGGCTGCTGTCATTATTCCCTTGACAGCTCACACTGCTTTTTTTCTGAGACACTCTGCGGCTGCCTTTTGGGCCCTGCAGTAGTGCTTTCTGTTGAAGTCCTGGCACAGCAAAGCAACTGAGGGTTATTTGCATGCAGGTTTATCTCTAAATTGTTACCATTATGGAAACAATGAATATGTGAAAAGGTCTAGATGGAAGCCACAAATAGCCCTGGCTCTGAGAAAGGCTATGAATATCTTAAAGTAAATTGCCTGTGCGACATACAATGCGTGGACAAGTCCAGTTTGCAAGACATTATATCGTCTTATTGTTATTCGTGATTGAATTTAATTAAACATAACCTCTCGTCTGATTGTTTGCTGTTAGATGGAGATGCACAACCATGTCTAATGATTTTGACGATCCACAGCTGTGTTGATGATGTAACGGCTTTGAAATACCAGTCTTTACAACGGGGAGAATCTCAAGCACTCCGGCTCAGATTTATGCGATACCCTTCAGTTTGTCTGTCGTATTTAGGTGGAATTTAATTTTTAAAATGAAGCTAATTTATTTAATTTGTCCTTACGCTGAGATAGCGCTCGGGTAACCAGAAACGTATCAGATTTCCTCTTGTCAGACAAAGCAGGTAGAAGCTCAAGTAGCTGTTTGCACAGTAAAGAGGTTTGATGCTCATGTTCTGATTTGTCATTCCTGTCTATCTCAAGTTCGCAACCTTTGTGGCTAAAAATTTATTTTCAAGATGTTTTCACCCAGCTGTCTCTGCAGAGACGGTCCCGATATGAGGCCACAGTGCTGAAATCTGTCATCAGATGAATTACGTTTTCAAAACACAGCACAATCCTGTCAGGAAACGGGCGGCTTTTGAAAAGTGGAATGGTTGTTAGTTAAGTTTCCGTTCTCTCTCTGTTGGAACGTCTCTTTTTGATTTTACTGCACTCTCCAGGTGCTTCACCAGTGACTCATCGGCATATGGGAATATGTCTTGAAATATGTAGGTTCACTGGTTAAAGATTCATTCCCTTTGGTTTTATCATTTGGTTGCTGTGCTTTAGAGTGTTTTTAGTTTTTTTAGCCCTGATTGTTCTGTCATTTTCATCCAAATAATTGAACATTAGCAGTGGGGTAAATATTTATCTTTGTATGGTAAAAGGTTTTAGTGCTTAAGTCTTCAAGCCCTATTAGACCCTAATTACATCTCAGTATCTGTTGTGTATGAATGTAGTTTTATGGTTTTCCCAAGGCTTAAACATTTCAGCATGTGGAGCAACTGTGTTTGTTTATCTGAGGAAAACAGAATAAAACATGTACTTTGAGATAGACATGGTCTAAATCGTACTGTTATATAAAAGTGATGCTCTTAAACGTTTAAAAATAGCACAAGGTGCAGCTTTAACCCTGGGGCTATGGTAAGACCTGTGGCAAACCACTACATTAATGCGTGTTTTTCCACTTTCCACTAGCAATCTGTGGGGGGAAAAGACTGTCCTTTTTCCAGTAAACTTTCATAAATCTTTCTCTTTAAATACATAGCTAGGGTTGTGGATGTTGCTTTTGCTGTATATCTTGCTTTCAGTGCTTGCACAGTATGCTGTATCTGTCTTGGGGATACAACTCAAGGAATTTTTCAAGCTGTCTGAGCATTTGCGGCACTGTGGAAGCTCGGCATTGTTTTAGGGTGTGCAGTTTCAGACCTGACACATGCTTGTTCAGCAGTCATTGAATAGACCAACTGTATGTGAAATGTGAAAATCAGATTGTAGGATTCCTGTGCTGATGGAATGAGATTTCTTCTTTTGTCATTTATTTTTAATTATCACTTCTCTTATGCAGCTTTTACACCTGAGAGCACAAAAGCTAAAAAGGCAATGTTAACAACAAAAAGGTGCATTTACACAGTCTAATGCTGCACAAAGGATGCATAAATGCATTCACACAGGAATTTGCAACAGCAGAAATAATAATAATATTATGAAATGTAATGTTTTTCAAGTATTGAATTGTTAATGTAGAAACATGAAATGATTGGAAAAAATATTAAATGAAGAAAAAATTCAATAAAAAATATTAAATAAATACTAATAAATGGTATAGTTTTAGGTATATAGTTCACCTAAAATTGAAAATTCTCTCATCATTTATGTATCACAGATGCAGGGTTGGGGATCGTTTGAATTGTAGCAATTCCAATTCTGATTCTGCTTATCGATTCTTATTGATAGTTTAGATTCCAATAAGGTAAAAAAAAAAAAAAAGTAGATATAATTCTTTTTGCTAAATATTTTGTTGCAGCTGATTACAATAAACAAAAATCAACAGGCTAAAGAACACTTACACAAGGGACAACTAGCCTAACTAATATAAAGTTCAAGCATTATTAAAGACAAGTAAACACTCAGTAATTAAATAAGAACAAATAAATTAGCAATAGCACAAATAAGGTTTTTAAAAGTGTAACAGTAAAAAGTGTTAACAATTAGATTTATGTGGTTTATATAATCAATTAACACCGCTTTTGTAATTTTTTACAAGATTAACAAAATTTGTAACCAAAAAAGTCATTCAGTTTAACCAAAATTTCGGTTTTACCGAATGACACTTAGTTTTACCGAATGACGATATTTTCAAAAAATGCTAACATAGCATAAACAGTATCTGCAAAGTTACAGCGCTGAAAGTTCAATTCAAATGGAGATATTGTCTTTTAAAGATATGGCAGTTTAATGCCTACAAAACCGACCGGTTTGGACTACAAGGAGCTTCTTCCTGGGTTGGTGACATCATAAACCCTGCAATTAACATAAACACTGCCCCCGGGAACACGCAAAAAAGTGAAAGGCCATGTCGTGTGCATACAAGTCTTCTTCCTAGGGACACTGGACTTCGGGAACAATGTTTAAAATTTATGTTTAATTCTGTTCCTGACAATTATAATGCTAATTTAGCTGTCAGTGCTGCACATTTTACGGAAGACAGCTTCCAGAATCTACACAAGTTCAATGCTGGATTTGCACAAAGGCTATTACTGAAAGATGGAGCAGTTCCCACTTTAAAAGCAGAAGCTGCTGTTTATGGGTCCCAACCTGTAAGTAAGTTTTATTTTTTTATAAAGTTATATTGCTTCTGGGACGTAAACAAAGACCAACGCGGTTTGGCTTCATATTAGAATGATTTCTGAAGGATCATGTGACACTGAAGACTGCAGTAATGATGCTGAAAATTCAGCTTTGCTATCACAGGAATAAATTACTTTGTAAAATATATTCAAATAGAAAACGGTTATTTTAAATTGTAATAATATTTCACAATATTACTGTTTTTGCTGTATTTTTAATTTAAAAAGTGCAGCCTTGGTGAGAAGAAGAAACTTCTTTTAAAAACATTAAAAATCTTACCCATCCCAAACTTATGAAACCTATGTAGCCACAATACAATAGCATGTTATTAAGATAGATATTTAAATTATTATTATTATTATCATTATCATAATTAGATATCTTTGCAACAAACACAGAAGAGACTAACATTATTTCTGGCATCTGTAGCCCAAATATCATTCTTTTGCTTTGTATAATAATAACGTAGGCTATACAGCTACATTCGAAAGAAAAAAGAGAGAAAACTCTTTACATGTGTTCGCGCTCATAACCGCTGAACATCTGAACACAAACAATGATCAAATGCACATTGACGGATCTTCTTCCGTCTGTCCTCCAAAATGTAATCAAATGTATATTTCTGCAGGCGCGTGTAAACTGGTTAACAGTGTCTATGCAAAGGCGTTAATTTTCATGACGAACAAGTCGCCAGCGCTGCCACTGCACTACCCACAAATTACCACGGGATGGCGGGTGTTCATTTCATACTCTCTGAATAATGGGAGCTTATTTAATGTATAAATTAAGATATATGTCCAAAACAACGGTAAAGAAATGCTACATACTTTGTTATCGGGGCGTAATAGGCTAATCTGTTTGGTTGTAAAATGTAGGCTATTGGCTGTATGAATTGAAATCAAATGAAATCGATACCTGTGGAATTGTTCACATACAGCATACGCAGTTCAACTAATAGGATCTTCATCGCTGGCAAACAATAGGACGTATTTGTAGATTTGTTTTTAATTGACTGTAGGTCCACTGCCACTTCATCCAATGCTCCGAGTGAGAAACCGCTTCAGACGATGCTGTGCGTACAGGAACTGAACAAATCATTCAAACTGATTCGCGAACTAATTTAGACAGTTTTGCCAACCTATTTGATCAAGTCTTGGAACAGAATCGATTCAAAAGAGTGATTCATTTGTGAATGGGGCATCATTCATGAAAAAAGAGACATTTGGAATAAACTACGCATTTCTTAACATGTACAGTATTGCATTAAAATAAAGTAACGAGAGGAACGTTGCCTATTGTAGCGAAGTAAAAGTATAGATTTTTCATTAGAAATGTACTCAAATTAAAGTAAAAGTACCCACATTTAAATCTACTCTAAAAAGTAAAAATTTTCCAAAAATGTACTCAAGTAAATGTAACGAAGTAAATGTACTTCGTTACTACCTACCTCTGATAACGAATGCACGGATCCAATATACTGTTACACATGCGTTTTCTTTCTCAACTGTTCACATTCACTAAAGACAAAACCGACTGTGTTTATGAGGATATTTTGAAATAATTTTGTGTGTATTTGTCCGTTCAAGCGCAAGACGTGAAAGAGAACTCAATTCAGTATTTGAGAGGCGCTATATGAGAGGCGGCTTTCTGTGTGTGCGCTGCACAGAAAACAGCGTGCGAGTCTTCTTGCACTTGAATGGTTTAAAATCACATTAAAATGAATTTAAAATCGATTTTCGATTCATAACCCCTACTGATATGTTGTTCCAAATTTGTATCACTTTCTTTTTTCCACAGGCCACAAAGATGACTTTTTCAAGTGGTGAATTTTTTGAGTCACATTTGTCAAACTTTAAAATTACCAAAAAAAAAAAAACAAACAAACAAAAACACCATAAAAGTAGTCCATGTGATATATTTTTCAAATAAATGCAGCCTTGGTGAGCATAAGAGACTCATACTACGTCAGGTTTGTACAGAGCACCTAAAGAAACATGGGGATGGAAAAGTATGAGATGGGAGGAAAAATTATGTCAAAGAAACTTTGTGTCCTCTTGCAAAATACTTGCATTCCCCAAGAAACTTTGCAAAAGTTTTGTGAGAGAACGCAAAGGTATTGCGAGTGAACTTGTAGTTTCTCAGGGGAACGCAAAACTTTTGTGAGCATTGAAATATATTTGTTCCTCCTATCACAATGTCCCTTTAGGGGCTCCGTAGGTTTGACATCAGATGAACTTCCTTTATGACTGTTATGGTGCTTTTTTGACATTTTAGAGCTTCATTATATCCAAAAAGCAGCAAGGATTTTTCTTAAAAATTCACTTTTTTTTCCACGGTAAAGAGAAAGTCATGCAGGTTCGGAAAAATGACATAATGAGCTGAGCAGTGTCTGTCTCTTTCCATTCCTAGCTAATTAAGTGCACTCAATAAATTGTGATAATGTCCTTCACCTCGTTTTAGGTGAAGAGCGGGATTCATGATAAGGGATCCAATCACTAAATTGGGCACTGAGTGTTTGCAGCTCATCAGAACTCGCTGATTAATGACATCTTAACAGCACTTTGCGCTATCAGCATCATATAATGAATAGTCTATATATTTTGCTAGATGTCCTCAGGCATTTCTACACAGCACACAAGATGCGTTCTTCCGTCCAGCCAGTGTGTTACTTTACATGCATTAAGGCACAAAAAAACAAGGTTACAATGCAGTTTTCACCCAAGAACATTTGTGATTTAGAGTTTCCTGACATAGATGATCCGCTGTGAGTTAGGTAGCGTGAAGTTCTCATTTCTGTAGCCTTAAACCAAGCTATAACTCTTCATTGTGCTCAGCACCGGAAAGTGGTTGTCCTATATCAAGCCCATCGCTGTCTGTGTTTCTCAGCCCCTCGCAGACATGCCCACAGTGGCTCTTAATTAAGAATGTTGTCACAGAATAAAACTTCAACAGATTGGTTATTGATTGAACCTCCTTTCTTGGCAACAGTCTCCAAATCCCCCATGACTTTTTGCCAGCGGCAGCTATTACACATGAGCAGTAGGTACTGCATGTTTAACTCCACCATTATTCTCCAAAGCCATTTTGCTTGCTATATTTCGGTTATGTGTAGTTATTTATCAGTGCCTTCTAACTGAGGATTAAAATGGGTTGTAGCATAATTCCTAAATACATTACACACAGCTCTGCTTCGGTCTGTGCGTTTAAAGGCAGTTTAAGATAATAACTGTGATAAAAGCCAGATACTAAACCTGTTTGCAGTCCTTAGGCCTAGATTTCAGGATGTGGGATAAAATCCCTCCCTAAGGCTTGGTCTCACATATGATTAGGATATTACACTAGTGTGAGATAAGATATAATTTAACATTTGTGTTCTAGACCTCGGCTAACCCCAGATCACCTTAATGATTAGCACTTTGATACACTTTTGAGCAAAATTGCAGAAAAGCCCCATAAAAGTATCATAAAAGAAGTTTATGTGCCTTGTGCACTTTATTTATTTACTTATGTACATTTATATTTATTTATGTATGTCTTCTAAAGCCAAAACTCATTTATTACTCATTATTATCATTACACTTTTATGACACTTTGCAGTAGAGCTGCACGATTCTGGATAAATTGAGAATCACATTTTTTTTGTTGTTGTATAAAATAGAGATCACAATTCTGGATAGACAACTAAACAAAATAATATTTAATTTACTAGAGGTTTGGACAAAATGTTAATTGCAGCAGTCTATTTAAAAAAAATATTAAAATTCTTTCTTTCTTTCTTTTTAATCGGTTTGAATGAATTATTCAATGACTCACACAAAGACTTCACTTGGTTCATTACAGGAAGAATTGGTGTTTTTGAACGAATCTTCCGAATGAATGATTCAATGACAGTTACATTTTTATTAGTCACTTGTCTCCACCTACTGGTGTAATGATGGTGTAAAGTTACTTTCAAAAGGTGATTTACTCTGTTTTGATTGCTACCGTAGACATCAGTGTTTATATCTGAAATATAAACTTATATCCTAGTAGTTCTGTAGTAATTTGAATTATTGTAACAGAAATAATGATACTGAGTGGCTGAAAAGACAGTATGTGAAGCTGTTTCATACCTATACATCATGACAGCTGCTCTCTCATGACGTCTGTTTTTTAACATTTGATATTTTCCATATTAATATATTTCGTTCTGAGCCATAGTTACCATTTTAATTTATTCTTTTCATTAAATTAATACTTTTTTTTTATTGATTAAAGTATTTGTGTGTATTTTAGAAATATTGTTCTCAAAAACGTAAAATGTTAAAAAGACAATAGCTAAATAAACTGTATAAAGTTTGCATGTGTGTGGGAGGAGAAACTAAAGCCCTGAGGTTTCAAGCATTAGAGAAGGACAGTTTTTGGCCTCTTTTGCATCTCTTTACTGTGTCATGCTCCTTTTGATTTTAATGCCAAATGTACTGCTAAGAATATCAATGAAGTGAATGGCGTAGAGAGCGAGGGATGGCATTGCTAATTTTAACGCCCTGAGGAATATTTTATGCATCATATCAGAAAGAGCTGCATAGTACTTGATTGATTGGATACACTTCAAACATGCCAGTGTGGAGATTTCACACAAACATGCAAGTCGTGTGTATGTTCATGTGTCTGTTGAAGTTTGAGTTTAAACCAGTGTTTATTAATAGCTAACCTTCTAATCTGCTTTTTTATATTTATTTTTCTAAGTCTTAGTGGTTAAAGAGCTAGTTCAGAAAGGAACTGTTCAGATCTCTAGTTTGTAGCCTGTGGTCACAAGCACAGTATTTTGCTGTAAAGCGACTGGACTAGAAGGTTCTCTCACCCCAGGCAGAGTGCCCCAATGCCACACAAGGTGCCAGACACATTCTGACCCATGGGACATCTTTGTCTGCTCAGATTAATCACAGTGATGTTCTCTAATGGACCATAAGAGCTGGTTCCTATGGAAGCTTGTTTCCACATGGAATAAAAAAATCTTACAGTTCAGATTTTTTTCTCACAATTGCGAGTTTAAATCTGCTATTTGCATTGCTAATAATAAACTCGCAATTGTACATTACAATGTCAGAATTCCAAGATATAAACTCGCAATTGCGATTTACAAAGTCCGAATTGCAGGATATAAACTTGTGATTTTTACTTTTTTAATCGCAATGAGAAAAGAAGTCAGAATTATGAGATATAGACTTGCAAAGAAATAGACAAGTTATAAAGTCCAAGACTGACTTTGTTTCTCAGAATTACATGTTTATATTTCGCAAATCTGAATTTATTTTTTAGAATTGCAACTATATATCTCGGAAATCTGACTTTATAACACAATTGCGGCTTTATATCACGCAATTCTGACTTTATAACTCTGAATTGCAACTTTATAACATGCAATTGTGAGAAAAAAGTCTGAATTTCTGAAGATTTCTTTTTATTTTTTATTTAGTGGCGGAAACAAGCTTCCATAGTTTCCTGTAATGCACTCAGTGACCAAGTAATCATTTATTCACCTTTTGCCAGACTGTTCTGAACATTTCTCTAGCAATACATGGCAACATCTCTGCAGCCATTTTTACATTTTTCCTCCACTAAGCATGTGTCTCTACACCCCCCAGAGAACTAATTAATTTTCTGAAATCTTACTTATCTCAGTCTGTTTTCTAATATGAGGGGATGTAGGCATAAAGTTGTTGTAGGAAATAGTATGTTTATTTGGAGATGCATTGGGTGCAAAACACAACTTTAGTATTTTTTTTATTTTCTACCCATTTTTATTTTGCAGACAAATGACATGAAGCATCATCAGCCAAAGCATCATTCACCCAGTGGTTCCTGTTGTACAATTAAATTAAAGGATGCAGATTGTGTTGTTTTTGTTGAGTGTATTGCATTACCAGTAGTTAAGTGCAGATGAAACAGATTAACTAGCCTTACTGGTCAAAAGCAATTAGTCAACAGCATTGTAGATAAACAGTTCCTGTCATTTTTATTTGGTCTTCAGTGGCCATGAATCATACCCCTTTGTACTTTGCATCAATTTTTTGTGTGTGTACCTGTGTTTGTCGCTCACAGCGTGTTGGCTCTGAGCTCCCCTGTCCCTTTCTGCTCACGTTGGGGGAGTTTCATGGTGCTCACTTTAATTCTGAAAGGCAGGCCCGTATAAATAATTCATTTCCCCTTTGCTAGCCTTATTTCTGCATGTGGTACAAGTGTTACTGCCAGTCTGCAGGGTAGGGTTTTGGGGAAATGAAAGAAGGTTACAAAGAAAGTAAAAACAGGGGTTGGCAGTCACTTTTCCTCTCCTCCTGCTTCACTCTTTCTCTCTACTCCTTTTCCTCCTTTTTCTCGCTCCGTATGAATTTTCTATTGTTTACACATTGTCTTTGTTCCACATATCACCACTGTGCAGATTGTTTTTTCCGGAGCCAAGAGCGATCAAACACTCAAATACTTTGACGAAAGAAATCATCAGAGCCTTACAACCAGTGAACGTTTTAGAAACCCCATTTTTGAAGAATGTGAAATGCCAGGTTGACATTTGAGGAGCCATCAAGTTATTGTTGTCAAAAATAGAGACTGCCCTCATCTGTGTCCGGTTTGGTCACCCGAAAAGTAGTGCATTAAAAAGGTGAGGAGAATATTCAGTTTAACCTTGCAGGGATAGTCCACCTAAAAATGAAAATCATTTATTCATTCTCATGTCTTTCCAATCCTGTATGACTCTTTCTTCTGTGGAACACAAAAGGAGATACTTTGGAAAAATGTCTGTGCTTTTATTCATACAATGAAAGTCAATGGGTTTCAGTGTTGTTTTAGACCCTATTGACTTTTATTGTACAGACAATTGAAACATTCTTCAAAATATCTTTTAAGTTCCACAGAAGAAAGAAAGTCATACAGGTTTGGAATTACATGATGATGAGTAATCATCTATCCCTAGATGAATTTCTAACCCTTTAAGGAAACAATTGTAAAAGAAAGCTTTTAGAGGGAAAAGCATGCATCTACACAAACTCTACAAATTAGACATGGAGAGACTGCGTGACATACGCTCATCTTCAAAAACCATCAACAAAATTCTCCAAGGTAAAAGAAAATATGACACAGACTACATTAAATTCATTTTCATACTTGTACAGCATGTTCTGTTGTTTCTATGCACAGCTACAGTTCCTTCCACACCATTATGTTATGTTAGCTCTTATTGTTCCAATACAATTTTAATATTTTGAGTAGTTTTGTATGCGTACCTGTAGCTCAGGGACTAAAAACACCAAGGTCAAGGGTTTGACTCCCAGTAAACATACGCACTGATAGAATGTATGCCTTGAATGCTCTGTAAGTCACTTTGGATAAAAGCATCTGGTAAGTGAGAGAATGCTGGCACTCTTTTCCTCTATGGATTGAAGCAGACACTAGTGTAGCCCCAGTCTATATATGTCATCCAACACCTGCTTGTAAGGTTTAGTCCACCTCTGTTCCACCTCAACCTGAAATCTCTCTGACAGAGAGCTCAGTTAGTACTGTACATGCAGAAGTGTTGCTCAATACCTACATTCCCTGTTTGGGAATTGTAAAAGGCCTCCTTTCGAAAATGTATCCCCTTGAAATCTGCTCGCAGAAATATGTAATAGTTTCTGTATTCTAAGTCCATGCTGACTGTTAAAGCAGTGCTTCTAAAATAGTGGGTCACATTGTAAAAATAGATCAGGCCTGTTCTGTTCTTAGAGGGAAAAAACAATGCTAAATGCAAATAATAAAATGCAGCTATCCATACAATAGTTAGTAACGTAAAATAAATAGACTTATTTAAAAGGGGATGAGAAATAGCTTTCTGTATCTTTTGATGTTAAAGCTGCAGTCCGTAAGTTTTGCCTCTTTGTCGCCATCTCTGTTGGAAACCTGTAATTGCAGTTATTTGCGGAATTATCATCTTTACGTGGGTTGTGCCTTGGCACGGCTCCTCAGAGCAGAAGAATCTAATGTTTGCTGTCAGTCACAGCACCGGTGTGGATACTGTACTTTGGAATCACAGATTGTAGCCTTGAAGTATGACCAAAATAAAATTTTTCATCGGAAAATGTCATCCAAACAAGTAAGCAACTGAGAAAGAAAAAGCATTACAATAAATTGCACTGCCAATGGTGATTAAATCTAATGATCGCTTAGCTCGGATTACATCAAACCGTGCAAATTATTAGATTTGTTATACTTTGTTCTCAAATTGTTAATGTTAACAACATCAGCATTGCGTGACTATGTGTATTTAGTGTGTATTAGCATTACCTGCAGATTTCAGTTTCTGTACAGTCTCTAACTTTAATTTGTCATACCATACAATCCGCTATACAAATGATAAGTTTAATTATTGCAGTTGCTGTGAGAAAAGGCTATAAATGATCCACTTCATATGCGATATAGCCTACTAGCTGGGACTCATTTTTTATGTAAACAAACGTGACACAACAACGCAAAGACCAACGGCGACATGCGCAAATTTCCCGCGGAAACCCACCAGTACCTGAATTATAAAACATTATTACAAGCTTACCCTTGTGAATTGGGCTAAGGTAAAGAAATAGTTTTGAACACTGGCTGGTTATGTACTTGCTCAAAAATTGAATTTGGAGCATTTTTAACCAAAGGAGGTTACGGAGAGCAGCTTTAACGTCATGCATCTATTCAAACTCTACACTTATTCTCGTGCAAATTCATTCGATAGCCGGCAAATTGGAGAGATATCAACATAGAGAGACTGTGTGACATGCACTCATCCTCAAAAACCAAGCTTTTTTCTTAAGTTGAATACAGAAGGCGGTCTGGTGGAAGCTTGATATTTTACTTTATAACTTGTTAAATATGTTTTTTTTTTCTTACACAAACACATTGCTTCACTTCAGAAGGCCTTTATTAACCCCCCGGAGTACATTTATAATGCATGGATGCACTTTTTTGAGCTTCATACTAGTTGGCTCCGTTCACTTCACAGCTCGGATGCATCAGGATATTTATTAATATAACTCTGATTGTGTTCATCAGAAAGAAGAAAGTCATATACACCTATGCTGGCTTGAGGGTGAGTAAAGCTTGGGGTAATATTTGTTTTAAAGTGAACTAATCCTTTAATCGACCATCGCTAAGTTTTATTGATTAAATTATTATTGACAATTAATCGATCGTCGATTAATCGTTAGCATCCCTAATTGACTCGCATTGTTATTGCTTTTAAAATGATGTGTCATTGAGAAGCCACTTTCCCAAAAAACTGTTTTGGCATAAGCAATGAGATTGTTCCCTCCAGTCCACACAATGCACTGTTTTTTTTTTTTTTCATGTGCTGTTTACAGTCTTCCCTGGACACCCCTCTAAACAGACCCTGCAGTTCTTGAAGCTTGAAGAAAAGTGCTTTTTCCCCTTGAACCCACAAAATTACTGTCTCGTTATGGTCTATTTGTGTTGGATAGATTTCCTCAGCGCTAATCTCTGCCACAGAGGACATTGATGCAGCACAGTGATAGCGATGCATTATATCCAGACCCAATCCTGCACTACCTCATCTCCTTAGAGGGCTATTTCACTTCTCCTCTACCCAAGTTTAATGTCGCTCCATACAATTATACAAGCCTCTCTCATGCACACAATGCTCTGCCCTCCAATTTCAGGCCCTTTTCTGATATGGGTTATTATGCAGGCTTAGAGGTGACTTGCAAAAACTTCTGCCGGTAAACAGGGCTTGAGAGGCAATACAACGCGCAGGTTCTTCGCTCATCGTTGACATTGTAGAGTCTGGCAGGGAGTGTGGGTGGACCGCTGGGCCACAGGATATAGTTTCCATGACTGCTCAAGCTCACATTTCACTATTCAGATTTGGAAACTGCTACATGACATGGCAATGTTTTCTCAAGCAGTGCTGCTGGTGGTCTCGGTATGCGTGGGGACGTTTTATAAACAGAGGTTATTGTAAGAACATGGTCTTTCTGTTAGTAATCTTGAAGTTTTACAGAGCTCAAACATTCATCTTGATTACTGACTGGCAGTGACTGATTTTATTGTGTTTTCTGTGTTATGCTACCTGTTTCTCTTGATGTTGCAGTCTGAAAGTGTGGAGAAGACTAGGAGTGCCACTTAAATTGATTCCTTCATTTTAATTTCATTTTTAAGAATTTAATTGTGTTAATTTTCAAATTGACAAATTGAAAAAGAGATAGTTTTATTCAGCAAGGATGCATTCAATTGATCAAAAGTGACATAAGACATTCATTTAAAAGATTTCTATTTCAAATAAATTCTTCTGAACTTTATATTCATTAAAGAATCGGGAAATGGTTTCCACGGAAATGCAGCAACAACAGTATTTCCAACACTGATAATAATCATAAATGTTTCATGGGCAGCAAATCAACATATTAGAATGATTTCTGAAGGATCGTGGATCAGACATTAAAGACTGGAGTAATGATGCTGAAAATTCAGCTTTGACATCACAGGAATAAATTACATTTTAAAATGTATTAAAATAGAAATATATTTATTTATAGTTATTTTAAATTTTGATACTGTTAAAATTTAAGTAATACTTTAAATATTACTGTTTTACTGTATTTTTTTTTACTGTCTTTTCAAAAACACTGAAAAATTTTACCAACCCCAAACTTTTGAGCAGTAGACATAAATGTAACAATAAAACAATACATTGATAAATCAGTTTTTAAATTGACAATCAAACAAAACAAATTTGCTCAGTTTACTTAATTCAATTGTGCAAACTCGTTGCCTTAATTCAATTAAGTAAGCATTACTTAATTGTATCAAGTTGATCTTACTTAAACCATTTAAGTTTTGTCAACTTAATTCTATCTGTGATCTGAGGAAGTGCATTGCGGCATGAAAAAAGAAATTGCTTTGTTTTACTATTTGTGGCTTTATTTTACAATTTTATTTGCTGTCTTGTGTCAGTATTTCCCCAACAATGACAGCAAATAAAATTGTGATGATCTTATTAATTAAAAAAAAAAAAAAAACTTAACTGTTACCATTGTTTTGTTTTGTATGCTGAATGTTGATGTCTGTGTGTGACTCCACCAAATCACACACGAAATTGCTAAATTGTTTTAAGTAAGATAACAAATTCTTGAACATTAAGTAAAGTTGACTAAAAAAAGGTTAGTTATAACAACTGTTAGGTTTTATATTTTAAACTTTCAAATATAACAAAAAATTAATAAGTGAGTTTTAAAATGGGCAAATAAATAGACATTTTTAGACAAAATGCTAGTTGAATTTAACAATAAAATAATACATTAAAGTTTTTTTGGTAACACTTTGGTATGGGGAACACATTCACTAATAACTACGACTTTTGCCTCAATAAACTCTAAATTTACTGCTTATTAATAGTTAGTAAAGTAGTTGTAGTGTTTAAGTTTAGGTATAGGGTAGGATTTAGGGATGTAGAATATGGTCTTGCAGAATAAGGCATTAATATGTGCTTAATAAGTACTAATAAACAGCCAATATGCAAGTTAATAAGCAACTAGTTAAAACTGAAAATTGTTCGCCATACTAATATGTGACCTTTTTTTTTTTTTTTTTTTTTTTTCTTTTTACCTAGATTTTTAATATCAATTAAATAAGCAGTAATACGCATCTATTGTTAATTGGTTTCTTATGAGCCTAGTCCCCCATACACGGTAAAGTGAAAGTGATGTGTGGTCAATACTCTGAATTTGTTCTCTGCATTTCACCCATCCAAGTGCACACACACAGCAGTGAGTATTGAACACACACACACATGAAAACAAACCTGGAGCAGTGGGCAGCCATTTTTGCTGCAGCGCCCGGGGAGTGATTGGGGGTTAGGTGCCTTGCTGATGAGAGTGGAAGACAGTGCTGTTCATTCACTCCCCCTCACCTACATTTCCTACTGGTACTAAGACTCAAACCCACAACCTTCAGCTTACAAGTCTGACTCGCTAACCATTAGGCTACAACTGCCCCCCGTAGAAGAGGAGTTAAAGCATTTTCTACATTTTCTGTGGATAGACAGTGATTGATGAGACCTCTGGACATTCAAGCTAACAAGGTGCTTCTGGACTAACCATCTTGTCTTCAAGGATTTAAAGGTTTTTTTGTACCACCTTAACAAGATCAATCCATTGCCATTTCTTCTGAAAATAAGTATTGACTCTTCTGAATTGAAGAACGTGCTCTAGTCAGCAGATTACAGGAGCCAAGTATGGTCAAGAAGGGTTGAAGAGGATCATTAAGGAGTGTGTATTTCAGGAGAGGATGAGCTTGATAAGTTCTCTTCCTGCTCCTCCACTTATCTTTTTTTTATGAAGGAAAAAGCAATCACTTTCTATTTGCAATGCATTCAGCCTAACTGATTAAACATGAGAGGGCTCACAACATCTGTCATTTCAACCAATCAGGGCTTATGTTTATATAGCCATTTAGATGTCTTTTGACAGAAAGACTGTTTGTCATGAACCTTATTAAATCCTCTCAGCACCCTTTGCAAACGGAGCACGTTTGCCGAGTTTGTCAAAATGATCTGAGAAGATTTCAGACCACAGTGTTTGTGCTGATTCATGGCATTCATCAGTCAGCCACTGTAATGAGCTTCTCGAATCAATATCAATAAGCGGAGGATGAGAAATGTGATGAGGACGAGAAAGGCCGATTTAACACTGCCTTCTGCCTTCTCATCACTCTCAGTCTTCCATTTATTGTATTGGATTGGAATCATCTGTCCATCATGGCTTAGTGTATCACTGACACCAGCCTTAACTGACTCGTACACGTCAACAGCAACAATCACAAACATGCCATCTTACTGTGTTAATAAGCAGCAGGTCGGTATGACAATATAAAAAATGGTAGAAATGTGTCAAGTGGCAGAGATTGTGCTGAACCATGTAATGTATTGTATTTTTCAAACTGTCGCAGAACAAACACTTCAAATGTGAAGCTTTTGTTGATTAGAATGGGAGTGATTTAGTTTTCATTTTCAGCCCATGTCCAGTTTAAACACAAAGAAAATGTAGGTTGTTTACAGCAGGGGGTTTTAAGATGGGGTCTGTGGCCTGCTAGGGGGTACATACAAAATATAAGAGAAAAGAAAAACATTTTACAGAATGTATTTTTGTAGGACTGTCAAAGTGAACTGTAAACCTGTTCTGGGTTGATATTTATTTTGAGAAGTGTTATACAAATCAATGTTATTTCAAGTTTTATAGGCTGTTCAAAAGTTTGGGTCAGTATTTTATTTTTTTTTATCTTTTAAAAGAAATTAATTATTTTATTCAGGGTGCATTAAATTGATTAAAGTGACAGTTAAGAAGACATTTAGGCCGTGTCCACCAAAGCGTTTTTTCCAGCGGCTAGTGTACTTTTCAAATTGTTTTCATTGGGAGCGCCGCGTTTTTTAAACGCCAGGAGCTAGGCGCTGAGTGTCTTTTTCAAGTTCAAGTGCTGAGCACTTGGCATTTTTTACCAGTCGCCTCGAGTTGAAGAATGTTCAACTTTGAGTAAAACGCTGTGCTCATCACTGTTGCTGTTTAGCCAGCCGTCCAATCAAAGTGGAGGAGGGGCGGGACAAATACAACACCAGTCAACTGTCACAACATTCTTGCTGTACAACGACATCAACAAGCAGAGAATGGAACAAAATGGATGACAAATTAATTTTAACATACATAGCAAGTACTCTACATTGTGTCGACATTTTTAGTCTGAAAGAAATTATCTGCAAAATCAGTTACAAGTAACAGAGCCACGGATATTCCATATCATAACAACAAAGCGCCTTAACTGAAGAAAAAAACGCTGCGATGCCGAAGCGCTCTCAAGCGCTCACAGATAGATGTTTTCAGCAGAGTGCCTAGCGTTTTGGCTAAGAACACTTTGGTGGACACGCGGCCTTGTAATGTTACAGAAGATTTCTATTTCAAATAATAATAACTTTCTATTCATCAAAGAATCCTGAAACAAAGATTATCACGGTTTCCACAAAAATGTTTTTAACATTGATAATACTAAGAAATTTTTCTTGAGCAGCAAATCAGCATATTAGAATGATTTCTGAAGAATTATGTGACACTGAAGACTGGAGTAATGATGCTGAAAATTCAGCTTTGACATTGCAGGAATAAATTAAACTGAAAAAAAAAATATTACGATAGAAAAATAATATTTCACAATATTACTGTTTTAATATATTTCTGATCAAATAAATGCAGCCTTGGTGAGCATAAGAGACTTCTTCCAAAAATGTTAAAAAATCTTACTGACCCCAAACTTTTGAACATATAGTGTATATCTAACATTAGTGTAATACTGATTAGTAAAAATACAGTTATTGCAAAGTCAATATTTCCCAGATCATATTTTATAAATTTGTTTTGGCTTAAGTACAGTAACAATACACTGTAAAACCGAACAGTGAAATTAATTAGAAATGAAAAGAGTTTGTTTCACTGAAATAATAATGAAAGTTCATTGCACTTAAAAGAAAAAACCTGTGTGAACTCAAAATTTGATTGTATTAAGCTGAACCTAATATGACTGAGTTGCAGCAGATGTCTAATTCCCAGCATGCTTTGCATCAGACTGTGTAAGGAAAATAAATGTTGCAATTAAGTGTTATTTTGTGTGTTTTTGCACAAGATTAACATAGGGAGACATAAGTTAGTTTAATGTTGTGTTATTGGGATTTACAGGGCTTCTGTTATGTTACTTCTGTAGGGTTACCATTGTGGTGAAGAGTAGAGCCTGTGGTTAGGTTGAGGATGGGCTGCAAAACTTTTAAGACCACATATACTGTGATTATATATATATATATATATATATGCAAATATATAATGATTGTCTTTTTGATAGTTATAATAGCATGTGTTATTTGCTATATAAAAGCCAAATTATTATTTTTATGTTTGAAAACCCTTGTGTTACAGTTGCCAAGCAGTGTTACAACTTAGAGTTACAACCATTTCAAACCTGATTCACTTAATTAATTTTGTAATGAATGACAGTTTTGAGTATGTTAAGTGTTACATAATTTGCATCTGTTTTTGCCCCGATGCCAGACTTAATTTGCATCCATCAAGTAAAAAAAAAAGGGGGGGCTACAGATGAAGTGCCATTTATTTTATACTCTATTTAATTCCCTGCACCGTCAGACAATAGGCGTTAATTTATGGTTATGTAACACAACATTATAAAAAATATACTGTATGTATAGATAGATAGACATACAGACAATGAAACTGAAACACTGGCTAATATAGTGTTGGAGGTTTCACGCCTATATGCGTGGTCTAGTGGCCAATCTTCACTGATTTTACATTCCATCAGTAAGAGCAGAGTGTGAAGGTTGAATTAGCAGAGCAATAGCACATATTAAAATATTTCAATCCACAAAAAATAATTGGAGACTTATCAGAGTTCAAATGAGGATAAATTGTTGGTGCGCATCTCGATCGCTCATCTGTGACCAAGTCTTTATGGTGTATCGAGAGCTATGGTATCCAGGGTAATGTCAGCATTCCACCAAGTAGGATGAACCACATCCAACTGTCAACGCATGAGGAAGCTGTCTGAAAGGCATGTCCAGGTACTAACCTGGATTGAATCCAAAAAACATAAAAACACAGCTGCCCAACTCATTGCAGAACTAAATGTGCACCTCAGCTCTTCTGTTTCCACCAAAACTGCTCATCTAGGGCTCCGCAAAGTCAAGATTCATGGTCGAGCTGCTATAGCGAAACCTTTGGTTCACTTGTGCCAATGCCAAATGTGGTTTCAATAGTGCCAACAATGCTGTGGGCTGTGGACAATGTGAATGTATTGTTCTCTGATGAGTCCATCTTCATTGTCTTTCCCACATCCATGGGCGTTACAGTGTGGAGAAGCCCCAAAGTGGCTTAACACCCAGACTGTTGTGTGTCCAGAGTGAAGCATGGCGTGGATCAATGATGGTTTGGGCTGCAATATCATGACATTCCCTACTGTCGTTTATGGACATGTCACTGCCAAGGACTACCGAACCATTCTAAAGGACCATGTGCACCTAATGGTTCAAACATTGTACCTTGAAGGGGGTGCCGTGTAGCAGCATGATAATGCACCAGTACACACAGCAAGACTTGTGACAGAATGGTTAGATGAACATGAAAGTGAAGTTGAACACCTACCACTTTTGAGCCACTTTGGGGTATTTTGGAGAAGCAAGTCAGAAAACATTGGTAACACTTTAGAAAGGGGAACAATTCTCACTTTTAAATAGTTGCTTATTTAGCTTGCATATTGGCTGTTTATTAGTACTTATAAAGCACATATTAATGCCTTATTCTGCAAGACCATATTCTACATCCCCAAATCCTACCTCATACTTAAACTTAAAGGGTTAGTTCACCCAAAAATTGATTACTCACCCTCATGTCGTTCCACACCCGTAAGACCTTCGTTCATCTTCAGAACACAAATTACGTTATTTTTGATAAAATCCGATGGCTCAGTGATTAACACTTTTAAATGTCCAGGAAGCTACTATAGACATATTTAAAACTGTTACAGTTATGAAGCAACAAGAAAAAGTATTCTTGTCTCTTCATAATATTAAGGTTGAACCACTACACATTAACTGTTTTAAATATGTCTTTAGTAGCTTTCTGAGCGTTTAAAAGTGTTAATTATCTTGCTGTCAATGCAGGCCTCACTGAGCATTGGACTTCATCAAAAATATCTTAATTTGTGTTCCAAAGATGAATGAAGGTCTTACGGGTGTGGAACGACATGATGGTTAGTAATAAATGACAGAACTTTCATTTTTGGGTGAACTAACCCTTTAAACGCTACAACAACTACTTTACTAACTATTAATAAGCAGTAAATTAAGAGTTTATTGAGGCAAAAGTCGTAGTTAATAGTGAATATGCGTTCCCCATACCAAAGTGTCACCAAAACATTTTCCTCAACCAGCATTACATGGTGACCTGGCCACTGTTCTAGAAGAGGAATGGATCAAAATCCCTCTGGACACTGTGCAGGATATAATACACAATTTTATCAACACATACCACCACACATAGTCTACATACCTCGTTAATAAAAATGAATTACTATAAAATCAGAAGTCTGGCTCTTTAGGATAAAGACCTGAGTTGTGCCCCTGAGTTTTCCAAAGCTAAGTATTCCTGAAGTAAACTGTGGATAAACAAATATTTAATATTATTTTTGGAAGGAAAGTTTTTCCTCCAAAGCAGGGGGCAGCAATAGTAAACACACCAGCAGGCACGTGGAGGGGATCAGAGAGCACGCTGATTGCCCATTGGTGTATTGTGTGGCGAGTATATTCACGGCTCCAAAACTGGAACAAGTGGCCCCTCCTGGCAAATGGTGGGTCAGGTCCCAACAGAGAATGCTTTCCTCTCTGAGTGGGCCTTGTTTCCCCTGGCAACATCACAATCCAGGAGGTCACAAAGGGCTGGGGTAAAGAGGCTTTAGGGTTCAGTTCTGATGGTTATTTCTCCCCTTGTCTGTCAGATGCTGAATGAGACTGGGAGCTGGGATTACACTGGACAATTCCTCCCTCTCTCACTCCTTCCTCTTGTAATGTGCGTTAGAGCAGCACTGAGAGAAAACGTACACGATCTGCGCTTTTTGTTTCCGCCTTCTCGCTCCCTGCTGAGCATGGACCTCCACCAATTCTCAGAGCTGTAGTGTGGAAAGCGGGCGAGAGACTCTTCTGTTCTCACTCATTTCAATCCTCTCATTCACTAACACAGAAACAAATAGACACAGAACAAGATTTTATTGGCTATTAGAGGAGTTTGGATGACTCGAGACAGGAGTGATGGATAAAACGATGGCAGACTACAGAACTCCAATATAAAGTTTGCCTGAAACTTTGAAGTTAAGTGAGCGTGAGCTAATGCGGTCTGAGAACAAAACAACAGATATAACAAATGATCCACCCTTTGAGCCTTTTCTGTTTGAATTCGACAGCATGCAGGGGTGTTCATTAAGTGCAAATAAATGAAATCCTCTGAAATCTCACTCTCCGCTTTTGTGGAGGCGATGAAATACAAAAGCTAATGCTAAAAATTGAAAAAAAAAAATTGCAATAGAAGATGATGATGAATAATTCATGAGACATAAAGTCACCATTTTGTGTTCCTGTTTATACTTGTTCCTCTGGAGAATGAGAAACAAACATGAATTGCAAAATGCATGTCAGTTTGCTTATTGGGATCACTTACATTTATTGTTAGAGTGTTTGTTTTGTGATTTTGTTTGACCTCCCTGGGGAGAAATGAGCTTGTAATTCTCTGATAACATATCACTGAACTTCACTCTCATGAGGTGTGTTCTCAATTTACATGTTGAGCTTTTAGAGAACTTTGCATGACAAATGAGTCATATAAAGTAATCTAATTTTATGTTTATTTGTAATTTTCATCTTGCTGACATACACTGTAAAAAAATAAATCGTAAAAGAAAAAGGCTGCCAAACATAAACCTTATTCTAATTTAAATAAAGTGTAAAACACTCTTACAGAAAAAACACTGTTTTACAGGTATACCCTGAATTGTTACTAACAAAATACATTCACTGTAATATGTGAATCTCTTGCATTTAACCAGAAAGAGCACACATGAATGAATTAATGTAACTAAATGTTACTGCCTTTGAAATAAAGCAACATGCAGCATGACACCAGTGTTTTCTGGCTCATCTACTCTTCAGCACAATGGTGACCCACAAAACAGACGATACAGAAACCCTTTAAATCCCAACAGAACATGAAACACTAACAGATCTCTCAAGATCTCAGCATCTTCACTCATTACAATCCAGACTTTATTTCATATTAAAGTTCTTATTGAGAATTAACAGGTTTAGATGTTGATGTTTTATTGACTAAAATACAAAAGTTTGAAGTCACCATCCTGGTGGTCAGTGCTTGCTTTAAGCTCTTGACCCTTGACTCTTTGACAACTGGGTTTCTGCTACATATTTATTATAGCAAAAAGAGCAAGAAAAACTCAGATGATGTTGGTCACTTTTTAAGTGATGATATAGTCATCAAAAAGTGGCCTGATTCTTTGGCCTCCAACTAAATTGTTTAATATTAGTTGCAATTTCACATGCCAACACTATTGCAGTGCTGTGACACTATAGACAATTTTATTAAATCATTATGCAGAAAATGTTTTGTCAAGATCATGCGGACTCACACAGACATCAAGAATCCGTGTATGAATCTCAACAATGATGACAATAAAAAAAAAATTCAGATCAACTCACGTCACATTGTTGAGATTCATATGTTGATTATTGATGTCTCTGTGCTTCCAAAAAAAAAAAAAAATGGCTGAAAACATTTTCTGCATAATGACTAATAATAAAAATCAGAATAACAAGTGATCATAATATGATTCCACAATATCACAAGATTACAGTAAATCATATGAAATGAACAGTTAATATACTCAGAGATTTGTGATATCAGTGAATCAGGCCACTTCATGATAACTACATCATCATAAAACAGTCAAAATCATCTGATCAGAGTTTTTCTTGCACTTTTGCTATAACAAACGTGCATTAGAAACACAGCTAAAGCAGTCAGAGAAAAACTAACATGGAAAAAGTCAAGGGTCAAGAGCCCAACTAAAGCAATATTACCTCCATAATGGTGACATCAAACTTTTTTTTTCTTAAAAAGACATCAACATCTAAATCTTTGTTAATTCTTAATAAGAACCTTTGTATAAAAGAAATAAAGTCTAGACTGTAATATGTGAAGATGCTGAGATCTTAAGAGATCTGTTAGTGTTTAATGTTCTGTTGTTGCCAGTCATTTGAATCCAATCAGGAAATACCTGTAAAATAAAATAATTTTTTAACATTTAAAGAAAAAAATTTTTTAAAGTTTTTTTGCACTTTATTTAGATTAGAATATTTTAATTTTATGGTTTTTGTTTGGCAGGCGTAGCTGGCAGTCATTGAATGTTTTTTTTTTAGGATTTCTTTAAAGTGAAGGTAATAATTCAGGAAATACCTGTAAAATAACAGTGTTTTTCGGTTTATTTAAATTAGGATATTATACTTTAATTTTACGGTCTTTGTTTGGCAGCCGCTGCTGCCAGTCATTGACCATTTTTTTAAAATGTTTTTTAAAGTGAAGGTATTTGATCGTAATAATTCAGGAAATACCTGTAAAATAACAGTGTTTTTTGGTTTATTTAAATTAGGATATTTTACTTTAATTTTACGGTCTTTGTTTGGCAGCTACTGCTGCCAGTCATTGACCGTTTTTTTTTTTATACTTTTTTTTTTTAAGTGAAGGTATTTGATCGTAATAATTCAGGAAATACCTGTAAAATAACAGTGTTTTTCGGTTTATTTAAATTAGGATATTTTACTTTAATTCTACAAGGTTTTTTGGCTGCCATTCATTTGACCGTTTTATTATTAACTGTTTTGTTACTGTTTAATTACTGATTATTTTTGTAATTTTACATACATTTGTTTGTAATTTAAGAAAACTATAAAAATACAGTACATTTTCTGTAAAAAATATGTGAATTACTGTAATTTTTCATTAATGTCATAATACATAAAATAACAGCTGAGTTGTTAATTTACATACATTGTTTGTAATTTTACGGAGTTTTGAATATAATTTAAAATAAAGGAAAATGACCGTAAAAAAAAATCATGATTATTTTCTATAAAATTAGGACTTTTTTTTTTACAGTGTACTCTATTCTAAAGATGACCACGGCGTCCTTTTAGGCCTCCCTTAACCATCGTTCTCAGCAAATGAAAATACTACTAATGATGATTGTCAAAGCAGAAATGGTCGGTGGTCTGTGTAACGTTCTGTCTGTGTTGGTCTGTGTTGAACCAGGGAAAATAATTTAGGAGATTTAATCTCATTGTTCTGCTGATGTCTCCAGGAGGTTTAGAAATTAAGCGTGATGCCTGCAGGGAGAAACGACTAGAAGTTTTGGCCATAATTGTCCTTGCTTTGGATTAAAAGAGCTGCCTTTTGTAGATTTCCCACCAGCTTCTCTCTGTAGACGGGGTCTCTATAGACATTCTTTGCTTATTGAACCATAGATCAGAGAGCTCAACCTGGATAGAGTAATGCAGTTCTGCTTTAAAACACACAACAAAAACTGCGACATCAAATGTAATGAATTTTAGTGCAAAATACTGCAATGGGTATATTTTGTAAGGCTAAGGTTATAAGATATAATACAATGTAACCCCCCCAAAAAAATGTTTTTTTTTTTACTTTTTGCTTTTGGCAGATGTTTTTTTATCTAAAGCCTAGAGCACACTGTAAGATTTATAATAGTATTTTATGACTGTTGTCAGTCTGTATGAACATGATCCCTGCTGTAAGCCATGTCACATTGTGGGATCTCAGTTGTCATTAATGTCAGACTGTACAGCAGTCACTGTACAGCAGACACTGAAAATGAATGCACACAAGAAGACTCGTCAGGAGTTTTACATCATCAATCCGTGACACATTCAGTGACGTGAGCTGCATTTACATGTGGGACAGAAATGGTGGCTAGCAAACAAAAACAATTTCTAGTGTTAATTCTGATCATCTTGAAAAGAAACCTGGAAAAAATGAAGACGATGTGTGTGGAGCAAGTGGTGGTTTGTTGTTGTCTCACTAACTGCGTCATCAGGTTTGGCGCTCCTACTGGTTTTTGATTTGACGGTTGTCATAGGAGAAGTCACTCTACTGTGTGTCAAATCTTCTGACAATGGCAGAATTTCATCGCAATGGTACACTTAGGGTGTGTCCAAATCCACTTTTGATAGTTTAAAGACGGGAAAAAACGGTCGGCGCACCAGGTGCATGGTCCAAAAGGGTTGTACCTAGTCTCTTAATGAGTCATGGGTGATTTTTGGGCATAACGTGCAATAAACCAATCAGAATCTCATCTCCCATTCCCTTTAAAAGCCATGTGCGCTTGCATCATGGTGGATTCGCTATTTACATGGGGGAATTTGTAAGCGGAAAGACTGAAGGCTTCTCCAGAGAGGAATCCTTTTATTTTTAATATTTGAAAAAAAAAAAAAAAGTGTGTGCTGCTGTGTACGCGCGTTGTGCACCCACCTATAGGTGCATATTACTAACGTGCCCTTTAAATAAAAATAAAAAAATACTGCGCCATTGACTTTAGACCAGGTTTTTGTTGGTCAGTGGCGCAGTTGTTTTCAGTTGCCTCAAAATAGCAACACGCCAACAATGTGCCTGAACACACCTCGTTTTCAGACCAGCACACAGATGGGTGAACAGATGAGCGCGAGTGCATTTGCTGTTTAAACAATGTAGTGTTGGACGTGAAAATGATAACTGCGTCGGGCTGAAACTACCAAAAAACACTTGCGTCGCATTGCACCGGGTGTATGATAGGGCCCATAGTTGTGTCCCACTCCCAAATGACACACTGTACACTATGCACTTATACACTACGTACTTAACCATGTGTATGAATTTTATAAGGTTATTTTATCATTCAGTATCAGAGTCTGGTAGCCCCTCCCCCTCTGCTGCGTAAGGAGAGCTGCAACAGTCGAGTCGAGTGCATGAAGTGTCCAATGTTTCACACTTTCTTTCTTTTTTTTTGGTTAATTAAGTGCATCATCTGCGTATTTGAAGTGCACTTTTTCCTTTTGCAATTTACTCACACTATTTATACTACAAAATGGGATAGCATAGTGCATAAGTACGCAAATTAGGATGCACTTTTGCTTTTCTAGTGCCATGCAGTACTCTTTTGACCCATAGGGTTTTACATCAATTAGTAGCATTGACAAAATGTTGTTTGGGCACTATAAATATTTAAAGATGCTATTTATGGCACATTTCTAGCATGAAATGAATTACAATTGATAGATGTATTTCACATGTAATTTAGGTATGATGATAATGTTAGCAATATTTATTACATGCCTTTCTGGAATATTTTATTCTGGTCAGTTATGGCATTCTGCGGTCAAATGTTATTAAAACTGCAGAACTGTATATTTGCCCTTTGGCAACCATGAAGTCTCCTAAAACTGTGCTAGTTTCATGTCTCTTGTATTTCTCCACTGCCTCTTCTCATATAAGTAATTGAAACTCAAATCAATATGTCATGTCTATTTATTTATTTATTTATTTATTTATTTGGTAAGTAGCCATGTAATAAGTGGTATAATGTACATTCAGCTTGTCATGATCTCAAAATAAACCACTCTCAGCTTCGTGTCAGGGTCATGATCACCCTGTCAAGGTTTGTTTTGCGATAATGACCAGCTCGCTGTACATTATTCCTTACATAACCGCTTTTTGTTATGTGATCAAATAACACGTCTTGTAGCATGAAATGGAAACTATGGAAAGACTCAACATCAAAATCTAATCATCAAATAAAAAAATCTCAGGGAACAAGAATTATTATGCAGACTAGATATGTTGAATATGCTTTTTGAAAAACTATGATAATCAGTATTTTTTAGAAGCTAAGTGTAAACAGAAATAATACACTTTACTAAGGGTAAATAGTCTAAGAAATGTCAGGCAAGTTGGTCAGAATCGCCTTTGGCAACAAGGTCAGCTACTTGAACATAGTGTAAATAGACTATAGCCTATTTTTTAACCTTTTTGACACATTTTGCTAGGCTTATACGATGTAGCACAAATATTCAATCCACATGGCTGTGAGCCTGCAGGCAGAGACATGTCTTTTGCACAGTGCTCCCATCAGTTGAGCTACAGCAACAGTGAGTTTATCGACCAAAGATTTGTGGGTTTTATATATATATCTCGCAATCATCTACTGGACTTTTACACTTTAAAAAATGGTGTCAAGGTCACCTAAAATACAAGTTTGACCAGATAACTGAAATGACATATTGATTTGTTTTGCATGCAGCACCCGTTCTGTACAACACATCAGTTCTTGTGTGATTTCATCTACATTTGTTTGAGGGACTGTCAGAACCTTCCCACAAAGTATTTCATGTTTCTGTCGAGGGCATCAGCGCAATGGTCTTCTGGACATGAAGTCTGACAGAATGCTGAATACCTCACATGAGTTACTGTGTCTCTTACTGATTTCATCTTGCCATTACACTCTCGTCCATTTTGTTGTGAAGGTTAGGGAGTTGGCTATAGTCCCGTAAAGCTGCACGGGAGCAAACAGCAATCTTTCCCGAGGCCTTTCAGACATAAAGAACAAAATGTCAGAAGGATTTGAACAGTTCTGTCAATAACACAAGCTCCCTCTAAATTCTGTTTTGTCATTCTGCATCCAATACCATTAGTGCATTAAATGAGTGGGGTGTCACTTTATTGCTATTCCATTATTTCATTCATCCAAGTGTAAAGACAAACAACACAGGAACTGATACACTGATCTGATAATGGAAAAGAGGTCAATGCTCAATATGTTATTCCAGCATGCCGTAGCGCAGAAATCAGAGCCCCCTTTCAGCTTCTGCTGTTGACAGCATCCTACTTATGAGCAGGATTGTACAGTGACACCTGTTTGGGTTTTTTTTTCTCTCTCTCTCTGCTTGGTTGTGTTCCCTTGAGTATTCTAAGCCCCAGCTGGTGCGAGTCTCTTATCTGAGAGATGATTAATGAACAGGCATACAGAAGGCAGCCCAAAGAGCTCTTCAGGACCCCTCCAGACCGCACCACAGCTCTGCTTGTAAATCATTAGTTACCGGTAGCATCCTGCTGTCAGTCCTTTAGTTTTAATGTGTTTAACGTGTTATTCGTGCGTATGGAAAATCATTGTTTGAGGAGGTGACGGATTTGTTCAGCCTTTTTTTTTTTTATAAATTATTGTTAAAAGTGATGGTTTGTGGAAACCTGTAAATAGATAGTTCTCCCAAAGTGTCATAATTTAATCACCCACGTTCCGAACCCATGTGAAACAAAAAAAGAGACATTTAAAAAAAAAAAAAATGTTTAAGGTCCTCTTCAAAAAATGAAAGTGAATGGGGAAAGGCTGTCAAACTCCAAAAATTATATATATATATATATATATAAGCACCATAAAGAGCAGTTAATAATCTATGGAAGGTTGTTTCTGCCACTGAATAAAAAATAAAAAAGGTAATTGTGACTTTATTTCCCAATTCTTACTTATGTTCATGCAGTTGCAAGATATAAACTCACAATTATGAGTTTTAAAGTCAGAATTGTGTGATATAAAGTCGCAATTCTGACTTTTTTTTATCTCAGAATTGTTTATATTTCACAATTCTGACTTTATAACACAATTGTGAGTTATAAAGTCAGAATTGCAAGATATAAACTCACAATTGCGAGTTATAAAGTCCAATTCTGAGGGAAAAAAAGCAGAATTGCGGGTTTATATCTCACAATTCTGAATTTATAACTCACAATTCTGACTTTATATCACGCAATTGCGACTTTATATCACATAATTCTGACTCTTATAACTGGTAATTGTGAGTTTATATCATGCAATTCGGACTTTATATCAGACAATTCTTAGAAAAAAGAATTGTGAGATAAAAAGTTGCAATTATTCTTTTTTTTATTCCGTGGCAGAAACAAGCTTCCATAATAATCTTTTGGTCTATTTCCGTGTTTAGTTTTCACTGCCTGACAGACCCAGTCCTTGTTCACTTTCATTATATGGGAAAAAGTAGGACTGGATTTTAACACACATTTGAATCTGATTTGATTCATTTTTGATTCACAAGCTCTTGATCCAATTTAATTCCAGTTTTAATTTGTTTCCATCGCTGGAAGGAATGATAACTTGAAATTGATTCAGTAACTGTTATGCAGGACATAGTGAGTTCATTTAGTTAGTGATTCATCAGACTGATTCAAATGGTAACTCTTAGTCTTTGAATAATTTTTTTTATAGAATGGCTCAAAAGAGTCATTTGTTTGTGAATCTGACAACACTGATTGTGCTATAGTGATTTTAATCACTAAAAAGATCCAGTCCATGTGTTTGTGAATCTGAAAATAAGGGTGAGTAAATGATGACCTAAATTTCAGTTTTGATTGAGCTATTACTTCAAAAGCAACAGGACTAGGTGAGATAAGGATGAAGCTCACATTGCCTCTTTCTTGCAGATGATCATAGAGCTGTTAGAGGTGTGCGCCAACAGTGAGACAGGGAAGCAGCGTGGATGTGCAAATAAAGTACTTGTCAGACGTTGACTGATAAACACAAATTCATGACTTATGAAATGACATACTACAACATTTATTACTTAAAAGCATCCAGAATCTGCTGTCACAGACAGACTCACACATTTAACATGGTGGATTACTTTTTGAGAGCTGAATCAAGTACTATACTTGCAGAGCGCTTAGAATGAGCATAAAGCGATTCTACAAAGGCAGAACAGAGAGAGCCATCCGGCAAATTCCCTCGATATAAAGGCATCTTGTTAGACATCATTAAGAGTATAAAGGTCTAAAAACATAAAAGGGCTGAGATAATGCTGTATGAAGGAGAGGCAAGAGCTCATGGGAAAGCTGGTTATGTTAATGTCATTATGCTATCCCATTTTCATCAGATGACTACTTTGATGCATCTGGTTCTTGCTTAGGATCAATTTTACAGAGTTAATGTGCAAATATGAATCTGATATCTACAGTATATATTACTAGTGTTTCAAGTGTATGAGTACTGTATGCTTGTCTGTTAGTACCTACAACACAAATACTGTACACGTAAAGTGTATTTAATATTTTATAGGTTCTGAGAAGTTGTGTATTGAGCATGAATATTATTTTGACATTTATCAGCAGGTAGGCAAACTCAGTGTGCCACCAGTTTTTTTGGGGAAAAAAAGATTTACATTTCCTCTGAATTGTTAACTTTCTTCCTGCTTCTGTATTTCTCATATGTTTTCCTGTGTTCTGGAGTGTAATTGTCCATCTGTTTAACTTGATCATGTGGGGGATTCAGTGTGACTCCTCTCATGCAATTTATTACAAGTGACATTTAAAAAAATAGAATTTCATGTGCAAGAATCCTATAAATGTTAACACAAAGTCAAGCAGAGTCACTAAAGGTGCCCTACAGCAGTTATGCAAGACAGTCAAGTCCCTAATGACTCAGTAAAAGTCACTGAATCACTGAGTCATTGCTCATTACAATGTGTGGGTAAATGTTTGTGTAAGATCAAAATGCGTTCTAACTTGAAGAAAGAGATTTTGTACGAGCATATATTAGTGCTAGCGAAGTTAACTTTGTATTAAATGTTATTTAATGAAGTTTTTACCTGCTCTAGGCATTTATTCAATGGTGAATTGCAGGTTTCTGCACCACTAATGGCACCAAATGGAATAGCAATCTATTTGTTGCCTGACTTGTCTAGACATAATAATAAATACATAGTTCAGGCATTACAAATGTATTAGTTTACTACATGAAAGTTATGACTTTATTAATTTGATAATCTACCCCTGTAATCATAATTTGTGTGAAAAGGAACAAATTACCAAACAATATTCCCGTTTTACCACCACTAGAGTTCATTTAAGCTGAAAACTGCATTTAAAAGTATAAGTTTTTGTGAAGGCACATTTTCCCAATGAGCCTATGTTGCATAAAATAGCGGATATAGACAACTGTGACCACACATATTTGATAGATTCTGGCACTTTGGTGTTCTCACCTTACCTACTATAAACCGGTATAATGCATAGCCTTTTGTGGATTAGCACTTTCATTAGCATTCCTAAAAGGAAAAGTTTAAGGGCACCAAGTCATGCATAGTTTAACATTTTGCCTATAATTTAAATTCTAGTAGGCCAACGTACCTTTTGCCCAACAGAACCATTAGACCATTATACGGGTGAGGCACAAAATGGTGTCTTAGATCAAGATGACAGATTTCGTGTTATGTGCTAATGTAGAGATCTTTGCCCCTAGCACTTAACTCTATGAATGTGAACTCTTGACAGCTGTTGCCAGTAATAACACTACACTCACACAACAGTAACGGGACAGTTCCCCCAAGCATAATGGTCTGCAGGGGTAGAGATATATTACAGTAAGTCTCATCAATGCTAATAAGCTCCAGAGGGGCTCTCAATAACAATTAGTTTCATCATCTGATCCCCAAGCTCTTTGACACACTCATGAGAAACTTTGACACTGCCGTATGCCAACAACAACAGATGTGTGTGTGTATGATGTACTGGGTGAAAATACCATGATCATTAGTTGACATTAATGTTATTCTTCACAATGTCAGTGGGGTAATAAACAAGATTAATTTTTCCTACTGATTTTGTTGAACCCCGATGATCATTTACAGTTCTAGATAAACAGCATAATGAAGCAGAAAACATGGCATATACAATGGGGTTCAGAAGTGAGAAACAACCAGTAAAATACTTCTATTGTGCATTTAATACATTTCTTTATTACAAATATTATCAACATAAAAGTTTGAGTGAAAAGTTTAATTGAAAAAATGTATGGTAAAATGATATTGTACCATTTTGTTTTAAATGGGACCTTGATTATGATTTCACTTTTTTAACTTTAGTTAGTGTGTAATGTTGCTGTTTGAGCATAAACAACATCTGCAAAGTTCTCAAAGGAAGATATTTTCTTTTACAGAATTTTCTTTTTTAAGGACTACAACAAATGGCTGGTAGGGACTACAGCTAGCTTCTTTCTGGGTTGGTGACATCACAAACCCCAAAATTTACATAAACCCTGCCCTTGGGAACATGCAACAAAGGGGGTGAGGCCATGTCGGGCTGCTTTAGAGAAGAGGAAGAGTTGTTGTAGTAGAGCGTTGTTGCCATGCCGTCATTTTATGCCGAACTGCTTTACAAAAGAGGGACATGCTAGTCGGTGAGTTGAATCATCTCCACAGAAACTACATAAATTTATGCACTAATTGTTCAGAAACATCCAGTTGCATTCTAAAAGTTGTAACTTCTTCCAGAGTCTCTCCATCAGTGTCCAACTCTGGTTTGAACAATGTAAGGCTGAACACCGTTACTGACAATGTTGTTGTTGTTGAGCAACTGAAGCATAAGCTGTTAAAGCTCCGCCCTCTTCTGGAAAGCGGCCAGGAGCAGCAGCTCATTTGCACTTAAAGGGACACACAAAAAAACGGCGTGTTTTTGATCACACCCAAATAGGGGCAAATTTGACAAGCTATAATAAATGATCTGTGGGGTATTTTGAGCTGAAAATTCACAGACACATTCTGGGGACACCAGAGACTTATATTACATGAAAAGGGGCATAATAGGTCCTCTTTAAAGGGGTGGTATAATGCCACTTTTATAAGATTTGAAATAAGTCTCTGTTGTCCCCAGAGTGTGTATGTGAAGTTTTAGCTCGAAATACCTTACAGATCATTTTTTATAGCATGTTAAATTTGTCACTTTTTGATGGTGAGCAAAAATGTTCCGTTTTTGTGTCCCTTTAAATGCAAATGAGCTGCTGCTCTCAAAAGGGGGCGGAGTTTCAGGAGCTTGTGTTAGCACTTAGCAGCGCCTCACGCAGACTCACTGAAAATGTCAGAAACTGTTCAGCCTTTTATGTTCAAAAAGGAGTCGGACAATGATGGAGAGACTCAAGAAGAAGTGACGACATGTATAATGCAACAGGACGCTTCTGAACGGTTAGTTGATGAATTAATGTAGCTGATGTGGAGTTAACTATCTTAAAGTCATTGATTAGCATATTATGTCATGATAATCTATACATTGCTCCTGTGGGAACTGTTGTAAGATGTTTACAGAGCCGGAGAATATATGCTGCACGACGATAGAACAGGTATAGTTTAGTTTAATTAAGGTTATAACTTGTCATTTTGTCATCTTGCTTTTATGACATGCTATTGCATTTGTGTTACGTACTGTGATGCAATAACATGGCCTCACCCATTTGTTGCGCATTCTCGGTGGGGCAGGGTTTATGTAAATTCTAGGGTTAGTGATGTCACCAATCCGGGAAGAAGCTCGTTGTAGTCCCTACCAGCCGTTTGTTGTAGCCCTTAAACAGAGAATTATTTAAAAGACAAAATCTCCGTTTACATTGAACATTCAGCGCTGTAACTTTGCAGATACTGTTTATGCTCAAGCAGCAACATTACACACTAACTAAAGTTAAAAAAGTGAAATAGCAATGAACCACCCCTTTAATGACACCTGCCAAAACCCATTTATCCATTGTATCCAAGTTTTGTGAATGTTTCGGAACATCTGACCATCTGTACAAAGGTGTCACATGATCATTGATTATAAGTCACATGATCATTGTCACAAAGTTACTTATTTGATTAGTCACCAAAAAATAATTTGACTTTCTCCAAATAGGCGCAGTCCAATTGGCGAAATTTTGGCAATAAAAAATGCCCATTGTAAATGGCAAAACAAGCAGCTTTCTGTTGGTCAACACGGTATGACCAACTTGAACCCATTACAAAGTCTGTGTGGGAAAATCTTTCAGCCTCACACGAAATTCCAGTCGTGTGGATTTCTATTGAAATTATTGGTTTTATACACATGTATCAAATATAAAATTCACTTTCCCTTTTTAATTTGAATTCATTTATTGAAGTTCATGATGCATATTGATTTCATATGGGTTCATTCTTTTTTTTAAGCACCGTTTGATGCGCCACTGCCCCAAAGGCTAATTACTACAATGAATCCATTAATTTTCCATTAACACAAGAACAAGCTTTTGTTTTTTTCCTAACAATAGGAGAGAAAAAGCATCTGGAAAGGAGGGAAGACCAACGGGCGTTGATATTTCAAAATGTCCTCAGCACAAACTGACTACACTCACTCAGCCACAGGCTATCTCAGATGACTTCACATTTCTGAATTTGGGGTTGAAAAATGCTGCAGTTGTGTTGTGTTCCCTCTGTGTTGTTGACAGGCTGGTCAGGTGTGGGAGGGTGGGAACTCTTGAGGGACAGTGCAGACACCCTGGATAACTCTAATTGGCCCCAGGTGAATAGTTGTGTCAGCAGTAGAGGAGCGTGGGAGATGAAGAGGGCCTTATGGAAGAGCTGTGCACTGATCAGTGAGATGGAGAGAGGAGGATCGATCACAATTACAGATTCACTCATATCCCAAGTGCTTGTTAATGACTTTGTGTAATTATGATGGCTGAGAGGTAGATCGTAGGTGGAGTAGTTTTCAGCTATAGCCAGTGATTGGTTTGACATGTCACTGGCCATAGTTAATCATTATTCCACTTCATAGGATGAGTATGAGTTATGAATAGTGTGCACTGTCTCAAATGAGGCCTGTTTCACTCTGCATATATAAGCAGTGTGAAGGCAAAGTTGCAATCTAACTAACAGCATCTTTGATGCACAACAGAGCTGTGGCTTTCTCAGTAACATATCAATTAATGGTCGATATTGCTCACTTAAAATGAGAAAAAGCATTTAGAGTAAAGACATTTATAATGTTACAAAAGATTTCTGTTTCTAATAAATGTTGTTCTTTTGAACTTACTATTCATACAAAAATCCTGAAAAAAGATAACTGTTTCCACAAAAATATTAAGAAACACAAATGTTTTCATTGATAATAATGAGACATTTTTCTTGGGCACCAAGTCAGCATATTAGAATGATTTCTGAAGGATCATGTGACACTGAAGACTAGAGGGGTTGATTCAGCTTTGCCATTACAGGAATAAATTACATCTTAACATATATTCAAATAGAAAACGGTTATTTTAAATTGTGATATTTCATAATATTACTGTTTCTACTGTTTTTTTTTTTGTTTTTTTTTAATCAAATAAATTCAGACTTTTCAAAAACATTAAAGGGGACATATAATGCCCCTTTTAAAAGATGTAATATAAGTCTCTGGTGTCCCCAGAATGTGTCTGTGAATTTTCAGCTCAAAATACCCCACAGATCATTTATTATAGCTTGTCAAATTTGCCCCTAATTGGGTGTGAGCAAAAACACGCCGTTTTTGTGTGTCCCTTTAAATGCAAATGAGCTGCTGCTCCTGGCCTCTTTCCAGAAGAGGGTGGAGCTTTAACAGCTTATGCTTCAGTTGCTCAACAACAAAGCTGGAGAATCTCACACAGCCAAAATGACAATTGTCAGTAATGGTGTTCAGCCTTACATTGTTCAAACTGGAGTCAGACACTGATGGAGAGACTCTGGAAGAAGTTACAACTTTCAGAATGCATCTGGACGTTTCTGAAAGGTTAGTGGATAAATTTATATAGTTGCTGTGGAGATGATTCAACTCATCGACTAGCATGTGCCGTCATGTTAATCTTTTGTGCAAATCCAGCATTGAATTGACCCTCATTTGTGAAGCAGTCCGGCGTGAAATGATGGCAACAACACTCTACTACAACAACAACTCTTCCTCTTCTCTAAAGCAGCACAACATGGCCTCACCCCTTGTTGGATGTTTCGGGGGCAGTGTTTATGTACATTTTAGGGTTAGTGATGTCACTAACCCGGGAAGAGGCTCATTGTAGTCCCTACCAGCCATTTGTTGTAGTCTTTAAAAATTCTTTTAAGAATTCTTTAAAAGAAAATATCTCCCTTTGTATTGAACTTTGAGCGTCATACCTTTGCAGATGTTGTTTATGCCCAAACAGCAACATTACACACTGACTAAAGTTAAAAAAAGTGAAATCACAATCAATCACCCCTTAAAAAAAATCTTACAGACCCCAAACTTAAGAGTATATTAGAGTACATTATAATGTTGTTTAATTTAATTTAGTTTATCTGAATTGTTTTTTAAAGAGACAGTTTAGAAATGTAATGTCTGCCATTTACTGTTTTACCAAACGTAATTGAGTAGTTAGTGGCAGTATTTTATGTCACGTCATAAAAGCCTATTGCAGAAGATTGTTCATAAATAGTTTTTTAATGCGTTTTCTATGTGTTTTCTCCAGGGTTTTTAGCAATGCAGAGTTTCGCTGCTTACGCGAACAGTGCGAAGACTGCGACCTGTTAATGTGGGTGCCAAAATGCATACACGCTGCTTATGTGTTGGTGTGAAACAGGATTTAACAGAAGACGAGAATGAGCTTCTCGCTTGAGCATTGATTTTGGGGAGATAGTCAGCAAAATCAATTTGCCTTTTTTCCTTTTTTCAAAGATCATTTATGTGCCAGAGGTAGAGTGTAAAGTTGTTAAAAGCTGTGAGAGAAGAAGGAAATGAGTAATATTGTCAAGCTGGAAGAACTTCCTGAAGGTTGGCTAAGATCAACTGACAAGCCTCGCAGGGGAATAAAATCAAAGCTCGGTTCAACATCAGCTTCAGTTAGCCTAACGTTCTTTAAAATGCGCAGAGCAGCCAGGCATCTCATTTTGAGGAGACTAACCCTTCTATCTCTTTTATCAGCAAGTTTAACCTACACAACAATTAACATGCCACTTTCCTTATGATGACTAGCATCTCTTGCTGCTTTGATGTGGAAATGAGCGGAGGTCGGGTTTTTTTTCTCCTTCCCCATCGCAGAGTATGTTTACATAACGCAGAGCGCTGGGAGCCAATGAGACGCAGCGTGCCAGTGCTGCCAAGAGAGGACCGATAGATCTCAGTGTCTGATCTCCGCTTAGCCATGGGCACTGAGAGGCGGTGGGAGAACCCGGGAATACATTATCCACTCAGGGAATTTTAAAGAGGGGGAGAAAGGTGGAGGATGGAAGAGAGCAAGAGATAGGTGGGGGGAGGGCGGCTGTTCGGATGGGAAGGAAGAGGGAAGATTCCCACAGACCACTTGGCTGGATTCATCCACCCAACCCCCTCACTCTCTCTTTCTCTCTTCGCCTTTCACTTCCTCACTGTATGAATTGCTCCATCCAAGTGCTCACTAATGTACTGTACTTTTGTCCTCAATCCGCAGTTTGCTTTTGCTTTATTTATTTACCCTAACAGGAACACTGCTATCCGCTCAAGGTCAAACTCACTTAAGTACCTCCATCTGTATTACGTAACCCCAGTAAATATTCTCTTTGTTTCTCTTGCCTGACTCGAATACTAAAGCGTGTACTAAGTTGTGCATGCTGATTTGGGAAGTTAGGGAGGAATCTCGTCTTCCACAGCTGATTGAAGTTTAGCATGGCATCTAATTAATTTGATTTAAATATTTCATACACATAGTCTGATTACTGGTGCGGGCGGATACTTGCACAATTAACCACGGCTTCATTAATTACCCTGCTGAGAAGACCAGCGTTGAACAAAATCTAATTTTTTTCCATTGAAGCCAATTCAAAAGTCATGTATTCTGACAGATCATTTTATTTGCAAGCTTTGTCAGTGCACTTTTTTTCTTCTTATTATGGTCCAGGATCAGAAATGGCACAACTTCCAGGGGCTCTATATGAGCCGAGAAACTGGCATTAAGATGAATGGAAGTGCTAAACAGATAGCTTTCTTTTAGTATTATACCTTATTGGAAAAACTAGCATTGCATGCAGTATTTTTTTGTTTTATTTTTAATATATATAAAATTATGTTTTCATACATTTTTTTATGAAAAGCTTGAGGAAATTTAGTAGAGGCTATTTGCAGCCAGCAGTGTTATTTCTATATATTCTTAATTCAATAAATAATATTTAGAGATTTGTGAGAACAAGGTTAATAAAAATCACTAGACTGTGTATCCATACACAAATGTTTTTTGTTGTTGTTAATGAAATGTATATCAGCTGTAGTTTAGGCTATGACCTGTGGTTTATCTGTACATAGGTGTTGACTCTCATCTTTTAAATCACTTGAAACAAAGAGAAATAGTATAGTGAGAATAGTGTGGCTGGCTGGAAAGTGCCGTAGTGGGGTGAAAATAAGTGGCTCAAAGTGCAATACTTATCCCAGACCTCGATCATTTGCTGTACCAAACCTCAGACACAGCACCAGGGACCTGGGAAATCAATCGATGTGACAAACTGCTCGCCATCTGTTTAGGAGAGTCTTCCCCCTTTGAAACCACCTGCCGAAGGGGCATTGATCTCAGAGACTTGGGCAAGATATCATTAACATTATTTGTGGGTTATGCCAAGCATTAGCATTATTCAAAAAACAGTCCCTTTTGGTTCTTTTGTTAAGTGTGGTACCATGGTATTTTGGACATGATATTATTGTATTATTATGTTTATTTCTTTTTTACACATTTTGCTATAGTTTTACCATATATTGTTTGACTTGGTACTATGCAATTACCATAGTATTTCATAGCAAGATGCCATGGTATTTTATTTTTTTAGACATTTTTTTTTAACATAAACCACATTTTCACCACAGGAACTAGGAACTTTGGGGTGGTACGCGGTGTGTTTCGACCACAGGAACCAGGGTCTAAATGAAGTTCTGGGTAAAAAAAGAAAGTACCCTCTGAAAGTACCTGCCCACGAGGTAGTACTTTTTCAAAGTTCCGGAACTTTCGGGGGTGGGACTTGGACTCTGAACATGCTGATTGGTTGAGTACATACAGCATTTTGATTGGTTGACCCATGCAGCATTTTATTTCAACCATGGTTTTTTTTAAAGTCTGTTGGGGTGCGTGCAGTAAGAGTTGTTTGCTATTCGAATCATTAATGGAGTTTAAAAAATACGACCGATGGACAGATGACGAGGTTCAGGCTTTATTAAGCTTATATGTGGAGGACAAGATCCAGCGGGAACTGGAAAGTCGCGCGCAGTCCTACGTCACCGGACTATCTTCACGATACTTTAGACCGCTGTGGAAACGCAGCTAGCAATAGGTCTGGGGGGAAAAAATTCCTGGGACAAATTGTTCCAGGTAATTCCAGTGGAAACACGGCTATACTCTTATAAACAAGTACTGTGGCATTACTATGGAGTGATGAGCTGCATTTCCACCACAGGAACTAGGGACTTTAGGGTGGTACTCGGTGTGTTTCGACTACAGGGACCAGGGTCTAAAATTCTCCCTCAGAAAGTCCCTGCTTGCAAGGTAGTCATTTTTCAACATTCAGGAACTTTTGGGGATGGGACTTGGGCGCTGAACATGCTAATTGGTTGAGTTAACGCAGCATTCTGATTGGTTGACTCCACGCAGCATTTTATTTCAACCACCATTTTTAAAAGTCTGTTGCGGTGCGTGCAGTAAGAGTTGTTTGCTATTCGAATCAACAATGGTACTTGAATCTTCATGGTACTTGAATGAGACCCAGAAGTATTATACCATGGCACGTGTTAATGTATTTTTGTAAAGCCCTGCCATCCTGCGTTCCTCACCTCTAATGTAGCGGGACATACCATCAAGTTCTGTCATTCTTTCAAATCAAAGCCTCAGTGTGTCTCTCAGTCATCTGTCCATTGAGTGACAAAAGAAATGAAGAGTGAAGGAAAAGGAAACGAGCTCAGCGGGCATTATCAGAGTGTGTCATAATTAAATCAACGTTATTTAATGCTATTCAGTTATCCTTCAGAGGCCGCTGAAAAATCCTGAGAATATATCAGCATTACAGTATTACCCGTCCTCCTTTGCTGAGCTCTTATGCCTATCTGTCACTGTCCTGTTTTCAAGTAGCACACAGCAGCACTTCTTCCTCACAGGTGTGAGTTAGGAGATAGCAGGACACCACTTAATTCAGATGTTTCCCCTCACAGTTATCTTGCTGTGATCAATGCAACATGACAGTGCTGCTTTTATCAGGGGTATTTATAGGCCAGACCCTGGTGGTCCGTCCCTTCCCCTGACACTGCAAACTCATTAAGGGCCAATCAAAGAGCTTCCACATCTAAGATCTAGTCTCATGGTAAGTGAAAAACCGTGTCTGTATCTTTGCGAGCCTGTCTGTCACCTGACTGGCCTCACAGTGTGATCATGAGAAGGATCTGGAAGGACTGAAAGGACTCAGTTCATACCGCAGAGTGTTAGTCAGGCATGAATTGCTTCGAACTGATTGAACGCTTCATTGAAGAAGATAATTCCTGACATGTCACCCTCACAGCTCATCCCTACAGAGTCAAATGTTTGTTGCTTGAAAATAATTCCTGCTGCTTTGTTTACTTAATGCCTATTACATATGCAGTTTTTAGATACAATAGCTCATTCACAAAACAAGTCAACCATTTAATTAAAAAACAACAAAGACTCTGACAGTTTACATTTAGAGTTGCACGTAAAGTGCTAAATATTACATATGTTAGCTTCGGCTAATCCACACTGTACACTGAAGTGGCTAACAGGTCTATTGCCATATATGTGGTTATCACAAATTGGTTGCGACGCTACTGTCACCGCATGCCAAATATCCACTCTTTTTACGCTTCTCTTTATAGGCTGTTAAACGGGAGGAGAAGGATCGCCCCTTTTTGAGTCTAATTAGCTAATGGCACAGAACAAGCGAGCGAGGGGCTAAAGGAAGGAAAATAGGATGAGGAAAAAAGCAGAGCTAGCAGAGCTAATTAATGAACTTCAAAAGAAAATATTAAAAAGTGAGTAAAACCAGGAGCAACAGTTTGATTAAGTGAATAATTTAGCAGAAGTGCTTACCCTGGTGCCCACGTTCTTATTTTTAGGGTGAAAAAAGGGAAATATATCCACCACCAGGCTTTGTTTCTACATTTTTCTTAGCATCAGTTTTAGCCCGAGGGGCTCAGTAGCTGTTCAGCAGTTAGCCTTGCATCCCGCAACACTCTTCTGACCGATGGCTAAACTGTTGGGAGAGAAATTTAAATTCACACCAGCTAATGCTCGAAAGTCACCTACTATGTGCTAACTAAAATGAAATTATGTTTGTGGAGCTTTTATTTGAATGACTGTCTTTCGTTGACCTTGATAGAACTACATATGAAAGTCAGCGGGTTCTTTTGTTGTTGAGTCACCTCTTTGACAGCTATTCCCCTGCGCTTGCGTGGGAAACATCAAAAATTTATGTTTGTAAGAGGACTCTTTTATTTTGAGCTGATGCCCCAAGACATAGCCCTTCATTCTGTACTTTTGGATTTCAGTAAGCAGTCCTCTCATTCAAACAAAAGGAAACAAAGCATTGACCCTTTAATGTAAGTCAAGAGGAAACTAGTAGAGCCGCTGTTAAGGTGATTAAGGTGAAGCTACTAAATGAAGACTGATAAATTATTTTGTTGAGGAAACTCAATTGTTTATTTAGAACATGTTGTTATGTAACATAACAATATAACATAACATAACATAATGCATGACATAACCCTAAATTCAGTACCTGTTGTTTATTTAGTTACCTTATTAAAGGGTTAGTTCATCCAAAAATGAAAATTCTGTCATTGATTACTCACCCTCGTGTCATTCCACATCTGTAGGACCTTAGTTTATCTTCAGAACACAAATTAAGATCTTTTTGATGAAGTCTGAGAGGTTTCTGTCCCTCCATAGAGATCCAACGCAACTACCACTCCAAGGTCCAGAAAGGTAGGAAAAAGACATCAATAAAGTACTCCATGTGACTCCAGTGGCTTAAACTCAGTTTTATGAAGTGAAGTGAGTGCTTTGTTTGTGCAATAAAAAACATAATTTACCATAACTTTATTTACAATATAATATTATCTAAAGAGTGTTCACGCAACAATGTTAGCTCTCGCATGAACAACATGCATGCGTCATGAAAATCTAATTAACTTGCGTTGCAGATCAATATTTTTGTAAGTAAAGTGGTAAATTATGTTTTTTTGCGCAAACAAAGCACTTCATAAAATTGAGGTTAAACCACTGAAGTCACATGAAGTACTTTAATAATGTCGTTCCTACCTTTCTGGACCTTGAAAGTGGTAGTTGTGTTGGATCTCTATGGAGGGACAGAAACCTCTCAGACTTCATCAAAAAGATCTTAATTTGTGTTCTGAAGATGAACGAAGGTCTTACAGATGTGGAACAATACGAGGGTGAGTAATAAATGACAGAATTTTCATTTTTGGGTGAACTAACCCTTTTACTCTGTGTATTTAAGCCCTTGTTTATGTTGGAAGTGGTTGTGTTTGATGTAACGTTTTATGTAACATAACATAACCCTTCAACTCAGTAACACCTTTTTGCTTAGATTATCTTGTATGTAGAACAATTATGTTATGTAATGTTTCGTTATGCAGAAATTCTCAGTAATGTAGTTTTTATATTCTGCTTGTATAAGGAGTACAAAAGAAAAAAATGCCATCTGGAGTCTCAAGGCAGCGATTTGTTCATTTGCTTTAAAATTAGGCTGTTGCAGGAGCCTGTTTTTCCCTTGAGTATGTACCTATTTCAAGAGCTCTACGAGGGTCAAGGTTTGGTCAGTGGAGGAGAAAAATATCGTCCTCGTTTAAACAAGAGCAACTGCCACTTTAGAGCACTGCACTGGCAATTTAGATATTAGCCAAACCTCCCACAAACTGCTGTAGTTATAGCTCCAACACTCTAGAGACAGAGTCCCCATCTACAATAAACAGAGATAACTAGCAAAATTATTCACGCTTTAATAGGGCGGTTGACGTGACACGTTGCAGCCTGCAGTGTGACATGCTATACTTCATCTGAATCTATTTTAAACAGTACTTCTTTTTTTTTCAATTATGCCGGTCTGTAGCCTCATATTAATTGAGACACTACATGGAGTATTTGTTTACACATGGGGCCCTATTTTAACAATCTAAGCGCATGGTCTAAAGCACACGGCTCAAGTGCACTTAGGGCGTGTCCGTATCCACTTTTGCTAGTGTAATGACGGGAAAAATGATCCAAAAGGGTTTTCCCTATTCTCTCAATGAGTAATGGGTGTGTTTTTGGCATAACGTGCAATAAACTAATCGGAGTCTCATATCCCATTCCCTTTAAAAGCCAGTTGCACTTGCACCATGGTGGAGTCGCTATTTACATGGAGGAATTGCAAGCGGAAAAAACTGAATGCTTCCCTAGCGAGGAAACGGATCCGGTCGTGTGCGAGGTTAAAGCGCGAGCAGACCATCTACAGGACAAGCCGGATTCCACCAAAGCATTTTTATCTTTTTGCACATAATAATAATCTTTTACATTGTAATCCTTTTATTTTCAATATTTGGCATGTTTGTGTGCTGCTGCGCGTCCCTGTGTGTGTAATAAGCAGAGTGTACGAGCGTTGTGCACCCACCTGTCTAACGCGCTCTTTAAATAACAAAAATATTGCGCCATTGGCTTTAGACCAGGTTTCAGTTGGTCAGTGGCGCAGTTTATTTCAGTTGTCTCTAAATAGCATCACGCCAACAATGCACCTGAACACACCTCGTTTTCAGACCAGCATGCCCAGGGGCGCACAAATGGACACAAATGCATTTGCTATTCGAACAACGTGGCGCAGGAAGTGAAAATGATAACGGCGTAAGGCTGAAACTAGCAAAAAACACTTGCGTCACGCCTGGCGCCGCATTGTGCCAGGTATATGATAGGGCCCATGGAGTTATACTGTGTGAGTGTGTGTGTTTAGCCGAAAGACTAATTTATATGTATGTAATAAATGTTTATAAATGTTTTACTAAAAGCACAAATCTAAAATTATTATATTATATTTTTAGCCTGTTATATTTTGTTAACAGTGATTTATGCTATGTTTTTGTGTGTTTGTTGCTATTGTTGCTGCAGCTGTTGAAGGACTCTATAGATTTAATTTAGCTGTTTAGGTCTTTAAAGCACTCAGTATTCCAATCACTTTCTATACCACCTCTCAAGTTTGTAGCCTTGTGCCTCTGTGTTAAATTGACCGTTCTGTCTCAGACCAGTCATGCATTTCAGTAGTGAGGACAGCTTTCCACCAGAGCCCTCCTGATTAGAGCCAGTCAAAGGAGAGTCGATGGAGGGTGAAAGCAGAGCAAAGTACTGTTTAGAGCGTACACACATTCATCTGGAATTTTTTTAGGCTGTTCGGACCGTGCCGTATGGTCGCTCTTTTATGTGTGCAGCCAACCCATGTTCAGCACGCTCTCATTTGCAGCAGAAGGGGAGCTGGCCAGGTCAGTTGTCTCGCAAGAGATGGATCTCCCAAGTGCTCTGGTCTGAAACCGATTTTTCAGCTATGTTTATGGGACAAAAAAGAGAAATGGGGAAAGCGGTGAATTGTGTCTAACTGGCAGGACTGCTGAACACATGCTGTATTTGTTGATTAATTCTCTGAAAAAGGCAACAGATGGTAATGTTTTGCATCTGTCAGAGCAATTACAGAATCAATCAACCTACCCCGACCTTCACTTCAAATAGTCCTAATTTATTTATCATCAGTGGCATAGGGGTTGCATATCAAAATTTGTTATGTTTATTGAAGTACATTTACCTCATAAGAGTGATAAAGGATTGTTATTGCAGATGTAGCCATATCACAGATACAACCATATTTGCTTCATATCTCATTATATTCTCTCACCTATAAAGGGGGTATCTGTCCATATACATTTTCAATGTTTTCCAGTTCAGGTGCAAGGCAGTTACTAAATCATCTGGTAGATATTGCTGCTTTATACAATCAGTTTCAGTTGGCACATGAACTTGCTCTTTTGGTCTGCTCCAGAGCTCACAGTCTTGATGTTTTTCATGTATTTTCTGGTTTGTGTTGGATTTTGGTTTGTAATTATTTTTAAATATATGTTGTTAATAAGAAGAAGAATGTTTAGGTCTTCTATTATTATTATTTTATTGCTATTTTTTAAGGGGGGGTATAATGCTATTTCATGTATTCTGACTAAACATGGCCAAAGTTTCAAAACACGAGTTGGACGAATGACGGAGTATTTCTGTGCCAAAAATTCTCTTCCAAATCCTTACAGGATTGGGGTGCTTTTTTTCGAGTATGGGCCTGAGTGACGTAAACGGGGGCGGAATTCCACGTACGGGCACTTCTCCCGGAAGGGCACACGCACACACACACGTCGACCAGAGCGAGAGAGCAAGAGCATGTCCATCAACGCGCACTCGGGTTTACAGAATTCGTCAGCAGCGCTGCACAGGTCACAGGACTTCACGAAATCAACAACGTCACCAAAGAAGTGTGTTTTTGGTTGTGAGGGAAAGATAACCTTGCTTCCCAAAGAACCCCGCGCTGAGATTTTTGTACTCACGCAATACATTGATGCACTCTCGATATTTGTTATTAAAAGAGATACTGATATTTGCAATCACTTTTTTATTTGTTAAAATGAATGTAGAATATCTTGTGTTTTTCCATGGCTGCTTGAGCCCTCAGGATCGCCGCTTATGGTTTCATAAACAAGGCCCAGTTCTACGCTGGATTTACAAATCGTTTGAAACTAAAAGATGGAGCGGTCACAGCGATAATGATCCCGGTCATGAGTCGGAACAGCAGGTGGTGAGAAAAACTGCTTTAAATGTCTGTTTTGTTGGCAATAGGCGCCTAATTGCATATAATGTAAACAACACGAATATAGTTAATTCATAAATTCATTATTCATCATTCACTATACGCTATATTCATTATAGTGATTCAAAAGTTATCCGGGGATAATGCAATGGTGTATTGCGTGTGTTTAAATATATTTGTTTAGCTGACCATTGATAGCTTGCAGCTGATCTCTACACAAAAGCTACGCGTGCTCGTGACAGCTCGTCACTCTATCTCCGCTCACACGACACGCCTCAGTGCTCGGTATGAAGGATGTGAAGGATGCACTACTACTCTGTAGGTAGATTAACATGAGATTGGCAGAAACTGTGTGTGATACCCCCCTTTAATAGTGTAAATGTGTGTGTGCATTCACAAACAGATTCGTGTTTACGGGAAAATAAAATTGTATAATTGTAAAAATGAATTTTCTTTTAATTTAAACCGTTACATACATAGCTTGTTTGTGAATGCAAATACACACTACTTAAACTTAGAGAGCCATGAGGACCTAGTTCTTGTTCAGCTGTTTCTTTTCTCAGAAAAAATGCTATATACAGTATATATGAATTGATAACCTGTTTTTTTTCCCAAAAAAATTTTGTGTATTTCATTTCAGTTGTATTATTACTCTTACACTGTTGAAATTATTTCATAATTTTAAGAATTAAATTAGGAATAAGAATTGTTTGACAAACCTCAAAATCTGAACCTCAAAATTCTCAAAAAGAGAATCATTAAGAACCAGTGTTGGGGAAAGTTACTTTTAAAAGTAATGCATTATAATATTGCATTACTCCCTAAAAAAGTAACTAATTGCGTTACTTTGTTACTTTTTATGTAAAGTAATGCGTTACATTACTTTTGCATTTTTATGTTTTTCTCACCTGTGCAGGGCTTGCTTGTTTTGTTTTTTCAAAAAAGTTCTATTTTTGGCAAATGTAAAAGGCATTTTCACACCAAAAGTGAAATGAATAAGCTTCAGGCTGATCACAAATGTGATGTTTATTTTTATAGTCATTTTTGCATATTAGTATGGTTGAATTTGTTTTCAATACATGGGAAAACAAAGTAACTTGCGTTTCTTATTTATAAAAGTAACTCCGATATTTTGTTGTAAATTTAAAAGTAATGCATTACTTCACTAGTTACTTGAAAAAGTAATCTGATTATGTAACTCGTGTTACTTGTAATGCGTTACCCCAAACACTGATTAAGAATCACTATATTCCTTTACAATTTCCCTCCCTGCATCTCTGCATCTTTGAATCCGAAATTACTCGATTTCTAATCTTAAAATTTGCCTGCAACAGTTTGGTCGGGTCGAGTCGCAGGGTCTCGTTTATGGGCCATGTTCGGGCTTCAGCTCGTCTGTATGGATCTGTGCTCAGACTCCTCAACAGTCACCTTCACCGTGTTAATCTTCTGAGTGTAGAGGCAATCAGGATAGTCATTCTCTCTCCTTCTGCACAAAGTCACATTCATGTTGTAAAATAGGTGATGATGGCTGTCGGATGAGATGCACGTGGGGGCACAGCCTCATTGGAGTCCTGTCAGTGGAGAGAAGAGGCCCTTTCACTTAGTTTTCATCCACTGTGGGAATTCAAGAGTCTTGTCTAGTTTCAGGCACGAGTGTAAATCCACTCCACGACAGCTCTGAGCCCTGTTTCTTAGGTGGCTTCATCTGTAAGACTCTCACGCAGAGGCTGAGTGTCTCCTCTGTGGACAGCTGTCCAGCATCATTAGGCTTTCTCCATCAGGGAGACACGTGCCCACTGTGGCTCACCTCTGCAGGTGAAGTGAGACGAGACTCAAAATCTCTGTTCCCTTCAGCAGAAAGCCTTTGTTCACACTGTACACAAATCCGATTTGGTTTTAAAATCCGATCTGATCCGTCCGCAATGTCATTTTGCAAGTGATAAAATCTGATCCGTTTGTTCAGACCATGTAGTCAATATCCGCTGTATCACTATCTGTTTGCTACAGTATGTAAGTGTCAGCACAAACCTAAGAGACTTTCATTTAAAACAACTGCGAATGACTGTCAATGTAAAAGAGAGGACATAAAACTGGAAATTGTACCTCTGCTCCATCATGACATCTCACTGTGATGTTGAACTCACAAGGCACATCAGAGAACATACGCCATAGAAGTGTTTTATGCATATTGTGTGCCTAAAACTGCTGACTCTATTGCTCATTCACTGTTCACTACATAATGAATGTCACACAGTTCGATATATGATGAAACGGTGAGCAAAAATTAGTGTATTTGAATTTTGTCATGTACTGAATAAGAAAAAAAAAAACAACTTGACACCTGATCTGACCATTGAGATCAGATTGCAAGAAACATTTTTTTAGGGGATTTCAAACCACATATTGGATCAGGTTTGTAAAAATAGATTTTTTAAAAATGTAATTTACTCCTGGAAAAGATGAATTTTCAGCATAATTTCTCCAGTCTTCAGTGTCACATGATCCTTCAGAAATTCTGATATGCTGATTTGCTCAAGAAATGTTTCTGATTATTATCAATGTTGAAAACAGTTGCTGCTTAATATTTTGTGGAAACACAAACCCTTTTTCATGATTCTTTGGTGAATAGAAAGTTCAAAAGAAAAGCTTTTATTTGAAGTAGAAATCTTTTGAAATGATGTACAAAAGTCTCTTCTGTCACTTCTGATCAATTTAATGCATCCTTGCTGAATAAAAGAAAAAACTGCCCATTTGAACGATAGTGTATGCAACATAGCCATAGCTTTGAATTTGTACTAAGCAGTAATTTGCTTTGTTCTTTTTTTCCACTGATGGATTTTCTTATCCATTATTACTGTACCCTCTTAAAGGATTCATCAACGACCCAAATGACTCTTGACAATTTATAGACAAAAAGTACTGTAATTGTCACTCTTCATGTCATAATCCATTTTGTAGTCTAACAATAAGACACTTTCGGACCGCTTCTGTTTGACTTGATGCTCTAAAATGTACTCGTTCCATGAGAAAAGAATAAAAAATTATGCATTTTTCATGTCCTGCCCTCTGTAATAAGTCACACAGGAGCCAAAGCTTCGGGTCCTGCCTCCAGTATCATGCAAAAGAGCGGACAAATCTCCTCGTTGTGACTTCCGTACGTGAAAGCTCATAATTTCACGTTTAAAATGATTACGGCCCCTGCGAGGCTGCACAGGCTCCCCGCTGGCATGTCGCTCCCTATTCGGTGCCGTAGCCAGCCGTGCAAACCGAGCTGCCTAACAATGAGCCAGATATTAGGACCGACACTGCCTGTGGTAAGATGCCACACTCCCGATCCAGTAATTGTATCCAAAAGTATTATTTCTTCCCATGGAGATGCTGCAGTATCCCTGCTGTGTTTCTGTCTGAGCGGAGGGGAATAATGAGGCTGGCTGTATGCTGCAAGGAAGCTGTGGACGGCCTTCATCATCAGGATGGGTCGCTCCCTCCAGAGCCCAGGAGCCTGGCTGCAGATCTCTGCCATTGTGACCAGAGGCAGAGTTACGATCCAGACGCCATATATCATACAGCAGCTTGCTAAAGCAGTCAATGGCCCTGATTAATCACCTCGGCCGAGCATTGCTATAGGAGGACTGATTGAGTCTGGATATTAGGGCTTTATTTTTTTTTACACCCTCCATCAATGCCACATAATAGATTAGATTGCATAGTGCCTGAATTCAGTCACTCGCTGTGATGTGTGTTGCAAAGTCATTGAGAATCTTGCTAGAAAATGTCAGTAATTCGTCAATGAAATATTAAGTGTGTCCACGATAAAAGAAATGAAAGATCTTAAAACATACTTGCCAAGCTCTTAGAAATGCTCTTTTTTTAGTCATGTTGGTTTGGTATGGTTTTGAAACACTTTTATAACATTTTCTAGGAAGGTTTCAATTAACGACTTTAAAAATGTCATGTGGTGTAAGCAAGTAAAGAGTAGTAACATATTTTCCTTAAATCATGAGTACATGTGACACATTATAATGATTATTTAAAAATATATATATATTTAATAATATTGACTTTTATTATAAAATATTTTGTTTGTATTTGTTTTTAAATATTTAATATTTTAAAGTATTTTCTTTTTTCCCATTATGTATTCATAAATATCGTTTTGCCTTGCCTTGTCATAATTAGTGTTGGGGGTAACACATTACAAGTAACTTTAGTTACGTAATCAGATAACTTTTTCAAGTAACTAGTAAAGTAACGCATTACTTTTTCAATTTACAACAAAATATTTAAGTTACAAATAAGTAACGCAAGTTATTGTAGTTCTAGGCTAAATGTGAACATGCATTTACTCATCTCGCACAAAAACATTCAGTATTCAATATAAAACAGTGAAACGCAAACTCAGAATTTTATGCAAACCTGTAATAATTAACTATATGAAATTACTCAAATATACTTTATGTATTTAATCTCACTTTATAAATCAATGTCTTTGCTGCTGACATTCAATGATATAATTCAACCATACTAATAAGCAAAAAATTACTTTAGACTACGTAATTACTTTAGACTGCGTTCCATTCGGAAGGGCTCGTCCCTATTCCCTAATCCCTTCAAAGGGTTTACCCTCTGGAGTGAGAGCTTCGAAGGGATGAAGGGTGTAGGGGTCAAAAAAACTATTTTTTTGGAACGCACTTCTGCGTCATCTTAACGAGACAATCAACGAACGAAGCGCCTTCGTCGCACATTTTGTACGTTGGTTTATTTATTTATTTATTTTTGGTTTATCGCACTATATTGTATATTATGTCTGTATTTTAAACATTTGAATGGACTGATAAAGGGAGCTGTAAAGTTTTTTTGTTGAAGTACAATGTCGTTTTGATCACAATAATGTACCAAATATAACTCGTAAATATTACAGTAGTATAGAAAAATACTATACATATATTTATAGGTAAAATCGAACTCCGAGCCTCCTGTACCCATTCTGTGATGCCAAACAACTTCCATGTGCAAAGGATCATGGGGGCCCAAAGTGTCCATCAGTTGTACCCTTCGAAATCCTTCATTCCGAAGGGCCCTTTGAAGTGGCCAGTTTTAAGCACTTCGGTTTGGAACGACCCTTCAATATGGCGGCCATGATCGTTTTCACTCCTTTCGGAGGGCAATATATCCCATTTGGAACGCACAGCATATTTAGAAATAAGAGTGTTGAACTTCCTTCTTCTGTATCCTATTCTTCTTTAACCCAGAATGGCAGCACAGCTGAAAGGTTTGTTTGAGCTGCGCCCTCTACTGTACAGGCGTAAATATGCATTTCCTTCAGCCTGAGGCTTATTCATTTCACTTTTGGTGTGAAGGGCCTTGTTGTTATTAAAAAACAAACAAGAAAGCCCAGGTGAGAAAATGTAATGCAAAAGTAACATAACGCATTACTTTTCATAAAAAGTAACTAAGTAACGCAATTAGTTACTTTTTTAAGGAGTAATGCATTACTTTTAAAAGCAACTTAAAACCAACACTGATTATAATGTCATGAAGTCAAATAATCTGAATTTTTGTGAAGTTTCTAAATGTAATTTCAGGAGGAGTGTACCCATCTCATCTTACAATCAACTGCTGGAGCATATAAGCAGCCGTTCACCTTGCTCCGGCATCAGCTGTTTTTGCATCCCTCCACCTCCCCAACTCCACCAATATAATTTAGGCATTTTGCTATACCCTACTCATCTTCCAAACATCAGTAGTCCCACTGGGGGTGTATATCTAAGCTTGAGTCGAAGCTGCTTCGTCAAGCTGCGGACAGCAAGCCAAATATGTTTAACCTTAATAGCTTAAGGATTATATGGGCAAACAAACACGTGAAAAGACACTTATTGACCTTGACACACAGCCATGAGGTTTTCTCTATTATATCACTTCCTGTTTAGGTTTTTTTTTTTTTTACAAGCGTGTTGATTGCACTACATGATTTTCATGTGATGGCATAGTTTAAAAAAAATAATATATATATATCATGCCAAACCACTTGATTTATTTTCATGATTTTCTTTCTTTTAATAAGACTTTTTCTTCATCCTGAGGTAAAAAGAAAAATGTCCAAATGAATTTTAATGCTCATCATATCAGAGGTGTATTAAAGTCTGTGTATGATTTGTTGTTCAGTCAGTCAGTGTTTTGATTGTGATGTATCAGCCTTATGAATTACCCTTGAAACAGCAGCCATGTTGACATCATGAAGGCTAGATTTGGCTCTCTCATCCAGCATGGGGAAACTTGTTTAGAATGGCAGCACTCTCTCTCGCTGTCCCTTTCTCTTTCTCTTTTGGCAGCGTCAGTACATCCTCGCTCCTCTTGACATAACAAGGTCCGGTTCCCAAGCCCCTGCATCAGATGCGGGCAGCAGATAGCCCCAGCGATAAGTGGCTTTTCTCCTCTCTTTTATCTCGCATGGAAGAGCTTTGCCTTGGAGCTTTGCATTCACAACATTGTGGCAGCCCTTTGCTTTTCCATATCATTAAAAGCCCCCAGTGTCTAGCAGGGCTGGCATGATGGCAAAAGGCCTGCTTGTGGCAAGAACACAATAAGTGGGGCTGGAAAGCCTCCAGAATCACATCGTACCGAGCCGCGGCAGTGCCTCACAATGTGTAACGCAAGTGTGTGTAATGCCAGAGTTTCGCAATCCACCACCTTTGGATTTAGTGTGTGCGTGCATGTGCCTCAAGTGATCCTTTGGTACAAAGACTCGGGGAAAAAAGTATGCAAGACTTCCTGTGAGGCTTAAAGAAATGCTCACATGCTGCCATCTTGACTATTAATAGCAAAATCTGCAAATGTACTAAATATGTACTTGCTTGCTTGCATGCGTGAGTGTGTGTGTGTGTGTGTGTGTGTGTGCATATATGAAATGTTTATAGAAATGCAATCTTTCTGTTTTGTTTTGTTTTGTTTTTTTCCAAACAAAGTTGCTTTGAATTGTCAAACATGGTTTACATAGAAATATATTATTTTAACCACTAATGCCTGATACTTTAGTGGAAATCCATTTTTAACCATTCATGTGCAAACCACCATATATGATTACCTTTGTCCCTTACCTATAACTCTATATGTCTGTCTGTCTTATGTCATTGTCTATTTGTAGCCACATAAATTGATGAAAGTGATAAAGTACCTCTGAAGTATTTTCTAGAATCTCCTATTACAGGGGCCGTAACCACCATAGACATTGAGGAGGACAAGCCCTCCCCAATAATTAGAAATGGCTAAATTGTATATATGTATTTGCTAAAAATCATAAAATAATTTGGTTGCTGAATAATGCATTCATAAAACAGTCATCAAACATTATGTTTAGCTACTTATTAGCCACGTACTCTTTCACTACTAAAACGAAAGCATTTTATTGGAATTTGCGCTCGTACTCAACATTTTTATGAAATTAAAAATGAAAACATGATATTATTTGATTAATATGATATGATTAATGAAACGTTTTGCGTTTTTGACATATTAGACATATGTCAACCCCTACCCCCACCGCCCAAGACATGGTTACAGCCTTGTTTTATTGTACTGAAATTTCTTAAAAACACATTTTTTTTCTTGTTTTGAAATAAAAAGAAACACAAAAATGTTTTTCTCTTATGGGACTGAATTATTTATGCATTAGAGGGTTAAAAAACACCACATTTATGTCCTTCACAAAGCTATAATATGTGTGTGCAACGTTTTAAATTTTCAAATCATATTTGCAATAATATGAATGTTCAGCTCTGGTATTTTCAAAATATTGTTGCATATTTTCTCCAGTTATGACAGTTTAGATCCGTTGAGCTCTCTGTCTAAAAGCAGCTTCAGATACTGAATGTGAAGATCTTCTGAATATCAAAGTTGTTAGAGACAAAGGGAAGACGACAGCAGGTGAATGAGGAGCAGCATGCTGTGAGGAACTGAAGAGAGTTTGTTTAGAATTCTCCATGATGCTCCGCCTATTTGGGAAAGCAGGAAAGTGTGTGTGCGTATGTATGTACATGAGAGAGAGAGAGAGATCTTTTGATACTTCTGAGCATGAGCGTCAGTCTGTTTATGATTCAGCTGTCTCCTCATCATGTCTGTTAACACTCGCACCACCACCCGCCTGAACCGCTGTCAAAAAAAAAAAAAAAATCCATTTATTGTGCAGTCTCGTGTTTGGCATTGGAACCAATCAGCGGTTATTTTTAATGAGGTTATGGAAGCCACTGTAAATTCACAGATCAATATTTCACCACGAACCATAAACAAGTTCCTGATGTGCTACGGGAGAGTTTGAGAAGGTCAGACTCAACAGGAGAAATGTGTTCCTGGAAAGATAGTGAAGGATGGGTTTCACACACACACACACAAGGTTGTGATCCCTCAGCATATGCTGGGATGTTCTGCTCAAACTGATATATGTCCCCTCGGTAATCTGTTCATGCTTGATTAGAAAGAAATATCTCTGCAGCGTTTACGTTGAAGGTCAGGAGCTCCAAACTTTCAGGAGATTTATTCCTTTTGATAGTATAAACAAGTGATTAGACAAACAAGTCTCTTGGACTTGTTTGAAAGGACCTAAAATACATTTGTCCACTTAATGTAAACATGGCTGAGGAGAGATGAAATTGAGGTAACAGTTTGGGAGTGTGGCTAATCTACAACAGGTGGACCCGATTTAGACTGTGAGAGCTGAATTACAGTAACATATCCAGAGATGTTCCGCAGCATGGAAGTAATTTACAGCACGTTTAATGGTACGCGGCTATTTGTGTGTGTGTGAATGTGAGTGCAAACATCTGAAAGAGCCATTAACTGAGGGCAAAACAAGCAGCCTTTAAGAAAGCACTTGATGTGGGCTGCACTGTGAGGAAATCACCGTGCCAATAGTTTGTCTTGTTAAAGGACAGACAGGCAGGTGCTGGAGAGGGCAGCTTGTCTAGATGAAAGGACAGGACCTCATACTGAACACTGAAGGCAAATGGACCAGTGCTTGACGGTGCTTCCTCGCTTATAGAGGTGTGAGTGCTTTCTGCTGTTTTCACTTAGATACATGTTGTTCTATAAAAAAGGAAGGTTTATAGAGTAGTTTATATGTGGCACAAGGACACTTAAGAAAATTGCTTAAATTTCAGCTATTCAGTGCAGTTTGAAATTTAGATTTTTGGAAAAATCATTGTCTTTATTCCAGTACAAATTTTCAAATGTTCATAAAATAAAATTAGGGATGCACTGATATTAACATTTTGGCTAATACCGATAACCTATAATTCTTTATATTTGAAAGCCGATAACCTATATATATTCAAAATTACAAAAACAAAAGTCTCACTATTAAAAGCTACTGTTCAGTATATTGTATATTGTGCAACTGCTTTGTTTACGGGGTTTCCAGGGTAACCGCTGGATTTTTGCTGTTCTATTAGTGCACTCTGCGGGCAGAGAGTGAACGTGCACTTTCATTCTTGTTTACATCTGAGTGCGCGTGTCCCTTTGACGTAGAATACAGCGGTGTTGTGCATTTTATACGGTTGATGGGGAATGTATTCTTAAAATGTATCATAAAAATTTGAATAATGCGTAATAATTATTCACGGTATTTTGAAGTGCCCATGATAACAATATTGTGCATATTCATTATCGTGATATATCGTATTACCGAATATAGGCACATGTCTAATGACAAGATTTGTGCTGCACATGTTGCACTTAAATGTATTTTCTGTATGACTCCAATCTTATTGCAAGCGATTCAAAACCATCATGGTGAACAGTGTGCATCTGAAGTGTCTCAGTTGAAAGAAATAATCCATTATTTATCAGCTTTAAAATATATAAAATATATTTTCTTATTGGGCCGATAAAAAATAACATTAAAAATGAACATATCAGCCAATACCAATATGGTGGACGATATATCGTGCATCCCTAAACAAAATGCATGCCTGGTCATGGATGCATCTCACGAAAACATGTTTTGGTGATATTTCAACCTAATAGAAAGGAAAAAAAATGCACACACACACAAAATTTATTATATATACTGTATATTCAAAAGTTTGGGGTCAGTAAGATTTTTTTTTACGTTTTCTCTTCTCTTGTTTGCTCGTTAAGGCTGCATTTATTTGATCAAAATTATAGTATAAACAGTAATATTGTGGAAAATTATTTAAAAAAAATTCTATTGTAATATATCTTAAAGTGTAGTTTATTCCTGTGGTGGCAAAGCTAAATTGTATATATGTATTTGCTAAAAATCTTTCCTTTCATAAAGGATATGAAGCATATTTTGTACAATTATTGTAATGTCAAATGTTTTACATCTGAGTTTGCAAGCTTTGTTATTGTTTTAAAATTCCCTACTGTAATTCAAACATGAAAAATCAACATGATTTTATTTGTATTAATTAAAAGAAGTACAGTACATACTGCCATGTTGTATAAACACTTTACAATATAATTTTTTTTCATTGCATTAATGATTTTTTTGGGATTATAATAATAATAATGCAATAATTCTTGATGGTACAATTATTTGAATTATTTTTATCATGCAAAAAATGATAAATTGATTTTTTTTTTTTTTTTTTTTTTTTTGTCGACAGGCTTTCTAAGATCCGCCCATAAATATGCCAAACAGAACTGCTTTAAGGCAGAGAGACATGTTTTCAGAAAATATGTCTTTAAAAAGTGTCTTGACTTGTTCCAGTTGGCACATTTGCTACTTGTTTTAAGCGTCAAAACCAAATACATTCATTATTTTATTTTTTATTTTGTCAACAGCCATTTGTTTTGCAGTCAAAGGCATATACTCACAGGACTCTGACATCACAGTACTGCCACACATTCACAGCCTCTGTAGGTCACACTGACTTTCAAACTGATTCACTCATGCTATCTTTTGCCTCTCCTCCCGTTCTTTTTCTCCCTCTCCCTTTCCTTTTCTTATGCTCTGAGAGCTGCATTCTCATGAAACGCACACTATATAGAGAGAAAATCAAATGCAAAGCATGAAAAATTCTTTTATGGTGCCAGTGTGGTTCAAAGCTTGGATTAAGGGTGGAATTTAATATGAAGTTTATGATTTATATGACAAGCTCCCTGGAATCAACTCGCTGACTAAATTTGCGGTTTTTGTGAACATCATCAACATTTTCATTGATAAATGTTGCTACTGCACCAACCCAAAGAAATGAACAAAGGCAAAACTAAGAGGTCTATTTTAGGCCCTAGTCAAAGATGTTTTTTCAAACATCCCCCTTTTCTCATTACAGTATTACAGCGAGAATTTGGTTTTCCGTGTGTTCTGGTTTGCCATTCTCTCTCTGCATAATGGTGACCTAGATAGAAAAATATGCATTGTGGTTATTCATTCCAGCTTATTCTGTTGTGTTCCCTGTGATTTTCTGCCCAACAGATTTAGCCTTTCTGTGTTAAACATCGTTTTTGCTGCTGTATGGTTTGAATGGAGGCCAAATAAAAAGCTGAACTAAAGATTATTTCAATTGTCCCTGTTACAGGAGTTATGTCAGTCATCCTGATCTAATGCGCTGACTCTCCGTTGCAGGTTCTGGCAGGGCGAATACACTGTGGCCGTGAGCATCAACGACTACTTGGACGTGTACTGTCCGTACTATGAGAGCCCCCAGCCTCACAGTCGCATGGAGCGCTACATCCTTTTCATGGTGAACCATGATGGTTACCTCACCTGTGAGCACCGCATGAGGGGCTTCAAACGGTGGGAGTGTAACCGGCCTCAGAGTCCCGACGGACCTCTGCGCTTCTCCGAGAAGTTTCAGCTCTTCACCCCTTTCTCACTTGGTTTCGAGTTCAGACCTGGGCACGAGTACTATTACATATGTAAGTGTGTGCACCATTTCAGAAGTGGCATGTGGTTAACTTCTAAAATGAGAAGTCAAAGTCGACTTAATGTTGCTGTGGTTCTCGACCTTTTTGACTCCCCGTTGTCCACAACAGTATTCGAAGGCCTAACACTTTTAGTTTCTGTAAATTTAATTTTAGGATTCCTGAAGATATTTATTTATTTATTTATTCATTCAGTTTTCTATTTTCAGTTTTAACTTTTCATTAATCAATTTGTTATGTGCTTTGGTCTTTTTATTAGGTTTTTTGAAAACACTTTACAATAAGGTTCATTAGTTAAACATTAGTTAATGTATTAACTAACATGAACTAACCATGAGCAATATATTTGTTACAGTATTTATTAATCTTTGTTAATGTTAGTTAATAAAAATGTTCATGTTAGTTCACAGTGCATTAACTAAAGTTAACAAATACAACTTTTGATTTTAATAATGAATAAGTATCTGTTGAAATTAACATTAATATTAATAAATGCTGTAGAAGTATTGTTCATTCTTAGTTCATGTTAACTAAAACAGTTAACTAATGTTAACTCATGAAACCTTACTGTAAAATGTTTGGGTTTTTTTTCTTTCACTTATTCACTTTATTTCATAAAATTTATTTCACTTATTAACTTTCAGTTAGTTGCCCAGGCAATGGTTTTTAAGTTTTTATTTAGTATTTGTTTTATTTGATCTCTTCTTTATATCAGTTAACAAAAATGTTTTTAATAGTTTACTTTTTGTTAATTATTACAACACTACCTCATATATTCAAGTTTTCCAAGACAGTGGGAACCTTGGTTCTTCAAAGAAAAAACAGTTGTTTAAGGAGGTGAATCTAAATAAGAAATGTCTTGATTTTTAGTTGTTTATGCTCTTATTTGTGCTTGTTTTGTCTTATTTTAAATAATTTAGTCATCTTCAGATCCCTTTGAGGTTTTTCTGGGGCCCCCTGTTTGAGAACTACTGCTCTGTAGCTTATTTGTTTAGTACAAAAAAGCTCCATTTACATTTGATGTTTACACTGTTTTGAGGTTAAAGGCATATGGAACATCATTATACTGTACGTTTTATATAATACTATTAGAATTTGTATTGATATCATAACACACAAAATATTACTTATTAAATCCAAGTTTCATTAAGTTAATGAACTAAAAATGACTTACTACAACAAAACATAAGCATATTTTGTGTAGTAATTATTGGCTACAACTAGCTGTTATTTATTATTTTTTATACTGTTTTTTAATCAGTAGTCAACAAATGCTTTGTAAATAGGTTTAATTATGGTCTTAAAAACAGAGGTACATCTTTAATTATATAAGAGTGATTACTGTACGTAATTTCAAATTTATTTTGATTCGAACATGAATTGTTTTCTTTGTAATTAGTTTGTTTCCACCAGCTTGACCCATTCATGTGGATTTGTGGACCGGCTGTGAACATGACAAGCAGGCATTATCGCATTGACAGGGTCAATCAGCCAATCACAGAGACTCCCTTCACGTTCAGCACTCTTTAGAATCTCTGAGAACACAATGAGCTCCAGGGAACCAGGAACGCTGCCTAATGCTGAAACCTGAGAAAAATGAGTGTTTTACGCAGTTTGAGCTTGTATTTCACACAATTTGTTTTGCTATTTCTTTTCTGCCATTTGTATTTTTTTTTTTCTTGCATCCTCGGGTGAAGAAATAAAAAATGGAGAAATAGAGATGCTTTAATCTCAAAAGCATTTCCTAAATGAGAAACATCCGATAGCTCATTCCCATTATCCTCACAAAGCTTTAAACTGGTGTGTTCAAATGGAAAACTTGTCCTTCAAGCATTTGTTTTACTGTCCTCCAGTGAAGACAATTTGGTGTGGCTAAACCAAATTAAAAGTAGACATTAAACAAAAAACAACTTTTTTTTACTTCAACCGCCTAGCTGTTTTAATAAGATAACATGAAAGACTTGTATCAGGAAGGTGCCGGGAGAAAACAGGGAGCAGCAAGCAAATCAATAATTTATATGGTAATTACAATTCCTGACATGGGAGGCTGTGGCATGGGCAGATGTGGCTGGGCCGGGAGCCACCTGTGTACAGTACAGAGAGCCTGGTGACTTTGAGCTCTCGCCGGCTTTGTGTCGCAGAGCCGCACTGTCCATCAGCAGCCATCCGCACAGCGGCCGGACGGGCCTTTCTTTCTCCCATGGAGATTGCCACAGATCCTACATGCTTTTCATTTGACTGCTGATTATTCCCTGATTGACAGCTCAGACTGAAAGGGAGCGAAGCAGGCACAGAGGGGGCGTCGTTCTGAGTCAACATCCCCTCCACCCAAGCCCCCCTAAATCAGCAGGGCGTAGCGCTGCTTATCATACACGCCGCAGTGTTGTCTCCGTGCACGAGAGAGAGGGAGCGATGCCACAATAAGCAGGCAAAAAAGTTCAAAGATACCCTTCAACTCTGTGTTTCTGCCCCCAAACTGATTTATAATGCATCTGCCTTGCATTGTGAAGGCTTTTGTTTCAGGCTGAAGGGGCAGGGCTGGAAAAGGCCTTCGGATACCCCCGCTCCCCCACCAAGACGGCCCCATTCAGCACCCGAGCCGCTCCCTGAGAGGATTGTTTAGATACCGGCAGCTCTATGGGCGTCACGGTCCCTTGGGGGATTGATGCTTTGAGGCAGGGTCGGTGGGGTCAGCGATGAGAGATGGATCTGAGAGGTTATCATGGGGAAGTGGGGGCCGATCTCGATTGTCTGCTGGTAAAAGAACACGTCCATCAGACCTGGTCAGACTTAACCCCCAGACTTCCCTCTCTCCGTCCGTATTGATCGGCTGTGATGACATCTTGACAGGCGTCTTCTACACAGCTGCCGGCGGTTGAGGTTGGGTGCTCTCCAATGAACCTAGGATCCGGTGTGGTGGACATGCCACAAGAATACACAATGACCTGGGATGGGCAATGGGGTGGTGGGGGAGGGGTGTTCAGGTTAAAGAGAAGACATACTTTAGAACAGGGTTGGATTTTTTTTTAGGGATCGACAGAAAATTTGGGTTGAAGACGTGGTTAAGAGAAAAAAAAAAACAAGATGCATCTGCAACTTAATATGTAAATATGTGAATAAAATAAAGGATTTTCAAGATAATATTTGAATAATTTTTAAGTTTCAGCTTTAATTGGTGATAAAACTATATACTATATTTAAAAGCCAATAATCTATTTTTGGAAACAACATGTAGTCTCTCTATCATACTTAATTAGTTAATATACACTGCCCGGCCAAAATAAAAAGGCGCTATTTGGATTTTAATGGGCAAATACTTAAGAATCTATGGATGGATGCATTGTAAATACAAGATCTTGACCAAAAATTGATGCACCTCTTGATGGAAATAACATCACAACATTTATTTCCATCAAGAGGTGGACATTTCATTTCATTTCCATCATTTTTTGGTCAAGATCTTGTATTGACAATGCAAGAGGTGAGCACTCTGTAAAGTCTACTCCAGCACATCCCAAAAACTTACACTGAGGTTAAGGTCAGGACTCAGAGGTGCCAATTCATGTGTGAAAATTATTCTTCATGCTCTCTGAACAATTCTTTCACAGTTGTAACCCTGATGAATATTGGCATTGTCATCCTGGAATATGGCCATGATGTGTCTTTCTACATGGTTGTTTAAGAAATGAAAAGCTACACACTCCATCTTTAAGGGTTAAAAGAACCGTTGACAAACATATAACATGCAACTTTTTTTTTGGACCGGGCAGTGTATGTATATATATAGAGAGAGAGAGAGAGAGAGAGAGAGAGCAAGAGAGAGAAACATAAGAAGTTTGGGGTCAGTAAGATTTTTTTAATGTTTTTGAAAGTGTCTCATTAAGACTGTACATATTTGATAAAAAATAAGACTAAGTTCACTCATAAAACTCTAGATGGCGCTGGCTAATTGGTCCTTTAACTCAACCTGCTCGTAATCACGTCGTTATCTATAGAGAACGTGATTGGTTCCTGCTGTATCAGTGGCCAATAAGCTTGCATGCTCAACCTTCAAATATTTGGGTTAGCAGTGCAACATGCTTTCAGAAAATCCTCCACCTTCCCCAGCTTCACCTGTATAGGTCTGCTATGGGTAATTAATTTACGCTATATTGTACAGCTATTTTGACTAGTTTAAGGCATCCTTGCCAAATAAATTATTAACTTAAAAAAAAGTCTTACTGACCCAAAATATTTAAACTTTTGGCATTTCTTGCTTGTATTCAGATAAGAATCTATACCACTCTGACTATGACTCGTACTACAACTGCTTGAGCAGTACATTTAAATATGCTGTTTTCTTCATGTGCTGGGTTTTCTTTGTGGACATAAGACTGCAGCCAAGTTGAAGTAAATGATTTTACTCTACCCTTCTTTCACACAAGACCCTTATAAGGAAATAAGCAGGAGATTTGTTGTGTCTGGAGTACAGAGATGAATGAAGTAATCTGTCAGAAAGCTTGTGTCTGGGGAACAGAGATGAACCGTGTTGCTGATGTTCTGGTGGAGCCGATCTGATGGTAGACTGCTGGCTGACTCAATAGTGATTCTTTGCTCTCAGGTCACTGAGTACTATGTGGGGTAATTTGCAATAGGAACACTGTGTCGCAGGCCATTGTACGTAATGACACCAAGCTGGTGAAGGTCATAGCAATTTCCCCATATTGAAGAAATTCTTAGACTTTGTTCTTGATTTGGTTGTCAAGGGGTCAAAATCACACTCAGGCTTGAGACATTCACAAGTATCACCTCACAACAGCAGGAGGATCTTAAAACAGTTTGATTCATTAGCTTGCTGAATGATTCTGTTTGTCACAAGCACATTTAGCTCATTATTTCTCTCCTACTTCCTTTTCAACAGCCTCTCCTCATCCTAACCACGCTGGCAAGCCGTGTTTAAAGTTGAAGGTGTATGTGAAGCCTACAAGTAAGTCATGCTTTCGCCCTGTCGGAATAGAAAATAATATCCCTTAATGTGTACAGGCCAGCCTTCTGTTAGGCATAACAGGAATGCAAATAAGCAGTGTTTGACACCTTTTCCAGGAACATTTTGTTAATGAGATGTCATATTTATTTTCAAGCTGCGAGAATGTGTTCAAATGCAGTCTGCATCCATCCAAACAGCAGCTGAGGTCTAATTGGAACGATTAGGATTTTACCTTCATCACTCACCAATGTAAACTCAGTATTAAAAGGATAGTTTTCCCAAAAATGAAAATTTCTACTCGACTAAAGTATATAGTATAACTGTATTGTGAGACTACAGTATACAGTATCATTGTTTTGTAGCTAAAAGTATATAAAGTGTGTAAAGTATGCAAATAAAGTATGATGGAAACCCATTTATTAAATTCTTAGATATGCATAGAAAAAGACTAGACAATAATAACTGAATAATTCACTCAGAAAAGAAAAGGAAACAGTGAGTGTTTTTCCATTTTTGTGTGTGTGCCAATTTCCCCAGATATGAGTTTTGTTCTTTTGAACACAAGATAAAAATGCTGTCTTATTCGCAAACCATTTTTATGAAATTCAGAATTTGCAGCTTGCATCAAAACATACACTGCAGATTAAAAGTTTGAGATCAGTAAAAAAAAAAAAAAATTAATTGGAAATTAATACTCCTTTTTCTGCAAGGACACATTAAATTAATCAAAAGTAAAGACTTTTACATTGTTTAAAGAAAATCCATTTCAAATAAATGCTGTTCTTTTGAACTTTCTATTCATCAAAGAATCCTGAAAAAAAATGGATCAAAGTTTCCACATAAATATTAGGCATTACAACTGTTTTCAACATTAATAATCAGAAATGTTTCTTGAGCAGCTAATCAGCATATTAGAATGATTTGTGAAGGATCATGCAACACTAAAGACTGGAATAACGATGCTGAAAATTCAGCTTTGTCATCACAGGAATAAACTACTTTTTAAAATATTAAAATAGAAAACATGTATTTTTAAATTGTAGTAATATTTCACAATATTATTGTTTTTACTGTATTTTCAATCAATAAATGCAGCCTTGGTGAGCATAAGAGACTTCTTTTAGAAACATGTAGAAATCTCAAACTTTTAAACAGTATTCCAGGGCTGCGTTTCACTTCGCTTTTAGACACACTCACAAATTTCCCTAAGTACTTCCCGTCGGGGGAATTCCTGCCGCCATTTTGAAGTGCGTTTCACTTAATGAAGTGCACGAGTGAAGCTTATATAGTGGGCACTCGTGCAACTTAAGCAATAACTTATGTCAGAGTCAACAAGACTGAGGGAAGTTAGCGAGGGAACGGCATAAAAAAAAAAAAAATTAAAAAAACTGGAACGCAGCCTGGGTGTCTAAACTCGGTCCTTCGTCAACTCACATGCCTGGAAGTTTCTAGTATACCTAGTAAGACCTTTAAAGGGTTAGTTCATCCAAAAATGAAAATTGTCATTAATTACTCACCCTCATGTCATTCCACACCCATAAGAAGTTCATCTTCGGAACACAACTTAACATATTTTTCATAAAATCCAATGGCTCAGTGAGGCCTGTGTTGCCAGCAAGACAGTTAACACTTTCAATGCCCAGAAAACTACTAAAGATATATTTTAAACTGTTCATGTGACTACAGTGGTTTAACCTTAATGTTATGAAGCGACGAGAATACTTTTTGTGCGCCCCAAAAAAAAAAACATAATGACTTTATTTAACAATATGTAGTGATGGGCGATTTCAAAACACTGCTTCATGAAGCTTCGAATCGAAGCCTTACGAATCTTTTGTTTCGAATTGGTTCGGAGCGTGTATTAAACTGCCAAAGTCACGTGACTTTGGCAGTTTAATACATGCTCCGAACCACTGATTCGAAACAAAAGATTCGCAAAGCATCGAAGCTTCATGAAGCAGTGTTTTGAAATCTGCCATCACTACATATTGTTGAATAAAGTCATTTTATGTTTTTTTTTTGGGGCGCACAAAAAGTATTCTCATCATTACATAACATTAAGATTGAACCACTGTAGTCACATGAACAGTTTTAAATATGTCTTTAGTAACTTTCTGGGCATTGAAAGAGTTAATTGTCTTGCTCGCAATGCAGGCCTCACTGAGCCATTGGAATTTAATGAAAAACATCTTAATTTGTGTTCCGAAGATGAACAAAGGTCTTACAGGTGTGGAACGACATGAGGGTGAATAATTAATGACAGAATTTTTATTTTTGGGTGAACTAACCCTTTAATTAGCTGGTTCAGGTGTGTTTAATTGGGGTTGGAGCGGAACTCTGCCAGACAGTGGCCCTCTAGGAGCAGCATTGGACACCCTTGTTTAGAACAACAGCGTTCAAGTTCCAATTGGAAATCCAGTGTTTATTTTAAATTCATTGGCACAGATATGTCAGGTTCATGTAATCTATGAAAACGGTGTGCGAAATGTGAACCAGATCCTCCGCCTCAGTAATTAAACTCTAATTAGGTCAGTGCTGTGGGCCCCTGCTGCTTTGAGTAAAGGTATGCATTTCCTAGTGCTTCCACTCCGTGTGCTGTCTCCCTGTGTTTGTGTGTTTCAGATGGTTCGGGCTACGAGTCTCCAGAGCCCTTCCTGACTGATCAGAGCCAGCGCTGCAGGGCAGACGGCCCGTGCCTAGCTGTGCTGCTGCTGCTGGCCTTTCTGCTGGGCCGCATTTAAGAAGCTCTGCCGCTGCCCAGACTGCCTACCGCTCTCCCTCTATCCATACTCCCTCAGGGAAGCCCTCTCATCCAGCCCCCTAGTCCACAGGCTAACGTGCAGTCATCCCCTTTTTTTTTTTTTTTTTTTTTTTATTGAACGAGCTCCTCGCAGCTGATCCGAGGACAGAGACGTTCGCCCTGCTTAGTGGCTGATGTAAAGCAGTTGTGAGACTTAAATACCTGGAGTCTGTCGTGGAATGTGACCTTTTATATATGCTGTCATGTAATCGAGGCTTGTATTCATGTGCCATTTTGTCACATTTCAGGGCGTTGCGGTTTACAAAAGATTTCAGACACTTATTTGATTAGCTATAATGCCCCCCGCATCGTCTTTATTCCATACTCAGCCCCTGTCTATCCAGAAATAAAGGGATTTTTCTCCCTAATAACAAATGACACCAAAGGACTCTCTTCAGAGTTTTAGTTTTATTTTCCTTTTGAAGGGAGAGAAGAAATGTGTTTTGTGGTAGCCAGCAGCTAGGGACTTAGTGTTAGACATTCACATGCATGTGAAACACTGTGAAACAGAAACTGATCTTCTTACAATAGTAACAATATATTTTTATTAGCAAAAACGAAACAAAAGTAGACCTTCTAGCCACTCTTCTAGTGTACGGCTCAGCTGTTGGAGTTCAGATGAGACGCAGCCAAATGTCAGTGCTCACTGCTGGCCTTCGCCTCAAAACTATGTGTCTACTGGTGGGACAAGGACACTGAATCTCCGAGATGAGAATAATCGCTTTGGTGCAAACCCAAATGCCGCTTAATAAAACTCTGCATTGGTTTTTCTTTCCAGCTCTGTGGGACAAACAAGCAATGAAACGCAGTGTGTGTTTCAAAAAATGATCTGTGAGGATCAGGGACTAGCTACTTTTAATTCACCGACGCACGCACTGCGGGCATGGACGAAAAGGAAATGGATTTTTTGTATTCTATTTCATGTTATTTTTGTAGCATTTAAAAGCAACATTAATTATTCATGTGATATAAGGAACGGTTTTAGCGTCTTGAGTGGCGATACTGTGTGTGAGTCAGCAGTCAGATGTATTCAGATGGGCCCACTCTCTCACTCTTACTGTTGTTATTGTGATCTTGTCAAACTGTATTCAGTATTTAAAGAGACAGAAAGCATTTCTTTCCATCTGATTTGATTGTGTCCTCTTTTTAATGTGACGTTTTGTACAGCCAACATGTTCTGTCGAACTGAAGAAACATGCAGAAATTAAAAATAAAGCATTTTTGTCTACGAGATGCACAAGATGCATTGTCTGAAGTTGACAGTTGACATTTTGACTCCGCTTTGTATAGCATAGATGTTATATGAAATATTTTAGAATTGGATTTCTGCAGACATTGATGCTAAAGGTGCTAAAAGGTCTTTTTGACTGCTAAATTTTCCTGATCTATAAAGTTATCTAAAGGTTTTATGTAACTAAATTGTGCAACATTATAGAAATGTATGTATACTTATAAGAATACTTGCTATTACGACTTCTATTTTGAGATAAAAAAAAAAACAACTATAGATATCCTGTTTATAATTAAAGTACATGATTAAATCAGCAAATTATCAATATCCCCCTTGTAATAAACTAATACTTTTATTCAGCAAGGATGCATTTAATCAATCAAAAGTGACAGACATTAATAACGTTACAAAAGATTTCGGTCACACTTTAGATTAGGATCAAATTCTCACTATTAAAGGATTAGTTCACTTTCAAATGAAAATTAGCCCAAGCTTTACTCACCCTCAAGCCATCCTAGGTGTATATGACTTTCTTTTTTTTGATGAACACAATCGAAGATATTTTAATAAATATCCTGACGCATCCAAGCTTTATAATGACATTGAACAGGGGTCCATCCACATCTATCCATCATAAATGTGTACTCCACACGGCTCTGGGGGGTTAATAAAGGCCTTCTGAAGTGAAGTGATGCGTTTGTGTAAAAAAAAAAAAAAAAATCCATATTTAACAAGTTATGAAGTGAAATATCTAGTTTCCGCCAGACTGCCTTCCGTATTCAACTTACAAAGAAACAGAACTGGCGTTGCGTCAGATACGTTTTTTCCGTAAGTTGAATAGGGAAGGCGTAGGACAATATGGATTGTTTTTTTTTTTACACAAATGCATCTCTTCACTTTAGAAGGCCTTTATTAACCCCTTCCGGAGCCGTGTGCAGTTTGTTTATGATGGATGGATGTGGATGGATGCACTTTCTTCAGCTCATACTCATAACCCCTGTTCACTGCCATTATAAAGCTTGGATGCATCAGGATATTTATTAATATTTCTCCGATTGTGTTCATCAGAAAGAAGAAAGTCATATACACCTAGGATGGCTTGAGGGTGAGTAAAGCTTGGGCTAATGTTCATTTGAAAGTGAACTAATCCTTTAACTAACTATTAACTATGACTTTTGCCTCAAACTAATTACTGCTTATTAATTGTAAGGTACTTGTTAAGTTAAGGTATTGGGTAGGATTATGGGATGTAGAATATGGTCATGCAGAATAAGGGATTAATATCTGCTTTATAAGTACTAATAAACAGCCAATATCCTAGTAATATGCATGCTAATAAGCAACTAGTTAATAGGGAGAATTGGAGTCTAAACTAAAGTGTTACCAAGATTTCTATTTCAAATAAAAGCTGTTCTTTTTATTAATCAAAAAGTCAAAGTTTCCACAAAAATAGAAGCAGCTGTTTTCAACATTGATAATAAGAAATGTTTCTTGAGCATCAAATCAGCATATTAGAATGATTTCTGAAGGATCATGTGATGCTGAAGAATGGAGTAATGATGCTGAAAATTACATTTTAAAGCAGAATACTTGATACAAAAAGATATAATAATAATAATAATAATAATAATAGGTACATGAAATAAATGCAGCCTTAGTGAGCATAAGAGACTTCTTTCAAAAACATTAAAATATATTACCAACCCCAGACTTTTTGAACAGTATAATGAATAATGGTGCTAAAAGCAAAATAATATCAGGTTTTATGAAATACTTCAGGTTGAAAGTAAATAAAACAGAAACTTAGTACATCATTTTAAAAATATTGCTATATCCAAAAAACAAATTTTGTCATATCACAATTATTGCCCCTATATTTACACTATATCGATATAGCCTCCCACTATACAAACTCCTTTTGCCATTTTTTTTCACAAAGATTGTTGCTTCAATATTCAATCAAATTTTATTTTATTTTAAGGTTTTTATTATTATTATTATTGTTGTTGTTGTTGTTGATGTCATACTCTTTAAAAAAAAACTTTCCTTAAGGGAAGCTTTTAGCCCTGCTGTACCCTGCGCATTTTGGATTATTTTGTCCAATGCCCTAAAAGACCAGCCTCAAGAAATCTCTTACTTAAACCATGCAAAATGTGATGAAACATGTTTAATACTTTAGCAGAAGTTATTCAGCTTATTTTTACACAGACATTGAAGATATGATTGCTTTGACGCTGTGTTTTCGGATGCGGGACGGCTGGAATGAGTCCTGGTCATACATGACTTGACATTCAGGCGGGTGTCTGCTGATACCGGCTCTAGGCTTTGGCCTGGATGCTCATCCATCTATTAGGTGAGGGATCAGTAGCCTGGCTGGGCTCAGAAAAGTGAATGTCCTATCTGAATATTTTATGCAATGTAGACTATGATAAAAAATACATGCGCTAGAAAAGCATCAGTGCAGGATCTGCAGACTTGGAGATGGTACTGCAGATGCAAACCAAACCGCCAGTTAGAGGCAGATATTAGAGGCACTGAACTTATTAAAATGGCTAGCATAAATGGTGAGTAAAAGATTTAGGTCTTACATCTTCGGTCTGTCACAGCATGATGCGCCTTATGCTGTCATTTGTAATTATAATTTTACAAAATTTTAATGAAATGTTAGACTCAATATAAGAAACACAGCATGTGTGTTACATGCTGATTTCCCCATGAAAAATAGACATTTGCTGCCCCCTTGTGAATGAGACCTTTTACCTTTGGTCTGTTGAGTGTTTTCTCTATATTCATATTGTCAGGTGATTTATGCCACATATAAGTCTAATATCAACCAGAACTTTGCTTTTGATTCAAATTTCACATATTTAAAGGTATAGTCCACCCAAAAATGTAAATTCTGTCATCATTTACTCACCCTCATCATGTCTTTCCAAACCTGTATGCATTTCTTTCTTCTGGTGAACACAAAAGAAGATTTTTTGAAGAATTTTGATAACCAAAGAGTTAAATCAACCACAATTTACTTCCAATTGTAATTTGTGTCTATATAATGGAAGTCGATCTCTGTATCTCTGCGGCGCATACAGCCTCCAACAGTTCCCTGAGGTAAACCTGAGGTACAACACAAACACACACGTCTCAAGGCTCCTGAACAGTCATTACATGTTGAATCTGTCTGAGACTGTCTGAAAGCGAGAAAAGCGAACACGTCGACAGCTGAGCATCTACAGAGAGCACACTTCAAAAACTATTATGAAATGAAAAGGTTTGTGAATGAGCAGGAAATTCTGTGCAGAGATCACAGGAGATCAATGTTTTTGATCAACAAAGAAATACAAGAGCTTCAAAAGACTTTGATGGACATAAACCTGATAAGCGGATATTGTCACAAAGCCTACGCTGCTCATCTGAGATCAGTGAGTATTGCCTTTTCAACTTGTAAAGAAACCAAGAAAGAAAACACATGTGGTAATATTGACTTTAATGTTGAAAGCGGTGACTCAGTGAAGTCCAAACGCATGTTTAGCCAGAAGCATGATGGTTTGGGTGATGAAACCTCTGGTGATTGTGAGAGGGATCTGTCAGAAGTCAAACAGCATTCACTGACTCTACAAACGTATAAGAAATGCAGCACTAATAATTACATTTCACCACATAAGGATTACTTAAAAGCCTCATTGTCTCATTTTGAGTTATCCTCAAGGGAATGCAATGAAAAAGATGAGGATAAAAGCGATGGATATCCTCAGAAGACTTTGCCCAAGAGCCCTTCATATATCGCAAAGACAGATCTGAAGAGCAGTTCCTCGACTCCTAGACATTTCACCCTTCACAGAAGAGCAAAACAAGTGCATCAAAGGCGACAAAAAGTCACTCTTCATAAGAGTCCTGCTCCAGGAATGAGGAGCTCTTCGCATGAACAGGATTGTTGTTATTCAGTGAGTATACAGGAGCAAGACCAAGACAGCAAGACAATGTCAAGATACTTACAAAGTAAAGACGGCATGGACAACGGCAGGGGTCACATATCAAAAGCAGCCATTAAGCACAGCCTCGATCTACTCATCAAAGAATACAGTCGTTCTCAAAATGCTGATATAGTGAACAACAATAAGCAGAGGGGTTTGCAGGAAAAGGTGTCTAACTTTGTGTCAGAGCTCAGATGTGACGTTCAGTTTTCTGTTTGTACTTTAAATAAACCAACTTTATAATTCAAATATTATACAGAGGATTCTCAGAACTAGCACATAAAGACCCACATAACACATGTCAGATAACAAGATAACCATTCTCCTAAAGTTGAGTAATCCATTCCTTGTTTCATGAATTTTATAAGCAATTGATTGGTAAAGCTTTCCACACTATTATATGAAATTCATCATCCTCTGAGGGATTCAATTCCTTTCTATCTGATTCACAGTTCATGCACGGCTAGACATAATGCCCTACATTCAGTTCATCAATAGAGGCATCAATATCATTCTGCAACGTTTTCAGGCTTGAAAAAGAAGCATGGACGTTGAAAAGATGTACTTGTTGTGTCTGCCAGAGAGAGGCTGTTGCTAATGGGATGTCTTTCCATGTGACTTGTTTTTCTTATTTTGTGAATATCTTATTTTAAGAATGTAGGAACATTTGAACACAAGTGCAGAGCTGTTTTTCTAGTGAATGAACAAAATGGTTCAAAAAAAAAAGATAACGTAGACAAAGCTAATGTACTGATTTCACCTTGTCTTATTAATTTATCATAATCAAGGAAATCTCATATTCATATAAAGCAAGACAAACATTTAAAGGTGAGTAAACATTAGCTATGAATTACCTCCAGTGCAAACTTATTTCAATAGAGAAACCAAACAGATGAAATCTTGGCTAATGCATTTTAAGCACATCTTTGTATCCTGTCACATAAATCAGTAGCTCTTATCCTTTTTGACTCTTCTTTTTTTTTTTCCAAGACAATGTTTGAAGGGGCTCCTATCTAAGCTGATTTGTACCTCAGGTACTTTATTGTAATAAAAATAAACTCAAAAATATAATGTCAGTTTAATGTAATCTTTCAATTTTTTTGGTTTCGCTAATCATCCTTAAAGGGATAGTTCACCCAAAAATGAAAATTATGTAATTTATTATTCACCCTCATGTCGTTCCACACCTGTAAGACCTTCATTCATCTTCGGAACACAAATTAAATTATTGTTGATAAAATCCGATGGTTAAGTGAGGCCTTCATTGCCAGCAAGACAATTAACACTTTCAATGTCCAGAAAGCTACTAAAGATGTATTTAACAGTTAATGTGACTACAGTGGTTTAACCTTAATGTTATGAAACGACAAGAATACTTTTTGTGCACCAAGAAATGAAATAACGACTTTATTCAACAATATCTAGTGATTGCCGATTTCAAAACACGGCTTAATGAAACTTCGAAGCTTTACGGATCTTTTGTTTCAAATCAGTGGTTCGGAGCGTGAAAGTCACATGATTTCAGTAAACTAGGTGTTATGTCATAAGTGTTTTGACATTTTAATGGTTCACCACTGGGGGGCGTGACTTTTGGCAGTTTGATACATGCTCTGAACCACTGATTCAAAACAAAAGATTCATTAAGCTTCGAAGCTTCATGAAGCAGTGTTTTGAAATTGCCCATCACTAGATATTGTTGAATAAAGTCGTTATTTGTTTTTTTGGCACACAAAAAGTATTCTCATCGCTTCGTAACATTAAGGTTGAGTAATTAATGACAGAATTTCCACTTTTGGGTGAACTAACCCTTTAACATTTGCTAACCAAAAAAAAAGTGAATTTCTAGAAAATATTAGTACATAGACTACAGCAAGGCCATTGCAGCAAACAATTGTAATCAAGTGCATGAATTTACTTAAGCAAATGAGAAACTGCTTTTTTGATAACCCTAACCCAAGTGGTATAGGTGATGTGGAGATTGAACAAGCAGTTGCAAGAATTTCAATTGTGATCTGAGAAATGTACCAAAGCAAATGAGGAAAAACTGTGATATAATGTTAATTTAAAAAAGAGTAAGCCTTATTGTGGCCCCTGAAGAAGTTTGCTGAAGCCCCCTAGTGGGAGAATCACTATTCCAAACCTTTCATCTGAGCAAATGCTTAAAAATAGTTTTGCTGACAAATGTATATTGTGCCCATGTATGAATTTCTTTACAAAATAAAAATGTTAATCACACATTTTCAATGAGTTGAACTGGCTATTGAAGGTATAAAGCAATAAAAACATGCCAAATATTTGACATGTAGTAGTCCAATAAATACCCAGTTTTTGTTACTTGCAAAATACTTTTTGCCCAAAAGAACAAAAATTACTTACAAAATTACCTGTTTTTGCCTGAAATAAAATAATTACATTTAAAATGGTTCATGATGTTTTTGATGTTATGGTTTCTAGTGTTAACTAATCATTATGTGCCAGGAGACCGTGGTGACATGTGGCTCATCTCTCGCACTCTGAACAGGTTGTAATGAGAGCCAGTGGGGTTTCAGCGTAGCCTAACAACCCTTGTGTTTGTTTCTGCAAATCAGTCAGGGGTCTGTAGATTGCTGCGCTCCTGATGATTTCACACTCTGAATTGATTGCCTCTTCACTTTTCCAACTACGTGCTCATATACTTGAAAGTTTTACAGATTCTTTTTTACTAATAGCAGATATGAATACAAATTTAAAGCACTGTGTGAAAAGCCTATGTTAAACTGAATTTTAGTAAACAACATCATAAGATAATCTGTGACATTCAAAGCTTGATTGACTAAAACTGGTAGTCAATACAGTTTAATAGTTTTATATTTGATACAAATTTCTAACCTACAGTGTGCAAAGAAATGCACAAGTACTACTGAGGAAGATCATGTAACAGCAGGCCACTGAAATCTCATCACAGTCAGTGTCAGAAGCCATAGGGGTGATGAGCATCAACAGATTAACACCTGACAATGAATTATCCACTAATGAAGCAAAAATCACTTGAGTTTTTGATATTAACATCACATTTATTCCATCCCACACCACAGGCATGTTCACACACTGGTATCAATGCCAGAATGAGAGAAAAATTCATCATTCATACCACAATAGAAACACTTTTGTCCAAATCTCAATATAACAGCAGCTGCAAACCAAACATGACTTTTAAAATGGTCGCACAACAGTTATTAAGAATGCTTTAGGGATGTGAGGACTAACAAAACTTTGATGACTGATGTGAACAAACTACAGTAAGAGAATCTGGACATAAAATCAATCACATGCATGAAAAGTAACATGTAAATGTTAGTCTTGTGTACTCACTTTGAAAAAGCCATCAGAGATGAGTAAGTGATCTCTACTCTCACTATCTAAATGTTCTTGATTAATACCAAAAAGTGACCTGCTGAATTAGTCATATAAATAAAGTTATGTTTTTATACACAGTGAAAACTGTAATAATACCAGATGTACCTCTTCGACCAGCATCTTTAAAGAAAGCAAGCCTATTAACGGAAGTAATATTGTTCCTACATGATGACCAGAACAAATCTCTGAACAAAAGCACACAATGTCTTTCTAAAGTCCTTATTCCCGGTTTGCTCATTTCAAAACTGGGCTGGCTGTGCAGGTGAAGGAAAACCGCCATGCTGAACATTTAAACTCAGCTCAGCAAGTCTGGTTGGAGGCCAATTCTCTGAAGCACATCCTCAGGCATGCAAAACACAGGGTTCACCGGTTTGATCTGCTCATCTCCCAACAAAGACAGACCAGCCACACCAAACAGAGTGTGGAAAGGATCCACCTGGACAGAAAGACAAAAGAAAAATATAAATTATACTCATAACAAATCTGTTTAAGAAAGGTAAGTCCTATAGAAATAACATGCAATTATTAATGCATATGCAAAATTTCATGTGGCAAACTCCACAGAGCTTACGCACATCCTGATTTTGATTATTAGTTAGACGTGTTCCTGGGTCAACATATTTTGTTGATCCTGGAACAACATTCCTGTCCGAAAATTTAGCCCTAACCCTATCCCTACCCCTAAACCTAACCCTACCCATTACTTATTCCTTAAATCAGAGGGAAATGATAGATGAATAGCACGTAGAAGCACCTAACCCTGGTTGTATGCCTAAACTTGACATAAACTGTAAACTTGTCCCTCAAATCTGATTGGTTGATTGGAATGTTGTTTCAGGATCAACAAAGATGTTGATAGAGGAACATGTTGTACTTGGTGAAATCAGGTTCTGCAGAGCTTACCATGTCTCCAGGCCTGTCAGCGAAGAATAAAATCATCCGCAGTTGTATATGCCATCAGATATAAAACAGTATCTAGGATATGGTTTCAAAAGATTCATTAATTTTTATTTTGTTTATTTGGTCAATTTTAGTTTAGTTTTACAGTGTACAAATAGTTTTAATTTAATCAGATTTTTTAAATTATTTAAAATATTTTAAATACTTAATTTTTTTTTATTTAATTTTTTAATTTAAGTTTTTATTTATATTATAGGCTATAAAATAAAAATAATAAAAATAATAGTGACATGAATGCATGTTTTATATATATATATATATATGTCACTATTATTTTTATTATTTTTATTATTTTATTTTACATTAATTCTAAATTATTTTAATTGTAATTTTAAACTATACTCAAAACTTGTAAAATTACAAACAATGTATGTAAATTAACAACTCCGCTGTTATTTTAAGCATTATGACATTAATGAAAAATTACATTAATTCACATATTTACTGTATTTTTTATACAATATTTTTTCTTTTTTTCTTAAATTACAAACAAATGTACATAAAATTCCAAAAAAAAAATCAGTAATTAAATAGTAACAAAACAGTCAAATGACAAAAACAGTCAAAAAGATGGCAGCCAAAAACGCACAGAGACATCAATAATCAACATATGAATCTCAACAATGGTGACAATCAACAAAGCTTTTTTGTGACTTTAGTTGCTTGTTTTGTGACATTTATCTGAATTTTTTTTTTTTTTTTTATTGTCACCATTGTTGAGATTCATACGCTGATTCTTGATGTCTGTGTGAGTCCGCATTACCTTGATAAAACATTTTCTGCATAATGGTTTAATCAAATTGCTTATAGCATTGCAGTAATATTGACATGTAAAATTGTAACTAATATTAAACAGTTTAGTCAGAGAATCAGACCACTTTTTGGCAACTATATCATCACTTAAAAAAGAACCAACATCATCTGAGTTTTTCTTGCTCTTTTTGCTATAATAAATATGTAGCAGAAACCCAGTTGTCAAAGGGTCAAGAGCTTAAAGCAAGCACTGACCACCAGGATGGTGACTTCAAACTTTTGTATTTTAGTCAATAAAACATCAACATCTAAACCTGTTAATTCTCAATAAGAACTTTAATATGAAATAAAGTCTGGATTGTAATGAGTGAAGATGCTGAGATCTTGAGAGATCTGTTAGTGTTTCATGTTCTGTTGGGATTTAAAGGGTTTCTGTATCGTCTGTTTTGTGGGTCACCATTGTGCTGAAGAGTAGATGAGCCAGAAAACACTGGTGTCATGCTGCATGTTGCTTTATTTCAAAGGCAGTGTTTTGTACTTTATGTAAATTAGGATATTTTACATTTATTTTATAGACTTTGATTGGCAGCTGTTGCTGAAAGTCCTTTGACCTTTTTCTTTTTTTTTTTTTTTGCAGTGAAGGTGTTTTATTGTATTAATTCAGAGAATACCTGTAAAATAACAGTTTTTCTGTAGAAAATTTTTAATGATAATTTCTGTTAAAAGTTTTTTACATTTTATTTAAATTATAATATTTTACTTTAATTTTAAGGTTTTTTGTTTGGCAACCGTAGCTGACAGTCATTGACCATTTTTTTGCGATTTATTTTTTTTACAGTGTACACTCTTAGAAGAGATTGAACCTTTGCAAATATGAACTTCTAACTATAATAAGGTTCAAAGTTGAACCTATAGGTTCTATAACTGTTGTGCAGTTCATTTTAGAGCCTTTGTTGTGGCAGAAGGGTTCAGATAAGGACCTGGTCTGTTGTCAAGGTTCCTTTATGAACCTTATAAGATGGACTGTAAAAATGTAACTATTTTGTCATTAGCTGGGGCCCTTGCTTTGCTTTTAGCCTCTGAACATACTGAACATGCACAAGAATGGAACTTTTTATAAACTTTATAAACTGTAGTTATAAACTTTCTTGATATCTGTGATAATATAATGAGTGTAGTGTCATTGTGCGACTCTTTTTATAGGCAGTAAGATCGCAAATTTGATTGGATTCGGAACTTTTAAAAAAGGTAAGCAAATTTGTTATTTGTTATAACTTGTGTTATTTGTTATATTTGTTTGTTGTTTTATCTCTTTTTTAATGTTAGTAACAAGATAGTAATAAGAGTGTTTATGATTCGTTGGCTATATGGATATAACTGTCTGCAGGCCTAAGATACGATCTTTTTAATTATCTACATCAGTGGTTCTCAACTAAAATTCATTACTAATTCTTGCTAATTTACTTTATTCAGTTTCCTTTTAATTTTTAGTTAAAATAAAGAAATGTATAAAACCAAAAAGATTTAAAACTCCCTAGGGTTATTTTCGCGCAATTGCGCAGAGAAAAATAACCCATAGCGCCATCTAACGTCCAACCAGTAAACCAGTATAACCGCTTTGAACGCAGAAAACTTAACATCATTGACATTTATCGTGGCAAGATTACTGACGACTTCAGAGACTGAACATTGTACTTTTTATGTTTACAAAGGTAAACATGTTAATGTAAGCATCTGTTGTTTTTATGAACGTCAAAGTAACTGAAAATATAAAAATGTGGTTAATGAGAAAGTAAAATCCTATGACTTAACACCATTCCTGAATTCTCTCATAACAGCATTTTATACTGTGGCTCATTCATTAATATATATATATATATATATATATATATATATATATATATATATATATATATATTTAGAGCATGATTGAGGCCCATTTTTTTCTCTCTCTTTTTTTCCCAGGTATCCAACAAGTGAACAGTACAACAAGGTGTGTTCAGCCCTTGTTACTAAATACCAGTTCTTGAGAAACAGGACAGGAAGGGGATATGTAAGAACATGACAAGAATTTTTCAATTTCATAAACCCTTAAATACTTCCTTGATATTATCTTGAAGGTGATACATGTTTAATTAATAGTGTTATTTTTCCATTTAAGGAGTCATGGCATGAAATTCCTAAGAACAAATTTAAGAAAGAAAGATCACCCTTGGTTGACAGTGAAGAGATCAACAGTATTCGCAGCAGATTTAGCAGAGTAAAGAACAATTCTTCAAGCATCCAACAGACATCTGACACCAAGAAGGCAACTAATAAAGAAGTAAGCCAAATGATATGACACCTTAATGGACATTTACAGCAATGGATGTCTTTATTTTTTATTTTTATTGTTTTTTATTTTTAGACTGAGGATCTATCTGTAGTCCAAGACATGTACCAAAAGAGACAAAGGCCTGAAGAGGTAAATAGAATAATCTTCAGGATTTAAGAATAGGTCAAAGTATACTGTTAATCTTATAAAGAATAAATGTATACTGTTTTGTACCGTTTTGGATTGTACTCATGTTGATTCGACTGCTTCTACTACTCTCATTTGTAAGTCGCTTTGGAGAAAAGCGTTGGCTAAATTACTAAATGTAAATGTAAATGTAATGTATACAATGTGTTCCAAATTATTATCCAAGTGACATATCAGTAGGATTTCAGTAAAATAAAAATTATTTCTCCTATCTTTTTAGATAACTGTATCAGTCTCAGACAGCTTTGTTCAATAGTTTACCATGTCTTCTTGGGTAAATGGAAAACCTACTTAAATAAGTTGTTCCACATTATTAAGCAAGTCACAGTTCTTGTGCAATATGGAGAGGAAGAAAGATCTTTCTGAAGATGAAAAGCATGAAACAAGTGCAATGCCTTGAAAAGTCATGAAAACAACTTATATTCTGCAAAAACTGAATAGAGATTATTGAACTGCTAAAAGATTTGTGAGTGATTCAGAGCACAGAAGAACTCAGTTAGATAAAGGCTTATTAAGGAAAGTTTCTGTCAAATTAATTGTATTAAGAGGGCAGCAAAAAGCTAGTGTTGAGCAGCAAACAGGTATTTATAGCTGCTGGAGTCTCAAGAGCCTCTCCATACAGGCTGGCAGTTGATTTTCCATTTAAAAATGAACCTTTTGAGGTTCCTGGAAATTGCAACTGTGGGGGAACCTTAAAGGTTCATTTCTGAACCTTTTTGAAAAGGTTCTAATTGGAACCTTCCCTTAAAGGTGCATTAATGAACAGCATTGGTTCCATTTTGAACCTTTTTAGACACCCTTTTGGTATGCATGCATGTATGTAAGTTATTTATTATTATTATTATTATACATTACTACTTTAATCCCAATTCACAACACAGACACAACCTATTATTCTTCATGAATTATTTATTTCATATAGGCATATACAAATTTGAGCACAGGACACAAAGTACAAATTAAGACTTATTGAAACTAATATAGAATATTCTCTTTCATGAAAAAAAAAAAAAAAAAACCCTGATTATTCACAATATTTAGGGGAAAAAATATTATTTACCCACTTCCCCCTACAATACATTCAGTCAAACAAACAACTGGCCATTTTAATCACTGTGGGTGGTATTTTGGTTATATATTTATATATATTTGGAATATTTTGGAAAAAAATTAATGTTCACAACGACCCATTCCAGGTATTTACATCATGTATTTACACCCACACACACACATATGTACATTCAATCAAACAAATAATTGGCCATTTTAATCACTGTGGGTGGTATTTTGGTTTCTGCATAATGGCACATTAAAAACCTTTCAACAAATTTCAGGGTGTTTCTCATCTTTGCAGCATATTCCATGTTGAATATGAAGTGTATTGCCATCAGAACAACAAGAGCCATGGTCAGATCATCCACTTCACAGACCTTCTCCCCTTCCATCAATATTTCTAGAAGAGACTCGTCATCCAAGGCACGTCCCTTTATGTACAGCACAGGGTTGGGTGTACGGGGTTCCTAAACAAAGAACAGATAATATAAGGTATAATGATATATAGCAAATATAGATTATTATTTTTTCCAAACATTTAAAAAAAAAAAAAAAATCATAACTGGTAAAATTTGCCAAATGTTAGGATGTTTTTGTAGCAATTGTTTTTGTATATTTGTAGCAATAGCCAACGATACATTGTATGGGTCAAAATTATCGATTTTTCTTTTATGCCAAAAATCATTAGGATTTTAAGTAAAGATCATGTTCCATGAAGATATTTTGTAAATTTCCTACTGTAAATATATCAAAAATTTATTTTTGTGAGTGGATATACATTGCTAGACTTCATTTGGACAACTTTAAAGGTGATTTTCTCAATATTTTGATTTTTTTGCACCCTCAGATTTCAGATTTTCAAATAGTTGTATCTCGGCCAAATATTGTCCTATCCTAACAAACCATACATCAATGGAAAGATTATTTATTCAGCTTTCAGATCAATTTCAATTTCAAAAAATTGACCCTTATGACTGGTTTTGTGGTCCAGGGTCACATATGAGTAAAATAAAGCCTGTGTTACCTTTGTGTGCCAAATCAACATTAGTTTTTTTCGCTTCAGCCAACTCAGCACAAATTTCCACCCCAACTTTTCTTCTGTGGCACTCATTAATAACTTTCTGTACCACCAGGTCCAGATTTTTCAGGATGTTTTTTTTCAATGTTTGCATCAAGTATGCTTTCAAACTCTAATATAAGCTATTAAAAAATATATATAAATAAAAAATAAAAAAACGTTCAAATGTTCATTGCTTTGAAGTCATAATTTGGAATACAATTCTACTCACAATTGAGGGGATTTTAAGGGCTGGATATTGTGATAGTATTTCTTTTGTGGAGTGATGTTTCATGTAGTCTGCCCTCTCATTCCTTGTAATTTAGTAACAAGGGCTGAACACACCTTGTTGTACTGTTCACTTGTTGGATACCTAGGAAAAAAAAGAGAGAGAAAAACATGGGCCTCAATCATGCTCTAAAATCAAGCTATTAAATTAAATTATGCTATTAATTATGCTATACAATTACCATGTATATGTGTACATCTGATCAAACAGAGTTTGAATTACTTTCGATCTCCATTTGTTCCGTCCTGTTGAAGAAAAAAAATCTCTGCTCTCCTCATCAAGTTTTTTTTTTGTATTGCCAATGGAAATTTGGGCAGCTGATAATTTGCTGGCCACACTGTTTAGGCAATGTTCTGTTTTGAGATTGGGCCATGTGAAATACCAACTGAAGTCCTACAGAAAAAGATTTCAGAGAAGTGTTATGTTTGTATGTTTATCACAACTCAGGAGAGGAGACACAAAGGTAAAAGTAACAGTTCTTTATTAAAGCGTTGGTATGCAAAAGGTCATGTTCAAACTGATTTATTACATTATAATAGTTCTAGAACATTCTGTTTAAGTGTTGCGTCTACCGAGTAGGCGTGGTTCAATCTCTGAAGTCTTGTTAGGGGAAACTAACACAAGATTTCATATGGCAATGTAAAGAAGAAGGTATAAATGTGGTGCGCATTATTGTAAATAATTGAGTCAAAGTTGGTTACAAACTTCCTTCAAAATATTCTTTGTGTTCAGCAGAATAAAAAAATTCATTTGACTGCTTTAATTGAGATAAACCCATCTAAAACGTCAATCATACAAAAGAATAGAGTCATAATATTATATTCATAATAAAAAATGTGTGTATTTTCGTGCAGCAAGAGTGACAGGGAACGCGTTACACTCTGCCAGCCACCAGCCCACCACTGACAGACCTGCTAGAATCAGACTGGCAGCTGCCACCAGGTCATGTGACCTGTCAGTGGCTGCTCCCACCAGCCAGTTGAAGATTGAACCCCCACTCCCCCCCTGTGCACGGCCCTGCTTGTAAATCCGAATCAAGCCAAATCAAATGGGAAAATCAATGCAGATACAGACTTAAACCCATCCAGCCTAACAAAATGAACTTCTCTCTCTTTTTGACAAGTATCTCATCACATTGAATTATTATAAGATGTTTTCTAAAATACTAAAAGCACTTTGAATCTGATCGTGTATGCTTGTGTATGATGTGAGTTTATTGTCTGTGTAGCCTATGTACATGTTTGCTTGTGTTAGCTACATCTGAAATTTCTGCAAACTTGGGAGCTGAGTCTTAAAATACTAAAGATTCTCACTTTGAGGTAATAGTTTTTAGCACTAATGATTCTGGCAGTCAGAAAGGCAGTGATAATACTTTGAAGTTGTTCTGAATTCTCTAGTTATAGGCTATATGTGTATGCTTGTAGGACTTTTATTATAAAAATCTTATCGCGTATGCAGCTGGTTGACTTTCACTTTCACTTTCACATTCACGAGGCGTTTGCTTCGCCATTTTCTTCAGGTGTGAATGTTCGTGGTTGAGTAAATACCTCGTGGCTGTTACCACAGCTGTACATTAACCAATCAAAATGGATTATTGTCGATATTCATCTGATGTTAAGTGTTGCCATTTACTGTGAACATTCAATATTTCATATAGTTGAACGGTTCTGTCTTAAAAACATTGAAAACATTGTTTTATTTGAGTGAACATGATTTGAACGTTTGAAATAGGCTTCACTCGATAGTTAGTGCGCATGTGTCGAATGCGTCAATTAGTGCTCAAGATTTTTGTGGACAGAGCAGAGCGCAGAAAGCGAAGTATACCTGAGCTTTTCTGTTAGGTAGTTTAACCATAGACTGAGCTTAATGGAAGATCTTTTTGTGTACCGAAACCGCTCTTAGCACTCAACATTTGCCACCCACTTTTCTAGCATCAAGTGAGTATTTATTATTATTTTAATGAAATGTGTTATTTAATGATTTGTGTTTTTTATATTTTAGAACTTAAGTTGTTCTGAAATATGACACTTGATAAACGGTGGGATCATAATCCGTTGCTGGTCTGGCTAACGATGACTGTTGCTGGTGACTAAAAAAAAAAAAAAAAAACTCTTACAGGTCATTTTATTAAGTGGCCCTCTGGAAACCCACCGATTTCTACAGAATAAAAACCCATTTCACAACAAAATCAAGTCTCTTTGTGTTTGACCTAACGTTAGTTCAGATTCACCTCGAAGTAGTATGACGTAACACATTTTCTTTCGCAGAAATCACGTGACTTTGTCGTTTCGTCTCAGTATCCTGAATCACTGCTGTCATTTAGTTTAGCTGCGATCAGAAGCGGAATCAGTATGAGGAGCCGTTCCTTCATTTTTGGGGTTTTATTACTCGTGGACGGTAAGTTACATATTTGTTTTTGTTAATATTCAGCAGTTTCGGTTTCAATATAAGCAACAGAAAATGCGCATTTGCTTTTATATTATGATGTGAATATCTCAAGTGTTTTATAACATACAAACTTTTATTACTTTTCGACTAAGAGATGTGATAAATCACAGCACCAATATAAGTGTATTTTGGAGGGTACTACGTTGGTCGTGCGTGCGTGCGTGCGTGCGTGTTTGGTGATAGACACTAGAGGGCGCCGATGGCCTGTAATATTCTGCATATCATTCGTGGATACAAGCATCAATAAATATAACTCGTCCTGATCGTGGGATAGTTTGTGTCAATAGCACTCTGTACTTGACACTAACGTGTAACATTTATTTGTGTGAGATAAATGGGACAACATTAGCCTATATTAAAGTTTGAGACGGGTATATATTTATAATATTATTAGCCTAATAGCTTTGTGTGTGCGTGTATGGTTTGTATAGGCTATCGTCTGAGTCATGCTGATTTTGGCCTGATATGACATTTTGCCTTTTCCTGCTATATGCTTTTGACTATATGATTTTGTTCCTCCTTAAATGGACGGAACGTTTGTTTGACCTGGTGCAATATTAGGTATTGGAAAACTCTCTAATTCCAATATCTGTAAAGGTTTTATAGATCAGTTCACATATAGGAGCCAAAAAATACATCATTTTTGTTTAAATTTAATGTTTTTCTTTTTTTCTTTTGGGGGGTTGGTTGTGCGTGTGTCTCTAAATGTTGAGTGGCCTGTAAAAATTTGCAGCTCAAACTTACTGGTTACTGTTTTAGCAGGATAGAAATACTGAAGAAAAATAAACATTAAATGTCAACTTGTATGAAAGTGCCTATAATAATACATTAGCATATTTGTATTAACAGTTACACATCAAGAATGTGTGCAAAAGCTGATATCTGAAACTTTGAAAAGAACTATTTTTATACATATCAATTCTTGTGTTGTTAAATTTGTTCCCTTGTTTTCCAGTTTCTCCATCTGGTTATGTCAAAACTAATGAAGAAGAAAACATGCCACAAACAGAGCAATATTCTGACATGAGTATGTTTTCTCGTCCCCATTTTTTTTTTACTATTTATAATAGATTGTGTTAAGTATATTACAATTTAACTAAGTGAATATCATTCTTAAATGATAGTTGTTATCATTTATTTGTGAATATACTGTGCAATGTCTCTTCAGATGTGTTTGTTGGTGTGGGAGATGGAGTGAAGACGCTGATAGTGATGGAGGGAGATTCTGTCACTTTAAACACTTGTGTTACTGAAATAATAAAACATGATACGATAGTGTGGACGTTTGAAAAAGATGATATCGCTAAAATGAATGAAGGTGGATTATTCTTTATATCTAAGGATGGGAGATTCAGAGATAGACTGTCGCTGGACATTCAGACTGGATCTCTCACTATCAAAAACATCAGAACTGAACACACTGGACATTATCAGCTACAGATCTTTAGCAAAAAATAAAACAACAAAGAGATTCAGTGTTACTGTCCGTGGTGAGTAGCTCTCAAGTCTTACAATGTTATAATTAAAGGTGCAGTAATGGATTTCTGAGAAACGTTGTTGAGAGTTAATCGGACCGAGTGCATCAAAACACTTGTAGCCAATCAGCAGTAGGGTCATGTCCACTCATGATGAGGGAGGAGAGACACAGCAAGAGGGAGATTTGTAGGATTGCACCTTAATAGTAGACTAAACATTAGTCGACTAATAGCCTATCAGTAAGTGAAACATATTTCACTTACTGATATAATGTTAATTTACCAACCAAACGAAGTACTAACATCTGTTTACACATATAAGTGTTCATTAAACACTGAGGATTTTGTTGCGGGGTTAGAAGGATTAAAGGTGCAATATGTAAAATTTCCTGTCTGCTAGAGCCTGTTCAAAACAAAGGCGTAGCTTGATGATGCCAAGTTTGAGCGCGAAATCTTGGGACATGGGGTCTTCACCTCACAGCCGGTGGAAAATAATCGGGATAGGACTCGGGCAGAATTCATGTTCATGGATGCGATTATTAACGTTACTGTAATATGAAGCAGAGCAGGACCGAGTGTTGTGGGAGCTGAACGTATGGTAAAGCATGGTACTCGCAGAAAAATCAAGAAATTTAGATTAAAAACAATAGGACTAAACGTGTTGAGCTATATAACAATAATTAGTTTTCTGTCTATAAATATATCAAAACAGTCGTTCCCTGTAATACATGTAATATATTAAAGCGTCTTTGGTGTTTCCATGGTTTCTACAAAATTAAATCAATAGGCGACTCCTCACACGGGAGCCTTGGTTAAAAATTGCAATTTCCTCAAGATTTACAAATAGTTGCAAACATTTGGGATATTGTAAGTACTCAAGTGAACAAAATTTATAACACTGGCCTAGTGTTTTTTGGAAATTTACTGCAAAATTCTTACATATTGCACCTTTAAATGTGTAAGATGAAAAAAAAAAACAGAGTCAACCGTAATTTAACAGTAATAAACTGTAAATTACCTTATGTAGCCCTGCCCTTTTTCAGCGCTGCGCTCCTTGTTATTTGACTTCCGGTTTGTATTTCCACAGCAATCTTACGTATTTATGAATGAACTGTTCGTTTTAAAATCTTCCCAGTCTACTGACATTTGTTAAGACATCTGCTTTAAACATTACAGTGCTCATGATAACAAGTAAACCCACTTCATCAAATAGTTATTCTTTCACAGCGATGCCAGAGAAATATAAAGGACTACCGCAAAAACGGAAGTTCAAAGACAAAAAAATTTAAAGATGGCTGCGTGCAAGTTTTTCTGGCACCCCTGCTTCCAGAAAATGACCGTAAAATCAAGGGAAAACAGTAATCATTTTATTATTTCCATGGCGACGCGTCACTGCTTGTACTGCACTGTATGACTGATGGATTGCTTTTGTCATTTTTCCTTTTTTATTTGAAACATTCACAAACTTGTTAACATGAAATATCTGATATTCCGATTCATCCATTTCTCTCGAAATACATCAATGTAAGTGTCCAGTGAACTTGGAGAAGAGCAAAGTAAACTTAACAGTTGCTTATCTATCTGATATGAATATAACGTGTCGTATAATGGAACGGATTATAACAGTGCAGCAGTTAATTAGGTAAAGAGAGGATTAACCATTACTGATGAATACCTGCTCTTAACATTGAAGGAAAGAGAAACAACAGAAAAAAAAGAGACAAGACCAACAGAAACATGACTACAACTGACTTCAGTCACAGCCTTAAAAGCAGACATTAAATCTCTCAAGATTTGATTAAGCAACTCCACAAACAGCATTACCAAATTCACGTATTACTAATCAGACTGACTTTATTTCTGTCAGACGTCTACAGAAGTTCTTATTGAGAATTAACAGAGGTTTAGATGTTTTGGTTCATTAGACGTTACCATTGTGGCGATCAGTGTTTGCTTTGGTTGGGCTCTTGACCCTTGACTTTTAACGTTAGCTTTTTTTTGGTTTTTGTGACTATCTTTTTGAGACACATTTGTAGCAAAAAATGTCAAAGAAATTTTTTCTATCAGGTCACGTTCTGATAACAACACAACTATGACGTAAAAACATGATTCACTGATTTCATCACTTGTTTCTAAACAAAAGTGTTACATTATTACATCTTAATTTGGTGTTTGTACCACCACTGTGATCTTACAGCAGAAAATGAAATAGTGTAGTCCAGCTCAAAAGACTTTTAAACTCACTCACAGAAATAAAAATTTTGAACTTCTGTGCCACTTTGACACACACATACATCAAGAATCAGCATATGAATCTCAACAATGGTGACAATCAAGTAAATAGATAAACAGATTAGCTCTGAACATCACAAAACAAGCAACTAAAAAGTCATCCCTTTTACATCAAAAACAAAAGCAAATAGTAAGAATTAAAAGAAAATAACTCCACGACATAATTTATTCATGCTACACTGCATGCTGGGAGTCATGAATGAGTCTTGCAGTATACTGGTACCCAGCATACATTGCAGCACGAAGCTTTGTGGCTTGTTACCATTGTTGAGATTCATATGCTGATTCTTGATATCTGCTTGATAGACCATTTGGTGACTTAAACCATTAATAAACATACTGCAATAATTTTCTTTTCCTTTTTTTTCCCCACTATCATATGCCTTTATAGCAGACTAAAAGTTTGATGCTGAAAAGGCAAGGGTCAAGAGCAAATACTGACCACCACAATGGTAACATCGAATAAAACATCAACACCTAAACTTCTGTTAATTCTCAATGAGAACTTCTGTAGATGTTTGACAAAAATAAATTCAGTTAATAATAAGTGAAGCTGGTAATGCTGTTTGTGAAGTTTTTCTGTCATTAATTACTCACTCTCATGTCATTCCACACCCGCAAGACCTTCGTTCATCTTCGGAAACGCAAATTAACATATTTTTGATGAAATCTGAGAGATTCTGAACCACACATAGGCTGCAACGTTATTGCACATTTTCATGTTCAGAAAGATAGTTAACGTGATTATAATGGTTTTAATCTTAAAGGATTAGTTCACTTTCAAATAAAATTTTCCTGATAATTTACTCACCCCCATGTCATCGAAGATGTTCAAGGTTTTTGATGAAAACATTCCAGGAGTATTCTCCTTATAATGGACTTCAGTGACCTTGGAAGACGATCATTTGTTTATATAAAGCATATACATTTACATTTTTTTTGAAAATGACAAATCGTTTCGCTAGATAATACCCTTATTCCTCGTCTGGTATCGTTTAAAGCCCTTTGAAGCTGCACTGAAACTATAATTTTGACCTTCAACCGTTTGGAGGCCATTGAAGTCCAATATAAGGAGAATAATCCTGGAATATTTTAATCAAAAACCTTAATTTCTTTTCAACTGAAGAAAGAAAGACATGAACATCTTGGATGACATGGGGGTGAGTAAATTATCAGGAAAATATTATTTAAAAGTGAACTAATCCTTTAAGCAACGAAAATACTTTTTGTGTTAAAAAATAATTACTTTATTTAACAATTTGAACCGTTGTCATATGTGGTGAACTTGCTTGTTTACGTCCGAACACCAACTCAGTATTGGGTTGATTTCAAATATTTGCAGTGTTTCTCAGAAATTGCTTACTGCACCTTTAAATTGTCTGAGAACAATTTAGGTGCTGTGAAATGATCAAGTTTCACCTTTATAGACCAATCTGATTTTTTTTTCTTCTGTAAAATAAATAGTTGAAAATTAAAGAAGCAACTAGCAAAGACATTCAGAGTACAGTGTGCTTCTTCTGAGCAAAACTTGTAATAGAAAAATGTAATAGAAATATGAATATTATCAGATCCATGGAATGAAACTGTAAAGTTGGCTATTACACCAGAATTAGATTCCAAATGAGATTTAAAAGATTTATTTTATAACCATTTTCAATTCAGGTAATTGTGTGAAATTTATCAACACCAATAATTTCAGCTTAATCACTTTTCCAAAACTGTTCATGTGTTTGTGATAGATGAAGTGATGTCAGTGTCATTGATGGAGGGAGATTCTGTCACTCTTCACACTGATGTTGCTAAAATAGAGAGAGATGATCAGATACTGTGGAAGTTTGGAGGCGTCCTCATTGCTGACTTAAATGGCATCATAGATGCAAAATGGAAAAATGTGATCAAACTGAATGATCATACTGGAAAACTCACCATTAGAAACATCAAAATCCAACACTCTGGAGACTATGATTTGGAGCTCAATAACAGCACCACGATCTTACACAGGAAGTTCAATATTGCGGTTAGTGGTGAGTGGCTCGAAATGTTCTATAATATATTGTTTTTTTAATGATGCTGTTGGGTACTGTAATTATCAAATTATATTTTATGGACATTCAAAGAACAGTTTAAATGCTCAAATTCACAGCTAATTTTCCATTAAGGTAGACAAAAATGTTTCAGCTATTAAAGGGATAGTTCACCAAAAAATTTAAATTTTGTCATCATTTACTCACTCTGAAGTTGTTTTGAACCTGCATGAAATTCTTCCTTCTGTTGAACATAAATGAAGATATTTTGAATATTTATTATATATATTAATATTTTTTTTTTCTTTTTTTTTTTTCTTCTTCTTCTACATACTATAGAAGTCAATAAGGGCTTAGCAACTGTTCGGTCATCCACATTCTTCAAAATACCTTCTTTTGTGTTTAACAGAACAAAGAAACTTTGATTTTCATTTTTGGGTGAACTATCCCTTTAATATTATTCATGTGTAATTAATAACATTTGCTTGCTTGCTTTATATTCTTCAAAATATCTTCTTTCTTCCACAAAATAAAGAAAATAATACAGGTTTGGAACGACATGAGGTTAAGTAAATTATTACAGACCTTTCTTTTTTGGATACACTATTTCTTTAAGCAATACAAAAAAATGTGATATTCCAAAGCAACACAGTGAAGGGTTCCTTTGCACGTCAGTTACAGCCTTTGAGTTTAAAAGGTGCACATTATCAAATCATCAATAGTAACATTAGTATGAGGAATGAATTAATTTGTAAATCAGCCTGTCTGTCAACATATAATGTTTTCAATAAGATCAGAATAGCAGGAATACATAATTAATGTCTGCTGAACTATTACAGACCTCCCCAAAAGTTCACATTGGAATACAACTGGTCCAGTGTTGTTGACCTTGACCGGGCTCTTGATCGGGATCGGGATCGGGATCTGTGTTATGATGAAGAAAGGTATGATTAAAGTAACCTGGTGCAACAAGAATGGTAAGTATTGAATTTTAAATTGAATTATATTTATCGTAAAATTAGACCATTTTATTAAATGATTATTGTGACAATCTCTTTTGTTATAAAAGATTCTCACTGTAAAAATTCTCCTAACTGAGGGGAATGTAATAGATACCACTGAAATCTTTGACTGTGGAAGATCCTGCTGTTTTACTTGATCACATCTGCATCTGATATCTGAACACTAAGCACAGATAGGACAGATTAATATCATTGTTTGGTTTCAAAATAATTGTGTCTGTTTGTGTGTCTGTGATGTGACTTCATTCAAACATCAAATACCATTCCAAAGAAACACCATTACAAATACTAAAGTCCCTGTGAATTGACTTGAGCATATGTCCAATGAAACATGGTATCCATCCATCCATTTTCCAAACCACTTGTCCTATGTAGGGTCATGGGGATGCTTTAGCTTATCCCAGCATCTTGACCAGTAGGCAGGGAACCACCCTGGACATATGGCCTGTCCATCACAGGGCTCACACACGCACACATTTATTCACACTCACGCCTAAGGGCAATTTACTGTCTCCCATTGATCTGTCCTGCATGTCTTTGGATTGAGGGGAAGACCAGAGGACAGCCACGGCAACAGAGATGGAAGATGCAAAGACCTGCTTGCCTATAAACCAAGCAGCTGACAGTGCTACCAACTGAGCTGCTGTGTCAAGTGTGTATTTACTGGTATATTTCCACACTTTCAATTTGTCATTATTTGTTACTTGTAATTGTTTTATTTATTCAAAACAGAAAAGAGCTCTAGAATGTTGTGTCTCAGTAGACATTCATGTGGATGGTTGATCATTTCAGATTCACTAATTTAATGATCAGCTGTTCGAAAACTGTTCAAATCAGCATAATATCAACACACAATATAATTTAAATAAAAGTGAAATAAAAATACAAAACTGATGATTTCAGTCGTAAAGGCAAAATATAGGAGATTTTTAGATAAAAATATCCAAAACCGAATTGACTTGTGTACTTACATTATCCCAAATTTTTCCATAAATGTTTAAATCCAGAGACATCAGCATTTTTAACTAGTGTAAAGTCCTGTGTCATTGCATCGCCTATCAATGACTTTGTATCCATGCTACCCTCTAACTGCGACTGTGTTGAGCTATATGACAATGATTACTTTTATGTTGATGTATCCAAACAGTTGCTTACCCATCTATTAAAACACATAATATATCAAAACATCTGTGGGGTTTCCATGGTTTCTATGTAGTAAAACCAGAAACAGACACAGGTATGTCATTGACCGGCGACATAATTACACAGGACGTTACACTGGTTAAAATTGCTGATTTCCCTGGATTTACACATTGTGGGAAAAATTTGGGATGATGTAAGTACATAACTGAACAAAACATTGTTCTAGTGGGTTTTTGTTTTTAAATCTAAAAATCCTGAAAGTCTCATAAATTTAACTTATTAGAGACTGAAAAAAAATCTTACATAAAAAAACATCCAAAAATGAAACTTGTTTTTCAGCATTTTTGTCATTCCTCCTACTTTAAGTTTGTGTAGCTGAAGCATTAACATTATGCAGCTCAGCACTATTTCTCTGTCGCTTTTTAACTTCTCTTGTTTTTTGTTTTATTATAGATGGTGGTACAGACCCATTGAATCATGCAATGCAGCAATTGAACAGAGATGCCCAACAGCGGTTGTTCATAGTTGGTACATATTAATAGCGTTTGAAAATCAACCATTCTGCAATATGAAAATGAGTTAAGGCTTTTATTGGATTTGGCATGAATAGCATTAAGAGAAACATGCTTTCATCCAGTATTAAAAAAAAAAAGTCATCATTGAATGGCCAATGTAATGTGGAGGGATATATCTGTTAGCTAGTTTACTTTTGTTGTTGTAGTTTTTTGTAGTTTGACCATTTATTATATAGAATTAGATTATTTTGTATATTGTTTTTTTTTTTTTTATATATATATGTGTATGCCTAGAGGGACCAAGTGAAAGAAAAAAAATATGAGGAGACAAAATTATATGCCAATACTTATGTGTTCTCTCACAAATATTTTGTGTTCCCCCAAGAAACTTTGCATTCGCTTGCAAAGAACTCAACGTTTTTTTCGGGTGAATACAAAGGTTTTGAAAATAAACACTTCTTGGGGTAGGATTTTTTTTCCTCCCATCCCATCCCATATTTTTTCATCCACTATGTCCTTCAATTGAAATTGTTGCATTAACCATTTACAATCATTGACTGTTCAGCGAAAGTCTGTATTGAGGGTGCATATCAGCCACAAAAGGGGCGCTCATGAGCACCCTTCTAAAACCTAAAATAACAAATGGGACACTTTTGAGTTTTGTCAGCTGTTCAGAATTGATGTATGTTTACATGACAACAATGTACTAAAAACAGAAGTTTTTACTTTGCATTTTTCGTGTACAGACGACATTGTCAAACCGATCCCCACAGATCCACAAAAAAGACTAAAAAAAAAAAAGTATTATTCTGCCAGGCCATTAGTTGGCATTTTATAAGAAACACTATACTACTATAGACTTTATTGACTGTAATATACATAGGCTTGATGTCACCGTTTTCACAAATTTGTGTTTTGGTAGTTTACATGGAGACGATAACGGTATTGTTTTAAAAAGGAAGTTTGTATTTTCAGGCCCAGAAAACACTGTTGTCATATAGGTAAAGGACCAAAACACTTAAAAAAGCTTTTGTTTTTAGTTTAAAATGGTGCCCATGTAGTGATGAAATTGAATCAGTCATGCTGTTGATCAGTTTTGAAAAATGATCTGAATCAGTTCATCATTCAGATTGGACTGCTTTCTCACTGAATAGTTCTCTAGAATATAATTGTGTGCTGTAAAATACAATCTTCACTGGAATTACTGGAGCTTGTTAATTAGAAAATGGTGTCCACATACTATTTGCTGTACATCTGCCAAATTTGCAGTTTATCTTACTTCCATGCTGTTCTGTCCTGTGTAATCAAATTGGTAATGTTGAGTAAGTAATCTGTTGAACTGAAACACATATTGTACATATACACTACTTATGTTTGCATTTGAATAATAAAAAAAATTGTTTATCATTCTGAGTGGAAATGCAGTATTTTAACCTAGTTTATATACATGCACAAATATTATAAAGGTAATAAAATTTAAATATTAACAAAAAGTTTTAAACAGGCGTAGTTACAGAATTCTGTGGCATTTTGAAAATTTGGAGAGGCAGCATTATCTTCATAATTCAATTCAATTCTAACACAACTTTTGGAAATTCAGAACAATTCACTTTGAATCATAATGAAATTTTATTAGATTAATTATATCAGATGCTCACAGTAAAGAAAGACAGAAACACACATCTTGTTTCAATTGTTCCTGCTGTTTGTTTCTGTGATTAGTTCGTTTTCTTTGTTTCTATTGCTGCCTTGTTTGTTCACATAGTTACTCTTGTTCGTTTTTCATAGTTCCCCTTGTTAGTCACCATAGCAACTCATTATACAGCAACAATGTATCTCGAACAAGTCTAATGTTGACACAAGAAACAGATGAGGATGAGTTCCTATGGTGACTAATGAGGGTGACTATGGGAACAAACAAGCCAGCAATGGAAACAAAGAATCAGGAACTAATCACAGGGATACGGTGACCGGGAGGGGACATGTTCGGTTCACTCAGTTTTGTCGTGGCCATGACATATTAACTCGTGGGAACGAGTGTCATAATATGTGGGGTTCCCACAAGATGCGTGGGACCGTCATATTAACTCATGAGATCATGATAAGTCATCATAACAAGATCATTTTGTCGAGGTTACGACATCCTTATGTTGTGGCCACGCAATGTAAAGTTGTAGCCTCGAGATCCTATGTTCAGGATTTCTGATAATTCCAGGTTGCATGTTGTGAAGCATTTAACTCGTGGCCACGAAAAAAAAAATATTGTTCCCTCAACATAAGACACAACTTATCACGTTCCCACAATTTAATGTCTCGCGACCACGATGGATATATTATCACGTTCCCACCTAAGGTTATTTTACTATCAAATGTCGAGAGCACATTATTGTGACGCGAGAGCACATCAATGTAATTTGCAAAGATGCTCGCGCGCGGATTTTCTTTGCTCTCGCACAAAACTGGACGCTCGCTCTCAAATATACAGTGCTCTCTTATAAACTGCCTCTCCTCTCGCTTAGATATTGCGTGTGCACGCTCAAACTGTCCTGTGCTTGCTAATCTCTCTGTGCTCTTGCATAAATTAATTTACTTCTGGATTAAACGCTGTCAAAAGTTATCAACCAATCAGAAGAGATAAAAATGTAACCTAGTCTAACTGCATCACATTACAGGTCAAACCCCAATTTATCTAAACAAACAAACAAAAAAAGTTTCTTAAAGTTATTGTGGTGGTACGTTTTGTGGAGTCTTGTTGAAATTTATATAAACAATATGTAACATTTTTAAATAAGGTTTTTATTTGTTAACATTAGTTAATGTAATAGTTAATTAGCTAACAATGTGCAATACATTACTGTAATTATTAATCTTTGTTAACGTTAGTTAAAATACAGCTGTTTGTTGGTTGTTTACTTCACAGTGCATTTACTAATGTTAACAAATACAACTCTTGATTTTAATAATGTATTAGTAAATGTTGAAATTAACATTAACAAAGATTAATAAATGCTGTAGAAGTGCAGTTTATTATTAGTTCATGTTAACTAATGCAGTTAAATAATGTTAATAAAACCTTATTGTAAAGTATTACCAAAAAATATCTTCTGATTTAAGAACATGATCAGGGTCAAATCATCATTCCCTAAATACTTAAAATGTGGAGATCAAATATACCACCTATAGTGAATTTCTTTCGAGGTCTGGTAAAACATGACATACAAAAATACTTTATCTATAAGCTCTTATGTATGCACAATTAATCAAAAGAACGCGATCTTATTCCTAAATGACAACGAAATTTGAAATTACAATCAAACCGGAATATTTAAACCTGCTTTTGCATTTCCGCTGAAAGCAGTGGTCATGTTAGCTATGTATTAAACAGCTTCACAAAGTGTTTTCAACAACACACTATTGCTACTTCTGTGTTGCAAACATTAAATAATAACGCGAGTATTGCAATAACAATTTATAGTCCGAATATAGTGATTTCAGCAATAAAAACGAGTAAATGACCTTTGAAACTAATGTTACATTGACAAAATGTATTTTTAAATAATGCTTAATATTTAGTCAAAAACTAAGTGAAAAAACGATTTTGGCTGATATATGCGCAAATAAATGCTACTCTACCACCACCTGCTGGTTAAAGTGGTAATTATTGTCTTTTCTATCAAATGTTGAATTTCCTACATTTTGACGTTCGGTTTTACAATAGGGACAATCTCAGAAGGATGAACAAATAATGTTTGTGGTCATCACATTAAAAATAACATTTGAAGTGCTGGGGGAAAAAATGCGTGTGCGTGTCTAATTACAGACACGGCATTTTTAAACTGTCCCAATAGCTTAATCTTTATTGCGATCAATAAAACTGGTTTATTGGAAAATTAGGTAAATGTGATAAGTGCATTAAAATATGAATACAACCATTTAAAATTAAAATTAAAATTAAAAAGTCAACCATTGATGGTTTTGTGTCGATGTACAGCGACGCGTTTCAGGGGGTCCCCCGGAAAAAATCACGTTCTGAGGGGTAAAATCTGCGTTTTTGACGAGGTTCCTTGGTAAAATTAGCATTCCAGGGGCTAAATGTTATGTTATTTGAGGTCGCTTGGACATGAAAAACAATCCGTGACAACAGTATAAAGTAGCCAAATTCCGCGAGAAAACCGCGGACTTGGCAACACCGCCCCTCCCGGTCACTGTACAGGTAGACAAACAGCATGAAAAATAGGAACAAGAATACAATTCAGAATAAAAGTCCCGAAACACAAGACAAGAGGAAAACGAGACAGGAATTGTAAAAGCAACTTGCATAAAATGCTCATATATATTTTGTGAAATAATAAAATGAATTTTATTTAATGTTACCAAACTTCTTCTTTTATTTAATTTTTTTTACCACGCAAATAAAGCTACTTGGATCTTTACATTCTTTATAACCATACTAGAACCAGGATTCAGAAGGAAAAAAAAATCTACCAAAACGAAAATATATATTTTATGTTTTCCAAAAAGAAAAACAATAATAATAATTTTTTTAAAAAAGTATTCAAAATACAGACTGTTCTTGTTTCAGAATATCAGCTCCATCATTGTGGCTCTCATATCTCTCCTGCTCACTTCTTCTTGATCTGATGTCATAAACCAACACAATAAAAGCAGCCACAGCAGCCAGGCCCACCAGAGCAGTGACAGCCAATCGGATCACAGTTTCAGTCCCTCCACAGTTATAGACTTCATCTGAAGAGAAAACTTAAGCACAGAAACAACATTTTTAGACACAGTAAATATACACTAATATCACACTAATGTACCTGACAGAGACTGGTTCAGTAAATAAATGATAATATCACTGCTAACGTACCTGAACACAAACGACAGAGATCGGTAATGCAGACGTGTTTGGTCTGGTTGCCGAGAGGATTGCTCAGCACGCAGCTGTATGTGTTGTTATCCTGATTTTCCACCTCTAGAGGTAGAGAAAGACTGATGCCGAGTTCAGACACACTGATGCTGGACAATGAACTGCTCCCTTTGTACCAGGAGAGAGTCACCCTGGTCACATTCCTCACTGAACACAGCAGCACACATTTTGGGCTTGTTGAACATTGTGAAATACTGCTGGTAATGACAGGAATGGATAGTGGATCTGCAATACATAAAATAAGATGAAACCAAAGACAGGGTTTTTCCTAAGCCTGGGCGATAAAACGGTATCGATATTTATCGACGGTACGTCTTATTCCATAACGAAAGAAAAAATGTTCTATATAATTCTCGATATAGTTTCACTTAAATGCATTAAAATGTAAACAGACATGAAGTTCGGTTGCATTAACAACCCTGGAACACAGACGCGCTACGAGTGACAAACAAACAAGCTGCTGTGGAGTTCAGTTGCGCAATCGCCACGTGAGATCAGAACACACAAACACATGAAAATGAGTGCTGTACCTGCCGGTGGCGAGGAGATTGTGAATAAAAAAGACATATCAGCTCGTCAGTGTGGCAGTTTCCTTACGTCTTACAGTGGATCTACTTCAAAGTTCGTCTTGAGAGAGCAGTTGTCATGTATTAACAGCTGCACAAACAGTGTTTTCAACCACACAGTATCTTTATTTCTGTGTTACAAATATTCAAATTATCACAGAAGTACTGAGATAAAAGTTTATAGTTCAGATATAAATACTAATGTCTATGTAGCTTTTGAAAGAAACTTGAGCGCACTGAAAATGACCTATTCATCGTTTACATTGTTTCACCACCAGGTGGCGATAAGTGACTGTTAAAAAATGTATTCGACGTTGAATCTTCATTCAACAAATTATTTCAAATACACAGATTCATCCGGTAATGAAACAAGAGTATTTATGGGCGTGTCATTGAATCATACAGCCAAACAGATAATATATATATTATTTCAAATATATTTAAATTTTTTTAAAAAGACTGCAGCAATTAATATTTTGTCAGAACCTCTAGTAAATTACGTTATTTCATTTAGTAGACATTCAGAATTGTGATCTGTTTGAAACAAACAAACAAAAAAAAACTCAATTTATCCAGAATTGTGCAGCTCTAAGTTTCTTTAACACTTTATTTATTTATTTATTCTTCATATAAAATATAAAAACGAGTTGTTTACATTTTATTTAGCTTTTTGTTAAAAAAAGTATTTGTTGTTTGCCTTAATTAAAAATGCATTGGTTAAATTAAAAAAAAAAATTCTACTAAAATTTTTTAAATAAAAATAATATTCGCACGCAACGTGTCAACGTCCGCTAATGTCCGATTCACGACATAACGACTAATTTAAACAGATTTATTTTAATGAATCATGAAAACAACTGATCTGCCCACACGGTCTATAACGAATCATTTACTCGAACAACTCTAAAATGAGAACATAAGTGTGCTTACCCCATTTAGCAAGAGTGGTTAGTAAAATTAGCCTTAATAATCCACAGTATTTTCAGGGTATTTAAATGACAATGTGTAGTAAATTAGGCCTACCTATAAAATCAGTTAGTTTAGACTGGAGTGAGGAGAAACCAGAACACAGCAAGATGTTGTTAGCTAGGTGCATTCAATTGTATATGGTAGAAAATTATATTATTAGTTAATGTAACTTTTTAATGCTACTTTTTAATCCTGATTATTAATTATTATTATTATTATTATACATACCAAAATAATTTTAAGGTCTAGCAAAGAAGCATCTTCTCTTACAAAGCTATGAAAGAATTACAGTGAGAGTGATGGGTACTTTATTGTCAGTATTGGGCTCACAGATCACGTGGGTAGGGCACTTTTTACTGTTTGTGTGGATGACCATGTCTGTCACCACCGAAGACCATTTTTGACCCAGGAAAAACCCTGTAAGAGTTACAAGAGGAATGTTTTATTTGTTAGTGTAGCATGAGTGTTTGCTGTGACCCCCTTAAAAATAGGGCACTATTTGAGGGAACAGCCATTTGTAGTGGTGTCTGAAACCATAATGGATGTTATCAAGAGCACTCATTCAATCCCACAAGGCACCACATTAACGAATGTACAATCGATGTTCACTCTAGTGATGGGAAGTTCGGTTCTTTTACGCGAACCGGTGCAAACGAAGTTTTACAGATATAAAGTGAATAAATTAAGTCTTTATCAGCGTAGAAACCATGATCCACATACTATACATAATCCATTACTATTTATTTGTAATTAAATAAACTTACGTTTCGCCAGATTGGCCCCTCATAGCATCAGTTGTCCTACTGTTAGGTAGCTTCAAATCACACGCTGAAGCTCATCGGTTCTCAAATCGGACATGTCCGAAAAAAGCAGTTCTCGGTTGTGTACTGGTGATCCGAAAACCGTTGCAACCGATTCTACTCGAGAACGAGATTGAGATTCGAGAACCGCGAGAGCGATTCAAAAGGAGTCGCTTGTTTGCTCTCGCTGTAGTTTGAATACGTCGTTTTTTATCTTTATATCACCTTGTTTAGAAATTAAATAAGTTGTCCATGGATTATTTATGAAACAAATAAATGTTTAGTTTGGTAGTTTTATAAACAATTAATTGTTTCCAATTTTTAAAAAAAAAAAAAAAAAAACTTTTACTGTAATGCTTTTTAAATGGAATTAATATAAAAAAAAGAAATTTGTAGAACTATTTCTGAACATTAGATAGTTTGACCTGTGTACAAAATATTTATGTTCATGTTGCATGTAGTTTCTTGTATGTACAGTATATATTTTGTATGCTATTAATCTGTTATGGTGTATTTGGAAAAGCACAATAAACTTTTTGTATTTTGAATTAAGTCATAAACATATTTCCAGTATGTTTTATATTATCACACTTTCCGATGTTTAACAAAACTTGATCAACGTGCTTTTCGTTCTCTTGAAAAGTTACACGCATGCGCAGTATCATCAGCTCATCGGTTCTCAAATCGGACATGTCCGTTGCACCGATTCTTGACTCGAGAACGAGAACTGTGACAGGCCGTGTACGTTCGTTCGTGTGCACTGCCGCCGCGCATGCTCACTCAGTATATCAGCTGCTCTGCTGCTCGTGCCCATCATCATCAGTTCTCTCTTCACAGCAGGTAAAGTCAGTGTACTGATAAAGTGTCTGACCATAAGATGGTGCCCGCTTCTGAATCATTCATCCACCCATCCATCCATCCATTTTCCAAACCGCTGGTCTAATGTGGCTTTGCAGGTATGAATTCCTTTAACTGACAGTTAAATTGTTTAATTAAGGTTTATACATGCTAGTTTCCATCACAGAGTTCAAGATAAGTATTTTTATGCTACTGGAACTGTCAGTTTGTTGAGTTCCAAGTGATTATTAAACAGTAAGCAAAAACAATGCAAAAGTGCAGCTCTCCCGGCGCACTAAGTGTCTGAATTCACCCACTCGTTTTCATTCTTCATCAAGTGACCTATAGTGGACTAACGTAGGGAATTGTGAATGAGCTACTACTTACAAAATGAATATGAGGAGAATATGACATAGAGTATTATATACTCACCATAAACAGTAACGCTGAATCCCTTGGTTGGAGTCATGGTTGGCACCTTACCGATAATACTTAATTTATATACTCCAGTGTCTGTGATTCTGGTGTCTGTGATCGTGAGAGATCCATTTTTGTCCAGTTTTAGTCTGTCTCTGAATCTCGCATCTTCATATATAGGATTGCCGTTAATTACGTTAGCTATGCGAATTTCGTTGAACCTCCAATCGATCAAGTTTTCCAGCTGTATTTCAGAACTATTAGAGTCCAGAGTGACAGAATGTCCCACCATCACCGACACTACATGTGACTCAGCATGAAACACACCTGCAGAGCAAAAATTAACGTTAATATTTAAACAATGTTCATTTTCTCCCGTCATAAATGTAGATTTAGAACTTACCAACCAGACACAACAAAAAGAACAAAACAAACGTGCGAATCATTTTCGTAAATTCTCAAAGCACTGAAACTTAGGCTACGTGACACTACTTTAAGGTAATTATTAATATGTTTATTTGTGTAAAGCTGTAAAGTTTAGAGCCTATAACGACCCTTCAGAACTCCAACAGTCTGCACAGCCACAGTTAGTGCGCGCTTGTGGTCATGAACTCGACTGAAACATGTGCTGACGTTTGCATCTGTTCAACCAATGAGAATTTTAGGTAAGCTGGTCCAGTTGCGCTTCAGTTTCCAAGTTCGCGGTTTTCCAGCGGAATTGGGCTGCTTGTTGCCGCTGGTTGATTTTTTTTCCCCGCGGTAAATGTTTGACATAAGAGCTGACAATGACCGAAATGCTTGTGTATTGAAATTTTATACATTCTACTAATCATAAAACTGTGCTAGATTATGATTTTGTGAGGGAGGGGCATTTGAGTTAATTTATAAAAAACAGACTGGTATTCAAGTTAAACATTTTGTGTAAAAGAATAACAGTGACAGTTAAATATGTATTTCAGGCATTGCCTATGTTGAGTTTTTATGTTTGGACAGGGTTCAGTGGGCTTGTTTTGGGCTATTTTTGATTGGCGTTTGGGCTGGTTTTGTTACACAGACCTCTCTGATAGCAGACGTAGGCTACATCTCGGAGACGTACTGTTTGATGTCTGCATTTACATCTGTAAGATGTATTTTTTACAGTATTTGCTTATCTGCAATACATCTCTAGGACGTCTCCAAGTGTCATATAGCTAGACATTTAGAAGATGTCTTTAAGATATTTGTGATTTAGAATATACTGTATGTAAAATTGATTTTTCTAAGAAGTTTATTAGATGTTTTTTTACACAGCAGATGTTTTCAGATTTCCAGATCTTTAGCAGACATTTTAGAGATGAAGCCTACCTGTCCCAGACATAGACTGTAAAAAAGATGGACAATGCACCTTCACTCTCTTCCACTGTAACTGAAGCCGCCAGTGTGTCAATATGGCACTGACGTCTTGAGTCTCGAGTCTGCGCATAGTAAACTTGGAGACCAAGTATACGCAGTAGTGAGCATGAAGTGGAGCCGTGATATCAAGGTCCTGCCCACGTTCCCGCAAAATCAGTTAATACTGCAGAACAACACATTATGTCAGTGTGAAATAAACAGATCTGGATGTACAAATTAAAGTTAAAGCTCCAATCTCCTCCCGAAGATCCAGAGAAAAGTCTGTTGGTGCTTCAGTGACTACTTCGCTCAGAGAAGCTGTAATCTCAGCTGTCAATCATGACATCAAAACACGCGTTTTTATAGCATCAAATAACTAACTTAAAACAAACTTATTTAAAGAACAAACACTTTAACTAACGTAAGTATGATAAATACTGCCTAAAATGACAGAAACCATCTTTGGAAGAAAAAATATTTGATGTGTAATTTGACTTTAGTTTGTCCCACGACCATTGTATTACATGGAGAGGGCGGGGTTTATGACCTATACTGCATCCAGCCACCTAGGGGCGATCGAGACGCTTTGGCTTCACTTTTCAGGACTCTTGTGGCACGCCTGGCCCCAGACAGCAACATAGTGTCAGCCCAGATCCGGGCCACATCTGGTAGGCATGTAATCCACATGTACCAGATGTGTGCCAGATCTGGGCCAAAACCATGTTGTTGTCTGTTTTTTATATGAATTAGTTAGGGGGCGTTTACAAGGCAGAGATTTGAAACCATTCAGCTGCGCACAATTTCAAGATCATTCGCGATTTACAGGCTGCGTCTGAAATCACCCCCATACACTTAAATAGGGCACTATTTGAGGGGAGAGCCGTATGTAGTGGTGCCTAAAACCTTTGTAGACATTTTTCAATCCCAAAATGCACCGCAGTAACAAGTGTACAACTGATGTTGGCCCTGACCCAAATGGCACACTTCATATGCACTTACAGTCTTGTGAATTTTCAATGGCCACAGCATTGTGCCTGTCCATTAAGTCTATATGACCATAAGGCGTCCCATTTGTGATTTTAGGTTTTAGAAGGGTGCTTGCAAGTTCCCCTTTTTTCGGTCGATATGTGCCCTCGATGTACACTTTTGCTGAGACCGCACTGGTGCAAGCTTCGCAACAGACTTTTTCCCAAAAGTCAAAGCAGCGTTACATCACGAAAGTGCGGACTCGTAGGACTACGAGTGTTTAGGGTGCTATTCGGGACAGGGCCATACACTCATAAATTCCTTTTTAATTGATTATTCAATTGTTTAATTAAGGTTTGTACATGCTAGTTTCCATGACAAATATATGCTAGTTCAAGATAAATATTTTCATTACTGCTAGCACAAACTGCAAAAGCGGCAATTCTTTCTAATGTGCTGAAATCAATTTAGTCAGTATTGACCAAGTCAAGTGACCAAGGGTTTAAGTGATTGGCTGAAAAACTTTTCTGATCAGAGTGTTGCAGCAGTTGTTTGGTTTAATCTGCTTCTGTCTTATTTAGTCCTAAAATGATCATCTGTGAATCTGCTTCAGAGAAGTTTCTTGAATAAAGCGTGATGGGCTATAAACTAGTTTGATAAATATCACTGGTGTTATTTATTAGCCTATATCTTTTGCATAGAGTGGAAATCTGACTTAAAGAAAATAATGCCCATTTACCCATCAGTCAACCACACACATGTGATAGTAAACAGGAGCAAGACGTGTGTCCACATTTAATTTGGGCCACTTTGCAATGAAACTAACCTGAGTTAAACATACACCACAGCAGGTTTCAGATTGACTCTGCTAGAGTGTCTAAAGCATTCAGTAGAAACCATGTGTAATCTTGCAAGAGAAAAAAAACTACTTGACTATTTTTATTCCACATTAAAGCTGTTTTGAGCTGAAGCCATAAAAAGAAAAGAAGCCCTTTAATTGCACTATACAAGCTCAGACATCAGGGGAAAAACTTCACTTTTTTTGTGGTCAGTATTTTTTCAGGTTATTATTTCACTTCTCATTTCACTTTTTTATCACTTTGCAAAACAAACAAAAAGAGGCCTGAAATCATGTTTAGAGTTAAAGATTCTGTACTTAGTGAATATAAGTCATCTTAAAAGGAAATCTGTTTTCTGATCTAAAGCTAATTGCAAATTGTCTTGCAGATTGTGGTTTTCTTCAGCATTTGTGTTCACCATGGTTGCAGACCATTACTAGGGAACAACAACATTAACAAAACCTTTCACTTAATTCCAAACCTCTCCAAACTAAAACACTTTATCAATAGTACATTAGCATAGATAGCCTACATACCATCACTTACAAAAAGAGCTGTGGTGTTATTTTCATTTCTCAATTTTTACCAAACGAACTTTATTTTTTGTCACTTTGCATTCTTATAGACCACATCCTGTGGAAAGACTGACAATACCTCAGCTGACACAAACTGGCCCTTAATGTTCTGTGCTCAATTTAATGTAAATGTGTATTTAGAGGGATTTTAGAATTCAGTGTGTATTGACTTTGTCATAATGCACTCTTTTTTTGATATCTAATGATACATTTTATTTCAAAGAAACTGAAGCCTTTTTGTGGAACTTTTGTACTTTGTGTGTGTGTGTGTGTGTGTGCGCGTGCGCATTTTTGTGACACAAATTTGTATAATGACATGGGTATTACACTGGTATTACAACAAAAACATTTGTATGTGACATTTCATGAGTCCTCATATTTAAAATAGCTTTAAAAACATACTAAACAATGTTTTATTACAAATGTAAAAATATGTGTGTGTCTGTGTGTTAAAACAGCTCATTCTTTAAAACTGGTATGAGTGCTGGTAAGTCATAAAAATAACATTCTTAATCCAATTAAAAATTATATTTAAATATATAAATCTTATTTAAATACTTACATTTTAAATTCACTGAAATAATAAAATTCACAATACCTTCAAGTATGTTGAACTGGTTCACAAACTTAGCAATTTGTCGTCATCAACCAAGGGACATTCAAAAGCAGTAATATTAGTATGATAGATAGTAATCTCAGTTACTAGGGTGATAAGAGACTCTACAAACCCATAAAAATGCAGCACTAATACTTACATTTCACCACGTAAGGATTTATAAAACAGACTGTAGGTTTTTACTCACATATAAACCTTGATCAGTGAACATAAACAGAAGCTCAGCTGAACTTAAATGACGCACAAGAACAGAACAGGTTCGGTTGAGCTTACATTTATGTTTGCTGATCAAGGTTTATATGTGAGTAAAAACCTAAAATCAGTCTGTTCCTCATATAAAGCGATCAGGTCTCTTCAGAAAATTTGGACTAAACTACTCAATTCATAGGGATTAGTTTTACGATTTCTTTATGAACTTTTTGACGCATCAAAGATGAAGTTGCAAAGGCAGTCTATGGAGGGGTCAGATAGCTCTCATTTCATCAAAAATATCTTAATTTGTGTTCCAAAGATGAATAAAAAGTCTTACGGGTGTAGAACGACACAAGGGTGAGTAATTGATGACAGAATTTTCATTTTGGGGTGAACTAACCCTTTAACATTTGCTAACCAAAAAGGTGCATTTCTAGAAAAAATATTTGTACATACAGCAACACAATTGCAAGAGACAATTGTACAATCAAGCGAATGAATTAAAATATTAGCAAATGAGAAACTGCTTTTATGACGTGCACAAGTGACTATAGGTGATGTGGAGATTAAACAAGCAGTTGTTAGAATTTCAACTGTGACCTCAGAAACTTACCAAAGGGAATGAGAAAAACTTTGATATAACTTTTTAAAAAATGTTAAAAGCCTTATTGTGGCCCCCATGGTAGTTTGCTGAAACCCCTTAGTGGGCCCCATCCACCTGAATGAAAATCACTATTCCAAACCTTTAATCTAATGCCTTATGCTTAAAATAGTTTTCCTGACAATGTATTCTATATCCATGTATGAATTTCTAATTACAAAATAAAAATGTTAATCACACATTTGAACTGGCTATTGAAGGTATAAAGCAATAAAAACATGCCAAATATTTGACATGTAGTAATCCAATAAATACCCAGTTTTTGTTACTTGCAAAATACTTTTTGCCCAAAAGAACAAAATTTACAAAATTACCTGTTTTTGCCTGAAATAAAATGATTACATTTAAAATGGTTCATGATGTTTTTGATGTTATGGTTTCTAGTTTTAAAACTGATAATGTCTTTATTAAACTAACAGAGGCAGTAGATGGTGTTATGTGTGAGGGGATCTAACAACATTGTGAGTGCCAGGAGACAGTGGTGACATGTGGCTCATCTCTCGCACTGTGAACAGGTTGTAATGAGAGCCAGTGGGGTTTCAGTGTAGCCTAACAACCCTTGTGTTTGTTTCTGCAAATCAGTTAAGGGTCTTGATTGACTCTTCACGTTTCCAAATATGTGTGCATTTACCTGAAAGTTTTACAGATTTTTTATTTTTTACTAATAGCAGATATGAATACAAGTTTAAAAGCACTGTGTAAAAAGCCTATTTTGAACTGAATTTTAGTAAACAATGTCATAAGATAATTTGTGTGACATTCAAAGCTTGATTGGCTAAAACTGGTAGTCAATACAGTTTAATAGTTTTATATATATTCCTAACCTACAGTGTGCAAAGAAAAGCATAAGTACTACTGAGGAAGATCATGTAACAGCAGGCCACTGAAATCTCATCACAGTCAGTGTCAGAAGCCATAGGGGTGATGAGCATCAACAGATTAACACCTGACAATGAATTATCCACTAATGAAGCAAAAATCACTTGAGTTTTTGATATTAACATCACATTTATTCCATCCCACACCACAGGCATGTTCACACACTGGTATCAATGCCAGAATGAGAGAAAAATTCATCATTCATACCACAATAGAAACACTTTTGTCCAAATCTCAATATAACAGCAGCTGCAAACCAAACATGACTTTTAAAATGGTCGCACAACAGTTATTAAGAATGCTTTAGGGATGTGAGGACTAACAAAACTTTGATGACTGATGTGAACAAACTACAGTAAGAGAATCTGGACATAAAATCAATCACATGCATGAAAAGTAACATGTAAATGTTAGTCTTGTGTACTCACTTTGAAAAAGCCATCAGAGATGAGTAAGTGATCTCTACTCTCACTATCTAAATGTTCTTGATTAATACCAAAAAGTGACCTGCTGAATTAGTCATATAAATAAAGTTATGTTTTTATACACAGTGAAAACTGTAATAATACCAGATGTACCTCTTCGACCAGCATCTTTAAAGAAAGCAAGCCTATTAACGGAAGTAATATTGTTCCTACATGATGACCAGAACAAATCTCTGAACAAAAGCACACAATGTCTTTCTAAAGTCCTTATTCCCGGTTTGCTCATTTCAAAACTGGGCTGGCTGTGCAGGTGAAGGAAAACCGCCATGCTGAACATTTAAACTCAGCTCAGCAAGTCTGGTTGGAGGCCAATTCTCTGAAGCACATCCTCAGGCATGCAAAACACAGGGTTCACCGGTTTGATCTGCTCATCTCCCAACAAAGACAGACCAGCCACACCAAACAGAGTGTGGAAAGGATCCACCTGGACAGAAAGACAAAAGAAAAATATAAATTATACTCATAACAAATCTGTTTAAGAAAGGTAAGTCCTATAGAAATAACATGCAATTATTAATGCATATGCAAAATTTCATGTGGCAAACTCCACAGAGCTTACGCACATCCTGATTTTGATTATTAGTTAGACGTGTTCCTGGGTCAACATATTTTGTTGATCCTGGAACAACATTCCTGTCCGAAAATTTAGCCCTAACCCTATCCCTACCCCTAAACCTAACCCTACCCATTACTTATTCCTTAAATCAGAGGGAAATGATAGATGAATAGCACGTAGAAGCACCTAACCCTGGTTGTATGCCTAAACTTGACATAAACTGTAAACTTGTCCCTCAAATCTGATTGGTTGATTGGAATGTTGTTTCAGGATCAACAAAGATGTTGATAGAGGAACATGTTGTACTTGGTGAAATCAGGTTCTGCAGAGCTTACCATGTCTCCAGGCCTGTCAGCGAAGCCTCCGGTCTCTTCATCCTGGCAAGCAAGAATAAAATTGCGCAGTTTTGCTTTGTCAATCCAGTGAATTCTGCCAATAATCTTCAAAGATGCAAGAACCCACCAGGAATAGCAAACATCAGGCAGCTGAAATCAGAAAAAAAAAAAAAAAAAAAAATCATCCAAAGTTGTATATGCCATCAGATATAAAACAGTATCTAGGATATATTTAAAAATAAATAAATAATAATAATCATTAATTTTTATTTTGTTAATTTATTTTGTCAATTTCAGTTTACTTTTATGGTGTAAAAATAGTTTTAATTTAATCAGATTTTTTAAAATTATTAAAAAAAAAATTATAATTAGTTTAATTATCTTTAATTTTTAATACTTTTTAATTAGTTTCAGTAGGCTATAAGATACAGTTTTAACACCACAAATTGTACTATTTATAATCCCATAACAATGACTGGATCAGATGGTTTCTTCCTGAGCAGAATGCACTGATGGTCAAAAGATTTGGAATAGATTAGAAGATTTGGGAAATTAAATCATACTACGCAGCATTGATTGAAAATATGAGAACTAATGTAATTTCATTTTTAATACCATTTCATTTTCATTCTTTAAACACTTTTATATTATTTTAATTAACAAAATTATTTTTCATTAAGGGGTTAGTTCACCCAAAAATGAAATTTCTGTCATTAATTACTCACCCTCCTGTTTTTCCACACCCGTAAGACCTTCGTTCATCTTCGGAACACAAATTAGATATATTTGATGAAATCCGAGAGGTTTTTTATCCCCCATAGACAGCAATTTAACCACCACTTTTAAGATCTAGAAAGGTACTAAAGACATTGATAAAAGAGTCCACGTGACTACAGTGATTCAACCTTAATTTTATGAAGCAATGAGAATACTTTTTGTGCGCAAAAACAAAACAAAACGACGCTGTTCACGTGAGCAGCACGACACGTGCGTGTGATGCTGACGCAGGAGCCAGCCAATAATGAGTCTGCGTTCTGACGTAGAACCTGGAAGCGATGAACGTAAACAACGTATGAGAATGACATAGAAGAGAAGATATTGTTGAATAAACTCGTTATTTTTGTTTATGCGCACAAAAAGTATTCTCATTGCTTCATAAAATTAAGGTTGAACCACTGCAGTGACTATTTTAACGATGTCTTTAGTACCTTTCTGGACTTTGAAAGTGGTGGTTAAATTGCTGTTTATGGATAAAAAAAACTAAAAAAAAAACTCTTGAATTTCATCAAAAATATCTTAATTTGTGTTCCAAAGATGAACGAAGGTTTTATGGATGTGGAACGACATGAAGGCGAGTACTTAATGACAGAATTTTCATTTTTGGGTGAACTACCTATGATCTACAAGACATCTTACCTTCTCTGGTCTCCCATTCAGGCCTCCTGATGGCAACTGTCTTTCACAGAGCCACCAGCCCAACAGATCTGCATTTACTTGATGAAGCTGCCCAGTGACGGACAAGAAACCTGTGCAGCAGTAAATCTGGAGGCAGGATGAGAAAAACATGACTGAGACACAGAGCATCACTTACAAATACACTAAAAAAGGGCATAAAATACCTCAAAAAGCTCACCTGACCAGCATGAGACTCTGAACCAGGCCTACAACCAAACCCACCATCAAAGTTCATACAGGACAGCACAAACTCAACGGCCTTGTCCATGTTGATTGCATCTAACTTGCCCTACACAAAAATGTGTCTTGTTATATGCATTTAAAACCTTCAAAGGTTGCAGGAAACACCATAAAGGCTATTAAATATAAAATTGAATACAAAATAATTCAGACCAGTAGTGCCAATGTCGCAACCGCACAAAAGGAAAACCGTGTATCTATTTCACCTGTTAAGGGAAAAAAAACAACAACAGTCCTTTATGTAGTCATGTAACATTTAAATGTTTATTTCACTAAAGACAGAAAAAGAATATAAATGTACCCCATTTGTCCCCAGCAAATGAGCCGTCCTCCTGCTGCAGTCCTCTAACATAGTCCACCACTTTGTCCACATCAATGACATTAATGCTATCATACAAGGACAGGATCTAAAGGGGGTAACAACCATTTTCCCCATAAACCATTTTGTACAGCCATTTATTAATCATCATGGTTGCCTTCTATGGAATATATTTTATTAGAAATGATCCAAAACTTAATATGATCAAACCATTTTTTTGGTGCATTGACTACCATTTGTATAGTTAAACTATGGTTTTTGTAACAAAACTATGGTTAATTTGTGGTTACCATGGAATAACTACAAGAACCATGTTTTTTTTGGTTTTATTCGACGTAAAACCACGGTTATTTTACGTATTTGTATGTGCCCTTGTAATCTTTTATTTAAAATAACTTCCCCTCCCTCTTGCAGTAAAATGACGTGTTTACTGGCATGAGGGCGGGACAACCTGTCACTCACATGAGATTGACAAATAGCAAACCACAACCATTCAACAATCCAATCAATTCCTGATGGACAAGATCAAGTCCCACCCTACATTTTCTCTAGTTCAAAAAGCTGTTTCACTTGGATGTCACAATAAGGGGGGGGGAATATCGCAACTTTAGTTCCTACTGACCTGTACAGCACTGAGGGTGTAGAGGAGGTGAGGGTCATGGCCAATGCTGGCGCTGATGCCTCCACAGTCATGCTGGCAGGACTTGATAAAGTCTATGATCTCCTCACGGTTCATCCGAGAGAGCTGACCCATGAGGTCCATTACTGTCAGGCCCCAGTAGATGCCACTCATTCTCAGGTACTCTGACAGCGTGTACTCCTGCAGGAGGAATTAACCTCCAGTTTAAATTATTGAAGGGCAACCATTTTTGCCTATATATAAGCCAACAACTTACATAATCATCCTTCTTGGAGCCATAGGCAGCAATATAGTCTGCATGCTTGTCCAGGAGGAGAGTGTTTGGAGCATCAGGTTTAATGATCACGTCTTTAACCTGGGTTCCCTGCAAGATAAAGTAGCTGTCATCACAATAAGCTCAGAAACTGCAGTCTGATACATTCATTTCAGTTTAGACTGTAAACTGTGCTGAACTGACTGGGCGGATGCCATGACATGTTTATGCTTCTATCGTTCTCCTCTTTTAATGATCGCTGTTTTCTTCACAATCGCATGCCCTTTCTTTATGGGGAAACATTATCTAATACACAATTAAATAACTATAAAAGCAAAGTAGTGTGTTTTACATTACCATCCTGACGAAGAAGCAAGAGAGTGGACTACTGTTTTACTTCAGCAGTCACACACATTTTACATCATCACATAACTCGTCATTTCTACGGGTGCCCAGGAAGGACAAAACGCATTTAACGGGGAAGTTATGCGATTTTGCAAAACGCAACTTCTAAACGGACGTTTACGTGCATTTTTTTGTTTTTATATTGAGTCATTATGTCACAAAGCAGAGAAAGTGCTTACCATTTTTTCCCCAGTAAAATTAAAATACTGTCACGCTGAACTAGTTTTATATTAGCCGTTTTTATAGTTTATTCATTTTCTAAAGGGTGCGAATTACACAATGGCCTTTTTATATAATGGTATATATGTATGTATATATATGTATATGTATATATATATAGGCCTTTTCATATACACTTTTTTTTTTGGTTTACCTTTGTAGGGGCCAGTTTTTATATTTATTTATATCTACTTGAATCTTTATCTGTTTTTCAAATACCTAAATTTAAATTTAACCAGTTACTTTAGTTTTTTAACCATCAACTACAGTAATTACACTGCAAAGGTGGAACAGAAGCTGCATCTGAAATGATGGAATTTATGTTTATTTGCACATATTGTTTAATGGTGTTCATTACATTGCAAAAGGTAAAAATCCTATAAACATGCCTAGGGTGAAGCTACAATGTCATCACAAAATCATTATGGTTGATTAAAATTGTAATGACGATTATTACGTCGACAAAAAAATTTTGGTGGGGAAAAGGCATCATATTCTGGCTACAGACAAAATGAGCCAAGAACCGTAATGAATTTGTTTAATGCTTTTTTACGGATTGGTAAAAGAAGACTTAATATTGATTGCTTCAGTAGCATAAAAAACAAAACGTTTTTTCAAACTAGGAATATAGCTATTATTACATTAAGAAACAATCAAAGAACACAGAAGCGGTCCATTCAGTCTAATGTGATTTATATGCACTTTCGCAACTATAAATATGATGTATCAAACAAATCTACTGTAAATACAATGCCGCAATTTTTGTATTTATAGGCAATGTTTCATACTACGGGTAGACTACTCTAGACTAGTATCATAACTTATTACATTTTCCGTAAAGGGGGGAAATCATATAAGGTCGCACAGTTGCACAGTTTGTAATTAAAATGTCCAATAATACAGTTTCTATTACTGACCAAATCATTTGGTCAAAAAAATGAGTAACATCTTTTCCATAGTAGATTATTTATTTTTATTTTGAGGACATAATCCATTTTTAAAAAAATGAGGAAATGCTCAGTAACTACTTTGTTCATCTTAACATTTCATCAACTTGCTTGTTCAACACCACAAAAACAAAGACGGCAAGGCATGCTGATATGACATAAGGCAACTTGAGTTCTGTATAGGCAATTTACAATCTGTTAGATACAATCCTGAGATCTATTATATCAAATACATCATCATGTACAAAAGAAGCTAAACCAAATGCTTAGCTCTTGGCATGGAAGTCCTGGGTTTATAGGTTCACTGTTTGAATCTCCCAAGAAGTTCTCTTGAGATGATGAGCCTTTGAATTTGAGCAGTCCCTTCATAAATCTGTGGATTCAGACAATAAGCCATTAATCAAATTTTAGCATCTTTACAAATGAACAAATTAATAAAGGTCTCCAATCCTTACCTGGTAAATCTTAGCGTCTCTCATCAGCTTCTCCACAGGATATTCACTATTGAAACCGTTCCCACCAAAGATCTGGACGGCATCAGTGGCACACTGGTTTGCAATGTCTCCGGCAAAGGCCTTTGCAATCGAAGCATAGTAGGTGTTCCTGCGGCCCCCATCTACTTCCCAAGCTGCTCTCTGATAGGCCATCCTGGCAAGCTCCACTTTCATGGCCATTTCAGCCAGAAGGAATGACACTGCCTGGTGCTGGGGGTCAGAAAACAGACACAGCTTATTCACTATTTATTCTGTAGAATTAAGGAGACTTATTTTAGAATGTACTGTATTAACTTCATAGTATCAGTTTAGGTTGTCAAACATGTCTACTGAAACAGACACCTACCTCTGCAATAAACTTGCCAAAAGTCTTTCTTTCCAAAGCGTATTTTGTGGCCTCTTCCAGTGCTCTCTGTGCAAGTCCCGTTGCACCGGCAGCCACCTGAAAAGCATCAAGATACGGTTGAGATGACATTATGAATTAGCCAACTGCAATTTGTTAGCAGTAATAACTCCAAAAGGACACTTACTGGTGGTCTGGTCTTATCAAATGCGCCCATGGCAATCTTGAAGCCGGCTCCTTCTCCAATCAAAACATTCTCCTTTGGGATTCTTACATCCTCAAATGTGATGCCCCTGGTGTCTGAGCATCTCTGGCCCATGTTCAGTTCCTGTTGAACAGGAGAATGTAGACTTAAGCAAACAGTGCAGAATCTCATAGTGGTATTAATATAGTGTTTAAGTATCATCTGAGTGCATCAGACTGCAGTTGTCAGCACCTTTTACCTTTCTGCCAGGCTGGACTCCTGGGGTGTCAGCTTCAACAATAAAGCCTGTGAAAGCCTTGCTAGCAGGACATTTTGGATCGGAATCTGTGCGGGCCAGCAGGAAGTACCTTTAAATGCAAACTCATTTCAGAATTCAGCATTTTTATAATTGCCCCAAAAACAATTATGAATGAGAAGCAGTTCACCTACCAGTTTGCTTTTCCTCCATTGGTGATCCACATTTTCTGACCGTTGACCACATACTCGTCTCCTTTCTTCACAGCCCGGGTCTTTATCCCAGCCACATCAGAGCCTGCTCCCGGCTCGGTCACACAGTACGCCTGCAAAAATTAGTCTATGTACTTACTATTGCTAAAGGAACGCTTCATAAATCATAAATATTGATGATTAGAAAAATGATGACACACTTACACACATTAGTGGTTCTTCCGTCATTCTGCCCAAATATTTCTTCTTCTGGGCATCATTACCAGCAATAATGACTGGCATTTGCTGCATGGGAAAAACACATTTAAAAAAAAAAAGTAACTTACTACAACAAGTTCTGGCATTTTAAAATAGCTGTTAATTTCCCAGCGGAAAAAAACTCTTTGACCAAGAAAAACCTGTTCATAATTTAATGTGCTATGAGTCCTATGCACAAATGACCATTTAATATAACTTAAATTAATCACACTTTAAAAAAATTTAAAAAATAAAAAACTTATAAAACTCCACTTACTCCCAGAGAGTTTGCCTCAATGGCTGTCTGTACACCAGTGCAGCCAAAGGCCAGCTCCTCTGTGATGAGACAGGCATCAAATATGCCCAGACCCATTCCACCTGGAACACAATGCAATATCCAGCATGGTGAGAATTAAAGAAATAGTTGTCCTCATGTTGATCCAAACTCCTATGACTTACTTTCCTCCATGGAAAAAAAAAATATATATATATATATATATATATAATATATATATATATTTTTAAGAATATCTTGGGTCCTTCAGTTTTATATATATATAAAAAAAAGGAAGCCTGAAGCTGCAAAGTTCTAAAATTACATAAAAAGTACCATAAAAGCAGGGGTTTTAAATCTTTTAGATGCCACAGACCCCCAAATATGCTAACCCTTAAGCAAGGGACCCCCATGCTAAGATTTAAAAGGCAATTAAAGGATTAGTTCACATTTCCTGTTAATTTATTCACCCCCATGTCATCCAAGATGTTTATGTATTTCTTTCTTTAGTCGAAATCCTAGCCGAGGAATTATCTAGACAAGACCCTTATTCCTTGGCTGGGATCGTGTAGTGAAACTGCAATTTGGACCTTCAACCCTTTGAAGTCCACTATATGGAGAAAAATTCTGGAATGTTTTCCTCAAAAACCTTAATTTCTTTTCGACTGAGGAAAAAAAGACATCTTGGATGACATGGGGGTGAGTAAATTATCATCAGGAAAAGTTAATTCTGAAGTGAACTAATCCTTTAAGGCATCTATATAGTTTCTTGAATAAAAACTCAATTTGTACTGTACACTCCCTTGCGGCCCCGCAACCCACTTTGAAAACCCCTGCCATAAAAGTATCATAAAAGGTTTCGACATGACATCTTACACTTAAACATCGTCAGGATGTTCTTTACCCAAAGCTTCAGACATATGGCTTACTTTTATGATGCTTTTATGGTTTAATTGGATAGAAACCAGCAATCAGTAGATTATTGTAATGTCTCCTTTTATGTTTAATGGAAAAATTAAAGTCATACAGGTTTGCACTTGGAATGACATGAAGGTGAGCAAATGACAGAATAATCATTTTGGGAATCAGTCTTTAGGTCTAGGTTAGGACCTCAAAGTACCTACCACAGTCCTCTGGAATATGTCCATTCATAAGACCCAGCTCCCATGCTCTCTTAATGAGAGGAAATGGATACTGCCAGGAGGAAATCAACGATTACAATTTTTGCAAATCAAAAATACGTAATATGGCGGACCGGCAGATTTAAATAACTTACTTCACCACTTCTGTCATATGATGCGGCAGCTGGGACAATCTCCTCTCGTGCAAACTTTCTTGCCAACTCCTGGAACTCTTTCTGCTGGTCAGTAAATTCTGTAAATTTAAGGAATAGTGTGTTGGGATGGTGTAATGGTGCCTTGGGATTTATAAAAACATGGTGAGCAGAAGTAACATTATTATCAGAGGATGATCACACATACCAAAGCTGAAGCCTCCATGAGCTCCCTTCAAGGTGGCAGTCGCTGCTTCGACACTAGCTTGAGCGCCAGAACTCTGAAACCTGAGTCCAGTCCTAACACCTGCCCTCAAAACCTGTTGGACAATAATTATACAAGTCAGCGACTCAAATAATCCACAAACTAACCAATACACAATATTATTGCATTTAATCATTATCTTAATTTAATAATATCAAATCAAATCACTATAATTCTAATATAGAATGAGTTTGGCTAGAGTACGTTACTGTATATTTGCATATATATGTACAGTATGGCAAGATGAGGTTATAACTTGCCAAGCACTTTGTTTATAGATAGGGTTAATTAATCAATAAACTTATCACATTTGTGAAAACAGATGCCAGATGTAATGATATTATCTCTAACTGCGGAGACTAGGAATTCAGCTAATCGAACTGCCTAGCGCTAGGCTAGCTATCTCTCAAATTCATTAGATTTTAGATTTGAAACAAATAAAACGGCATGCATATGCAAAATAGTTGCTGTTCGCAAATATGTCAAGAGAAATGCGTATATACCTTATTAAAAAGCATCGCTATTTCTCAGTGGTAGCACTCAGAACCTTCAATGCCCTTACAATGTTCACCACAAAGAAAACTTGAAGCGCCGACCAATCAATGACCTCTGTTTCATCACGTGATTAAGCACCGTCGCTCTAGTGACTTTTGCCCTACTTTTATTATATAACAAGAACGATGATAGAAATATTAGATCTCTTTATCTATCTTTATTTTTTAAAAATCCCCCAAGAACATTAATCAAGTATTTTGTTAAATAAATAACCCTTGCTTCAACCTTCTTTTCTGTATTTAATACGTCAGTGTCATCAATGAATTTATTCATATATCCAATCTTAATTAAATTATTTAAATAATCCTAATGCTTATTTTAAAAAGTAGGATTTAAAAACGTTATAACATAAAATGAATAAGAAAAAAACTAACCAAATACTAAGAAATTCGCATTTTCATTTCGTCTTTTCACTCTGTGGTTATTTCCTACAATTGTCATAAGTAAAAATAATAATAATAATAATAATACGATATATAATATGTTAATAAGCAAAACATTTGAAATTTTTTAAATACATTTTAACATTTTTTGTTTTCGATTTTAAATGAGGGATGTGTAACTAGCAGGCTATCCACTAGGGGGAGTGAGTAAACACCACACACGGGCGGATCGCCCTTTAGACCGGTGAAGACACATAGCTGTCTTGACAGATGCCAGTATCCGCGAGAAAGCTTAGTTTAGCGGGAGTAAAAATGCTTAACTGTATCTAGTCTTTTGTCATACTGTTTGTTTATTACATCGGATCTCAATAAAAGCGGACAAACAGGTAAATAAATGCAAAGCATATGTGAGTGTAATGCTTGCTGACGCCCGAACTGCTCAGTGTTGACACATCCTCAGCTAGCTCCCCGGCTAGCGCACTCAAACTTGAGGAGATGTCTCCGGACGTCAACCCCAACACCCTCCTGGGGAGAATACGCTTTTTAAACAAGTGCATTGAATGTTTCCGAAAAAGTGAACCTCTGCCGGAGTCCCTGTGCTACGTGCCGAAAGAGGTTTGCTACAAAATCTGTAAGGATTCGTCGTCGGGCTCCGTTTCCGCGTCCTCGTCAACAGCTGGCAACTCAGGTAGCAAAAGCCTGGTGTCGGTGTGGGAGAGCCCGCATCAGGCGCCACAGAAGAAATTATGCAAGTGTAACATCGAGCCCAAGAAAGGGACATGCATACGGACAACAGGGGAGGAGTACTGCAACAGCCATGGCCTGTGGGTCAAAATAAGCAAGGTAGAACATTTTAATGTATGATGTGTTGTCGGGAACTGGTGTCAGACGCTATTCTGATTGATCTGCTGTATCATTATTGATATCAGTATACACGGGACTTCCTGGTTCATTACGTCACTGCATGTAATGTGTTTGTGTGGCACCCGGAATCTTCCACTCTCCAGCTCAATGGACATTCAAATGAGAGTCTGCATGTTTTGTTTGTCACTCTGATTGTTTGAGTGCTCTGTCCATCACAGGAGCAGCTGGAGGAGTATCGTGCTGGTCTGGACATAGAGGAGGGCTGGATCCTGGTGTGTAAACATACAGAAGGTGGAGACAGACTTGTGCCGGTGGAATCTCCCGACACTACCAGCCGCCAACAGCAGCTGTTTGGCTATGACCACAAGCCTTGTAGCAGGTTTGTGGATTTTTAATGTCCACCTTTCTATATTTCCCTGTTCCATACAATCTTACACTGTGAATCTTCAAATAGTGAGCAAAATTTTGACATTTAAAAGTCTGTGGTCTGTAAGTTTTTTTTTTTTTTTTTTTTTTTTTTTTTTTCATTTGAAAAAATATATTCTTGTATTCAGCAATTATGCATAAATTGATCGATAGTGAAGATTTCTATTTTAAAATATAGCTGCAAGCAGCGATGACGGGCCCAAGCCCCGGCGCTACCGCCACCCCGGTGGCTTCAGGGCAACTGTGCACGGCGGGCAGTAGCCATTTAAAATGGGTAAAAAATAATATAAATATGTAGAGATATGAGATTCTTCCTGTCCTGTTTTTGTCAATAATTTAATCGCTCACCATGGCAACACCATTTAAGATATCCAATGTCTGTACACAATTTAACATCTTTAATGTCTTGTAGTTATGTTCAGAAAGTTTGGTGTGAATTGTATGAATTAAAAATGAAGAGCCTAAATAAACCTAAATATCTGACTTCCTGTTGGTCAGAGCTAATGACTGTAAATTAGAAAGTTGTCCGGCTTAATGAGAACAATATATGTACAGAGCTTGGTGACTGTAGGTAAAACGAACCCCCCACTTTTGTCAAAAGGTGGCGCTACAGAGCTCCCTCTCCACACCCGTTTCTAAGGCTTTGTCCATGTCTACAGGCTGATCACTCTGTTGTGTGTGTCAAGTTTCATATAATTTGAAGCATGCTAAGAGCCTCAAAAACACCCAAGAATATTATTAAAGTTTGATGCGTTGCCATGGCAATAGTATTTAAGATATCAAGAATCTTTTTGCAGGTCTACATCTGCTATGTTTTGACATTATACTGATGAAGTTTGAAGTGAATTGGATATAAATATGTTGTTCTTAGTTCTGAACTTTCTTTTTATCAAAGAATCCTGAAAAAAGTATCATGGTTTACACAAAAATACTAAACTCTTTTCAACATAGATAATAAGAAATGTTTTGAGCAGCAAATCAGCCTATTAGAATGATTTCTGAAGGGTCATGTGACACTGAAGACTGGAATAATGGCTGCTGAAAATACAGCTTTGCCATCACAGGAATAAATTACATTTTAAAATATATTTAAATAGAAAAAAAGTTATTTTAAATTATAATAATATTTCACAATATTACTGTTTTTACTGTATTTTATCAAATAAATGCAGCCTTGGTGAACATAAGAGACTTCTTTCAAAAACTTAAAAAAAAATCTTATCAGCTCCAAACTTTTGAATGGTAGTATGTAGTTAATGGTAGATATTTTTTTTTTTTTTTTTTTTTTTTTTTTTTTTTAGCATAAAATGGTTTGTGCTCTTAGAGTAACACCTCAATCAATTATTATAAAATAAGCTGCCATTAAAATTTAATTAGGAAGTCTGACATATTCAGTTTAGTAACGGCTCAGTACTTGAATTGACTGTCAAAGTGAAATGTGTATATTAACATATAGAAGTGTTGATTGTGAATAAATGTATCCTGACAGTTCAACGGATATAAATTACCAACATTTTTCCTTGACGGCTTTGTAGGTGGGAGCAGGTGGTGGATGTGGAAAACTCCTTACACATGGGTTCCAAACCCAAGGTGGCAGAGCCGGACGAGGCTGCTGTTCAAAAGCTGAGGTGAATGGACACAAAAATGTTATTATATAATTAAACAAAACTCTCTGTTGTATCATTTCCTGTTTTATGTTTTTTTTTTTTTCATGTGTTTGCACCACGTGACTTTTATTTTAGTCTAATTAATATTTTATAATATTAATAATAAGCAGTTAGGAAGTTCTGTCAAAATATTATTTTCTTTCTAATACAATCAGATCTATGCCAAAAAAAGTTTCTTTCTTTCAATGAGCCTTTTTTTCTTCATTATGACATCAGAAAATTAAAAACATGCTTATTGTAGAAGTGGTATTCAAGTAAAATAAAATTAAAACTAAAATAATTGTATGTACAGTATGAATTAAATGTTTTAAATAAATGAATAGATCCAGAAAAAATGAGCGTCATGTTATTGACTGTATGCAACTTCTATCTTACAGGTATGCCCCTCCTACATGGGCGTTTGAATGTGACGAGGACCTCGTACATTACTTCTACGACCACATTGGGAAGGAAGATGAAAATCTTGGCAGTGTGAAGCAATGCGTGACCAGCATTGATGTGTCTTCTAGTTCGGTATGTGAGGGCTATCATTTTGTGTGATAGTGAAGGGCAGAGAGCTGTGAGTGTCAACATACTGATGTTCTAGACTAGTAAGTGAGATTTTATGTTTGAAGGAGGACCCCAGTGGTGGTGCAAGCTGCCTGACCGATGGAGACACTGAGACATACTGGGAGAGCGATGGCATGCAGGGACAGCACTGGATCCGTCTGCACATGAAGAGAGGCACTGTGGTCAAGTAAGGACAACTAATTTGCTAGTCACTCTAATTATCATGGACTTTGTTTACAATGCACTCAAATCTGATTTTGGTTATCAAATCCGAACCTTTAAGACTGTCTGAAATCAGATCAGTTTGTTCAGACAGTGTTGTCAATATTCAGTGTGTCTACAGTACATTGCATGAAATCTAATCTTTCAGACTGGGGTGCATTCCAAAAAATCAGATTTTTATTGGATTCAAACAATAAACATCACATTTGATCTGTTTTTGTTTGTTTGTTTGTTTGTTTGTTTTGCTCTCCAGAATTCAGAAAAGGAAACCTATTTGATTTAGAATAAAAACTATGAACATAAAAACATAAATTATTTTATTTTCTCTTTCTTTAGCAAACTGATATTAACAGTGGATTCAACAGATGATAACTATATGCCCAAAAGAGTGACCGTATATGGTGGAGAGGGAGATAATCTCAAGAAATACAGTGATGTAACAATAGATGAGTAAGTGATTTGTTTTACTATTTAAAGCCTACCAATTTTTTTTTTTTTTTGTGCAGTGTTTTGTTTGGAAAGTGTGCTTGAGAATTTTAAAAAAAAAAAGGTATTTTGTTATCTAATGCAATAACATTCATACATTTTAATTGTGGTTTGAAAGTCCACTTTTTGGGGCCAATTATAATTTTATATGTATAAGCTATAGTAGTATCACTATTTTCAAGTTATAAATATGTAAAGGTTATATAAGATTATGAATATTGCAACAGTATGGCTTTATTTCTCTTGTAGCAACTTAATAGGAGAGGTTTGTGTTCTGGAGGACATGACATCACATTTGCCGGTTATAGAGATCAGGATTGAGGAATGCAGAGGTATGACGAGCTGCCACGAAAGAGAAAGCCAAACTCATAAATGTTCATCTCAATTCTTAATGTTTATTTCTTGTCACTATATTTTGCTCTAGATGAGGGAATCGATGTACGAATCAGGGGTCTAAAGATCAAATCCTCTTGCGAGCGTGACTTGGGCCTCAACGCAGACGTGTTTCAGTCTCCCAACCTAGTGCGCTACCCAAGATTGGAGGGCACACCTCCTGATGTCCTCTATCGCCGTGCTCTGGTCATTCAGAGGTAACACACAGCAATATGTGACTTGATAAGGCTTATATGTGAGCCTTTGGCAACTCTCGGTATTGTTTTTTTGTGTCTGTAGGTTCATCACACTCCTGGACAGTCTATTACCACATATGGTGCCTGCATGGGACTACAGCCTTGGAACATTCAACCAGATCAAAGTTAGTACTCTTGCCTGGGACAAGTGTGTCTTGTTTGTATATCAGAAGTTTAAATTGGCAAGGCTTTAAATCGCATGTGAATAATAAACTTTTGTGATGACGACGTCATGTGACAGTAACCACGATAGAGATGATAATCAAAAAACTGTAACTGATGGAATGTGCAGCGTAAGGCGGTTCGTGGAGACCTTTTAATCGAATATTGTCATATTGCACACCCCATGCCAAACTCTCTTTTTTTCCTCAAACTTTGTGCTGCCCTGTAGAGCATAAAGCAGTTCCTGCTGTTGTCCAAGCGTCGCTCTGCCCTCATCACCCAGTGCCTGAAGGACTCTGAGACCAGTAAGCCTAACTTCATGCCCCGCCTTTACATCAACCGTCGCCTTGCCATGGAGCACCGTGACAACCCCACTCTGGACCCCACGTGTAAAAATGCTGTCTTCACTCAGGTAGTTCACAAAACAAGTGCTAATACGTTTACAAAATGTATTTGTTTTGTGTTTGTGTAGAACGTACACTATCGTTCAAAAATTTAGGGACACTAAGGTTTAGCAAAAACCCATTCATTTGATTAAAAGTAATTACATTTGAATGTCCTGTTTATCAAATAATCATGAAAAATTGTTTCCACAAAAATATTAAACGGCTGTTTTCAACATTGACAATAATAAGAAATGTTTCTCGAGCACCAAATCAGTATAACAGAATGATTTCAAAAGAATCATGTGACACGGAAGACTTGAGTTAATGATGCTGAAAATTCGGCTTTGCCATCATGGGAGTAAATTGCTTTTTAAAATATATTAAAATAGAAAACAGTTACTGTAATAATATTTTACAATAGTACTATTTTCACTGTATTTTTGATCAAATAAATGCAGCCTTGGTGAGCATAAGAGACTTTTCAAGAACATTCAACAGACCCCAGTCTTTTGAATAGTAGTGTTTAGTGAATACTATTTTTGTTATGTAGGTGTATGAGGGTCTGAAGCCGTCTGACAAGTATGAAAAAACTCTGGACTACAGGTAGTTTCTCTCTCTCTCTCTCTCACAGAAGTGAGAGCTGGACTTTATTGTACTTAATGGACTTTATTGTACAAGTTATAAACTATCACTTTATTATACACTCAAATATATATTTCCATCTTTCTTACAGGTGGCCAGCACGATATGACCAGTGGTGGGAGTGTAAATTCATTGCAGAAGGCATCATCGATCAAGGTCATATAGTGTTGAACTTCCTCACACCCATAATAATTCACATGTCTGAAATAAAACAGTGTCCTGACCTGAGATTCCTGTCTTGCAGGTGGTGGATTTCGAGACAGCCTGGCAGACATGTCTGAAGAGCTTTGTCCCAGCTCATCAGAGTGCTCTATGCCACTTCCGTTCTTCACTCGAACCTCTAACCAGGTAACAACCCAGTTATTGCATGCACTGTCCTTTTCTTTCTGTTATTTAAAAAAAAAAAAAAAGTATTTATTTATTTATTTTAACAATACTGTAGTCCATTGCATTGAAGTTGACTCTAATGTAACTGACAAGGTAGTTATGAACCTCTCATTATATAAAAATTAAACTGTTTTTAGGGAGCTGGAGAGGCCAGAGATTTCTATGTGCCAAATCCTTCATGCCGAGAATTCCACAAGTTTGAGTGGATTGGGCAACTAATGGGCGCAGCTCTTCGCGGAAAAGACTTTCTGGTCCGTTTTTTATTTTTGTATGTAATTGCAGTGAGACCTTAGTATTCATTTAGAGTTGGCTTTCCTTGATCATTTGGTAGAAAATGGGATTTCATAAAATTTATCCTTTAGGTTCTAGCTTTGCCAGGGCTGGTGTGGAAACAGCTGATTGGAGAAACGGTCAGCTGGACGAAAGATTTTCCTGCAGTAGATTCAGTGCTGGTAAGAAGCCCATATATCTCCCCTTCAGTCTTTTCTTTGCATCTTGGTGCTGACTGCTTCCTTAACCAACATGAAATCAGTGGAACTGATGGAACATGTTTGCTGCAATTCCTTAGGTGAAGTTATTGGAGGCTATGGAGCATATGGACAAGGACACGTTTGACTTTAAGTTCGGCCAGGAGCTTGTGTACACCACACCCCTGAGTGACGGGCGGCTGGTGGAGCTGATTCCAGGAGGAAGTGGAGTGGTGGTCCGATATGAAGATCGCATGGAGTTCATACGCCTGGTACAGAAATCGAGACTAGAAGAAAGCCGAGAACAGGTAAAAAAAAAAAAAAAAAAAAAAAAAAGTCTATTATATTTGGATTTAACAGAAAAAAATAACATCTTTTTTGAGGACGAACTAAGCATATATTTCTCGGACAGTCCATAAAATCCTGTGCTTAATCCAAGCTGTGTTCCTGCACTACAGATAGCTGCCATGCAGGCAGGACTGGTGAAAGTGGTGCCACAAGCTGTGCTTGATCTCCTGACATGGCAGGAAGTGGAGAAGAAAGTGTGTGGAGACCCAGAGATCACAGTGGAGGCCCTTAAACGCCTCAGTGAGTCATACAGCAGCTGACATGGGCATTTAATAATTGATATTCTCTGCCTCAGCATGAATTCTTGAAGGCACTGAACCGAATAGTGAATGAAAATATATTACAGCTCTGTACGGCAGTCACTCTCGACTGATTTTAAAGTTTTAATTTTTAAAAAAAAATTTTTTAATGTACTTTCTATCAGCACGCTATGAAGACTTGGAACAAACAGATGTCAGAGTGCAGTACTTATGGGAAGCCCTGATGAACTTCACCAATGGTTAGTAAGGTTCTTTCTTGTATGTGAAACAACTGTTTCTAGTAACTTGCAAAAGAAGTACCTAAATTTCTCATGTGGAATTTTTTTTTTTTTTTTTTTAATAAACACTTTTACCAGAGGATCGTAGTAGGTTTTTGAGGTTTGTGACTGGCAGAAGTCGTCTTCCTGCTCCAATTTACATCTTTCCCGATAAACAAGGGTAAGATGTGAAGAAAATAACAAGAGATCATGTTCATTTAGGTTGTGATCTGAATAATTATTGAACAAATTAATTTTTGTCTAGGTCTGAAACCACAGATGCACTTCCTCAATCTTCCACATGTTCCAGCACCCTTTATCTACCCAAATACCCAAGGTGTGTTAATGTAATATGGATGATGATTTTTTTTTAAATTATTATTAACTAAATGAAAAGTTTTGACTGCATTTTAAATGTGTTTAATCCACAGTGCTAAAGTTTGTGAAGAGAAGCTTCGCTATGCTGCATATAACTGTGTGGCAATCGACACAGACATGAGCCCTTGGGAGGAGTGACCTGACCATGTTTACAAATTTTACACAGTGGAGTTTTGGCATAAATGAACTAGCCTTCAGCACCATGCACATAACCATGTCTACACTATTGCCAATTACATCTGTACAGTATAAAATAAATGTTATAAACCATACCTGTTTTGCAGTTATTTCAAGCTTATTAATTAAACTGTTGTTTAAACTGTTGGACCACTCATGACAATTTCAATTTTGTATTTTCTAATTTAATACAAATATTTTCATTACAAAATATATTACCAGTATAACTATTTGAAATATTGAAGAGAATTTTTTTTTTTTTAATGTCCCTTTTTCTTTACTGACAGCAGCACTGAAGCTACACGAACTTCAAGAACTCCATGATCCAACAAAACATTGTTTCAATTGAAGTCAGAACATCTGACAGATGCTCTCATGAGCAATGTCACATTTGATTGGTGAAATAGAGCAGAATTGAATTTCTTAGCTTTACATTTTTCAAAATCCTTTAAGTTTATTAAAATCCTAATTTTGACACTATTTTGTTTATTAGCTCTTCCGTACCAAAAGTCCCCAGTGTTTAAAGTTAAAGCCATCAATGTTTAGTAGTGAAATAAGTGAATGTTGTTTCTTCAAGGTCGGATATCAGTTAACTGACATACTGTCATGTAGGCTACTTTTCTCAAAAGTATTGCTTATGGGCTTGTTATGAGCAAAAACAAAGATGACTTTATGGTTCATAACATCCTTATTCTATGAAATATTTATATATACACAAATATAAAACTTGTGAATATAACAAGATATGAATATAAAAAAGTGAAACCTAGGTTTTGCATATTTCACAATGAGGTTTTTTCCTATAGAAAATAAATAATGCAATAAAACATTTTTGTCATAATATAAGAATAGGATTTACAAGAAAAGCCCTTACCCCTTTTAGTTTCTGCACCCAATCCTACAATGGGTATAAATTACTGTTTGTATGACAAAAACATTGGAAAATCTGGTTATGGCCTACTAACGCGTGGTGGCAGTCAAGTGTTTGCACTGAACCCAGCGTACTACTCTCGCGATTTCTCCAGGTATTCTCGCGATATGTGGTTGCTTGAAACCCGCCCATGAGCCTTTGCTAGCCCTCTTTCTAGCCGGCGCCTGAGAATGGGTACGTGTTTTCAGATTCTCATCGCTGGGACAATCCGTCTTCATCTGCTCTATCCGATGATGCTTTTGTTTAAACTCATTTTGTGTTTTATCAAAAAGGTAGATTTTAAGCAATATAGGCGTAAATTAGACGATTTAATGCCTTTTCGGATATTTTAACGAGAAAAGATTGGAAAGTGGCTGTAGCCATTTCTCAAGATGGCTGCGCTCATTGGGTATATACTCACAAACAGCGTTTAGAGTCCAGATAAGGCTGTAGTTGTACGTCGAGACGTGTACAAGGTGGGTTTATTCGTAGGTGAAGGATCTTTGTGTTTGAGAAATGTAGTTTAGATGAGAAACCAGTTAGCACGACAGGCTAAACGGGCAGAGGATGCATGTGTCAATCACTGGAGGCTGCATGGCCATCTAACGTGAGCTAAAAGGATAGATTTGGGTAACTTATAAATGTTAACCAGTTATCGTTTATTTTATATTTCTCGTCATAAATGGGTTACAACTAATTTTAGCAGGGTTATTGTGTAGGTTTGTGAAGTTGGAGCTTAAGACGCCGAGCTGTTAGCATATTGCTAACGTGGATTTTTTTGACTGCAGTTTGTGGTGGACAACAGATTTTTGGTCTTAAAACTTAAAAGAAAAATTAAACATGTCAACTACATGTTGTTACAAGCCTGTATGACTTTCTTCCATAGAGCGCGAAAGGAGATTTTAGGCAGGATGACTGAGTTGTACTGTGTATAAAGTCATACAGGTGTGGAACGACATGAGGGTGCGTAAATGAGTTTTTTGTTCGTTTAAGCTTGAGTGTAAATGATGAATCCAGATGAATCCTATTGTTCATGCGGATAAACACCTTGGAGAACTGACCACTCAAGCGTGCAGTAGAAGTGAATGCTCGTATTTCATTCAAATTTGTTTGTAATGCAACTTAATCTCTTCACACTTAAGGTATCTCAAGGGACAACTGGCACAAACGCCGTAAGACCGGTGGCAAACGCAAGCCCGTCCACAAGAAAAGGAAATATGAGCTCGGGCGTCCTCCCGCAAATACCAAGGTAAACCTAGCTTTAAAATGCTGCTATTAGAAAGTATCTCCTCGTGCCATTGTGAGTGATGAAAACACGTCCTTAGGTTGGTCATTTTTGGCCGTTTTGGTCAAAGTCTTTGACCTTCCAATGTTAGGATTAGTCATAGTTACACTGACACATGGCTGAACTCAAATTATATTTTCATTGATTTTTATTACTTTTTATAAACACTTGTGTTTTTCCGTAGATTGGAGCTCGGCGCATCCACACAATAAGAGTACGTGGTGGGAATAAGAAATACCGTGCCTTGAGGCTCGACGTGGGAAACTTCTCATGGGGCTCAGAATGTGAGTTTATAAATGTTTGGTGCTGTGTAAACGGGTGTAGCTCTTTCAATGAAGATAATCTGTCCAGTTCTGCTACTGAATGTTTCTGATGTATAACATTGTTTTAACTCTGAGAAAGACATGTTCAACCTGGTATTCTCTGAGCTTCTGTTGGATGTTTCTCTTTAGACTGTTTTAATGTGGTGGTAATGTCATTTCAGGCTGTACCCGCAAGACCAGGATCATTGATGTGGTCTACAACGCCTCTAACAATGAGCTTGTGAGAACCAAGACCCTGGTGAAGAACTGTGTGGTCCTTGTGGACAGCACTCCTTACAGACAGTGGTATGAGTCTCACTACGCTCTCCCGCTTGGCAGGAAGAAGGGTGCCAAGCTGGTAAGTCAGATCAAGATTTTCCTAATTCAGAGTTGTGATTTGCCTTTCTTTGATGATAACATTGTCAGTTCTGCTACTGAATGTGAGTGATGCAGTTTAAGACACTGAGGAAGGCTTGTAGCTTATAAATCCTCAAATATTAATGTGCATTTTATCAGTGTATTGCTAATTATATTTGATTTCTCAATCCAGACCCCTGAGGAAGAGGAAATCCTGAACAAGAAGAGGTCGAAAAAGGTCCAAAAGAAGTTTGACACTCGCAGAAAGAACAGCAAAATCAGTCCTCTGTTGGAGGATCAGTTCCTGCAGGGAAAACTTCTCGGTAAGTTGTGATAAGAGGCCTTAAAATAATGCTGGTGTGATCATGATGAAACTTTAACCAGTTCTGCTACTGATAAAACAGTGCTGAAGCTTATACCATTTCTGATACCCACTGAAATGTTGCTTTCAGCAACATTGCCCTTCAGTTTAAGTGTTTAATCTATGGTTGTTTCTCTCTCCAGCCTGCATTGCCTCCAGACCGGGACAGTGTGGCAGGGCTGATGGCTATATTATTGAGGGCAAAGAACTGGAGTTCTACCTGAGGAAGATTAAAGCCAAGAAAGGCAAATAAATGTACAGCTCTCTTTGATACGACTATTAAAGAAAATACCCCAACTCAGCATGTTCCTGTGGTTCTCATTTCATGCGATGTTTAGTTGTTCTGTGTATAATTTGTCTTTGCCAAGAGGGGACTCTGTCCCTTACGTTGCTATAATTGTTTCTGGTGTATGTTGATGTTACAAGTAACATGACTCTGATCTTCATTTACATAACACATTTTTATTGAAAGGAGGATTGAGAAAGTTAAGCAGCTGGACTTGTACTGCATTAACTGGTTGTAAACTCCTAGAAAAACCACAAGTGTTGAAGTGCTCTTAATTTTCTGCATGAAAGTAGTCATTGCAATACTTGTGTACATGTTTTGAAAGAAAATCCTTATTGATCAGTAAGTGTACTTCTATATGCAATATGCATCTTAACATGTTGCATGTTGTAAATGGTAGGCTTTGGAGAGTCATGGAAATTTCTAATATAGAATTTAGAGTTTTAAAGTCTCAATATTCCAAGATCAAGACATTTACATTTAGCTGACGCTTTTCTCCAAAGCGACTTACAGATGAGAGTAGTAGAAGCGAAAAGAGAATCTGTACAATTATTGGAACTGGTCTACAATACATTAGCTATGATGAATCAAGCAATTGAAAAGAGGGCATTAAGGTTAATGTTAATTTCTACATTTAAAACTTGAAGCTGTTTATAATAAACAATGGAGTCTTTACAAATTAACTGATCAAAAGTTGTTCACTAATTACTGCAAAAATTGAGAAAATACATTACTGTTCAAACGCTTAAGGGTTTAAAAAGTCATTTATCACCCAAGGCTGTCTTTATTTGATCATGATTTAAAATGCCATTTCTATTTGAATATATTTTTTTAAAACATAATTTGCCCATGTTGTCAAAGCTGAATTTTCAGCATCATTACTCCAGTCTTCAGTGTCACTCTATGATTTGGTGTTCAAGAAACAATGCTGAAAGAATTGTGCTGCTTTATTTATATGAAAACATTTTTTTCAGGATTCTTTCATTATTAGATGTATTAAAAATAAATCCTTTGTAACACATCTTTACTGAAACAAACAATTTAAGGCATCCTTGATTAATTTAAAAAAAAAATCTTACTGATTGCAAACTTTTGAACAGTAGTGTACATTGGTCAAAAGTGTGAGAAGGGATGATGGTTAAAATATTGCAGCAAGTATCTTCTCATCATTGATTATCCAAATACATAAATACATGGCAAGTAAAAATCTGAGTAGGAAGTTACACATCTATGGGTCTTGGTTTGTTGGTCCTGTACTTTCAGGTAACCCCAAGAGTTTTTCCTGGCAGATGGTCATGTTTTGTTGCTGCGGTGGAGCTAGGATGCTGCTCTTGGAAGGCTGTTCAAGTCTAGAGCGCTCGTTCTTACATTTAACACTGCAGCATTTCTGCAAGCTCTTGCTCTTCTGCTTTTTTCCTTTGTGCGTAGTCGGCCACACATTGATGGCAAGCATTTGTGTCTTGGGGGTTGGTACAGATTCCTCATTATCATCCTCCAGTATCCTAATAAATACAGAATTACTACAGTTAAGAGAGAGTAAATCATATTTTCAGGGATTTGATGCATACAGGTGCTGGTCATATAATTAGAATATCATCAAAAAGTTGATTTATTTTAATTATTATTTAATTCCATTCAAAAAGTGAAACTTGTATATTATATTCATTCATTACACACAGACTGATATATTTCAAATGTTTAATTCTTTTCATTTTGATGGTTATAACTGACAACTAAGGAAAATCCCAAATCCCAAAAAATCCCAAATTCAGTATCATTCAGTATCATTATTTAGAATATTGTGAAAAGGTTCAATATTAAAGACACCTGATGTCACACTCTAATCAGCTAATTAACTCAAAACACCTGCAAAGGCCTTTAAATGGTCTCTCAGTCTAGTTCTGTAGGCTACACGATCATGTGGAAGACTGCTGGAGTCAGTGCTTCAAGAACCACTACGCACAGACGTATGCAAGACATCGGTTTCAGCTGTCGCATTCCTTGTGTCAAGCCATTCTTGAACAACAGACAGCATCAGAAGCGTCTCGCCTGGGCTAAAGACAAAAAAGGACTGGACTGCTGCTGTGTGGTCCAAAGTTATGTTCTCTGATGAAAGTACATTTTGCATTTCCTTTGGAAATCAGGGTCCCAGAGTCTGGAGGAAGAGAGGCACACAATCCACGTTGCTTGAAGTCCAGTGTAAAGTTTCCACAGTCAGTGATGGTTTGGGGTGCCATGTCATCTGCTGGTGTTGGTCCACTGTGTTTTCTGAGGTCCAAGGTCAACGCAGCCGTATACCAGGAAGTTTTAGAGCACTTCATGCTTCCTGCTGTTGACCAACTTTATGGAGATGCAGATTTCATTTTCCAGCAGGACTTGGCACCTGCACACCGTGCCAAAGCTACCAGTACCTGGTTTAAGGACCATGGTATCCCTGTTTTTAACTGGCCAGCAAACTTGTCTGACCTTAACCCCATAGAAAATCTATGGGGTATTGTGAAGAGGAAGATGCGATATGCCAGACCCAACAATGCAGAAGAGCTGAAGGCCATTATCGGAGCAACCTGGGCTCTTATAACACCTGAGCAGTGCCACAGACCGATGCCACGCCGCATTGCTGCAGTAATTCCGGCAAAAGGAGCCCCAACTAAGTATTGAGTGCTGTACATGCTCATACTTTTCATGTTCATACTTTTCAGTTGGCCAAGATTTCTAAAAATCCTTTCTTTGTATTGGTCTTAAGTAATATTCAAATTTTCTGAGATATTGAATTTGGGATTTTCCTTAGTTGTCAGTTATAATCATCAAAATTAAAAGAAATAAACATTTGAAATATATCAGTCTGCGTGTAATGAATGAATATAATATACAAGTTTCACTTTTTGAATGGACTTAGTGAAATAAATCAACTTTTTGATGATATTCTAATTATATGACCAGCACATGTAAATACTGACGATATACAGGTTTCTTATCACATATCAGTTTCCTGTTGCTGAGAGCTGCTCACACTATATAATCACCAATAATTTCCTAATTTATTGTGTTTGATAACATAACTTTCACAGTTAAACAAACAAGAATTGCATACTTGGCCAATGCATTTAATTATTCCATAGCAAGTTAAGTGACCAACTGACTTCACATGATTGAAATGATACTGACTTTTGGAAAAAGTCCAGGTTTTTGGAAAAACATCTATTTTTTTTTTCATGTTTTCCCTGACATATAATTCTGCTTCTTTGATATTTACAGATTCAAAGTATTTATAAATGGGTGTTTTTATTTCACCTCATGTCATGTGTAGAACCCATGAAGACAGGCTTCATAGTAGCTGACGGATATGAAGGACCCTTATCCACCCAGTATTTGTCCTTCTCAAGTGGAGGAAGATTTTGATGCATGTCATCTACAGCTAACATAGAAACCTAGATAAAATAAAAACATTTTCATGTTTGGATATGATCAAACATACAGCCTTTGAAATGCAGTAGGGTATTTTTCCATTTACTGACCTGAATGTTTCGATCTATGAGTTGGTTGGTTTCAAAATCATCATCGTCTTCTCCAAATGGGTTGATAATAAGTTCGCCCACCTTCAAGAATGAATGAACCCTCGATTTTATAGAAGTCAATTTTGTAAAACAAAATATACTGTTTTCATACTACCCATCGTACCTTTAACCAGCCAGCGTAAAAGAAGAACTCCAGTAGAGTAAAAATTGGGACATACAGGTCCAGAACCTTCTCCCCATCTTTCTCAGGTTTCACAAACTGCCGCCCAATTAAGCAAAATGTAAAGAAGGAGTACACAGCCACGGTCACTACCTGCATCCAAACAGAAGTGAGATGACCTTAGGGTGCATACTGTGTGAGCCACACCAATGAAAGATCTGTTAGATGAGCTTCACCTGCGTATAGACCAAGGGAATGCTGATCCAGTCATAGTGGAAGAGCATGCTGCACTTTGACCTATAGTTATTCAACTCCTGACAAAGAGGAAGGGATTATTGTGCTTTTATTGCGCATATACATTATCTTGACATGTTTAAACGCACTCACATCCATAAGCAGTCGTAAGGCTATATCATCTTTCACACGCCCTTCTTTTCTTGCGTGTGATGCCAGGTTCGCAAACCATGCAAGTGGCATCCAGTACTTGTTAAAGTCAGAGTACAGATGGTTTAGTTTCTTGAGCTCCTCTGCAGTCATGAATCCTGCAAAATAATAGATAATAATAAGGGGATTTTTTGCATTCCATACTCCTTTGTGGATAGACCCTTTTTGTTTTCTAAAAAATGTACACAACTTAGAAAAAACATCACATAATGTAAATAAGTTGTCACAGAATAAGAAAATGTGAAACAAAAATTCAGGTAGAACCTTATAATTCCAAGGAGACAAATTTCATGTATAAAGACCCAATTTATACTAATTGAAATTGTATGTGATAACAGATATTAAATATTTTTCAAATAATACTTTAAACTGGTAAGTTACAATAAGTTTTTTTTCCAACTTAGTCAATATAGTACTGTATTGTTAAATGTATTATTTAATTATTTAAATCACTTTTTTATTTTCTCATATATTTTAATCTACTTTTTAATATTTATTTATTTTAAAAATGTTTTCATTTATTCATATATTCCATATTAATCTAATTTGTATCCACATTTTATTGTAATTAATTCATTTTAATATATTTAATTATTCATCTATTTTTTCCTTAATTTTAATATATGTATTTAATTATTCATTACAATATTATAATTATTTTTTATTTGTACATTTTTACACTGTTTTTCTGTGTAAAAATGTGTACACTGTGGGTCCCTGGACCCCAGTTTGAAAACCCCTGTCATAGGAAACAATGCAGTATCTGTTTACTTCATTAGATATAATGAAGATGTGGAAATCCACTTAAAAGTACTTCTATTCAAATTCCTCCCAAACATTTTCAGATGCAAATTTAGGTCTTACCTGCCTCCACAATGTCCTCCAGAGTTGGGAATCTCTTGCGCACTCGTGTACTGATGGAGCGCAGGATGAGGACCGATGACAGGTTTGCGTATCTCATCAGAGTTCTCCTCAGCAAACGGCCTCTTTCATCTGTGCCATGGACATTCCCAGATACAACTATCATCAGGTTATCTGGCAGGGGAAAGCTTGTATATTGACCCCACCAGCGTTGAAACGCCTGTGTGACATAGAACCCTAACAAGGACCATAAACCAGTTTAACTTATTATAAGGAATCCAAGGAGTAAGTAATATCAATGTCAGAACATTTATGCTCACCAAGAACAAATGACATGGGGATGAGTTTAGCAAACTTGTTGCAATGACGTGCAAGTCGCTCAAACATCTCCTGTTGTTCGTTATTGAGGACACACCTGTAAGATGCAACATGGATTGATGAGTTGCACTTGTGTTGTACTATTGCTCACATGCTATTTGCTTTAAATAAATAATAATTAAAAAAAACCTTCCAAATGATTAATAATTGTAAATGTGGATTATTAGAATGTTTGGAAATGTCTCAGTACCTGTATATAACACTGATGAAGCTGTACAGTAAGCAGAAGACCATGAATTCTCTGTATAGAAGCTTGTAAATGCTTCCTTTCCATCTGAAGAGCAACTTCGAAAAGCCTCCAAACTTGGCATTGGCCACCTTGAGCGTGTAGGACACCGTCATGGTGGAACACTAGGAAAAACCCAAGGAATTTAGAAGTTGCCACCATTCCATCACTGGAACAGTAATTTTTTTGTTCTTACCTCAAGCTCGTTTCAAGCTCGTCTTCTTTTAGAGAGAAAACACACCTCTTGCTTTTACCTTTATATCTGTTTTTAATGTGGACTTATAATCCATCTGGTGATTTATGGTTTGGGAACCCAGTTTAAAAGAACATGTTTGTGGTCAATGTCAGTTTCACACAGGTGTCATCATTATGAATGATTACTCTTGAAAACACACAGTAAAGGTCTAATTTATGATGAGGTATTAATCACCTAATCAAGATTTTGCTCTTTGCTTATAATAGTGTTTTAGTTAAAAAAAATAAATAAAAAAAAACTTATGTAAGAACAGTGAGCAAGCCTCAAACTGCATGCCTGGGGAAAATGGTTGGAAATCGCACTGTATGGGAATCCCTGTTCTCTGATGCGTGTTAATATTAATTTTAAATAACAAGTTTAAAAGAATTTAGGAATTCTTAGTTACAGCATATGCAATAAAACCTGAATTCCTTGAAAGGCCATAGTAATATTTACATAGCCTAAGTTATAAATCCTCTTTCATGTCACTGCTGTAAAACCATTCTCGTGTGAACTGCTCATCGACAAACACACCCAAAAGAACGGTGATTTTAAACCCACTAGTGCTCCCCTTTATATCCAACCAAACAACCTAAATAAGGAGAGAGAACTTATTTCATAACACTGATTGCTGTTGTGTATTCTATTTATATTCTATTCCTGCTTTTGTGGTCTTTATAAGACTTCTCTCACTGATAAAAAAAAAATATATATATGTTCTTGAACATGATACAAAGGTAGGTTCAAGCCTGCTGCTTATTTATTTAAAAAACGTTCAAAGTTACACAGATTTTCAGTCAAGGAACATGTGCTGTCTTTTTATATGGATGTAAATCTCACAGTTTAACTGCTTTTTAAATAGTTAAAATATCAATTAAAGTCATCATTAAATCATTACATTCTTTCTTTCAGACTATTTCCACAGAGTGTGCTTATCTTTTGATTATCAGCTTATACACAGGGTGTGACGAGTAAAAAACACTAGGGGGCGGTAGACAATACGAGAAAGAAAGTACACTGAGCTACACCAGTTTGGGAGAACCATCACAGCGTTGGATACATCAGTTCACTTCATTCAAGCAGAACACTCATTTCTTTCCTTGTTAAACAGCAAAAGCTTGATCCAGTTTTCCAGCTGAATTCAGTAAGGTGAGAAGAATCATGATAGAGTTTCTTTAGGTAGGAATATCTATGTAAAATACATCAAGACAGCTGCAAACAGTCTTTTTAAGATAATAATTTAATTTAAAAAAAATTATTTAATTTGTGTGCGCGTGTTTTGTTAATCACTAAATTAAACCGTCTTTGCTAAGTAGTTACAGGTAGTTTGCTAAGCAACACTACGACAATGATGTGATAAATATACCAGTACCAGTGTATTATGGTATATTCACAATTGCAATGATGGTCTAAATAAAAAACCAGAGACCAGAGACTCTCAGATGTAATCTTGAGTCTGTTTAAAAATAGAGATTCACAACTGTAAAGTGCAGGTAGGGCAGGTATAGATGCCATTACTGCGCTGCAGGTTTTACTGGGACGGAGTAACCCAATGCTATAATTACAAACTCCCACACAGGAGGAAATCAGAGCTAGCTTTTTATTACTGCTGAGTGATTTCAGCCACTAATGAATGGGCTGGGTCATTATGGGGACACAAAGGCAGATAAACAGCATCTTGCAAAGGCCAGTGTGAGAAGTGTGGAAAGGCTATATTCATTTACTTGCTCTCTTAGGACTCAGTATAATTAACACATTTTTAGCAAATAATTAACAATTAATTAACACTAAAAAGTCTCAAAAAACATCAGAACACCAATTATGTGAAAAAGCATTTATTTGAAGCCAAGAATGAAATATAATTTCTCATTTTCAGGATTCTTTGTTAATGCCACAAGCTCTCATATTAAAATCATACAGAATGTCATATCCAGTGTAACTCATGTGCACCAAAAATTACAAAAACTTAGTTGTGTTGTGTTTTGTCTGTTGGCATGTCAGCATCTCTGTGTTGTTTCACCATCACTCTTGTTAGAGATTTGTTCTGCCATTTTGTTAATATGAGATTTGCAGTGTTATATAATATATACATACAGTATTCATTAATAATTTGAAATCACTATTACACTAGAATATATATATATATATATATATATATATATATATATATATATTTATCACTATTATATATATTTTTGTTTTTATTTCAATTTTAGTTTGTTTTATGTGCTTTTATAATTTTTATTGATTTTTTTTTTCATGTTTCTATTTATTTATTTATTTATTTTATTTCAGTATAAGTTTTAGTAATTTTAGTACTTCAGCTTTGTTTGTTGCCAAGGCAAAAATTTCTTATTTTCATTTAAGTTTTTCATCTTTTTTCATCATTTTTCATATTTATTTCATTTCAGCTTTATTTCAATTAATGAAAATTATTACAATTTTTAATAGTTTTAGTTAACAATAACAATGGACGTGAGATAGAAAAAGTCATTTTATAAGTAAAAGTTGAGTTATTTGTTCTGTATGGTGTACGTACTCTTTTGCTTTATTTATTCTTTCCATTGAAATCTGCTTATGTTAACTTGTACTCGCTGAGTCAGCCCAATACTATCTAAAAGCCACTTCATTTGACTAGTATAGCTGTTTCTTTTGATTTGATTATGCACATTTGAACTCGGTAAGAGTAAATTCATTATTAACAAGGCCAAAAATAATGATTACATTAGCTGTGGCCAAATGTGGATACGTTTGAAAAAATGGTCACTATATATATATATATATATATATATATATATATATATAGATAGATAGATAGATAGATAGATAGATAGATAGATAGATAGATAGATACAGTGCCCTCCACAAATATTGGCACTCTTAGTAAATATGAGCAAAGGCAGCTGTGATAATAAATCTGCATTGTTTTGATCTTTCAAAAAATTCACAAAATTCTAACCTTCTAACCTGTTGGCCACAATTATTGCAATGTCCTTATGCCAAGATAACAGCTTCTTCAAGAGTCTTCATCTATAATGCCTGATGAGTTTGGAGAACACCCGACAAGAGATCAGAGACTCTGAGACAGAATCTCTACAGATACTTCAGATTCCCAGCTCCATGTTGGTGCTTCTTCTCTTCAGTTCACTCCACTCATTTTCTATAGGGTTCAGGTCAGGGGACTGGGATGGCCATGGCAGAAGCTTCATTTTGTGCTCAGTGACACATTTTTGTGTTGATTTTGATGTTTGTTTTGGATCATTGTACAATTTCATGCTCCTAGTCACCCTGGTGTGCTAAAAAATGTAAATATGAATGGGAATATACTTCAGAGATATTTTACTCATAAGAATTTCTAGGGGGTGCCAATAATTGTGGCCAACATGTATTGGAGAAAAACATTTATTTCATAATGTGATTTTCCCCCCGCATTCAATTGTTTTACTTCGATGAAAGTTTAGAATTTTGTGAATTTTTTAAATGAAAGATCAAAAGGATAAACAATGCAGATTTATTTTCACAGCTGCCTTTGCTCATATTTACCAAGGGTGCCAATATTTGTGGAGGGCACTGTAGTTAGAAAAAACTTCATACTTCATATACCAACCTTCATACTTCTGTGTAGGAGAGAAATGTTGGTCCATCATACATCAAATTTTAGCAAAGCACTGTTTTCAATTATAGTTACAATGGCAGATTTGGTTGCTTATGATAATGACCAGAGGCTGGACTGTGGTTGTGTCTAATATTCTCTTGCTCTCGAGTCTCTACTGTTACTGTTCCTCTTCATAATATGATATATAAATTATATGGGACACCAAATACATTGTACACTAAACACTGTAACTGAATGTGAAACAAATTAAGATTACAATAATAAAAACTTCCCAACTAAATTACAGTAGACGATATAAAAATCTCGATATAATGAAAATATCCAGGTGACAGCTATATGATAGCTTATCTTGGCAACAGACTGATTGAGTCTGCAAACAGCTTCGTTTGACACTTTATCAGTACAGTAATTCATTCACGTTGTATGCAAAAGTAATGGTTCCGCACTGGCGCAGTGACTTCCTTATGGATAGCGTAATCATGGATAACGTAATGACCAGTGATCCAATTCAATTCAGAGATACAAAACTCCAGTGTACTTAAAGGGATAGTTCACCCAAAAATAAAATTGATTCCATGATTTACTCACCCTCAAGCCATCCTAGGTGTATATGACTATTTTCTTTCGGACAAACACAATCTGAGATATATTTAAAAATATCCTGGCTCTCCCTGCTTTATAATAATGAGTTGGGGCATGTTTTGAAGCCCCCAAAAAATCCATCATAAATATAATCCATATAGCCTCAGGGGGTTAATTAAAGGCCTTCTGAAGCAAAGGATTTTTGTAAGAAAAATATCCATATTTAAAACTTTATTAACTATAATAACTAGCTTTCAGCAGACGGCCGTACGCATCGATTTGCGGCAGACGAGTAACCTCTGACCCGACACATGATGCAATGACGAACGTGGAAGCTCAAAGGATAGAGCAAAACAAAACACTGAAGTCTAAAACTAGAAAGTCTAAAACAAGAAATTTTAAAGAGAAATGTCGGAGGATTTTGATATAAGAGAAGAGGTGCTTCAGTTTGTTGCACAGGCCTATCTGTTTGAACCGCGAGAGGTGTCTAAGCTTACGCTACTCCTACATCCTACGTCATACAATGCATCAGGGGTTACTCTTTTGGCGCAAGTTGACTTGCGCAGTATGCTTATGGTTGTTTAGCAGAAGTTATTTTAGTTAATAAAGTTTTAAATATGTATATTTTTCTTACCAAATCCCATCGCTTTGCTTCAGAAGGCCTTTATTAACCCTCTGGAGCTGTATGGATTATATTTATGACGGATGGATGCATTTTTTGGGGCTTCAAAACACGGCCCCCGTTCACTACCGTTATTAACCTTAGGAGGGCAAGGATATTTTTAAATATGTCTCCAATTGTGTTCATCTGAAAGAAAATAGTCATATACACCTAGGATGGCTTGAGGGTGAGTAAATCACAGGATAATTTTCATTTCTGGGGGAACTATCCCTTTAATAGAATCTCTGAGTATTTCAACCAAATGCAGCATTTTCTGTAATGTCACGAGAGGTCCACACTTTCATACTCTCCATGATCGGAGTCTTCGATTTCAATCCCGGGAACCAGGCTGTAGTATTCAGTGGACTGGGTCAAGTACGCCTTCTCCCGATCGGCCGAGTCCTTCATCACCTCGCTCACACTCACCGTGTCCAGGTCCTGCTTTCCCGCGGTCCCTTCTGTGGAGCAAGTTGACGGCGGAGGAGCCAGCGAGTCCACAGAGCCCAGTTTGATCTCCACCTCCTCATAAATATCCCGAGTGCTGCCTAACAGGGTGGACGAGGGCTGAAGCATCAGCTGGTTCCTCAGTATGACCTCCTTGCCGCCATCAACGGACACAGCTGACTCTTCAGTGGGCAGTTTGGCATGTGGCCACCGTCCATTGCAATGGGAGTTGTTGGCCCTTTTGCGAGTTGGGCTGAACGAGGGAGTCTCTTTCCTCTTCTTCTTTCTGCCACAGCACCAGCACAGCACCAAACTGAGAAGGAGGAGCAGGGGAAGCAGGATGAAGAGAGCGGTCAGGTTGGCCAAATGACACACGTCACTGGTCAGCAAAGACCAAATCGTCCGCCCTGCTAAATTTTGAGGAGAGGCACAGGTCAGATTACCTACAAGGTCCTGAAGGCTGCTGGAGTTGTCATGCAGACCACTTTGAAGCCCCTCCCACAGCAAGCATGTACAGTCCCAGGGGTTTCCAATGAGCTCCAGGTGCTTTAGCGAAGGCTTAAGCGCTGAATGAGGCAGAGTGCTCAGCTGGTTCCATCCCAGGATCAGCACTCGCAGTTTGTCCGAGTTCTGCAGAAATCGCTCGGGCAGATCCTTCAGATGATTCACTCCTAAATCCAACACTTCCAAACTATAAGCTTTAGTGAGGAAGTCAGCTGGGAGAGATGTCAGTCTGTTCTGGCTGAGATACAGCTCTCTCAGTGAACTGACAGCATCACCGACCTCACTGTGATCAATGTGACTGATATTACAGTTTGTCAGGTCCAAAACCTGCAGGTGTGTATGTGACAAAAAAGCTGGCCAAGACATCTGGTTAAATGTGGATCCTGAGTAGTTCAAGCAGCATGTGTCATTGGGTACCTTAGATGGAAAGTGAGACAAAATGCTGGCTACTGGACACCCACATCCCCCAATGCTTCCTTCAGTCACACTCAGCATTTGGAGAATCCCCAACCCACATAAAAAGACAAGCCCTACAAGAAAACAAAAAACCCCAAGGATTAGATAAAACTTCGAACTTATTAAACAGTGACATAATTCCTTATGCATGTGTGGCACCAAATGGAATGACAAAAATAATGATTGTTTCCAAAGAGGTTTCCCAAACACTCCTAAAGGCCCCGATATACTCACTGCGAAATTCTTTTTCATTCTTCGTTTAGGGATAAAATGAAGTTCGAAATACGTGAGCAGAGATATACTGTTATCGAATATCTAACGCCGCCCACACTGCTGAGAGCTGGGTTTAGATGAATATGTAAATATGTGCTGCACGCTTTCCTCTCAGCAACAAAATAAACATAACAAAAATGAGAAAACAGCAAGGATTTTTTACGGAAAGCATAAGAAAAGCATCTGATCATAACAACATGGGTATGTTAGCATGGGCTCTGCAAATTAGCACTCCAGTAAAGTCACGTCACATTTATTTATATTGCATTTTATTCAATAGATTGCTTAACGACTTTGGCAGCTGGAGTGAACTTTTCCTGAGAGTTTGCTTCGGCAAGCCGTTTCAAACTCCTAAACAAACACAAAACGAAATTTGTTTTGGCCTGATTTTGTTCGAAATTACATCACATCATTTCGTTCTTCAATTTCATTTGAAGTATATCGGGGCCTTAAAGGATTAGTTCACTTCAGAATTTAAATTTCCTGATAATTTACTCACCCTCATGTCATCCAAGATGTTCATGTCTTTCTTTCTTCAGCTGAAAAGAAATTACGATTTTTGATGAAAACATTCCAGGATTTTTCTCCATATAGTGGACTTCAACAGGGTTCAGCGGGTTGAAGGTCCAAATTGCAGTTTCAGTGCAGCTTCAAAGGGCTCTACACAATCCCAGACGAGGAATAAGAGTCTTGTCTACCAAAATGATCTGTTGTTTTCTAAAAAAAATAAAAATTATATACTTTTTAACCACAAATGCTCATCTTGCGGAAGCAAGTGTTTAAAAGCAAACGTGCAAAGACTAAGTCAAACAGTCTTTGCAAAAAAAAAAAAAAAAAAGTAAAACAACAATGTTGGACAATTTTGAAGTTGGAGGAGAAAATGAGATGGAGTTTTTCACTCTACCGTGGTCACATTGCAGAGCTAGTGCAAGATGAGCATTTATGGTTAAGGTATACAATTTTTATTTTTTCTAGAAAATGACAGATTGCTAGACAAGACTCTTATTCCTCAGTTGGGATTGTGTAGAGCCCTTTGAAGCTGCACTGAAACTGCAATTTGGACCTTCAACCACTGAACCCTGGAGAAAAATCCTGGAATGTTTTCCTCAAAAACCTTAATTTCTTTTCGACTGAAGAAAGAAAGACATGAACATCTTGGATAACATAGGGATGAGTAAATTATCAGGAAATTTTAATTCTGAAGTGAACTAATCCTTTAACACTGAAACATACATTAATCTATTGACAACATCTAAAATCTAGTTTTTTAGATGTACATATGCTCATAATTTTATCATATTATCATGTATGCTATCACATTTAATTAATGCATTTAACTAAATTGACATTACAATAGTTTTATTCTGTTCCATTCAATTAGTTTCAAATAATTCTGTCACTTACCCACTTTACCCAACCTTTAAATGTTAAAATGAATGCAGATTTAGTCATTTATTATAGTATTATATCATAGTGTATATATATATATATATATATATATATATAGCAATGCACATATACAATTTTAATATAATATTGTTTTATATATTTTAATATCACATATTTTGTAAAAAGTAATAATATATTTTACTAAAATTAGTGATGGCTATTGTACCTAGGAATATTAATCAGATTGGTTTGATAGGTCGGACCACTAAAACAAACTGTTTTGAAAGTGCTACACTTTTCACTTGCAACCAAAAAATGACTTATAGTTTTGTTCTCTGATTCTACATTTTAAGTGTTAAATATCGCATACATGCCTAATCGCTCTCTTTCTGTTATGTTCTAGCTTGACCTCCAGGGATCTGCTTGCTCGGGTTGAGCAGAGAGGTAAAGATCCCATGTCCATAGCAACATTGCCATGGCACTGTTGTCATTAGTGTGGGAGTTGGCATGGTGATGAGGTGAGTCTGGGATCAGGAGTCCACGCTTCACAGAGAAACATCTTATCTGGCAACCATGCAGCTCACGGTTGGTTTGGAACTGAACAAATATATCACCCACACATCCTTTGATGACTGAGGTGCAAGACAATAAGTGCTTTCCTGTTCACGTTCATTAAACAGAAGTATGTAATATAATTTCTGAAGCTATGAAAACATAAATGTATGCTTACACTGGTTATTGACAGTGACCACTGCATTTATAACAATATATCTGAAAGAATGAATGCAAATGTTTTACTTTTATTTGTGAAAATAATTTTTTTTTTTTTTTTACGAGTAGTTTCAGGGAAAAACGCTCTTATCTTTAAGAAAACTTTACTTTGGTATCTTTTTCCCTGCTGTGCAGAGGACTGTACATGTTTTCGTTCCCCCACAAGTATAGGCCTGGCAACAGACTTTCCTGATGTAAACAATAGGAGTGGAATGTGCAAACCCCCTGACAACACAGACTATCCACATCAGGAACGAGGGGTGAGGAACCAGGCCAATACAGCTCTGCATTCAGTACTGCTGAAACACTCATTTTACTTTAGATATCATCAACAGCTATTTGTTTACCCAACACCAGCCCAGGATTTTTGGTGTCTCTGAAATTATATGTCATCTGTAAAAGTGACAAACATTATAAACGTAGATGTAATACAGAAAATAAGCTATTACAAGTAATTCTTGTAATGAAGTAATGATAGGTAATAGAGAGATTTGCAGATTTAATCTAAGATGTCCAAACCCACATTAAGTCCTTTATAATGTGCTCTAAATTCTTTATTTTAAACACAATGCAATTGAAGAGAAACAATCTTGGCAAGCTTAAGTTCAGCAAACAAAACAATTACTTAAATTTTGATCTAAGCAGCAGATAAGTGCTGATCTCTCTCTATTAAATGCACACAGGTTTGCTTTTCTTATCAACTTTCCATTGACTATTGTTTTATACTGAGCTAACGATATTTTCTATCCTGTAAGCCTAAACCTTATTGTCTTGTAGTGGTTCCCAATGTAGGAAAAAAACTGACCACGCAAACAAACAACTAGATCCTTCCAGTTATAACGGTTTATTTTCTTTAAACTAAATGTTAATAATTTAAAAAATGGTCTTTGTATTTCCCTATTTAAAGGTTTAGTTCTCTCAAAAATGAGAACACAACCAGAACACAGATTAAGATATTTTTGATGAAATCCGTGAGTTTCTGAAGCATACATAGGCAGCAACGTCATTGCACCTTTTGAGGTCCAGAAAAGTATTAAAGACATGGTTAAAAAAGTCAGCGTGACTACAGTGGTTCAACCTTAATGTTATGAAGCGACGAGAATACAAACAAAACAAAAATAACGACTTTATTTAACAACTTTATATACGCAGTTGACGTAGTGAACGCAGTTCAGCACTTCCGTGTTTACATCCGAACACCGGTGTTGTGCGAAATTTCAACTCCCTGTCAAATTATACCCCACTAGTTGAAGTCGCTACCTGATTGCCTAATTTTAGCCTAAACCTACCAATGCTAAGGGGGTAATAATTTGGCGGGGGTCAGAATTCGGCTTAGTGTAATAATTATATAATTGGCTGACCCTGTACACGTGAGCATGCGTGTGATGCTGAGTCGGCGTTCTGACGTAGAACAGGAACTCCATTCCTACGCCAACTGTGTATGAGAACAGTTCAAATTGTTCAATAAAGTCGTTATTTTCGTTTTGTTTTTGCGCACAAAAAGTATTCTCGTCGCTTCATAACATTAAGGTTGAACCACTGTAGTCACATCGACTATTTCAGCGATGTCTTTACTACTTTTCTGGATTTCAGAAACACACATAGGTAGCAACGTCAAAAATATCTTAATTTGTGTTCCAAAAGATGAACAAAGGTCTTAAGGGTTTGGGATAACATGAGGGTGAGTAATTAATGACAGAAAATTCATTTTTGGGTGAACTAACCCTTTTATTTATTAGTGGATGCAACCGCTAGTCCTCAAAATTTGAGTTCAGTTGGAAATTAATATTAATTAGAAATTAATATTTAGGCCAGTAAAAAGGACACAGCCTATAATAAACATGTCGACTGCTTTTCTTAAAAATAATGACAGTTATACTGACTGATTGAGTTATCCATATCCATTGTGCAAGGGAGATCAATAATGTGAGGTTAAAGGTACAAGTATCTGGAGCGCAGGGTTTGTTCCAACTAAACATTAAAGAAAGGGGGGCATATTAAATATGACATGCAAGCTAAAAAGTTTTCTTCCTAATGTGTGAACGAATGCATTAAAGCGATGAGTATATTCCAACCTATCTTACATGATCTCATGGCAGAACAATGCGCGCTGTTACACCCAGTCCGGCACTTTCCTCTCAGATAGCGGATCTTTTATTTTACTCAAGCGCAACTTCACAATGCGTCTGGTTAGCACTGATAAAACAGTAACAAGTCAATACAAAACACAATTCAATTATGTCTGCAAAGCAGTTACTTTCAATATAAGACGTTTCTAGTTAATACATTTACTAAAAAGTTATTTATTTATCAAAACCACTGTCTCTATGTCCTTTGTATACTACCGGAGCAATTCTAACTTTACTCGGGCAAATACATGGGTACAATAGTAACAGAGCAACGGTAAAGTGACGCTTACCTTCACGTGTCATTATTGTGAGCTGCTGGTAGAACTGTCATTCATTCAGATGACCGCAACAAAGCGCGAGAGCAACAGTCCCATAGCGTCTCTACTGTACAATGTGTGTGTGTGCGCGAGCGCTGGGTGTGTCCTGATCAACACAACACCGGCTGGAATGTGGAAATTCTGCTTCCTGTCTCTTTTCTCCCCTGTATTCTGACATTGAACATATTGTTGATACATTCTGTGTAATGTATATAAAGTGTTATGTTATAAACATGTAATTCCTGTATTTTTTTGCATTGAAAAAAAAAAATGTTTTGCTTCATAGCAACTAAATAGAAAATCGTGCGTAATTACAAGGAAAAAAAGGTCTACCAAAAGCTAAAAAAAAAAAACCTTTAGAATAATGTAAGAATAATAGCCTATAAATGCCAAAAGAGATGTTTAGCTAGGGGTGATCAGACGTCCCCGTTTTCCGGGTACAGGCTACCGGTTTTTGGAGTCCTGTCTCCGACTACAGCTGTCCCCGAAATTGTCCCCGTTTTATAGCACGCAAATACACTGCAAAAAGCCCGACCATCATAGACTGGTAGCCAGAGCAGTCGTGTAGTGATTACTTTTACCAATAGAGGGGGCTGAAGCTCCACTGATTGCGCTCCACTGGCTCCACTACTTTAGCCATGAAGAACTAAAGACGAGATATGACAAATCATTGTTATCATCATCAAAGAGACAAAGTTATCGGTTTCAAGGTATAGTCACATTCTAACGACCCATGTTAAATTAAAGTAATACTATTTGTATGTATTTTAGACTATAACAGGGCTTAAACATGGTGTGGTATTTTTGTTTTGCACACAATTTTAAACGTTTGTTTAAAAAAAAAAAAAAAAGTTACGCCGTCACAACACAGTAATTCCCCCACACACGACACATCTATACCACGTAGGTTAAAGTACACCCCGATATGAACAAATAAAAAAAAAAAAAAAAAAAATCAACTAACCAATTACTTGCAATAAATAATTTGTGCTCAAAATGAGCCTAAAGTGCTAAATAACCCTAACGATGGTAAAGGTCCATTTCCAAAAGCATAAACAAAATTTAAAAAGGTACAAAAAGTTTTAATTACTGTATACAGCAAATTCAGTGAAAATATTAAAAACAATTAGAAAGTGTAAAAAAAAGGGGGTTAAATACAGTATTTATCATGTTTTTATATTTATTTTTTGTAATGAGTTTTTGTAAAAATAAATAAATAAATAAATAAATAATAGCCTAGTGTTTTGATCTGCTTTCATAGTGTGATTATTTATTATATCCCTTCACCCCCAGCCCTGTCTGTCCCCGTTTTTTTTTTATTTTTTTTTTATTCATAATAATAAATGAGATTTCAATGATATTTTGACCACTGAAGAACTAGGAAAGGCCCTCGGTTTTCATTTCAGAAATCGGGTCACCTTATTATTAGCCGAAAGTTAAACTACAGTTCGAGTGAAAGGAAGACAAACTTTTTAGGCGTTATATTCGAGTTAACCACAAGATGGCAGCATTCTACTATAGTAATACCTCCTTCTGTTAGCCTGCAGAGGAGCATTTCATGGTCAAACACCTGAAACAATCAGGACGGATGGATGGATGGATGGATGGACGGATAGATAGATAGATAGATAGATAGATAGATAGATAGATAGATAGATAGATAGATAGATAGATAGATAGATAGATAGATAGATAGATAGATAGACAGACAGACAAAAAAAAATAGACAGATATTTCTCTAATTTATTTGAGAAAGACGGCAAAATGGTACACTATGATGTGATATTGCGTCACACATGAAACTAATGTCTGAAAATACAACAAAACATGTTATATAAAGAATTGTGTCATGTTAAAATACCAACTCAATATAAACAACATATCTCCTAACATTCTCTGTGCACACTGAAACAGAAAATTACAGTGTCTATTCAGCATCAAAACACAAGGCTGCTTCATCATCATCATCATCAGTGCCCAAGCCAAGAAGTCTCTCTTTTCTCTGACTCAATGCTCAAGGAATCTCTCAATGAATGTTGCTCCACTTCAAGGCGCATGCTTTCATGTCCTTGATCCTACACTGCTGCTCTCAGATGCAGCGGTTCAAAGGTGTGTCTCAAGTCTACAGAGAGTAGATCTGACTGAGGCAGTGCTCATATAGATCCTGACCGGAGCAGGGCAGGAAGGAGGGGCGATTCCCACTCACCTACTGTATGTCCTGAGTTAAGCTGTAGCCTGCCAACAAAGAGAGAGGTTGCAGAATTAAACCAGAGATGAAGGTTAGGAGCTGACTGCCATAAATTGACACTTACCAGAGGAGTTTATACACGTAAACGGAAATCCATTTTGGTCAAAATTATGCAGATCGTCTCTTTCATTACAGGAAATCTGCTCTACTCGATTAAAAGTAGCCTGAAAAACTAGACAAAGACACAGAAAGTAAGGAATTAGCTAAATTTGCATTTTCTACTTCCTATATTACTTGATATTCCACCAATAAAAAGGACAAACATCTTTTTAAAATTAAATCACCTCAATATTTAATTAAAGGATTTATGGAGCATCCTAAAAATTCACATTTTGTTTACAAAAGGGGTCTAATCATCTTTCCAGCCTAGTCCTGGTTAACATGCACATGGATCTGATTAAATGATCTAATTTAGTGGTTTTTGAGCTGTCGTTGAACACTGATTTAACAGAGCCAGATTTTAATCATTGCCACTTGTTATTATAAACTAACCACGCAGACAATGGGAAACAAGAAAATGCAACTATAAATCTTTAACAGCAACAATGGCTCTCTTCATGAAATGCTCTGTTCCCGTAAATGAAGGCCTTCCTGAAACAGGCTGTAAAATCAGTTGAAGGAGGTTTTTGTCTCAGACTTGCTTTGCTGACTAACGCCGCTGCATTTTGTAAAGTTAATGCATATTCCAGCATTGGTGCCAACAAGTTGTCAGTTTGCGGAAATATCGAGAGTATAAAAACCAGCAGAATGAAGAATGCCTTTCACCATTTTTTAACATTAATGAAGGTAATACAGAATAGCTTTCTTACCTTGCTGATTTATTGGTACTTCATTAAACATCTGGTTGAGTTTTTGATGTGGGTTTAGGAAGGAGATGTGTTTCTCAGAGACAGACTGGAGCTCATTGGTACCATTGACCAGGTTGATTCCACAAACCAGTGGAGAAAGTCTGAAAGAACACAGCAGTCGCTTTTAAATTCATGCATGCTTAACTTCTCTTAACATTTCTTTAATGGGCTGTAAAGGATTAGTTCACTTTCAAATAAAAATTAGCCCAAGCTTTACTCATTTTTAGCCATCCTAGGTGTATATGACTTTCGTCTTTCTAATGAACACAATCAGAGATATTTTAATAAATATCCTGCCGCATACAAGCTTCATAATGTCAGTGAGCGATAACATTGAGTATGAGCTGAAGAAAGTGCATCCATCCACATCCATCCATCATAAATGTGTACTCCACACAGCTCTGGGGTGTTAACAAAGGCCCTCTGAAGCAAAGCGATGCATTTGTGTAAAAAAAAAAAAAAAAATCCATATTTAACAAGTTATTAAGTAAAATATCTAGCTTCCGCCAGACCGCCTTCCATAATCAACTTACAAAAAAAATGGAACTGGTGTCGTGTCAGTTAAGCTTTTTCCGTAAGTTGAATAGGGAAGGCATAGGACGTAAGCTTTTTGAACAGAGCGAGTTACTTCAATATGGAAGGCGGTCTGGTGGAAGCTAGATATTTTACTTCATAACTTGTTAAATATGCATTGCTTCGCTTCAGAAGGCCTTTATTAACCTCCCGGAGCCGTGTGGAGTACACATTTATGATGGATAGATGTGGATGGAAGCACTTTCTTCAGCTTATACTCGTTGATTCCGTTCACTGCCATTATAAAGCTTGGATGCGTCAGGATATTTATTAATATTTCTCTGATTGTGTTCATCAGAAAGAAGAAAGTCATATATACCTAGTATGGCTTGAGAGTGAGTAAAGCTTCATTTAAAAGTGAACTAATCCTTTAAATTAGAAAATTCAAGTCCCATTATTCATTGTTGCATGTAATTCTTTCTATATTTATAGTTCAAATATAGAGAATATCAGTATATCAAGAATAAAAAAATGCATTCATTAAGAAAAAAAAATAAAATTAATTTATTTTATTGTTTTCATTTTCAAATTCATTCATTCATTTGTTCGTTCGTTCATTCATTCATTCATTCATTCTACTGCATGCCACATTCAGCCAAGATTCGAGAACTGCTTCAAAAAAATCTTCAAAACAAAGTATATAAACAAATAGTTCACATGCAGTACTTACTAAGAGTTCTGGACATGTTTGATACATTAATCCAAATATGTAAGGATCAGTAACTGATGAAAGAATGTTTCTATTTCTAACTCATTCGTCTTGAGAGCCCAGCATAGGCTGTAACTCGGAGGGACTCACAGCCAGCTAGCCTGCAAAGAACCATCATGATATACTTTATGTGGAGCACAGTGTTCATTTAACTGATGTAGCCCCTTACAGAGAGGCCCGAGGGTGTTCGACCCAAGTGTCTTTTGGAAGATCTTAATTGTTATTCATCAACAAGATGCTTGTGTCAATATAACTCACATCAGCCTGGAGCTACACCCCAGTGTCAACTAACCAGTCGTAAACATATTCTATATATGTATATATGAATTTGGGACCAACAAAAAAAAAATGATCTGGTGTAGACACTCTTTGTGAACAAAAAATACTATTAATGAAAGTTATGAAATTTTTATTTAAAGTTATTACATTTTATTTTTTCAGTTTATATTTGTTTCATTATTATTTACTGCTTTTATTTATTTAATATTTTTGACATTGTTTTGTAAAAGGGAAAATAAATTTCATTTCATTTTGATTTTGATTTTATACACAAATATTTGGGCTGGATGTTTCTGAATATACATTTTACTGGTTTCAATGTAACTCCAGTTGACCCACCACTATTAGCAACAAAATTTTAAAAACTTAATTAAACTTGTTTAGGGATTTTTAGCTCAAAAGGTTTGATCAAGTCGGCGGCGATAGAATAGTGGTCAGCGCGCTGACATACGGTGCAAATGCTTTCATCACGGCGACCAGAGTTTGATTCCCGTCTCCCGTCCTTTGCCGATCCTACCTCCTTCTTTCTGCACAATGCTTTCCTGTCTGCTCTCTACTGTCCTCTCTGAATAAAGGCGCAAAAGCCCATAAATATAAATTTTTAAAAAATGAACACGGAATATGAGACATGCATCCATCCATTCATCATGTTACAGGTCTGAGGTGCCGTGTCCTGTCACTGGGATCCAAAGTATAGAGAGGAAGATAAGAGGTGTGTGTGTTTGGTGGGAGCCCTGCAGCGCTGCCATGTGTGTGGAGCAGAGGGCTGAGTCCCAATAGAGCGGCTGTCAGCACAGAACTCAGAAAACAGCTCCACTCTCCATATTTTCACAGCGAGCCTCTCTATATGCACTAATCACAGCCAGCTGCCCGTACGCACCCTTAGGCTGGAATGAGAGGAATCTTTCATGCAGCGTTTAAAAATCCCAATTTACCCATCACACTGATCCTCCTCTTGGTTGACATTGCGTTATTTTCGGCCAGCACACTGAATTTTCAGGAACTATTACTCCAGTCTTTAGTGTCACATGATCCTTATATAATATGCCATTTTATATATTACATATACTGCTCAAGAAAACATTTCTTATCATTTTCAATGTTGAAAACAGTTGTGCTGCTTAATATTTTTGTGGAAAGTGATACATTTTTTTTTCTTTTTTTCTTTAAATTTTTTACAAAAGTCTTCACTGCCATGAATGCATCTTTGCTGAATAAAAGTATATATATATATTTTTTTAAAAATCTTACTGACCCCAAACCTTTCAACGGTAGTGTATAAGGAAAAGTGTGTATTTTAGAAGCTGTGAAAGTTTTTCACCATTTTAATCACTTCAGTTGTTCATTTTAAATGGTGGTGTAAAGTGATATATGAATTTTTAAAAGTACAAAAAGTCCTTGTAGTCTCATTTAATATGAGGTCATAAAACGGCATGAATATAAATCATAAAATCATGTGGAAAATGCTCAAATAGTTTTAGATGAAGTAAAGCTTGTCAAACTGCAGGACATATCATCTTCAGAGTATTTCAACAACCCATATATTTTAATGCAAACATATATCAAACTGACTGATTCTTTTGGCAAGAAGATCAAATGACTAATAACTGATGAAAGACCAAATATCCAGAGGACCTCTAAATGATATAAATCTTTTCTGATACCTACTTTAAAAGAAAGTCTATCCGCATACACCCACATTCACTCAAAAATGAACCACAAGTCGCTCAAAATCTCACATTTCATAACAGGGTTTTGAAATAACAACAATCCTCAGTAAGCAAAGTCTCCTAAATGCTTATTTTTTGCCAAACGAAACACATTTTGCAACTGGATCAGATTCTGATGATGGGAGTTAGAAAAGATAATTTAGTTATAAAATGTTTAATATCATTTAAAACCCATTTGGGAAAAAATGAGCTTTCTGTTTTGGGACCACAAACCCAAGCCTTCAGTGTTTCTGTCACATAGTCAATTGTAGGATAGCTGGCAACAAATAGTGTGCGTGAAGTGTTAAGTAGGTTCTGCTGATATGTTTTGTTATTTGATAAAACACATTTCCTGTTTACAGCCACAGAGTTCTGTTTTTGTCACATCACCTCAAGAGTGATTGTTGTTTACATAAAGCAAGTTGTGGCATGTGTTCCCTTTCCGGACACGTCTGGATAAGTAAATGTTCAGAAACAAACACTGCCTGTTTGTGGTGAGTGACAGCATAACAACACGCTTCTTTTACAACAACAATAAAGAAAAATTAAATAATGAGAAGAATTATTAAAGCCATTACTAAGAGCCAAAATTTACGCAAGACTTAGCAGTGACCACAACAGTGACCCAAACTGCAAAAAAATCCCTATGATCTCTGAATTGTCCATATGGCATAAGATTGTATAAACATCTTAATGCAAGACATCCAGATCAAATCAAATCCCTTCACAATCAGCATATTTGCGTGACAGCGCAACAGTAATATTGAGAGAACAGGTCATGGGTTAAATGAGTGTTGTAAAAAGACCCATGCGAATGCATAATGATAATATTTTTCTACTGAAGAAACATGTGTTGCCACACTTCATAATGTCTTCGTTCTCAGGGCAGGGACGATTTGCTCCCATCGCATCGGCTGTGCTGTTTTAATGTTTCACATCATAAGCACATGTTGTTAACTGCCGTGGTTGACGCACATATATGCACTGCAGATGGGAGTCCTCCAGTCAGTGACAAATAGCCAATTAGACTCAAGTAAAATTGTTCCCATATGTATCCCATATTGTAAGCAAACTGGATGTTTCCATGCTGTATGCTTGCTAAAATTTATATTATGATACGTTCTGAAGCAGTGACATTACTAGAATGCCATCCTGGGATGGGCAACTAAAGTTTGCCACCAAAATGTTCACTATCATCACAATGCAAAACAGTGCTCTCATATATACATGGGCATCATTTTGTTCATAAAAGAAGTTACTATATTTATTGTTGACTTGTTGGCCTAGAGGTAACCTCACAACATATATCATGATGTTCCTGGTCATACATTGATCCTCACCTCGACTGATTGAGCTTGTTAATGTGCAGATGGTTGTGAAGGCTGATGCTGCTGTGCTCCATGCTGGGCTGCTCCAATGTTACACTGGAGGCTCCAGATAAGACTCTGCTACACGATTCATCCTCTTCTGAGTATGCTGTAAACAAACAGGAACGGGAAAAAAAAAATCTCATATGAGATCTCTCAGTTACCAGTTACATCACAGTTACTTCTTCTAGACAGCAATGCATTTAAATGGAGAGCAATGGAGACTTTCATTAAGTCTCTTGCAGTCACTAAAATTTCAGTACGAACTCTAACAACATTGATAATAAAAAAAAATAAATAAATAAATAATGGCTGCTGAAAATTCAGCTTTGCCATCACAGGAATAAATTATATTTTAAAATATATTAAAATAGAAAACAGCTATTTTGAACTGTAACAATATTTCACAAAATGACTATTTTTACTGTATTTTCGATTAAATAATTACAGTCTTGGTGATAACAAGAGACTTTTTTTTTTCTTCTTTTTTTTTAAATAAAAAAATAAAAGCACGACCTCGCACTGCAAAAACAGTCCAAACTGAGGAGGGAGGGAGGGAGGGCGGGGCTCTGGAGGAGGACGAGGAGCAGGCAGAAGAAGACACCAAAGAGATGATGACCAGAGAGGAGGTGAAGGTGGGAGTAGCCAGGGTGGAGACAGAGACGGGAGGAGCCAGCGGATGACCCAGAGCCATGACAGGAAGGTCCACGGTGGAGCCAATGGAGGGAGGAGCCATGGTGGAGCCATGAAAGAGAGACTGGACGAAACCAGGGAGGCGACTGGCTGAGGTGGAGATGATAGAGATGGAGACCAAGGAGCAAAGAGTAAGGGTGATGCCAAAAGCCTGCAAGGCCACGGTGGAGCTGCAGATGGGTGTGACCGAGGCGGAGTCTAAGGGATGGCAGTCCGTGGTGGAGCTGATGGGTGGGAGGGCTGAGGTGGAGTACAGGGCTTGGAAGCTGAAGGTGGACCTTAGGGATTCATGAGCCAAAGCTGAGCTGATTGCTAGAAAGCCCCTGGCAGATCTGTGCAGCATAGCAGAACCACTGGAGGAGCCGAGGGGCTGAAGGGAGACAAAGGAGGTGAGGACAAAGAACTGGAAGGCTTTGATAGTGGAGGAGTGAGAGGGAGGCTGGGCATGACCATCCACAATAAAGGAGACTTTGGTGCTTAACGATGAAGACTTGGTGTTGGGCTTAACGAGTGACGACTTGGATGACTTGAAACTAGGCTTATTCAGTGATGACTTTAACAACTTGGAATTGGATGGGACCAGCAGTGACTGCAGTACATCTCCTGTTCCAGCTCATCATACAATAAATCCTCAAAAAACTAAACGGTGCCAAAGTAAGCGGTCGCGGTAGTGAGTGAATCATGCCAAAAAAATTTTTCAGATCAAAAAAGTCCCTTGTGTAGTCCTCGAAGGAGCAATCGCCCTGCTCCAGCAGGAGGAGATGGACTATGGAAATATCCACATAAATGTTTGCCATATTTATCCAATCTGTCAGGGGTTGCTTTAAAAAAGATCCAAGAGCGATGTGTGATGCAGAATGAATGAATATATGCCCAAGATTTAATAAACAAAGAGAGCTAGAAGCCAATACACAATTAACATAACGGTAACACAAGACAAAGAACTGAGGAAGACAGAAGGCTTAAATACGCAGAGGATGGTAATCAATGGAACAGGGAACAGGTGATAACTATTCAGAAACGACGAAAACAAAGGAATGACTGGAACTCAGGCAAATGGTGACAATGAAAATTAAGACTGAAAAATAAACAAGACAGAGAAACAGAACATGAATGGTCAGAAATGAATAATGTAGTCAGTCTGGCTTGCTGATGTTAAACAGTCATATTCATTCTTCACTCAAAACAGAAATACGAACTAGATGAATATCTGCGGATTCTCTCTGCCTGTCACATCTCTTATAAAAGTCATCTAAGGCAATTAGGGTGGACTGCACTCATGGATTTTCACTTCAGGTGTTGACTAAAGGAGCCCCTTCGCTGTCTGACAGCTTCTTGACTCAGTCTCAAGCATCTGAAGGAAAAACAGCTGGAATGGAAAAGATTCTGGAGTGTGAGAGACACGCGTGGGGTGGCCGTTTGCCCATGGTGGGAGCCCAGTGACGGTGCAAACACTAGTCTTTTGAGCTCGTCGGAACAGCTGATGTCAGAAATAGTACGTAGTGTAAATGATGGGTATAGGGAAATGAGGAAGGGAGTGGACAGGGCTCTGAGCACACTCTCCCCTCAAAACATCTGTAATGCTAAATGGCATGCACATATAAACTTTTTTTTTTCTTTCTGTGCACTAGTTAAAAATGGATAGCAGCTGGACTGCTTGTGTGTAGGGTGTTTTACTCGCATTATTGGGTTCTTTCAAAAGTTTGGGGTCAGTACGAATTTTTTTTAAGAACTGAATACTTGTATTTAGAAAAGACGCATCAAATTGATTAAAACATTTATAATGATACAAAAGATTTCTAATAAATTCTATTAATTAAAGATTCCTGAAAAAATATAGCAATTTCTACAAAATATTAAGCAGCAAAACTGTTTTTAACATTGATCATTTAAAAAAAATTGTACAAACCCCAAACTTTTGAATGGTAGTTTATATTATACTGTAAGTCTTACAGTCTATCTAATAATGACTGATATTATGTTTAGTTTTATACTGAAAAAGAAAAATGACAAAAATATTTGAATTTGCATATTCAGATTTGTATTTTTAAAACTTTTTTTTTGTTCTTAACCTTTTAATTTGTGAAATACTCAATAGAAAGAATTCTAGAAATCAAAACTCAGACCACAGTTTAAGGTTCTGTTTTCCACAGCAATACTTGAACTGAGCATTTTGGCTAAATATTCTGAGAATTGTAGTACAAAAAATACAATAAAATAAACCACTATAAAATAAACCATAAAAATAGTAATCGTAATAAATATTGCATGTCTAGAATTCAATTTACAAATTAAAATTAAAATATTTTTGTCTTTTTTCTCGAAAGACAAAACATGGGGCCTTCCACAAAATATGGGTGCCTTTCATGTAGAAAAGACCAGCTAAAAACCAGCATGAATCCAACCAGATGCTGGAGTCTTCTGTGGAAGCTGGTTAGTTAGGTTGCCAAGATGATGCCAGGACCAGCATTAAAAACACAACATGCCAATCATTTCTATCAGGCACATTTTCCTGCCTTCAGTTTTACAGCACAAGCTGGAAAATGTCTCTCAGGCCTTCCATAGAAAAAACAAATGCAGGATAGTCCACAAGCACACCTACCAGTAAAGCCTTCTTGATGAATCTTAGTGAGGGAGGTGGGACACCTGTAGTCAGGGCTGTGTACTGAAGGAGTAGAGCCATGGAGATGCCGCAAGCCCAGGCACATGTCCACAACTTCCTGCTCTACCTTATTGCGTAGCTGGACCTGTCAAGATACAGAAAACATATCTATAAAATATACAGCACTGATGTCTCAATCTGAGACACAATCGCTAGATCTCAAAATCAGGTCACAGACAGCCTTTATACTAGTATCTGTCCTGTGACATGGACTTGGCTCACCTAAAGTCAAACAGAAAAATCAGTGTGTAATAACTGATTTAAAATTGAAGAAATTCAATAAAAAAATGAAGGCATTTTCTCAGTTCCAACATAGATGCATTTACTGCATTTTGCCCTTGTAGAGCAGTACCGCTCATAAAACGTTTTTGAGGTATGGCTTGACCGTGAGAGCCGCAAATTCTTATTGAGGCAGAAAAAAACTTTCTGTTGTTGATTCATTTGAGCATTCAGTGGAGCTGGTGAGCATGTTTGCTATTTGCATGTCACATCTGGCCTCTTGAGGAATAGCACTGCACTGCTTATTAACTGTATTACGGGAACACATGTGTTCTTGTTTAGAATGCCAAAGCCATGGGAATACACAAAGATCTCCTTCATTCTCTTTTGTTTGGAAAGCAGGAACAGCCCATAAAACAATAGGCATTTTCATCAAAGATCTCTGGGATGACAATTACTGATGAAGTTAATGCAATAAATAATGTGACATAATTTATCAGGTAATTAAGATCATCTAACTAGTTGGATGTGGTGTGTGCATATTTTTTAGGTTATTAAGTTATTGAGTGAGGCTAAACGTGATACAAAAGTCTCCCAATATATAAAAATAAACAAACACTTGAAATTGTTACCTTGTCCTGTGACTGCAGGGATTTACTGGAGTGGACCTTGACGTGTTTGCGTAACGAGCTGGGGTCGGTGTAACGTTTGGTGCATCCTGGGAGCTGACATGCATACGGTTTCTATGAAGAGCGTTGTATAAAATAATAAAGCAAGAAGCACAGCAGAAGAGATAAGGATAAGTAAGTCATTAAAATGCTTAATTGAATGATTTATGAACAATTAACTGATGAAGAATGAAAATATAAAATAACACAAGAAATATCTGCAAGTATAATTTATCAATATCATTTTTAAAAAAATTTTTTTAAAGTGGTCAAATCCCATGACATTTTACAACTTTGGCTTGTCATATGTTCATGCAGGGGTCCTCTCTATGATATCATTTCCTGTTTTATGTTTGCTTGTTTGTTTGTTGCCTGCATGTTGTACCACATGACTTTAATTTGATGAAAAAAAAAATGTTTTTCAAATATTAATAATACTGTAACATAAAGAAGCTTCACTTCTTTTAAAAAATAAAATAAAATAATTAAAATAATAATTATAACTACATGCACACATGACACATTAATAAAAATAAATGTTTCTTGGGCACCAAAACAGCATATTAGAACGATTTCTAGAATGATTTCTGAAGGATCATGTGACACTGAACGCTGGAGTAATTATGCTGAAAATTAAGCTTTACCTTCACAGGAATAAATAACATTTTTAAATGTATTCAAATAGAAAAGTTATTTTAAATTGTAATAATATCTTATAATTTACTGTATTTTTCATCAAATAAATGCAGCCTTGGTTAGTATATTCTTTCAAAAAAAAAAAAAAAAATCTTTTGAACGGTAGTGTACAAGCCAAACTAGTTAAAAAGTTTTTCTTCTGAAGAATTTTATTCTTTCAATTAGGCCTTTTTCTTCATTATAGTAATAGTTGTAACACTTGCTGTTGTTTTTTTTTTTACTTCAGTAAGTTTAGATTCTTCACATGACAACATCAAACAAACCCTCCACAGGCTGTTACACAGGTGCAGAGTGATACACACACAAAAAGATTCTGTAAATATTATGAAATCTCTGCATCTGTCCACTTCAAATATTAACCACACACATCACCTTGAGCTACACAAATTCTGAAAACAGCACTGACTAATTAATAATGTTGTCTCTCTAGCAATGCACTTCTTACATCATGGCCTGGTTTCACAGACAGGGCTGAGATTAAGCCAGGATTAGGCCTTAGTTAAATTAGAACATTTAAGTAGCTTTTATAAACACGCCTTAGAAAAAAAAAAGAAAAAAAAAACATTACTGGTGTGTGTCCTGAGACAAAACAATGACACTGACATATTTTAAGATATGTCAGTGCAAGCTGCTTTCAGTTAAAACAGCACAAATGTGCATTTTAGGCTCAAGCCTTGTCTGTGAAACTGGGCACATACGTTTTAGCTGCACATCTAGAGAGTGCAATGGATTATTGGATAACTTTCCCAAGGTCTGCATCAATAATGCATAGTGACATGATAACAGCTCTAAACAATCACCTACACAGATGTGCTCCACAAACGAATAACGATATTTGCACCTCTACAATTAGAAGTGCTGCGGCTGCCATCAAAACCTTACTGACAGCAGCAAACGAAACCACCCTGTTTTGAATAAATCAGGTCTGTTGACTTAAGTGTACTGAGGAAACAGATATCACTTGCAGGCTGGTTGTTACACAGCTTTACAGGCTGGCATGAGAGCTGCTGTCGGAGAGCTGCGGAGAGAGATGTGAGCTAGTAGTCACAACCAGAGCTAGTAGTCACTGAAGTGGCTATTAAAGTAAAAGGAGATCTCTCCACTGTTCCAGACTATAATTCCTTCTGAATTGAGTGTAAATAAAACCCTGTTATTTTAGGGGACTACTACGTCTGGAAAAAGTGACAAGTAAGCTTTCTTCGCTTGTTTGTTTTCATTATTGGTGTACACCTTTTTCAGACTGGGTAAGAGTGTATATTTATGATGAAACATAACTTCATATATACATACAGTGGGGTTTATTAACAGAACTTTCAGAATGTCTTAGTATGTGTTTATTTAATTAGTGGCCAAATATATATACAGAATAAATAATATTATATTACTTAAATATTTCTTCTTTTTTTTCTCTCTCTCTTCCCAGTCTTTTGAACACCGCTGTATAATTTTTTTTGCAGTGCATTTTTTAAATGGTTTTTGTGTTTGAACCTGATAAAGCAGTAAGAATGGCCATGCATACCGTGTCCAGGTGTGTGCGCTGGTGTTTGGCTCGATCACTGGAGTTGCTGAAGGCCTTGAGACAGCCTGGATGTTGGCATATGTAGGGCTTTTCTCCGGTGTGGCTGCGTAGGTGGATCTTCAGGTTCTCCAGACGGGAAAATGCCTTACTGCAGCCTTCAAACTATAAGACAGCACCCAAACACATGAGAATATTAAGAAAGCAAGTCTTCGCAAAAATCTACAGGTCCTTCACTGTATGAGAATGTACATATGCATGCAAATTATCCCTTATACTCTAGTGGCAGAGAGCACAGCATGCTTTGCACTGCAGGGATTAATATTAATTAAAAGATTATATTAAACAGAAGGCAGATGGTTTTGGTGAAACTGTGTTACTTACCGCCATTCCACCTCAAAAAAATAGAGTCTTATACGAAGAACGGTTGCATGAAACTTTTTCTATGGCTTTTTTTATTGCTCAAAATGATAGCAGTTTTGGAACAGGAAATGTTTTTGCCACAGTGACAGTTATGCAACGTTTGCAAAGATACATTTTTAAGTAGAACAGTAGTCTACCCAAAAATGAAAATCCAGGCAACATTTTCTCACCCTCATGTTGTAACAAACACGTATGACTGACTTTCTTCCATGGAACTCAAAAGGAGAACCTCTGAAGAATGTTCAAGCTGCTCTCTTTCATACAATGGCCCCCTTTACACTAGTGTGTTTTTGTTTTAAAACAGGGTTTTAAAATGAAAACTATCCTTGTCTACACTGGCATTTCCACAGTGTTTGAGGAACGATCTCCGTCTACACTACATGGCCGAAAACGCATGTCACATGACCGTTCATGTAAACTGGGCATGCGCGTACATGTGTAAACAGTAGTCTCTTGCGTATATAGGCAGCTGCAGTATTAAAAAAAAAATGCAGAGTTTAACTGCACAATGGCTGCTAAAAATTACAACAAAGCCAGCAAAGACTGCAATTCAGTCTCCATGTTATTGTTTACACGGTCGTCAAGGATACGCAGAGCGAACGTGGGTAGCCATGCCATCCTTTTCAAAATTCTCTGTTTTGGTCCATTTATATTGAAATGAAACCCTGGCATTTTCAAACTAAAGCGAAGTCTGAAGCGTTTTCGAAAGTCTCAGTTTTCAAGGTTCGAAAACGCTGACGTAGTGTAAATGACAGGCGTAACCGTAGCAAAACGTATGCGTTTTAAAACGAAAACACACTAGTGTAAACGGGGCCTGAAAGTGAATGGGGGTGTCAAGCTCCAAAATGACAAAAAAAAAAAAAAAAAAAAGTCCATGCAACTTTTTTGTGCTATCTTCTAAGTTCTTCTGAAAAAACTCAAACTTAAGCTATTATTCACTCACAGTTTTGATTGAGAGCTGTTGGTCACCATTCACTTTTATTGTATTAGCATTGGATGTTCAAGTTATCAATAATTAATTTGTTTCAGAACACTAAAAAGAAAGAAGAAAGAAAGTCATATTGGTTTCCAAAGACGTGGGTAAGTAACTGCTTTAAGTTGAAAAATGATGTTGGGAAACTACAGCTATCAAGCCACATAAAACTGTAATGTTCCTTTAGTTGTAAATTGCAATAAGTGCCATTTGTGTTGTCAGTTCATGCACATTTATGAGGCCTGTTCTGAAGATCCACACACAAGCACATGCCACTCAACAAAGTTTATTAAACAAACATGTTCAAAGCTGGTTCCTGTTAGAACAAGGCTCTGCTAAGATGTTTGAGTTGGAGAAAGGCCAGCGAGGGAGTCAATAATAAGCCCAGCTGATTCAAGGTGGCAGCAGCAGTCATGCAGACTTTTGGTTGGAGCAATTCTGCAAAATTATAAAACACATTTTGGCGGTCACAGGTGTGATGTCATGATGAGGTTATATGAAAAATGAATAGGGTTTCATTGAGCATCCTTAAATCTATGCATTTATGACTATAAAATTTAAGTTAAAGTTGATGTTTACATTTATTAATTTAGCAGACACATTTATCTAAACTAAATATACTTTTGGTGAATTACACTTACAAATGAGTTATGAATGTGAATGGACAAAAAAGCGCCCATCTCTGTCTACGTTAAAGCAGACAATTTCTGCATAATGTATAATACACTCTTACTTTTAAAATATGTTTGATATTGATAATACAATATTAAAAAGACCTGGTTTTAATGTTTTCAATATTTTTACTAAATCCATATGACTGTTCATTATATATTGATGCTGTTTACATTAAAAATTTACATTAAATACATTTCACAATGTTACATATTATAATAATCATTTGAGTGTAAAAATCTTTTAGTCTTTCAGGATCAAACTGACAATTATTCCCAAATGATAGTCCTCCGGCCACCACAGTTTAAAGAGAAAAATAAAACAGCAAATTGATGAAAAAATATCCAATGGCTATCTTACATCATTAAAAAGAAACACATTTTCTATGTGGCTGATTGTGAAGGAAATGAAACACAGCTCCGTTAAAGTATTAAATTATTATAGTTTATCCCTGCCTACAATAATATCTTTGAGCATGTAATGGATATAACTGCTGACAGTTACTGCATTTTGTGTATTATATTCTGTGTATTATATATCTCGGCAAATCTCTCTGCAAAAATAAAAGATGGAACAGTATTAAATAAAATTCTTGTTATTATAATGCAATATCAGGTAACAGAGAGATAGAATGTTTTGCTGTTCCCTCACATTGCATGAGGGCACTTACAAGTCGCACTTGTTGAATACCTAAAGAACAATGAAAACAAAAAAATCCTTCTTCAAAGTTGTCCTGGAAGAGTTGACTAAATTGATCATTGCATAATATCATTCCTCAAGTAACTCTCACGAAGGCAATTTGTACGTGAACTATAAACAACTCTAAAATGTCTAAATCTCTCAAATCTGCAAAGCATCCATCTTTGGAGGTGAAGAGAGATTGAGTCCACATGTCAGTCTTTCTCTACTTTCTCACATGTCTTACTTCAAAGAATTGGAATTGTTTAAAAAAACATCTCTTGAATTTTTACTGATTGATACAAACTATATGTATTAGTAAAACAACACCTGAGTTCAAAGTCTGGCACAATTCGATATAGATGTGATTGTATAAAGAAAAAGGCCAAAAAAGACACATCAGAAAATTATGTTTGGGCAGCTCAGGAAATATAATTTTATTTAATTTTCTATTAATTTTTTATGAGATTTGAACCTTATTACCAACAACTGTCTGAATACAGTTTACCACACATATCTAAATATAGTTTAAAACACTGACTATTGTGATATAGTTATGTTCTAGTAATAAACATGAAAAAAAAAAAAAAAAAAAAAGTCACTGTTTGGATTTTAATAGGCAAATACTATGAATGGATCATTATTACAGTGAATATTATGTTTCTAGCATGTTATATGTTTGGCCACGGTTCTTTTAACCCTTAAAGATGGAGTGTGTAGCTTTTCATTTCTTAAACAACCATGTAGGAAGATGCATCATGGCCATATTCCAGGATGACAATGTCAAGATTCACCAGGGTTAAAATTGTGAAAGAATGGTTCAGAGAGCATGAATCATTTTCACACATGAATTGGCACCTCTGAGTCCCAACCTTAATTTCATTGAAAGTCTTTGCGATGTGCTGGAGTAGACTTCACAGAGTGCTCACCTCTTGCACTGTCAATACAAGTGTTACATTCACATGGACTTTCTGTTTGTGTTTTCATCTGTCACATGTTCCTTTGTTCTAGTTTCCCGCCACAATCTGTCACCATGGACATTAATCACATTCATCTCAGCTGTTCGTCATTTGAGTTCATTCATCTGTGTATTTAAGTTCCTGTTTCTGTGGATTATGTTGTCGGGTATCGTTTGCGTTTGTGTTAATGCTGGTGTATGTTCCTGTCTGTTCCTGTATTCTCCTATCGGATTTTCTAGTAAAGACTCTATTATCTCCATCTCCTTGTTTGTGTGCTTAATCCACCAGTAAGTTTGTAACAACAAGATCTTGACCAAAAATTGATGCACCACTTAATGGAAATAACATCACAACATTTATTTCCATCGAGAGGTGGACATTTCATTTCATTTCATTTCCATCATTTTTTGGTCAAGATCTTGTATTGACAATGCAAGAGGTGAGCACTCTGTAAAGTCTACTCCAGCACATCCCAAAAACTTACACTGAGGTTAAGGTCAGGACTCAGAGGTGCCAATTTATGTGTGAACATGACTCTTCATGCTCTCCGAACAATTCTTTCACAATTTGAGCCTGATGAATCTTGACATTGTCATCCTGGAATATGGCCATGATACATCTTAATACATGGTTGTTTAAGAAATGAAAAGCTACACACTCCATCTTTTATGGTTAAAAGAACCGTTGACAAACATATAACATGCTAGAAAAATAATAATAACTGTAATAATGATTAATTCATAGAATCTTAAGTATTTGCCTATTAAAATCCAAACAGTGACTTTTTTTTTGGCCGGGCAGTGTAGTTTGGGACAAAATGTTTGTTTGTAGGTATTGATACTGGTATTGATACTGATAAATTTTTTCTTTGATTGATTACCTTGGTAACAGGGTTGAATATTTTAAAATCTTGTATTAGATTCCAAAGAACTCGGTTATCAGCCTCCATGGTGGAAAATTAAACCATATCCGTACTGGCTGGGCCGGATCGGCACAGAATGGAGTGGTTAAGCAGGTTTTACCTGATGGTGGAAAAGCGGCTTTTGTGTAAAAACTAAGAAAATGGAATGAGATTATTTACTTGTCTTCCTAACATGTAGGTCAAAATGATGTCACAAGTTGTGGACTTTTTGGACAATTTTTTGTATGCCCTGTTCTTGTAGTAACAGGGCAAATATGCATGTATACTGCATAAAAAATAAAAACTGAACTCACCATGCATTTGTTGGGCTTCTCACCAGAATGGACTCTCATGTGAATAAGCAGTTTGTATCGAGCATTGAAGGGCTTGTGCCGGCGGACACATCCTGCCCAGAAGCAGGTAAATTCCTCCCCTTTTCGCTGATCTATGTGAACTTTCTCTATGTGCTTCACCAGTTCTTCTTTCTGTCCATAGGTAGCCCTACAATCCATCCATTTACATGGCTGTTCTTCGCTATGGTGTTCATTCATTCCCTCAACTCTAGGCATCCCACTCAGTGCCAACCCATTCTTGAACTGCTGCAATTTAGGAAGCTCTTCAGGTACTTCTGAATGACTACTGTGTATATTAAGGTGCTGGGCTTGTTCCTTGGCTGTGTCCGAGTCACTGCAGAGATACTGAAGCAGTTCTTCCTTGTGTAGAAGCTTCTTGTTACAAAGACGAAATTCAACAACAGGTTCTTGCTTAGGAGACTTAGGATACAAACATCCTTCTGGAGGTTTTTCCTGCGGCGTGCAACTGTAGAGAAGGTCCTGGGCCTCAGGTGGTCCGCAGAGAGCTGAAAAAGATGGAGAACTCAAACATAGCTCTGACATTGAGCCAGATGAGTGGCTGGAGGAAGGGGAAGAGAAGGATGGAGAGAAGGAACTGAAGGATGACATGGAAGAGCAGAATAAGGAAGGGGACAATGTGTCTGTAACGTGTGATAGGTTATCTCCAACCGAGAAAGTGCAGGATGAATCACTCTTTACTCCGCTGAAATACGACACAATGGCTCTTTCTGTGGAACAGACCAAATCGAGATCATCTGTTATTATCGACACAGGCGACTCAGACAAGCTACGTATCTTCAGAGCTTCCATGTGAATTGTTTGGTTTAAAGAGGACAGGTACTTTTCATCATGGTTAACAAGTTCACACTGTTCCAGTTGTGCAACAGCTGGGCTGAGACCAGCAGGCCTCATGTTGTTCTTTGAGTTACTTTCCCTTTAAATGTGGATCATGTGGATTTTTTTTTTATGTAGAAATGCACCTGTGATGATTCCCAAAGTATCTGGAAAAAAATATCAGAAAAATTAAAGTATTTTGGACAGTAAATTCAAATAAGAGATATCAGATCAAGTGTGTTCGTAGAAGATCTCAAGAGGAACTGGTGCATGTTGAAGCTGGTGGTTCTATCTTCTAAACTGTCCCAGAATACAAAGTGCTGTTCAGCCCTTTCACCAGTCACTGTTTACTACAAAGGGAAAACAATTATAGGGTAATAATTGTAATTATACAACCCCAATTTCAGAAAAGTTGGGACATTTTGTAAAACTCAAAAATTATAGTGAAAAGATTACAGAATATCTAAGTTAAACTGTTTTGAAACAGTCCAAAATTAACAGATGAATTAGTAACAGGCGAGGGTATCATGTTTGGGTATAAAACAAGCGTTCACCAAAGGCTCAGTCTTTGCAAGCAAAGATGGGTCAAGGCTCACCAAATTTCATGAGAGAATGGCCAAACAATTCAAAATTTCTCAATGCAAGATTGCAAAGTATTTAGGTCTTTCACCATCAACCATATATAATATTGTGAAAAGATTCAGAGAATGCAGAGAAATCTCCATGCAGGGCTGTAGGGCAAGTCCATGTAGGGCAAGGCAGGAAACCTCTGTTGAATGTGTGGGACCTTTGAGCCCTCAGATGGCATTGCAGGAGAAACTATCATGCTACTGTGTTAAAAAACAGCCACATGGTCTCGGGAGTACTTTGGAAAACCATTGTCACTTAACAGTCTGCCGCTGCATCAAGAAATGCAACTTTAATCTCTGTTACACAGGGAGAAAGCTACACATCAATTCTATGTGGAGATTGCACCGAGTTCTCTGGGCCTGAGCTCATCTTAGATGGTCAAAAAGACGGTGGAAATATGCGCTGTGGTCAAATGAGTCCATGTTTCAGCATGTTTTTTTTTTTATTATTTAAAAAATGGTATGAGTGACTTGCATATGTGTAAAAAAAGGCCTCATTCTGAAAATGCTAAAACAGAGTGGTTTCTTAGGCATGTTACACCATAGAGTGTATGTGCTTGACTGGCCTGCCTACAGTCCAGATCTGTCTCTTATTGAAAATGTATGGCCCATCATGAAAAGAATCAGACAACAATGACCACAGACTGTTGACCAGCTGTCTTATATCGGGCAAGATTGGGCTAAAATTCCACTTACAAAACTGCAACAATTAGTATCCTCAATTTTAAAATGATTAAAAAGTGTAATTAAAAGGAAAGGTGATGTGACACAGTGGTAAATGACTAGCCTCTGCCCCAACTTTTTTGGAGTGTGTTACAGCCATCAAAATCTAAATTTGTTTATACTTACAAAATACAATTAAGTTGGTCAATGAAAACATTGAGAATCTTTTCTTTGTACTTTTGTCAGTTAAATAAATGTTAAAGAAAATAACACATCCTCATGCTATACTTTTCAAAAGTTTGGGGTTAGTGAGAGTTTTGAGACTACTTTTATTCAGCAAAGATGCAAAGATGCATTTAAAACAAAAGCGACCGTAAATGACATTTATAAATTTACAACAGATTTCTATTTCATCTAAGAAACCGTGAAAAAATTATTATAGTATCCACAAAAATATTAAGCTATTTTTTTAAACTGTAATAATATTTTACAAATTACAGTATTTTTGATCAAATAAATGCAGCCTTGATAAGCATAACAGACTTCTCTCAAAAACAGATATTACCAACAAAAATATTACCAACCCCAAATGGTAGAGTACAGTTTTCTCTTTTTCTAATTTCATAGAAACCTGAAGTGACAATACATCAATTTACTGTCATGTCTCCTTACAGTAAATGTTTTCTGTAAATGGAAAGAGATGTAGCACAGGGTCACAGTGATTTTCTCTTATAGAATGAGTGGTAAGAAATCTAATCTTCAAATAATAAATGACTAAATGTCAGTTGGAATATGCAAAAAGATATTATACATAATCCCGATAAACCCAACTCAGTATTACAGAACAAAATTAACAGATTTGAGTCATGCTAATATTGTACTACTTGTCCATCAAAAGCTGGATTATGCTGTGTTCACACTGTGATTAAATAGGTGGAGATCACAAAACCTTTAGCATGAACTTTCTTTTAAACCTAGTCTTAACTGTAAAAGAATGCCTTTGTTAAGGCAGCTCCTCTTCTTAATGGATGATACTACCTCACCACGCTCCTCAGAGCAGGGGTGACTTACACGACCACTGAAAGCTTGTAGACCACTGAGGTCACTGTACATGGCAGAATGCATTAGTAGCCAATATGGTACAATAAAAAAACTCTGTCAGTCCTCTCATGAACTGAACTTGGTCATGGTGTGTGTTTTGCTTCTCTTTGGGTGTGCAAGTTGTTCAGACACATTGGCCCAGTAAGATGAACAGAGAGACATTTGTGCCCTGACAGGTTGGTTGGAACCTCTGGCAGAAGAAGATACAGAGATCTGGTACCAAATGCAAAAATTCTAATGTACCACATCCCCCAGCTAATGAGAAGCAGGCCTGGAACAGTGGGGAATGGTCTTCAAAAGGTCTCTCCTGTCCAACAGTCAAACTACTGTGCTGAGTTCATGCACGTTTTAACACTCCGCACACATTCGCTCAAGTGATCCAGTGATGTGCTGCCATGACTGGGCTGGCAAAGGGATTTTAGGTTAAAATGAGTCCTCATGGGCGCTGCGCCACGCTACTGCTTTGACTAAATACATCAAAAGGGCTTAGTATGTAAAATCCTTTTCTCACATTGTATTAATACTATTGTAAATGAGGATAAACATTTAAGTACAATGTCACAAGTTTATCACTTGCTCTTGCAAAAAAGTTTTTTCATGATTTTTTAAAGCAGCAGTAAGTCATTTTAAGTTTACTACCATGCCTACTTACAGTAAATGTGTCATTTAATTGGAAACATATCTAGTAATGGGTCACAGTGGTTTTCTCTTGCAGAGTAAGTGGCAAGGAATCGAATTAGCGGATTATGATGACTACAAAAATTTGATGACATTTATTTAGCAAATGCCTCTAATATTGTACATTTTCATGGCACAAATGTGGTTGGTTACCCACAGAAAATGAAGAAAACAAACAAGCATAATAAAATAAATATTGCTGCAAACAGCGATGATGGGCCCGAGCCCCAGAGGGAAACTGTGCAAGGTGGGCAAATGCATTTAAAGTGGGTAAATATAAAAGGACTATGTAAAACAACACATTTACTGCAACAAGCTGGTGCCACCGTGACTGCAACGTCAGTCTTGGAATGCCACTGTGCTGCAGGGCGCCAAGCCCAATACACCTGAACAAGATAATCAATGTCTTCAGGATTACTAAAGCTACAGGCAAGTGAGTTTCTTTTCAGGGTTGGAGCTAAACTCTGCAGGACAGTGGCACCCCAGGACCAATGTTGTCTATCCCTGTCTAAAGTCCTAAGAGATTTCTTAACCATACAGCAATGAAAGGATTGAACTCTAAACCACCAGTGTAAAATAGACTCACTCTCTGACTCTCTGTCTCTCTCTCTCACACACACACACAAACAGTGAGATCAATTTGATACTGTTTCCCAGTTAGTTGAGCCAGAAAATTAAAAAACAACATTAAAAAAAAAAACTGTGTGAAAAACTGTGACAGACAGTAGATTTTGACAGTATCTCATGTATATCCAAAATATGCAATACCTAATAAAAGCCATTATGTCTGAAAACAATATGTCTCATTTCAAATGAGCATGAAGTTATCATTTGCAGCTTAACATTTTGTAAGTCCAGAAAGTCTTTTTATATATTTTTATTAACCTATTTTAATTATTAAACTAATTATATAAAACTACGTTGTCAGTGCACTACAAATGAACTAACAAAACACAGACTAACAGACTAACAAACACAGAGAGAAAGAGAGAGAGAGAGAGAGAGAGAGGCAGAGTGAGATCAAAGGACCAGTTGAAGACTGTTTACCAGTTAGTTGAGCCAGAAAATTCAACATTTAAAAAAAAAAAAAAAGTTGTAAAATCAAAACTGTGACAGAACGTAGTCTTTGATAATGTCTAAATATCCAAATGTACGGAAGCCCTGAGCCTCATGGTGAAAAAAAAAAAATTGTGGGGAGGGAAAAAAAAACAAAAACATATCTGTTATTTCGACATATTAAGTCCTTATTTCGAGATTTTAAGTCGTTATTTCAACATAAGTCGTTATTATGACATAATATCTCGTTATTTCAAGATATTAAGTCGTTATTTCGACATAAGTCGTTATTATGACATAATATCTCGTTATTTCAAGATATTAAGTCGTCATTTCGAGATATTAAGTCGTTATTACTACATAATATCTTGTTGTTTCGAGATATTAAGTCGTTATTTCGACATAATAAGTCGTTATTTCAACATAATATCTATATATGTATAACTTGTTACTGTGTATCAAATATAATAAAAGACGTGCATTACTCAACATATTCAGTGGAGCAACAGTAACATGTGGGCTCGAAATATCGGCTTTCACTGCAATCGCCGGGGTTTCGAATCTGCCTTTTGCCGAGTTCGCTCGTCTCTATTTTCCCATCACATATAAGAAAGGCATTTATTTTCAATACAAATGAAAATAATGTTCTAAAAGTGGAAATAACCTGCCTAACGAGTGTTTAATAACATTAAAAGTATTTATTGGGTCGGGTTAGCAGCATGTTCTCTTTCGATATTAGCCACTAGAGGGCAGAATAAGACACGGAATCAATTAAAGAACGCAATAGTTATGTTGACCCACTGTTACAAGCTGGTGCTCCAAAATCCCAGAGGTTTATCATGGGCATTTGCATTCATTCCAGGCTAACCTTTATTGAGGTTAAATTTGTGCAGCCCATAAATTCTCATAAATACCCTATAGGCGTTTATTCTATGTAGTTTTCATAACACTGGATATTCTACTTATTCATAATTTTCTACTAATCCATACTTCTAATACGCAGCCTAATAATTAATTTATTTAGCAATTACATAGCCATAGAGTTTTGTGCTAATTGCCAGTATTGCTCTTTCAGCCAGCTTCATAGTTTATCTGTTAACTTTTCACAAGCCTATATCGGAGTGTTTATTTACAGTAAGTGCAAATAGCGTCCCTTGTTAACAAACACTTTTTACACTAACTCCAATGTCTGGTTGGGCTACTCAAGTTAAAAAAAGGGACAGATGTAACTCAATGTTTTCAGTGGCGCATTAGTTGCACGTAGGGCTTGCGATTTGGGCTTTTACCGCGATTGCTGTGGGGTCGAATCCGCATTTTGCCGAGCTCGCCCAATAACAGAGCTCACTCCTATTTTATCATCACATACATTTTCAGTAAAATGAAAATAATGTTCTAAAAGTGGAAATAAACTGCGAACGAGTGTTTAATAATATTAAAAGTGTTTATTGGTTAGGGGAAGGTGTAGGGAGGGTTTTTATTCTCCCAATAAGGCAGCATCCATTTAATAATTTTAATAAATATATACAATCATTTACACTCTAATATTATTGCATCCTGTTAATGTACAAAAATACTGAGGTGCAAATAGAATCTGCCAATACAATGTACAGCATCTAATTACTATTTACACTTCTTGCAAAGAACTGCTACTTTTACATGGTGTAAATGGAATATATCGCTAATTTCACTTAGTGTAAATAGCATCTACAGTAGGGGCGTCAAACTCATTTTAGTTCGAGGGCCGGATTGGAAAAAATTAACCATATGCGGGCCAAATTACCTTTTTCTTATAATAACATTAGTGCGCTGATAGTTGCATTAATATTAACCATATAAACAACTAATTAATTTGCAAGAAAACTGTATTTGTTTTTACAGCGAAAAGACTATTAGATTTTTAAAATAATGCTATATTTAATATTTTTTATTAGCACCTATTTTGATTTTTCATGGCCAATTCCAATTTTTATTAGAAGCAAATCGTCCGATTCTGATACTGGTTGCAGATTTTTTTTAAAGCAAATTTATTTGTTGTTTTTTTTTTTTTCACAGGCCAAACAGGCCTTAAACAAAAAATATGTGTAGCTCTTGGATATTAGAGGCAAACAGTGCATTTTTATCATAATCCCAACAAAGATGTTATGCACATGAGCATGAGCAGTTGTTTTTAATTTAAATTATTGAATAATAACAGCAAAAACAGCCTGGTCTGACTTTAGCTTTGTGAAATTATTATGCTACATAACAAAACAAAATCAGCAGACGGACTGAATGAAAATGGAACAGCGGCGATATAGCATTTCCATGGTTACCGCTATACACAAAACAGCGCTTTTTACTACTACTTTATACGGAGATAAGAGGAAAAGCCATCAAAACTTTTCTGAAGACAGTTCCTTTCAGAGATACATTCATATTAACCCCACTTTAATATTTATATTATTCTTCCTATTTTTCGCGAACAGTGAGCTTGTGCATGGTAGAGTATTTTCTCTGCTGGCGCATCTGTTCTCCTCTTTGTGTCCGTGTTCAGCTTGTGCCTGTTTTAAAGTCCTGTTTACAGACTTTGTAAATACACAAATGAAATTTTGGGAAATTATTACAAAGCAGTTTGCAAGCCCGGAATAAAGAACATTAAAAAAAAAAAAACGCTTTTGGCCCCTGGACTAGTGCATCTGTTTTTTTTAAATTATAGTTCAAATCAGATTGGAAACCGGGCCATAAGTTTGACACCCCTGATCTACAGCTTTTTGCACTGTAAATTATTTTATATACTATGGGCTATGGGCTGCACAAATTTAACCTCAATAAAGGTTAGCCTGGAATGAATGCAAATGCCCATGATAAACCTCTGGGATTTTGGAGCACCAGCTTGTAACAGTGGGTCAACATAACTATTGCGTTCTTTAATTGATTCCGTGTCTTATTCTGCCCTCTAGTGGCTAATATCGAAAGAGAACATGCTGCTAACCCGACCCAATAAATACTTTTAATGTTATTAAACACTCGTTAGGCAGGTTATTTCCACTTTTAGAACATTATTTTCATTTGTATTGAAAATAAATGCCTTTCTTATATGTGATGGGAAAATAGAGACGAGCGAACTCGGCAAAAGGCAGATTCGAAACCCCGGCGATTGCAGTGAAAGCCGATATTTCGAGCCCACATGTTACTGTTGCTCCACTGAATATGTTGAGTAATGCACGTCTTTTATTATATTTGATACACAGTAACAAGTTATACATATATAGATATTATGTTGAAATAACGACTTAATATCTCGAAACAACGAGATGTTATGTAGTAATAACGACTTAATATCTTGAAATAACGAGATATTATGTCGTAATAACGACTTAATATCTTGAAATAATGATATATTATGTTGTACTAACGACTTATGTTGAAATAACGACTTAATATCTCGAAATAACAACTTAATATCTTGAAATAACGAGATATTATGTCGTAATAACGACTTATTATGTTGAAATAACGACTTCATATCTCGAAATAACGACTTAATATGTGGAAATGTTATATGTTTTTGTTTTTTTCCCCTCCCCACAAAGTTTTTTTTTTTTTCACCATGCGGTTCAGGGCTTCCGTACTAATAATGCAATAGCTAATAAAAGTAATTATTATGTCTGAAAACTGTTCTCAGCAACAAGGCTTTTCTCAACCCTGTTTAAAAATAGGCCTGTGCTGCCAGCTAGTGGTTACACTATGTATTTCATTTGATTTTATTTCTTTTAACCAAAAAGCACATAATCTGGATATTTTTAACTTGCACATAAATGCATTAAAAAAAGAATAAAATGTGTTTACTTTTTATTTGTATTATTTTATATATAAATAAATGGTGTATAATTTATTATTTACAAGATACGAGATTCTTTCCATTTTCCATCTTTCCATATTTCCATCCGTTTCCATTTTTGTCATTACTTTAATTCCTTGCCATGGCAACACTTTAAAATATCCAATACAATTTAGCATCTTCAATATATTGGCATCATGTTGAGAAAGTTTGGTGTGAATCGTATATATGACGGCCTTTGGAGCAATAGTTAAAAATTCAGAGCTTGATTTAAAAAAATCCATGTTCAAACAAAAATACCTGATTTCCTGTTGGTCGGAGCTAATGACTATAAATTAGAAAGTTGTCCGGCTCAATGAGGTCAACATATGTACCAAGTTTGGTGACTATAGGTAAACCTAACCCCCCACTTTAGTCAAAAAACCCCCATTTTTAAGGATTTGCCCATGTCTACTGGCCGACAACTCTGATGTGTGTCGAGATTTTCAAGAGTTTTTGAGCATGATAAGGGCCCCAAAAGTGCCCGAAAGTTTAAAAAAAAAAAAAGAAAAAGAAAAAAACCTTAGAAAAACAATAGGGCCCTTCGATCCTTAGGGCTTGGGTCCTAATAAGAAATCTCCACATACTCATGAGGACACATAAGTTACGTCATGGTATGACTAACGGATTGCTTCAGTGTAATTGGCCTAATAAGACTCCCTGAACACACAGCATCTTCACCTTTTGCACTCAATGAACCTTTTTATTAGACTGTTTTTTCAAGTAGTGCTTCACTAATGTGTTGTTGTCCATTACGCTCTCATCCCTACAGAGCTTAATGGAGAAACACCATACGTCACTCTTGAAGTCATTCAGTTCTGTTCAGACTTTACTAGAGGCCTTTAAAATTCCTTCCAACCAAATGTTAGGAGAAGGATGATATTAAACACCTCAGCTAAATTCCATTTTATACAAGACATTCAATGGTATTTAAAGGAACTTTGTTCCTTTGAATGGCATCTTTATATCACTATAAAATATTTTGTTGTCATACATTTTAATATTGATGCTGAATGAAATAACCTGCCAATAACTGGGTTAAAAAACTAAAATTATGTTTTAAAGGAAATTGCTAAGTGATATTGGAACAAATTCATAAGACTGAGAACCATTTTATTTCATTTAAGGAATTCTTTCTTTTTAATATAACCATACATTGCTAAACACAGCTGTGTAATCTGACTGGGAAATGAGTACTTATTTAGCAATAAATACTTCTGTCTTCATTTTCAGAGCACTTCTATGCTAGAACAAACATTATGGTCATATTATAATTCATTAAACAACTGAAAATGATGTTTTTATATGCTTGCTTTCTTTTTTTATTATGCTGTGTAATGTTGTGTAAACTGTGGGACAAACTTGTGGCTGGCATGTTTATTGTCTACAGAACGGGTATGAAAATGTGACATAAACGAATCTGCTTTGTAATTGCTCTAATTTATTAGTTTGCAGCAGGTGCCAGGCAGCTGTTAACCAAACAGAGGGAAAAGACATAATTAACTGTGATGTTAAGACTTAGAAAGTATTGTGTCATTTTCAACTCTGCCACATTCAACAAGCCAGACATCTTTGAAGTGAATTCAAAGACGTGATTCAAGCTAAACAAGCAGCACTATCCAGCTCTCCTTTACTGGGCATAAAATAATGAATGACGAGACACGTGGCCTTGAACGGAGGAATAATATCACTTACCAAATTTACATTTACGTGTATAGCAGATGCTTTTATTAAAAAGAGACTTACAAATGAGAAACATCACAAGCAGTACTAATTTATCATACAAGAGCCAACAATACTTGCAATGCAGCAATGGCAAGTTTCAAGAATAAGCAGGAGTAGTACTGAAGTTAGAACAGAAAAGAGCAGAATTGTAAAACAAATTGATTAATAGTAGGATTTTTTTTTTTTTTTTTTGACTACAGTAACAAATAATAAACAATTCTTAGCTGAGAAAGCAAAGGACTGCAGCTCAAACTCCTCAATAGCAAGTTACTAATCCTGTACCACATTAACACAATGTAAGATACTGTAGAGTCAAAAGAGAAACTGCTTTTTAAATGTACGGTTTCTTCATACACATCCAAGCAACCAAAGATGCAGTCACCATAGGCTAATTAAACCTGAAAATGTGAAATCAATGCATAATACAGTAATAAAGAGCTATTAATCTAATTATATTAGGGCCAACAAGAACTGCATTTCTACTTTCCTCTAATTCAGTATTTACTTAGTGTTATGTTCTCTATTCTATGGAAGAAGTGAAAATGAAAAGAAAAACCATTCATTACACACGGACATGCAAGTATTCATTATGTGAAATTTTCACTGACTATATGTTTTAACTGCTGTGACAAAATCCAGACAGTTATTTTATTCAATCTAAAATATCACTTTCTTATCCAAACCCCTGGAATCGGTCATAATGCACTTTACTCACATTAAAACATTACTCACATGTAACACTGGATGTTCAAAATTGATGCCTGCAGAGCCAAGAGAGAGTGGAAATTGTCATCATTAAGTATTCTTTGTGAAGTTGGTTATTTGTCAGTATATATTTATTTATTCATTACAAGATGCACAGCTTATTCAGAATGATATGATATGATCGTTTTCATAAACATTTGTCTTCATGTCAAATTTATTCAAACATACATATACAAACAACAGTAAATAAGCTCCTCTCCAATGTTTTATTTTTTATATAGCTTACTAACAAACTATGAACCTGTAAATGCAACATTAAGTGACATATCGTTCACAAGCTGTTTGATTGATGTCTTTCATGAGACATGATTCATTTTGGTAAGTTGTATTGTATCTTTCAACATACATTCTGTGGCCTGTTGCATTAAGCTAGCTGAACAAGCTCTGAGTTTCAGAGTAGGTTTGGAGTTGACAAATCCAGATATATCCAGCCTGGTTTAGATCAGGATCAACTGTTGCACAACGCTCTGTATATACTTTCTCTGTCAACTCGGGTTTAATCCAGAGTTTGCAAAGCGCTTGCACCTGAAAGTGTGACACGTGCGGCAAACAGCCAATCACACGGAACGAGGAGAACGTCAGTTTGATTCACTTCTCACGGGAGAGATGCGCAATTCATGTCTCTTCCAGAGATTAAGAGATCGTTATGAAAAATATTAAACGCATTTACAAAACAGGAATAAACACTGCTGTAGTGAAAGTTTGAGAAGGCAGCTGAAAGAAAATATCTGACTATATCAATGCATGTGAATTAAACAAATAGACCAAATATAGTTTCACAAAGAGCTCAAAAGAATATCTGTATGTAAGCTTAATCTGTTTAAAAGCTTTATATATTATGCATGTATTATATTTATTTTAATTTAAAAGCAAAATTTAATATTGTCAATTAATAGGCCTAATTATATGAATGTCATGAAGTTATTTAATATAAATATAATGAATAATTAACAGCAAATGTTGAGCAATTTTGTCTCTAAAATGTTTTCACTATAAACTGATTTAATTTGGAGCGAGAGATACAGGGGGAGTGGCTTTACTGCATCAGATACTCACAGCTGATTGGTCGAGTTTGGGTTTGTGATCTCCAACTCAGAATATATATATATATATATATATATATAAATCAAATGTAAAATTTATGTCCTAGTTACACTTTATGTTGTCATATTATTAATGTTATATTTCTTAAAACTACAAGTACTCTATAAATCTGTCAGTTTTTATGCATTTTCACATTTATTCCAAAATAACTAAAGACAGTAATAATTTAAACAATATTTTATTTGTGAACTGAGGGCTGTTTCATAAAGGACGCTAAGAAAAGCGAGGATTAAACTCCAAAACCTGACTTGAATTAACCTAACAAATAAGTTGGGGCTAAAGCAGGTTCATAAAAGGTCATTTAAATTCATGCAGTCCAGCTAATTTGATCCAGGTTTACCTAGTCAAGATAATTGCGCGTGCACGCTTTTCTTAAGCAGCCCTAGAGGTCGATCATGGATCAAATCGATCCACCATAGGAAACAGCATACATTTTGTGCCATTTTATGCATTTGAGACATGGTGTTTTCCTCAGTGCATAACTTACTTTTCACAAGTTTATTCTCCATCTGTAAATGTTAGAAAGTCATGCAAATATTTTCATTTTGCTGCTAAACGTCACAGCGAACGAGCGCTGCTGTTATTATTGAGTTTAGATTCATCTTACCAATTAAAATTTAGTCTGTGCATATTTATTTTAATTTTTAATTTTGTGATTTTAATTTCTGCTCTTCTAATAAACATAAAAGGTACTACAGCTGCCAAACAAAATTAGAGAGAAATGTATTCATATATTTTAAAACAATAATTAAATCTTGGGCACAAAACATTTAGCCAGTAAGAAAAGAAAACCTGTAGGTTACACACACACACACACATATGTGTGTATATATATATATATATATATAGTCAAACCAAAAATTATTCAGACATGTTTTATATATATTTACAAGTGGGTGCACTATTTATGTAAGTGAAGATAGCAAAATAAAGTAATCTGTGACATATTATACCCAAAAATTCTTCATACAGTGGACTACCAGTAAAATTGTCATATTTTATTACCTTTTTTTTTAACTATTCAACTATAGTGAATAAACTGTATTAATGAATGAAATGTTCAAGGTGTCTGAATAAATTTTGGTTTGACTATATATATATATATATATATATATATATATATATATATATATAGACCAGATTATAGATTCCCAGAGGTCTATATTTTAGTAAATATGGGCTTTGGAAAAGGCTAGCTGACTTTTTTGTGCTTTGACTACAGTGGGTAGTTCACAACCATGCATGTCACTTCTGCAGGCTGCATATTACTCTGTCACTCTTTTCATAGCTTTTGCTGGCTCTGAAACACTTGCTTGGTATTTCTCCTGCTTTTTGTCTAGCAAAAAAAATCCCTCATCACTAAATGAAAGCTTAAAATGAAGGCCTGATTGTTTCAGGGGCCTTGTCACAGGTCTATTGATTTTGAAACTCTGTGTTACTTTTGCTATATTTTCACACTTAAAACAATGATTTGGTAATCCTATTGTACCACTGTCCTCTTTTGTGCTAAGAAATAAGTCTCCTGACAGTTCTCTCCCAAGTGGTTCCATTTTTGTCAGTATTAAGTCTGAGAATGATTCAGTGGGCTATATAACACTTAATTTTTAAGAAATTACTTCTCTTTAAATGTTTTGGTTCATCATTCATTTTAATCAAAAACTGCCTTAAACTTACACCATTTTGTTTAAATTTAGCTCTATTTAGTAAATGTGTGTGTGTGTGTGTGTATTGGACTGATAGTGGTTAATAAAGTCAAATAATATCATTGCATTCCTATTGGTCATGTTAGAGGAGCTCAGCTTAGCCTGACAATTAGCCTGCCCCGGACCAGGCTAGTTTCCCAGCATAAGTTGCCAGAGTGACTGAGCTTGAATTAATTTAAGTTTGCTTTATGAAACAGAATAACTAAAATAAGCCTGGCTTGTTTTCTAATCTTGTTTTATGAAACAGCCCTCTGATGTTCAACTGTTCTCAAATTATTTTTGGATTATCAGTCATCAAGCTTTGTAAACACTGGTCAGAGACATGAAGATGTACCTTCAATTTCACTAGACTGAGTGCTCATTAAACTGTGGCCTCCCACTGTAACTGTACCCGTGGGTGTCACTGTTGGACAACTTCAGAAAAACAAATGATTAATACACTTTTTAATGTCACGTTTTGTAATATTTGTGATTTGTGTTGTTTTATCTTTGTAATATGGATGTAACGGTACTCCACACAGATCGATGCAGGGGTATTTATTTAAACACTTTTCCACCCCCTTTTGATCGACAGGATATAATCGGCCTTGATCACCAGCTGTTTTTAGACAATGGGGTGATGGTGAAAATAATTGCTTTTATTGGCCGATACTGATTATTGGCTGATACATCATCGGTGCATCCCAACTCAGTATTGTTTCTTATGTAACTGCCCCTTAAAAGAACGTCTGGTCTGGTGAAAAGGCCCTGATATACATCAAGCAAAATGGAAGAACAAACGATTGTGATGTCACTTCGATCAAAATCTGATCAAAAAAAGTTCATTTCAGTGATTTGAATCAGCTTGCTTCCAGCACAAGCTTTCCAGAAAAAAAAAGAAAAAAAAATCTTTGAAATGCCATTGGTCCATTTCAATTACACAATAAGAGGGTGTGGCCTGATACATCTCACACACACACACATTTTTTTTTAAAAGAAATGAATACTTTTATTCAGCAAGGACTCAAATTGGTTGAAAAGTGATAAAGACATTTATGTTTAAAAAAAAAAAAAAAATCAAATAAATGCTATTATTTTAAACTTTTCTATTCATCAAAGAATCCTGAAAAAAATATATATCATGGTTTCCACAAAAATAAGCAGCACAACTGTTTTCAACATTGTTAATAAGAAAAGTTTCTTGAGCAGCAAATCAGCATATTAGAATGATTTCTGAAGGATCATGTGACACTGAAGACTGAAAATTCAGCTTTGTCATTACAGGAATACATTACATTAAATTGAAAGGCAATTTGAAATGTTAAAAATGTAGAAAAGGTGACCATATTGTGGCGCCAGGATGTAAAATTTTTCTTTGTACAGTGATGGAAGACGTCTGGATGCGTGGACTGCTCTGTTACTGGGAACATAAATTAACAATATAATGAACAATATAAAAGGATCATGGCATCTCACATTACCAACTGTTATTAAAGCACTGACGGAAGGACGCATCACTGAAGAACTAAAGCCGACCGCACTGCCATCTCGTCAATCCAAACATTTACAAGCAAGTGCAAATCTGTGAGAAAACTCAGCTGAACTCTGAAGCCAGGAAATTCCACTGAAATGACAGTGGTTGAATCCAAACCACCAGACATGGACAGAGCTTCTCTACAGAGTACGGTGGGCGGACAGTACGTGGAGCCAGTACTTACACACTCCACACATCTGCCAACGGCCTGCCGTTTAAGGAGACGAGACATCTTTAAATTACAAGCGGCTAATTGGTTGTGACTTGTATTCCATATTTCAATAAAACTATTCTGGTTCGGGTTGAGTAAATGTCTATGATTATGGATTTACTAAATTAAATGTTTAAATTAGGAGCAACTTGAGACCTAAAGACCAACAAACAAATGAAAACTGATTCAATGTAAAGCAATACTCCAGATGAAATATAAGTTAAGCTCAATAAATTAGCATTTTTGGTATAATTATATTAATTTACTTTAATTAATAATTAATTCTGCTTTTTACCTTAAAATGTGCTTATAACCACTAATGATACAAGTGGCACAACAGCGAGAGAGGGGAGAAATAAAAAATATATCTATATACACCAATGTTCATGCAAGTTCAATGTAAATTAATGCCTGTCCATAAAAAAAGGCCAGTAAGCAGATGGTGCAAGACAAAAAACCATCAGAGAAAAACATGACACTAAAATAACTACTAAATAACAGAAAATGTAACACAAAACGCCCTAATGTACCCATTACTGATAACAAAATGACAAAAAATAAAAAACAATCAAGTGATGCAGGGTCTTCTGGTTTTTTTTTTTTTTTTTTTTTTACTGTTTTTCACCATACAGTAGTTCATAGTTTTTACATGCCAAAATCATACATTTTACATAGTTTTACAGAAAAATGTGATGTTCATTTACATTTTTTCACTGTATATGGTATAGTTTTTTAATGTAGTAATTTACTGTAGGTTTTCTTTTTCTCTCAAAATAAAAAACATTTTTTACAATGGAAATATTATATATATATATGGTTTCCAAACCTCAGCTCCTTTAGCTTTTCTTAATGTACATAAATCTTTGAAATGTAAATGTGCTCTATCTCAGGGTTATAGAGGAAAAGAAGTGCATAAAAAGACAAATCTGAGTTTCACCTATAAAACACCACAGAAATAAAACTGTGTTCAGAAGTGCAACGTTTTTGGGATTGTTGCAGTGAAAATATCTGATGATCCCCCACAGTGTTCTTGTTGGTCTCAGATCATATTTCCCAGCATTCCATAAAAGTTTATGGAATCTTGGCTTTTAGGCATGATGGCCCAATATGTAACGTTGGTTCTTTTTAAACGGTTAAAGCCACAGTCAACGGGAAACTTAAAGTCCTATTTTACTGTCCCTGTCAACACGATCATCATCACATTCAATTAACTTTAAGAGCGGACTAAAACCACAGCAATACAAATAGCATGAGTGCTATAATGCTTTCAAGACATTTACATGGACATGAAAATGGATTTGACAGTCACTCAAGCGTTTGTTTAAAGGAATTTTTTGGAGTATTAATGGGCCAATAAAAATAACGTTACAGAAGTGATTTACAGCACTGCAACAATACTGGTAACGTATAATGGAGCACCACAAAATCATCACAGAGAATCAAGAGACACCTGTGAATGAACACCAAGTTCAGCATTTTACAAAAATTGAACATGGCAGCAACAAGGGTTGTGAACAGCCAGTAGACCATTAGCCCGGCACTCCATATAAATCACAAGAGGTGCCTGTTGTTGGATATTTCTCATCTTGTTAGAGCACAATCATTTTTTTTGTCAGATAAACTGTAACCATCACCCACACAAGTTTACAAGTCTCCAACACTGTGTTCAAGTCAAGACTAAGTCTTTTGTCTAAGTCAATTCACATCTTATTTATTTCAAGGCCAAAACTATGTGATATCTCAAGTCTTAATACTTTTTCACAAGTCTCAAATATATTTAGGTAACAGTTTTATCTGTGCTGAAGGTGCATTTTACAAACTAACAGGACAATAAATTTAATAAATTTCTTTAAAATTAGTAGTAGTAAGTAATTTACATATATATTTGGCATTTATTTTATCCAAAGTGGCTTAAATTGCATTCAAGATATACACTTTATCAGTTCCCTAGGAATCGAACCCATGACCTTGGCATTACAAGTGCCACAGGTTTAAGCATTCCCCCCCCCCCCCCCCCCCTTGCTTTCCATTTATGTCTAAAATCTTTATTGCACCCCAAAGCAAACCAAACCATTCTCAGTAAAATTATCCTCTGCTTGACATACAATGTGAGATTATAAATTGGCCTTCCAGTAAACTGATCAATTTCTTCTCAATTTCTGGCAAACTTTTATATTGTCAAACACAAACTTAACTGTTGCTGCTCCAGCCACACTGCAAAAGTCAAAAGTGCAGGAAAACCAAATTTTCTTTCATTGTTTCTTTCCCCTAAAATGTCTAACATACAGAGAAATACATGAATCAATCTACCATTGTATTTTCTTATGATGATAATGTAAACCTCAAGTTTTGTTTACAGACATTTAGGCAATAAAATACAGTAATTCACCATCATAAACCCTTAATGATGACTTTAATTCTAAATAGATTCATCAAAACTAAACCACTAAGATGGACAAGGACTAGTAGGATGAATTCAAGTCCTCATAAAAAAAAAAAAATGCATGCATTATACAAGAAGGAAATGGGCTAGAATAACGTTTTGGTCAGTGGGACTCTTGAAAGAGACAGTGAAGTCTAAAACCTAAACCATTTCATCATGTATTTAACATCTCAACCAAAACAAAATAGCCATGGGCAGCGGATAAAGACTGCAGCAGTTTTTTCATTATGTGCACACGTTTATCTTAATTGCCTACTAAATTCAAAACAGCCATAGGCTTTAACTGGATATCAAAATATGTTCATCATAACCTTGTCTTTTTTTTTAATGTCCCCATAGACAAATATCTCTCTTTCTCTTCTATGATTTTAAGAAAATCTTAAAGTCAAAGGAACTGGACTTGAAGTGATAGTTTCTCAAATGAAAACACTGTCATTTACTCAACCACATGTTGTTAGAAACGTTTTAGGGTGAACTATCCCTTTAATAACATACGTTTCTAGAAATCTTAACACAAACTTTACTTCATAAATTATCTGTAATGTGACGAAGTAAAATCAAGTTTGTATTTCATAAGAAAAAAAAAAAAAAAAAAAAATTACCTTGAGTGGTTTCCAGGACCTACAACCAAGCCACATATTTCATAATCACAAGGCTGGACGTGCTTTACATTACTGGATAGAGTATAATGTGTTTAACTAAAAAAAAAAAAAAAAAAAAAAAAAAAAAAAAAAGTAAAATAAATAAAGAAAACGTGTTTGGAAGTAGACATCACGTTTCGCCATCGAAAGTACATAGAAAAAAAAGAAAAAAAACAACAACAAAAAACACTCATCTTCAGTATGTGTAATAGCAAACATATTCATTAAAATAATTTAAAATTAACTTAAAACAAAATGATTAACTGAAAACATTGTTAGCCGAAAGAGCTGATCCCAAAATATGGTTTGACAGTGGTGTCGCAGAACAAAAACAAGTTAAGAGGTAGGTTAGTGTTGTTTGTATGTTTCTGTGGTAAAACTGCAGTAAACTTACCCGAAGTCGAATCACTGTTAGTCCACTGCTGCAGAAACGGACACTAGTGTGTAAGACTCATCCATCCTTCCCTCGGTGTGAAGACCAAGCCCATAACCTTGAAATTATTTAATCTCTTCCTCTAAAAAAGCGGCTGAAAGTAAAACATAACCGCCTTCTCGTCGGTAAGGCGTGTAAACCGGCAATGTAATGTATAGGCTATAACTAACAAAACTAAAGACAGACGCTCATCATTCGAAGGCTATCGCGTTGTGGTCCATAAAAGTGTGCCAATGACATTTAACGAAACAGACTTCTGCTGTCGACTCATATTTACGCACAAAACTTTACGAACTACGAAACAAGAACGCCGTTAACCTTTTACCCATACTTATCTCAGCTGACGTTTAAGAAATCACTATGGAAACATTTGTCATTAGTGATTGGTGTTACAAATGAACTTGCGGAGATATACTTGTAATATGTAATATTATGTAATATTTCCATAATATTCAGTGATAAAACCCAATTATAATAAGCTACATTATATGAAACACATTTAATACTGAACATAACTGATGTGTAGCGCAGTACAATCAGCGACATCTGCTGTACATCGAGGGAACTGTGAATTCAGAAGTTATCTGCAAAACTTGACTGCACGCATTTAAATGACATTTTAGAAAAGTTTATTTAATTATATAAAGGTTTCAAAAAGGTAATATTTGATATTAACCAAATAACCCAATTGATGCTCTAGTCACAAATGCCCCAAACATGTTTATGGAAACCAGATCAATAAATGGATGATCCTGTAAATAATGATTCACATAACACAGATGGGGCCCTGATAATTTACCATCCAACCAGAGTGCTATTAAAACATCACAAACATAGAACTTGAACAATAAATGATTCAAAACGAAAAAGTGTTGACCCTTCATTTTTGTTAAAGGGAACAATAAAATTTCAATATTCTAAAGATGAAAACTGACAATCCCCACCATGATTTTGAAGTCAACCAGACTTAAACTCTCATCACATTCTAGTAAACAGGTACATAATACACAAACAAAATTCCCAGATTATAGAATAGTATATGAAAGATGTAAATGTTAATTATAAAGTGACTGGGATTTCAAGGGGAAATACAGTGCAGCCCCTGGCTGTAAAGCAATATACTTGAGGCCTTGAGTGATACAGTGCTAATCACCAATATATAAGACCTTCCAAGCAAGCACATTGTCTGTTTTCTCTTCTGACACACACACACACACACACACACACACACACACACACACACACACGCGCGCTTATCCAAAGACATCTGAGAGGGAGAGGTTGTGTGGTGCACTATTCCTTGAATTCCAAGAACTGCTGAAGCCTTTTTCTATGTTCTGATGAAATATTCACAGCACTATAAACAAAGAAAATTAACAATAAGCACCAATCGTAATCATGTAATCAGAAAGATTGTGTATTTTATTAAATACAGCAGGTTCACATTTAACCCTATTTATGTTTCTCAGCGATATTACTGCAAAGAATGATGTGACTTACTTCAAATGCTCTCCAAAAGTGGTAGTTATCTTGTAGATGGCTGTCTTTAGTGCAGCCCTCAGTGCAAACCTTAGAGTTTTGTAGGTGGAATCACCCATACTGCAGATAGTCCTCGCAGGTTTGCTGGAGGCATGTGGCAGTTTGAAGTGTCTGTCAACAGCCTACAATTGATAAGATTACCCAAATAAATCAGACTGTCCCCATTTTAATTCATAGACTCATCACTTTTAACACTTAAATGTCCAAAAATGACTTTTGATTTACCTCTAACAAGACTACCAAGCAGCTAAGAATACTAGGTAATGTAGTCTGCACCACTCCAAACTGATCCTCGGAGAAAGAGGCTGCCACCAGATGAGATAGTCCTTAAAGAAAGAAATAACAAAAGACTAAATAAATCATTCAAACTAATAAGCATGCAAGATGGCATCTCTTAAAAATTTCTGACCTTGGAGAGCCCAGATATGAGCCTGGCTGTCAGCAAACAGAGCTTGGCTAGAGGCTTCTGGAAGCTGTTCAATAGAAGAAATTTTTTACTATGGAAAAAGCATGATTATATGGAAGTTTGTTCGCCATGAAATAAAAAATAAAAAAGGTAATTGCGACTTTTTATCTCACACTTCAGACTTTTTCCTTCGCAATTGCAAGATATAAACACAATTGTGAGATAGAAAGTCAGAATTGCATGATATAAATGTCCAATTATGAGGGGAAAAAGACTGACGTTTTTTCTCCAAGTTTATATCTCACAATTCTGACTTTATAACTCGCAATTGCATGTTATAAAGTCAGAATTGCAAGATAAACTCAATTCGGAGAAAAAAAAAAGAAAAAAGTCAGATTGTGAATTTATATCTTGCAATTCTGACTTTATATCACGCAATTGCGAGTTTAAAATCTCAATTCTGAGAAAAAAGTCAGAATTGTGAGATGCAAACTTGCAATTGCAAGGAAAAAAGTCATTTATTTTTTAGTGATTTGATGCATGCAAGAATATTATATATATTGTATACACTGATTCAAATGGCTTGGAAGCCCTTCACCTGACAGTTTAGTGAGAGAAACAACACTGGACTTGACTACACCCCAACATATGGACCCAGTTTATCTACAGTTGCTCTAATAATGGAATTATAATAGATAGTAACGCTGACAGATAAATCATCTTAAAGATTAAGCTGATTTTGTCAACTTTTAAAGCATAATCTGTAATATGCCATGGTTTTATTTATTTAAAACTGTGTAAACTGGGTCACTACAATCTACAATCTTAGACAGAAACAGAACTAGAAGGGACAGGGGAGACTAATGGGGTTAGTGCTAATTTAAACATGGGCAGGATCTAGACATGCATTAATGATTTTCTGTAACTAAATATCTGTTGTGGGGGCATGCAACATGCCGCTGCAGACAGATCTTCCATTCAAGTAATGCATGCTTAACCTTACCTTGTTAAATAAATACACTATCAGCACCCGCTTTGCCAAAAAGCTTTTAACCTGAGCAGAACAATTGAGAGTATGACAGGAACATGAGTTAACAGGTGTCTCTAGGCCATGTAACGGTATCACACTGTAACGTGAACTGTCTTTTTTCCCAGCAACCGAACTGGACACTCAAAAGCTTGTCTGTTTCAGTTCCTATGGATACACATGCTTAGAAACCAACAAAACCCTATGAAATAATAAAGACTTCATTTACAGGTCAGGAGGGATTAGATGAAGATGCTACCTGCTCTCTCCTGTTCTGCAGCCACTGGGCCAGGAAGCTGGGTTTCTGATTGGCTGCAGAAGGACTAGAAACAGTGGCGGGGGAGGCCGGAGGACTACCATTGGTTTGTGACTCTGAAATGGGGGGAAAAAAAAAAAAAAGACTAAGTTATATTACAGTATGATAGAGAGTTATTGTCCACAAGTGTATAAATTTGTTTTTGGCTTCTCCATATCTTTTAAATCCTTATAATAAAAATCTTATAAAACCCTTTAAAATATTTTTTCATTATGTAAAAAAAATATATGGATAAATAACTTTAAAATACATTTTCAGTTAAAATATAAAAATTACTCATAACTGAGCAAATAATTTCAGATGAATTAAATGATTATTTTTAACTAAAAAAAAAAATTTATTTATTATTATCTATTATTTAAAGGTGCAATATGTAAGAATTTTGCAGTAAAATATCCAAAAAACACTAGGCCAGTGTTATATATTTTGTTCACTTGAGTACTTACAATATCCCAAATGTTTGCAACCATTTGTAAATCGTGAGAAAATTGCAATTTTAACCAAGGCTCCGGGACGTGTGAGGAGTCGCCTGTTAATTGCGTCATACCCGCGTTACCCTCGGTTTCCGGTTTTATTTTGTAGAAACCATGGAAACACCAAAGACGCTTTAATATATTACATGTATTACAGGGAACGACTGTTTTGATATATTTATAGCAGAAAACTAATTATTGTTATATAGCTCAACATGTTTAGTCTTATTGTTTAAATCTAATTTTCTTGATTTTCTGCGAGTATCATGTTTTACCATGCCTCAGAGAAAAACACGATTTTGTGAAGTAGCTAACATAGCATAATCAGATGCAGCTTTATTTTTAGTAACAGTAATACAGCATTTTCTCAATCATACAATACGTTTTAAAATTAACTGCATGCCATTTATCAACACAGGCATCCAGCATTTAATATAATATTCTAAAATTGATCTAGCTTACTGCAGTGTGCAACAAGTGTCTCGCCGAGCGAACGCAGAGTAACATTTATAACATTTTCATCACATTCAAACGTATCCAATATGATAAAGAGAGCTGCGTTACCTCATACGCTTGACCGGAAAAGCGGAAGCAGCGCCCGCGACTGTGGCATAATAAAAGTTCCGCTGCTCGCGGCTTGTGTTGCACAATCGTTCCAGCGGCCTCGTTCAGCTCCCACAAGACTCGGTCCTGCTCTGCTTCATACTACAGTAACGTTAATAATCGCATCCATGAACATGATTTCTTCCCGAGTCCTATCCCAATTGTTTTCCACCGGCTGTGAGGCGAAGACCACGTGTCCCTAGATTCTGCGCTCAAACTTAGCGTCATCAAGCTACGCCTTTGTTTTGAATAAGCCTCTAGCGACCTCTAGCGGACAGAAAATCTTACATATTGCATCTTTAACAATGAAAACAACAGAAATAATGATTTTTATTGTTAGAATAATCAACAAATAAAAGGATTTATATATTTTTAAAATTCATCATTATAGTTTTAGTCAATCTGCTTCACCTGTGGAGGCACTCCAAAGTTTGGGGCCCCTCCTCATGACGTGGGGGCTTTGTACAGTACCAAACCAGGGAGACTGGGGCTCCTGTTGGCCAACCAGACGTCGAATAGCAGGGGAAGAGAAAGGGCTATCCGCATCTGAGGTGAAAGGAGCCGTCAGAGAGCTGTGCACACCGCCCACTGATGACTTGAAGACTGAACCAGGGGTCCTTAGCGGGACACTAAGTCGAGGAGTCTCAGGCATGTCCTCTGTTCCTGACATCACTACAGATTAAAGGAAAAAATAAAATGACCCTTTCTGGAGCAGCTTGATTCCTCTAGTATGTCACCAAGGGCAGTGCTGGGCTTACTGTTCAGTTTTGCCCTTGCTGGATGCCATCCAAGCAGCCTTACCTGAGCTGCTTGAAGAGACTGATCTGGTGTCACTGCTGGCAGATTGAGATTTAACTCTGCCATTAGAGGCAACCGCATCCTGATGAGCCACCAGTCTGTGTGTCAGCTCACTCAGCAAAGACAGACATTCCTTACTGATGGCATTCCAGTTATGAGGGTGACCACCTACATGTACAGGTTACATGTTAGTTTACTGGTGATGAAAAGGAATGAGTTTTTTTTTTAAAAGTTTTTAATTTGTACCTGGCTGACTCAGACTGAAGACTTCCAGTCTACGTGAGAGAGAATGTTGCGATAACAAAGCCAGGTCTTGCAGAGCCAAAAACTGTGAAACAATCAATTAATAGTTAAGGATCTATAACATATGCAAACAAGCATCAATAATGACATTTAGGATTGGTTTTTACCATGACTTTTGACCAAATTCGTAACAATAACGAATTCAATGGCAAATTTCTGTTGTACTCACAAAAAGAAATATTCAACAGATAATTATAGTTAGCAAAAAAAAATTACATTCACTATAGAAATTGCCCTAACTCGATGTGTTATTAATTTCCATGAGCCTAATAAATAAATAAAAAACTAAACTGACCTTCATGACTAAAGTGTTCTTCTCAGCTAAAACTTTGGGCAGACACTGCTCTGCATCCTCAGTAAATGTGGACTGCACTGGAAAACTGTAGGCCTGAAGATGCATCAGAATCAGAATCATTTTCAAAACAGGTACTAGAGTACAGCCAATTGCTTTTATATATCCTAGAATTAAACCTTCACATTCAAGTACCTCTGTGACATAAATCCTGAAGAGAAGCACAGTGAGGTACCAGGTTAGGTACAGGAAAGTGCCACTGATCGCCAGGTGGTAGAGGAGGGAGAAGTCTAGAAGTCCAGTCAATGAATCCAGTGGTTGGAGAGAACTATAAAGTAGCAAAAGGGAGAAAAAGATTTATTAAGTTGATTTTACTTTAGACCATATTAGTTAACATATTAAATATTCCAAATCTGACCTGTCCATCTGTAAATTAAGTGTGCTAGAGATCCAGGTCTTAGGAACATACCCTAAGGAAGTGAAAACAACAATTAAAGAGATTCTAACAGGAAAATATATGAATTTTAGAGGATGTATCTCTGATAATTAATGTAACTTACCAAAAAAGAAATAGAGAGCAGCAAAATTCCTGGTCGAATATAAGGATTGAATAACACTGCACTTCACCACCGCTGGTAGACAGCCCTTGAACCGCGGATATTTGTATTGCTTCACCACCAATGTGGGAGGGAAAAAGCAGTTTTGAATTGATAACTTATTAATGAAAGCATTAATGATTCAGCTAATTCTCCTTCAATCCTTCTACAAGACTTTTGCAACTATAAAATATTGAATATGAGATAGAAATAGTGGTGGACTGATATATCCCCAAGCACAAAACAGTGGCTAATATTTGTTTTTTTAAATTACCAGCACTGACCATAAAGTTTTTATGTTCGGCTGATAAAAGTGAGAAGCAGGACTTTTATTTTGTATTTTGTGTTTTGAACCTAGCGCTCTTCTTCTCCATCATTAATTTACAGTTGTTGATTATTTTAATATCTAATAAATAATTGATTTAATAATTTTTTATAGATTCATTTGCAAAATATTTATATATTTCTAACTATTTTACTAAATATTATGTAAAATAAATATAAATTTACTGGCAACAATTGTTATGCATGTGTTATTTCAATTTTTACATTAAAAAAATATATATTTTATATCGGCCACCCTGCTTTCTAAGATATTGGCACGGGCCATCAAAAAAATCCATATTAGAAGACCACTATGCATGACATTTAGCAACTGATTTGAATAGCAAATACTTACTTGTATAGGTTGAAAGGACACATAGTACATATTCTGAACCACTCCCAAAAAACTATGACTGTATCCCATGAAGGCCCCAGCCAGGAGAAGAAAGAGATGATACTCATTCAGACAGGTCACAAATTCACTGCTAGAAAAGCAAACATAAAAAAGGACAGTTATTGGTTACAAAAAGACTCGTCATTAAAAACCAATCACAGACAGAGAAGGCATTTCATTTGCATTGTAGAGGTGCACTTGGCCTATATTAGAGTAAGAATGGCCTCCTGGTAATTTTGAGATAGGATTACTCACAGTGTTAATTAAAACAACTTAAGATAACTGTACGTGAGTCAATCACTTCGTCTGGGGACGAAAGAACCGCAGTACCTAGAATGCAATTATTGAAACATGATCCTTTGAGCATGCTGACGGATCATTGTATGTGGGGCAAACAGAATCAGGTCATAACCCACCTCTCACTTTGCCTGCAGGGAGTTCCTAGAGTGCTGTAACGTCCACCAATGGTAACAGAAGCACACCACATTACCAGCATGCCCATGGTGCAGTAGACCAAAGAATGAACACACTGTCGCGGGTGGAGCACGGTCCCCAGAAGGGCCACACGTGAACACGGAATGGAAGGAACCACTTAGAGAAATACAAAGAGTTAAATAAATTATCAGCATAATGTGTAATTCAACGCAAAAAAATAAATAATCACAAATTAAATGATTTTGCAGATCCATGAAAGACAAATCTAGTTAGTTTACTCACAAGTGTAGAACTCCAGGTTGAAAAAGCCAGTCATCAGAACCACTCCACACAGCACAACAAGAGAAAAGATGGTGCTTGAGGCCGTAAGAAGACTTGTGCATTCTGAAAGCAATGTTTGAGATGCTGACTAAAGGGCAATTCAGATATTAACCGTATAAAGCCAAAAAAATAAGGTCTCTAGATTATCAACGTGATAAAAACGTTGCTGAAAAACCTGTTGCACACAATCTACTACATGCCTTGTCAACTGACTAAAAGTTCCTACTTTTTTTGGCAAGTAAAAGGCCTTTTAGTATAAATCTAAAAATGTACACCTTCAGGTTGTGGTGTGTCTTTTTGCAGTGAAATCTTTTAGGATTTATTAGAATCATAAAAGCATAACTTTTATATTGTTTGTAATATTTCAAAATGAATACTTCCTGGACTGAAGCAACTTAGGTTTACTTGATTATCCATGCATTTTTTAGAAAAATCATGTTAAAATGTATGTATCAATATGATATAGCTTTTAAGGAAGGTTTATCTGTACGTCTCTCAATCATCATTGTATTTGCCCCCCGCAATAAAAAAACAAAACAAAAAAAACAGAGCTTTGATCATAAAACTATATATATGGAGTGACAACTGATATTTATAAATAAAATTATGTGAGTAATATGCTATACTGTTATACATATCTCATTGATTTACATTACAGTCTATCAGAACTTCATCTTACTTTTTGGTATAATATTAATAACATCTGCACCAAATTACAAAACTTAAAGCCAAATTTTCCATATATTGTAATCATTATGATCATAAAAAATGTAATCATTGCTTTAACATGCTCATTGTTTTTGTTTAAATTAATACATTACTTTGACACAGTTACTGGATGATAACATTACTTTTAATTCTAATGTAGAAAAACATGAACTTTCTGTAAAGCTGCTTTGAAACAATGTATTGTGAAAAGCACTACACAAATAAATGTGAATTGAAATTGCTTTTTTTTGGGCAGTTTTTTCCTCCTCAAGTGTACCACATATATGGGCCATAAAAGCCTGTTTGAACAAATAGAATACAAGACATTAAAACAAGAATGCATGCAACTTTAAAAAAAGAAAATCGATTTTCCAGACTATTATTTCATATGTAAGGCTTTTCAAGGTTTAGCACAATATGTCCCTTGAGTTCAGAACTACTGCTTATATAAATAATGAATTCACGTTACAGCACTTCTCGGTATCAGTAACTTCTTGTAATTATGCATTTTGTGAGACAGTCTTGCGCTCTTCCTCACCTGAAATCCATTGGATGGGGTGAAACAGGTTGAATCTACTCAACAGCACAAAGACTGCCGTTGTCACGGGCAAGAGAAGCACTGACCATGCGATACTCGACACCGCCCTCCATATTACAACCTGAAAATAAATAAGATGAGAATTTGGTCTAGTACAGGGGCATTTCATACACCTTTGCTTGTAAGCCTGTCTCAAATACAATCTTTTTACGATTATAACTTTAAGAGTTAACTCTAAATAACTGCATATAACTAATATAATTTAATACTGTATTTATTTATCAGAAACATAAACGAAAGCACACAAAACATGTCGCTTTAACAATGATGTCCAGATGTCACTGCTGACTTAATACTAACTTTCTAGTTGGTTGGTTAACGTCCAGTTCTTTAAACACGGTTTATATTTAACCAGTCCTTACCTTTTTTATAAACCAACAATTCTGTTTTAGCGAAAACATTTTGTCACGCTGATTTCAGTTCTGCATCACTTGAGTAAAATCCATATCAACAGGCAAAAGTGAGGATAGTACCCGCGCCACACATTCGAAGGACCTCATAAGGACCGCTGCGAGTGCGTCTGACTTACTGCCTGAGTACAATCACACTTAAAGCGATAGTTCACCCAAAAAAATTGAACTGTCATTATTTACTCACACTCATATAGTTCCAGACCTGTATATGACTTACTTTCTTCTGTGGAACATAAAAGAAGATATTATGATAAATGTCTAAGAAATGTTCCATTGTTCATATAATGTAAGTCGATGGTAACAGTTTGGTTATCAACATTCTTCAAGTTAAAAATATCTTTTTTTGTGTTCTGCAGAGAAATAAAGAAGTCAGAATTTATATTTTGGGTAGATTATCCCTCTAAACATATAGTCCGCTCAGAAATGTAATTCTGCGCAAATTTATAGCCATTCTTTTACTTGATTTTAAAATATAATATTCATAGGTGAAGCATATTTTTATCATAAATTAATGGTATATAGATTAATGAATTGTAGGCATATCAATTACATTACCCTAATTAAAGAGAGAGGAAAGGAAAATAAATACATTTTATATTTAATGTTCACTAATTAATTATACACAATGTTTTGTGGACATTACATCAAACAGCAGTCTAAAAAATGTAATAATGAGCCAATACATAAGAAATAACTATGGTAATTACAATAACATACAGTGTTCAAATATGTTTCTTTCAGGTTATTTCTTCATTTTTGTAACATATTTTTAAATAACATTTATTTTATAGTATTATAATGCTGTATTTTAGGCACAGAGCAGCCTAATTGATGCGTAGATAGACAAAAAAATGTTTCATGAAATAGTTGTCAGTTGTGTATTCCCTTCGCTTCGTTCTGAATTAACGCGTTTTTCTCTCGATGAGTGCCATTTGCTAACGTGATGCTGCGTCTCTCCAGATTAGTTCTGCTTTTATCGATCTCTCGGCGGGTCTTAGTCTCAAACGCATTAGTGGGTAATATCTGGGTTGAACTGATGGACATCTCCGTCTGGACGCCTTTATGCACCACCGGCTTCTGTCCGGGTCTCTGCGGTATCGCGGGCAGTGAAAGCTGCTCCCGCTGTGCCTTCTTATCCTCCCAGAGCTTCAGAAGACGTCGCTGATTGTTTGTCATATCCTTCAGGTTCTGTTGCAGGGACTGGACTTGGTCCTCCAGTAAAGTCTTTGAGGTGACGGTGTTGGCCAGTTCAGATGTTAATTCATCAATTGTCAAACTTAGTTTGCCCGCTTTTTCAACAAGTGAATTGCACTCGCGCTCCTTCTCATGCAGGTCGTTGATTATATCCTTGGTGGTTTTACCGTGAAATTTGGGACTGGACTCCAAACCAATTTCAGCCCTCAGGATCTTCACTTGTTTCCTCAGCTCCTTGTTGTCCAAAGTCAATTGCTTCAGTTTCTGTTTGAGCGCTTCGGTTGATCTCATTCGAGACTCATATTGTCTCATTTTCTCCCTCATCACATTCTCGCGGTGCAAAGCGTCGTCTCTTTCCTTCCGGCACTTTTCCAAAAGCTTTAAAGTTTCGTATTTGGACACCTTTTCCACTTTCCCAGCCATCATTTATTTGCAGTCTTAAATGCAGTATTGAAAAGGCATGTTCCTTGACAGATGTCGTCAGGTCAAAGTCTCTTTAAATAGAGTTTCCATTTGCAGGTCATTAAAATAATGTCAGCAGATACCTGTGAATTCAGTGATCCAAAAAAATAAAGCCTCCTTATTTTTAATCCACTGTGTAAAGGGAAACAGTGACTTGTGAAGCTGACATTCCGCCACAAAGGTTATAGGTTTGGGAGGCAGCTTCGGTGTAACTCTAAGCTAAGGCTAGAATAACCATTAATTAGGACACACCACACATTGGCACAGTTTCAAGTGACACAAATTTTCTTTGTTAATTTGGAAAATGCAGCTCAGTCATTTCATAACGCCAGTGCCAACTTAAAAAAAATTATCTAATTAATCTAATGACTTTGATGAATAAAGATTAAAAGTTCACTGCTGATGGTACTAGAAACGAGATATACGAAACGTTGCACTGTATCAAATCCTGACATCAAAGACAAGATAGATTTTATCTATGACAATAAACCTTTGTTCCTGAATCTTGATGCTGGGAATGAAATTCTATGGTCTGCACCAAAACTATTGGCTATCAATATCACCACCAATCATTGAGACATTATAAATGGAAAAACAAAACTTTATACACTTTGCATATAATTTTAAATGAGAAAAAAAAAAAAAAAAAACTGCTAAATATTTATTACAACGTGACATCTTGGAATACAGTTAATTGTTCTTGGCATTTTATCTACAAGTATCTAGTTTAAAGAAAAGAGACAGATCTTGTTACAAATATACAGTGAAAAAAATAATACAATAAAATAAAATAAAAATCAATGGCCATCGCAGAGAACAAAGTTTGTAAAATATTTAAATAATCTCTAGCTTTGACTTCCAACTTTATTATAATTGGAATATGTAATCAGTTTATGTGTGTATGTGCAATTTAACACATTTTATTTTTCCATGCCTTTTTTCTGCTGGCACTGTAGTGTTTTAACGTGTTAAAACATTTTAAGTACATGTACATGTCCCAAAGTGGCAGAAACAGGAGAGTGACCCTTTTGAAAACCATCTCAAGCTCAATTATCACATCAATATTTAAAACCCAGCTACACCGTATATACACGTCCTCTGCTTTGTAACAGTAACATGTGTCTGAACCTCAAATCAGAAAACTTTAAACATGTTGTAGATGATTATCTCAAGGTTTCGCTACTCACCTACAAACATAACCCCATGAAAATTAAGACTTGACCCTCACAGAATATAAGATGAAGAAATCCAGACAGCCCACAATCTCATTATCAAGATACCTGATTCTCTCTAATAAGGCAAGAGGAGAAGCTGCAATTACAGAAGAATAACAGTCTCTCGAGGAGCACAGATTATGTACAGGAAGTCTTGTCTCATGTTAACATCTTGCCAAATGCAGTTGTCTTATTTTCCCATTAGCTGCTACAATCAAATGACACTTGGCTCATTTAAAAGGGCTGGCATTTCTCTGCCATTTCATCACTATTAAAACAGTTTAGCAGTCATGAGAGTGCCACATCATTGAAGACCTGTATTTATCCAAGGCTGTAATTCAGGATGATAAAGTGCTGGTCGCTTTCAGTGTCTCATTGTGAACCTCTGATGATGGACCCATCTCGTATGTGCTGAAGAAACATGCCTGAAAAAAGAGAGAGGACACAAATCTTTCAGACTTTGACAGCACTTTTGTTCCTTAAACTCCGCTAACATTGCATTCCCTAATTAAATGAATGTAATTGATGGCACATGATAGCCATAAGGATATGGTTCTGCTCACACACTGGCACGTTTCCAAGCCAGTCACTGACTATTGCCATTGTTTCCAAGAACACACCCCTCCATTGGGAAAACACATTCGACACCAAACTGTTTGATCCTTTAATGCTGCAAAAAGCAGTGCCGGAATTCTGATGTGGAGCTGCTACAGCTACAAACTTTACCGTTATAAAATCAACACTCAAAAGAAGCAATTTTAATAAAGTTTTATCTAATATGTTTTGCTTGTATCATATGCATACATATTATGGGATGCAGTGATATTAAAATACATATAAGCCATTAATTATTATCATGTTATGGCCAATAGTACAATTCTATAATATATTGTTTAAATAAATAAACAACAAAAAAGTCCACTCCATTTAGACATTACAACATTATAATGTACAGTATGAAAGTACATTATTATTAAATTATTAGGGTCTTAAAAAATGAACTATTAGGTGACAGCAAAGGTAATCTAAAATGTAAAAATAGGGAAAATGAGTATGCACAATTAAATATCCAATATGGACTGACACTGCTTAATTAAAGGGGTTAATTCACCCAAAAATGAAAATTCTGTCATTAATTACTCACCCTCATGTCGTTCCAAACCCGTAAGACCTTTGTTCATCTTCGGAATACAACCTAAGATATTTTTGATGAAATCCGAGAGGTATATGACTCCTTAATAGACAGCAATTTACCCAACCACTTCCAAGGTCCAGAAAAGTACTAAAGACATTGTTAAAAGGGTCGAAGTGACTGCAGCGGTTCATCTTTAATTTAATGAAGCGACGAGAATACTTTTTGTGCCAATACTGAGCCGCCGTTCTGACATAGAACCCGGAAGTGCTGGACGTAAACAACGTAGCAGAATGACACAGGACAGAAGATATTGTTAAATAAATCTGTTAGTTTTGTTTTGTTTTTGCGCACAAAAAGTATTATTTTTTTAGTTCATAAAATTAAGGCTGAACCACTGCAGTCACGTCGACATTTTTAACAATGTCTTTAGTACATTTCTGGATCTTGAAAGTGGTGGGTAAATTGCTGTAAAAAACCTCTCGGATTTCATCAAAAATATCTTAATTTGTGTTCCAAAGATAAAAGATGGTCTTACGGGTTTGAAACGACATGAGGGTGAGTACTTGATGACAGAATTTTCATTTTTGGGCGAACTAACACTTTAAATGTTGCGCATCCTGAATATGTATTTTACATATTTTTAAATAATAGATATATATTTAGTAAGAAACACATTCATTTATAATATATAAGGATTCTTAAAAACGTACCTTGCAACCAACAGCAAGTAAGACGTGAAGAATCACTATGGTGGCTATAATCGCTATGATAATCCTTGGTTTATCGTCCCTGATGGCTGGCCAGAATGTCATTACCAGCACAGATCCTGAGAGACACAAAGCTACCACGATGGAGAACCATCTCAACCCTTCACTTGGTATTATCCACAGTATCTGTTTTTCACAAAGGCACACAAACAAGTAAATAAACGGTATCTGTAAAATAATAACAGAGAATGCTTGAAAACAAACTATCAGATGTGTTAATTATGCACAGATTAATGAATATAATATTAATGCATATTTTATGGTTGTATACTCACCACAGCAGGGATGTAGATGGAGAGCGAGTAACCATAGACACAGACTATCTGCATGAAGGAGTAGGACACCAGGCTTGTGATCTTCCTATTTCGCCAGGTGAGAAAAGCCCATAGAGCTAAAGGCACTAACCATGCATAGCTGTAGATTGCTGTGGCTGCCATGGTTACTGGAAAACAATTAAGAGAACCTTTTTTTAGGGTGAGCACGAAGGGTCTATTTTGTTTGGGTCACTTTGGTAATTTTCTTTCTTTTTATTCATCAAAGAACCCTGAAGAAAATGTATCACTGTAAAATGTAATTTTGAAAAAAAAAAAAAAAAACAATTATATACTTTTTAACCACAAATGCTTGTCTTGCACTAGCTCTGCAATGCGCATTACGTAATCACGTTAGAAAGGTCACGCGTGACGAAGGCGGAAGTACCAAAAAAAAAAACTCCATCTCATTTTCTCCTCCAAATTGTTGTTTTATCTCTTTTTTGTTTGGCTTAGTCTTTGCACGTTCGCTTTGTAATAACTGGGTCGGTACTTCCACCTACGTCACGCGTGACCTTTCCAACGTGACTACGTAATGCGTGAGGTCGTGGACACGCATCGCAGAGCAGTGCAAGATGAGCATTTGTGGTTAAAAAGTATATACACTTTTATTTCATTTAGAAAATGACTGATCGTTTCGCTAGGTAAGACCCTTATTCCTCGTCTGGGATTGTGTAGAGCCCTTTGAAGCTGCACTGAAACTTTTGGACCTTCAAATCTGTTGGTCCCCACTGAAGTCCACTATATGGAGAAAAATCCTGGAATGTTTACCTCAAAAACCTTAATTTCTTTTCGACTGAAGAAAGAAAGATATGAACATCTTGGATGACATGGGGGTGAGTAAATTATCAGAAAATTTTAATTCTGAAGTGAACTAATTCTTTAACAACTACATTACTAACTATTAATAAGCAGTAATTAGGAGTTTATTGAAGCAAAAGCCATAGTTAATATTTAGTTAAATGTTGAGAATTGGACCATTATATAAAATGTGACCGAATCCTTCTTAAGCAGCAAATCAGCATTTTAGAATGATTTCTGAAGGACCATGCGACACTGAAGACTGGAGTAATGATGCTGAAAATTCAACTTTGCCATCACAGGAAAATATGAAATGTTAAAATATATTAAAATAGAAAGGTATATAAAACAATTTAAAAAAAAAAAAGACTTTCCAACCCCAATCTTTGGTATGGTAGTGTATATCTAAACATTTAATCTTAAACATTAACGTGTCATATGTAATTTCTTCTTTTAATATTAAAATTTAAGATTACATATTTTTTTTTACATTTAAAACACAAGATTATTTCAAAAACATATCTCTAACCTTTCCTGAAGTCTGGTACATATTTGAACTCCGGCTGACCATGGTGCACCAGCAAACTGGAGATGTTTCCACTAATAGCGATGGCAAAAACAAGAGTTGCACAGATCCAGAAAGGTCCTAGAATAACAACATAATCAACCTTTTAGCATCTTCTTTCTCTTCTTACTCTTTGCTCCATTTTAGTTTAATTTAGCTTACCATACAGGTCCGGGTTATTCCGTAAATAGACCTCAACAAAGTTTTTCCCAGGCCAAGGCAGAATTGAACCAATTATTCTGTTCTTTACCTATAAATAAACAAACATAAGTTATTTCTGTCTTGTCTTGACAGCATATTGTTGCCAACTTTCCAGTCACTTCACAAAACAATCATTTCATGTGTATGAGTAGAACTGCTTAGATTTAAATAACTAAAATAGGAAAACAGCAGCAATTAATATTTTATATCCTTTCTTAAAAAGGATAAGAAAGACCTGAAATTTGTTTCTGAAATACACAATGAATGCTTTGTAACTGTTTGAAATTGACAATCACTGTAGCGTGAGTGGTGAATCCTGACCTGATGGCTGTCCACATCGAATAATGTTTGGTAAAACTCAAACGTCCAGAAGGGTGCACTTTTTCTTTCACCTGACAGAAGCTGTTTGACAAAGGAAAATATATTTTGAATCACTGCCCCATTTGGGGAAATGAAGATTCTCATGATTGTTTCGACTGACCTCAGTTTTGTCATTGCTGTCCAATGGATCAGTCTCTTCTTCAAGTGCAGTTCCAGTAGCTTTTCGTTGTTTTCGTGATTTAACAGGGTCATCGATGGTCACTGTTGTGGCACCTTGGTTACTTTCAAGGAATCCTTGATCATCTTCAAATTCTAGCACAATATAGAAAATATTTTTGGACAAATTTCAAGAGGCAGACACAACAATGTCCTATTTATTAGTATGCTAAATGAACAGTTCCAATTCATAAATATGTTGTAAAATGTTAAGGTACTCACCTTGAAACTGCAGGTGAAAATCAGTATTTGCCATCACAGGTCTATGTGCTCTGTGAATGAAGGCATCAATAGAAGAGGAGAAGTAGACAAGCTTTAGTTAATGTTGTTGATACTGTAGGCTGTTAAAGGGATAGTTCACCCAAAAATGACAATCATTTACTTAATCTGTTTCAAATAAGACTTTATTTATTATATGGAACACAAAAGGATAGATTAGGCAGAATGTGAGGGACTGACAGCCTCAGTCACCATTCACTTTAACTGCATCTTTCTATACAACGAATGGAGGCTGTCAATATTCCTAATTCTAACATTTTTCTTTTGGATGAGTACGTGATGACAGAACTATCCCTTTAAGTATTAAGATTTACGGAACATATGAACCATAGATGACTTACTGCTGTAACTGAAGTGTCCTGATCACATGTATAACAGGAGTGAGACACTGTACAACCTGTTGACAATCAGACGTATGCGGATATTATACAGCAGAAACACAAAACTGCACTTAGAACGTAACAAATTGTGTTTAGAAGATGCAGTCTCTCAGATGCCTTACATATATGTAACTATAGCAAAATAGGACTTCTAATGTGGTCGTCGTGTTAAATAAACTTACCAGTAAAAGCTTCTTGAGTGTTTCAGGAACTTAAACCGCTTAAACTTTTTTTGAAGTTGTGAAAATGGAAACGCGGAAATAGATAATGTCAGCGATGCGTAGCAAAATAAAAGTTGGGTATAATAATATTCAAATTATTTTTTAAACCTGGTGTTTTTCACCTTGTGGTTCAGGGAAAACATATGGATAATAATAATAATAATAATAATATAAAAATAAAAAATTAAATTAAAATTAAATTTTTTTAAAAAAAAACCCAAAAAAACCGTGTAAAATAAATCAGAGTTATAAGATACAGCAGAAAAAAATAATGAAGGTAAAGACTCAGGAAGTCACTCCAAGAAAGATTTTTACCTACTCCAGTCATCTGCGAAGTATAATTACATTAAGTTTAAATACATTATAGCAAAGTCCCTTTCAAGGATTATGGTGTAAAGATTTCAGTAAAGACTTTTATTTTGGAATGCTCGTGAAACTCGATACAGAGGAGGGATGTTACTTCGAGAGCCCGTCGCTTTTAAATCTCTCTACATTGTACTAATTTCTCGATATTTCAGTCAGTTTACCCTTGTATTTAAAAAGACAACCGACTATTTTGGACATTAAACGCTCGGTTTGTGTAAAGACGTGGAAAGGATGTATTTAAGTGAGGACTGTGGCACTGTGTATGTCAGGGAGAAAGGAGAACTGCGATATGTCAGTGCAGACAAAAATGATGCTCCGCAGCACAGACTCTTCACCAGAGACTTCTCATTTCAACTCTGCATCGACACTTTACCCTCCGCGAGCCACACAAAGAGAAGAGACCACTTCATATTTACCTACAACAAGGAGGGGAGTCTGCGGTACACGGTTAAGTCTTTATTTGACATATCTTTACAGTTCATCGCTGATCATATTGAGCATGTGGATTCGCTGGTCGGTTTTCCTGAGCAAATGGCTGATAAGTTGTTTTCGGCCGCCGAAGAGAGACACAAATTCACAGAGCCTCATACTGCACCCAGAGCACTGCAGGTCTTCTGTGAGGCCTATGGAGAACTAGTGCTGAAATCCCTGTGTTTGAGGAACAGGTGAGAAATGTCAAGTAAACCAGTCAATCAACTTTTAGATGTCACGGACCCCCGAAATATGATCATCCCCCCACTCTAAAATATTAAAGGCATCCATTTTTTGTAGTTTCTTGTATAAAGTCCAAGTTTATATTGCGAAAAAATAATATTATAAATGTCTAAAAATTATTTGGAACATATTTCGTTTCTATTAAGTTAATAAACACATTTGTTTTACTCATTATAGCACTGTACTGTTAGATGCATTATTTATTTGCTAACTTATTTACCTATTTTGTTTTTTTATTTTTTGTAATCTAATTTTAATATTTTGTATTTATTTTTAATTATTATTATAATCATTTTATTTTTTACACTATTTCTTTCCCTGCCGGACCCCACTTTGAAGTAAACAACATTATTACTGTGTCTCAGCCTAACAAAAGGTTTAGAGATGTCCAAAAATCCTGCCTAGGCAGGCCTATATACACGTTATAATCAGAAGCTAGAGCATTTACAGCAGTGTTATTGCCTTTTTCAGGTACCTTTTGATATCTGAAAGGTTGGAAGAGATCAGACAGTTTCAGAGTCTGGAGTGTCTGGACCTCTATGGATGTAGGTTAGGGGACAACCATGAGGTTTTTAAATACATAACCTCTGAAGCCCTGGCTAGGTATGGATAACACATAATTGTGTACATTGCATAAATAAAATAGACATTTCAGATGATTGCTGGGTGTACAATTTGTTCTAGTTTGTGATAAATAGCAAAATCACTTTCTTTTTCCCCCTCACATTTCCCTTTTTTCTGTAGTCTTGTGAAACTTTTCATAGGTGCAAACTGCCTTTCTGATGCAGGCCTGCAGAGACTGACAGCACCGGTGAGGGTGATGAAGAAAGGCCTAGAAAGCCTGCAGGTTTTGGACCTCTCTGGTTAGTTAATGGATTTTTATAGTCAGACACTACCTTTCAAAAGATGTTTTTGAAAGTAATACTTCTTTTTTATTTCCAGATTTCCAGGTGTTTTATGCATGACAGGTTGAATGAAATTCTTATGCTAATTTACACTCTTGTCCTTGTTTATTTCTTAACAGAGAATCCCATCACTGAGAAAGGTCTCGGATATCTAACGTGCTTTAAAACTCTACAGAAACTAGACCTATCTAGGACGAATGTGACGGTAACACAATTAAAAAGATAACATCAATGAGTTTCATTAACTTTGTATGAACTGCTGAAGTTTTAAATGAGGTCTTGTAGATTATTAACGATCTCTTTTAGGTGAATGTGTCTTTGAAAGGATTCTTTGGAAAGAACATGAGAATGGTCCTCTCAGAGACCCCTTTGAAGGAGTTCGGACACTCTGATTGCAATACAGAAGGCTGGGCTGAACAGGTAACATATTTAAGGTTATATAGTATCCATGATGGATAGGTAACGTTGAATGTAAAGCTGTGGTTGTAGAGGTTTTATACTGTGGCCTCTCCATATAAATTTCACATTTTTAATCAGGTAATAAACCAATGGGAGATTACAGCTTCAGAAGTACCAAAGAAATACTCCAAACCAAGAACAAATGCTCTCCGTTTCTGTGAGTTCATTCATTTTATCTGTTCACATGTTCACTTTATCACACATTATATACGTGTATTATAAAAAAACACTTCTAATATTATGAATAATAATTTGTATATTGTTGTAATGTTTATATTAATCTTAATTTGTATTTTCATTTTGTTCTGTAGATGGAAGAGAAAAGTTTGTTCGAGAGACATTGAACTCCAGGTCTGGGACAAGTGACACCACAAACAAAGACAAAGTTGTGCCAATTCACTTTTATACAGTTGACCTCTGTGGCACGAGCTCAACAGCAGAACACAGCACACATTCATCAACAGTGGCAGCAGTACACAAGGGAAAGAAGAGGAGACTATCAGAGGAAGAGCAAAGTTCAGCTCCTCTTGCAAAGCGCCAGTCTTTGTCGGCTCTGTCTGCGGAGGACTTGGATCTGTTAAATAGCTACTGAATGGACACACACGTGTGATGTGTATGCAGTGCATTCCTCTGTGAGGAACATGACACTGAAATGCTTTTATTTTCGATTATTTACAATTAAAAAGATCTCACTTTTTATTTTTGTACTGTGATCTTTTATTTCCTCAGACAAATTGACTGGCTGATATCTATACAAAATCACTGAGTAATTCACTTAAAGTCGACATGAAACGGAAATTGCGATAATCTTTTCTTCTCTATTGTGACATCGGAGTACAATGGCTTCTAATCAAAAGATCTAATCATTATCTGTTAATATTAAAATCTGAACATGCATTAACTGACTAGGCAACACTACCAGACATTCAAGTCATTCTGAACAACAAACTCACACAGAAACACGAGTTAGTCAAAAATAGCAAACATGTTTGATCCTCAGGCTGGAATGATTCATTGTCTACAAAAAGCTAAAAAAAAAAAAAAAAATTGCAGTCTGCAATTTTCTGAGAAATCTGTTGACTCAAATCTGAACACTGGCTCTGAGTTTTGGCAGCTAGCATTGATTCATCCAGACTGCAAATTGGGGCAAAAATTTGGACCAAAGTTCTGTAGTGTATTCCAGGCTTAAGAGAACAAACATGTTACCAAATAGGACAAACGGTTAGTGTGAACACATGCCCAGAGTCCTAGATATCAGATAGTACATCTGGCTTTGAAAGCAATACAAAATGTCCAATAATAATCTATTTTAGCACATTACTTCATTTTCAGAAATCTTGGTGTTTTTAGCCTCTGATGCAGATGTATTCATGAAAACATTATAAAAACAAGGTTACTTGGAAGGTTGTTTGGTAGATCTGCTCCACTGGGACAGTTAGAAGCTCCACTGCAGGGATCGATGCAGAAAAATCCTGACCCATTTTGTGGCATCCTACAATCACGATTTACTGGCAAAAATAAATATGTAATGGTCTGAAGTTAAAATAAAATACAGATTAAGTATTTGGCACTTGAAGAACAGTGTTTGATGCGGATTAAACATAAGAAATATCGTACTTTGAGGTACTTCAGGGATGCCAAAACCAAAAACTAGTGATCCCAGAGATACATATACATGTAGTTCTTATAGTGCAGGATCTGCAGCGCTCACTACAACAATGATGAAAAATACTCTTCCTGTTACATCAGCCTCATAGCTAGATAACAGTTTACACAACATTGTAAAAGCAAAAATATCTGTATTTGTTTAATGAAGTTGCATAGTAACGTACTCTCCTTCTCTGAATACAGTATATATCCACTACCGTTCAAAAGGTTTAGGTCATTTTTGAAAGAAGTCTCTAATGCTCACTAAAAATACATTTACAATTTACAATAAATGTTTTCTATATTTATTATTATCAATGTTGAAAACAGTTGTGCTGCTTAATATTTTTTGTGGAAACCATGATACATGATACATTTTTAGGAGTCTTGTATTAATAGAAAGTTCAAAACAACAGCATTTATTTGATATAGACATTATTGTTGTTACATTTATAATTTGTAACATTATAACATATTATTATATGTTATAATATACACTATAACATTCCTTATTCGTGTCATTAAAGCGTTTTGTAGCCTAATTTCCTTACCTGAGGGTGTGTCCAGTTAGGTTTCATTTTTGAAGCGTTTATTTAAAGAAATTACAGCATACTCTTCTTGCATCTGACATTCAAAAACATGGTCCTCAGAAGGCTATTTAAATAATATTTATATGGCCCAGGACTGCGTTACAAGATAGTAAGGCCACATTCAGGCATCAAAAGAATACTGTTGCCAGTCCTTTATATATTTTGAGTCCCTATTTTATTTTGCGTGAGGCGCTGCAAAGGACGTTAGACGCCAGTGCAACGATTAAAGGTGTCTGGCTAGCCAGCGCATGTTTCTCGGTTATTAAGAATTTGATGGATGAACTCGTGTCGTGTCAAAAGTGATCACACATTCTTCTGTTTTATGGACGTCACCATATTTGGTCACTGTTGCTTTGGTTACTACTAGTAAGAGAATACAGGCTTGACACCCCTTGCACATTCATACAGACAGTATTCCGAGTCGAGATGCTGCTGTTAAAGTAGCTGTGTGAACGGGACATTTCAAAACTCACACCTGTAAATAAATGCGGTTGTCAATCCCAAAAACCGACAGTGTGAAGGTAGTAACGTCATCAACACGTGTGCATAATCTTTGTTGCCAGCTCTGACATGCCCACACAAACAAAAAAATCATATTAGTTTTGACTTGTCTAAACAAACGACAAAATGCTCACTAAAAACTATGCAATTACACTAGATATCTGATTTAGATCAGTCTATTAAACTAAAAAAACACAAAAAACAAAGGGGCTGAACACTTTTTGTAGGTTTGTTTATTAATATCAAGATGACAAATCTGAGGTTGCAAAATATTTCAATTTACAATGTTTTCATGACTGTCTTTAACAGTTCAAGAAAGCTGCACCCTCTGCAACTAAGTTATCCTGTACTAAAGCATAAAGCAAAACGTTAATGTTTCATTTTTCAACAAGCGTACCTCAAATCACAAGCAGTTACTGATCACACTGAGAACACTCAAAAAAAATAAGAAACAGAAAGACTTCATCTCTACAAATGGGCAGTAAACTGGAAAACTGAGATCCTACAGAGCTTTCATTCTAATAGATAATGCCTTTAAAGTGCCAAAACATCAACAAAATATATTCCCCATAGTCCACACCTTTCAAATTTCAAAAGGAAGAAACAAAAAAAACCCATAGTAAATGAGTTTGAAGCAATAATCACAACTTTGACAGAGAAAACCAAGTATCTATGAGACCCCAATTCCTTTGGATGTTAGACTGATTAAATGTTAGACTGATCAAGATTGACCTTTGATGGAAGGGGTCCCGCTTCCTGCTCCTCCACCCCAGGAGATCTGATGATCACTAGAGAAGACTGCAGATAAGGGGTCAGTTTCTTGTCCTTCATATACTCCACATCCCCATTTATGCTTAGCTTCTGTTGAAAGGAAGAGAATGTGTGGAACAGTTGGTTAAAAGTAATTGGCTAAGAATGTTTGGCTAAGAAACATTAAGTTTGCTAAATGTGAAATAGTTTACCTCAGCAGGGACATACTGCTCAACAGCAGTGGACACTGTGGCACAACAGATCCAGATCAGAACAAAGACAGACAGAACCAGAGTGGTGGTCAGGATCCAGCTTGGCAACCAAGGGTTCCTACCAGAACAACAAGATCATGTTGGTTTATATTCAGCAAGGTCAACAGATAATAATCAAGATCAAGATCAAGACGTGCCCAACCTTGAGATACAGTTGAAGAGGTTGTAATCGTCCTCAGAGTTGCTTCTATCAATGAACATGTCTCTGTCTCTCTCCTGAATGAAGCTCCTTGGGTAGTCTTTATAAATGGGACTTTTCATTCCTTGATCTACAACTATTAAAAACACAAGGGGTCCTATATTAGTATTGTGATCTTGAAACTTTTATTAACCCTGTAAAGCTTGACATATTAAATAATCAAAAGTTTTGAAATGGAACAGTTTAAAAATTTTGTTTTATAGGGTTAAGAGAAGGATGCATAGAAACAGATGAGGAAAGTGACAGGTTTAAGTCAGGGCCTTTGCTGGCCAATCATGACTGTCATTACATATTTACATACTTCATTACATCTTAATGGTGCAGCCTGTAATTTCTGTGACACTAGCAGCTTCAAACAGAACTGCAACATTTTCTAAGAGGTTTCACAAATTAGGTTTAGTTTTTCATTTATTTTTAATCAAAATGCCATAACTGGATCTTCTGGTTATGGCATTATGGGATTCGCTCTGTTACATATTACTTAGCCTCAGACATCACGCAACACAACCGGTCCATGGACATGTCAGTCAAATGTCCGTTTGGACGGTCCTTGGCCAATGAAAGCTGCAATAGAGTCCAGACCTTCTGCCGTCAGTCTGTAGGTCTGGCTACGCGAGACTACATATTACATTTCTTTAATTATTCAGTCTGCTTAAACTCCGCCCCTTTCTTACAATCGACTGCGATCCCGCATTCAGATCTGGCCCCATCTAAGTAACAATTGATGCATATAACCAAGTACCCACCCTATGTTTTTTCTTTTCTGAAAATCTATTTCACTCAGATGTATGTCATAATACAGAAGAAAAAAATAAGCCAATTCAATACATTGCGGCTTTAAAGTATAATATCATGATAATTAAGCCTGAAAACAAGTAAAACGGCCATGAAGTGTGACACTTTTAAAATCTTGCTTATTACTCAGAGAGGAAAGCATAAGTGTATTATGCGAATTTGCTCACAAGTGCTCTGTGACTCTTCTGACTCGTCTCTCTGGAAATCAAACTGAGAGATGAACTGAACTTGCGGCTCAGACTAGAAAAGAGAGAAAGAGCAAATACTGATCATCTGCCCTTAGAAATAAAGCTTTACTACTTTTTTTTTTTTTTTTTTTTTATAACCAAAGGTGCCCAAACATTTTACTATGAAGAACCAAAAATCAAACTTGATTGGAGGCTGGTGGCTAAAGCAGAACATTATATTCAGCTATATTAAAATGTACATTTTTAATCAAATTCACTTATATTTTCCCCATTTCAATACAAATATAAAACAAAAAATATAGATTAGGAATGAAGATCCTACAATGGTATGATTTTTTTCCCCTCTTGTGATATGGCATTGGAGGCCAACCTGGTTTGGGCATCTCTGCTTTATACACTCAGTACCTCCTTATGCATGCTGTCTAATAATAAAAAAAGGTTTCATATAACATTATCACCACATTACCTGGAAAATTACTACTTTGCCATCATCTGCCTGGAGATAAAATGTCCAGGATGAGGTGATGAAACTGTGGGCTTGGTTCATCATGTCTTCCCAGAAACCCCTCACCAAAGTCAGCGGGTAAAGGAGATGGATTCTGGGCATCATCGTCAACAACTACATACCCCGAACAAAAGAAGAAACATATAGGGACTTCAAAAAAAATTACCCTGGTGACATGCAATTAGAATTGATCATGGAAAAACTACAAGCATCCAAAGCAATTATTCACATATGTTCTTCACACCTGCTCCATTCTCTGTTCTGCAAATGGCTGTTGACTCTGGCATCCTAGAATGCATGCGTACTGCTCATCTGACTGGGTGTAGGCTTCACGACAGGCTGCAGAAAGTCAAACACACAACTGGTTATATAACAAATACACTGTTATCAACATGGAGCAAAGCGAATGGTATAAGGATTCAGTTAGACAATACATTAATATTACCTGACTCGCATTCAGATTTGGTTTCGTTGAGATCCTTGCTGTCACCCACAAACTGACAGATGGAGAAGAGGCGACATCCTCTCTGACAGGCGTACAGCGCCTCCTCCTAGACCAAAACAAACAGGCCAAATAAAGAAAATAGTCCATTTCCGCTTTGAACGTTGTTGTTGCTTTGCAAATGATTTAACGGTACAAACATAAGCAACAACGCGAAAGCTCCTAATAAGACAAACTAAAGAATGTCTGAAAATCTTAATTGCGTTTCTTTGTTTGTAAACAAGTCGAAACTGGTTGCACTCGCACTCACCCGTGGATAAGTGTGCAAACTGTAAGTCATCTGACATGTTTTATGACAAGATGCCGTGCTTCCCAAAACACCATCGAAGACTTCGGAAGATGCACAGGTTCTCGTTAGTATGTAGCAAAAGCTCATCAAAATGCCGCAGGACTTTATTGCACTCATTTTCGTGAATTACCAAACATCGATTAAAAGATTCTTCCTTCTTTGCGTACCTGCGGAAATGTCGCGAGAACAACGTGTATGCACTTCCTAGTTAGTTACATGGCGCAAGCGCCGTGAAGTCATTTCACGATCCACAAAGGAGTGCTAGGGGGATCCGTGGAAAACAAACAAGAAGTGTAAAAAAAAAAAAAAAAATAATAATAATAATAATAAATAATTAGATTAAATTAACCAAATAAATTAAATTATTAAAATATGGATTCAATTGATTCAAATAAAGACAAAAAAAAAAAAAATCAAGTAGATAGAAATAACAAATTCTACATTAGAAAATAGATTAAAATCGAACAGTAGGACTATAGTGAGAAAAACACACATTTAACAGAAACTAAGTATTTTACCCAAATTTGTAATAATTTCTGTGTGTGGGTGTTTGTATCAATAAATAAATAAACACACACACACACACTAGCTGTCTTTAACATTTTAGGATTTTTTTTTATGTATGTATATATATTCCTCCTTGAGCAACAGTGACCTTATTTGGTCAATTAAAAGATTGAAAATCCCTGGTTTAGAATTAAATGTTTATAAAATAGATTAAATTGGTTCCTTATTTTAACACACTAGATTTAAGACTTGGATGTTTATTTGGGAAGTATGCAAGAGCAAACACTAAGGCATTTCAGAGAGAGGTCACATAAATTGTCTTTATTGAAAAGCAAACATCTATACAACTGAAACTTACACTATTTTAATTTAAGTCAGTTTCAAGGGATCTAAAAACAATGACAAAAAAAAAAAAAAAAAAAAAAAAAGAATAAGACAATAGTTTTTATGTTGAAGGAAGATTACCCCAACCACTGCAGTTATTTTGTTTTCGGACATTTGGAACATCAAAGGAAGCTCCTAAATGACATTATAAAACACCCATTAGATGACCCTTGAACACTGTTCTTGTGCCAATGTGAGTGAGCTTCAAAACAAGGATGGGTTTAAGAGGGAATGTCCCTCACACTGATTTACAGGACAAATTTGAGGCACAAAAGACAAACCAGGCATATTTTCATAATAGCCAGAAGTCTTAGTGTTTGCTTTTTTTGGATTTCTTGTGAGAACGGTGAGGCGATCGTGACCGAGATCTGGATTTCTTTGAGGATTTTTTGGGCGTTCTTGATCTGGACCTACGCGACCTCTTAGGTGTTCTTGGGGGTGAAGGAGACCTAAAATAATTTTTTAAAAATGAGACAGATTAATTCCATAAACATACATGCACTGACAAAGACAAAACAACCCAACCCACAGGATTGAGTTTTATACTGCGACAAAGGGATGAAACCATTAGTTTACCTTTTAGAAGACTTGCGGTTACTGTCTCTCGGAGAGTCTTTATAAGACGATCGAGAGCTGTCTTTTGTATAGGATCTATCAGAGCGCTCTGATCGTGGTGAGGGCGACCTGCCACGCCTACTGCTGCTACTTCGGGTGGGGCTGGGGGAGGGACTGTGCCTCCGTTTTCTGTAAATAAACACAATCTTAAATGCATTCATAGTTCTCCATTTTTGAAAAACATTCACCCATTTGCTGAAGGAGTTTCAGGATCTTAAGCAGGTATCTTACTTTTCTTTTCTGCCTGGTGTGGATTCATCTTTGTCCTTCTCTTTGTGGGAAACATCAGATTTCTCTTTGTCTTTTCTTTCTTTTTCTTTCTCTTTCTCTTTGTCTTTCTCGGTCTCTTTCTCTTTCTCCTGAACAATGTCCAAAAAATAGTAGTTTTAAAACCAAATAGAAGCACTAAAGCAATGTTGAAGACAATTAAGCTGATACTAACCCGCTGTAGTAACTTGTCCCGATAAAGCTCTACTTGCTCTTGAATACTCTGTCCAGATTTTTTGGGTCTTTTTCCAGATTCAAGCTCGTCTTGAAACTTCATGACTTTAAGCTGTAACACAGACAAAGAAAAACATGACTGGGATCTCTGAACAGATTCAAGAATGTGAAGCATTACATTTAGTACACTTATTAGCATTTAGGCATACCTCAATTTCTCGTAGTTTGGCACGTTTCTCTTCGCTCATCTCAAAAAATTTTGCAGACTTTGAATCATATTCTTCTCTAACAGGATTACTGTAGGACTGCTGCTCTGCAGCACTGGAGCTTCTGAGAGAGTCTTTACTTTCAGTTTCTCGTGATGAACTATTAAAAGAAAGTGAAAATGAGATCAAAAACTGCATGACATTTAGTGTTCCCACACCTCATTTTTCAGTTTTGTGATTACTACAAGAATTTTTTAAAAATAGTTTTATAGAGATTAAATATTTTAGAGCGGCGCTTAAGATAGTTATCAGTATAGAAATTTCTAAGATGTTTGCGTATCCTTTAACATTTAATAATCATGAGTTTTTCAAGCCTAGTAGAAATAGTAAAACTTACCTTGTTTTACTTTTGTCAGATTCTTCTGGCAGATCAAAGATTTCCCATTTTGACGTGGTTACAGCTAAAAATAGAGAAAAATCTATTTTATGATGTGTACATGACGAGGAAACTAAGGTTTAGATAATGTCATAAATGTCATCTGGACTGACCTTGAGCTTCCAAAGCAGCACCATCCACTGCCTCCCATTTTGAAGGAGCAACCTTAAAACCTGGTTTTTGATCAACTGAAGAAGAAAAGAAAAAAGCAGCACTTAAATTTTTCCAAAACAAATTTCTTTTACAACATCTTCCATGAAATTCAGCAATTCTAATGTAACTGTTAAGTATATTCTTTAAGGGGGGGGGTGTCAGCATACTTACAGGGAATACCATCCAGATCATCATCTGATCCCTTGATGGGCATTCCATCCAGGTCATCGAGTGGTGCTCCATCAATTGGCGCTCCATCGATGGGCATGCCGTCAACATCATCCAAAGGAGCGCCATCAAGCTCCTCCTCCACAATAGGAGCACCATCAATGTCCTCAGTCCTTTCTGGTATCTAAGTGAAAATGCAATAAACATCCAATCATTCAGTCCATGTTGAGATGAGCTGCAAATCAACTCAAATCTTACCACTGACAATCTATGAATGATAATCTCTACCAAGCTAACCTCTGGCACCAGCTCTTCAGTCTCCTTTTCAGGATCAAGACTGACAAGTCCCAGGAAAATGTTTTGAAGCTTAATCAGGAACGGATCAGGATACACTGCCCAGTCTTCCCACGCACGGAAACAGGACATTACTCGTTGCTGTGAGGACCAAATTGAGAAACATCAAATCCAAAGAGTTAACATTGTTATAAAACCATGGTGGGTTAAAAACTGAGAGAGCCGGATGGCGCACCTTGAAATTCTCTGATTGTAAATGGCCCTGTATTGTCTTATAAGTGGCATTTAGGTCAGAAAATATCTGACAAAGTTTTGTTTCAAAGCTGTAAAAGAATAAAAGACAAACACATGAAAAAAAAACAGACAAACGAGAACTAATACCTTGATTAATTGTATATAAAATAATTGTAAAACTTACAATTTTCTGTAATAGGAGGCATTAGCAACTTTTGCTGACGAGTTATACAGTACATCCGACACCAAATATAACCTTGCAATCTGAGGGAGGACAGAAATGCAGATGTAAACAAAAGTAATGAATGAAACATACAAAAATCAATCATAATCATTGTCAATCTTAATTGTGCAGTATAAGTGACCTTCTTTGGCAGAGGTGTTTTAAGTATGGACAGAGACTCCGCAATGCATTCCACTATTTCCTCAGCTGCATCAGCATGTGTGAGGCAGAAAAACATGGCGTCAGCTATGTCGCTCTTCCGCGGCGTGAGACCTCGGAGTAACTCCTCCAGTTTATCCCTCTCACTGCAGCAGATGAGAATATTAAGTACACATAACCAACAATACTGAAAAGCCTGATAGCTCCATTCTAGAAGAATTCAATATCTCCACAGAATCCATTAAGACAGATTTCGATACGTAGACATACTCGTCTTTCAAGGTGCCCTTCTTGCCACTTTCTTCTTCTTCGTCATCATCGCGTTCCTCATCTTCAGGAGTGCCATGTAAATATGGGTTGAGAGGTGGCGGTCGCCAGAAAGAACCGTTCTTAAACATTCTGAAGTCTTCTGTTTTCCATTTTGTTGGAGAATCACCCTATTAGTGGAGATTTTAAAATTTTACGCTTGGACACATTTCAATGTGTTTTTGACAAAAGAATGAAAATAAATAAGACTAACCTGTAATATGGTATATAACTTCCACCGGTAATAGACATGAGCTGGACTTTGATTTTCAAATAAAAATCTGTTGAATTAATTAAAAAAAAACAAAAAAAAAAAACAACAATTTTTTTATTTGAGTCCATTCTCAGAATACATAATCAAGACAAGTAAAATTGTAAAATCACTACTGTCCTACATAAATCACTTCAGACAATGTCAGAAGATCCTACAAGTCGCAATGAAAGTGAAGTAGTGACAGATATTTTCTTCAAAAAAGAAAGTGGTCTCATTCATCAAAATGCACCCACCTGTAGAGCGGATTATTGATTTCTCTGTTCATGATCATGGCTTCAAACATGGGACCCTCACGCACCACAAATTCGATCATTCGATGGATGAGAGAGAGCAAATTCCTACGAGAAAAACACAGTTAAAGCGAAACAGATTCAGCGCCATCAACAGCCACACCTAAACAACTACTACTGCTAAATTATGACATTTGATGAAATGCAACATCCTTGCACTTACTATCCATGAGTCAATTGACATGTTTGAGCTTTTAAGATTTAAAACTGACTGGCAGTGTGACAGCTTGTAACAATCAAAACATTTAAATCCTCTCTACATCTACATCTGAGTCTCAGCCATAGCATTCTGCCCTTGTAACTTATAACTGGACGTGCTACTGAAATACTAAATGTGAGGCCGAGTGACTGATTTTTCTTGCTTATTGACAATAGACAAGTGTGGATGGAGAGGGACAAAATCATGTAAGCACTTCTAGAGTCAGTTAAGGGATAGGGACAACAATTGGCTTCCTGACTGGCTCGTGAAGTGTCCGATAAAATCAACAGATGATGTTTTTCAAATGTACTGAAACACAAATCACAAGTATTGGAGCCGATCATACCAATGTCAGGCAATCATTCTGTATACTTTCCCCAATCCATCCTGTGACGCTTTTCTGGTCCCTCGCTGCTGCAGACAGTTCAACTTGTGCTGCTCACCAAGGCCAATGTCAAAGGTCACTGAGACTATGGGGATTGGGTGTCGCTTTTGTGCCATGCTACTGGGGCAGTTGAAATGAGCAATAGCCAGAGGGCTGTTTTTTGTGTAACTGACACTAGGTGAATGTGTATTGTGTAATGTTTTGGTTGTTAAATTAGTAGTGTTGTAATGAATCACATCTGATGCAGTATGTCTGATTAAACCTGAACCACTGTCTCAAAAACTAGTGGAACAACCTGTCAAGCATGCTGTATCGCTGACATCTACAATATAGTTCTGTCTAAAACGAGGCCCTACAAAAACCAAACAGCATCAATTCATAATGTACACTACTGTTTAAAAGTTTGGGGCTGGTAAGATTTTTCAGTGTTGTTGAAAGAAGTCTCTTATGCTTACCAAGGCTGTATTTATTTGATCAAAAATACAGTATAAAAGTAATGTCGTGTGAAATAATACAATTTCAAATAACTTTCTATCTTAGTATATTTTAAAATGTAATGTATTCCTGTAATGGCAAAGCCTAATGTTCAGCAGCCATTACCGCAGTTTTTAGTGTCACATGATCCTTCAGAAATCATTCTAAAATATGTGGATTTGCTGCTCAAGAATCACTTATAATCAATGTTAAAAACAGTTGTGCTGCTTAATATTTTAGTGGAAACCACTTTTTTTTGGATTCTGACAACTAGAAAGTAAAAAAAAAAAAAAAATAGCATTTATTTGAAATAAAGAAACTTTTTCACTATTAACCAGTTTAAGTCCTTGCTGAATGAAAGTTTAGAAATTTATGTCCCACAGTACTCTCTACTAATATGAACTTCACCGTCTGAGCAGTATGATGCAAACACTTTGTAGAGAAATGTAATGCGTGTGTGTGACTTGTATTGTTAGTAGCTGCTCCTGATTTTAATGAAAGGCCTCAACTATTGCTCACTCAAACCAGCCTCTGGTAGCATGGATATGGCCAATCTTTCAAACTACAGAGATGGGATAAGTTCTCTACATTTCATTAGAATTTGGAAAAAAAGAAAAACATGTACCTTTCTGTTGGGATAACCACTTTGACTATGGCTTGCGACAGAGTCTGGATATGAAGTCACATCAGATAATAAACATAGAATATATGTGAGTATTGTTAAAAAGAAACAGGCATAACACTAAATGCAACATATACTCCTACAACAACAAATGTGTTCTACGGTGTCAGTTTTAAAACTTGACTGAACACATTCCTTAGAGAAAGAGGCAGTGAAATCATACACAATCTGCATCCATAATATATTTTTAAAAGTCTCTTTACATTTCTTTCAAACAGACAGTATCAAAGGAGTACAGTTTTATCTTAATTTGCATTCAAAACCTATAAAATGTCTTGTGCAATGAGTAATCTACAGTCCAAACCACTTACCGGTACAACCAGCATGGTACATATGTAATATATAGGATTATTTATAAAAATTGCTAATTTTGTAAAATTGCACAATTCTATGGGCAAAAAACAGCAAGACAAAAAAAGTCTGCACCTCTTCCACACACACAAATAAAATGCATATAACCAAACATTACTAAGAAAGTCATTTACCCTAACTACATTTATGACCTTGCTAACCAAAAACTTTTTGTCCCACGTATGCCAAGTTACCTTCTCAAACTCCTCTTTGCACTTTGGAGGGGGAGGCATTGGAGCGTTGGGATTCTTCAGCCTCTCTTTGGGCTGGGCATTGAAGGGCAGTCCAGAGGGTGGTGGTGGGAGGGTGTGCTCCATCATTGAAGGTGGAATGTATATTGGGTGAGGAGGAATTGGTACACCTTTGCCCCATCCCAGTTTCATTTCAAAATTCATAATCATTTTGCCTGAAGTGGACAGCATTTGCCAAATTATTCATTGGTTTCAAGAGGGAAACAATAAACACAAAGTGATTCTAAAGAATGCATAGATTTTAACAGTTGCCTGATTGGATTTTTTGATGGCCGATGCTGATATCTTAAGCCACTTTTCCACTTTCCGGGCCGAACAGTTCTAAGAGCGGTAAGGAGCGGTTATTAGGGGTGTAACGATACCCTCAGCTCACAATTCGAAACATATCACGATACTGACCTCACAATACGATGATATTGCGATAATCCAAGATATACGATAAAAGGTTAACAAAAAAAATGTACTGTTGATTAAAATGCTGCATTTGATATTACATTGGGGGAAAAAATTATTAGGCTTGGACTTGGTGCTGGTAACCCAATCCACAGGACAATGGTGACACCAGAATAAAAATATTCATGATTCTGAAGCTGAAAATACATACTAATTTTAGACCATTATGCTTGCACTCTGTCACTGACTAAATATATTTAAAATAACGTAGGCCACTTTTTACTGGTAACATAAGACATTTGGCATTATCGGGACCCACAAATATTCCCCACCCATCGCATTATTATACATTATATTCAACATTATATAGTCAAACCAAAATGTATTGTGAAGTTTGAAGCAGATTGGACATTGTATGCCTGAGTTACAACAACTTCCTGTTTTGTGGTGTTAATCGCATACTTTAACGTGTTTCAAGTATGTTTCGTACTTCATGGCATATTGAAATGTGTTTCTAGAAATGAATTACAGTGTAAAGCATGCCATTTCCTGTTGCCAGCTGGTGGCGCTATGACTAACTGAATACTGGTGTCAAGAATATTTCTGGTGCACCAAAAGAACAAAATAACGACTTACATAGTGATGGCCGATTTCAAAACACTGCTTTATGAAGCTTCGGAGCGTTATGAATCAGCGAGTCAAATCAGCAGATCGGAGCACCAAAGTCACATGATTTCAGCAGTTTGGCGGTTTGACATGCGATCCGAATCATGAAGCAGTGTTTTGAAATCGGCCATAACTATATAAGTCGTTATTTTGTTTTTTTGGCGCACCAAAAATATTCTTGTCGCTCTATAATATTAATATTGAACCACTGTACTCACATGAACTGATTTAAATATGTTTTTAGTACATTAATGGATCTTGAGAGAGGAAATGTCATTGCTGGCTATGCAGGCCTCACTGAGCCATCGGGTTTCAACAAAAATATTATAATTTGTGTTCCGAACATGAATGAAGGTCTTACGGGTGTGGAATGGCATGAGGGTGAGTAATTAACGACATTATTTTCATTTTTGGGTGAACTAACCCTTTAAGTGATTGCCAGTTGACGAGTGGGAAGGGAATAAAATGCAGCTGAAAAATAGCCAAATAGCCAATAGCCAATATTGCACGTGAAACAATGCAATAAATAAATGCGGTATAGAAAAATTACATTTTGATAAATGGAAAATAAAAAGTAATGCGACAAACAAAAATCCCTGACATTCCATGACTTGGACAAAAAAAAAAAAAAAAAAAATTATATTATATTCCCTGACTTTCAATGTCTGGAACAGACCTTTTAAAATTCCATGATATTCCACAAATTCCAACACTAGGAAACACTGATTATTGCATTTTTGTATTGCGATATATTGTGAAACGATTTATTGTTACACCCCTAACAGTTAATCACTTGTATGTTGCCTGGCTATCAGTTTCTCAGTAGCTGGCCAAGCACTCTATTTGAGCAAAGTAAACAAGTTAATAATAGAAATATCTGATCATCCTTCATAACACGGTCGCAATTTACATCTCATATAGTCTGTTAACTCTTGTGTTACCAAGGCAACAACTGATGCATTTGTATTACATTCCAAAGAGCTCCATTATCAGCCCTCACAGTGAAAAATGAAACCATATCCGTACCATCTAGGCCAGATTGGCACGGAATGGAATGGTTTGGCACGACGGTGGAAAAGTGGCTTTAGAAAGCAGGGTGGCAGAAGGCCGATGTAAAGCTATATGATATTACACTACTAGTGAATAGTAAATAACACAGGCATAATTTCTGCAATTAAATTTATAGTTATTTGACATATTTATTTTAAAAGTTAAATAAAATGTGAAAAAAAGCAAAATATCAGCCAATTTATCATGTTATATTGGTCGACCACTAATAGATCTGAACAAGAATATATTTACCATTTAAATGTTTAAGTGCGCGTTCAGCATCTCTTCTTGTCATAAAGGCTACAAAACCACAATTCCTTTCTCTGGCCCTCTCCTCATCAGTCCTGGGCCACATAATTTTCACACTAGCTAATGGACCATAGCGACCGAATTCCTGACAGAGCATCTCCTCGTTCATCTGGAGGGTGAAAGAGCAGTTTTAGAATTGGAAATTGTGGGTTTGAGACGTTACCTAACACAATTACCAGCGGTAAAAAAGAAGAAGAAAAAAAAAAAAGTTACCTGAGGATTTATGTTCCCCAAATAAAGATTTGTAGTTGTTGGATCACCAACGTCATGTGAGCCAGGAGCTGAATCATCCAAGACTGGAAAAAAACAAACCAAAAGCTTTGAATATTAACTGACGTTTTACCATCTCTTCTTCCATGATGGGATACATAAACAGGATAATGGCCATTGCATTACACAGTATATAAAACAAAATTACCACTGGACGGACGGTTTCTTCGTGAAGAACCATCCGCTAAAAGCAGAAGAAAAGCAGTGTGAATTTTGTTTCCTGAATTTGAAAGCGTATACACTGCTGTATTTTGGCAGTGGCCAAGACATGTGGGAGGGGCACAAACTTGACTGGGTCCGACTCCATGAGTGAACATAGGGTGAAACTGACTGTTTTGGTGTGGGTAAAAAAATATGAAGAAAAAACTTACAGGAACGCCTTCCTTCCGTTGTGGGAAGAGGCTCAAAACGACTGACTCGGCCCTTCAACCTGTGCCGCTCGTCACGCTCCTCCTGAATTCTACAAAAACAACAGAGAATTACTTTTGAGATCATCATATTAAATGATGTACTGTCATTTGTTAAATAAAAATAAAAAGAACATCTACTGTTTCAGTTCTTCTTTGAAGAGTTCAAGGTTGCTCTTTTTCTTTTCTTTATCTCCCTTCTTCGATGCCTAGGTAATATAATAGAAAAAGAATGTGTAATAATAGATTTTTTTTAAAACAAGGTCAAATGAAAATAAATGACAAAAAACTCACATTGCGTTTATCTATTGCTAAAAACTGTGGTGGAGTATCCAAAGGTAAAAAACTTTTAGCCTCCAAAATTCTTGATTTTGGTTTGTAGAGCTTTCCTTTCTTTTCATCGACTGCTGCTTCCTCTGTAATGGATATGTAACAAATTTTAAAGCAGGGACAATTAAGAGGAAAATATATACAAATATTTGCCAACATACAGCAACATTCACATGATAATCCTACCTTTAGTGGCATTAGCAATCCCACCACGTACAAAAGTCTTCACTTTTCCTTCACCTCCCTCAAAGGCAGCAAGAAATTCTTCATAGATCTCCGCAGCTGCCCTTTCATCCTCCTGACAAAAATCACAGATGGCAGAAGTGGAATAATGTTAAACTTGTGAGATATATGGGGATGTAACAGTTACCCAAGTTTATATGCTCTGTGCATTGATAATACTTTTTTTTGGTCCATTTGTAATATATACTCTCAATTGTGCCATTGTAACTATGAACAAGATAACTGACTATAGTGCAGAGACATTCTAACACTTCAGAGAAAAGCTATAAACTGATACACAGAGTAAGAGCCACAGATTAATGAAGAGTGACTGAAGAATGACTAGATTAGGAAGCATTTTTGCAATCCAGTTTAATTAGGTATAGGGGATCAATAAAATGTCAATCAATACTGAATTTTGCATCTTAAAGGAATAATTCACCCTAAAATAAAAATTAAGTCATCATGTAGTCACTCTGGTGTTCTTTTAATGCAGTGTGTCCTTTCTTTCATTTTCGAACCACAAAAGGGGAATTTTTAAGAAATGTCCCACTTAACATCTATACAATGACAGTGAATAGCGATCAGTATGAGCCCATGTGACATGTCATATATTCCAAGTGTTCTGGGGGTACACGATAGGGCTGCTGGTCTTCTGTGCACGGTTATGCAACGTGTGCATTTGTGAGACTTTACCACTGCATTAACACTGTAGTTCACTCCGTCTCACCCAGAAAAAGCATACAAGTTGGAAGTCAGCCAAAGTCAGGATTTTCGTTAAATAATACATAACATTTCGGTTTTTCACCAAACCCTATCGTATACCCCCAGAACACTTGGAATATACGACACGTCACATCGGACCATTCTGTTGCGTATTTTTAAAAATCTTGATGCTGGTCGCTATTCACTGCCATTACATGGACGAGTGCGAGCAGGATATTTATTTATTTTATTTTTTTTGGACATAAACTAAAGAAGGGCATACTGCATGATTAGAACAACACCTAGTTGTGTAAATGATGACTTAATTTTAATTTAAGGGTGAACTGTCTCTTTAAGATTGGAATACACATAAATCTTAAAGGTGATCTGTTATGCCCCTTTTGACAAGACGTATTATAATTCTCTGGTGTTCCCAGAATGTGTCTGAAGTTTCAGCTCAAAATACCCCACAGATCATTTATTATATCTTGTCAAATTTGCCCGATTTTGGTGTGAGCAAAATCAAGCCGTTTTTTTGGATGGGTTGCTTTAAATGCAAATGAGCTTATGCTCCCCACCCCCAAGCTTGCTCCTCATTTCAATACACTGAGGCATACATAATACAAAAGCTAACAGCAAATATAACTCACAAATGGATCACTACAAACTATTCTTGATGCAGCATATAACATAGGTATGGCATGTATTTTGTGAATGTTTGCTTGTTCTGAATGATTTTGTTAGCGTGATCCACGGCTAATGTGGCTAAAGCTACATACTGTTGGAGAGACTCAATAAGAATGGAGATGTGTTTATGAATTATACAGACTACAAGTGTTTTTGGGTTAAAAATGAAAATAAAATGGCTCTGGTCTCCATGAATACAGTAAGAAACAATGGTAACTTTAGCCACATTTAACAGTACATTAGCAACATGCTAACTAAACACATTCAGGAAGACAATTTGCAAACATCACGAAATATATATGAAATTGGATCAGTTGGTATTGATCCATCTTTGAGAATCAATTTCTGTGCAAATCCTGTGTTTCACTGACGATCGTGTGAAGCATTCTAGTGTTAAATATTAGTGTTAAACATATTGGTATATGAATTTATCTAGCCACATTCCCTTCATAAATAAAATTACACCACTGCATCCTTAGTGGCTCAGATGCCAGGAGTTTATGGAGACTCATATGTTTATTATAGCCGTTAACAGATCAGTGATAATGTTTACATAGCTGAGACATATCAATATCACAAACTCAGGGACGGTCGTTTTCTTGAGTGCTGCTGTGCTGCTGTCCTGCAGAGATTTGCTTTGACACAACTCACCTTCCTTCACGTAGCTTTAGTAATCTTAAAGACATTCAAGTGTGTTTGATCAGGGTTGTAGCTAAACTGTGCAGGACAGCTGCACTCCAGGACCAGTGTTACTCATCGCTTGCAATGGTGGCGCCGTGGGTGGAAACATACAGATTCAGGGGGCGGTAATATTATAATAAGATCCCATTCCTATGTTGTCTCATGGTTGCAGAGAAAGGTTCACCAAAACAAAGTTACTGGGTTGTCCTTTTTCACATTTTCTGTGCTGGTAGGTGCACCAGAGACCCGATTATAGCACTTAAGCATGGGAAAAATCTGATTTTCATGATATGACCCCTTTAAAATCTGAACAGATTATGAAATACTAGGCAGAGAAATCATACACTAAATGACTGAGAATCACAGAATCTAAGAATCTTTTAGGTCGGTCCGAAAAAATAGTTACAAAAAAACATGCGTCTCTTTCAAACATATTTGATCCTATGACTGGATAAAAATTCTGTCACTTATTACTCACCCTTGTGTCGTTCTGAACCCATAAGACTTTCGTTCATCTTCGGAACACAAATGAAGATCTTTTTGATGAAGAGACTCGATCGCTTTTTATGATGAACAGATTTAATTTTAGCTTTTACTCACATATAAATCTTGATCAGCGAACATAAAAAGATGCTCAACCGAACCTCAAAGACGCACAAGAACAAACCACTTCCAGAAGCTCAAGCGTGCTGCGTAACACACAAGAACGAACCTCACTGGTTACGCAGCATGTTTCAGCTTCCGGAAAAGGTTTGTTCTCGTGCGTCATTTAGGTTCAGCCTAAATTAAATCTGTTCATCATAAAAAGCGATCAAGTCTCTTCAGAAAATTTGGACTAAACCGCTTGATTCTAGTTGCGAAAGCAGTCAATGGAGGAACAGAAATCTTAGATCTTAATTTGTGTTCCGAAGATGAACGAAAGTCTTACGGGTTTGGAACGACATGTAATTAATGACAATTTTCATTTTTGGACCCTTTATTGTGTGGTATCAGTCTGGAATTGGACCTCATCTACTTACCTTCTTCTTGAGTTCATCCTGCTCTTTCTTACTTAGTGTTCTTTTTGCAACCGCCATCTTGCCGATACTAAAGGCCTTTAACTTACTTTCCAATAAAGCCTGCATGAAAATATATATAAAAAAAGATTTAATTATACAAATAAGACATTACATCTCCTTCCTAAATGATACACTTCCCCTAAATGATACACAGACCTTTAGTTTTATTGCCTAGGGAAAACAATAATGCATTTCTCCTATAAGGTCCAAACCGCATAAAAACAAAACACACAAGAGAAAGGAAAAAATGAATTTATCTTCAGCAATGGTTTGTTTAGCTTCTGTGAAGTAAAGATGTAACGGATTGCCATGCATAAAGTTGTGCACTATGCAGTAATAACCTATCACTGACAACATCAGGACAGATGAGGTGGTGTGGCTATAATACAAGTACAGAAAATATGTTTATGGTACTATATCAACTGTGTCTCCCCTTTCACGTGGCTAGTAAAATCGAAAAGACGGATGTGATCATGTTAGCTCGTCAAAGCAAAAAGAGCAAGTTAGCACAACTTTGAACACGCAAATAAGATATTCACATCGCTACATCAAGTCCATCTTCTCTATATAGGAGTATAACGTCCAGAGATCAATGTAATACAGTAATTAATGTAAAGATACGTTCGTGTTAGCTCTGTCAGCACACAATAAACACACATTAACTTATTTTATGCTCTGTGGTGGTGTCGAGAGAATAAAAAAAACACAACTGTGTCAAATGTAGCATATATGCAAAACAGATTTTAGCCCGGTGTTTTGTGTTATAAAAAAATCTGTGCAGCCGCCGGTTTCTAGCTAACTAAACTGCTAGCCTGTTAGCATCACAACTGAGCAGCTCAATAGACCCTTTTCGTATCACAGAGCGACACACTACTGATTCAAACACAATATTATTCCGCTATTCTTTCCATAAACAAGAAAGGTGCAATTTGAACATACTGATATTAAGTGGAAAAGTCATGAAATACCTTAGAGTTAGCTTTCTGCGCCCCACCTGGCGTTTTGTCCGCCATTTTGCACGACACTGTGCAAGCGCGTAAGGCGCGTTCACTCTCCCACAGTGAACGAGTCCATTTGACGTATAAATCTGAAGACCGATCTGTATGAGTCTATCAAAGTCCTGTCATCTGAGCACAATCTGTGTACTAGTATATGTATACATTGTGTGAACTGTTATTGATGTACAAGACATTGGAATGTCACAGTATGCATTTTTAAAATAATTGTTTTTGTACAATGCAATACATAGGCTAACTGATTCAACATTACTGCTTGCAGCTGATTTGCTGATCTTAGCTGGTTTAAGATTGTCTCCAGCAGTTTCAAGCTGGTCTCACATCCTGGTCAAACTGGTGTTCAGCTGGTTTCACTTGTCTCCTGGCCATATAGCTACCCCTTTAGTGGCTGCCATCTGCTTTGCTAAACTGGCTTGCAACAAGACATAGGGTTAACCAAAAAAATGTTGCCCACTGTAAATTAATTTTCAGTATATTAATAGGCCTAGTGAAGTGTGTAGTTCAAGCAGTTTCTGTAATTCAATGCTGCATAAAGTAGTAGGCCTACTAAAATGTGGCTGCTCTGACCCATGTGTTGGGTATGTTACTCTAAAAAGTAATCAATTACTAGCTAATTACAGTGTAATTAGATTACTGTACTAATTACTCTCTCTAAAAAGTATTGCATTACTTATTACTAATACTTTCTAAATCAACTCTGATGCAGCATGAGAGCAGCCTTAAACTGCAGTAAGCATGACATTCATTATTTATTATTGTTTGTAATTTTGTATTTTCACTCATTTCACATTTCTATACTTTTAATATAGCCTACAAACATTAATTTCATCATAACATTTCTGCAACTGTAATTCCTGCATAAATTTATTCGCCTCTGTGCAGCATTAAACAGTCTGTTTAATGCACATTTTTGTAATATACACGTCACTTTACCTTGTATGGTATTTTAAGACAAAAAATATGTATAATTTCAATCCAGACAATAAATGAAATGTAATTTTGGTAGACATTAAGTTATGTACTGTAATGTTTCTTAACTCTTCATACTTGTCATATATAATTTGTAAGAAAATTGATAATAAGCAGCAAAAAAGAAACTGCTGATATGAAATCACTCCTTACGTGCAGTAAATTTCACACATCAGTAAAGCAGAAGTAGCCTATAGAGAAATATGTTGCAAGGACTCCAATAAAGCTGATCATAGCTGATAGTGAGAAACTTAGTATTCTGTGTTAAACAGTTTCAAACAGCACACAGTTTTAATATTCAATCAAATACTTTATTTGTTATAAGCATTAAGTGTTGTAGTTGAGGTGACATTTTTTACAACACTTCAGGATAACCATTGATTTCAACGATAGTTGAAACTATATGTATTCTTTATCAATAAACTGTCAAAAAACAACACAAAACAAACAAACAAAAAACATAGTAGAATTTACATTATGACACATTTTCAAAATGATTTGTAATATAAAATTTAAAAATCTTAAACTAAAAAAAAAAAAAACCTTTAATTGAACTGTAGATGCATTGACCATGGTAATCAACATAAAAAAATAAAAAAAAACATCAGCTCAGATTCCGTATTTAGTTTGAAATCCCAAAAATTGTGAATACTTTCATGACCATGTAAAAATGTGCCAATACAAACAGAAATGACTGAAGACCTTCTTGTAAAGGCTTTAGCTATCTACCCTTCTGATTGTATGAACATTTTAAGTAGGCCTAGTAAGAGTGTACTAGGAATATAAATGTATTTTTAAAAACACCAGGAAACTTTACATTTGTTGAAGGATATGTGGCTCCGCTCTTGGCATTCACCGCGTGCCTTAATTGAAATACATTAAATCAAGGTCCACTGTGAACACGTACAGCGAGAGCCAAAAGTGAAAAAAGAGATTCTTCTGCGCCTGATGAGCAGCTGAACCTGTATCAGATTTAGGATATTCTCCATGACTTGATATTCTGTGCACCACAGGCCAGACAAATCAGATTCTGCCAACAGGTGTATTTATTCAAAAGCACACTTAAGGCCTATTTAGATGTGAATCTCATCCTGGTAACGCTGAATGTTTCCTTATCCGGTGAGCCTGCTGATAGTGGAAGCCTGTGTTCTGATGGACAAAGCACACAGCCTGAGGTAATGCATTCAAAATACCTGCACATCCAAGGCATCAAATACAGCTTTCCATCACTGTAACCTAAAACATAAACATTTATAACAGTTAAACCATGATGGCATCCAGGCCTATTCGAAATGTATACACAGAATAACGTCGAACATTAGACAACACTCGCAAATGGACTACAAATGTATGCCTCATATAACATTAGAAGAAAAAACCCCCCCGAAATATCCGCTAATTAAATCGTAGCAGAATACGCAGAACATTCATATGGCTATTATTATTTAATCCCACTGTCGTCGGCAGGCAGCATCCGTTTAATATCCTGCATCATCACTGCATCATCCCACAAGGGTGGATGAGACTGATCTGTTATCTACGTTCATTTTAGGATTTAGGTGTTCATGTACATACCTCCGTGAAGCCATGCAAACGTGTTCATATCTCTGCTTAATATTAAAGAGGACTTTCAAATAAATGACGAGCCAACAACATATACATATGGAAACTGCGCTGAGCGCTACATTGCAAGGGAGGCGCGTGACGTCACCATGCAGACAGATGTTCAGTCCCTGCGTCCTTGAGCTTAGCTATACAGGCTATGTTAGCCAAAAAATGACGTGCCAAAAACGACTGATTGATTGATTGATTATAACCCTTAAATGGGAATAATGGTATGTCAACAGCTAGAAGATCGTTTTTTTAAAAAATTAAGTAGCTAGATTCGGACATAAAATTTGACATGGCTACATTTTGGGAAGATGACAAACAAAGCCACATTAAAACATAAAATTTATGTGAGGTTTCTGAGGAGTGGATTTGTATGTTGGTTAAAACCCCTGATTCAAAGCCATCTTGTGAATGTCCTTTTAACTAAAATATATATAACTATATATCTCTCTCTCTCTCTCTCTCTCTCTCTCTCTATATATATATATATGTATATATATACAGAGCTGGATATTACTTATGAATTGTAATCAGTTACTGATTACAAATTACATGAAAAAAAAAATGTAATCAGTTATATAATCTCTTAGATTATTGGTAATGTAACCTGGCTACTTTTGGATTACATTTAGATTACTTTTGTGTTAACCCTTATTTGATGTCACATATATTGTAGGATAATCTTGTACTATTTTGACAGATACAAAGAAAAAATATATTCCAAAAATATATATTCTATTCACTAACAAGAGCCTCATTATTTTTAAAGTGCAATGTATGGACAGTTTAAACTGTTAATAATGTTAATAATGTTTGCTGATAGTAACACTGAATAAAACATAATCACATCTTATGATTTTAAAACATATTTACTTAAAATTAAGTACATTTAGAAAACAGCAACATTACAAAAACAAATATTGAAGAACATGAAATTCACAGCAATATCACTGCTACATCAAATATTTCATCTATATTTCATATATTATTATTATTTCATATATATATATATATATATATTCATCTATATTTTATCTATATTTCCCCCTCACTGCCGGAAAAACTTGAAGAATCACGAACGTAAATAAGCAGCAGGTTTATTATGAAAAAAATATAAACATTAAAAAAAATTATAAATTAAGAGAATCAATGAATTGTGAACAACTTACTGCCATTGTGTAAATAATATGTAATCCATAAAAAAGTAACTGTAGTCTGATTACGAGTATTTTAAAAAGTAGTTTACTAGTTTACTAATTACAAATTGATCTTTGGAATCTGATTACGTAATCCAGATTACATGTAATCCGTTACTACCCAGCTCTGTCTGTATATATATATATATATATATATATATATATTTGTAATATCTGTGGTTGTGTTAAAACCATACTGAAGTATATCCAGGTAGGCTATTTGATATGGCTAAAAAAGCCATTTCTTGCATATGTATGTTCCACATCAACTACAGTGGAGAGCAGCGCATCATTCTATACACTGCCACCAAGTGGCAAGTCGTTGTATGTTTTTTTTCCTTTCCTTTTTTTTCCCCCCTCCAAATCAAGATGGCCTAGGGCAAGTCAGAAATGCAAAGTTGCTTTGGAATATCCATCCATTCCTTCTATCCTAGGAGACTCTTGTCTTGAAGGGAAAATGTTGTAACATCATGTAACATCCAGTCATATCATTGTTAAATTATCCAAGTATTGATTTTAGACTGGGAGGAAATTCTGATTAATCATCTGTCCATCATGCATCAGCTACAATTCGTACTATTACTGTGACTGTTGTTCTTGAAAATACTTCATCTGCAGTAACTTTTTTGGTTGTAAATAAATGTATTTGTGTTAATAGAATGTAATTTGCAGTAAAAAAAAATCTGATTAGGTAATGCATGTTATGCCGTAGCTTATTTTTACTCGTTACATCAAAAAAGTAATCTGATCACATTATGCATGTTATTCTGATTACTTAATGCATATTACTTGTAATGCATTGCTTTACTTGTTACATCAAAAAATTAATCTGATTACATTATGCATGTTACTTGTAATGTGTTATCCTCAACACTGCTCATTTCAGATGACATTGAAAACACTTGATCACTAGTTTTTTTTTCCACAGTCTGAAAACATCATCAATAGATTTCAGTCTGAGGTCTTCTTAAGGTGGGTGCACACTATGCGATTTATAATAGTCCTTTACGATTGTTGCTTGTCAGACTGAACGAATACGATCCTCGTGTCACACTGTGGGATCTCAGCTGTCCTATATGTCAGACCGTACGACAGTCAAGACGCGTTAAAAACGGACGCGCGCTTGAAAACTTGTCCGGAGGTTGACACCGCCAGAATTTCGTTGGAGGTGAAAATTTGATCGCAACGGTCATTAATCGGCTGTCGGTGAACATGTCAAACTAGCGATCAAGACTACAGATTTTTGCCTAGGATTATAGGAATCTTTTAGGATTTTCAAAATTTGCCATAGACGACCAAATCGTGGCCAAAATCGCACAGTGTGCACCCACCTTTAGAGAGGAGAGCTTATACGGTAGAAATTTGTCAATTTTTAACATAATCAGAATGATCAGCTAATAAGGGTAAATCGACACACTCTAGACTTAAGGGAGCGTGAGCGTTTTCTTCATAGACTGAGTTGGTTTTCCACAGAGTTGTACCTCCACCAGATGTTTGATGGAATCACATCCTCATGTTCTGATATAAAAGACATGCAATGTTCAACCACAAAAGAAGATAATTTAAAGAATGTCGGTAACCTGACAGTTGATTGACCCATCAACTGTTTAGTTAACCATATTCTTCAAAATATCTTCTTTTGTGTCCAGCAGAAGAAAGAAATTCATTCAGGGTTGGAACAACTTGAGGGTAAGTAAGTGATTACAGAATTTTATTTTTTTGTGTGTAAACTATACCTTTAATTAAATTGATTGATTTTTTTTTTTTTTTAATTGATATTTTTCGACATTATCTTTTGCATTTTGGATTTTTAGTTTGGGTATAAGTTCAATGGACTTTTTCATAGTGGTGAAAATTAACAGCAATATGATTAATTTATTTCACACTCTCCTCTTAAACATCTGGATGAATTATATAGATTATACATAAGTAGTCAACAATTTATCTCAGTTTTGAACAAGGCGTGGGTCTGGTCTGTTTAATGGACGAGAAAGAATTAATTCAGTCTTCAAAGTTGGCTCGGTTAATGTTTGACGAAACTTGACATGTACAAAGGTGAAAAAAACATTGGGCTATAGTTCTCATTGGGATGTGAGGGGCTCATTTCCTGCCCCTTTTACGCGAGACCGCTGCTCTGAGAAAATGACACTCGATCGGCTCGCGCAACTATGAAGTCTGAAGAAGTTGACAACATCGAAGAATTAAATAATTTACCTGTCGATTCTGTTCGGATTGCGCCTTATTTGTCAGAACTTAAACAAAAAGCAGAAGCAGAAAGAAGTATTCGACACTTGGATTTGTCGAAAACATTTCTGATACGGTTTTTACAGGCGAGAGACTTTGATGTGGCACTGGCGTTCAAGGTTTGGAACCCTGTTTTCACTTAAACTGAACTCTAATGATATTAATGTGTAAACATGCGCGTGCTTTCTGTTGTGATAGTAACGCCGTTGGTGATACGTGATTTGATTAGCGATAACATTTATGGGCTGAAATTACACTAACACCTCACATGTTTACACCTCACACATGTTTACACCTTACACATGTTTACAGGAGCTTAGTCATCATTTCAGAAGAGAGGGGGACAGAAATGTCTGACAGTTTTTTTCTGACCTTTGTCTAATTGACAGATTTTATTTTCCTTCTCTCTTTTTTTAACTGGCTAAGACATCAAATACACTGCTGAACAATAACCAATAATTTTTATTCTATACTATAATTTTCCTATATTGTCTAATGATAATTTCATGATTTATGTAGCCTACTACAATCACTTGTGCATTAAGTCATCATGGATTTTATGTAAAAAAGTAATTTTTAATCACAGAAAATATACTTTACAGCTTCAGTAGGCTACTGTATTTAAGGCTATCTATTAGATTTGCTTTATTCATATACATTATTGTTTTGAAAATATGTCTTGAAAAACATGAATGAGCATGTTGCAATCCTGTCTTTATTGTCTTCATGTTTCATTAGTCACGTTTCTGCTTTTTATTCAAAGATAGCTGGACTTTGTATAGCCTTTGTCCATATAAGGGATTTCCCAGAACGTCATAAGTTGTTACTTCTATGAGTCCATTTAGGACTTGCTGCGAGGGAGCTCCCTCCGGCTTTGAGTATGAATGAAACATACATTACAACATGAGTGTGTTTAGCGCTCCAATAATGTTTACATCGCCTTGAATAAGAATAAAATGCGAGGCAAGGCTGCCAACTTTCACGCATTCAACATAAGAGTCACATCCATATTCTCACATTGATACAATGAAAAACATCCTGGAGAAAAGAGGACTATGATTTTTAACTCCAACCGTTGCAGTCTGTCAGTCGTATGATGCATGTCAATGGTAACAAAATCTATGAGAGTAAAAAAACATGCACAGACAAATCCAAATTAAACCCTGCGGCTCGTGACGACACATTGATGTCTTAAGACACAAAATGATCGGTTTGTGTGAGAAACCGAACAGTATTTATATGATTTTTTTTACCTCTAATACACCACGATGTCCAACTTCCTTGAGCGCGCACACGGCATCCGGTGCGTGAGGTGTGTACGCGCTCTGGCGTAGTTTAAACATGGTGCCTGTAGTACAACAGTTGTTATACAAATTGAAGTAAATCACTAAAAAACATGGTTTTCTTACATCAAAACTTCATTTTATTTTGTTACTTTTCGTGAGGGCAGCTTTACAAATAAGAAGGACACATACAAAGATCTTGTTCACATACCTCAGTTGGATGTGGAAAAACCATAGGCACAGCTTATAGTTTAAGTCATATGTGATCCTCTTCTGGGTATGTAAAATCATCAGGGGAAAAATGATCGCTGCAGACCCTCAACAACTTTAGTACGTTAATGGGTGTGTTGATATCCAGCCGAAGAGCAATCAACCATAACTTCAGGCAAGCAGGCTCAAAAATTGGGAATACGTGGAAAGTCACCACTCCCGAATGAGTTCATGCGAGAGAACGTAATCTTTTAGTTTTAAGTCGGTTTGAACATTCCAGATAAGCTCAAGTAAGTACCATTTCGATTAGCCGTCGTACCTACAGTGAGTGACGTATATGCGTGAGAGATCACTTCCGGCGCTTGCGTAAACTACGCCAGAGCGCGTACACACCTCACGCACCGGATGCTGTGCGCGCACTCAAGGCAGTTGGACATAGTGGTGTATTAGAGGTAAAAAATTATATAAATACTGTTCGGTTTCTCGCACAAACCGATCGTTTCGTGACATCTGTGTGTCGTCACAAGCCGCAGGGTTTAATTTGGATTTGGATTTGTCTGTGCATGTTTTTTTACTCTCATAGATTTTGTTACCATTGACATGCATCATACGACTGACAGACTGCAACGGCTGGAGTTAAAAATCATCATTTGTGTTCTACTGAAGAAACAAAGTCACCCATCTTTGATGCCCTGGGGGTAAGCAGATAAACATCAAATTTTCATTTTTGGGTGAACTATCCCTTTAATTCTCACTCCAAGCTGAACTCAAAAATTGGCAGCTCTGCATCAGGTCGTAGACTATCTTGTCTCTTTGAATTTAAACCTAGATTTATTTGCATTGGCCATGCATAATGTAGTTCCAAGCGTATCATCACTATTTTGTTTTTTATAGTTGTTTTTTCTTTTCAAGTCTATTATTCTTTATTTATTAGTTATCTTACTTTTCTTCTTTAACCATTTATATTGTGTTCATATACACCAGTTCATTTATGTACAAATGTAGACTATAGCCTATTTACATCATTTTTCTTGTCTATTAATTATTTAATGTAAACATCTGTAAATATCTGGCCCACAAACATACTCTATTTTAAGTCTAGAAGTGACTTTTAGGTTATTTCAGCCATACTGAATTGCTAGGGATTGGATTTTCAAAAATTTATGTACAGTACACAAATATATATATATATATATATATATATATATATATGTATATATTGTTTTCTAGCTGAAATTGCATTCAGATGTCAACCATAATCAATGTAATGAGCAATGCTTCTTTTGTCCTGATAATTTTCTTAAAATTAAAAAACTTGAGACTAATGTATCATTGATCTTATGTTTTTCAACAGCTGTTGATTAACTATCATAAATGGAGACAAGAATGTCCAGAAATAACAGCTGATCTGCGGCCATCATCCGTTATAGGACTTCTCCGAAACAATTACCATGGAGTTTTGAGATCACGAGATGATGCTGGAAGTCGAGTTTTAATCTATCGGATTGGCAAGTACATACACAAAAAATATATTTTTTAAAATATATTTGTTTCTGCCATATAATGGCGAATATCACAAATGCTCAAACACTGTTTTTAGGTCAGTGGAACCCCAAAGAATTCACAGCTTATGAGGTTTTTCGTGTGAGCCTCATTACGTCCGAGTTGATTGTTCGAGAGTGGGAGACTCAAAGAAATGGACTCAAAGTGATTTTTGATCTCCAAGACTGGTGCTTTGCTCATGCTCTGCAGATAAATCCTTCCTTGGCAAAAAAGATATCTGCTGTACTCACGGTAGGTATCCTTTTAAACATTTTCACTACAGAATATAATAATATTAGGTTTAATACCCAACAAATAAAAAAAATCAAATCTCTTTTGCAGGATTCCTTTCCTTTGAAAGTACGTGGCATCCACTTGATAAACGAGCCCATTTTTTTCCGTCCTGTCTTTGCCATGATCCGCCCATTTCTTCCAGACAAAATCAAACAACGGGTTAGTAACATTTAAGTAAGCTATATGTATATGAGATTTTAAGAGAATTTGTTTAAATCAGTTTAATACCTGTGGTGATGCTTTTCCTTATAGATTCATATGCATGGCTGTTCATATGGCCGAAGTCTCGGCAGTTACTTTCCGAAGGCTATCCTCCCTCCTATTTATGGAGGAACTGGACCCAGCATAGATGAAGTGTGCCAAGAGTGGACTGAGTTCATCATGCAGTCTGAAGACTATCTCTATAGGCTCTCTATACACTTAGGTGGAGGAGATGCTTCTCAGTCATCCGCCTATGACTGATTAAAATGAAGGTACTTCTCCTTGTTTGCTCTTTGTGCAGGTTACATACTTTCTACGAAATTAAGGATAATATGCTGACATAAATTGTAAGGCATATTAGTGTAAACTTTTACTAAAAAGGATTTTTTTTTCCTTTACTTTTTTCATTCCAGACTAAAAAAAGTTGACATTCCCAGTTGTCACATTTGGATAATGTGATTTTATTGAATTCTATATCACACAGATATTCATTGCAAGTAAATGATATACCTCTGAATATACAATTTAGCATTAGATATCAGATGTTTGTTGCTTTTAGAAGAAGGATTTTGTAGTCACTTTAAAATAACACAACTAGTGTAGAATGTTGTATGTATCTGAAATATCAAAGTGCCTTTGTTACTTTTACTTGTGAATTGTCATTGTTTTTATTGTATTATTTTCATAACAATTGACTTAACTCAGGATGTTACATAAGTCTCTGTGTTTCTGGAAGTTAAATATCAAGTTAAAATGAATTTCACATCAAAATGATGTTTCATTATAATAAAGCTCTCAAAAGTCAAATGATCTGTAATGTAATGGTAAACTGCAGCATTCAGTAACCTTTGCTGTATTTTATTTAGTCACTCTAAGTGAGATTATAAAGTGGCACTTTGGTCTATTGCCTTTTGCTCTGACTCTTAAACAAATATAACCAGAGTCTAATGACCTTACTGGAGCTCTTCATGTTTACAAATTTCCTTAAATGTGATTTTCTGAAACCATGTATATACCTCTTGTTCTGTTTGTTGCACCTTTTTTGTCAGACAGTGTATCTAATGACAGAAGAAAATCACTGTTAGTGGCTCATTATTTAATTGTGTTGTTATCCACTTGTTATCCAACTACAATTGTTAAATTGTTTTTAAACTTTAATGTACATTACCATAATGATAAAAAGATCAACACAGACACATTAATACACAGTTTGCAACTCAAATAAACATGGAGACTGGACAATCGCAAAGGTCATTGTGTGAAGATGTTTCCAAATGATTTTTGCAATCTTTTGCAATCTTCAGTATTAAGCTACCCAAATCAAATTGGATGGCTGTAAAGGCTTCAGGCTGTGTACTACATTCCTGTCAAATTAATATTATCTTCCATTATCTTGCCAGGATATATATAATTAACAGTAACAATAAGACTATCACTAAGTAATCATTAAAACCATAGTTTTCTAGTCTAGTAATGGTTAGGGACATAAAAATGGAAGGTCTCCAGGGGGAACTAAGGAGATACTAAGATAACAATCCCTCCCTATCACCATGGTGTTATTGTGTAAGGGCTGTAATGCCATGTTGATCCAGGGGGACACCTGGTGTACTATAAGCTGTTTTCAAAGGGAAAACATCAACAAGCTGCAACAAACTTTTGCTATTATGTTATTCCTTGCACAGCATATGTGAGGTACTTTCAACTGTGTACCTAACTAAAACAATAATTTGCATTTTATTATTTTATTCTGTGCATATTATCCACCAATTGGTGATGACACAACATTATACCCCAGTTCTGTCATATACTGTAAGAATATTGTTGATTCTACTGAAACTGTATTTGTAGACAACTATCCCATGCCCTCTGCTGGTAAAAATACACAATACATAATGTTGTACATGCACTGTGAATTAATGACACTTTCTCACACATGCCAAATGGTGGGAAAGGCCCAAATGGTTCCCATACCTCTTTTATCCTAGCATGTATCTCAGAACATCTTGTGCACACAGCAAGAGTATTGTAGTACATTTATATTTGAAGTTGGAGCATTGACTAAATCTATTACTAAAGTTACAGTTAGTTTTGTGCACTCATTGGAAATTTTTATCCTTATATATACATATTCCTCAAGTGTTTCTAGCGTTGTAGTCAAGACCACCTAATCTGAGACCAAGTCGAGACCAAGACCAGTATGTGTTGAGACCAAGAATTTGGGGGTTTGAGACCAAGACAAGACCAAAACCAAGGCAAGGCGAGGCGAGGCCAAGTCAAGACCAAGACCAGATTAGTACTCAAATTAATTTGAAAGATCCACCTTTACTGCCTGAGAAATGTCTTATTTTTAATCAATTAATATACAATTAGAATAATAAGACACTATATAGAGCTGTTAACAATTAAATTAAATCATTATCAACAGAATTCATGGTTGCACTGCAGAGGCAGCACAGAAGTTGCATCTGAATTGGTGCAATTACAAATGCCTAAACAATGTTTTGTTTATTGAATGTTTATATAAAATCGATATCACGTTTGCAATTTTGCTCAAATTTGTGAAAACAGCTCTCTTGCTCGTTATATTGCTTTTTTTAATAATTATATCATATGTTGTGATATAAGATCTTATACAAGTACATTTTTGCAACAATATCTTGAATTTTGTGGGCATTTGTGTTAATGCCTCATTAATTTCTGACCTGGCACAACGGTATAAATAAATCAAATGAGAAATAAGAAGTTATTTATTGCATCTGAAGCAAGACGTTTTACATACAATCACATTAATGATGTTAATAAATCAGACAATGCACTAGCAATTTGGTGATATCCTCACAATTGTGGTCTTGACCAGTCTTGAAATAAAATCCTGAGTCCTCATAGTCTGAGACCAAGACAAGACCTTCAAAAAATAGTCTTAAGACCAAGACCGGTCTCGAGTACTACAACATTAACCACCGATTTCACAGACAAGGCTTAAGCTAGTCCTGGACTAAAATGCACGTTTGAGCTGTTTTAACTGAAAGCAACTTGAACTGACATACCTTAAAATAAATCACTGCCATTGTTTTGTCTCAAGATGTACACTAGTAATGTTTTTTCTGGTGTACGTTTATAAAAGCTACTTAAATATCCTAATTGAACTAAGGTTTAATCCTGGCTTATGCTAAGCCCTGTCTTTGAAACCGGGCCCAAGTGTTTCATTACTTAAGTGGTAATGGATAATTGAAAGGATAAAAAACAGCTTTTGCATAATTAAGTCAAAGTTCAAAGTTAATCCTTCTTTCCTATTGTTTGGTTACTATGATTGACATTAATATGTAGCATGGCAGCATTGCTTGAGAGGTTAGAAAAATTGAGGTCTGCTAAACATGCACAAGTCTCGACAGGTGAAAAGAAAAATTGGTTCTTCATTCTTTGAGTGATTACAACACAATTAAACATCGATTCCTATGATTCGACTGAAAATTCCAGCATAAGTAATCAGAAAAAAAAAACATTATTATTTAGGTTTTTCCTATATGAATGCAAAGTCAGTGTTTAACAGAATTATAGTTTCAATCAGTTTTAACTTCGTGTGAGTAAAGTTACACACTAGTGCTCCTACATTTTAGGATGAGGTGGACAAAGGCAGAAAGGGGGTGGGGCGCAACAATGGGACAATTTGTACCAAGAAAATAGAACAAAGTTTTCGTTGTTAATTTCACCCCCTCACAATATATAGCACTATTAGGACAAACCCGGTTCAATTATTATGTTAGTTCAATATAAAATAAATGCACGTATAATCGTGCAACTAAACTCTGTTTCCTGCAGCATGTGCTTCTTACTACAGGCTAGGTTTTAAAGTACATTGGAGGCAGAACAGACCGCTCTTTCCAGAGTCCAGACTGAAGAAATTTTGCAAATAACAACCTATTCTAGAAATAGGTTATACATCACACGACGAAATCATTCGGCCGTTATACGCAACGATAATTATGATAATGTAACTGTTTTACATTCACAGCACTATGTGTAAACAGATATAGATTGAATCTCGCGATAAGTGCAACCTTCCATCTTGCCACGTTCCAGTGCTGGTAGAAAAAAACAGAGAAGAACTGGGCGGTCTTACCTCGCAGGTATCCACACGATTGAATAAGTCATCGACCGCTGTTCGGCGATTGGATGACATTTTCATTTGCCCCGCCCACAGCGGATTTGCCTGAACAGCATTGGTCGAACGCTCAGTCGCTCAAAAGGGGGACGGGTTGCTATGGGCCTCAGTGTATGAAGGCATAGGGATTTGATTTTGCAGGGCATCATTACCAGAGCTGAGACTAGAATTACAGTCAGTTCGTTTTGTACAGAATAAGAAAACGTCGAAGAACTACCATTTGTAATGGCTAAGAAAAATACAAAAGGACCAGTTAAAAAAGGTATGTATGTTTACGTTTGTTGTCGTCAAAAATACGTACATATCTGCGAAGGCCAGGCCTGAAAGTTAATCAGGCGGCAAGATTGATTTTGTTTATCTAATTTAAAATGCCTTGAGTAGAGATTATCAGCCACAAAGAGACTTTACTAAAAGACATTTCAGAAAATAAGAATATACCCAGTGCATTGTGTCGACTACAGTCGTGCTATATAAACTACATTAGTTGTGTTACACAGTAATCGCAAATAGTTCATTAATCGTCGCTACATTCTAAGCAAGTTGTTGTAGGGTGTATACAATCTCCTACCCCGATCGTGTCTGTGCATTTGGAAAATGCTTGCAGAACTTCTGCATGCTTTGTTCTCATTTGCACGAGTCCCAAACGGCCTAGTTTACTGTGCTGTTTTGTTAATTCCAACAGCAGCAAATGGCCTATATTTTTAGATAAATATTTGGTCATTGTTGGAGTCAGAGTTGCCCCAGTGCAAACTCTTAAATGCTCACGTGTCAATATTGGGAGAGCGTGGGAGGGGTTACACGTGGACTCTAGGGTCCCATGTCCCTACACACTGTAATTAAAAAGAAAGTCTGCCACACTGCAGGACCCCAGTGCTGCTGCTAAACAACGTCCGGGTGTTGGTTTTTAGCTATCTAGCTACTGTTATTGACTTTAGTAACTGCGTGGTTATGTAAGAGTGGTAGATAAACTATTGGCCTTTCGAAGGTATATGAACTCCTACAGTGAAATTGTATACGTGTGTATAGATTCACCATATAGATTGACTTTGTAAAATGTTATGTAAACTTAATTATATATAGAACTTTTGGGTTTCCTCACCATATACGATGATTTACAGGACAATACATGCAATTCTACTGTAGAATTGTTATCAGTCATGCACAATTTCAGTTATATTACATTTTATTAGCTACTTTTTTTTTGCATCATTTGGTGAATTACCTTGTTTGTCTGGGCCACTGTGCACATTTTATTTATGTTGGTTAGCTACCGTTCAAGGTAAAGTCAGTTTTGTTCGTGAAAGTGTAATTTTTCATGTGGCCATCTCTTTTTACAATCTGCTTTATAATGGTTGTTGGTTAGCTCTATATTTTAAGCTAATAAAGCAGATCAAGTAAGTTGATATATCATTTGAAAAAAGATACTGAAATCAAAATGCCATCCAATAATACCTGAAACTCTTCTCATCTTGTTTTTTTTTATTTTATTATTATTATTTATTTTATTTTTTTTTATACGTCTTTTATTTAAAATGTTGGTGTCATTAAGGTGCCACTAGAACCACAATTCAATTTCTTATTTGCCATAAGCATTCCTATACTTCTCTGAAAACTGTAAAATGTTTTTTTTTATCCATTATGGAAAACTTTACCTGTAATGATATTTATCTAGACTCGAGCCACACCCAATTTAAATGCTGCATTTAAAGAAAGTTAACTTAACTAACAAAGTTAGATAGTTGCATTGCTTTGCAAAGTGGTGCAAAGTCCTTTTTTTTTATCAAATGTCAAAATCATTCCTTTCAGGGATCTTTTCAGCTGCACAGAATAACTTGCAGAGTTCCAAAGAAATGGTAACAGTCTGTCATGATGTGCTTGCACTTTTCTCCATTGATTCCAAGGTTCTGTTTAAATAACCTTGCATGTATTTTTTTCAAGGCCATTTAATCCAATACAATTCTCTGTCATATATGGTTTGTGCAGTAAATATTTTATTTGCTTTTAATAAATGCAGTGCTTTGCATCTCGCAATGTTCAATTTTCTGTGTCATGCACAGACTGAAGAATGCATTTGTGTGTAATTTAACATAATTTAACACAGTTCAGTCCTGATATTCTTATGAATGACCATAATAATTAAATATTAAACACTTTATAGCATACAAAATATTCTCATAATTTAATTTAATGTCTTGAATAATCTGACATTTTAAACTCCTGTTATGATCAGACAACCCATTGAACTTTTAAACTAGTATATGATCTATTCTGTTAAAGAAGTGGAGGTTTGCTGGTCATTCAAGATTCCAGCTGGGGGTGTATGCTGATAAGATCACAATAGGGGTTAATGTCCAGGGTTTGTTCCTGTGACCAGACACAAACTGATTGCTTTAAGCAGTAGGGTCTGTAGGTATGACTAAAGAAGAGAGGGTGTTTCAAAGCACACGTTCCACTATGGTCTTATGTAAGCTGGAAAATGAACATTTTGTACCACAAAGGCATAGTCGAAGCAACGGCAAAAACAGTACCAAAATTACAGTACCAAAGTTACAAAAATTAGTTTGACGGGCTGTTTTTCTGGTTTAAATGGGGGAGGGAAAGATGTCGAATAGTTCACAATGGCAGCCATTTGACTATCTGTAGATTTAGAGACGAGTTGAGCGTGTGTGTCTTTAGGGGTGTGTCTTGTTATTTCCAAACATTGCATGCAACTTTGATCTATCCGAAAGATTCAAATGCCCTTAATGCAGTTTTTACTATTAAAACTATCAAGCTTTGGGGTTTTGGTTTGTACACTGCTGTTCAAAAGCTTGGAGTCAGTAAGATGTTCTTTTTGAACATTAGTGTAAGTGTACTGATAGATTATTTAGGTACATTATGGCAGTTTTACTGTCATTTATTAATTTCTCTCTTTCAAGCACAACACAGTGAGACTAATGAATGTAGGACAGCTTCTTTATCATTACTCTAATGAAAAAAGTAATAATTTTTATGTGCTTGTCACAAACTTAAAGAACAAAAGTTTCACAGTGTCCAATAACCTTCAAAGGGCATAATTACCAATATATATAATTGTTGTTATATAAAAAGAAATTTACAAACAAATTACAAACAATACAACATACTATAGAGACACAAATTAAATAAACGTGTTTTTCAGATACAGTAGGTTTATTTACCATGTATACATTTATTTAACATATTTTGTTGTTTTATTAACATTAACGACAAATATAGGCTACAGTCCCTTTAAGACCAAGTCCATGGATACTGACACACATCCTGTTTTCACTCAAATGTTTACGTCCACTTAAGCCTCGCGTGCAACTGGGATCGCGCGCAAGAAAGAGAGAGAGCGCCTCCAGTCTGTCTCATTCAGCGCGATTCCGCCTATCCTGCCTTCACTAATCGATAACGAATTGTGATTGAAAACATGCAGTTCGCAATGTGTGTGTTGTCATCATTAATTTTGAAGTATTTCCACACCTCTGAGGCTGACATTGTTTCTGCTGCTGCCGCCGGTGTCTCTGTGCACGGGAAATTCTGTCAGTTACGTCACGTGAGGTATCGGTCTTTAGTATCGGGGGGTATTTTTACAAGTACACGAGCTTGGTATCGGGCTCTGTGCATCCCTAATAACATGTTTATTATTTCATCAAGAAACTTGGGAGACCGGTATTTATTTGTGAAAATAAATAGCTCTGTGGCAGGAGAGTAACCGTGAGTTTGCCAAGATTTACATGCTCTGCCTGGAAGCTTTAAAAAGCTTTCCAAAGTTGGATTTTGCATGTCATTAAAACGCATGTTAAAGCAGTGTAACCTTCACTCTGTGCTGCTCTTTTGTTAAGTATAGTAATTTGGATGACCAATCAGCCATTTCAGCTTTCATATATGATGTGACTAAGAACAGTAGGATGGAGTGGGATGTGCCTCTACCCTTTCCTATGAGTGCTTGAGATTTTCTGGCTTTCAAGCGGACTGTTCTAAAAATAATCCATTTGCTGGTCGAGTTCCATTTTAAGTTCCGGCTCAATTCACCAAGAACAAAAAGGCAGAAGACCTGCTATTGTACAGGGGTTCGGGGTAGGATTGGGGTGAAAGACGCTCTCTTCCCCATTTTGCCTGGAGGGATGGGGGAGCCGAATGCAGAGGTCAAGGTGGTGAACGAAGAAACCGGTATTAGTATTTGTATGTTTTGGAGCTTTTATGATGAGAGATGACATTTAACGAGTCACTGGAGTGTGAGAGGAAACCTTAATATTTGAAAATGAATTTATTCATATTACTTAATTTTTGGTTTAATTTGTATTTTGTGCAAATGAGCAGTATGAATTTACATGTTTTTTTTCTTTTTTGGAGATTGCTGGAGTGCTATAAAGTGTTTTGTTATAAAGTTTTCTTGTGAAGTCATATATATAAAATATATATATATATATATATAATATATAATGTCACATATATGTACACCTGTACAAAATGTAAAAAAGAGACTTTCTTTGTTTTAACACGTCAGTGTTGTTATTACTGTCTGTTACTAACGTTTGTAGTGTGCATGAACAAATGTGTGGTTTGACCTAGCAGAACGTAGCGGACAAAACACCTGTTCATTCTTCCCACTAGAGCTCTGAATGCAGATGTATTTATACCACAGCTCCGTGAGGAGTGTTAACAGACCTCAGAATAACTACACTCTTTTAGACTTTTGTCACCTTGTGATTACTATAGATTTCAAATGTAAAACATCTTTAAGGGAATTTCCTTTTGCCTGAATCAGATATCCCTTGAATCTTATACATGCATTTAAATATAGAAATATTATTCATGAGATTTTCAGCTTCAAAGCTAATATTACATACATATTCTATCAACTAGTGGCTTTGAGTGAAAATGCTTGTGTACAGTAAGACTAATCTTGCTTTTAAAGGCATGTTCCTCATTCATATGTGTAGAGGGTTTTGCTGTGCTGCATTGAACTTGTTTAATGAATTAATTGCTACTTTACTTTTTATTTCATTTTGACATTGTGTATAATCATCCTTTTTTTTTGTCCTTCAGAGGCCAAGCCACAGCTGGCGCATAAGAATGGGAAGAAGGCAGAGGTTGGAGGAGGAACCTCGTTCTTCACCTGGTTCATGGTTTTGGCTCTCCTGGGTGTCTGGACCTCTGTAGCTGTGGTGTATTTTGACCTTGTTGACTATCAAGGTGTAATTGGTGAGTCTTTGTTTTCTTTTTTTTTTTTCTTTTTTTCAGACATTGTGTAGATCTTGACTGTAGTATTAAAAATACTGTTTTATTACATGTATGTTGTATGTAATTTTTTTTTTTTTTGTATATCTGACCTTAATTTGCATGCAGCCAAAGCAAAGGACTTTCGCTATAATCTTTCAGAGGTATTACAAGGTATGACATCTGAACCAGTGATTTATCACCAGTAAATCACCACCATAAACTTAATAAATCTATAATCTTCAATTATAAATTAGGGAAAGTGAAAGTGTAATTTAATTTGTAGTTCTTTTTTGGTAATTTTCATACTTAAAAACATAATATATAAATGTATATGTCTATAAATGTGCACTACCGTTAAAAAGTTTGGGGGTCAGTGTATTTATTTATTTATTTCAGCAAGGATACATTAAATTGATCAAAAATGGCAGTGAACATTTTAACTTAAAAATGTATTAAAAATAGTAAACAGCACAACTGTTTTCAACATTTTATAATAAGAAATGTTTATTGAGCAAATCAGCATATTAGAATGATTTCTGAAGGATCATGTGACACTGAAGACTAGAGTAATGATGCTGAAAATTCAGCTTTGACATCACAGGAATAAATTACATTTTAAAATCTATTAAAATAGAAAACCATTATTTTAAATTGTATTACTTTTACAGTATTTCTCTTTTTTACTGTTTATTCAAATAAATGCAGTCTTGCTAAGAGACCCTTTCAAAAATATAAAAAAACTGACCCCAAGCTTTTGAACGATAGTGTATATGTTTTAGTTATTTGAATGTATGATATAATAAATGCTAATGTTAATGTAATGATGTTAGTTAATGACTTCCTAAGGAAAGTTGTAATAAAGCTTTGTAATAAAGCAGTTTTAATTGCTATACAATTATTTAAAGTAACATTAAGGACATTTCTTAGTTAAAAGTATCCCAAAAGAGACCCTGTACTTTGATATAAGACAAGTAAAAGCACTATAATAGGACTTCTAGTTCTATATATGGCACAATAAATTACTCGCAATACATGTCAAATGATTAAATCCGATTCACTTTACTTTACTAGGTAAACTTGTGTCCTACGATGCCGATGGTGATGGTGACTTTGATGTGGAAGACGCTAAAGTACTACTAGGCAAGTGCACTGATTTTAATGAGATTCTTACCAGATTGTTTTGCATGATTGACTTTGGTTCACTTTTGTGCAATGACAAATTAAATCAGACTGATGCATGTGCATGGTACTTTTTCATGCTTTTGTAATCATCATTTTGTTCAAACCACATACCATTCTGGAGAAGAGGAGATGAGATGATATTGCCTTATTGCATGAGTTTGTGAATTAGACCAGCTTGCCGAAATTATATTTAAGGGCAATATTAAGTCATGAGAGAAAATAAAGAGATTTATTTTCTCATTTTGCAGGTAGTTTAACTGATTTCACAAGTAACTGAGCCCTACATTCATTAAAAACAGCCTCATTGGTGCTTCTCATGCATGTTCCCTTTCTCCTTTACCTCTTTTTATGCTTTTAATAGCATCTTTACCCTCTTTTTTTATAGCACTGAATCCTTATCTACTAAACCTTGCAAACCGAACCACCTCCATCCTCTCTCTGTTTTCTTGCTCTCCCACTGTTCTTTCTTTCCCTCTCTTTCTCTGTTTCCTTATTTTCCCATTTGCGTAGGGCTGACCAAAGATGGCAGCAAAGAAAACTCAGACTCACTTGAGGAAGTCCTCGATATTTTAGCAGAAGAGGGCACTGATTGGTTTCAAGGTTTCTTCACCTTCCTTTATGACGTTATGAGTCCTTTTGAAACGCTAGAGGATGAAGAAACCGAGGCAGCAGCGGAAGATGTTGCTGGCGCGTCACAGACTGAAGGGGTTCAGGGCCAAAAGACATGCGTTATTTTAGGCCTTCAAAACCAATAGTTGTGTTTTCTACCGCAATTGTGACAGAAGCACTTTATTAGAGGAGGACTTGATTCTGTTCCTAACACTTGAAGAAATATTTTGTTGGGAAGATCGCCAACAGTGACTTTGGAACCTGTGAATTCTTGAGAAGATGATGTCATTACGAACATTTACATCTTTGTAAATATTGAACTTGTGTAGTTTATGCTTTGTTGCAGCTCTTTTGCAACAGCTATTTTCAACTACTAATATATTACTTACCTTTTGCATATGACCTTATTGCTGAAAGCTGAACATATCACCTTTGCTGCATGCCTCAGTTTCCTTATATCATGAACAATAGTATGTATTTCTATTTGAGCCTTGCAATTTAACACTGTACATTTGAGATCTTGTTTATAATCTGATTATCATTTTTCTTTTTCTCTTTAGACTGTGAATAGTTTATTTTGAGACATTTTATATTCCACAGTAATTGCATTTTGGGATGATTTGCATCCTCAGCAACTCAGTAGAGATGTATCTTTTTGTGTTTTGTATTTCCTTTAACATTTATATGGTACTAAATACTGAATAGGCAGTTTTGACGTAACATTGTCAGTTGTTGTGTTTCTTTATTATACGAGTTGCCTTCATCAAAGCTGTAGAGAATATTGATAGGCGTAGATGTATGTATATATTCCACCCCTCTTGCAGTATTACCTCAATTAAATTCAGACAGGAAACTTGTAGTATTGCCAATACCAGTGTTTTCCAAACTTTTTCTGCTGGGCCTCCCTTTTGTAGAGAAAAATATTTTCCAACCCCCCACATACATGCACCTACATAAAAACACTCTCAGACATGATCTTACAGTACTACAACTTCTCAACTTCAACGGGCTTCTCTTTGTGTTCATGAAGTCTCTAAGTGGCGTCATAACTTTCTCTGCTTCATACTGTCAGAAGCCAATATTTTGAAGCATGCAACACACTCTTCATTACCCGCCAATGTTCTGGCGAATCCAGGGCGAGGTATGCCTCATCATATTTTCTTGTCTTGAGGCTGTCTACACTGGACAAGACAAAGCGAATGTTAGAAGTCCGTTGGTCCTTTGTGTCAGAAGTTGCACAAGTGCTTGGAGTACATCAGAAATAGAAGGGAGCATCAGTTTACTGTCTGGAATTTGTCATGTCTTGCCACATACAGTGTAGACAGTATCACTGATTATAATAGGTTCTATTTGCTTTTGTCTGCCTGCGTCTGGTGCAGACACGTTGTTTTGGTAGTTGATGTTTAAAGTATATTTATCATCTGCTTTACGTTTACATGGCACTGGCAGTCCTTTCACAAACTTGTCTATGCTTGGTACAGAACCATGCATCATTCACTTGTATTTTTACATGACTCCCTGCAATACTCAATTCTGATTTTTTTCAATCACACCATCTAGCGGTCTGTTATTTCATGATAACAACCCCTACAACTAATAACCGACCACTCAGGTGGGTACTGAGAGTAATCTTGAGGTAATAAAATGTCAAATTAGTATTTTGTTCAATTATTTACTTATGTGGCAAATAGCCTCATAATAAGCGGGATAATTTCACACCCTGAAGAGGTTTCTTTTGCATAACAATCTGCTGACTATACACTATCCCTTAGCCTTGCCATGCACCACTTTTATAACTCAGAGGCCCCACAGTTTGGGAACCACTGGTCTATACAGACTTTTTACTGATCTTGCAAGAGATTGAACATGGGTGTCAATTTACTTAATTTACTTAACTTAATAATTTACTACAGTCATTCTAAAAAAGAACTAGTTCAATGGCCTTGTGTAGGAGACATCACCTGAACCCCAGAGTACTGTAACCGTCATCAATCAGTTCCTACCTGCCAATCTAAAGCACCTGAAATAGTGTGCCTGATAAGTAATACAAAGAATTATATACGGCTTCTGTATTACTAGGTGGGACTTGAGAGGGCTATGAGTGTCAATAACTCAAATAGTACTTATGAAAAAAGTACAACATTTATTGCGTACACATCAGGATTTCTTTTCTGTTTTTGTGTCTGGAAGTGTATTTAAGAGAATTAATTGTGTAGAATTAAGTTTAGATTGAGGGATAGTGTTAGAGTATTTCCTTCATTCTCATTTAAGTAATTATACCTTCAAACATTTCAAGTAAACGTTTAGGGCCAGAGCGCAATTCCAAAAAAGCGCAGATAGGTGTGGAAAGTTCTATGCGTGATCTACTGACAACACGCAAATGAAAGAATACCGGCGCAGCTGGATCCTTTCCATAATTACCAATGCAATCTACCAAGAGCAGCTTAAGTTTAAGCATCTGGTTTAAGACATGCTTTTTTTGGGGCAGTAAATTAATGGCGCAAATACCAGTAAATTGACTAGCACAAACCTTAGTCAGTCACCTTGTATGATTCCTTTAAATACTCTCCTCCCTTAAATTTAGCATCTGAAAGGGAAACTCCTACAAATGCATATGCAATAAGGCCAGTCGCAAAAATAACTCTGTCCAGGCCTTTTCAGCTCTAATTTTTCACTGCGTCTTTAGTAAATCCTGACTATATATATATATATATATATATATATATATATATATATATATATATATATATATATATATATATATATATATATATATATATATATATATATATATATATATATATATATATATATATATATATATATAATTTTTTTTTTTTTTTTAGCAAAACAGCAAAAGTGTTTGATTCAGATCATTTGGTTTAATTATTTTGCCATTGTTGCCATATTTTTCCTTTGGTGTCTGGCTTTTTTATTTGTGTTAATAAGATTGCATATTCTCAAATGTTGTACAGATTGCCACTATTGCAGATTTCGTTTGGGAGATGCACATTGTAAGGTGTTTGACTCTCAATAGCATATGCATACTATTTACAAAGTTTTTATTTTCTCTCAGCATTATTTAAAAGTATACATCACCAACCATTACATGAGTTATCATGCGCAGTGTTTTGTAACACAAATGTATAAAGACCTCAAAAGCAGGACTTGCATGATACAACTGTTTTGAGTAGCAGTCACTGACTTTAATTTGCACTGTCTCATTTGCACTAGATGAAAAGTCTAAAGATGTTTCCAGGAGAAAAGGAGGTATTTTGCACACTTGATCTGAGTGCATGCAGCAGACAAGCCTCTAGTGTGGTTTGGGATTTTCTAAGTTTACTTGATCGACTTTTTTTTTTCTGTTTGCATGATTAAGCTGACAAAATATTTTAAGATGCATATTATTTTTTCTGTTTAACCAAGGAGTGTTTAACAATAAGACCTCTTGTAGTTGACATTTATGAGCCTGCATGAACAATGACATTTTCCATGCTACTTGCAAATAATATTAGGGAACCATGGACTTGTCATAAACATATTCTAAATACATAATCTTCTAACGTAATATGTAGAGCGGTGGTCCTCAACTGGGAAGCAAACTTCCAAGGGGGCCACTGAATGACTTTAATTAGGCAAATTAGGTTTTTTATATATATATATATATAATTTTTTTTAAAGTATTTATTAAAATGATAACTTCATTAAAATGTAATTTTTTGTTTTTGTTTTTTTTAACATAACTATTTATTGAAAAACATGCAGTTCTTGAAACTACTGGAATCAAAATAATTAATTGAATATATCAAGATTCCCAGCTTGTTAAAAAAAAAAAAAAATTGAACATGAGAAGCTTTGTCATAATTACAGCAGAAATACTTTAGCCTATATGGATGGCCTTTGAATATTGTGTTGGATAATTGGGAGGCCTTCTAGTTAAGTCAGTTGAGTGTAGAGGTGTAGAACCACTGGTGTACAGGATATCCTAATATACTAATGAGGGAGTTCTGATGTGAAATGATTTGCATCGTTCCAACTAATTGCGTTATGGCTTGAGGTGTGCGTAGTGTTAATTCAGTTACCATGATTACATCATCAAGCGAAGTTTCTCCCCAGAGCTTTCCCATGGCAAAGATGTTGGCTTGAAGCTAAGGGAAGCTCTGAAACAGCAACTCACCATCATCCATGAAAGAGTGGAAGCAAGGAAGATAGCAAAATTGGCACTGGCAGAAGTGAGGAACATCCTAGCCAAAGAGAAGGAAGAGAGGACCTTGAATCGCATCAGAGAGGAATCCGAAGCCAAAGCATGGGAAAGGGCTGAGGCTCGGCTGAAAGAGGAAGGGGAAAGAATAGAGAAAGGGGATGTGGAAAAGGCCATGGAAAGAATTAGAAAGGAGAAGGAGGAAAGAGAGAAATTGGCAGAAAGCGAAGAAGCAAAGAAGACTAAGAAGGTGGAAAAGGATGAGGTGAAAGAAAAGCCAGAGGTTGAAAAGAAATCCCATGAGAAACCTGTTGATGATTATGATGATGATGTTAAAAAGGTTGAGAAAGATGGAAAAGGCAAAGAATCCAAGAAGGCTGCAGCTAAGAAGAAATTGTAAAGAATTAAACGGCAGATCTTGTGTACATTGTGTTAACATCTGTCTGAACTTGATCTCAGTCTGTTATGATCAGTTTTCAGAGACCACCCCTTATAGACCGAAGGCAAGACCTTTTGCCTCTCTGAGAGATAATCAGTGATGTTAATCATAACATTGAGATTAATAGGAGCAGAATCAGAACAAGGTGCTAAATGCTGATCATCAGGTGGAATTACTTTTATTTCACTTAAAAATGTTTTTGTTTGAGGGTAGGATCTTGGTTTACTCTTACAAAATACTAGTTATAGCGTGGATTTCAACATTGATGTTTTTTCTGATTTTGTTCATTTATAATAAATGAAACCAGTTGCATTACTTTACTAAAAGAGAATTCTTGTGTTCTCAATAAAATATAGTCCCTGATTTGATTTTTCGGTGCTCTGAGTGTTTTCTTTTGGGTGTTGATTGATATAAGAAGAACGAACAGTTGCACAGTATTAAAACAGGTCTCTTTTTTTCTCCACAAGAATGCTTGTCTGTCCTTTAATAATACCTATAAATGTTCCTTTTTCCTCTCCTCTGTTTCCCCATTGGACTGTTTTCTCAAACACATACCTTTTGTGTCTATAAAACAAAGAAAAAAAATCTCTAGTGCAAAAGTAAACCAAACGTCATCAGATTGTTAATTATGTAAATCCTTTTTTTTTTTGAAAGCGTAAAGGTTGTTTTATGCACTTTATAGATTAGAACCATGTACTTGTTTTATGTGATTTGTATTTTACACTTGCCTCATGTATGCACATCCACATGTAAAATCCTCAGGACTGAAAGATAAGCCCACCATTGAAAACAGTGAATCGGTTAAGGCAGCCTCTGCTGAACCTGTGAAAGAAGGTAAAGTAGAAACATACACAAGTTTTATGCAATAAATAAGGGTGCAGTACATGAAAGAAAAGATTAATATGAGCATTAAAACATTTGTTTGACTGCAGAGGAGTTTACTTTATCTTACATATCATTAAACATTAACGCTGTGTTCATAAGGATGGTGTCGTGCATATGCACCATCTGTGTACAATGTAGAAATTATTTTTACGGTCACTTATGAACACTTTTGTATCTGAAATGCACACCAGTGATAAACTAGTCATGCCACAGATATACCACAAAAAGCTCATGTGTAACATAACATGAAAGTAAAAACATTGACCTTTTATGAATAGCAGACATGTATGATTAAACTTGCTTAAATCTTAGCAAAGTGTTATTGTACAGCATCTTTTATGACAGATAAACAAAGGCTTTCAATAATAAAAGAAAAAATCTGAAGTTTAATCATTTTGTTTCCTATTTAGCTCCAGAACCTATTGTGGAGGAAGAGATCCAAGCCATTAAAGTTGAGGAAGCAGCTCGGCCACCACCAGGTACAGCTTTTAAGATGTCCTTTAAAAGTTACAGTCTGCAACTGTTGCCATTTTTGACTCTCAAGTATTATGATGTATGCATGTGGTTTATGTAGTGTATATACTAGAAAAAAAACCTTAATTTAATTTAATTAATTGGATCATATATAAAATATATTGGCACCTACCAATAGGAGCATAGTATATTAGATTTTACCATATTTTTTCCTGCAGAGCCAGAGACTGTGGAGGAGGAGCCAGCTGCTGAGGAAGAACCTCTGGCAGTAGACGAAGAGCCCATTGCTGCAGATGAGGAAGTAGCAGAGGAGGAACCAGAGATTGAAGTCGAGCAAGAAGTTCCTGAGGAAGAACCTGAGGTTGTGGAGGAAGTGCCAGAGGTTACAGAGACTGTTCCAGTTGAGGAAGAGGCTTTTGAGGAGGTAGTGGAAGAGCTTGCAACAGAGGAAAAAATCATACCAGTTGAAGAAGCTCCAGTGGAAGAAGCAGTTCAGGAAGAGGCTGCACCAGTGGAAAAAGATTCACCAGTTGAAGAGACAATAGAAGTAGAAGAAGATGCACTAGAGGAGGAGGCAGTTGAAGTAGTAGAAGAGAATGCACCAGTGGGAGAAACGGTAGAGGAAGCTGCGCCGGTAGAGGAAGCTGCGCCAGTAGAAGAAGCTGTTGAGGAGCTTGTACCGGTTGAAGAAGCTGTGGAGGAGCTTCAACCAGTAGAAGAAGCTGTGGAGGAGCTTCAACTAGTAGAAGAAGCTGTGGAGGAGCTTCAACCAGTAGAAGAAGCTGTGGAGGAGCTTCAACCAGTAGAAGAAGCTGTGGAGGTGCTTCAACCAGTAGAAGAAGCTGTGGAGGAGCTTCAACCAGTAGAAGAAGCTGTGGAGGAGCTTCAACCAGTAGAAGAAGCTGTGGAGGAGCTTCAACCAGTAGAAGAAGCTGTGGAGGAGCTTCAACCAGTAGAAGAAGCTGTGGAGGAGCTTCAACCAGTAGAAGAAGCTGTGGAGGAGCCTGAAGCAGTAGAAGAAGCTGTGGAGGAGCTTCAACCAGTAGAAGAAGCTGTGGAGCAGCCTGAACCAGTAGAAGAAGCTGTGGAGCAGCCTGAACCAGTAGAAGAAGTTGTGGAGCAGCCTGAACAAGTAGAGGAAGTTGTGGAGCAGCCTGAACAAGTAGAAGAAGCTGTGGAGGAGCCTGAACAAGTAGAAGAAGCTGTGGAGGAGCCTGAACAAGTAGAAGAAGCTGTGGAGGAGCCTGAACAAGTAGAAAAAGCAGTGGAAGAACCTGAACAAGTAGAGGAACCTGAAATAGCAGAACAAGTGGAAGACGTAGAAACATCTGAAGAGACAGTCCCTGTAGAAGAAACCGTAACAGATGAGGAACTTATAGAGGAAACCGATGAGCCAGTTCAGGAAGATGAGGAAATACAAGACTTCACAGTGGAGGAAACCGAGCTGGAGGAAGAGAATATGGAAGAAGAGGGTAAGTTTTCTTGTTTTCACTCAGGTGGCGATTAAGGAATAATACACAAAATGTCTTGTATATTAAAAAAGTACAAGCATGTGGATGCTAACATCTGTTAACATCAGATACTACAAAAAGAGGAAGTAGACAAATTTATAAAATGTACACTGAACAGATGAGCAGTTCTTTATGTTTGCTTTGTTGTGAAATGTTCATCTCTTGTTACAGAGGATGAAGCTGCTGAAGAAGAGCAGACTGAGGAAGGTTGGTCATTTAATTTTATGGTTATATAAATGATATAAATAATGGGAAGACTTTCTAATGTGGAAAATCTGTACAGAAATTTGTAGAATCATACATTCTATGCTTAATGTCTAACTTATAATTATCTTTTCTTTATGCTTATTTATTAACAGAGGAAATTAACCACACAGCAGAACAATTTGAAGAAAAGCCCACAGGTAATCAAATTGTGCGAATTTTTTTCTTTTTTTTTCTTCTCCATAATAGTTGAAAATTTAATCTGATTAAGGACTATTTTTATATAACACTGGCATTTTAATTCTATATATATAATATAATATATATATATATATATATATATATATATATATATATATATATATATATATATATATATATATATATATATATATAACTTTTTAATTTATTCATAATCTATTGATTGTATTATAATTTGATAAAAAGTCGCTTTATAGCAAGTTGGTTCACTTGAACGCCATATTTTAATCGGCTGTTTTCAGCCGTTCAACTGCAGCTGCTATCTACTTAAATGTAGAAAGAATAAAATTGATGTAACTGTTTGCTGAAATTCTGTTTCAATAAGAAGTTCAAATAAGGAATAAAATTTTACTACATTGTGGAATCAAATTATACATCTTAACATTTTTTTTTTATATGTGGTCTAATTCATTTTAGACTCAACAAGTAGACTATTGACTCTTTTACTTTCAAGTTTAGAACTTCCATTCCTAAAGCTGCCTTATTGAGAGTTGCAATGCCTCTATCAAAAATGTGTTTTCTCCAATTCACATACGTACAAGTGGACATTCTCTGCCTAATACAGTGTCTGCTTCAACTAAAAAAAAAACATCAGCTGGATAAGTGTATTTAATGTCACTAATTTCATCTTTTGCAGAAACATAAAACATTAGGCAGTATGTAAGATGCGGAGAGGACCAGCACCACATGGCATTCCACTGGAAGTGTGCAGCTGCCAATTCCCACCATGGAGTAAAAAAAGAGAATGCTACCAATACCCTTTCATTTTCCTGGATTTTTTTTTTAACACTCAAGCCTTTTTGTTAATTGATAATGCAGTCTCTTGTGTACAAGTACACATTTATTTGAATGTTTTGTCAACTTTTTTTTTGGTGGTTTGATTCTTTTCCCCCATCCCCATTTAAATCCTTATTTTGTAATTACAGACAAAGCTTTTTCCCTATCCTCTAACATAGATGTGAAGTAGCCTTTTTTTTTTTTTTTTTTTTTTTTTTTAATGATCATGGATGATAGTTTGGTTGTAGTTTCCTATGTGTACAAACACCTTCATGTTGCTTTGTAGCTCAGAGATCTTCACATTCATCAGTGTCTCTCTCTTCGTTAAATCTGACTTGCTTTAATGTGAAGGTACTATGCAAAGCTGCACTGATCTTTTGCTATTTTTACCCTTAGGTTTTGTACTACCAATATGTATTGAGTCTACATTTCCAATGTTGCATATCAAGGACAAGTTTATGCTGGCAGGTTAACCAAGATAATTGCTATGTGAAATGTGTGTGAATGGGCGTGCATGTGCATGTTTGTGTGTCAATTTGAGAATTCATGTTTAACTTCATGCGAAGCAATCATTTGAGCCATTTTTCTCGCTAGTATGTTCTCATGGTGTTTTCCTATGTGTTTTTCAGTGTATGGTCAACATTTAAGTACCTCTGTTGATATTTTTCTCAATACTGTAACTGTTTTGCGTTTCTTCATATTTAGGATATTTCACATTTTTAAATTCAGACGCATAGGTCTGTCCCCATCAAGCTTTTTTATTTATACTCATGCCTTTTTCAGTAAGTCGTGTTTCATAGGCTCATGATTTGACATGCTCTATTTCAGGCAGACACTCCAGCTGCTGTGCAGTATGCATATGAGAAACAGTGTTTGGGATTGTCATCTTATGTAATAACTGGTGAAGGATGCCCATATAAATATGGAGCAACCTACAAAATGTTTTATTTTTATAGCAGGGTAAAGATTTTTCCTAGTGCTTTTTGTGGGGCATCACAAGTCAGTATGTGCTAATTAATTAGTCAAATGTAATGCACTGCCTATGTATTGACTTTTCAGTGCATTTATTTTGGCCCTTTCAGCTGTTGCAGGCACATCTGTAAGAATACAGTATAGAAAGTATACAGTTTTGTTGATCTACATTCAAAAAGGAAGATGACTATGGTATTTTGTCACATTAATATCGCAGCAAGACAACATTTGTTTGTATTTACTATTAATGTTGTCATGGTTTTTATTACAACAATGTAGCTTTCACCCGTGATGCAGAGTAAATGGTTAAGAAACAAACTGAAAACCGGTTTGATCTTTTAAAGGAAACACAATTCTGGCTCCTGAATTGTTTCACTGTGGATTCATTTTTTAATTTTTTTTTTTTTCATTGTAATGTTGTGTGTTACACTGTGGTTTTACGGGGCCTGCCAGAATAGATGTTGTTTTTGTGCTAGACTTTAGGAAATGCTGCAAATCTCTTCAATGGTTTCATAACATACAAGTGGCTGCAATGTAGTTTTTAGGGATTTCTTTTTCTACAACACTAGAGGGTGTTTTCGACCCCTAACACTTTTGAAGTCAATGTGAATTTTTAAAGTGGTATTAATTTCTTGTTTAGGATTTTTAAGGATTTCTTTTATTTAGGATTTGACACTTTATAGTCAAATTGAATTAATTCTACAAGAGTGTTAACTTCTCAAAGCCATATGTGAAACGTTGGGTATAGCAGCCTTAGTATGGGTCGTGCTCTAAGGGACAGACACCTCACAACCAGCAATAACACCATTTGTACAGGGGGTATTTTTTTAATGAAATCCACATACAAACAGATGTTTACTCAAGGCTTTCTATTCAGAGGTTTACATGAAATCCTGCTGTATAGGCTAACTCATTTTAAGTTATTGAGGCATTGCAATTATAGGGAGTTTTGGGTGACACAAATATGTAAACAACTGTAAATGTTTTGAGTGCTGCAATAAAGGTTGGGACAACAAAGTCAAATAGTAATATCTTTTTTCTTTATTTATTTATTTTTTAAACCATCCATTCCAGTCCATGTAATACAACAATAAAAAGAAGCACGGAGACCTATTGTTTTCTTTCTATTTGGTCTTCATTCATTGAAAAAATAAATCTGGAAAAGTAAAATAGGGAGATTTCTGTTGTCTGACGAACAAAATATTATAAATTCAGAAAACTAAGAGAATTCACTATAGAGTATTTCACAATTAACAAATCCTACAAAGAAACATGCCCAGTTCAAAGGGTCAGTCTATTGCTGTCTTTGGGATGCTGAAAGTAAGACACGGCGCATGCGCACCAGTAACTTAAGTAAAATATTGTATTTGAAGCACGTATGTGCTAAATAAAACATTTAAGCGTATAGTATTTATCTATATTAAAGAAGCAGTGTTTTTTTTTTTTTTTTGTTGTTGTTGTACTAAATGCCTAGGCAGTTATTTGAAAATAACCCGATGGTTTAGGGTTAATCTCTTCGGGTCCTTCAAGAACCCGGAAGCACAACAATCTGACAGCAGTCTTCATTTCGTCGGTCATTGGTAAGAATTTTGTGTTCTTATTTTGTGAAAAGGGTTTTTGAAATGTCTTAATTTATGCGCATAGATAATAATGCATTGTTTGTACCGATGTTTATATTTGGCGTAACTAAATGGTCCAGTAATGAAAGGAAGCTGATTTGTACAGTATCTTCACTAAAAATGAGCTAGAACTCATCTGTCTTGAATATCATGAATTGTGGTTGTGCAGTTTTGGGATGCTCAGATATACACTTAATAGACTGTAAAATGCTTAAATTGCGCAAGTACCGTCAGACATTATTACTAGTTTTCTTCTTGTTTTTTTACATTAATGTGGTGGAAATTAGCTGACGTGGAAATGACACTGAAGCACTTTTTTTTAACCACCACTGTTAAACTTAAATTAAAGACAGATAATATAATAATTGATTCAGGTTTTACAGCAGATAAACTTTATGCCAAAAAGATTCTATATAAGGTTAAAAAGGGTTCTCAAATGATTACATAAAACTTTCATAGGTTATTTCAGTTTTTCTTAGTGATGAATTATGTTTATGAGACGTTTAATTAATAAAATGTTATCAAAATAAATAATGGATTAAAATTAATTCATTAAAACTAGATCCATGAAATGATCCCATGATGGGAACCCCTAAAATGTTCTATATGAAGTTCCTGACAGAACCTTTTAAGGTTCTATATAGAATCTTTTCTTCTAAGAGAGTGTAGTAAGTTTATGCTAGGGTAGGGACTTTTTAAAGTCAGAGACCCAGTTCGAGGCCTATTTATAGGAGGAATAACACTATATAAGGAGTGTGTGCAGGGATTAAAGGACTACCAGCATAGTGGTAAAATATGGAATTAACCAGACACAAGCTACCTCCTCAAGGTTTAAAATGCATATTTTACCAAGTTTGACTCCTGAATTGATTTACAGCAACATGACAGCACCCCTGTGATCTAAAATTTATGAGATTATTATTTTTATTTTTTTTTAATGTCCAGTCAGCTTTTACATAAAGGCACAATGCCTGACCTTTGGCAGGATGCTATGGACCATGCCGTGACTTTGGCCAGGAAAGCAGGAGAGGTGAGATAGCATTGTTCTTTTAAACGATGCAATTTTTTATTTTTTTTATTTCTTGTACTGAAACCTTGATATCTCTGTTGTCCTCAGATTGTGAGGGATGCTTTGCAGAATGATCTAAAGATCATGTGTAAAAGCTCTTCTGTTGACCTGGTCACTAAAACAGACCAGAATGTGGAACAGCTTATTATTACGTCAGTGAAGGAGAAGTTTCCTGAGCACAGGTATTGAGTCCTTCATGCTAACACCGGGACAGAAGACCTCTAAACCTTATTTTACACTATGGTTTCCAAGATAGAGCATATTGGATCTAAAGTAAAGAGAACAGACAGTTTCTGCACCTGTTTGTTTCAGTTTCATTGGTGAAGAGTCAGTAGCTGCAGGAGAACCTTCTGTTTTGACTGAAAAACCAACATGGATTGTTGACCCTGTGGATGGGACCACTAACTTTGTGCATGGGTAATGTATTAAAATTATATTCATGGTTACAGTGAGGTTCAAAGGTAAATAAAAGTAAATTAAAGGGTTAGTTCACCCAAAAATGAAAATTCTGTCATGAATTACTCACTCTCATGTCGTTCCACACTTGTAAGACCTTCATTTAGAAGATGACGGGTGTGGAGTGACATGAGGGTAATTCATGACAGAATTTTCATTTTTGGGTGAACTAACCCTTTAAAACATCAATATCAATAAAAAATCAATCAAAATAAAAGCAAAAAACAATTGAATATGTCATAGTTTAATTATTTTTAATTAAGTTCTTCCTTATTTATCCAATTTTCAGCCATAACTATTATTTCTTTTAGTTAATCTTAAAAATTTCAGTTTATTTGCAGGTTTAAATGGGATTTTAAAACCCAGATTTTCAATGTGGTTCCAATTTTGGACCCCACTGGCATATGTTTAGGAATGTTATCTGGAATATTAGTGACTTTTATCACTATGAGAAACCCATAGGCTATGTTGAGACTGAAGGCAAATCAGATTATTTCTCAAATCAGAATTTTTTTCAGGCAGACTGTCCACACTAGTAATTGCAAGTGATCAAAAAAGATTTGTGTGTCCAGACATAACTAACCTATCTGCATGGGTTGCTTTGGTAACAACATAGATGAGGACTTCAAAATGGAGCGGGTCATCTCACTCTCACAAGAAAAACTCGGAAGAGACGTAGTTGTGTTTCACCTTAAAGGATTAGTTCACTTTCAAATGAAAATTAGCCCAAGCTTTACTCACCCTCAAGACATCATAGGTGTATATGACTTTCTTCTTTCTGATGAAAACAATCGGAGAAACAAACGATGAAAAAAAAAATCCATATTTTGGATATATAAATATAAATATCCATCTTGTTATATCATAACTCCATAACAAGTTATAAAGTAAAATATCTAGCTTCCGCCAGACCACCTTCCGTGGTCTAAGAAAGTGTAATCTGGCGTAGCGTCAGTTACACCTTTTCCATAAATTGAATAGGACGTAACGTAAGCTTTTTGAACTTCTAGAGTTTTACACTTTCTTTGTACGTTGAATATGGAAGGCGGTCTGGCGGAAGCTAGATATTTTACTTAACTTGTTAAATATGGATATTTTTAAATATATATATATTTTTACACAAATGCATCGTTTTGCTTCAGATGGCCTTTATTAACCCCCCAGAGCCGTGTGCATTACATTTATGATGGATGGATGTAGATGGAAGCACTTTCTTCAGCTCATACTAGTGACCCCCATTTACTGTCAATATAAAGCTCGGATGCGTCAGGATATTTATTAATATTTCTCAGATTGTTTTCATCAGAAAGAAGAGAGTCATATACATCTAGGATGGCTTGAAAGTGAGTAAATCTTGGACTAATTTTCATGTAAAAACTGAACTAATCCTTTAAGAGTGACGCAAAAGACAATATGGAATCTGATTTGAGCAGCCAGAGCTTCCAGACTGAGATGCATCTGTAAAAATTTGATTGGAATCGCATTTCAAACCACCTCCAAATGTGGTTTGAATCAGATTTGAAAAAAGATTTCATGTTTTCTGATAAATCTGTGTCATCTGGATAAAATCTGAATATGCAAAATTTGGGGGGATTTTTGCTGGCAATCTGAACATAGCCTTAGTGAGACATGATATAACTGATCAATTACATATTTGACTTATAATTTTCTAGCATGAGCTACACAAAATAAATATGCTTTCCTTTGTCCAGATATCCATTTGTTGCTGTATCAATCGGCTTTGCTGTCAACAAAACGGTAAACATCATTTGCTTTCAAATGCACTTTTAGAATAACAAAGGCAATGGATCTTTGCAATTGTGCAGGGAGATGAAATCGGAAACTGCCACTCTGCTCCTACTTTGTTTTCTTGCTCATTTATCATGCCTTTGAAGGTTGGAAGTTTATCCAGTAGGAAGAGTGTCTGTCAAACTCATCATTCTTCTATTGCAGTTAGAGTTTGGTGTGGTATATAGCTGCATAGAAGACAAGATGTACACTGCTCGAAAAGGGAAGGGTGCATTTTGCAATGGACAGCCACTGCAAGTGTCGGACCAAAAAGGTGACTGTTCTTCCTGAGCATGTTGATCCAGTTGTGTTCCATGTTTGTTTGTTGGCAGTCATCTGAATTCTCTCCACTTGTTTCCAATCATATTACAGAGATTAACCAGTCAATAATTGCTACAGAGTTTGGCTCTAATAGAGATCCTGATAGTGTTGATAAGATTTTCTCTAGTATGAGGAAGATCTTGTGTCTGCCAGTTCATGGGTATGTGCCAAGTTTCTTCCACACACAGCTCACTGAAACAGATTTGCCCTTAAATTTAATATGATCTAATACTATGTACTTTGCGATTATACTGTAATGTGCATCAACAAATACCTCTTAAATTCTAATTTAATTTCCTTCTTAAGGATACGTGGTGTTGGATCTGCTGCCATCAACATGTGCTTGGTTGCATCTGGTTGTGTAGAGGCCTATTATGAGATTGGGATCCACTGTTGGGATGTAGCCGCTGCGGCAGTCATAGTCTCAGAGGCAAGAGGAGTTCTCATGGATGTTGGAGGTAAAGAGAGCTCTAGTTAGCGTTCATTTATTTTTATTTCAGTGCTTTAACTCACTTATTTTCAGTTAGTTGCCAAGGCAACATTTATCATATAATTTTTTTTTAAAGCTTAAGTTTTTATATGTTATTATTTTATTTTATTATAGATTCAGATTTATACTTTTTTTTTTTTTTTTTAAACATGGGTTTAGACTACAATAACAACACTATTTTGGATGTTTACACTAATCTGCTTGTTAAGTCGTGACGTAAGGAATGCCGTTTCCGGGTCCAAGCCCCGACTCGTTTCACTTGAGAATGCCATCTCGACGGCCGTTTATGAGCGCTATTTATTCATAATAAACATTTAACATTTTAAAAAGTTAAACATTTAAAATACAGTCTACACAACAGTCTGCGTGCTCACAGCGTCACAGACATTAATATTTTAACGATTTATAAAAGATGAATCACTGTCTGGCCATCTGGGATTTTGGTATGGAGATAAAGGTTATGATTATATATTTTTTGGTAGTATTACACCACATCGTGTGTATGTGTGTATACTGGCACCATTTGTTGTTTTCTTGTGGTATGAGATAGACCGTTTGGACCCGGAAGCGCTGCCGCGTGACGTCAGACTTAACAGAATTGTATCTAATTTGTCTATTTTTGTCAGTGGTTGTTTTTTAAAAATGTGTAATTTTTTGTGAATTACTTTTTTTTATTGAATTTGAATATTATTGTTGTGTATTGTTTCCCACCTAAAATGTCCTCAGGTGGACCAATGGACCTGATGTCTAGAAGAATTGTTGCAGCTAATAACAACATAATTGGAGAAAGAATCATTAAAGAGATTGAAGCATTTTCACCTGTTAGAGATGACGCGCCTGTAGACCCTAGTATCAAATAAAACGTATTTTGAAGAAAGCTCCTGTGCTATTGAAGTCTTATATTATTAGTACATTCATTGTAAGTTCATTACATTTTCTGTCATCTTTTGTATGTTGTGTAAATGATTTTTCTCACAGTGTTGAAAAAAATGTATTATGTGCACGTTTGATTAAAAAACGGTTTAATTCATTGCCATTTAATGTATTTTTTTTTAGTAATATTACTTGTATGTTTTATACACCAGTTCAATAAATAGTAAGTTAATGAGTATCTTACCTTTGAGACAATATTTGTCTATTTCTGCATCGTCAGCGGAAATAATTTAAAACGACGCCAAAGCAGAATCAGCCGTTAGGTTTCCTTATCCGAACCTGCAGAAATTAAAAATGAACAAATGAATGAATGAATAAATATATAAATGAATAAATAGGTAAATAAATGTGATAATAGGAAAATAAATAAATGAATAAACGACTTGATAAAATAAATAATTAATTTTGAATAAAATTCATTTTCCCCCTTAATTTATTATTTTCTGCGTTTATACATTTTTAAACTTGTTTTTACTTTTATTTTTAGTTAATTATTTTTTTAATTTTTTATATGTATATATTATTTTTAGATTTATTTATGTATGTATGTATGCATGCATTCGTTTATTTTTAGATTTATTGATTGATTGATTCATTCATTCATTTATTTGTACTTTTCCGTGTGTAACATGGAAATGAGGAAGGCGGTCCTTCTGTAGCTTCAGTGCATCATTGGTTAAGAGCTCACGAGTAGAATCTTCAGGCCCGCTAAGCGATAGTGATGAGTTTTCAAAGAAAATGGCGGTAAGTAGTAATTCGTTCCCTAGTTTGCTACGGGATGTGGCAGATCAGCTGGAGAGTTGTAAGTTTTTTTCACCTAATGTTATTCACATTATGCCGAAATATGTAAACTATTTTCCAGAAATGAAAACACGAAGCTGAATACTTATGTGATCCCCCACAGCATCATCGTCGAGTCTGGAAATTTCGACGTCAGACGCTAGGGTGATGACGCCTAGAGTCAGACACCCAGTGGATGGTTGGTTAGAAGATTGTTGATAGCTAGCTATAACTTTAGCGAAGTGACAAATAACGTTAATGCCGTAAATGTTTTAAATTGGGGGCACCGAGAAAACTTTATACGACGATCAGGTGGTCTCATATTGTCCCATCCATCGTCATTGTTAACGTGGGTAGACGATATGAAGTGGCCAGAGGTAACCTATGGGGACTGTCAGAAGTTAATGGAGCAGCATGTAGAGGGTGTAGGTGAAGAAGACTGGAATTATTTTAAATCAGTTTTATTAAACAAGAGATAACTTTGTGATTTGTGTTTTAGAAAATGTATAATTTAATGAGTTGTATAAAATCAGTTGTAAGTGATGTTATCAGGAAGCTGACCTTCATGTAGAGGTAATATTTCATCATTTAATTTTCATATGTAATAAACCAAGATAGAACTCATTTGCAAACTTGACATGACTTATTCCATTTAAATCAGACAACTTGATTCCTTTGAGTTTTAAGGGGAATATTCAGTGCTCAATATATGGTTTTATAAAAAAAATACTGACAGTTAACATCTGGCCACATTGTAAAGATTAAAAAAAATAAAAACAAAATTCACAAAAGATAACATTGATAATATTGTAGAGGTTTATAGAAATAACTATTTACAGTTAGGTAACATCTGGTCACATTGTAAAGGTTTATAAAAATAACTACATACACTATTTACACGCAAAACCACAGCACAGACAGATGTGGAACACCTACAAATCAATACTTATTTATCCTCTACATCAGAAATTATGTTGCTTAGAAGGTTACACAGGGCAAATTCTCAAAATTGTATCAATTTTAGGGGTGAGCTTAATTGGAACTGTTGTGAGAAAGGATTTTGGAGTCATACGACCCGCTCAGTATGGACACGTACATTGGCGATGTGCCTGGTGTTGGAGGTGTCTTCTTCGGAGAGTTGCACGCCTCTCTTGGTGAATGCTGGAATGACAAGTTTCACCTTCCTTTCATAGAGGAGATTGGTAATGGTAAAGACTCTGTCTGCAATTACTTCATCGCCTGGACGAAGGTATTCCAGAAATCCTGAATTTGCAGTTATGAATCTATCACAACACCAGGTTTTGAAACACCAAACCATTCAGCAAGATCACCCTGCAACAAATTAAGATGCAGCTTCATCAGAGTCATCAGGAGCTGATCCCAGGTGTGTAGCTGGAAGCTGTCGGTGTATGTATTGGTAAGGTGCTTGGCGACTGAATGAAATGAAATGCATCCAATATCAACCCTGTGTGCTGACAAAGGTGGTTGTTTCTCAGCAGAGTTTTGTACAATGGCGCCGACTTGACACATTGTGTTCTCGTATAAGATGTAAGTGGCTTCAGGTTGAGTTGTGATTTTGAAGCATAGTTGTGGTCAGAGACAGATGGATACTCCCAGTGTGTTTCTGCATCACAGTTAAGGGGGATGTGGATGTAATCATCCTCACAGTTGTCCACTGCATCACTGATGCTCATTGATGCATCTGTGGAAATAATATAACCATACACATATTTTTACATTAGTACTATAAATACATCAAGAGAATTAATATATGATGGCGCCCATACTTTAACAAAACTGTGTGTGTGAGAGAGATGCATTAATAACGAAACAGTATACACAATCTCTAACTCTAGTGTTAATATGTAGGTCAACATCTTAATGAGAGATAGCTAGCTGGCCTGCTATCATCCGCAATCTCTGTAACTAACAGGAATAATGTAAGCTATTGTAAAACTCTATAATGTACCATAATACTATCGTAAATATGTACCATTGTACTATCGTAAATAAGAAATATTTAGGTGGCAATAGTAATAATGCAAGATTTGTTGTTAACTGCTCGTTACTGATCTCAAATGTATTCATAGAACGGACTTCACAAATCTAACTTTAGGCTAAAGGCTAGCTAAGTTAGCTTACCTGAATTTGACAACCTGTTCAGCACCCGGCGTGACTTCTTTACTGGAACATCGTAGCCAAGCCATTTATCGGGGTAAGGGTGTTCGTCAGTCAGCTTCCCGTCCATGAAATGGTACGAACACATATAAGGGCGCTTGGTGGGCACTTCAAGTTTAGCGCCTTCAGCCATTGCCTCAGGTGCTCCTCGTCTTAAGGTGGTGGGTGAAAATTGTAAAGTGCACCGCAACACCAATGGTAAGCAAGCCCTATGAGCAAGACCAACCCACTAATTAGCGTTTTTGGTGTTCTGTCCCCGACTGGAGCTGTCCCCGGAAATGTCCCCGTTTTATAGCTCGTTCAAAACAACCCGCAAATACATTGCAAAAAAAGCCTGACCAGCATACAGCAGCCTGCTGGTCAACTCCTGCTGGTTATCGGAGCAATTGTGTAGTGATTATGTTCACCAACAGAGGGGGCTGTGTGCAGCTACACTTGGTCGCGCGTAGTAACAAGCTAGTAACATACTAACCATTCATGTTAAATTAAAGTAATATTGTTTGTATTTTTTATAACAGGGCCTCAACAGGGTGCAGGATTGTTTTGCATAATTTTAAACGTCCACAAAAGTTCTGCAGTCACAGCAATTTCCACACACACGTCTTAACCATATCACGTGGTGAAGGTACACTCAGATATAAATAAAATAAAATAAAATAAATAATACACGTGCAACTTACTTTGTGCTTAAAATAAGTATACAATGCAAAATAATAGTTAAAAATAGTTAAAAGTTAACAAACGAGATTTTGGTGATATTTTGACCACTCATATAGGAAATGTCCCTGGTTTCCATTTAAAAAATCTGGTCACCTTATCATACATGACAAAGAAATGTAAAAATAAATATGAAAATAAATTTTAAAATAAATAAATGATAAAATAAATAAAAGAATAAATAAATAAAATTAGAAATCATTAAAACATAAAAGCAGAAAATAATAAATTAAGGGGGGAAAATGAACTTTATTAAAAATGAATCATATTTATTTTATCAAGTCGTTTATTCATTTATTTATTTTCCTATTATCACATTTATTTACCTATTTATCTATTTACTCATTTATATATTTATTTATTTATTTTTAATTTCTGCAGGTTTGGTCCTCCATAGTCTCGTTTCTGAATGAATCAGTGTTTTGAACGAATCGGTAACTGAATCACCAACTCAGACCCTTTTCACAGACTGTGAGGACGCGTTTTAACGGTCATCAATATCGTAAATCCTGCAAAGTTATATATATATATATTTTTTTTTTAAAACGTATGTATATTTATAACATTACACTTAGTATTATATTACCGTTGCATCAAATTACAAAAACATAGTTAACGCTGCTGTGAGGGTGTTTTGGCTGTGGAAGTGATGGTAAAAACTACATCTTTCTCTCTTCCGACTGCCATTATCAATCGCTTTATTTTTTTTCCTCCTTTGAAAGTTGTGAAAACACTATTGTGGAGTTTTTCTTTAACTATTTGAGCAAATGGAAACACAAAAAATATACTGAATTTATTCTCTCATTCACGCTATAGAATTTTACTCAACTATGACTTCCGCTTCTGAGAAACCCGGAAATATGAAAAGGTGTTAAAAAAAAATAAAAATAAAAAAAAACTACAAACATGTCGGATGTGCCAGACCAACGGTTAAAGGGGCTATATAGTAGGAATGAAATAGGTACTGCAGTCCAAATTCAAAATATTGTTTGCCCCGCCCCCTCCTTCAAAGACGCGGGTTGCCAGCTTGAAGACACGCAACAAGAGGGAGCGCAATTGACAATGAAAGCTGAGGAGACTTCCACACTGTAAGCTGAAGAGTTGATTTATCTGTGTTTTAATATGCTGTCGTTCATAAAGATTTTTAGATGGATGCAGAGGCTTTTTAGGTCCGGTAGAATCTGCGATTCTCTGACCCAGTTTGTTTGCTTGTTTCCATGGCTGCAATACACGGTGTTTTCCGCCAACTGGCAACGTGTGATGTCGAAATACTATTGGATAAACTGGCAGCACATGGTTTTTCACAGACCAAAACAAAGACAGACATTCCGACACGGAACGCACATTTCAAAGTAGAATGTCTGGCTGTAGCATTGTTTTTCTGAGAAACAAGTAGGTGAACTTAGCATGTTTCCTAAGTATCTGCAAACATATTGGGGTATTTTTATGCTTTATTAAAGTGAAAATCTTACATATAGCCCCTTTAAGATAAAGGGGTTTGAGTGATTAATAATCCGTATCTAACCTGACGAAAATATGTTTATTAAATGTTATCCACATTACATTTAATCTGCAGCAGCATTGTGAACTTTTATAACGATGCGTTTCGTCATTAACTTTTAAATGCATATGTAAACATGAGCAGAGTGCTTCTCATGAAAGACCCATGACTGGAAGATCAACGTGCGACTACATTTCTCTCCGAAATGGTAGGAAATTAAATTTAATTGTATGTGGAGAATTTTAACTGTGACAAGATGATTGACAGGGCAGTTTAAACGGTTACAGGTTTCGTAACTAAGCGACAGAACGTAAGAACGAAAGAGCGGCTGTCTGGAGCGCGAAAATACTTACAAACGGAGTGATTCCAACAGTAAACAGTTCCAATGCCAGCTTACTTGGAAAAACGTTTAATAATAATAGAAAAAGCACAAATATTTCTGGCAGATGAAAATACACACAAAAAAGTTGTTGGGCTTTGGTTTTAACGGCCATCTTATTTCATCATTCATAAACAGGAAAAAAATGAGACTGTGAGAAAATAAATGTTTTATTCACAGTTATTCACACAATAAAATAATCATACCTGCAACACAACCTTTCAGACTTCTTACAGATCATGCTAATACCCATTTCACAAGGGCCAAAAGTGCAAACTTGTGCTCAGTATAATGCATATACTGTAGGCTGACTTAATATAAAATTAATATAAAACAGTTAAAACAAATATGAGTAGATACTGCCAACAATTAGAGAACTTGAGTAGTTTTGAAAGCCACAAGCTTTAACAGAAGTAAGGTTATGTGTAGTGACTATAATAAGTACGATACAGAAACCTCAGTGGTCATATTGTAAAAACGGATACAAATCCGTCATTGCTGGTTTCTCTGCTCATTTTAAGGCATAATTTCCTGCTGACATTACATTAAAATTGTGTAAGGGTAAGAAATGCTTTCTTTCTTTTTTCCCCATAATAATATATTGAAAAACAATTTGGCTGGATCCAGAGATCTGTCAATTTGTTAGTTGTTAATAGTGACAGCAAAATTACATATAAAGTTTATGTGCTCTGCTATGGTCCTCAATCAGTCAGCAGCAGTAGTTGCTGGGAGTCCTCAGGCACGGCCCGGTTTAAGATAGAGTACCATGGAGCTCCAGCCGCGGGAGGAGAAGAGGGCGATGGTGTGGGAGGAGCAGTTGTCTTCAATCCAAGAGCTGCACCACTGGTCAGACCCACCCTCTCTTTTAAGATCTGAGAGGATACAACACTTTATATGATATGGAGCAGTCACAATCATAACATTTTGGCTGTTTTTTTTTTTACCCAAAAATGACATTTCTGTCATTAATTACTCAAACCTGTAAGACTTTCGTTCATCTTTGGAACACAAATTAGGATATTTTTGATTAAATCCAAAAGCTTTCTGACCTCCCTATATACAGCAACGCAATTACCACTTTCAAGGCCCAGAAAGGTAGTAAAGACATCGTTAAAATAGTCAACGTGACTACAGTGGTTGAACCTTAATGTTATAAAGTGACAAGAATACTTTTTGTGTGCAAAAACAAAACAAAAAGAACGACTTTGTTCAACAATTTCTTCTCTTCCCTGTCATTCTCCTATGCTGTTTACGCTGTATAGACAGAGCAGCGCTTCCAGGTTCTATGTCGGAACGGCTGCTCATTATTGGCCAGCTCCTGCGTCAGCATCACACGCATGCATTGTGCTGCTCATGTGAACAGCGTCGGCCAATACTGAGTTGGCGTTCTGACGTAGAACACAGAAGAGCTGCACTGTGTCTACAACATAAACAGTGTAGGAAACTGACAGGGAAGAGACAAATTTGTTGAATAAAGTCGCTATTTTTGTTTTGTTTTTGCACACAAAAAGTATTCTCGTCGCTTCATAATATTAAGGTTGAACCACTGAATCACATGGACTATTTTAACAATGTCTTTTCTAATTTTCTGGGCCTTGAAAGTGGTATTTAAATTGCTGTCCTTGGAGAAGTCAGAGAGCTCTCGGATTTCATCAAAAAAATATCTTAATTTGTGTTCCGAAGATGAACGAAGGTGTGGAACGACATGAGGGTGAGTAATTAATGACAGAATTTTAATCTCTGGGTGAACTAACCCTTTAAGAAATAAACCGTTTTTGTGAAAAGTCATCTGAATTGTGTACGTTCACAGGAGTTTAAGACTGTACTGATGATAGTTTTCTATAAAAACTATGTATGATGCAGGCCGTCTAACACCATTATGGTATCGGTACTTAAAGTACACAAAGAAAAGTTATGCTAACGTTAGCTAAAGAAACATAAATGTTCTTATTATTATTCTTTATTAAAAGGCATTGAAAGAACTATGAATGCACCTTTAAGGTGGTTCAATTAAAACCACAAGACATAAAAATGTGCATTTTATGGCATTATTATTTTAACTTAGAACTCCCTTAGAACTTCAATCACATATTGAATATCACTATGTGATTGAAATTGTGTACAATAATCATTGTTATCTCAAATAATAGGACATGACAGTTTAACTACACACTGCACAAATGATGCTTTGGTCTACTGCATAGTATCATGAATTATTTAAATCCAGAAAGCACTAACCTGCCGAAGTCTGTCCTCGTACCGCTGATCCGGCTCTAAAGGTTGTTTGTCTGGGACTGGCACTTTCCAGCGGTTCATTTCTGCCCTCAACTCTGTACCATCTAATAGTACCACAGGATCCAGTGCATTGGTGTTTATCAGCTCCACCAGACACTCTTTATAATGTAATCTAAAAGTGAGCATAACATTTAAGAAAATCTATGGGTTTGCTGTATTTATGAAAGAACATATTTCACTGAATGATAAACGATTATCAAAGCAAGTGCTCCTTACGTGCAGTAACCATTGTACTCTGGGAAAGCTTGTCGTCCACATGGCTCCTCTTTCACAGCTCCTGTTTCTTGGAACTCCATTACACCACAAATGCCTACAAGGACCACAATTGAATATGCACCAAAATGTGACATCTGAACATATGATATTCACATGTAGGCTTATATCAAACCAAAAGATGTACCTTTAGACTGTCTCCTCACTGAATCTTTGGGGCTGAACATGAGGGGATGCGATATCCCATAGTGCTGAAAAGATAAATAAATGTAGCTTAGCCAATTTTAACTGTGGCAGGGTATGAGGCCCCGATAAACTCTCAGTGAAGTTTTTTTTCATTCTTCGCTTAGGGGTAAAAAGAAGTTTAAAATACATGAACAACAGTATACTGTTGGCAAACATCCCAACAAAAAAATAAACACAACAAAAATGACAGCAGTGAGAAAACAGCAGTTAAGAAAGCATCTGATCATAGTGACATGTATTGCTTTAACGCAAGCAGCTTTACAGTACTAAACATGAAAACTAGTGTCAGTGTCTCTTTCAGTTAGAATTACAACTTAATTTTCTACTATAAAGCAGTGTTTTCATGTTTACTTGCGTCTGACCTTGAAGGACTGAACAGAAGAAATGAACTGGAGAATATTTCCACATCAGAGAAGGTGGAGCTTCAGAGCGCACCTACCTGTTATGTAATCGCTATAAACCAATGGTAGTTCGAAGACATTTACCAGCTTCGGTGAGCTGTTTTAAACTTCATTTTGACCTGATTTTGATCAAAATTACATCACAGCAGTTTGCTCTTTGATTTCGCTTTAAGTAGGGGCCTTTATGCTAGATTACAGTAGAGATGTCTGTCACCTGCAGCAGGGTCCGTAGTCTCGGGACACTCCAGTCTCTCAGATGATATAGGCAGTTTCGAGGATGGTGAGCATGTAACCCTTTAGCTGTGCACTCGATAGAAAAATTACAGGCCTGCAAGGACAACAGATGCTAATTAATTGATACAGAGCTCTGTGGCAACTAAACTGACAACTGCTGTAAGAACTAAACTTACAGAGCCTTGTTTAAATGGCTGACTGCAGCCTCCACAGAATTCATGCTGGCACTGAGTGCATCTGAAATGCAGACAGCCTCCTCTAGCCAGGAAGAAGCGAAATTTGCATTTTGGACAGTCTGAAAGGGGCATGGAGAACGTTACAACCTTGGAAAGTTCCAACAAGAAACTTTGCACCAAGAACCTTCATTGAGAGTTATTGTTTTACCTATTTTGTTCCTGCTGAGGAGCTGCTCCAGCCTTGAGTTTTGGTACTCGGGGCTATTGAGCTGCTCCCACTCTTTGAACTTCTCACACGAGATTCCTTCATGCTGTGGAGCCCACTAGAAAACAAGCATCCAGATCAACAGCATCCATAAATATGAGATCACAAGTACCATCACAATGCAGGGACTCAACAGAAAGAATTGTTTAGTTCAGATTTTTACTTGTTCTGGCTAAAATTTTAAGTAGCCCAATTCAACATTTTATTTCTAGAAATTTTTATATAAACATTTATATTTATAGTAATATTTATTTATATATGCACTATTGTTTAAAAGATTATATATGCACTACCATTCAAAAACATAGTAATACTGTGAAATATTAATACATTTTAATAGATAAATGTTTTTCAGTCTCTAATATTCACCAAGGCTCTATTTATTTAATCAAAAATACAGTAAAAACAGTATTATTGTGAAATATTTGTACAATTTAAAATAATAGTTTTCTACTTTAATATGTTTTAAAATGTAATTTATTCCTGTGATGCAAAGCTGAATCTTCATCAGCCGTTACTCCAGTCTTTAATGTCACATGATCCATCATCCTTATATGCTGATTTCATTCTTTAAGAAACATTACTTATTATCATCAATTTTTAGAACACTTTTTTTTTTCTTGCTGAATAAAAGCATCCATTTCTTTAAAAACCATGGAGGTTACTGAGGTTTTTTTATGTGTTCCTTTATAAGGTGATGTGTCATAGAAGCCAGTGAATTTGCACAGGCAATAAGGAGGACGCAGACAAGAATAAGGTTTTCTTGTACAGTTTTTCCAAGTTTTGCTTATATAGAGCTGTCACCATGAGAATTGTGAAATATCTAAAGTGACGTAAAAGTTGCATGAATGTTCAGACTGTGGTCGCATTGCAAAACATCAGACCTGCATCTGATTTAGGACACATATGGAAGTGGCCCAAATCAGAATCGAACAGATCAGATTCCATGTGGTTTGTGCTGTTCACACTGTTATGGGAAAAAAAAAAAAAACAGATCTGAGTCATATTGTATATGAGCAAAACAAAAAATAAAAAAATCAGATTTGGGCCACTTTTGCCTGCAGTCTGAACATAGCCTAAGGCATATGATGCAAATCATTACATTGTGGTTTGTAAAAGCAGAACCTACCGGCCTTTTACATTTAAAGCATGTGCTTTTCCCACAGCTGGGGCAGTCCATCCTCAGCCTGTCTGCTTCATGAAGGAGCCCAAAGCAACACTAAAAAACAGTGACAACTTTACAAAAATATAAACAGACATAAGTTGCTATCATGGTCAGACCTGACATTATACAGCACAAACAAATCTGTAAATGATGGAACTTACATGTGCACACCAGCGGAAGTTGGGCATTTCCTGCAGTGCCTGGTCTCTGAGCTTCCTCTGGAAGAGCTCGTGGATCTGGGGGTCTAAATAATACCTGATCTACACATACAAAAACCTTTACAGTTAGTCATATTCTATATTCAGTTTCATATGGTCTATATTTCAATTACAAGGTAAAAAAAAAACTTCACTTCATGTTAAAGGACCAAAAAAGGTTTTTTGGAGCTCCACACCTGTGTGTCGAGTAGACTGAAGTACTCCATAGACTCTTCCCTGCGGCCTCCTCGTACATCGGGAAGATTACAGAGGGGACACACAGCATATACTATATTCTTCTCCTTAATGACAGAGGAGAAGTACTTCTTAAAACAGCTCTCACAGAATGTGCAAGAGCAGTGTGTCATGGTGACCATCTGAAGAGGAAAAGAAGAGGCAGATACAACATTTAGGACTATAAGAGATATATCCCACAGTGTATTGTCCACGTGTGTAAAATAACATGATATAACTAATATCAGGGCTCAACAATAAGGATGGCTGGAACTCTTAGGGCCAGAGTGAGAGAGTTTCATGCTAAAAATAAAATTTAATGTCCCTGTAAAATTAAGCCCTGAATATGGATTAATCATAATAATTTAATTATATTATTATTAAATATTATAATAATCATAGTAATATGATTATTACAATAATAGGTATTTATGGAATAATAAATATATACTTGACCATTTAAAAGTTTCAAAAGTCTCTTATGCTCACTAAAGCTGCTTTTTTAAAATTGAAAATACAGTAAAAACAATAATATTGTGACATATTTAAAAACAACTCTAATATTTTAAAATGTAATTTATTCCTGTGATGGCAAAGCCGAATTTTCAGCATCATTACTCCAGTCTTCATGATCCTTCAGAAATCATTCTAATATGCTGATTTGGTGCTCAATCAGTTATTATTATCAATGTTGAAAACAATTGTGTTGCTTAATATTTTTGAAGAACCCTAATGCATTTTTTCAGGATTCTTTGATGAATAGAAAGTTCAAAAGACCAGCATTTATTTGAAATATAAATCTTTTGTAACATTATAAATGTATTTACTGTCAGTTCTGATCAATTTAATGCATCCTTGCTTAATAAAAGTATTCATTTATTAAAAAATGAAATTTCTTACTTTTTGAACAGTAGTGTATTAAAGGGATAGTTCACCCAAAAATGAACATTTCTGTCCATGGAGGGACAGAAAGCTCTCAGATTTGATCAAAAAGATCTTCATTTGTGACCCTGGACCACAAAGCCAGTCATAAGGGTCAATTTTTTGAAATTGAGATTTATACATCATCTGAAAGCTGAATAAATAAGGTTCCCCATTGATGTATAGTTTGTTAGGATAGGACAATATTTAACAGAGATACAACTGTTTAAAAATCTGGAATCTGAGGGTGCAAAGAAATCGAAATATTGAGAAAATCACCTTTAAATTTGTCGAAATGAAGTCCTTAGCAATGCATATCCACTCACAAAAATACATTTTTGATATATTTACGGTAGATAATTTACAAAACATCTTAATGGAACATGATCTTTACTTGATTTTTGGCATAAAAGAAAAATAAATAATTTTGACCCATACAATGCATTGTTGGCTATTGCTACAAATATACCCGTGCGACTTATGACTGGTTTTGTGGTCCAGGGTCACATTTGTATTCCGAAGATAAAAGTTTTGGAACAACATGAGGGTGAGTAACTGATGACAGAATTTTCATCTTTGGGTGAACTATCCCTTTAATTATTATTAAATATCAATAATAATCATAAAATGCATAATGATAATTTGGTAAATAACAATTTCAAGGTGGCTCCATATTTTCAGGTTAAAAAACAATTCATTTATTCTCACCCTGTTGAAGGAAACTTGCTCCTGGCATATAGGGCAATCATGGCAGAGATATTTTAGAGCAGAAGGGAGGTCTCGGCATGACTGCACTGCTTCCAGTACATCTGTGGAGCTGAAACTGCACCCCTCCAGACTCAAGATGCTCTTAAACATTTCAGCTTTCTCACCTTGGACACCACCTGGGATCTGACAGTAGGTTCTTTGTGTAATGCAATTCTGTACAAAGTGGGTGAGTAAAAAATAGGTGAAAGGGCTATGTTGATTTCTCTTCTTACCTCCATGTCCTCAAACTTCTTCAGCTGAATAAGAAATCGCTGCTCGTTAATGGTAATCACCCTGTCAGGCTGCCTCAGAACATGCTCTGCATCTGGGAAAACACAAAAATGAACATTAAAACTTTTAATTGAAAAAGTAACTTTTTGTTTAGTGGAGGCTACCAGTTGGAGGTGTCTCATAGTACCTCTCTGATTTCTAAAGAGCACCCAGGCCTGGTCTGGCTGTGCTGCAGGGTATTTGACATCCAGAACTTCTCCTCCCGCATTCTGCTTCCTCTGGAAGTAGATGGTGAGCTTGTTCTTCATTTTGGTGGGAGAGATGCCCGCAGGAAGACTGCTCACCACCACCTTGTGATGGTTGTCCACTAATCCTGGGTGAACCCTGGGACTACCACCCCAATCCTGCCATGCTCCTCCAGCATGAAGAACGTCTTCATGAGAAAATTAAGGTCTATTTTAATTCAGTGTAACATCAGTATTATTTTATACAATAGTTTGTAAGAGGCACCAGTACAAACTGGAACAACGTTACAATCACATGTTACGCTGATTCAATATGTATGTTGTATATTCAGAATATGAATGTCCTGCAACCGTACAGTTCAAGCTCAATTATAATCCAGTGAAACTGCGTGACGATTCCTGTGTTGATGTATTTCCGAGTGAAACAAGATTTGGGTGGGATGTATTGAAGATACTTTAGAGCCTTGAATCTTGATTTGCTACTTTCTTGTCAGCGGAAGATGGTACAGAGTGCAAAAGCCTGGTTCCAGAAGTAAAAATCCTATTCACTTTCTCAACAGCCAATCGACATTTAACAATAACTTATATACTGTTATAGATAGACCTACTATGAGCTACGATGTTGTTTTGTCCACATTATCATAAGCCATTAGGCCACACACACACACACACACACATTTACACATATATACAGAGATGGGCAATATTTATGATACATGTATTTCAAATATAAAATACTTCAAATATCAAAATACTTTAGTGTTTTGTATTTTTGTAGTTTTAAAATACTGTAAATCTTCTTGTAAGAAGTCTACATGATGACATAATAAAAATGCAGCCTCTGATTGGTGCCTACTCAGTAGTTTGCCGAGACATGTTGAGATCAGAACAGAAAATGTATCCATATGGAAGATTGTGGTCAAGGTAAGAAACGTGCAGGTTGCCAGCTTTCCATCAATGTTTTTGCATAAATTGCTATAATTTTTAACAGTTCATGTTAAAGGTGCGATATGTAAAAATTTTGCAGTAAAATATCCAAAAACCACTAGACCAGTGTTATATATTTTGTTCACTTGAGTACTTACAATATCCCAACTATTTGTAAATCGTGAGAAAATTGCCATTTTATCCAAGGCTCCGGGACGTGTGAGTCGTCGCCTGTCAATTGCATCATACCCGCGTTACCCTCGGTTTCCGGTTTTATTTTGTAGAAACCATGGAAACACCAAAGACGCTTTAATATTTACATGTTTTGATATATTTATAGAAAACAAATTATTGTTATATAGCTCAACATGTTTAGTCTTATTGTTTAAATCTAATTTTCTTGATTTTCTGCGTGTACCATGCTTTACCATGCCTTACCATGCCTTAGAGAAAAGCACGATTTTGTCAAGTACAAACCCAAATCCAAAAAAGTTGGGACACTGTACAAATTGTGAATAAAAAAGAAATGCAATAATTTACAAATCTCATGAACTTATATTTTATTTATATTTTATTCACAATAGAATATAGATAACATATCAAATGTTGAAATGTCATGCCAAATATTGGCTTATTTTGGAATTCATGAAAGCTACACATTCCAAAAAAGTTGGGACAGGTAGCAGTAAGAGGCCGGAAAAGTTAAAGGTACATATAAGGAACAGCTGGAGGACCAATTTGCAACTTATTAGGTCAACTGGCAACATGATTGGGTATAAAAAGAGCCTCTCAGAGTGGCAGTGTCTCTCAGAAGTCAAGATGGGCAGAGGATCACCAATTCCCCCAATGCTGCGGCGAAAAATAGTGGAGCAATATCAGAAAGGAGTTTCTCAGAGAAAAATTGCAAAGAGTTTGAAGTTATTATCATCTACAGTGCATAATATCATCCAAAGATTCAGAGAATCTGGAACAATCTCTGTGCGTAAGGGTCAAGGCCGGAAAACCATACTGGATGCCCGTGATCTTCGGGCCCTTAGACGGCACTGCATCACATACAGGAATGCTACTGTAATGGAAATCACAACATGGGCTCAGGAATACTTCCAGAAAACATTGTCGATGAACACAATCCACCGTGCCATTCGCCGTTGCCGGCTAAAACTCTATAGGTCAAAAAAGAGCCATATCTAAACATGATCCAGAAGCACAGACGTTTTCTCTGGGCCAAGGCTCATCTAAAATGGACTGTGGCAAAGTGGAAAACTGTTCTGTGGTCAGACGAATCAAAATTTGAAGTTCTTTTTGGAAAACTGGGACGCCATGTCATCCGGACTAAAGAGGACAAGGACAAGGACAAAGTTGTTATCAGCGCTCAGTTCAGAAGCCTGCATCTCTGATGGTATGGGGTTGCATGAGTGCGTGTGGCATGGGCAGCTTACACATCTGGAAAGGCACCATCAATGCTGAAAGGTATATCCAAGTTCTAGAACAACATATGCTCCCATCCAGACGTCGTCTCTTTCAGGGAAGACCTTGCATTTTCCAACACGACAATGCCAGACCACATACTGCATCAATTACAACATCATGGCTGCGTAGAAGAAGGATCCGGGTACTGAAATGGCCAGCCTGCAGTCCAGATCTTTCACCCATAGAAAACATTTGGTGCATCATAAAGAGGAAGATGCGACAAAGAAAATCTAAGACAGTTGAACAACTAGAAGCCTGTATTAGACAAGAATGGGACAACATTCCTATTACTAAACTTGAGCAACTTGTCTCCTCAGTCCCCAGATGTTTGCAGACTGTTATAAATAGAAGAGGGGATGCCACACAGTGGTAAACATGGCCTTGTCTCAACTTTTTTGAAATGTGTTGATGCCATGAAATTTAAAATCAACTTATTATTCCCTTAAAATGATACATTTTCTCAGTTTAAACATTTGATATGTCATCTATGTTGTATTCTGAATAAAATATTGAAATTTGAAATTTCCACATCATTGCATTCTGTTTTTATTCACAATTTGTAGTGTCCCAACTTTTTTGGAATCGGGTTTGTAGTTAACATAGCATAATCAGATGCAGCTTTATTTTTAGTAACAGTAATACAGCATTTTCTCCATCATAGAATAAGTTTTAAAATTAACTGCATGCCATTTATCAACACAAGCATCCAACATTTAATATAATATTCTAAAATTGATCTAGCTTACTGCAGTGTGCAACAAGTGTCTCACAGCAGCCACCGAGCGAACGCACAGAGTAACATTAATAACATTTTCACCACACTCAAATGTATCTAATATGATAAACAGAGCTGCGTTACCTCATACGCTTGACCGGAAAAGCGAAAGCAGCGTAGTTTTAAGAGTAAACTTGCACAAAAAGACACAAAACTCTAATATTGACTTCTTGAGGTCTATAAAAACAGTTAAATGACGTGTTATTTACCTTTCTCCCTGTTGCTGAACTGGTACATGTTGACAACTCTTTGTAACTGAAGGCTTTTGAACATGTCGTCTATGTCATCTAAATTAGAAGTACTGTTGGTGGGAGCTGAAGCAGAGATATTCTTTAATTAATTCAAACATTTACAAAGGGTGTTTTAAACCCTGTATAAAATAAATAAAAAATAAATAAATAAATAAATAAAATAAAAAAAAACAGTGTATGCTTGGTTAGGTATGTTTTGCAGCATGGAAGCTGGTTTGAGCTGGTTTAAGATGGTCCTAAACTGGTTATAAGCTGGTCCTGAGCTGGAGCTAGTTGCTTAGGACCATCTTAGGACCAACACTTGACCAGCTTAAACCAGCTCAAACCAGCTGCCATGCTTCAAAACATACGTAACCAGCATATGTTTTTCAACACAGAAATATCAATGTTGAATAATTTTCAAAAAAAACATATTACCTGAGGCAGGAGAAATGAATGGGTTTGTTTGGTGGTTGGTCTCCAAAGCTTGTGCACCAAATGTGATACCAAAATCCAGCAACTCTTGCGTGTATGATCTCCTTACCCCACTCATCTCTGTTTCACTGGCTTGATTCAGGTTCGTCTGGGACTTTGTACCCTTGGGTAGGACTGGTAAAGGAAACCTTACAGTTAGCCAGGAATAGAAAATGAAAGTCTGAAACATTAATTCACAACATTAAACCAATAATCTCAGAAGCTGTAATGGATCAGCATGCTGCCTGCTTTCTGCTTTCAAGATGGAGATTTCAGCTTTATTTACCAACCCACTAAAGATCACATGCTCTGACACACTGAACTGTGGTTATCAGATGGGCAATGCAAGTATTAATTCGGCTGTCATTTCGACACATTACAGTGAAACTGCCTTATTTACTGTGAATGACTTGTATATAGCAGAGTTATTATAGTTAACTAAAACCCAAAACTAAAACCACAAAAAAAAAAAAAAAAATGTTGTTACTTGAAATAAAATAAAAGTTTAGCTAGGTGCAGTCATTTTTTTAATTTTCATTAAATTGAACTTGATGTTCTAAAAAATTAATAAAAACAACAGACATATTAGAAAATATTTTTACCAAATTAAAAAAAAAAAAAAAAACTTTAATAGTATCTCAATAATACTAAAATAACACTCGTATATAGAGAGCATAAAAATTAAAAAAAAAACTGAAAATCTGAAGTAGTGAACAATCCATGCAAGACTAATATTCAGCAGAAAAATCAATATTTACTGTTGCTGGCATGCTGAGGCACAGATGAACTGGATGCTCCGTGTTGAGCTGTTGATGTCTTCTGCATTGAACTGCTGCCTGTATGTGGCCAGCTGCGCACAAACAAACAAAAAAAGAAGATTGAAGACAACATCAGTACCGCTGATCATTAAAAAGGTGATAAATTGAGAGACTGAGGCCAAACGCTTTTGATAAGAATGACTAAACTGAAACTCAAAACAAGCACTGACCTGCCATAGGATGAAACAGGATTCGGTTGAACTACCAGTTCAGCCGGCAGGTGTTTTGCTTGACAATGTGGTAAAGGGTTTTGGACAGGATAGGTGGCAAATAGAGGAGTTTCACGCTGAAAGGCAGCAATCATCTCCTCCAGAACTATGGATAAGTTTGACCACCCCTGGAAATCAAACATTTTAAATCAAGAGTGACATATATAAATAATTAACTTTAATTAACTAATAAGTAATGGTGAAATAACTACATAACTGACTTACAATCTTCCAGTTGTTGAGACAGTGAAGAAGAATGCGACCATGGGCATCTACATTGCTGCTTTTAGCATTGATAACCATGGAGGGTGAAGGGCAGACATAACACCTGGGTGGATTTTTGGGATGGGTCTCGTGGATCCAGATGCAAACTGGAATATTGTACTTGGAGCCTTTGTAACAACATAATACATTATGAGTTTCAGTTGGTGAAAAGACAATAGAACAAAGAACAATGTTAACATGGGAAGGGATGAGTTATAGGTTATAGTAAAGCTTCTGAAACCAGTTACCTTCGTATGTAACAGGAACGGTACCACCCAAATAAACCAACTTCTTTTTATCATTGTTGGGATAGACTGTTAAAAGAGAAGATAACCGAACTCAGGAAATATGCACAGTAAGCCAAAATTCTACATAGCTGTTATACACTTGTTTTTAAAGGATTATTTCATTTCTGAATGAAAATTTCCTGATAATTTACTCACCCCCATGTCATCCAAGATGTTCATGTCTTTCTTTCTTCAGTTGAAAAGAAATTAAGGTTTTTGAGGAAAACATTCCAGGATTATTCCCCATATAGTGGACTTCAGTGGGGTTCACTGGTTGAAGGTCCAAATTGCAGTTTCAGTGCAGCTTCAAAGGTCTCTATGCGATCCCAGCTGAGGAATAAGGGTCTTAGCGAAAAGATTCTGTCATTTTCTAAAAAAATAAATAAAAATGTATATATATTTTAACCACAAACGCTCATCTTGCACTAGCTCTGTGATCCCCACGCATGACGTAATCACGTTACAAAGGTCACGCATGACGTAGACGGAAATACCGATCCAGTGTCTACAAAGCAAACGTCCAAAGATTAAGCCAAACACCCTTTACAATACAAAGTAAAACAGCAGTATCGGATGATTTTGAAGTTTTTCGCCCTACTGCGGTACCTCCGCATGATCTTTCAACATAATGCGTGGCGCATTGCAGAGCAGTGCAAGACGAGACCCTTATTCCTCATCTGGGATCGCATAGAGCCCTTTGAAGCTGCACTATAACTGCAATTTGGACCTTCAACCAGTGAACCCCACTGAAGTCCACTATATAGAGAAAAATCCTGAAATGTTTTTCCTCAAAAACCTTAATTTCTTTTCAACTGAAGAAAGAAAGACATGAACATCTTGGATAACATGGGGGTGAGTAAATTATCAGGAAATTTTAATTCTGAAGTGAACTAATCCTTTAAAATAGTTATCGAATTATATAGGAGAAGACAGAAACAATCTGTACAATCTGTACTCCAGTGAATATTTCTCATTGAACGTTTACTTTCAATAGTCAATTTCTGTATAGGCAGAGACCTTAAAGAGATAGTTTACCCAAAAATGAAAATTCTGTCATCAATTGCTCACCCTCTAGATCTTCCAAACCTGTATGAATTTCTTTCTTCTGTTCTGCTAAACACAAAAGAAGATATTTTGAAGAATATGGGTAACCAAACAGTTGATGGGCCCCATTGACTTCCATAGTATGAAAAATAAACTTATGTAAAAATATGAAAATTCATTATATATATATATATATATATATATATATATATATCCATTTTCATTTTAGTTTAAGCTTTAGTAACTGTTGCTTTTTGTGAGTACAATGACAGAATTTTCATTTTTGGCTGAACTAACTCTTTAACTATAATACCCCTGCTACACGTTGATAAAGATCTGTTGTTAGACCACTGGGCTTTAAAAGATCAACTTACAATAATAGTCCACGTATAGTTGCAGGTTTGGGAAATCTGCCGACACATCTTTGACGTCATCAAGAACATCGTCTGGGTAGCAGTAATTACACTATTGGGAAAATGTCAAGATAGTGATCAGTAAACAAGAGGATCCTAATGCACCACAAAATCAGCAAGACAAGTTTCACTAATAAAAAATTACTATGGTAACCAATACCATAGTTACGACAGCCATAGTTTTAACAACAAAAGTGGTAATCTGGTATTTAATCACCACTGTCAAACGCAAAGTAAACAACATGACAGGAGATTCTGAAAGGAGATCCCTAAAGGAGTTTATCATGATATCTGACAGGACAGCTGCTCATATTGAAATATCTAGTTCAGAATATCATTTGGCTTAGTTTTAATCTTGATGCAATACCGGTAATTAGCTTGCTAGCTCACTAACCCTTACAATATGGTAAACCATAGCTGCCTCGCTAGTGTTGACAGTAAACCTACCTCGAGAAGTGTTTGAAAATTCAGATCGGCTGTAACGCGCGACATCCTCTAACTGCACGAGCACCGCTCATGCATTCAGCGTCAAGTAATATTAAAATCAGAACGGGAAATCATATCTGTTGCTTCTTCCATCGCTCAAGTTTACATATCATTCAGCCAGTTTTGGTTTCTTTTGCCCGTGAACGTCACTACGCCTCGTTGATACCGAAAGTTAAAATCTGGCAGTAGTTGTCTGCCATATTGAGTGTGGCAAAATGTCGCTGTTCGAGTTTTTCTTTTGTTTTATGTTATTCCGCTATTTGTTTTTCATCAGTGATTCAGCCAAACTGAATTTGTGTTCTAGATAATGACACGGAGATAGAGGCAAAAGTCAAGCTCAAATTTAAAAGGTATTCCTGTTTGTCGAGCCTCAAACAACGTAAACAACGTCCTTGTAGAAGTACCACTGGATGTCAGTATAACACATAAAATCTCTGAGGGCACTGCACTGCGCTGCATCCTAATACACAGAGAGAAAGAACAGGTCAACTTTTATTTACTGAGCAGTTTAGAGTATGTAGGTTTTTCCATGTTTCTGGGTCATTTTAGAATGATTTGTAGACTTTTAAGCAACTGTTTTTTTTTTATTTTTATATCTCTCTTAAATATAATGACGATATATCATAACGACGAAAAATAAATATATTTTAATCTCCTCTTATAAATATCGCAATGCTGACAAAAAGTCGTGATACAAAATAGGTATTTTTAATTGAACCTCTTCCTCCTGTCAGGACAAGGCAGACAGTAATGTTTATTTAAAATATATGTTTACCCTAGTGAAAAAAATATACTAAAATGTATTTGAAATACATTTATTTTGTGCTAAGTATTTTACGAGGTGTTTAATTCGTACGAATTCATACGTTTTTTTTTGCTAAATCGTATGTATTTTACGAGATGACAAATTCGTATGAATTCATACGAATGACCTACCCCAAACCCCGCCCCTAAACCTAACCATCACTGGGGTTTAGATAAATCGTACGAATTCGTACGAGTGAGGTCGTATGAATTCATACGAATTAGCCACCTCGTAAAATACGTCGTGAGATAGTGTTGCACAAAATACATTTACATATTTATGTGCTTCATAAAAAAAACCTGCATTTGTACTTTTGGTATACTAAACTGGCATACTTAAAGTCTGCTGAATTGGAACAACTAATTTTGTACTTAATGCACTTTAATTGTGCGGAAGTAGTGCTGAGGTACAACTAAAGATATACTTAAGTATATTTGTGCTAAAGTGGAACTATTGCAAGTATACTTTAAGTACACTTTAAATATCTTGCATTTAAAGACTGATGTTATACAGAGATCATATAATCCTTATTAATAGTGATATTAAAACACATTTAGGCATAATATTAAGAAATGTGCAGTGTGCAACAAAGAAATACTCAGAATAAAGATTAATTATATTTTTATATCAGTAAGTCTTAAGTGATATGTCAATAAAAATGTGAATTGATTTGAAGTATACATAGTATGAAATAAATGTATTCAATATAATCTATACAATCTATATATTCAAATTTATATGAAAGTTTTGTGGTTTATTATGGTGAGTTATGTAATGCGAATGGTACATCTTCTATTTTAAAACTTATGACAGGTAAAGTTGTAGGATCAAGAATCAATGAATATCATGCCTTTTAAAAGCATGTCATTGTATTTCCAAACTAATATTCCTTCATAAAAACTGTATTATGAGAAAGAAAAAATCTGATTCCCTGGGCATCTCATGGTTTTTTTAGTGACAGACGGCATCCAGAATTTAAGCTCCATGTAGTCTGCCGAAACAATCTTGCACTATCCTACTGAGATAACACGGACTAATTTTCTGACTTATTTCCCATCCTCCAAGTTCATTTTTTTCTGAACCCATGAGGTGACCAGAACACAGGACTGAGTGGGTGGACAGACAGGCCACAGAAAGAACAGTGATTTATGATGGAAAGGTAGAGATAAGAGAAGCAGTGAAACGAATGTAGTTGTCACTCAATTGTGATGGCATGACCCGGGTTTCTACTGATGACAATGTCTACCTGCCATGTGTGATTATGCTATAGTGTGAAGGTGACCCCCAAGAGTAGGCTATATGAGCAAGTCTGCTAGAAGAAAGTGGGCCAATACATTGGGGAAATAGACATTCTGTTAGATGTTATCTTTTGATTTTCAATACCCTATAATTTAAACCTCCTGTTCTTTTAGTTATTCCACCAGATGTTTTAAATATAGGCTAAATGTCTATATGACCATAAACATTCATTGTATAAACCCTGTTCTTACGCTTTGGTATACTTAATTCTGATTTGTAAATCGCAGCATTCAGCTGTCGAATATTTCCTAATATTTGCATTGTCCATAGTGCTTTATCCACCTTATTTTTCAACACGCAAGTAAGCTTTTTCCTGAGAATGTGTGAGATTTAAGATTCATTAGCCACTAGGTAAATAACTAGAAGAGCAGCACAGTGCAGTAAACAATAAAATTTGCACAACAAACCAGTGTGTTTATGAATATGATAATAAATGTGCAATATCACATGAGTAGCCGTGCGATATGGCTGTATATCAGCACGGCTTTGATTCGGCCGTAGGTAAACACTTCGACAACACAAGTGTGTAAATAAATTAGAAATAACAACAAAGTGTCTTTAAAACCCTCTTTAGTGCACAACTACTTCCTTCTGCCACAGATTCAAATTTCAAGTTGACAGTTTGACCAAGCCTCCGTTACTATTTCTAAAACGTCACTTTAGAACTAGCAAAGGAATGTTGAGTCCCTCTATTGAAACTCATTGTATTTTGTACAGTATTAGAGAGAGAGAGAAAGAGAGAGAGATCGCCTGAGCGAATATCAGACACAGGTAATTTAAAAGTCTCTTGTGACTGACTCATTCACTCATAAAGTTTGCCGCCATAATGGCGTATTAATGTAACTGTCACTCAATCCATATTACGCACTAATGGACCTTTTCTCAATACCAAATACAACATATTATTTATATAAAATAATATTTATTGAACAACAATATCTAAATTAACAACAATAGCCATAATAAATGACAATAGGAAATAAACACAATTGTACAGTTCAGTCAAAAGTACAAAACCAGTGCTCTACAGGATATAGCTTTAAATATAGCATTAATATTAAATTATTACATTTAACATAGCTCAATTTGATTTGTTCAGGAATAAGTAATAGATTAATAAGACCAAAGATTGCCCGTTTTATGTACCCAAAATGAATTATATCTAATGTTTAACCACTATAAGAGAGAGCAGCAAATCCCTGAAGAACTGGCCAAGATGAAGCTGTTCTCGGCGGGTACATGAGCACTGAACGGCTGATGACGGCCTTGAGCTCGCATCTCCGAAAACGTCTAAACAAATTGTAAAACACGCGCTATGATTTAATAAGAGTCACATATTTCAGCGCTAAACAACTACATCCTCACCTAAAAAACTCTTAAAACTACAGTTCGTCCTACATCAAGTTTAGTATTTGTAAAAAATACAGTGGATTTGCTTGGCCGCCATAACAGTCGCTTCAAGCGGAGTGATACAAATGGTGAAACGGTTCCTGTGGTGGTAGAATATCACATGGCTAGAAAGATTCGAAAACCAGAACAAACTGTTGTATAAATTAAAATAATATCAAAACAAATACCAAACTGCAAGCAGAATAACAGACTGCTGTTATACAACCAAAATAACTGGAGCAGTCAATCACATTCAAGTTAAAAATCTCACACCATCTTACATCTCAATTATCGACTGTGATGTGAAAATGACATTGGAGGACTTCAGTATTAATAGCCTATTACTTGAATATTGTTGCTGTGTTTGTCTTGATTTGTACTCTGTATTTTTTATTAGTGGAAGCTTTAAGATAATATCCAATTAGGATTATAAAATACTGAAACTCAATATTTAATGTGCATGTATTCATTTTTTTGGTGAATAGGCACATAAGTACAGTTCATTATCGCAAAATAAATTCCTTCAGGCAGAAATAAGACCCATCCCCTCTGTGTCAGGGTGTATTTTGCAATAATGACCAACTGACTGTACATTGTCTCTTACATATTTCAGCAAATTAAAAATGTCAGTGAGCCTACTAACAAGATTACTTTTTTGCAAGGTGTTCCAGGATGCCATAAATGTAATAGTTTCCCAGACATACTTTGTGTGAATCGACTGCTTGTAACATAACAGCTTTCTCCAGCCAAGGTGAGATGGTCTCCGAGGTCCAGTCCTCATTGTGCCACTGCCCTACTTCCAGACAATGGAGGCACACTTCATTGCACAGGCTCTCCATGCATTTCACTTTGGCAACAGCAGGCCTTCTTCGCTATTGCCCCTGGAGTAAATTTACCCCAGCTGTGCATTAAGCCTCGCAAGTCCCCCTCTCATCACGAACACACACAACCACAAAGTGCACACACAAGGCTTCAGGATCTTTATTGGTTCAGGGTTAGGCACTACACAGCTGCCACGCACACTTGAAGCCAGGCTCAAACAGACCGATGCTGTCTGAAGGCCCATTTGAAAACCTCTCTGAGGTTCAATAATGGCGACATTACTAGCAGCTAAGTCTCTTTGTCACATGCAAAGTTTTCCACATGAAAGTGGGCATGCGTTGCACACTCCTGCCTGGAAGGATATAAAAAGTCCCGCAGGCATCAAGGTCCCTTTAAATTAGTAGGCGTGCAAGACTTTGCGGGGACTGGGAAGCAAAGCTATTGGTCCCGACCAAATAGCTCTAATTAAATCCTGGTGCAGGGTGGAGGGCTGGGATTGTGAAGTAAAAGCAATTCAAATGGAAAAGTGGAAAAGACCCCAAACTTTAAATAACAAGGCTTTCGATCTACAAGCTTTAAAATAAAGAAGATAGATAGATAGAGTTTCATGCATTGATTTACTACGTATTGCACAAAGACAAATTCAAAACCCACACCTAATGACTTTACCATTTGCCATGCCAACTTTTGTGGAAAAGGAGTTACAGCTAGAGCCAAAAAAAAAAAAAAAAAATGAATAAAAGAAAAAAGCCAGAAGAAAAAAAAAACCCCACTAAAATTATGCAGGCTTGTTCTTGTGTGTATATATCTGTCTATATATATAAGGCTATTTTGCATATGTAATAGTGTGGAAATATCTGTATGTTGTTGCGTGTATTTACTAAAAGGAATTTTAATGCGTTTTTGTGCTTTTGAACTGGTTGAAGGCTAAAGAGGGCTTGTCAGATCCACTCCAGCCCAGAGAGGGGGCACTCTAATGGGGTTTGTCATCTGCTAATGATAGCTCACAGCCGTGAGCCGCCAGAGGTTTAGGTTTGCAGGAAGGGAAGGGATCCATAATGATTTGGCATCTCTTAATGAGAGCCAGTGGGCATCCCTGACCAGTGCTCAGCTTGCTTTACTACAGGGAAAAGGCAAGAGAGAAACCCCCCACTGGAAAAGAGCAGTCGGCCGTTAACCCTTCAGCCTGCCATTTTCCATCAGCACCTCTCTAAAGCTATCCACGTCTCCATGAACTCTTTAACCATCTGCAAGTGCACATTTAACACAAGCTATGCTATTAGGTCAAAGAAACATGGCATTTTGCCTGAAAACCCCACAGCATAGAAACATAATGCCTACTGCCTGAAAAGCATCTATGTTATATTTCAAATAACTGATGGTCAACAGTAACCTACACCTGATATGAATGTAGAAATAGAACAACCAACTAACTGTTAGATATTCTGCTCTCTATTTAGACCCTCGTGCATAGTTTAAATGGCAAGAATTAAATTGAAATAAAAATATTTAGATTCATAATTAATTAGCCTAGTTCCTGTTTTTCTTTGTCTTATGTCCTGTTTCCTTTGTTCTCATGTTCAGTTTGTTTCTGTGATAACTAATTATGTTCACCTTTGTCTTCTTTGGTTCCTTTGTTTTCTTGTGGATTAAAAATGGTGGCTTTTACATGGCACCATTTGTAACTAAAAACTTTTTATACATTTTGGCCATTCATTTACATGATAACGCCGTTTTGGGGGCCTGAAATCACAAACTTTAGAAAATGGGTTTCGAAGTGCAAGTTTTTGAATACAATACCATTGTAGTCTTAGTGTAAAATATGTGAAAACGGTGACGTCATGCGCATGCGTATTACATGTTCTGTCTATAGAGTGGGGGACAGTGTTGGAGGTAACGCATTACAAGTAATGTGAGTTATGTAATCAGATTACGTTTTCCAAGAAACTAGTAAAGTAACGCATTACTTTTAAATTTACAACACAATATCTGAGTTACTTTTTCAAATAAGTAATGCAAGTTACTTTGATTTCCCATTTATTGACTGACAGCTCTCCAGTCACCATGTTGAGAGAAATCGTGTTTCATTTTTTTGTTTTTATTAGAGATGCACCGACTTTGCTTGGACCCATTGTGCGAGCTGTCTCTTTAATCCTGCAAGGTTTATATACATGCTGCTGCTGATTGGACTGACATTTTTGACACAGCCACCAAACAAGAGAAAACATATTTCAAACCTGTTGCACAGTTTCCAGGAAACATGTCGTTCAACCCGGAAACTGTAGCAAAACGTTACGCACCGGTTTGAACTTGAACGTGTCCCAGCATTACAATATGCCATAATTCCAGCCAGTCAGAGATAAGGCTGCTAAATTTTGATTGGCTGGCTTGACAACCAATCACAAGACTCCCTGCATTACCAACAGAGGAAGAGGATTTTTTTAATGCAATCTTTTAAACAATGAACATACAAAGGCAATAACATATTTTACATTAAATATTAATCAAATTAAATATGATAAATAAAAAGAAAAGAAGAGAAGAGAAAGTAGCAGAAAATTCACATGAATAAACGTTACAAATTATTCAAAGAATAGATTTAAGGCTTTAAAAGAGGAAGAGGAAAAATACATGGTGGAAGAGACGTTTGTTCAATTGCTTGAATACTAAATAGTCTTAAAGGGACTTTGATAAAGTCTTTGGCACTCTTTATTTTCAAGTTGGGGTCTCTAATGTTGCATGTTTTCAGAAATGAAGATGGACAGACTTTTCCCCGTTTAATTAGTTAAGTGTGTAAGCAAGGTACAAAACTTGCCTCCGGATATTTAAAAATAAAACCTATCAAATAAACGCAGAAATGCAATGTACAGGTGCATCTCAATAAATTAGAATGTCGTGGAAAAGTTTCAGTAATTCGACTCAAATTGTGGAACTCGTGTATTAAATAAATTCAGTGCACAAAGACTGAAGTACTTTAAGTCTTTGGTTCTTTTAATTGTGATGATTTTGGCTCACATATAACAAAAACCCACTAATTCACTATCTCAATAAATTAGAATACTTCATGAGATCAATTAAAAAAAAGGATATTTTAAACAGAAATGTCAGGCTTCTGAAAAGTATGTTCATTTCTATGCACTCAATACTTGGTTGGGCCTCCTTTTGCATGAATTACTGCATCAATGCGGCGTGGCATGGAGGCAATCAGCCTGTGGCACTGCTCAGGTGTAATGGAAGGCCAGGGTGCTTTGATAGCGGCCTTCAGGTCATCTGCATTGTTGGGTCTGGTGTCTCTCATCTTCCTCTTGACAATACCCCATAAATTCTCTATGGGGTTCAGGTCAGGCGAGTTTGCTGGCCAATCAAGCACAGTAACACCATGGTCATTGAACCAGCTTTTGGTACCTTTGGCAGTGTGGGCAGGTGCCAAATCCTGCTGGAAAATGAAATCAGCATCTCCATAAAGCTTGTCAGCAGAAAGAAGCATGAAGTGCTCTAAAATTTCCTGTTAGATGGCTGCGCTGACTGTGGACTTCAGAAAACACAGTGGACCAACACCAGCAGATGACATGGCAGCCCAAATCATCACTGACTGTGGAAACTTCACACTGGACTTCAAGCAACATGGTTTCTGTGCCTCTCCACTCTTTCTCCAGACCTTGATTTACAAATGAAATGCAAAATTTACTTTAATCTGAAAAGAGGACTTTAGACCACTGAGCAACAGTCCAGATCATTTTCTCCTTAGCCCAGTCTTTGGTTCAGAAGTGGCTTGGTACATGGAATGTGACAGTTGTAGCCCGTTTTCTAAAGACGTCTGTGTGTGGTGGCTCTTGATGCACTGACTCCAGCTTCAGTCCACTCCTTTTGAAGCTCTCCTAAGTTCTTAAATCGGTTTCGCCTGACAATCTTCTCAAGCCTGCGGTCATTCATTTCACTTGTACACCTTTTCCTACCACACTTTTTCCTTCCAGTCAACTTTCTATGAATATGCATTGGCACAGCACTCTGTGAACAGCCAGCTCTTTCAGCAATGACCCTCTGTGGCTTACCCTCATTGTAGAGGGTCTTGATGATCATCTTCTGGACAACTGTCAAGTCAGCAGACTTCCCCATGACTGCTGTTGGGAATACTGACCTAAACCCAGTATTTGCGTGAGATTATTAGAATATTTAATTTCAAGTTCTATTAAATTAGCATTCTCAGGGTATACCTGAGAATGGTAATTTAATAGAACTTGAAATTAAATATTCTAATAATTTGAGATACTGATTTTTAAATTTATTTTGATGAGCAGCAAGCTGTAATACTCAAAATGAAAACAAAAAAGTTTTTGGAAATATTTTACTTTATGTCTAATAAATCTAGAATATATTTAAGTTTTACTTTTTGAATTAAATTACAGAAAAAAAAAAACTTTTTCATGATATTCTAATTTATTGAGATGCACCTGTATATACATGTTTATACATGTGAATTTTCTGCTTGGTGAATTTCCGCATGGTGCGTTCACGCCATATTGTAATTACTGTATCTACGAGATCCTGGCTCGTAAAAAGTGTTCACGTCCTCATAGAGCTCGTAATTACAGCTTGTAAGCTGGGAGTTTTCTGAAAGCTCCCACATGTACCACGTGGCCGCTGTACCACCTGACCGCTGTAGATTCATTTAGGCATTGATAGTGGTGCCACGCATAATTCCCAGTCAAAGGACGTGAACAGCTCCGAATACAACGTCACGTGTTGTCATCTCAAGATGTCGGTAAATATGAGATGGCGTGAACGCAGCATCAGTTCCACCACTTTATAGGCATATAGTGTTTCTTTACAAAGTGACATCACCAACTACTGGCTTGAAAGCAAAATACAGCAGTTTTTTTGGGGGTTCGTTTTGACAATGTGTCATCTGTACGCAAAAAATGCAAATCCGTTTTTAGTACATCATTGTCGTGTAAACGTACCCTCAGTTTGATTCAGTTCTTGGCACTGTATTGTCTGTTATTATGCCTAGCTGTTACATTTTTGCCTTCTACATTGGATATACCGCCTTTGTTTTGGTTTGCCTTATGAATACTGAATATGACTTTTTGCTGCATCTATCCACATCTCTCCTTGCCTCGTCCCGTCATAACAAGCAAGAGTGCATGCTGTTGTTCCGAATACCAACAGTTCAATAAACAAAAAGCTTCTATTGAGACATCTTTATACAGGGGCAGACTGGGGCAAAAAAGTAGCCCTGGACTTTCCGGCACAAAGTGGCCCATCACACAGTCACCTCACCATAAAACCCACCAATTTTTTTTTTACACCACTTACTAACATAAAAATATAAATGCTATTTGTACAGAAATATAAATGCTATAAATGCTTTTTTTTAAAACATTTTTTAATTTTATTTTTTATTGAAATGCTTATCATTAACATTAACGAATGACTGGCATACTTCTTTACGTTATAATTTGTCTTGGTGCACATGGCAAATAGTAAATAATTTTGAAAAAATGTCAAGTCTCTTTTCCATAAAGGGATGTTTAATATCACTAAATTTCAATACCTACCATTAAATCAGTCCATATATAACAATTCTCTGGTATGATCTATTAGACTTAGAATGTAGTGCAGAATGTGGACTGATTTATGGTGCCTTTCTAGTATTTGTCCTTTCATGGGCTTGTCAATTGTCATTTTATGGAACAGAGGTCCAGTTGTGGAAAAGAGTGTAAAAATTCTTATGTTTATGAAAAATACAGCATATTAGAATGATTTCTGAAGGATCACATGATTGAGGACTGGAGTAATGATGCTGAAAATTCAGCTTTGATCATAAAAATAAATTACATTTTACAATAAATTCACAGAAAACATCTATTTGAAATTTTATTAATATTTTATAATATTTTTTACTGTATTTTTGATCAAATAAATTCAGCCTTCCTCTTTCAAAAACATTAAGTCTTAATTCAAACTTTTGATCGCCTCCTTCGATTGGATATCTCAAACATTTTGACATTGACGAGCGCTTTTAGACAGACTGACCACGCTAAACAGATCAGAGTTTTTGCATCAAGTTGGCCGTGCCCGTGTGAGCAATTCATCTGAACTGACAGAAGGATATAGACTACGTAAATTTACTATACTTCATTCTTCATAAATTTTTACTTTGCAATGGTCCGGCCCACATTATCCAGCAGCCCACCAGGAAAACTACACCCGATGGCCAGTCAACCCCTGTCTATATATACTCCGTAGACTAAAATAATGCATCTCCGATTCATTTACGAATGAATCAGTGTTGAATCTAATCACTTGAGTGAATGATTCATTGACTCATTCAGATAAGACACTGGGCATGTCCCAATGCCCACACCTGCGGTCTTTGCACTTAAAGGGATAATTCACCCAAAAATGTATGCATGGATGCATTTTTTTTGTCTTCAGAATTTGGGTTACTATTCACAACAATTATAAACCTTGGAGGACTAAGATATTTTTAAATACTGTATATCTCCGATTGTGTTTATCTGAAATTTTCATTTTTGGATGAACTATCCCTTTAACCACTTATCCCTTTAACTATCTCTTACCACTTACATGATGTATTTGGCCCAAGTGTTCAAGTGGGCCAAATTGTGGTGCTTGTGATTAACTGAGTTGCAAACATTTACAAAATACACATTTTCTCTGCACTAATAAAAGTTTCCTATTAAATGTAATATATAGTTAATTTAATTTACATTGGAAAGGGCCCTCTCCCAAATGGCGCACTACATGTAAACTTGCAATCTCGTGACATGCGTGTATCTGTTAAGTTCACAAGACTGTAGGGTGTGATATGCTCAGAAACAGAACAGATTGTGAAACTAGGCTGAGTTAGGTACTTTTGTTAATTTAGGTAAGGTAGTAATGTTGTTTGACAACACATTACAGAAGTTGTCAATGCATTCGCTTCTTATAGTCGCTTCTTGGACAAATATGACCCAATTATAAAGTTGTTGACTGATGAAATCCTTGAAATATGAAAAAAGATGGCACAGTTGGTACCAACCTCAAGAATATTTTTTAAAAAAGGACACTGCAAAACTAAGCCTACACACTAGACTTCATACACATTCAAACACATTTTCATTTCTGCTGTATACCCAGGATTTGGACTAAGATCTGCAATATATACTTGTGTAAGAAAGTAACCCATTTTTATAGCCAATCAAAAGCCACACAATGCAGGAAACCTTTTAGGGACTATGCTGTCCAGTGCTGCCCATCAATTTCAAACACTGTTATCAAGCTTTCAGCATGACAGTGGGCTATTGTATCCCTGACAGTATGTGGCAATGCTGTTGGGTATATCTCCACTCTTGTTCTGTCTGAGGGTTTTGAGTCAGATTCTAAGTGGGTTTCTACACTCACCTGCGAGTTGAATGAATAAGATATTCTAGACATTGTACAAACTAGGCTACAGACAACATCACATCACACTTTACTGCAAGCTTTCGCACAGACAAGGCGGCACTTAAACATGAAGCAGAGTTGCACCACTTCCACTTGATAAAATATAGTAATCATGATTTGAACTCAGGCCACCTCAGGCCATTTGTAGGTTAATTATACACTGGTTAAATTAAAATGAGTTCTGTTGCCCAAAGTGAATTGTTGCTTCATTGGTGCCTTTCCTATGAATGCAGTCTGTTGTGCAGATCGCGTTTTGTAATAATAAGGAAACTCTGATACTACAAGGATGTAATGCTTAACAAAATGAACTCTACCTGATAGCAGTTTTATCAGACTATTATTACTGGTGAATTATGTAGATGACTTATGTGTGATATGATTTACCTTGCTTTCTTTATTATTTTTTTCATGTTAATTGCCTTTATATGTTTTGTTGTAATTATGTCAATTATGCTAATCATTTTATTCTTTTAAACTGATTGTTTAATTTGATCATATACACATGTTGTCACGTGGCTGTTTTAGCAGATGGTACATTGGATCCAGATGCAGTTTAAGAGTTTATTTACACAAAACAGAAGTCAATTCAGGCAGACAACACAAGAGTCCAGGCCGAGAAGGACGAGTGAGTCCAGGCCGAGAAGGACGAGTGAGTCCAGGCCGAGAAGGACGAGTGAGTCCAGGCCGAGAAGGACGAGTGAGTCCAGGCCGAGAAGGACGAGTGAGTCCAGGCCGAGAAGGACGAGTGAGTCCAGGCCGAGAAGGACGAGTGAGTCCAGGCCGAGAAGGACGAGTGAGTCCAGGCCGAGAAGGACGAGTGAGTCCAGGCCGAGAAGGACGAGTGAGTCCAGGCCGAGAAGGACGAGTGAGTCCAGGCCGAGAAGGACGAGTGAGTCCAGGCCGAGAAGGACGAGTGAGTCCAGGCCGAGAAGGACGAGTGAGTCCAGGCCGAGAAGGACGAGTGAGTCCAGGCCGAGAAGGACGAGTGAGTCCAGGCCGAGAAGGACGAGTGAGTCCAGGCCGAGAAGGACGAGTGAGTCCAGGCCGAGAAGGACGAGTGAGTCCAGGCCGAGAAGGACGAGTGAGTCCAGGCCGAGAAGGACGAGTGAGTCCTACAACTACAAAAGACTACAAAACATGGCACTAGGACAGGAAATACAACAAAAGTCCACAAGACAGGGAACACAAGCTGGGATTATAACAGAGCCCCCACCCTTTAAGGAGCGTCCAACAGTCATAAAACTCCAGGAGGGGGGCGGACCGGAGGGCGGACCAGAGCAGGTGGCCAGAGTGGCGCAGGCCAGGCTAATGACCAGGGTGGCGCAGGCTGTGTAGGTGGCCAGACAGACATGCTTGAAGACCCCCACAGCAGAGCAGGTGACCACCACGACAGTACAGACAGTTTTGGTACAACCTCTGCGGTCATGTCGAGGCAGACAGAAACCCCAGAAACTACATTCATGGTCGCATCCAGGCAGACAGGGAACTCATTGACGACCTCCGTGGTCGTTTCAGGGCAGACAGGAAGTTCATAGCTTACAAGGCTGGATTCAGGGATAGAGGCAAATGGCTGTGGCCTCAGGCGTGGCAGCCATCTTGGCTGAGGGCTCAGGCGTGGCAGCCATCTTGGCTTGTGTGGCTGGTGCAACAGGAATGTCGGGTTCCTCCTCCACAACTCCTACAGTAAATGCTGAACCACTCAGTTGCAGTGCCAAGTCAATATAAAATTCTAACATCCAATGAGGGTCATGTAGTGACATGACTGAACTGAGTGGCTCGGATAGCCCTCCTCTAAAAAAAAAAAATCGTTAGACATACCGTGTCCAAGTTTGTTAAATGAGCCAGATCAATGAAGTCCAGTACATAGTCCTCTATACTGCAATCTCCTTGTCGGAGATGCATAAGTCTCACTGCTGAATCCATGTCTGGTCTGGTGTTCTGTCACGTGGCTGTTTTAGAAGATGGCACGTTAGATCCAGATGCAGTTCAAGAGTTTATTTAAACAAAACAAGAGGTAAATCCAGACAGAGAACACAAGAATACAGACAATGGGGGAAAAAAACAACAAGAACTACAACAAATACACATGATACATCCAAGAAGGACAACACCAGACCAAGAACATGAGAAACACTGGGGTATATATACACAAGGGGTGATTGGCAAACAAGAAACACCTGGGAGCAGTCAGCAAGAAAAGTAATCAACAAGAAAAACTACAAAAGACTACAAAACATGGCACTAGGACAGGAAATACAACAAAAGTCCACAAGACAGGGAACACAAGCTGGGATCATGACACATGTATTGCGCTTAGTTCATTTGCTCTGTTTTAGGGAAGAAAATCTGAAGTTCTTTAACACATACAAAACATTTGTTTGCTCGCACAGTTTCAGAAAGCTGAATCAGGTTTGTTAACATTGACCTTTCTGTACTACATGCTGATGCTTATTCACGAGACGTGCATCTGATGTTTATTTTTAAGGTTAGGGGTGGAATTTCATGCTTACTTTTTTATCTAATAATCATTCTTTTTTAAATTTTTTTGTACAATTCACACAATTTCATATGAAATCGCCACCTCATAACTTAGCTATGTTTTCCTGTGAGATCAGGTTGTGCTTGTGACGTATTTGCCATGCAGATGCATGATGTAGTATATCTTGTATCTGGGCTTCTTCTCTTGAGATGCTTTGGCTACCCAGATCCCTCTCTTTCTTTAGTGATTTATGAGATATATCTTATTCATTTTACTTTTTACCTTTATTTCTTTATTTGCTTTACCAAGAAATGATTGATTTAACACATTATTCATTTTATCAACAACTTTTATTGTTCATTTTTTATTGTCTGCTGATACTTGCATCAACTGACTAACAAGAAAAATGACTTTACTAGATATTAAGAAGATATGATCAAATAGAAACAGCAAATATAAACAAACTACCTGCTGTAAAAACAAAATGAATGCTGAATTAGACAAATACGACAGATGTCATTTAATGACATTCAGCTTGAAGAACACTGTGAAGAGGGTGTTAAAGCTGATTTGAACCACATTCCCCTATAAGTGAGATTACATTGGACTACATCATAAATCATAGTTCAATTTGGTGGTTCCACCAATAAAAATGACAGAATCTTTTCAGATCTTGTGATGGACAGGTTCAATTTATTTATAAGTGCAGGGGGGTGACATGCATCCTACATTAAACATACATTTTTGGTAAATCTTTATTGTGAGTTAGATGTTAGCACGTAAGAAGACACGTTCATGAAAATGCTGTTAAATGCATTTATTGTGAAGATTTTTGTGAATGTTCTCCAAAGTATCAAGGTTGTACCAAGGTAACAGAGAATGTACTGTAAATGTTAATCCCATCAGGAGCTTCCCCTTCTAAGTGTGTTAATCCTGCAGATGGAGAAGAAATTAGCAGAACTGCTGGAATTCCACTGACTTTGAGAAATAAGAAAAGCGCTTGAGAAATCAAATGTGTGCATTATTGTTATTAATGTTTCCATTTATATTTTCTAGCGTGTAGATTCTCAAGGCATGATCAAGTAGTTATCTATGGCCTCAATTAAAATGATAGATCACCTCTTTATCAGCTAGTCTGCCTTTTTGCTATGCATACTATGCTTTGCTCCAGTCCAGCAAGCCTGAAACTGATCAGGATTGAATAAAAACAAAATTTAATGAGCAAATTTCTCAACCACTGCTATTTCTTCTAATATGAGGAAGTTTGTATGCCGTTGTTTGGAGAAGCTTTGATGCATTTATGTTATACACAATATCAAACTGTATTCTGTTCCCCGAATTGTGGTGGGTGAGGGAAAAGAAACACAAAAGTCCGTAAAAATAGGACCCATAGTACTGTGTTTAATATGAAGGAATTTTACGTATTGATTTTTCACAGGTTTTTCCCCCTGTATTTTGTGTTGTGCATTGCCTTTTGTTGTGTTTTAGGCAAGCGGCAACCTCTCCCAGTTTCTCTTGAAGCCAATACGGAAGTGACTTAAACTGCAATTCATCGACTGGCCGCTAGGGACAGGCTCCAAAAGAGAGTAGAATCTCATTGACCCGCATGTTAAAATGGCCAACTTCACAGCAGAAAAAAACATGTTTACAGCTGGTACAAATTGTGGTTTTGGTCTATACTGCTAATTTTGCCCTTCATGACAACTCTGAGGGTAGTGAATTTTTTTATAACTCATCTGTTTAAATTATATTAAGCCTTAAAGTTCTGCATAATTAAGGTGTGGTCACTTGAGTGACAGGTGAATTGCGCTGCTGTCTGTGAGCCGTCATGTTACCTCAGCTAATGGACTTGGTGCACAAGATGGCGCTGGTGAGCTGCGGCGATGCGACTGTGCGCATGGCTACTTCTGCTCATGCACTTCTGGTCTTAGACAGTAAACCTTTAGAACTTTCTAATGATATTACTTATCTTTATTAACTAATAAAGATAGCAAGTTATATCATTAGAATATTAATATTTTTGATAGTGTCTAAGATAGATAGATAGATAGATAGCTCCTTTGCCTGCTGTGCTAATGGTGCGTTCATATCGTAATTCCTGTAACTACGAGATTCTGGCTCGTAAAAAGTGTTCACGTCCTCGTAGAGCTCGTAATTACAGCTTGTAAGCTGGGAGTTTTCTGAAAGCTCCCACATGTATCACGTGGCCGCTGTACCACCTGACCGCTGTAGATTAATTTAGGCGTTGATAATGGTGCTATAGAAACGCATAATTCCGAGTCAAAGGTTGTGAATACAATGTCACGTGTTATCATCTCAAGATTCCGGTAAATACGAGGTGGCGTGAACGCAGCATTACATGATCATGTTGCGCTAGGCGGGCGTGGTTTCAGCAACCAGGCACCTCAGTTTCAACCACGTCCCGCCTCTTTGCCCATTTTCAGTTATCCGGGAGTGACGTGCAGTGACGTGCTGCTAAGATGGCAGCGGCCTCATTTTTTTTTTTTTTTTTTAAATGCTCTTCAGAAATCTACGGGTGACGTCAGTACCTTTTCTATTTTTCTACAGATTCTTTTCTTACAGTGCAAGAAATCACTTCATACCTGGCTTAAGGGGTGGTCACACTGCACTTTTCGTTCCATTACCTTCCATTCAAACGCATGCGAATGCGTCAGACCGGAAATGCAAGCTTGTGCAAAACATTTTGCATTTCGCTGCGTTCCAAAGTTTAAGTTTGGTAAACTCTGACCTGGGAATTTCGCATCACATGAAGATGTGCGACCAGTAGAAGATCGATTCGTCACGACCTCTTGGCTGAATTAAAAGAATTATATTTTTGCAGTAAAGTCGAGTAGGTTGTATATTTTTACATTTTGAATGTATTCATATATCTTATATGTTGAATGCTTGTTTATAAAATAGACTCTGCAGACAGTGACGTCATATCATGACCGTTGCAGCATCCGATGAAATTTCGCACGTTTAAAGTCTAGTGTGACCACGGCTTTAATTGGTACTTAATGCATTTTAAGTTGTTTTAATGAATTTTAAGACAATGCTGAACTGAAATCCAACTCATTGGATTATGATTACAGCATAGCTGCAAGCTCAATTTGTTAATCCAGATTTAGTATTTAGTTTGAATTGATGTCTTCTCCCAGGAATACCTTCAGTTGAGCCACACTAATCAATCTATTCTCCTTGGTCGGGGTAATAAGAATGGATTGTCTTTTTGGAATCTATTTTAATTTGAGATGATTTGTTGCATTTATACATGGTCAGCTGACTATATCCTCTCTTTCCTCACAGTTGTAGAAAAACAAGGGAAAGGCATTTTGTTATGTTGCTTAAATGAGAAAGAAGCACAGCATGACATTGTGTGTATACAATATCAGGATCAAAGACTTATATATTAAAATGGAAATGACTGGATTGACTTAGACTCTCATTTTGTCTTCTAATCGTCTTGTAGGATGATCAGCGGAATAACTAAGTTACACAATTTTCCCTCAGGATCGATAAAGTATCTTTCTCTTTTCTATCTTTTTGTGTAACTACAAACTATTGCAGCTATAGAGCACACAGGCTAGAAGTTGTGGTACTATTAATACCCTTAGTTTGGTGAATGGTCTTTGAGTTTAATATTTCATTGATCCCTAGGTGGCTTACAGACATGAAATATCCTGGGTTTCCATGGTGACCTACCACCCTCCTTCCTACAGATCTCTATGACAGAAACTGGGCAAGTCAGCAGCAACTTCTTGTATTAGTAAAGTATTAGTCTTTCCCCTACTTAAACTAAAGCGAGGTGACTCTATTCTGTCCCATAACACATTTAAAATAGTAGACTTTTAGGAAAACATTGACTGAAAATTTTCCTTTCGCAAGTTTTTGCACGCATATTTTTAAAGTAAATTTCAAATATGGAATTAAGTAACTCTACTCAACTAAGTTAAGTAAAATTAACAAAGAAAGTTTTAACTTGGGCAATAAAAAGTTGAGTAGATTCTATTTAGTTGAACTTTTTTTTGGAATACATTTTACTCAATTAAAATTTTTAAAGAGCACGCTTCACTTAAAAACATTTTAGTAAATAATACAATAGATATTGCATAGACACCATATCTTCATATTCAAAACAATGTGACAATTAAAAAAAAAGAGACCTCAGTACTCAGTACACAATACACAATGACGGTAACATTTGATGGATCATTTTGGTGTGTAAATGTGCCATTTTGAGTAGAAAATGCCAGCAAATGGCAAGTTACTAAACATAACCACAAAAGCAATGATAAAACTGTGTAAATACAGCTGAAAAACAGCAAAATATCGACCTCATTAATTATTCAAGGCCCAGTGCATGATGGGAACACCAGTATCAGAAAAGTTGAGTAGTTTTACTTCATTTTATAATGTTGATAATTTCTACAAGCTTAAATTGAGTACTAATATTGAATTTAATTCTTGCCTGAACTTAACTTTTTCATGTAAAAATTACATTTGTTTTTTTTCTGTAGTATTTACTTCACCATAAAATCATTTTTTTACAGTGTGGAAAACAATAAATACAACAATGAAATAAATATATCAAAGCTTCCTTGTTTTATCCCGAGAGTTTATTAATTGAATAAATCTCTCACTCTCTCTCTGCTGATTCAGTGTTGCAGTGGTTCCTCTGTAGCTCTTAACATCTGTAACCCATCGTTCTGCTGCTCTCTCACACCTTTTAAAGTCCTCCCAACAGGATCTTATCACTCCTTACTGGATTTTATTATCACAAAAGAAAACAATAGCTTTACCCTACATGTCTGCACAGAGGAGGAGAAGATATTACTGGAAATATTTCCATTTTAATTCCAAAAAAAAAAAAAACAAAAAAAAAAAAACGTGCAAATGTAAAAAATGACCAATAGGAAAGTGTGGTTGAGAAAGCTTACTTTGAATGTTGCTCTTTTCAAAAACATCATCATTTTAGTGTCACAATAATCCTTTGGTGTTAATAGTGTTGGTAAAAACAACATTTTGAATTCATGTGAATGTAGGAAACAATCATTAAGTAGATGCTAATGGAATCTCAGGACAATCTAACAACATTCATTTATCAATGAGAACAAAAAATCCTTTGAAGTCTCCCTGTGGTGAAAATCAAGTTTTTAATGTTGTTTATATGTCTATGTGGTGTTTTTAATATGCTTTAAGACAAACCATGTGCAAATACATAAGTCAACACCATTGTTGAGGATTTTCTCTAAAACTGTAGTGATCTAAAAACAGTTTAAAAAAACGTGATTTGAAATCGCTGGTGTTTGTGACTACCTTGTAACCAATCACATCAACGTGCCGGCGGACTTTAGCATATCATTAGTTATGACTGCTCTGAAGCAGGGGAGTCTCCAGAAGCCAGGTTATCCGACTATATTTGTCTGTTGATATGAAAAATCGTGTAGATGTAGCAATATAGCGGGTGTATGATGTATATTATGATGTTATGATGAACTATATGCCTTTCTCCATCGAATTTCTGAGTTGTTAAAGCGTTTGTGAGGATATTGATTGTTAGAAGGCATCTGTCTGACTCTGAGATAGTGAACGGGAACATGGTTTGTGCAACATTAGCAACACATTATTAGCTGTTTGATAATGTAGTCAAGCAAAAGGCTAATCGTATTAATTACCATCATGTGTCCGATGTTGCAAAAATGATACCATTGTGCCAGTGGTGTGCGGTGTTGTTTTAAAATGAGGCAAAGTCCTCAATTTTTTTTTATATCAAATGTAAATTTATGTCCCTGTTACACAATTGTCCAACATTACATATAAAGAGAGACTAAATACAATTCTAATTTGTATTTTTACACTATGTAATGTTTTGTCAAGTTTTTCACATTTTTACATTTATTCCAAAATAATAGGCTAACTAAAGACTAAAGGCAGTAACAATTTAAACATATATATATATATATATATATATATATATATATATATTGTGATGTTCAGATTTTCTTTTTAAATAGTCTATTGTCAGCAGTCATCAAGCTTGTACACACTGATCAGTGGTCAGACACGAAGAGGTACCTTCGAAGAGGTAATTTCCCCAAGCTGCGGGGGTTTGTAGTAAGCAATTGCTCACTAAAAACCCCTGCAATCATAATTTTTTCAGGCCATTTCAGTTTGATTTTGATGTGACATAATGCAGTGATGTCTAAGGGGGTGAGTTGTTTACTTACTTTTTAATTAGTCTTCCCTAATGCCATCGTTGTCTTCATTCAGGCCGATTCAACGAAAATACGCACGAAAACAAGAGGCGGGATTTATCGCACAAACCAATCATATCCAATCATAACCAATCGTATCCAATCATAGCGTAATGGAGGCACTTCCTCCTCCCATGTGATTTTCCCCCATTCATTCTCAATTACCCCCCACTAAACCCACCGCACGCTTTAGAGGTTCTGCTTTAACTCTTATGTGATCAAGGGAGGCACGAGAAACGCGGATTCCCCGCTGTAACTTTACCTGCGGGTGTCGCTGTTGGACAGTGTTTCTTTAGAAAAATTAGTAACTTTTACACTTTGTAATGTCAAATTTTGTAATATTTGTGTTGTTTTATTTTTTTAATAACGGTTATTTTCTCATCCAGTTTTTTTGAGGAGGCACTGCTTCCCTTGCCTCCCCCTGCATTGTGCAGCGTTTACCTCAGTAAGTTGACCGAGTGGATTTCTGCGCTTGTGTGAGTGAGTGGAGGCGGGGTTAATTAGCATATTTATAGATCCGGGTATACTAAATGAAGCAAGGGTGTAGAGTTACATTCAAGCTGTTTTAAGGCATGAAGAATTTTTTTTTTTTCACAAGAAAAACGTTTAAATATGGAATTTTCGTGATCAAAGATGAGTTTTAAGGGATAAAATTATTGACTACAGGAGGACTTTAAGTGTTTTCTGGATATGCTGTTTTTTTATTCAGCAAGGATGCATTACATTGATCAAAAGTGAAAGAGGCATTTATAATGTTACAAAAGATTTATAAAAACTCTCCCTTTTGACTCTATATAACTGAAAGAATCCTGGAAAAAAAAAAAAAAAAAAGTCAGTTTCCACAAAAATGTTAAGGAGCACAACTGTTTTCAGCATTGATAATAAGAAGAAATGTTTCTTGAGCAGCAAATCTGCATATTAGAATGATTTCTGAAGGAAATTTCATGTGACACTGAAGCCTGGAGTAATGACTGCTGAAAATTCAGCTTTGCCATCCCAGGAATACATTACATTTTAAAATTTATTCAAATAGAAATTGTAATAATATTTCACAATTTTACAGTTTTCACTTTTGATCAAATAAATGCAACCGAGCATAATTTTTAAATGAAATGAAAAAACTTGCATAGTTTGCTAGATTTAAGGCTAGCGACATCTTTTCCCCACTCTCCCGCACATGATCTCAATCCAGGCACAGTTTTCTTGGCTTTTTGTGAAATTATGTTCCCAGAGAATATTAGCTACAGGGCTTTCTCTCCTACCTCTAATCAGCATATCCTATGAACAATCCTGAAAGAAATGCCCTGTGGATATTCTTCATTACTAGGCAAAGCTGCTTTGTAGATGTTGTGCGAGACATGTTCCTCATTTTCTCATGTGAAATATCTCTGTAAGCCCTGCCCATGGGTTTCTTCTTGGTTTGTAAAATGTGGTGTAAACCAATCACCAACACCTTCCAGAAGCTGTTAGTGCAGCTCCCGTCACCAGCACTCTTACTTTTCATAAACACATTCATGGCGATGTACCTAACAGACGTCATGTTTTCTTTCTTGTTTTTGCTTTACAGAATTTATTTTTCCCCCCTAGAAGCATTAATCACCACAGGCAAACTCTGCTTGTTTGTTTTTTGTGCTTTTAATTTCCAGCACATAACACAAACCTGCCTTCCCTGGTGGAGTGGTTTTGGTGAAAGGTGATTAAAACTTTTCTTCTCCTCCAGCTTCCATCATCCGTACAGTCTCCCGGTGCCGTCCGGACCCTTTCTCGAGGCCTGGCCCTGCCCACCTCAGGGAATCTGCCATAATGAGATTTTACTCACAGGCCAGCGCAGGGATATGTGAGAAGGGGAAAGCTTCATGGAAGGTGAAAACAAGAGCATTATGAATTTCTAATCCCTGATACATTATTCATTCATATTACAAGCCCAGAACACAAAGGCGGGCAGGAGAGCACTCACTTCAAACGTTTCTCTGATATCTCGGTGTGGGTAACCGTTGCATTCTTCAAATGAAGGCAAAGTCTTTAAAATGCATATATTAACGTCTGAAAATAACCGGCGCATGCCATGTAGCTCTGCTCCTGTAAGGGGGATGAATAGAGTGAAACAAAAAGGGGATGAATAACAAGAGGTAACACATCTGTCAGGAATGTGATTTTGCTGGAGAGGGATAGATTCAAGGAGATTTTTATTGAGTCCTTTTATCTCCTCTTTCAAAAAACGGCCAGATGAAAGAACTTTTTTTTTTTTTTTTTTTTTTACCTCTGCCACAGTCCTGACTTAGCATAGCATACATTGCGCCATGAGCCCTGTCATTTTTTTTTCTTCTTCCCCACATCAACAACAGGGAATGTACAAAAAGACTCACTTTTGGATGGGAATGGTGTTTGAAGAACACTGTAGCCAAAAGGAAATAGTTTGATAAGTTCAAAAATGTTTGTGTGTTTTATTGTGTAATGTATAAATGCTGACAAGTTGTTGGAGAAATGAGATGGAGTTATGGAAAAATAGTAATATTAGGCAAACAAAACTGGACTATATTATGATTAGTTCAAATTAGATTACAGCTTTTAACTAAAATAAATGAATAAATCTCTTAGCTGGATCTCAAATCAATCAGTCTTAATTTTTCTCTTTTTCTCTCTTGCCAAAAATCAAATATGTGCTTCTTAGTTTCAAAACTGAAGCAAACTAATTCTGTTTTTATTTAAATTTCTTTCATTGCACGTTTTAAAAATGGAAAAAGTGAAACAAGTACAGAGATGAAAATGTCTGGACCTTTAATGAGAAGGATGAACACAGACATGAATCTGGGTCCTGGAACACTTTGAGTTATCTTTCTAATCAAGCGAGCAACAAATCTAACAGCTTTCTCTCATATTTCATATTTGAAGAGGAGAAGATTTAGAGATTGCAGTTATTGATTCCAAGAAAACCTCAATATTTTAATCACCTAATGTTATGATGAATAAGCTTTTGATGTCTAACATCATACCACCTAGCTTTGACAAAGTATAAGTATTCTGAATTAAGTAATTATAAGTAGCTAATTAAGTAGCTATAAACTAAATTATAAACATGATTTGTATTAAACAGCTGCATTAAAGTCATTATAGAACTATAATTATATTATATATATTATATAATATTACTATATCATTATATCATCATCATTTAGGCCTACTTGTCAATTCTGTCGTGACAAAGTCTGTTAAGTTGATTTTATCAGGCCTACTTTTTATTTCTCACTGATTGTATAGCTTGGCTGTGTTGCTTTTTCCAGACAAACTGTTATTCTGTGACATCATTAGTGGTGGAAATTTTTGTGTCACTTTTAATGCAGGTTACACAGCAGTATGTGGCAACAAGTGACTGTGCCACGTTCACACAGCAGAAGAATACGGTTGTCAGTCCTTTATTTGAGTCCTTAATACGGTTAAATTCACACACAGTACAGTTGTTTATGGGAGTGACAACTGCATTCTATAACCGAAGTCACACCCGTAAATTTTCAGGACTCACAACCGCATTCTCTGAAAATTTTCGCTCTGTGAACGGATCAGGACTGGACAACTAGTTGTCTGTGACCATACAGTGTGAGAGTTAAGAGGTTTCGTGTTTGTGGTTTTACTTTCGGTAACTTACAGCGGGGGAGATATGAGCTGTGTGTCATCTGAATGTTTTAGCATGTTTACATTGAAGCTGTTGTCGGTTAATAAAAATTTGATGGATGAACTCGCGGCTCAATTGGACTCTGTCCTGTCAAAAGTGACCAGACCTTTCAGTTTTATGGGCGTCGCCATCTTTGATAGTACTTTGGTCACTGTAGCTATGGTTACTAGTAATAGATTATGGGCTTGACTCTTGTTGCATGTTCATACAGACTTTGACAGTATCCGAGACGCTACTGTAAGTTGCTGTGTGAATGGGACATTTCGAGACTCACACCTGTAAGAAAATGCGGTTGTCAATCCCTAAACTGACAGTGTGAATGTATGTAAGCAATAAGGTACGAGAGGCTGTGTTGTATAAGTCATGGCTGAAGGGCGCTGTTAGGCACGATGTGAAGCGGAGTGGAGTTAGATTATTACGCCATTGTATGGCGGCAAAGACTGTCTTTATGAGTGTGTCAGTCAGTAGCGAAGACTTTTACATTGAAAAACTGAATTGTTGTGAACACGGAACAAGATGCAATTAACAAATGCTTTGACTAGCGCTGTCAGTCACAGGAAAACCCATTAACTAAAAGGACAAGATAATACATTGGATATTTAAACAGATTTTTTATTATGAACATAGGACAGACCTGAAGGAAAATCCTAAATCTGAGTGCAGGTAATAAACTCGCTTACTCAATCTCTTTCTCACAATAATCTTCTACATAATACAGTAAGCTTCAATGAACAATATAAATTGAGAACAGTTTATGTTGCTAAGAGTGGTTGCTAAGGGTGTTGTGTAGTGATACACAGAACCGTTGGGTGAAACAGTCATAGCCGTGTTTTATCGTGAATAAAACACTGCTATTGACTAAATAAATCAGAATAAAGGACAGGAACTAACCGTTTTATAAAATGAATTTTAATAATTCTCTCAACCAATAAAAATGTCAAATGCTGACAGAAAAAGCAACAATTTGAGTGTAGAAGAGGCCATTTCATTCTTACTTTTATAATCTTAAATGTCCATTAAGTATAAATTTGATACAGTCGGCAATATGAGGATGCGCAATCTAGAGCTATGTAAACAGGTTGCGTGCTGCGTTTATGACACTGACACCGCAAATGCAAATAAGAAAGTTAACCCTGAGTTTAGTAATGTACAATGTGTGAAACATCTGATTATGAATACCCAGGATTAATTGTTAACCCCAGGTAAATTATGAGCAGTGTGAAATATGAAGCAAGATAACCCAGGATTCCATTTACCCAGGGTTTAGAATGAGCCAGGGTTAACTATTTCAAGTGTGAAAAGCCCATTTTTGTATTTAATAGACAAAGTCACTGGCAATATTGTGTCTAAAATGTAAGTTATTCTGTTAACTCTCTGTGAAATCAATATACACTCACAGTCATGATATTAGTTTAAATATTGGCCATGACAATAATATGGATTGTTGGACATGTATGGTATTCTTTGAATTATTTTTTAAATACTGTGGTACATTCAGTAACATGGTATAGGTGAAAGCACTATGTTATTCATCCGATACCACAGTACTGCTACATTACTTTTTTTTTATTAGTGTTTGCTTTGTTTATTGAAACAATTCAAGGAGCTTCCATCAATTACTCTTCCCCATTATAAACACATCATTTCCATTTCTACAGGTTTTAAAGCATTAGCCGTGATAGTGGGATTTTGAAAACAAGCAAGCACACAAAATTAAAAACAATAACTAATAATAAAACAACACAAACAATTTCGGAAGTAGTACATCCCCAATTAATGAAGCATATAAAGACTTCCATGTTCAGCAAAGGCCCCTAATCGCATTTTGTTATAAGATGTTTACAGTTTGACGGCTAATTGTGACCATCCTTTGAGTTAATCTCCCTGGTTATTGCTGTCTGTCTGTTAATCCCTTGAAGGAGGACGGTAGATGAGGCATGCTCACAGAAGCCTCTCAGGGCCTGCTAATGCATGCTGATGACTGCACCTTGACAACACCTCCACAGGACCCTTCTCCTGTTTGGCCTGATTTAATTCTATTAGTAGACAACGGAGAATGGGTGAAATGGGAGGAAAAAAATAGGGAAAAAAATCAATTACCTTCAGACTCTCTCAGAGGATGCCGTTACACACTATCAAATGACTCTGAGCCAAAAGCGTCCCTTTTTGTGAGTGATGGGTCTTTTGTTCTTCACTTCTGCAATCTTATTTGCCTGAGTGAGACATTAAGTCAGGTCATTGGATGCAGATGTGTTGTGCAGCAAAGTGTGAAAAGAGAATCTTAGGGGAGGAAAGGCCTCCAAGAATACTGCCGAAAATATGCCTTCACACACAGAAACACACATAACGTCATCTCATTTCAGGAGGTGGTCGTATTGCGCGCACACACACACACACACGGATGGATGCACAAATGCAAACATCTTCAGATTTCACATACATGCATTTTCTTGCCACCTTGACGGAGAAGTGTGTTCACATCTGTTCCCTGTGCCTGTCAGTCATTGTGTCAGGCCTCTGAGTTGCCTCATCCATTGAGACCGCCTGCACCCACAGGGTTCCTCCAGAGCAAGAGAAGGTTGGTCAACTGTCATAGGGGATTGAAAACACTCAACTCCTCAGTTGGTAATGTATACTTGGCCATAACGTTATGTTTCAAAAAGTGCACTGCGGAAGATTATTTGGGTAAAAATTAACAACATTTCCAATAGCGCCGGTACAAAACTGCGTGCAAAACTGTTCTTATTGATTTACTACGGTAGGTCTAGAATTGTGATATTTTGATATTTCGTATCCGAATTTCAGCATTTGTCTACAAACTAAAACTATTAAAAATATTTTTTGTTAATTAAATTTAAGCTGAAATAAAATAAAATGTAAGCTAAATATTAGATACAAATCTTAAACTTAAAAAACTATAAAAATATTGCCTCAGCAACTACTGAAATAAGTTTAAATACTAAAATTACAAAAACTGAAACTGAAATAAAAGCAAATTAAAGCTACTCTGAAATATTTGAAAAACTGAAATAGTTTCATTTTAATTTCACAAAAACTGAAACTTAACTAAAATAAAATTGCATAACTGAAAATATAAAAAATAAAATCTAACCGAAAATATTAATTAATACTATGGAAGCCCATAATTATGACTTAGTATCTCATAATTATAACTTTATCATTAATAATAATTTTGCATCTCTTTTGATTTTTTATGTCATAATTCTATGTCATAATTATAACTTTTTCCCCCTTCTTAGTGTTAGAAATTGGGCTTCCACAAAATACTATAATAGTAAATTAATAATACTAAAATAACAGGTCATGTCCAAGTAAAGAAGGTATGGCTACTGCGGTGACAGATATGCTATTTACTTGCCCTGACAACATATTTTTCAGGTTAGTGGTTCTTGTGTAAAACCTAGTGTAGAATAAGCGTTTCAACCACAGGTTTGGATTTTATCATGCAGGGGTAAAGGGCAGGGCAGGGTTGAGTCCAGGCTGGTGGGATGATTTTTTTTTATTTTTTATTTAGTTTCAAGGAGTTGACAGCGCTGCAGCAGGTTGGAGTGGTTTGTCAAACGGTTGGGAGTCATTTGCTGGGAGGACTAGTGACTAACAGGCACAGATCCCTCAAGGTGAAAGTCACAAGTAGTGCTGCCAACGTGAAGTGACAAGAGGGAGCCCACCTATAAATCTGCTTTTCGTTTTAATTAGCCTCAAAAAGCAAAGGAGGGCAGAGGAGAGAGAGAAAGCAACAGGGATCAGCCCCTTCCCTCAAGTCCAGCTCAACTAGATTTAAATGTGATCAAAAAAAAGAGTTTTGTGGCTTTTAGTTCATGTTTTTGTGTTGAGGTCATTCATATGTTAGTAAATTTTAATAATATTCACTTTTAGTAGATTTGTATCTAAAATGTACAATCTTTATCGTTTAGGAAAATGCACAGACGTTTGCCAAATCAAATGCTGTCTAGAATGAGAACATAGCTCTCACTGATATAGTGTGACCAGATTTCTCATGGTGGAATACGGGACGAGTGGGCAATATGACCATGATATAAGAAATTTTATTTCACGATATAAATATATATATTAGGGCTGTCAATAGATTTTTTTTTTTTTTAATCGCACACTTATCCTGAAATTTAGTATACACCATTTATCTAGTATAACACGTCCATTTTGCCATCATTGCCTATATCCAGCAAAGTAGCCATCAGACTGAAGTGTGATTTTCACAAAACTGTATTTTTCAGCTTTTTTCAAGGTAAATTTAGGTGTTTTTCCAAAAAAGGACACCAAATAACCAAATTATATGATTTCATATAATTCATACATTTATGTAGGCTACACAAAAAATAAAAATAAAAATAAATATAAATAAATAAATAAAAAACTTTCAGAATTCACAGTGTATAGTATGTGCAAGTACAAGAGCAAAGAGCTCGTTTACATTTTAGACAAGTCAAGTTGCGATACTGAACAACCGCCTTGACCTGCATATACTAAAGTACACAGCTACATACACAAGACAAATCCAAGCATTATCTTGAATGTGTGTGAAAACAACGTGAATGTACTGAAATGTGTCTGTGCATAAATACAATGTGCGATCAGTGCGTCAAGAGCGCTCATACATGATTTGTTTGCGCATCAATATAACGGACTCACGCGTGCTTCTGTATGTCACCACAATCGTCTTTACTTTGATCGCAATTCTCATCCATCAAATCTTTTATAGCAAGAAGCTGGTTTGCTTTATCCAGCCGAGAAACATAGTTTTCATATCATCTTTCTGGCCATACAGCGGTGGGATGTTTCGACGTTCCGTTCAGACAGGAACAGCGCGATGCGGGAGGGCTCGCCCTCTTCAGATACAATGACAGAGAGTTCTTGTTTTAAAGCGAAACAGAGACTGGAATGAATAATTCTCTCTGCCATCTCTGATATAATCAGTATGGACTTTGAGATCATCTGACTGCGTGACGTAAATTACGTTATGACGCAATTTCACATGCTTAATTTTTTTCGCGTGAAAAAAGCATCAAATTATTTTAACGCGTTAAGGATTTTGAATTAATCGCATGCGTTAACAGCCCTAATATATATATATATATATATATATATATATGCAAGCCTAATATATATATATATATATATATATATATATATATATAGTGCTCAGCGTAAATGAGTACACCCCCTTTGAACAGTAACATTTTATACAATATCTCAAAGAACACAAAAACAATTTCCAAAATGTTGACAAGACAAGTTTTATATAACATCTGTTTAACTTATAACATGAAAGTAAGGTGAATAATATAACTTAGATTACACATTTTTCAGTTTTCAAATTAGAGTGATGCAAAAATGAGTACACCCCACAGAAAAAACTACTACATCTAGTAGTTTGTATGGCCTTCATGATTTTTAATGACAGCACCAAGTCTTCTAGGCATGGAATGAACAAGTTGGCGACATTTTGCAACATCTATCTTTTTCTATTCTTCAAGAATGACCTTTTTTAGAGACTGGATCCTGGATGGAGAGTGATGCTCAACTTGTCTCTTCAGAATTCCCCATAGGTGTTCGACTGGATTCAGATCAGGAGCCACTGATTCACTTTCACCCTGTTCTTCTTCAGAAATCCAACAGTGGCCTTAGATATGTGTTTAGGATCATTGGATATGTTTATGATGGATGGATGTGGATGGAGGCACTTTCTTCAGCTCATACTCATTTGGTAATGCTTACTGCCATTATAAAGCTCGGATGCATCAGGATATTTATTAATATTTCTCTGATTGTGTTCATCAGAAAAAAGAAAGTCATATATACTTAGGATGGCTTGAGGGTGAGTAAAGCTTGGGGTAATTTTCTTTTGAAAGTGAACTAATCCTTTAACTAATTTGCTATTTTAATTAAAAAAAAAAAAAAAAAAAAATGGATGAGTACAAACTTCTGGTTTCAATCTGTCAAGTGGTTTTGTTTGCAGTGCATGCTAACTAGTTTGTGGTTCTTACAAATTCACATCTCATTTGTTGGCTATAGAACATCTAGACAAATGTATGATTAAACCAAAAAGGAAATTTAGTGAGCTTTGGAAAAATGGGCAAAATTTAAATCACATCACTATTGTGAGGTGTTTCATTTTACTTTTATTTGCTCATGTGTCTCACTTTATATAATATTGCAAGTACAGATATTTGTTTTGCTCCTAACTAGTGCATATTAATTCTGTATGCTTAAAAAGACTTTAATGGAATGATTTTTGTCAATATTATTAACAATAATACAAAAGATTAAAAAGCACCAAACGACTGCAGCACATAGGTTCTGGTGTAATAATCATCATAACTGGTCGAATAATAATAATAATAATAAAAAACCTCTCTCTCTCAAACTTTTTGTCCTAATGAATTAAATTTATATGCTGGCTGTGGGAATAAGGTGCACAGAGAGAGGCTAATTTATTGTGTGCTTTAAAAACAACCTCGATTTGAGCTTCCTTATGAAAACAACAAATCAAATGAGACATTATACAGGAATAGATTTAAATATGCGAAATGAAAATTGTTTTTTGGCCCTGTGCGAAACCGTGAATCCATGGAAATGTTTTTCATGTTTATAAGCATCCAACCTTAATAAATCATCCATAATTGTAGAAGTATTCAGTTCTCTTACCTGTAAAATTGACTTTATTTTCTTATTGCATGTTACTGGTCTTATTGTGAATGATTCATGCATGCACATATAAATGCAAACACAAATTAAGATCATCTATAGGTGCTGGCTTGTAATTGCAAATTAAAAGAAGTTATTTTTACACTGTCTGCATTAATAGCTGCATCCTCCTAACAGAACGAAATGCTTAGGTTACTATTTATTATATCAGACTTTTTAACTGAATCTGTTGCAACAATTATATTTTATGTTTTAATGTGATTAGAGGGTTCCTTAAATCTGGCCTTGGAGGTCCACTGTCCTGCAGAGTTTAGCTCCAACCCTAATCAATTTAATATTTTTTTTTCAAACGTGAAGTTTTCTACTAAACCTGAAGACCTTGATTAGCTTGTGCAAGTGAGTTTGATTAAATGCAGATGGACAGATTTTCTAAATACATCTAAATACATTAATTTTATGTAGCCCATATTTACAGTGGCCCTGTTGTACTATTTTAAATACTCATACTTTTGTTTTGCAGGTCTTCTACATTATATTTACATGCATTCAAGGTCAAAAAACACTTTTCTCATAATATACATTGCAGCATCACTTCTTTTGCAGTGTCTAAATGGTTCGATAAAGGATTCAGTCTCTCTAAATCTCACCTTTTTAAGAGCCTACTCTGCTTTGATTGGTCAGATGGCCCCAGTCTGTTGTGATTAGTCTACCGCTTACAGCGCGTGCTGGAAACTGAATGAATTTCAGCTCCGATGGCTTTTCAGCACTTAGATACACAGTAACAATGGTGTTGGTTTTACCGTATCAATTCAAGCCCAAGTCCTCATCCTTTGGAAGTGAATGCAAAGTTGATTTGCTTTTGCAGTGCAGAAAACAGTGTCTTCTTGACAACACAAACCAAACTCTTGCCTCAGCTACACTATTGTTTGAGGGTGGGTCAAAGTAGATGTTGTTCGTGGGAAACCAATGAAGACCATAGATCATAGACATTTGTCAAAAACCTACGTAGGTTTGAGCAGAAAGTTAGACTAGAATTACTAATGACTTGTTTCAGGCAGAATCCATACTTCTTCTTTTTTTGGGAGACAATAACTCCATTTATCATGCACTTTAATCTTTAAAAGGCATCTATAATGCCCCTTTTCACAAGATCTAATATAAATCTCTGGTTTCCCCAGAGTGTGTCTGTGAAGTTTCAGCTCAAAATACCCCACAGATCATTTATTATAGCTTGTAAAATTTGCCCCTATTGGGTGTGAGCAAAAATATGCAATTTTTTTTGTGTCCCTTTAAATGCAAATGAGCTGCTGTTCCTGGCCGAGGGCGGAGCTTTAACAGCTCGTGCTTCAGTTGCTTAACAACAACAAAGCTGGAGAATCTCACGAAGCCAAAATGACGATTGTAAGTAATGGTGTTCAGCCTTACATTGTTTAAACTGGAGTCAGACACTGATGGAGACTCAGGAAGAAGTTACAACTGGACGTTTCTGAATGGTTAGTGGATAAATTTAGTAAATGTAGTTGTTGTGGAGTTGATTCAACTCATCGATTAGCATGTGCCGTCATGTTGATCTTTTGTGCAAAACCCGTATGGACGGCCACTAAACAGCGTACCTGTTAGCCAAGCAGAGTAATGTTCATGATTGCTATCAGATGCTGTGAATGGTCTAATATTTTTTTTCCGAATTATCACTCGGACAGAAATGCTCCTTTTTTAGCAATCGAGCTTGCCAGGGTCAACTTGCAGGCTATCCAAGCTAATGAGACTCTAAATAGTGTTCTGTGCTTGTCTGTGCAGCCAACGACAGAACAGTTAGCATGCTTTGCTTAAACTTTTGCCATGTCCTTAAAACTGGTACACTGTTTTCGCTTGCAAAAACAAAATGACGGCGCCATAGGTGGAAACGTGCAGGGGCAATACAATTATAATAAAATCCCCTTCCTACGTCACAAGGGGGGTGAAATCTGAGCGGCTCATTTTTTCACATGCTTGCAGAGAAAGGCTTACCAAAATAAAGTTACTACATTGTCCTTTTTCACTTTTTCCTAATTATTGCATTTAAACATTGAAAAAATCAGATTTTCATGATATGTCTCCTTTAAAACTTTGCATATCTTTTATATTCACAAACAGCTATATTATACATGAAAGGTAATATCCAAAATAGGGGCATTTTAATCTTTATTTTTAATGTTCATTTTTCTGTTTTTTGAATGGTGATGAATGTATGTGTATGAGTGACCCATTTTCACCACATACATATGATTTTCTTTCCATTTTTAGTAGAGAACCTAAATTTGGTCTACATTTAGTCTTATTCTATATAGTGTGTCTGTTCCTTTGCCCCTAACACCATCCGAAGGTGTAGGGGGTGTTTGACTTTGGTTCTGGCTCACCCCAGGAGTGCTCAGCTGCAGAGCCTTGCAGGTGTGACTCAGAGAAACAGTCCTGCTGAGGACCTACAGTCTGATCCAGCCGATCCAGCGCATGGTGCTCGCCAACTCGCTAATCTCACCAATGCCCCCTGGTGCTGTTGCCTGGTAACAGAGCAAGCTTGGCTGCCTCTAATTAGCTGTTTGGGTGAGTCACATGAGCGACAAGTAGATGCCAAGATAACACACTCCAACCCTGTTCCCTGACTTTAGACCTTCAGCAAAGGACCCGATACACACTGTACTGGCACTGTTGTTTATAACATTTGTGGAGATATAGAGATTGTATGTTATTATGTATACTGAATTCATATATACTTTGGGGGTTAAACTTATTTTTTTTTTTTTTTATCTCTGTTAAGAATTATTTAAACAATATATAAAACGGATGATCATGTATAATTAATGGTGCAGTAAGAGATTTCTGAGAAAAGCTGTTGAAAGTGGATCGGACCGAGCACCACAACAAACTTGTAGCCAATCAGCAATAGGGGATATATAAACTCATAATGGGGAAGGAGAGAGAGCGAGCAAGAGGGAGATTTGAATAAAGACTGTAGATAGCTGAGAGACATTACAAAAGAGTACATTTTACGTTACATTTTTTTTTTTTTTTGTATATAACGTATATACCATTTAGTTTGTTTGTTTCCAGAACTCTGAGTTCTCATTCAGTGTTAAGGCTACTTGTCTGTCGGCCTGATTATTTTTGCACTGATATTTCTCTAGTTTACTCAAAAAAATAATTAATTACCTTGTCATTAATTACTCACCCTCAAGATGTTCGTTTATCTTCAGAATGCAAATGAAGATATTTTTGATGAAATCTGTGAGTTTTCTGTCCCTCCATAGACAGCTATGCAACTTTGATGCTTCAAAAAGTTCATAAAGAGATTGGAAAACTAATCCACATGAACTGAGTGGTTTAATCCAAATTTTCTGAAGAGACTTGATCGCTTTTTATGATGAACAGATTTAATTTAGGCTTTTACTCATATATAAACATTGATCTGTGGACATAAGCAGATGTTTAACCGAACCTGAATGATGGGTATAAACCTCAGTCTTCCAAGGTTTATAATGGTTGTGAATGGCAGCCCAAATTTGAAGACCAAAAAATGCATCCATCCATAAAAAAAGAAAGAAAAAAGAATCCATACGACTCCAGGGGGTTAATGCCATGACAAAGCCATGACGTTCTACACTACGCCATGACGTACTACGCTAGTACGTCATGTCATTTTGTACTACGTCACGGAAGTTAGCGCTTTTTGGACATATGTCGAATGCGTATGGCTGTCCCGCCGCAAGCTCATTTGTACTTTATAAAGTTTTAAATGTCGTGTGTTACGATGATGTGTTTAGTGTTTGTGCGAATGACACTGTAAATCTTCTTTATAATAGTATTAACCTTTTCAGCTGGTGGAAGAGCTGCTTGTGATGAACTTTGATTCATCATGTGACTCTCATTACCATTGTATTTGGTGGTTGTCAGTGTATTATAAAGGTTCAGTTGTTAGTTCTTCAATAGGTTGGTTAATTAACATTATATCAGTTAATAAAATATATATTTACTATATATAAAGTATTTTACTGTAAATTTAAGTTAAATCCGTAAAACCTAAAATGTTGCTACCGTATTTTTTACGGTAAATTTCTGGCAACCACAGCTGCTGTTTTTACCGTAAATTTAGCAGATTTTTTTTACAGTGTTTTTCTCCCCCGACTAAATGACTAAATAAACAACTATCGGTCGAAAATCTTTAATCGGGGGCATCCCTAATTTTGTGGCTCCGAAATTATAGGGTGTACAGTCATGTACTCAGTGTGAGCAATATGCATCATACAGTTACACTGAAGTGATACATTGTGTAACTGGTGGCTACTTTTCAACACTGAAAGGGTTGTGGTCTATTGAAAGTTACACTCAACACTTGGGACTGATTGTGCAAACAGTAATTACAAGTGAATGGCTAGAATAGCTATAAATAGATTGATTGTGTTTAATTGGTGGCCAGTGAAATGGATGGAATGTTTTATATTACCCTCAATTAAATAACCTGTTATTTGATACAGCCAAGAAATTTCAGACACTTTAACAATGCATGAAAATTATTCTGTTAGAAAAATCTCTGGAAAGAATATCTGAAATACCATTTTTTTTCCCATAGACCTGTGCATCCTCCTAATTTTGGAGGTGATTAGCTCAGAATAACCCAAATTAAACAAACAGCTCCTCCCCTTCAGATCATTTGCATTGTTAGGTTAAGTTTATGTAAAGTATATGCAACACAAGAAACTAATTCTCGGTGGCGACAAAGGAATGACAGTTTTTTTAAATGCTAGATGTCATTAACAAACACATCCCTTTGTGGCACAAGCTTTAATTGCTCGCACAAAAGCATCAGGAGAGAGAAAGAAAGTGTCCAGGCTCAAACTGTGCGCCGTGTGATATTCAAATAATGGGGTGGTGCAGCCATGTGCAAAACAACATCAAAGAATGGATTCTCTCTCTCTTGTCTTTCTCCACAGTTCTCTCTGTCAATCTATTGTAAACTTTTTAAAAAGCAGATGTATAAAAATAAGAGCATGGTTAACTGCTGCTGAAATAGCAATCTTTCTGAGTAACAGAGCTGGTGAATGTCACAAATCAGCTGCAAGAAAAAGTTACTTGCATTCCTCACATTCAGGTGGAAAAATAACATAACTGGGTCATTCCTAGTATGCAGTATATTTTTATATCACAGAAACCATAATACTGGATAAAAAAACTCTGAACAATGAAAATCATATTACTGTATCACTCTTATCACAATAAAGTCAATAGAGTGGTGAATTAAAAAATAATTTCACTACTTTTTTATTGAGTGGATGTTGCTATTTTTTGTCATGTCCCTGTGTGTCACACTGACTTATAACATGAAAAACGGACACTTTATTCATAAATATTCCAGGTGTTCCTTAATTTTTCTGTTTTCTAATCAAAATAAATAAAACATTTTTTGAATATTATTTAAATTGGTTGTTTTAATATATTTTTTTTATTAACAAAATTAACAAAATCCAATTCCTCGATGACATCTTCCAGCAGGACACCATATGCAACAGCATTAAACAAATGTAAGTAATAGCAATGGTTTTTATGAATATACTGTATATGTTGTGGTCCTCTGAGCAGGCAAGGGGGGCAGCAAAAAGAAAGCATTTACAGATATGTTGGTTTTGAGGTTGTTCTTAAGTGATTTTACATTGCTGATTTGATTATCTTAGATTTCTCGCTTGTACAAGCATCTTAGATCTGCCTGACAGAAGCCTACAGTATACATCTGTTTCCTCTGCCTTGGACGTAAAGTAACTCCTTATAGGGTCATGAAAGTAAATTATGTACTCATTAAAACATGCTTTTTTAGCATTTGCAACTGATTTAAGGAAAGTTTACATCTGCTTTATCTGCTCTAAAAAAAGATTATTCTGTGAAAATCCTCTTGTTCTATCCTCTTGTTTTTTTTCCACCTGATTGAAGCTCATGTTTTAGGTCGGTCCTGATAAAATTCAACCTTGGAGGAGTAAGGATGTTTGTTCTTTGTAATGGTGCAATTTCAGGGCTTGTTTAGAATTATGAAAGGTGTGTGATTGTGCCAGAAGACTCCAGGAATGTTCAGATGAGAAGATTCATCCTGGATTTATAACTTAGCCTATCTAAAATCAACATTTGACACTTTCTTATGAATTAATGTTTTAAATAATCAGTTTTATTTCTCCACATCATTCACATAGCAGAACTGAAATGTTTGGAACAATTTTGGAATTATCTGGTAATGTAACATATTAGAATATGCAAGCAATAAGGTACAAGAGGCTGTGCTGTATCGTGAATAAGTCACGGCTGAAGGGCGTTGTTAGTCGTGATGCGAATCGGTACAGCCGTACTTATTCATGATATGCACTAGCCTCGAGTACTTTATTGCTTTTATAAAACGGTTAACACACAATACAAATATTAAAGCCAGAAATATGTATCAATGCAACTTTCATGAAGTAAACCTTTTCTAAAAGCCTTCCTTCCGCCGGAAAAAATAGTCCCTGACCGTGAACAGCAACAGAAGTTACATTTTCACTGCATTAGATGGCGGCAAAGACTGTCTTTATGAGTGTGTCAGTCAGTAGCGAAGACTTTTACATTGAAAAGACTGAATTGTTGTGAACACGGAACAAGACGCAACTGACAAATGCTTTGACTAGTTAGTCATGTGAAAACCATTTAAATGTTAAAAAGATAAGATAATACATTGGACATTTAAACAGATGTTTTATTATGAACATAGGACTGACCTGAAGGAAAATGCTAAATCTGAGTGCAGGTAATAAACTCGCTTACTCAATCTCTTTCTCACAATACTCTTCTACATAATACAGTAAGCTTCAATGAACAATATAAATGAGAACATACAGTTTACGTTGCTAAAAGTGGTTGTTAAGGGTGTTGTGTAGTGATACACAGAACCGTTGGGTGAAGCGGTCATAGCCGTGTTTTATCATGAATAAAACACAGCTATTGACCAATCAGAATAAAGGACAGGAACTAACCATTTATAATAGAAATTACAACTGATTCTACATTTTAATTTTTTTGTTTTAATATATTTCCATATTGCAAATTATGAGCTAGGTCCTTGAATTCACTGTCTCTTTCATTTGGATGTTGGAGAACACTTTTTTTTTAATTGTTCGTAGGTGTGAATGCACGTGTGTGTGCGAGTCCCAAGCCATGTATTGTAGAGGGTTGGGGAAAGACCTAGCAACATACCTTAGAAAAATCATTGCCCAGAAAATTCATGGATGGTCTCTTGTGTATGGCTAGAGATGGCCCATAGAATCACCGAGAGTCAGATTGACTGAAATGGTTAATGAATGAATTCAATTTAACTTTTAGCCCTCTAGTGGGTAAAAAAAACAAACCATTGTTTTGTTTGTGCTTTGCTTCATTGTTTCAGCTCTGCGTGACTGTGCGGATGAATATAGTTCTTTCTCATAAAACATTCATTACGAGATATAACCAGTTTAGATGGAAATGATCTCAAGCTGTCTAGCTGAAGATATTCCTACTTCCTTGAAAATAAATTCCAGCACAGCGCTACAACAACCATAATGACCCTTCACAATAGATAATGCTTTACAATGAACTCTGTTAGAGAGCTACATATGGCAACTTATCTGCTCAATAAAATACCTTAGTCACCTATGGAGTAAATATAATAAAAACGCCATATCCGCGTCAATTTTACAACATTTCAAATCCCTCAGTTTATGCCTCTTTGAAAAGCCAAGTGATTCTCATTTTATTATGAGCTCTGTCACGTTCTCTTTTTGTTGCTGTTTGTTTAATTTTCCTACAAATTGTCTTATAAATGTCTTATAAAAAACATTTTGTAAGAAAATTTCTATAACGTTTTGCAATATTTGCGTCTGGCATTATTGCACATTTGACTTGAAATTCTGCCAGCCACAGATATTACTGCTCTAAAGGCACCAGACACTACCAGGACTTGCTGGCCCCGCAAGACAAGTTGAGGGATGGAAAGGCCACTCATGTCAGCCTGCCAGATGCAAAGCTGGCTGAAGACAGAGAACAACAGGGTAGCTGTGACAGGAGTTGTTTGCTGATGTTCTTGGTCTTACTCCATGACCTGAAACAAAATTTAAATCAGTGTTATTTGTCTAAATGCATAACATTTAGAGCAAACTGGACATGGCAACAAGTTTATGATGATTATATGACTTCTTTGATGAAGATCTCACCTTGTGACAGGCCAGGACTGGTTCAGATGTTCTTACTCATCATGCTCAGGTTGTGGGCAGTGGGATAACCTGCGTACACCATTTTAAAAAAGGAGGATCCATAGTGTCCACACTGTCGCCGGCTTTGCGTGGTACCTGCTGTAGAATTTGAACTCTGGAGGACAGACTTTTGTGCCTGAAGGAAAAAGATGTCTGATGTTTAATACATTTCCACACCATCATCGTATCCTGGTTCACCAGCATGTTCTTCAGTTTGATGATTTGATGGAAGACTCCGCGCTCACAGCAAATGTTAGCAACACGAATGACCTGCCGCATAACATGTCGTGCTGTCCTCTCGTCAAGGCTTCCTCCGTGGAGCTCCATGAAACTCAACAAGTCCATTCAAGGCAAGGACCGCTCCATGATCATTATGTAGTGGTCTGTGTTGTCCTGCCAGTCCAGCAGTTTAATTATCTGAAGAACGCTGGGGCCCTCATTGGCCGATCTCCATTGGGGAGGTGTTTGGGATGACCAGGCTAAATGAAAGAATGGTTAGATGGATGTGGTTTTACACATAAAACCACAATTGGTAGACTTAATCCACAAATCAAAACAGTTTGCCCACTGAAAAATCATTTTTAGTCTGTGATTAACATGAATATAAGATGTTATAAATTGAAAACAGTGATTAAGAAGTAATAACAGAGAGCACAGCCTACTCACAACTTTGATATATGGCATGTTTGGCCCCTTTACTAAAAATTTCACAGCCACCTGATTAACAAAACAAAAAATTAACAATTAGCATGTGCACAATATTATGCCAGTCATAAATCTGATAAGGAAAGTTTGTATGTAAAAAAAGAAAAGAAAAGAAGAAACCTTAAAGGGATAGTTCACCCAAAAATCAAATTTCTGTCATCATTTACTCACCCTCAAGATCTGTATGATTTTTTTTTTTTATTTTGCTGAACACACAAAAAGATATTTTGAAGAATGTCGGTAACCAAACAGTTGATGGACCTCATTGATTCATACTATGGAAGTCAACAGGGTCCATCGACCGTTTGGTTACCCAAAATTCATACAGGTTTGGAACAACATGAGGGTGAGTAATGATGACAGGTGAATGATTTTTTGGTGAACTATCCCTTTAAGTCCATTCTTGCAACGAGTCCCTTCATACACAAAGCCACATCTTTCTTTGTCGAGCTTGTGGCCAAATGAACACCTGCAAATGTCTTATAGATTTGCTATTCTTACCCTTGTCCAGGACATCCTGTTCCTCAGCAGCAGGGAGGACTTTAGAAGTTGGAGCAATTTATTAATTTAAATAAAATTAATAAAATATTGCATCCTTATGCACCACTTATATGAATAAGAAAATACAGCACGGGAACTGCTTGATGTGCAATAAACGGGAAAAAATAACCATCTTGGCAAGTATTGACGTAGATACAATTCGGTCTTCAGTGGTAAACGGTGGGAAAAGAAATCAGATGTGTGTCAGTAATATTGTGCATTAGTTCTTAAAGTGACAGCAGCCTAATATACCTGCTGTTGTCTGTCCTTAATGTTTATCAAACAACAAAAGAAAAGGAGAAAATCACTCACTGTTTACTTTAGTAGCTTCAATATGAATCAATGTATATTTAATTCATATGTGAAGGCTTTGCAGCGTTTTCATCACAGTCATCACAGTTGGGTAAACTTCTATAGTTGTGAATGGGAGATGACAACAAATATAATTGTTGTATTCACATTGCCTCCAATAGCAAAATAAAAAAAGAAATCAATTATAGTGTTTCCACAACTTTCCAAAAAAGGGAAAAAATATAGAGTCATTGATTGCTGGTCAGAAGAGAGAAAGGTGTCAAATTTGCCATCACTCCCTCAGCCAATGTATTAGAAACACCCTCTCAGCAGCGTTAATTAGATTTTTGTCATTTACTGCTAAAGTAATATAGGCCTAACACATAGTATGGCGTTATAAATGTGTATTAATTTTTTTTTAAAAAACATATAAAAAACTTCATTAGATATGCGATGTTGATAACTGCATCAACATAGTCTGTGAAAAGGGTCCCTTGATATCACTGCTTTGTCACATCAAATTTAAACTTCAGATGGCTTGAAAACATGATCTGTGAGGGTTTTTTTAGTGAGCATTATGACACCTACCTAGTTTTAATGGCCGATACAAAAATAAGTTGACTATAAGTTGAAAACATGATGAGACATACATTATTTTTTTAATAAACAACGGTAGCCATGTTCCCCATGTCCATACAATGTACTTATTACAATAATTACAATAACTACTTAACCCCTGTAGTTACCTTATATTACCCAGTATTTTCTTAGGTAAATACACTGTAAGTACACATACTGTAAAATAACATGCAACCAACAGGACAATAATTACAATGTACAAAAATAAAAATAAAAATAATACAAAAATGCAAAATGAAATAGTTCTGGTTGTTTTTTTCTTGATAATGTAGTAATGTCATGTTTATTTATTTAACTTAAAAAAAGGGGTCAACATTAAGTGTAACTTGAACATGAATTTATATTAAAAACAAAAAAAATCAGAGAGGACTTTGCCTCCTCATTTGACAATATGACAATATCAACATTTCAAAAGATGTTTAAACAAATATAATTAACTTAAAGTTAACACGTCATGTAACAGTTAGTCCCTCATTGATCTATTGCTATGTTTAGCTCTTCATTTCAGTCCTGTTAGGCCTCCTGCTAATTTTGAAAACAAGTGATAATTCATGGTGTTAAAGTGCTTGAGCTTTCTGAAATTCCGGTTTATCCTTTCATACGGTAATTTAAAGAGCAAAACTGAAAGCCTCATTTGCGGGTCAAAAGAAGCATTAGCAACTGAAATGTACATTTTCTTTATGATAAAAATCGATGTGTGCCAATCAGTCAGTTTGTCTCAAAAGCTCAGAGATGCTGTATTTAATATTTGTCGATCAAATTTTCAGAATAACAAATGCATCTTCAGAACATTTTAGATCACACAGTAGAACAGGAAGACAAGTGGAAGCTTGACAGAATGAAAACGAAAAAAATGAAGCAGACAAGGAGAAGATGAAGGGGAAGCGGGGGATCTGATGAAGAAGGTGGAGGATGGAGAGGTAGATGGGGAGCAGGTGCACACACTGGGATGACAGGTGATCCTCCCTTCCTCTGTGAAGAAGAGCAGAAGGGGTAGACGCTGGGGACCGAGTCCTATTTGATCTGAACCAAACTTTTTGGTCCGAGCAGAGGAGGAGAAGCTGCAAGGAGAATGATGCATTATCGCATGTGCTCCCTGGAAATCTCTCTCTGATCCACATGCTGCTTTTAACGTCTTTCAAAAGCTGCATTAAAAGAATGTTCTGGGTTATTTTCAAGACAGTGACTTTGAAGCACATCTGTAGCTTGTCGATTTACACTTACAATAAAAGCTGTGGCTGCACTATAGGTCAAAAAATCATATTGTGACTATTTTGATAAACACTACAAGTCCAATTTGAACTGTTATATTTAACATTTTATATTGCTGCTTTTTAGATATCAAAATATAAAAAGCCATTGGCCTTGTTGCTGTTTTTCACCTAGAAAAATCCTACCTCAAAAGATTATATTAGTTTTTTTTTTATCACAATGAAGTGATACTATTTTGTTTAATTGTTCCATTTTTTTTCTAATCAGAATGTTTTAGTAACACTTTACAATAATGTCTTATTTGTTAATATTATTTAATGCATTAGATACCTTGAACTAATAATGAACAAAATTTTACAGCATTTATTAACCTTTGTTAATGTTGGTTAATAAAAATGTTCATGTTCATATGTTCAAATGTTCATGCTCTTGAAGCATCGCAGACGCGGCATCGGTTGTAGTCCACTATAACACACTACACAAGCTGAAACGATCTGACGCCCATTGTCGTTTACGAATCCCCACGACACCCTATGTCAAACAGATCGTGGCAAAATCAGTCTAAAATCGTGTAGTCTGAACTGGCCATTATGCTGAGATTAACAATATGATAATAAACCCTGTATTGTTTATTGTTAGTTTAGTAACTAATAACTAATGTTAACAAATGAAACCTTATTACCAATGTTTCAGGCTAGTTTTAATTAAATTTATATTTACTTAAAGAAATATTATAATATTTTATTTTCAACTGATATGATAAACATTTATGATTATTGCTGCTATTTAGATATCAAGACTAAAAGATGTTAATATAAATCGGCCTTGTCGCTGTTCTTTGCCTAAAAATGTAGTCCAATATCAAAAGGAGGATTTAGATAACAAACAAATATTTACTAAAGACTTCATGTAGTAGATAAGCTTCAGAAAGTTTGAATTTGTAAAGTATTTTGTTCTACATGAAACAATTAAATTACTTTAGCATCATATTTTCCACTCAATTTAGTTTTTTTTGTTTTGTTTTGTTTTTTTTGGCAGAGATGAAGTTATTTTTTTTAATTATCCACTTATCTTATCCCTGTGACAAAATGTTCAGGAATTGTGTTGCATTAGCTTATTACGGGGATAGTGAAAATTCTGTCATTATTTATTATATCATTCCAAACTGTTTTTATTTTTTCTGAAGAACACAAAAGACAATGTTTTGAAGGACATTTTCAAACAGCATTGGGCCCCATTGAATTTAATTGTACTGACAATATATATACTGCAGATAATAATATTAATAATAATAATAAAAAAAACAACAACAACAACAACAACAGACTATTCTTTAAAATATTTCGTTTACCATAAATACATTTTCCATTTGTTTTTACAAACTGAAGAACAAACTGAATTTATTTTCTGTGGTAATCAAAAGCATGCCACATTTGCGGCCCATAAACATTACATTGAAAATGAAACTACAATATTTCTTTAATGGTTTCATTTATACAGATTTATGTAATGTGAGATAAAAAGACTCACATCTGTCTCTTCATTGGGTTCATTAAAAGTGGCCAATGTGGCTAAAACAGCAGACACCAGTAATGATGTTTTCTTTTGGAAGTTTAGTGCAATAAGCTTATGGCTATTATCAGTTGAAGAGAGAAAGTTGCCAAAGTAATGAAGGTCAGTCATAATAGTGGCTGTAGGAGTGCCCCATATCCCCTCTGTTTTTGATGGTTGCAGTTTGTTTGATATATGGACCTTATTATAATTTAGACATCTGATACATCTGGGGGAGAGAATATTTTATGCTTCACTTGATCAGTCTAAGGCATCCGTTATAGGGGACAAAAAGTGCACCTTCCTTCTCTTAGAATTGTTGGGTCATCATGTGAGATGCTAGGCTTACTTACATGCCATGCAGTTTAATGGTTAGTGGACACATGCTTGGATACCAAATCTTTACTCTTGTCTTACCTATTAGTAGGGCTGGGTATCGAATTCGATACTTTTTAGGTACCGACCGAATTGCCTTGATACTATCGAGTATCGAAAAGTGTCTTGTAATGCGGTACCAAATTTCGATACCTCCAAACGGAGCAGGGGAGAGTGGGCGGAGAAATGCTGTCGCTGTTTCGTTGAGCAATGTAATAACGTTGCACACATTGTTATTTATATCTAAATATATAAAACTATGCCCGAGAGAGTCCCTGAGTGCGAGAGAGCAAGTGAATCAACGGTTTCACTTTCAGTTTATCTCTGAAAAGGACGTGTGAGAGTACCGGAAGTTTATGCGAGCAGCCGGTTCATTACAGTCACTCCAGATAATGTGAACAGCAAAACAGTAGTGCCGCACTGCCTGCACAAACAGCGGGACGCGCAATGTTTTTTAGACTAGTTATAGGCAGGTACAACACACAGCAGAGTTACATCAGCGTTCGTTCCTCAAGTCTATGGAAACACGCGTCCAGTTCTTGACAGGGTCTAGTTCGCACAGGCTCTGGCTCCAGAGCGCGAACTATTCTGGTGGAAAAAGGGTATCAGAGTCCTCCTGATACTGCCACTGTGTGCAAGCATCAACCACACCCTCAGAGCGGACATTTTCAAACGGTTGTCTCCTGAAAAAGCATATATATATATATATATATATATATATATATATATATATAGATAGATATAGAATATATTAAGTAATAAAAATAACATTCCAATTAATTGTGGGTGGATGATTGATAAATAATTAATGTATTGTAAATATAATGTAAATGTTAATGTAATGTATTTTAATAAAGACACTGAACTCTCATTTCACGGCAAGACGCAACGAACGTGCGTCACTCTTTTACTTTCGTTTTCAACTGAACCTATTTTTCTTTAGAGAAAACCAATCAAGGAAGCATGTGCCTAGAGTACCTCCTAGTGGTCATTATATGAAACACAAAGGAAAACTAAAGATTTTTTGAGGTAATGTAATATTGTTAAAACAGATTTTACAAAATTGGTATCGAAAAAGTATCGTTCAGGAATCGGTATCAAAGTCAAGGTATCGGTATCGATATCGAAAAAATTTTAAGGATACCCAGCCCTACCTATTAGTTTAATATTTAACCATCTTCTTTAATCTTTTTGTTCCATTTCTAATTAAACAACCCTGACACTTCAGCAGGATGGCTAGAAATGACACGAAAGCTATGTTTAATTGAAGAAACATAAAACATTTGGGTGTCAGATTAGCTATAGCAATAGTACATGTTAGCTAAATGTAGCTTTACTTATATATGTGACCTGTGCTGGCAAAATGAGTCGCAGTGAGCTAATTTGAAAAAATGAGTTATTGTTATTCTCACGTTCTCTATTAAACCTTCAAAAAGATGTATTAAAAATCGAGTTAATGTTTTCTGAAGGTTCCAGAACAAAATCACCTAGCAACTATACATTAAAACCCCTGGTAATAACGCCAAATTCGGCACAAACCAAATCAAAACCCATATCTATTGGAACAAAATATATATATTCAACGTTTTTATCCATGACACCACAACTGCTTGATTAACATTAATGAAACAGCCTATAAGACCTACACAACACGGATCTATGTTACACATCAGATGTTTTTCCCCAACAGTTAACCAAACGTTTATTTAAGATATAGGCCTAACAGATAATGTTTGAGTGAATACTCACCAAGACAGATTTTTTTTTAAATGCTGTAACTCTGTGTATGTGTATATCGGGATTGCGCTCCGTCTGAGGCATCTTTGTGCGCGCGCTTCGGATCTGTCAGTCAGCGTGAGTAAGATAGTTTTGTTTACATCAGCCTGAGTTTAAAAATCACATTTCATTGGTTCAGACTCATACCATCAATAATTTGCTATAAATATACTACACAAAGTTGGAATGCTATGCTTTAGCTACAATGATACCAAACTTGTGCTGAGGGAAGCGCCAGTCGTCCAGAAGCGAACAGAGAAAAACATTAAGTAGGTACTGTTTACGTATTTAATGAACTAGAAGTGTCCAGTTCTGTTTACAAAAATTCAGGTAATACAAATTAATAAAGTTGTTTTTATACATGTATGTGGAATGAACATAATGAAATTAAGTGACAAAATGTTTAAGAATGGGGTTGGTTTAGCTCATTTAAATTAAATTTGACTTCACTGACTGATAAAGAATGCAATTCACCAACTCTTTTGGCTGAACATATTGCCAGGAGGAAAACTGTCTTCCATGTCAAGAAGTCAAGATCAGCTTGTTCCAAAGGTTCAAAAGGTGCTTTGGCCAGTGAGCGTAAGACAATAGTAAGGTCCCAAGCAGGTGATCTCAAAACTCTCCCTGGGTGTCAACGATGTGCACCCTTAAGAAATTGAGATACCAAGGGGTGTTTGCCAACACTTACACCGTCTACTAACATGTGAAAGTGGGAGATGGCTGCAATGTAGACCTTTATGGTATTGACTGATTTCCCAGAGTCTAACAATGACTGTAGAAACTGAAGAACCAAACTGGTGTCGCAACTGGCAGAGTTTAGTTGATGGTCTTGACACCATGTTGAGAATATTCACAACTTACTAGAGTAGTTACTCCATGTAGAGGATGCTTTAGAACTATTTATTGTGTTCAATATGGCTTCATCTAAGTCTTTAGAGAGGGACTTAGCAAAGGCCATACCCACAGTTGTAACGTCTCTGGTCTCGGGTGCCAGATTTGGCCCTCCACTTGGGAGAGGAGATCGACTCTCTTCGGTAACGGCCAAGGGTGACCTTGGACCAAACATACAAGGGCCGGAAACCAATGTTTCTTTGGCCACCTTGGGGCCACAAGTAAAACTTTGTGATGGCCCAATGCTAGGGGAGGAAAAGCATACAACAACTCTTCCGGCCACTCTTGAAATAATGCATCTATCCCCAAGGGACCTCCCTGGCTGTTCAAGGAATACCATAGATCGCAATGAGTTGTCTCTGTAGTTGCAAACAGATTGATCTTCGCCATACCTAACTGACCCCATATAAGTCTCACCACTTCGGGATGGAGACGCCACTCTCCTGGGAGAGGTCCAGTTCGAGATAACAGATCTGCTGCTTCGTTTGCTACTCCCGGTATGTATACTGCCCTGAGTGATGAGAGTTTCAGAAAAGCCCAGGAAAGCAGCTTCTTTGTCACCTGGAGACATCGTGCTGATCTGGTGCTGCCATGGTGATTGATGTGGTACACTGCAGACATGTTGTCTGTTCTTATCAAAACATGTTTGTTCTGCAGCAATGGGAGAAAAGCCATCAGGGAGAGATACACTGACCTGAGTTCGAGCACAATGATGTGCTCTAAAGTCCAAGGAGATTCCCAGATACCCCAGATGGACCTGCCTTCCCAAACTGCTCCCCACCCCGTTAGAGAGGCATCTGTCGTTATCACAGACCACCTCGCTGGGATGTTGCCCAATGGAACCCCTTGTGATAGCAATGTCTTGTTTTTCCAAGGGCGTAACATTTGGATAAACCTTTCTGTAACCCTTATCCGTACATGTCTGTGTAATTTGGGATGTAATTGGAAGTTGTTCAACCACCGTTGTAGTGGACGGGCTCTGAGAAGGCAGAGTGGGATCACAACCGCTGCCGCTGCAATCATACCTAGAAATCGCTGAAACTGAATTAACTTCATCCTCTTGTTCAGACGGAATGACTGGGCTAGACTGAGCAATTGTACCACCCTCTGGGGTGATAAAGATGCAGTCATCAGTTGGGAATCCAGCGAAATTCCCACAAACACTGTCTGTTGTTTGGGAATTATATTGCTCTTTTCCTAGTTCACTTTGAAACTGAGAGACTGGACATGTTGAAGCACTATTTCTGTGTCCTTCATGACTTGACTGCAAGAAGGAGCACAAATTAGCCAGTCGTCTAGTTATGACAGAATTTTCAAACCTGCACACTGAAGAGGTCGAAGGGCTGCTGAAACCACCCTGGTAAAGACCTTTGGAGACAGAGACAGGCCAAATGGAAGGACCCTGTACTGATAAACCCAACCTTGAAAAGCAAAGCAAAGAAACAGGTGATGATCCTGACAGATGGGTACGTAGAAATATGCATCCTTTAAGTCTATGGCAGTGAACCATTCTCCCAGTTCTATGGATTCCAGAATTTGCACTGTAGTCAGCATTTTGAAAGGTAATACCTTTATGAATCTGTTCAGTTGTCATAAGTCCAGAATTGGTCAAAGTCTGCCATCTTTCTTAGGTACTAGGAAATATTTTGAATAGAACCCAGTTAGCTGTTCGTTGGCGTTTATCTGTACAATCGCTTTTTTCTGTAATAAGACTGTGATCTTGTTGGCCAAAATTTGTGCCTGGACTGGGTCTTTGACCATGGTCACACGAACCCCTGAAAAAGTAGGAGGGCGTCGCCGGAACTGTATCCTATATCCTGTCTTGATGGTATTTAGAACCCAAGGATCAGATGTTACTTTCTCTCAACTGTCCAGGCATAGTTGGGAGCATTCTCCGGCGACTCCGAGACCGCTATGCATGGCCTCCCTGGGGTTTGAAACCCCTGGTAGTATGTCTTTTAAGAGAGCCTCCCCTGACTGGAGTGTGAGACTGGTCAGTTTGGGGAGTTTGGTAAAACTGTCTGTTGCCTCGATCATGTGATTGGTAACCCCTAGTTCGTCTTCTGTCATACGAACAAGGAAAGTGTGGGGGCTGAAAGGAATGAGCAGCTCTATGGCCATATCTGATAGGTCCAACAAAGGTTTGCTGAACTGATTCTCTTCTACGTCTTGCCTGATCAGCAGTATCCAGTAAAGACTGGGAATCATTGTGAAATATCCGTCCTGGAACCACTGGCATATTAGTCAGTTCCTTCCTAATAGTCTCAGGCAAAGATGTTTGAGCTAACCAGATCTGTCTTCGAGCTAAAATTGCTGAAGACATAGATGCTCCAATATCTCTGGTAAGCTGTGAGTGTGTGATGAGTGCTGTGTCAATGAAATTCATGACATCACGCTCCTCTGTACTGACAACTTTCTTCAAAGCAGCCAAAACTATTGCCAAAGCATTTCCTGATCGGGCTGCCCAGGTAGCGGCATTATACGCTTGGCTCATTAACCGATCAGTCTTCTGACACTCTTTACCAGGACAACGAGGGTTGTCCGTAACCTTATCAGGTCCCAAAGTAGCTAAAGCTGCGATCTCTCGCTCCACTGAAGGCATGTTCCCCATACCACTCTCAGTGGGATAATTTAATTTAACAAACTGCCTACAACCTGCATTAAACTAGGGTGCAGCTTTTGGATTATTCCAGGCTTTCTTCAGCATCTGTGAATAATTATCAGCCACAGAAATAGACGCAGGAGGCTGTGTATGGAAAATGCTCGCCCATACCTTGTGTGGGGGCTGGAGTTGTAGCTTCTTCCTGAGTATCAAGGCCCAGGATCCTTGCTGAACTTAAAATTCTTGAAAGAATGTCATAATGTCGATTCCCTTCTGAAACATCAGACCTGGATTCCTCTTCCTCATTATCTTCAGCATTCTCCTCACTACCATAGAGAGAATTATTTGAATGAAGTGATACGGCATCCATAGAATCATCCCTCCTTTCCTGATTTGATGTTAACTCATCTCCAAGAGAAGGTGCAACGGGGAGTGCAGATGGTTGTGTGTTTACTGGAGAATTACGTGTTTCAGGCTTACCAGCTAAGTCACGTAATGCTGCCAAAATTTGTAATTGAGTGTCATCTTTGGGCTCTTGGACTGCCGTGCCTCTCTCCCGTTTATCCTGAGGTATGTCAGGACATGAGGACTTGATGGAATCATCAGGCCTCTTGCGTTTATGAGAGGAAGTGCTAGGAATCACTTCTTTGAATGTCTGGCTCTCTGCACTCTTTTTTGCAAAGATAGCTCCATTGCAGCTGCACCAGGGTTTTCAATATTGTCTAATAAATGCTGCATACCCAAACAGGAGGGGCATTCCCGGTGCCCATCCCATGGGTGTATACCAGTTTGGCAAAACCGACATTTTGAGCGATTTTATCTGACAAGCCAGAGTTCAAGTCACTCATATAATAACAGTCTATGATAAGAAAAAAATAAACAAAAAAATTAACTGTAACAAATCACAGTATTTTAACCAATTGAAGTTGAACTGCAAGATTTCAAAATAAACTATCTGGCATTTAGTTGAAGAACATAATTCCATTAACATAAATATTGTGACGAATCACTATTCATTAATCATCCTTTAAGTCTGTGAACAGAACTCTTGGATTGACAGAAAAACTGTTTTAAACTGCAATTCTTCAAAATAAACTACTTGGTATTAGTTGAAAAATACAATTAACAATGTACCATTAATATATAGATTGTGACGAATCACTCTTCATAATCATCTTTCAAAATAAGTCTGCGAACAGAACTCTAAGAGAAAATTATAAATCCACCATTCTACGTGCGCACACTCTTGTCTGCTGCGAACAGCCGACCCAACAAAAAAACACCTGAAAACAAACTATAGAACTAAAGAAACACTCACTGACGTACGTTGCAAAGATGCGCCAAGATATGTAAATGAGGAGAAATCCACCGCAATCATCAGGGACGTGAAGCACCTTCACAAAAACGTGACAGATTGGAACTGTAATCTCTCCTGTAATTAAGCTCAAATGCGCTTTACGGTCTCAGGTGAGGCGAGAAAGGCAAGAGGAAGTGGTTGGTTTATCTGGATGTTATATAGCCAACCCCTAAGGTCAGTCACCTGACATTGTTGATATTAGGTCTCGAGGATAGGTGGAAGAATGGTGTCATTCAGGTAAGACTGTAGTGACGGTCTGAGTGAGGTTGAAATAGACCTATAAAATGGTCCCATGATGGGAACCCCAAAAAGGTTCTATAGACCTTGGCTGAATCCCAAACGGCACCCTAAACCCTCATGGTCTTCCTCTGAGTTATCACTTTTGTGACGTAATGATGCTTTGACTGCCCTTAAAGTCCTCTGCGTAGTCCGCAAACTTGCGGGCTCAGCTGAAGTGCACATCGAAGGCGCAAAGCGGCACGCTTACGTCATATACAATGCAACTTTTTGTATGGAAGAAAAGCATTTTTTCACTTTGCACGTATCAGAGGATTATTATAAAGGCAGCTGATAATGGAGGAATTTGCAGCTTTAAGCCCCGGGTATACTTCACTTATACACGTCTCGCGCATCTTTCAAAGTATACTAAACCATGGATGCGCGCGGATGGCCAAGTTTGACACATGCGCAGTACAATTTTTTTTTCTATACTCCAGACATCGTGTCATTACGGGACATTCGCTGGGCAGGATCGGAGAAGAAAAATAGTGCATCCACCATTGCAACATAGTTCAGAAGAGAACAGGAATCAAAAATGATGGAGAAGGCCTGAGTTTAATCATCTAGGTTTTTAATCGCTCGTTACACACTCTTCTTCGACTGCACACTGTGCAGTCTTCTGTCCTGCTTGCGCATGCGCTGTTGTACGCGCACCGTCTGTGCGGTCTCAAAATTTGGGCGGCACGCGGACGGGGTGTGCGGCCGGCTGCGAGCCCGGACGGTGCACGAAGTATACCCAGGGCTTTACTCGCAAACTACAATTCCTGTTCATCAATAAGGTGAGAAGCAGACCCGTTATAAACCCAAATACACTCGAATTAATTACATGAATTGATGTGAATTGAATTACATGAATTGAAAGTGTACTATCGAAGTACTATTCCGTGCTCCGGCGCGATTAGCACTCACACTGCATGCGAACCGTGCTCGAGCCCAACCGAACTGTGCTCTGGCCCACCTTTTCCAAACGGGCCAGGGGCAGCTAAACAAACCGCGCCCGGGGCACGGAACGGAGCGATCACACTTGTCAAACAAACCGGGCTTTGGGGGTCAAACGCGCTCGGGCACAGTTCAGAGCGCCTAGTGTCAGTACACCCTGAGACTTGGTAACCACAGGTAGAATCATACATGGCTACTCACTACTACCACTGTCAAATTATATTATATTATGATATGTTATATAGGCCTATAAAAAATGCCTAAATGCAGGTAAAAACTATACACACCTTCACAAAGAAATTGTTGGGAATGTTGAGGCTGTTTCATCCGATTTAAAACTAGTTTAATCAACGAGTATTTTGTGGTTTGTAACCGAGAGGTGTGTGTCAAATTCATAGGTCGAATTGAAACGTTTCTTACTGGATGTCGCAATGCTGTTTAATAATGGTGACCGGGAATAAACACAGCTCCTTAAAGCTTTCGTTCTGTTATCTACTTGGCCGTGCTGCGCCTGCGTAGTTCAAAGTAAACTAGTGAAATGCCTAAAAACAGCGCTATTTGTTCTGTATTTGTTGTTACTGACCGAGAAACAACTTTAGATGTTTCAGTGACAGAGCGGTCCAAACGAATCCATATTGTTTCAAATAGTTATGCAATTCACGGAAAAGAAAGAATCAAGACAAAAGAATGATTAATTCACAAATGATTGGTATCGCTGGTTCAGTTGACAGAAATACGGGACACACATAATTGCTGAAATATTTGCACGGAAAACGTTTCTCAAGGCCAGTCGGAGGAGTGTGCATGGTATGAACGGTGCGGCTGCAGGTGTCACTGTGGCCACCCAACCCAATCACATTAGAATCAATAGTACGTGCATGTTATCTCATAGAAAATATATGCATACGATACACACTTTATGGCATGCATGTAATACACTTGGTAGTCTTGGGTAGGATTAGTGGTGTGGGTGCCCAGGGGCCGGATGAAGATGATTGGCGGGCCGGACTTGGCCCGCGGGCCGCCAGTTGAATAGTCCTGCCCTACGGTCTCATGGACTTAATGGACACACGCACGTGGCAGCCATTGTAAGTCCACAAGACCGAAAGTGCATAGAAGTGTGCCATTTGGGATTCAGCCCTTATGCGCCAGAGAAACAAGCGCCGTCATCTTTATAATACTGTCTTTTAACTTCCGTTTTTGTGGTAGCTCTGTATATTTCTATGGCATCGTTGTCAAAGAATAATTAGCTGGTGAAGTGGATTTACTTGTAGAGTTAATGAAAGTTATCATGAGCACTGTAATGTTTAAAGCAGATGTCTTAACAAATGTCTGTAGACCGGGAAGATTTTAAAACGAGCAGTTTATTCATAAATACACAAGGTCGCTGTGGAAATACAAACAAAAGACAAGGAGCGCAGAGCTGAAAAGGGGCGGGGTTACATAAGGTCTATAGTTCCTGACAAAACCCTTTAAGGTACTATATAGAATCTTTTATTCCAAGAGTGTAGCTATAAATCCACAGCATTCCACTGGCCTAAAATGATCTCCAAGGAAGAGTTTGTCTAACTAGTTCATCTGGTTAAAAACCCTAATATGCAGATGAGCAATCCAGATGTGTTGTGTGCTGAGGAGACAGGCTAACACAAAGGTTTGAAACAGTTTCATGGGATTCTCTTGCTCTTCAGCCTCCATTAAACTCATTCCCCGCTTCCTCCTGTCTTTCTCTAACCCCCACCAGCATTTACCCCCCACCCTCCTCCTTCCCTCTAGTCATTCCACCATCACGTTTTCTGCTTGGTTATTGGAGCTGAACATGATTCAATCAGAGTTGCTGATGAAGAAAACATTTTTTATTGAAACGGGGAAAGTGGAAACAAAAGAACGCATAGATTGAAAAGGTGCATCTGGAAAACAATAGCCCAGATTTCCACCAAGGGATGCTGCAAGATACCACTGAGGTTTGCTAGACTCAAAGAGTGTATTTTATATTAAATCTGTGAGTGAAAGGCCTTATGTTCCCAGTTTACAATATAAAGTCTCTCTTGCATTGACCCAGCCTTGTTTTCACCATTTACGTCAAAGAGAGAGTCCATTTTATTGTCTTTTTTCTTTGCAGGGCAGATAGAAAAAACTAAACAGAGTTTCCCAGGTAACCTTGGTGGAAACATTTGGTCTTTAGAAATACACAATTACAACTACATAGTAGCACAATGTCACAGACAATATAGACATGAGAGATGATATATATAGATTATGTGTACTAGCAAACAACATGTACATTCAAGCTTCAATTTTAGAAACCGCTGCATCAGTGAGCTTCACCATCTTGAATCCTTATTAGGGGCCAAGCACCGAAGGTGTGTAGGCACCTATTGTAATTGTTAGATTTCTTTTTAATTAGGGGCCAAGCACCGAAGGTGCGTAGGCACCTATTGTAATTGTTAGATTTCTTTTTAATTATTCTTCTTCTTCCGCTCTGGGAGTCTATGGCAGCCCATAGAACCGCTTGTGGGAAAGTTGCGAAATTTGGGACACAGTTAGAGGAAAGTCTGATCTGTGTCCATAGCAAATTTGGCATCTCTAACTCAATCCCTCTAGCACCACCAGCTGTCCAAATTTTCACTCATGTTTATGTTATGTATAACTTTTGAAGGGATAGAAACAAAATTCTTTTCCCCCTGATTCCTTGGGTAAAGATGAGTAGAATGCGCCCTATGACGTCATTTTCTGTCTTTAAAATTTTTCCGCTATTTTGAATTTTCTGAAAAACCTACTTTTTCGAACCTATGCCGTTACTCCGATTTTCACAAAAATTGAACCAGATCATCTTTAGACCATGCCGACAAAAAGTTATTAAAAGCTTTTTGATTAACTCAACCATTCTTGAATAACAGGCAAATAAATTCAACGTAGAGAACTCTAAATTGGACTCAAGGTTATATCTCCGCAAGGCTTTATCATATTCAGACCAAACTTGGTACATGTCATCACAAGCATGAACTGAGGCATCATGCAGCATTTCGGCGCAGCGCCACCTACTGGTGCGGAGATACGAAAAATGGCTATTTTTGCTCATAACTTCTGATGGGTTTGTCCAAAAATCATAACTTTCCTAGGATTCGGGGCATCATGCAGAGTCGAAAGATATCCAATTTTTCCATATCGGCCATTTTGAATTTTGTGCTAAAATCCTGTATTTAACGAACATATTAGCGTATCCTTAAGAAACTCGGTATGGGTCATCAACAGCAACTCCCTGAAGGAGCCTGAGAAGTTTCGGACCAGCGCCACTTAGTGGAGAATTTGTTTTTTCATATGCTTATAACTTTTGATCTAGTTTGGCTCATTTTCACAGGAGTCACGTCATTAGACTCCTGAATCCTTGCCGAGTCCAACGATACCAAACATGCTAGGTTTTGACTTACGGTTTGTGCGACGTGGTGATTTAGCGGTTAAAAAACAATTGCGAATATCTTCGAAACCGTTAGTCCGATCGAGACGAAACCAGCGTAGGAAACATGGAACCTAAGCTGATTAACTAAAAGTCACAGCCCAAATGTCAAAATTTTGATAGGAAGTGGCAAAAAAATCTAAACAAAGTTGTTCATGGGTCATTTTTTATGATCTCATACATATAAATGTCTATAACTCCAAAACGAAATGAGATTTTTTCACCGAATTTGACACACACACGTATAGGGTCACCCTGAGGACACATAAAAAAATTGGTTGGATTGTGCTTCTTATAATTATATATATAATTGAACAAAATAATTGCCAATAAGTGCAATACAGTATTATGATATAAAATGTTCTATTATATGAATGCAGTGGTGTACCATTACGAAACTCAGTATGTGTCATCAGCACCATGCTTTGAAGGTTCTCAAATGGTTTCGAGACAATTGTAATAACATTTATTAAAAATGCCAATAGCTTTATGTAAATGTGGCCTATTGTAATGAGACTTGTCTTATTAGATTCCGTGGGTCATACTGAGAACACTGATGCCAATTTTACAATAGTCAGCCAAACTTCCTGTCTGCCATTTTGATTTTCTTTTCTTTTTCTTTTCTTTGATTCTTTTTCTGCTTTGACATATTGATACCAAACTTTGCGATTGTCATTGTCACCTCACTCTGACAATACCGCATGAATTTGGTCACAGCGCCACCTGTTGTTGGAAAGTGATAAACCAGTAAATCTTTATTATTGACTGTATTTGTGATTTTTCAGCTCTTTTGCCTAAAATTATCTTAACAGGTCTTTAATTGCTCACTGTTGCAGTTGGTCTGATGCTCACGGCCGTGTTGACTGGCTTGTTGTGCCGCTTTTGTGCTTGGCCCCGTAAATGCTGCTTGCAGCTTTAATTTGTTTTATATTCATATTTCATATTTAGTGGAGAAAAATGCAAGTATGATGGGGGTGGAAGTAGTATTTCCATGCATATTGTAATCAATCTGTTAACTCATTTGTTCAGCGGATATATAAGGTAATAACACCAAAAATGTATTTGCTGAACAGTGAGTTTTAATACAAAGGGCAAAAGGCAAGAATTTGGTTAGAATTCATCATCGAAATATCTTAATGAGGGGCATTAATAAATGAGGGGAAGCAGCAGAGTTCAACAATCTCTGTATAATGATACGAAGAGCAGAGTGCTTTCTTGCATTCCCATTTGAAAAATTAAACCTCGCCAAAATCGCTATTTTCCTTCAGGCAGCTCATTAAACGTGTTGCTGTCCACCTTGCTCGCTTTTTTAATCAACCTCCCTCCGTTACCGACTCTCAACAAAGGGGGGTGGATTTAAGAGGGCGCCATCAATGAGCGGCCCTCCCCTACAGCAAGGAGTTTCACTGGATGAAACGTCTGAGTGCCGAGGTAATTAAGACTCTTCTTGCAACTGCAGACTTTAGTGGACTCTTCAGTCATCTCAGGAGAAGTGTTACTGAAGTCAGGAGAACAAATTAATCATGGTCAATGTCAAAAATAGAGTGCTAGAATCATTGGCCTTGCTTTTAAGGTTGAGTCATCAAATATGTGATGTAACGCCATTTTGACAATTTATAATGGATGTTCAACACTGCAAGGTGATCAGACTTCTGAAACGAAAAGGAATATTTCTAGGCCAGTGGTCAATATATCTTTGAAACAGGGGCGGATCTGCATGGGGTGGCAACTGCCACCCTAAGAAAAAGCTTTGCCACCCCATGTGCCACCCCAGAATTATCACAGAATAAAATATAAATGTTAACAGTGTTTCAAGTACTGCTTTTCAGCAGCGGCGATTCAATATGACGACATAAAAAAGACAGCGTAATGCAAAATAATGTCAAGAAAACACGTCTTTAAATAAACTGTGCATGATGGTTGCACGCGCACGCAGCACGCCCAGAGTAATCAGCTTCATTAACAAATGACTCTTATGAACCGTTTTTTTGTGAGTCAAAAACACACAGCACAGCCAAGTTCACTTACAAATTGTTTTTCCATTTGTTCATGTCCTCTGAGAAATGAAATCCCATCCGAATATGTCTGAGATTCATTTCGTAATTTTTTGGTGAGCCGATTCTCCACTTTCATCATGGATAAAGGTATTTTTGCCATCCGATGAAACACATGAAGTCAATAAGAAGATCCCGATCACAGAAACTAATAGCAGAGTTAGAAAAAAACCTAAATGTATTTTATTTTTTCTCGATTACTAACACATTATAAGTGATTCAGTTGGCCCAGTTTCCCAAACCATCAGTTTCCAAAACAAAGATATATTTCTCAAAACGTTTAACAATGATAATGTTAGGTAGCAAAACTTATGCTGTATTTTACTGTATCTGCATCTGTAAATTTATTTTTGTATAGTGTAGTAGACATTGACCTGCAAAATAATTCCTGAATCCCAACAAGATAAGGTTTTTGTTACAGTGTTAAATTAACTGATCTCACTAGTGTCCACTGGGCAGTGCAGTAGTCTGTGTATTTGTTTTGTTTTGTGTGTCATCTGATGCCAAAGTTTGATTTTGCCAGAAGAGAATAGGTTTTTTTGACTTACATTTTATTTTGACCTGGAAGTTTGAGGTTTGTGCAAGTTGGTGTATTTTGAGATTGTGGGGGCTTTCACACAGGCAGTTTAGTTCGAAACGGTTCACATCACTAATGTGAAAGCTGTCATGCGAAGCCGGGTGTGCACCGGGGTACCGAACCCGAGACTACCTGAAGGAGGTGGTCTGAGTACGGTTGCACTCGAACTGTGCCGTGGTTCGCGTGAATAAAAAAAGCAACACGGGCTCGGGTGCACACTTGTTCAGGAAGTAAAGTAACCTGCGCATGCGTTTTCGTCGGTTGTAATGTATTTACTTAAATAAAACACATGTAAGAGATGACAGTGTTGATGACTTACCTTGGATTCGAGCAGGAGTGAGCCTGCAGTGTATTCGCGCTTTCCGAGTGCAATTAGCGTGGCAAATTAATGGCAATCAGCTGTCTCCTCAAAATAGGCTGCTTGCAAACAGCGGGAAACCGTCTACATGCGGCGCACATACAGTAAACACAAGTGTCGTTTACTCTGCTGCACATAATAACAACACATTAATAAAAAACACAATTTATTGACCCGCGTTCTGTTTCCTGTCATGCGCCTTGCATGTCTGTGATGATGTAAGATGAACGCAAATGCACCAGGGTTCGATAGAATCAATTTGAGTGTGAAACCAGACCAACGCTGCGGGGGGCACCGGGAACAATCGCGCCCGGGCTCGGACCGCGGCAAACGAGCCCAGTGTGAAAGCCCCCTGAGATTATAGTTGTGAGAAAATGTTTCATTGTTTCATTGTGCGTTAAACATATTAATACATTTTGGGTTCATTTTAAACAAGCAATACAGTAATTGAACCAAGTGTAAAAAGCACCCTAAGAGACTAGGTACAACCATTTTGGTCCATGCGCCTGGCCATTTTTACCATCATTAAACTAGCAAAAGAGGATTCAAACATAAGTGGACCTGCGCCATGCGCTTCAGACCATGTGTTTAGATCATTAAAATAGGGCCCAATGTGTATTAAGTGCAAACCTGTTTGGTTGAGTTTGATGTTGTGTAGATTCTCACTGTGATTTGGCTAGATAAAACCCACTCTTTCTTGATTCATTGATCTATTTTGGGGCGTTTGGACCCACAGGACGAGCACACCCTTCTGGCCTCAGTAACACTTATCCAGCAGCAACCTCAGATTTCCCAGGAGGCTCTTGCAGTACTGATCAGGCTCAAACCTGCTTAGCTTCAGTGGGTGTACAGAAAATACCTACATGTTGATAGCTGCTGCCTTATAGTGAAGGGTTGCTCAAATGTCTCATGCACCCCTGGCATAGTTTTCCAGTCTTAACTTAAAAAATAATAATAAAAAAATAAAATCAATATAGCTTGTAAAAAAAAGTTGCAGCTTGGATACATAATCACCAGCTTTAATGTTTTTTTTTTCTTTACATATATTTTCATCCTGCAAGTTTTTTTCTTTAAAGTGCATAAACCAATTGTGACCCCTCCACACCATGCTTCATCATCTCAGTTATGATTGAAAACACACACATTGAAAGAATTCTGTTAAATGAAGTTCACTTCATGACACACGTGTTCAGTAACAGACGAGAGAATTTAAAGCTGCAGTCCGTAAGTTTTGCCTCTTTGTCACCATCTCTGTTTGAAACCTGCAATTGGAGTTATTTGCGGAATTGTCATTTTTACGTGGGTTGTGCATCGGCACAACTCCTCAGTGCGGATGAATCTTATGTTTTGAAGAGAACGTGTGGATGTCAGTCACTGCACCAGTGGATACTGTACTTCGGAATCACAGATTGAAGTCTTGGAAGTATGACCAAAATAAGAATTTACACCAGAAAATCTGAATAAGTAAGTACATCAGAATTGCATGTATTTAGTGTGTATTAGCGTTACCTGTAGATTTCAATTTTTGTACAGTCTAATCTCTAACGTTAATTTGTCATACCATACAATCCGCCACCAAAATAAGTTTAATTATTCCAGCTGCTATGAGAAAAGGCTATAAATGATTCATCACCTGAATAGCCTACTAGCTGGGACTTGTTCTTTATGTAAACAGGCGTGACATAATGACGCAAAGACGAACGGCGGAATGCTCGAATTTCCTGCGGAAACCTACCAGTACCACTCGAATTATAAAACATTATTACAAGCTTACCGTTGTGAATCGGGCTAAGGTAAGGAGATAGTTTTGAACACAGGCTGACTTTTTATGGAGGTTTTATTTGTTGTATTATACAATTTCTATCAGTTAAAACAGCAGTTTGATATTTTTGTATTTTACATATTTCTATTTCATAAGATGTATTGTGTTTCATAATTGTTTTACTATTTATATTTTGTGGAAAAGTCTTAATACAGCAACTTCCACAGTGTAATAAAAAGGTCAACACGTGTTCAATGAACTCTCTTTTCCAAACTGCATTAAAATACAATAGCTTATAACTTGGCAAGCTAAATTTTCAAAGTAACTTCCCCAACACTGCTGTGTCCTGGGATTTAATGCTGAAAAATAGTGTGCCTTTTCTCAAATTTGAGTTGCATGCATAACACACACACGGACAAAAATAATAGAAATGCTTTACTAGACTTTACGTGCAACGCATTAAGAGATGCTTAACAAGAAAATGCATTATGAATGATATAGTAGGCAAATCACATTATACATGCAGAAGTGGTCAAAAGTGTCAAAAGTGAAATTTATTTTACATTCTACTCATTCATATACTACATGAGTCTTCCCTATTATATAGTAGGTGAAAAAAACAGTATGTTAAAAGAGTATTATGTCCAAATACACATTCATAAAAAAGTACCAAGATGACCTACTTCCTGCGAGATTCTGAAGTGTGCATCCAGTGGACACTTTACTTTCCCACGAGGTCACAGGAGAGGAGTTGTAAATTACAGTGAAGTGATGCAAATGATGCTGGTACTGTAAATCAGTGACAATGACAACATGGAGAATGTAGTATTTCCAGATTACATTGATACTACAGATACTATACTTTGGACACAGCATGTGTACCTTATAGTGAATGGCTTTAAATCTGTCCCAGGTAGCAGAGACACAACGCTCTGTGCAGTCAAGCACGCAGGTGCAGCGTGAGGGAGTTATTGCAATTAATTAAGCTGGGAACAGATGAACCCTGTGTGTGTGTGTACAAATGTAAGTGTGTATGTGAGTGAAGACACAGAGGAGTGAGCACTAATTAATTAAGTCAGGTTTTTGCAGTGTGTAATCAGATGGACCTCATTACGTATTCAGTGCCCACATTCAGAGTCAGTCATGATATCCTGCACTGAGGCTTGTGGCCTGTGATGTCCAAACCATCCATTAAAGGAAGCTACATTAATATGATTCTGCACAGCATCATACAGCACTGCTAAATGACAGCAGAGGCACACATTCAAAAGCTCTTATGATCCCGTATAGTATATTACTTTATTCTGTAATTCTCTTACTGTTATTATTGATGTTCTGTTGCCTGCAGGGTAAGAAACTGAAAAAGTTAAAGTTTCACTCCAGTCATTTTTAGAATTTATTTGTTTTTATCTTTTTTTTGTTTAAAGATGCAGTGTGTAAATTTTAGCGGCATTTAGCGAATTGCAATATAGAGAAGCTATGGTGGCCAACACAGGACAAAGATGTCGTCGTGTGAAATAGCAGAGAGTAGCCAGTTAAGCAAATGCGCTCTGTAGAGCAGTTTGTCCGTTTAGGGCTACTATAGAAACATGTTGAAGCAAAATGGCGATTTAACATGTAATCCTGGAACACACCAAGTCGGCTGAAGTTGGTCCTCGTTGGCTTTTTTCGGCCGATTCGACATGTTAAATTGGCATTGGAACTTGTCGGTCAGTCGGGCCATCTGATTATTCTGATTGGCTGTTCAACTACTGCCACCTGCTGGTTCTTCTTACTCAGGCGCAGAACGGACGTGCTACTTGGCCGGTGGGTGTCGAGCGTCGGTTTGATGTGTCAGGGCAACTTTGGACCCAGACGCTGCCGACGTGAGCCAACCCCGCAGTCTGCTTTTGTCGCCACTAGTTCGTCGGCGTTGGCTTGGTGTGTTCCAGGCTTTAGGGGACCAGCGGTGTATGTAGATAGAAATGGCTCATTCTAAGGTAATAAAAACACAACGGTTCATTATGTAAGGTGTTTATACACCACTGAAAACAAAGTTATTTATATTATATTGCATTTCTGTCAATAGATCCTCCTAAATGTTACATATTGCACCTTTAATATTTTTCATTTTTAACACATTACATACTTTTATATTTTATTCAGTAAATATTGACCATAAAAATGACCAGTATTGCATATATTAATTACACCAGGGATCTTCAAGTTTTACAGACTCAGGGACTGCCATGCAGACTTTCAGCCAATCCAATTTTTACTTCACGGCGCTCTTGAATACTTAATTCTGATTGGTCCATTGGCAGTTATCTATGGTGAATGCTGGGTTCTTCTTGAACGGAAGGCTGTGTTGTAGGAAGACTTCATATCGTGACATCAAGCTCTGTTGAAGACCATCTCAATCTCAAGGTCAACACAAAGTGCACAAAAAGGTCATAATTAAACCAATATCCTTCAAAAAGGTCTTGTCAATATAGATAAATAAAACAATGTTAAGTAAAATTAAATAGCCAAAGTCTACTGTACGTGCTGGTTTGAGCCTCATCACCAGCTGCAGTCATTTCCTCATCTCAAAAATCAAACACCTGCGATCAGCAATTACCTGCTAATGCACTCACATTCATGTAAAATAGCCTTGTTGACAAGTTTGGGTGAGTAAAGGCAAAATGCACAAGATATAGTATCTTCAGTGCCCTTAGATGGCGATATCACTTCTTTATATCAAAAAGTTAGGTGACATGCAAAATGTAATGTGTAATAATTGCATTACTCATCACAAATGTGGTGGAGTAAAAAGTACATTTACTTGTTCAAAAATGTAGTCAAGTAGAGAGTAAAAGTTGCTAATATCTTTGATACTCAGTACAACTACATGGTAGTCAAAAAGATACTTAAGTACAGTAACTAATTACATTTACTCAAATACTTTACACCTCTGTTTAATTCACGAAAAAGGTTTGGCAGAAAGTGAGTTGGCTCTAAGCTCATTCAATTTCATTATGTAATTCAGGACTGATTTTTTTTTTTTGTCACTAATTATTTAGCCTTCTAATTGAGAAGCACCCACAATATATAACATTGTTATTCTGGGTAATTGAAATCGGTGCTACTTTCATGTCACACCGCAGACTTTCAAGGACTTTCATATGAATGCAACCATTGCCATCTTGCACCTCAGTTATCAATTTAAGTAAAAATTACAGAGAACTACACTTTTATTATTGCTGTAATACAGCCGGGAATTATTGCAGTCCTGTCAGTGTTTATTTATCAATAAGGTTTATGGTTTACCCCGGATAGCAGCATTTTTGGTGTATGATTTAAAATTCACATTTGATGTGCTGTGCTCAGAGTAAAAGGACAGATGTGTTTTTAGATGGTCATATTGTTGTTTGGTGTGGTGCCTTATTACGGTGTGTGACAGACGGGACTGAAAATCAGTTGGCAGATGCACTTTTTATTTCATCAGAAATCAGCTGAGATTATTGGGATGTGTAAATATAAAGTGTAAAATTTACAATGTCTTTCCATACTGTAACATAGTTTGTTTTTATGGGAAGAAGGAGGCGGGAACCGGCGAACGCTCAAACATAACTTTAATATACAAAATAAACAAACAACAAAACGAAAGTAAACGCCAGCAGACCCTCACGGACGTCTGCCAGCCACACAAACATAATAAAACATAAAATAATGTCCAGGCCAGGTCCTCTCTCATCTTTCACTGTCGTCGCTCCTCCTTTTATGCTTCCGGAGCTCCTCCGTGAGAGACTCGAGACCGGTGCGACTCGCGTTACCGGCCTCGCGCCGTTCCCTCACGGCTCTCGCCCGCCCTGCTCGTCACACATACTTTCACAATAATGTTTACAGTAACGGTTATTTTAATTCAATTTATTAGAATTAAATGACAACTGTATGGGACATCACAGTTCAGTAATATCTTGTATATGTACAGATTAACTGTAATGCTGTTGTTGTAACTTTTGTTTTTTAAATATGCATTTTATATTTACAGTTTTAGATAAAAAATAAACTCTAAAGGGTTAGTCCACCCCAAAATGAAAATTATCCCATGATTTACTTACCATCAAGCCATCCTAGGTGTATATGACTATCTTCTTTCAGATAAACACAATCGGAGATATATTTAAAAATATCCTTGCTCCTTAAATCTTTATAATGGTTGTAAATGGGGGTCCACGTTTTGAAGCCCCCCCCCCCCAAAAAAAAGAAAAAAAGAAAAAAGAAAAGGCATCCATCCATAATAAAAATAAAGGTTCCAGGGGGTTAATAAAGGCCTTCTGAAGTCAAGCTATGGGTTTTTGTAAAAAAATATCCATATTTAAAACTTAATTAACTATAATAATTACTAATATGACCAAGGGACAATCAGTCTTACTTTTTGGTTTCAAATTAGACCAATCTACATATTTATGTAACAGACTTAAAACAGTTATAAACAGTCTTAAAGAAAAAAAATGTGATGACTAACTTGTAAGATTAGTCTTAGCAGTTTATGCAACTGGCCCCAGATGAAGATATCTCAGGAGACAGGAAGTGAAGCTAACATTTGGATTCAGATGTGCTTTGATGCCTTCCTACCTCAGAATGCATCCCCTGAATGCAGCATTTGGAAGCAGCCTGAGCGTTACTGAAGAGAGGTGCTGCAATAATGTCAAATATGTGAAAAATAATGTGTTTTGAACATTCAAGCATGAAAACATATTCTAGTAGTCCCCAAATATAAAATCAAGACTTGGTAAATAGCCTCTTTAAAAGGGAAATAATGTCCAAGTTTCCAAACAAAGAGAACACTTCACCGTTATGGTGACTTTAAATGAAACACTGATCTATTTTATTTATTTATTTATTTATTTTTTTACATAATTTTTGTTCAGAAAATGAGCCTAGATATTAAAGATATTACTTTATTGTAACCAACTATTGTAAAATCTAAGTGTGTGTTTGTGTGTTTCTTTTAATACACGCTTTACGTTGTAAGAACCAAATGTCAAATGAGAAAAACAGCTTGTAAATCATACGAAATTCTGTCTGCTGAAAATGTAAAAATGCCGAGTTTTCTGTGATGGGTAGGTTTAGGTGCTAGAATACACAGTTTGTACAGAATAAAAATCATTATCCTTATGGAATGTCCTCATAATGATAGTAATACCAGTTTGTGTGTATGCGTGTCCCTAGAAACTCTTCCACTCCACAGACTCGTCACATAACTTTTCCTCCTGACATCCCTCCTGACTGTCGCTCCTGACACTCGTCTCAGGTTGAGCTCCTGTGAGGTGGAGGTCCTCTGCTGGGTCGACTGCCTCTCACTCATCTTTTCCCACCTACAGCATCTCTCTGTCTCTCAGAGACGCATATATGCAGATTTTACGTTATTTATGAAACACGGGATAGGGTCCCATCTCGCTTCAAAGCCTTTTGTCAGCACTTCTTTCTCATTCTCTTTTCTGCTCCCACATCTCCCTTTTGTGGATCAAACGTACCTACAGCAAAAATGTTATAAACAGCTAATTTTCTAAAACTGCAGCCAAATCTTAGATTAAGCAAATTCAAGGCTAAGCTCACTCAATTCATGGTTTATAAGAGGCAAAAAGTTAAAAAGTGCTTTTTTTCATTTCACAGAAATGTATTTATTTTCTGTACGTTTTTTTCATACTGTGCAAACAGTTACAGTTGCTGTATTTATCAATTAAAAATAAAACAGCAGCTATCCTAAAGACCATTACTCTAGTATATTCTCTTATAAGCTACATCTAAATACTTTATATATGAATAACATGCTGCTAATTTTAAATTCAAATATGGTTTAGCAGTACAGTGCTCAGCATTAATCTGTTGGCACATATCATTGGCCTTCTGCCACGCTGTCATTTGGAAAATGGCACACAGCCCCTAATTGTGACACTTCAAAAATAATTTCTGCCAGGGATTTCCTACTGCTGTCAATTACATGCAAATGTTAAACGTATGCCTAAACGTATAGCTCACTCTGTAGATTTATGTAATGTTACTTCAGGGTTTCATTTTGCATTATGTGAGGTGGTTTCACTTCTTATGAATGCAGAAATGACTGAAGAAACAGTATGATGGCATAAAACTGCACACATTCTTGTCTATTACCACCCTATGCCACACAAAAAGTATTCTCGACGCTTCATAACATTAAGGTTTAACCACTGTAGTCACATGAACTTTTAAATATTTCTGGGTATTGAAAGTGTTAATTATCTTGCTGGCAATGGAGGCCTCACTTAGCCATCGGATTTCATCCAAAATATCTTAATTTGTGTTCCGAAGATGAACAAAGGTCTTACAGGTGTGTAATGACATGAGGGGAGAAATTAATGACAAAATTTTCATTTTTGGTAAACTAACCCTTTAATTTGAATAGTTTTGGTTAGCAATAAAAACACTGGCTTTAATCTGGCCTAAGATCTAGATTACAATTGTCACATTCAAACTGAATCAATTACTGTCTGCAGCTAACTAAAACTAGCAATGCTATTAACGAGCCCTATTAACGGCTACATTTTTCAGTAGCTTGACAGTATGTCAGCTGGTTTCAAAACAGTGTACCTTTCTCAGTAACGGGCAAATATTTCCAACAAGTAGCAGTGTAGCATGACAAAATGCCACATCGCTGTTTTTGTCACACTGCATTGCACATGTAGCTTCATAACTGAGCAAGCAGAGGCCAAGGAGGTCTACAATATGTGTAGAAATAATCATTAAATATGTCTTCCTACTAAACATCACCCTCTCTCACAAATGCAGCTTTGGATTGTTTTATTTATTTAATTGAATTAGTTGTTGAAATGGACACATTCTGCATTGTGGACTTCTAGAAATTAAACTCTAAAAACATTTATGTCCATTATTGAACATATATACATATGACAGGAGATTTCTTTTTGATTATAAGTTTTAAATGAATGAAAATCCCCACCACAGTGTAATTCCCAGTATATCACATGATGTATTGTATTTAATAGCATGTGGTGCAAATGATGGTGATGGATGGTTTTTGTTCATACAGTGAATATCAAGGTGGTCCAAAACAAGAAAGTACCCTATTAACTTTCAAAGTATGGAAGAATTTTTTATTATTTTTAAAATTTTTGGCTGAACTATCCCTTTAAGTACATATGAAGTCATCTTTTCTATTAACGGAACAAGCACTCAGAGTGGCGATTCTTTTTCCACTGCTGCTTTTTAGAATTCATTATGTAAAACTGTGTCTATAAATCTGATGCACTAAAACCTGTAAGCTACATAACCTCTAATAGCCCAGCACTACACTGGCACATAGTTCTGAGCAGTGTATTCAGAGGCTTAATATTCTTAGATACTAATTCATAATACCCAACATAGTGTCTGCATAACTTCTCTGTTAATGTGACTACCTTGTTAGTTTGAAAAAAATGTCCCCCTTTTAGAGATATGCTCAGGGACTGCTCTTAATTAACATCACGACATTTTGTTACCATTGATGGTTTAGAGAAAAATAATTACCCGCGGATCAATTTATGTGTCATTCCAATTAATAAGAGGTGCAGTAATAACTGGCCGACTATATCTTTACTCATATAGTTCCTTCCGGTTTAATTAAGAGAATGCGTTTGCTGTGGTTTCCAATGTGCCATAAGTCACACGTGAACATGACGAGGGCTTGACAGCCTGTGGCCTTGGATGTGTTTAACATGGATTAATGGGTACCTGAACACATATGCTATGAAAAGCACTGCAAATCAGATGGCAGCTCGTGTGAGATGGGTGTTAAAGAGACTGATGTCACCAAAGCAACTCAGAAGGTGCTTGATACAGCAAGATCTACATTGTAAAGAATTATTGTACACTGTAAACGCTAATGCTCAAAATACTTAATTGTTTTGAGTAGGACAAACTTAAATTTAACAAACTAGTTCAGTTAAATGAACTGTTAAAAGTATTTAGAACTTTCTTTTTCTTTTGAGTTCACAGAACTGATATATTTTAAGTAAACTGAACTGTTTTATTGTTTTGAGTTGTATGAACTCATTTCTTTTCATTTAGACTAACTTAAGTTTAACTGAAACTGGGCTGAGATTTCTATTTCCCAGCATGCTTTGCCTATGGCACTCGAAAGGGATAGTAAATGCTAAAATGAAGTGTTATATAATGTTTTTTTGTGTGCAAAATTAATGGATAAGGGAGATTTAGTAGTGATTAATGTTTTGTTATGCTAATTTAAAAGAGTTTCTGTTAATGTGGGTTTTTGGAGAGTTACTGTACCATCATGGTGACAAGTGGCAAATGCGGCTTGGTTTGAGAGCAGGTAAGTTACATGTTTTAAGTTGCACTCATTCAGCAAGTGCTATGCCATGCTATTGTTAACATGGTAGCAAATTAGCAAGTTGGAATTTTCTGAATTTACTTATTAGGGTTTAAAGTGAAGTAAATATCTCATTTGATTTGGAAGACCTCAAAATATTTTATGTTAATTGCTATCAAAGTGTATGAGTTAGCTAACTCAGTACTTCAAGTTAAGAGCAATTATCATGTATAAGTACTACAAACTCAAAACTTGATAGTTCTGCTTACTTAAAATTGGGAACATCATAACTCTTACTCACTTTAAAGTAACTGATTACCTCAAATTTTTTGAGTTAGCCCAACTTATTCGGGTTTACAGTGTAGTTTTACAGATAAAAGACTGTAAAAACTGTATAGTTCTCTTACTATCTAGGATAAAAAACGAATAAATCCAATTATTTTTATAATAAAATAAAGTAATAAAATATTATAACACTTTTTCTTCTTGGTTTTCTTAATCCTTATGTATATGATTAGGGTTTTTAGTTACATCTTATGTTTTAAATTAATGTTTATTACATTATTTTATTATTGTGTGTTACCATGATGGTGTTTTGTATTTGTGTGTATGACACTGTATACACATTCTTAGTATTTACCTCAGCTTGTGAAAAAGCTATACTTGTGATAAGCTTTGATTCTACATGTGGCTTTCTTATACCACCTGTGTGTTTTGGTGGTTGTCAGTGTATTATAAATATACAAAACAGATTTTAGTACTTCAGGATGTTGGTATATATATCATTAAATTAAATGTATGTTTTTTTTTTACCCTACATTTAAAAGTTGACACGAAATGGAAGTTGCAAAAGTCTCTTCTTCTCTATATTGTGACATATATCCAAGTGAAACAGCTTCTCAAACAACTTTTCAAACAATAAAAATGTAAGGGATTTGGATCATGGTGACTTTCAAATCCGTTCAATCCGTAAAACATAAAATGTTGCAATATATATATATATATTTTTTTTTTTTTACGGTAAAGTCCTGTTAACCACAGCTGCTGATTTTAAAACATAAATTTGATGTTTTTTTTGTTTTTCTTTATTGTGTACCAAATGATACAGTGCTTACTGAACAAATTATAAAGATTATATAGCTGGGTTCCGTAAATAGTGAAAAATATCCAACACTGACAGCTGTCAACACTCAAATGCTGGAGAAAAAAAAATGGGAGCAGGACTGCTTAACAGACAGTAGCTATAACACTTGGCAGTCTCCCAAGGTGTAAGACTGACTACTAAACATGAACTACTGAGAGATCTACCCAGGAGATTTTAAGGAAGTCGCACATTATATTACGGCAGCAAAGTGTGAAAATTCACAGACACACACACATTCAGTGGGTATGGTGGGTCAACAGCTGCAGAAGTTGAACTTGTGTTGCGAGAACACTCGTGAAGGCTGAGAGGAGATAAGTTTGTATACACAGCCTAAGGTTATCATTCATGATTTGGAGTCATAGCATATTCATCTGTACCAACAAAGGTTCAAATGCCACCCTGCTCAGTCATCATGATGACATTTTACACGCAGACTCTTTTTTTCATGTGTCCCTCCATCCGTATGGCTAATCCTATTTCAAATCCCTTGTGTTATTGTTTCATTTACACATTTTGTCTGGATGATCAGTTTGATCACCATTGTCACCTATGCTGGGCAAGTCACATTTGTAATCTGATGACATTTCCTTTGTACTTTGATTATTTGCATTTCTGTCAGGACCACTGTCATCAAAGATGATTGGCAATTAGCATATAGTTTGGATTGATGGTATGGTTCAGTTCTGGGCAAGAACACCCTGCCCATCCATGCAGCCTAGCATGGAAAAGAGCAGGGAGAGCAGCAATAAACCCCACAAAACAAAACCAAATGCTGATATCCCCCAAACCACAAACTTATAGCGAAAAATCTGATCACCATTTTTTTTCATACTGGTACTGGAAAAGTAAGACAGACAAGAATATGACATTTTGGAAAGGAACAGCATGTCCCTCTGAAATAGCAGAGACAAGGGGCAGTGTGTCCCTTTACAGAAGGAGACTAGCAGCGAAGGGGTGCTCTTTTGTTACAAACATCTGAGAAGAGCAGCATGCCCCTTTAAATGCATTTACCTGAATGAGCTTAAGTCAACAAGCATGTTATCAATACCTGAAAAGCTTAAGCAACAAGCATGTTGCCAACAAAAACTGGAAAGCCTTAAGCAACAAGCATGTTGCCCTTACCCAGATGACTTAAACGAGTATGTTGCCAATACCCATATAAGCCATAATCAACAAGCATTTTGCCAGTATTACCAGAAAAGTGTTTCAGCTGATTGAGCATATTGAATCAGCATCAAAGCTGTCCGTGAGAGAGAGAGAGAGAGAGAGAGAGAGATCACTCTGATTGACAGTTCAGCTTAGCAAACCAGTGCACGAGAAGAAAAAGCAAGTGATTAGCAAGCAAACATCGAAGTCAAGAGGGCACACACAGAAGGGTTCTTCTGAGCATTCCAATGCAATATTTCCATAAATGACATGCCGTCTGGAATAAAGAAAGTGAAGATTAAGTGATCAACATCAATCAAGCGCTGCTTGCTTATGGTTTGTATACCCACAGAACAAGTTTCTTTTGCGTGATGAATACTACAACAACTTGCTGGTGTGGACAGTTATTTCCTCTCATGCATGTGCTCGAAAACAAAACAAAAATAACAACAACTGTCATTCTCATACACTGTTTATGTAGTAAACACAGACCAGTGCTTCCAGGTTCTACGTCAGAACGCTGACTCATTATTAGCCAGTTCCTGCGTCAGCATCACACGCATGCATCGGGCTGCTCACATATACGGCGTCAGCAAATACTGAGTCGGCGTTCTGACGTAGAACCTGGAAGTGCTGCACTGTGTTTACTATATCAATAATAGGAGACTGACAGGGAAGAGAAGAAATTGTTGAATAAAGTCGTTATTTTTGTTTTGTTTTGACACAAAAAGTATTCTCGTCGCTTCATAACATTAACCACTGTAGTCACGTGAATTATTTTAACGATGTCTTTACTACATTTCTGGACCTTGAATGTGGTAATTACGTTGCTTTCTGTGGGGGATCAGTCTTACGGGTGTGGAACGACATGAGGGTTAGTACTTAATGACAGAAATGTAATTTTTAGGTGAACGAACCCTTTAAGAACAAGCGTGTTGCTGATACCTGAATAGAATCAACACTGAACTGATTTCAGCTAAATAATGACTGTTTACTGTTGTCTTTTTAGAGCTGCTTTACAGCAGAACTGAATTCTGTTTGCATCACTGAGACATTAGTTTCCTGTTTATCATTGTAAAGCTGCTTTGAATCTGTATTGTATAAAGTGCTATAAAAATAAAGGTGACTTGACTTGATAAGTAACGCACATTGCCAATATGATCGCATAAGTCTAGCAACAAGCATGTTACTTAAAACAACTACATAAGCCTTAAGCAACAAGCATGTTGCCAATAACCTGATATTTAAACAATGAGCATAAAAAGGAAACTTAGCTTAGCTTTGTGAAGACATTCAGATAGTAAAATATAGCCAGCTGTGACGTGGATGCTTGACCTCCTTCTTGATCTCCTTCTTCATGTGGGGAGTACAGATCTCATCTAAACTTGGTTTTTGAGGCAGTCACATTAGTATCATTTCAGCGAGATTTGTGGGCAAAGAGTCCATGTCAATAATGCAGCGATGCAAGAAGCAGTGCTAACTCAGGTCACTTCCAAATCAAGCAGCTTAAGATCAAATGTGGCGAAAAGATCAAATGTGGCGAATTTGTGTGTTCCAGTTCACAAACTTGGATCTAAGGTGAAATCCGTGTGGGGAACAAATTCCTCTCGCTAAATTCGCTAAATTACACAATTCCAAGTGAGATGGGTTTTGCCCACTGAATTCACAATTTAATTGGCTCCTGAGCAACATGATAAAGCTGCTGATAATACCGAATGGACCTTATATATAGGGATGCTGTAATAGGCATCATATAGGTAGATGTGAATCAGCTGATAGTCAGCTGATGCGAGCTTGACTGACATGACCTGCCTTATGTGGTCAAATGGCATGACTAAGGCTAATGGAAATGAAGCGTGCGATTAATGGCCCTGTTTCCACCTGGTATTAAAATGCATTTTGGTCGATCGGATCACAAGTGGACGATGCTAAAAACAGGTGTAAATGGGGTGTAAAGCGTTTTGAACTTGTCCACTTTCGACTACTTCCAGAGGTGGTCAAAAACACATTTGAATTCATTCATATGTAAATTGCATTGATTGAAACGATTAAAAGATTAAAAGACTGAATAAAAGATTGAAACATCTGGAGAAAAAAAACCCTCCCCTTAAAGAAATCAGGACAGAAGAGGGTGAAAGTAGACAAAAGAGAAGGATTAAAATACCAGGTGAAAACGGGAATGTGTCTCCCTCATCTACTTGTGATCCGATCGACCAAAATGCATCTTAATACCAGGTGGAAACAGGGCCACAGATGATGAATTTTGGTTAAGTGTGTAAAACCACTTGAATTCCAACCTGACTGTTTCAAGCTGAAGTAACAATGTAAAAATCATGTTAGAATCCTATTTGTTTCCACATACTGGACCAAATAGAAAGATTCTCAGATTCTGCTGGAGTTAAGGATATAGATGTGGACAGTATGGAAGCTTTTTGCCTCAAAGTATTACAAATAAATATTAAAAAATAAAATAAAGAACAACAACAATATTAAATTAATAAAGAAAATTATGGTAATTCTCACTTTGTTTCTTATAATTGTAACTTTATATCTCACAATGTGATTTTATATCTTCAGATTTGTTTCCAGTAATTCCAGCTTTATATCTTACAGTTTATACTGTTTTTTGCATAACTCACAATGGACAATTTTTATATTTTAAGATTTATCTCATAAAAAACTCTTGTAGCAGAAACAGGCAGAAACATGCTTTCACAGGACAGTGAATTCTGGTGAGTACTGAAACATAACTAAACGTAAACGTAATGTTTCAAAACAAATAAAATATTTTACATTACAAGCATGTGGATGCCCGAGCACCATGCTTGTTGAGCATTTAATGACAAAACCATGAACATTAATAAGAAGTTAAAAAAGGACTTCAATAACAGCTTCAGCTCTTCTGGGAGGCTTACATGTTGAACATGGCTGGAGGGATTTGATCCCATTCAAACACAAGGCCAGGCACTGATATTAAGCTTATTTCATCAAAAATATTAAATTTAAAGCATTTAAAGTTAATGCCAAATTCCTTAAATGTGTGTTTACTCTGAATAATAATGAAACCCAAACACTGAAAATAAAACTTCAAACAACATCACATATTATAATCACGCAGACAGTGAGAGCAGCGGTGTTAAAGGCCAGCCAATAATGTAGCTCCCCAGTGCCTCTGGGATGGAAACGTCCTTCAGTTAAGTCACATGATCAGGCGCTGGACCTTGACAAGTTTCTATCCAGCGCTGATAACTTTCATATACTCTCTGACTAACTCTGTCACCGTAACCTCGGAGACCACATGAAGGGAAGTAGTGTAGAACAAAAGGCTTGAACTCAGACATCACAGGCAGGCAATGCAATGAAATATCTGCCTCGACACTGTGATGTTCTGTCAGAGAGCGACACGTCTCCCTCTCCTCCTTCATTTGGCTCCCAATACCTCTAGCCCTCTCTTCCGCTTTCGCTTCCTCTCCTTGCTCTTTTGCCGTATACCCCAGAGCAGACTGTCCTTCAAACTTATCAACGGGCGGCACCGTTGTGAGCGAGGTAATTAAAAGTCAGCCGTATATCTGGGGAGAGATAAGTGCATCGCGAGCAATGTGTAAAAATGTGGGGTCGGGATAATGAGGGGTTGGGGACTGTTGGGCTGGTTTTAATCAGGGGGACATTCGCAGCTAATTGGAGATGAGCTGAACTGGCTCAACCTGAAGAGACACATCAACATGCTGGCGCTAACTGTCCCTCAGGACATATGGGGACGTCACCAGCCTCCTTGCCCTTTCTTCTATCTTAATTGCCATATTGAGTTATGTTAATCATTTTCTTTTCTTGTTAAAAGGTAGTTTTTCCCAACTAATTCAAAGTTGGCAGATGCCGTGCTGGGTGTTGTGAGTTTCAAGACCCAGAGAGAAAATATGGCTAATTTATAGCAGCCCCAGTGATGCACGCACAATAACACAGTGGCAGGGTTAGAGTCGATTGGCCCTAATGAGAAAGCGGAGGACAGATAATAAACAAAACTACAAAATGCAAATAACCAAACCCAGATCTTAGTCAATTAGTTACAAACGCAGGCCTTTGGTGTTTTGCCTTTTCATGCTGGTCCCTTTGCTAAGGTAAATCTTTACAGGGATATAGCTGAACAGGCATATTTTTATCCCCAATGTAAAACATACATTTCGCCGTACTGTTACGACTCCAAATAACTTACAGTTTATTACTTGCCTCCCTCTTTCACAGATACATAAAACCTACATAACACACAGCACTGTAATTGTCCTTCGTGTGACTTACGCAAAGAGAATCACAAGCACTTGGACGTGTTGCAAAAATGGAGTCCAGCTTCAGTGCACTTTTCCTTGGCCAGGAGACAGATCTTTGTGTGAGCTGAGAGAATATTTAGAGGCGTCCAGACATGGCCAAAGCTCTAATGATCAGTCTGCAGCTCACCTTGCCTGCGGCCTGACAAATAAACGTCACCCTTATTATTCTGACAAATGTCCTTTGTCATCTCTCTCTGACACACGCTCCTTCTGCAGGCAAGGAACGATAGATAGCGTTTGAAAACATGTCACTACATGTCATTCAGTGTTTGGTTGGCAGGGACAGGATGGATTGACTCATATGCTGTATAAATTAGTCTGGTATGCTAATGATGGGACTCTCTTGTGGTCATGTTAAAGTAATAGTTCATCCCAAAATGAAAATTCTGCCATTGTTTATTCACCTTCATGTCATTTCGAACCTGCGGTAGTCTTGTATCACCTTAAAGGGGATTATTTTGTGATAATGGCCTGCTAATTGTACATTATCCATCTTATTATTCACCAAATTGACATTAAATATTTATTTGAATTCAAATTAATTGATAATTATACCAGTATATTACAGTTTTTTTCAGTTGCTTTGGAGCATTTCTCAGGTCATCCTTAATATTGGCAAACCAGTATGTGCATTTTTCAAAACAATTCATATAAACAGCACCACACAATGGATGCAAAAGCCTGTAACTTGCTCAAAATCCTTAGTCCAAAATGTTTTGACATTTTCAATATAACAGTGTACTCTGTCAGTATTTCAGATGTAAACTATGGCTACGACTTTGATGACAATGATTGAAAATGCACAAGACTGCACTTTGTATGGCATATATAAATTTCAACAGTACAAATTTACATGTTACTCTATGAGGGATACTGATTGCAAGAGACTGAACATGATTCACACAGTTACATTTTTACTGTTGGTCAGGCAACAAATTACAGTACAATTGTGATATAAAGAAAAATACAAGACTATATATATATATATATATATATAGGCTTATATTTTTCTTTATATCACAATTGTGTATAGGCTATATATATTATATCACAATTGTATATATATACAATTATATATAGTCATTATGTCTCTATGGCTACGTTCATACTGTCAGTTTTTGGGATTGACGGTTACAGTAGAACGTCAAGAAGTAGCAGTTAAATTTGCGCATGCGCAACAGAACGCCGTTGCCGTTGTATCAGCAGCTGCTGCTTAAAGCAGAGATTGTATTATTATAGGGAGATGAGATGGTCTGTATCTCTTACCATTGGAGAAAGCGTAACGGCTAACTTAATCATGTGCGGCACCTTTTTTGGCTAAAGGTTGCAGGCTTGCCTTCCAGTGGCTTTGCTTAAAGTTCCTACTGTCTATAAACGTGCAACGAGAGTCAAGCCCGTATTCTCTTACTAGTAACCATAGTGACAGTGAACAAAGTTATATCAAAGATGGCGACGTCCAAAGTTTTTTATATTTTCATTTTTAAAAAAAAAGCGTATGTACATTTATAACAATATACTTATTACCTTTGCATCAAATGACAAAAAACCTAGTTAACGCTGCTGTGAGGGTGTTTCTAATACAGCAGCTATGGGAGTGACATCTTAAAATGACATCTTTCTCTCTTCTGACTGCTGTTATCAATCTCTCTATTTTTTTTTCCTATTTATGAAAGTTGTGAAAACACTATTGAGGAGTTTTTCTTTTGCTATTTGAGCAAATGGAAACAAATATATTTAATGTATTCTCTCATTCACCGCTATAGAATTTTATCCAACTTTGACAACTTCCGCTTCTGAGAAACCCGGAAATGTGAAAAGGGTCTTTAGGCCTTTATCACACTTCCTCGTTTGAAAAGCGGAAGCTTCAATTATTAGCATAAAATAACTTCCACTGCAGCCTTTAACATTGGCCGTGCCCACAGCATTTATTTTTGTAAAATTTAGCACGGACTTATTCTAAAGACACCAACCTCTGTTTACAATCATTAATTGAGTATTGTGAAACAAAGAAAAAAGGCGCCATAATATTCTGCCGCATATTTCGTTATTTAAACAGGAGCGCACAAGCCATTTTGTATGTGTATGCACAATTGTAACGGTTGGAATCGAGACGACAGCGTGGTAGATCCAAATGCAAGCTTTATTAAATGAGAGCGTAGTCAAACAGGCAGGAGGTCAAACACCAGCAAACTGAATCAGGAGAGGCAAGGCAAAGAGTAGTCCAAAAACAGGCAAAGGTCAAGACAGACAGCAAACGATCATCAGCAAGGAAACAGTCCGGGGTCAAAAACACCGGCTAGGCTCGACAAGGCAAGGAACAAGGAACACTGAGACAAAGTCGGATACAAGGCTAAACAATACTCAGCCAAGAGTGTGTGTCTGAGTGCAGCTTATAAAGAGTCACTGATGGGAAACAGGTGTAAATGTGTGATTGGTGCCTAGCTGGGGAATTGTGGGAAATGTAGTCCAGAGTGACGTGACGTGTGCCATGAAAAGGTCTCAGTGGTGAACAGGTGACCTCTGGTGGGGAGTAGAAGGAAACAGGAGGCGCAGGATACGTGCCCCTCCCCAAGGAGCGGATTCCAGAACAGGGGGAGGGACGGAGGGCCAGGACCATGTGGTGGGAGAAAGACTGAAGACTGAAGCAGGGAAGACGACCAGGGTGAAGGAGGCTGGACAGATGGCCAGGTAGACAGGCTTGAAGACCCCCACGGCAGAGCAGACGACCACAACAGCAGATCAGGTAGCACTGGGAACCAACATGGCTGAACAGGAGAACCTAAAACATGAAGCATAGAGAGGTTAGCATTGGCCACTAGGGCCATGACAGTACAGGCAGGAAGCTCAGAAAAGCCCTCCAGGGCTCTGACTGGAACGTCCTCTCTGGTCATGTAGTGACGAGCAGGCAGTTTAGGAACAACCTCTGCGGTTGTGTCGGGACAAACGGACAGTTCTGGTACAACCTCTGCGGTGATGTCAAGGCAGAACTCAGGGACGACCTCCGTGGTCGTGTCAAGACAGACAGTAAACTCAGGGATGACTTCCGTGGTCATGTCAGGGCAGACAAGGACCTCATGGATGACCTCTGTGGTCGTATCCAGGCAGACAGAAAGTCCATAGCCCATGAGGCTGGGTTTTGGGAGCGCGGCAAACTCTGGAGTGGACTCATAGGTTGAAGCAGGCTCAGGAGTGAACCCATAGGCTGGATCAGGCTCTGGAAAGGATTCATGGACTGGAGCAGTCTCTGTAACGGGTGCATGAAGATGAGACGAGGGTGAATCCAAATGCACACACAGTTTATTAACAAAAGGCAAAGTCAGAGATCCATTCCAAACCTTGAGCAGGCAAATAATCCTGACAAGAGTAACACAGTAATACTTCAGAGTCTTATCACCTTATTTTATCACAGAACTGCAAAAATAGAATACAAACAACATATCACTTTAAAGAGCTTTAGTTAGACAAATCTTAAATGATTAACTATGACTAAAGGCTATTTTGGGTGGATTAAATTAAAGGTTTGGGGGAAATTTACTGCATTAAACAAAATTTTTTTTTCATGGACTTACTTTACGATGCTGGCATCAAATTGAAGTTGTTTAAATAAAGAAATATCTCCAGCCTATATACGATTATTCAAAAATAACTGGTTTGATTATCGTAAACAAATCATATCCTCCATGTTTGAGTGCAATATTGGACAGCATTATGCTGTAGACAATAATGGGTGGTTATATATTGCAAAAATAAATAAAATAACATTAGAAATAAAATGAAATCAGTCCGATGATTCCTCTGTTCGCTGCTCGTTAATCTTATGCCGTCAGTACACCAGCAGCACTGATTACAGTTTTTCTCAGTCGTTTTGGCACATTTCTCAGATCAGAACTGAAATTCTCAAAACTACTCGTTCAACCACCACATCATCTATTCACTTGTGCACATCATAAAAGCAGTTTCTCATTCTTTTGAACAAATTGCAAATGCTTTAGTACATTCAGGCAATTGATTATGTACAATTGTCTACTGTTTCCTATCAACTGCTAATGTCACGTTGTTCAAAATGTATTATATGGTTCTCTGTTGAATAGTCTAACCCCTCAAAACATCTAGTCATTAGTTCATTGCACAAGTCATTAAATACAAAATGGTTGACCTAGTTATCACAATGTGTCAAGTATATTATCTATACATTTCTATTAGACTTTTGTAAATGTGTCCTGAATTGATGAATTTTGCAGGTGAATCCTGAGTTTCACTAATGTATTCAGGGGAATGTAAAGCATTAGATCAACCAATGACCCAACCAGTTCTCTAAAACAGCTCAAAGATGCATGTCATGAATCTTCAATTGGAAAGCATATATAGACAGAGCACAACACAGGAGTTACAATTTCTGATAATGGAAGAACATCATGGAAACAAACAGGGTCAACAGCTGGAAAGAAGAAGAGGAGTAAGGAGGCAAAACAGGGTAGGGAGGCAAAACAAAGGAAGAGGTAGATAAGGCAAAGAGCGTAGGCACGTTTCTAGTGAAATAAGGACCACTATTGTAAACAATGTTCTCAATCATGACCTTACAATGGCTTATGCGGGTCTAAAGGTGCAGCTGAACATTTGGAGAAAAACCTTTTCCTCAATCATTCAAGCATTTCATAGATATAAAAGGTATGTATTTCAGCAATGTGCACTGCACTCTAATATGGTATGCATGCTATAATCTTAATATTACAGTTTACACTTACAATAGCATATTACACTTGCTTTACACTTATAGTATAGTAGGCTAAATGAACTTTATACATACTATACACATGAATACATATATACAGTGTATGTATATATGCTTTTTTATCACAAGGACATTTTACAGTGTTTTGTTGACAGACCAACAGTAAATACAAAACTGTGAATCCTGTCCATTCTTTTGCGAATAAATCTCCCATATACAATAATGTGTCCATTTGTACTGTTAAAATTGACACAAGGACTTGTCATTTTGATGGCACTGATATGTTCATTGACATAAATACTTGCTTTTAAGAGATGAACTAAGGATTTTGAGCAAGTTACAGGCTTTTCCAGGTAATCCAATATGTTGTGCTGTTTGTATGAATTGTTTTAAGAAATGAACATACTGTTTTGCAAATTTTAAGGATGATTCGATAAATGTGCCAAAGCAACTGAGAAAAACTAACATGAAAGATGACATACATGGTAGGATATTGTGTAAGTCTAAATAAACAGTTTTAAATATTGAAGTTTATTGTTATGTTAAACTAAACAAGTATAATTTTCTTGTGTATGAATGTGTAGAAAATATGGTCGACAACTAGTTTAACCATTCTGCATTTAATGACTTATGCAAGGAACTAATGCCTAGCTGAGGGGTAGGACTATTAAACAGGAAACCATATAATGCATTTTGATAAACATGACATAAGCAGTTGATAATGTAGGAAACAGCAGACAATTGTACATAATCAAGTGCATGACTGTACAAAAGCATTTGAAATTTGTTCAAAACAATGAGAAATTGCTTTTTTCGACGTGCACAAGTGAATAGATGATGTGGAGGTTGAACGAGTAGTTCAAGAATTTCAGTTGTGATCTGAGAAATCCTCCAAAACGACTGAGAAAAACTGTAATGTAAAGCTTCAGCTAAGAAATAAAACCATTATTTCATATTGTTGTGGTGCTTTGTCGGAATACAAATGCCTCGTTCAGACTGTCAGTCCAAATCCAATTTTTGTGCATATCCGATTGAAATCCGATCAGATTTAGCAAGTCTGAACAGCCAAATCCGTTTCAAGCTACACTGTGGTTTGGAATCATTCTGGAAATCGGTTTCAGTCTGACCGCTCTGATTGGATTTCCTGTGGTTTCGTCAGACGTTGTTATAGGAAACATGCTGAAAGACGCTGCAGAAACAAGGCTGTGTTGTTGCAAAGTGCCGGACGAGCAGAAATGAGCAATAGGCTACAACTGAGACATGTTTTGAGACCGGGGGAGACGAAAACACAGAATTAAGCCGCTCATACCTGCCTCCTATGTTTCTGCCTCATCATAACGCTGTAGTCCAGCGCCAGCGGCTACACATTGTCATGATGTAAATAAGACAACATCTGTATTGCAAACCCCTCCATGTTGCGGATGTTGTTGTTGTTTTTCGCGTATACCTATGAACGCAACGTCATTGCCATAGAAACCAATGCAGATATTCTGGAAAATGAAAAAACGCCACGGACACACAAATCAGATCTGGACACTCCACAGTGTGGACATTAAATTTTTTTCTAATTAAATCAGATTCTAATCGGATACACAAATAATTGGATTTGGACTGGCAGTCTGAATGAGGCTTAAAATTCAGAAGAACTGTACTTTTTAAACAAAGGTCTGTCGGATGTAAGATTGAAAATATCCAAAGATATTTTAAAATGAACAAAGACATTTGCTTTACTGTTTCAACCCCCTCTTTCTTGCTACAAGGGCCATTTACAAGGCACAAAGGTGTTGATAGTGATCAAGCCCTATAGGCCAAAATGTATATACAAATTGTCACACCTTTAGTACAGTGGGGGAAGTTTTAATCTTCTGATTGGTCAGTTTGAATGTCTAACATTTGGGTTTCAGTCACATGGTCAAGGAAGGGATAAAAGAAGATTGTAACTGTTGCTCTGTCTCTTTTCTTGGGCACTCTCTGGCCCTCTCTCTCTCTCTCTCTCTCTCTTTCTCTTTCACACTCTCTATCTATCTCTCAGGTGACTTTTTACATACATGCTGTGTACAATTAATGGTATATGATTTTATCATCTCATACATCTATTTTTTAATTATTTTAAGTGTAACCATAATCAGATATTGTCATTAAACCCTTTCTATTACAAATGATGTGCTAACTAGTTTTGATTTAGTATTAACATTAATGTGCTCCCTATTGCAATAAAATATTGTCACACTATAGCAACGCTCTCCCACATATTTTGCTATTGTAACTGCGCTTATTTCCATCGTTGGTATAAGCTGCAGTGGGTGGTCATAGTCAAGAAATGTACAGTTTTCTACCATCTTGCTGATAACATTTCTTAAGTCATTCGGCAACCCTACAGCCTGAACCCTTACACGGATGACGCAATAAAAGGTAAATCTAAAGGTAGATCTGGCTGCAGGTAACATTGAGAACAGGCAAACTTGTCCTTTAAGTTAGGTTAAAATAAATTCAACTGTTAAACAAGATAACTGTTAAACACGTTTTTAAATGCAAGAACGTGTTCTACACAAAGAACGAAAAAATCTCTTTGGCATCAGAAGAGGTAGCAAATGTGGTCAGATGAAATTGACAAACCTATACTTTTTTCCCCAGACTTGTGTGTTTCATGGCTGAAGGCTCCTAGGCAGGTTATTTAAACACACTGTACTGCATTGATGTTTAATTTCCTCTCATTAGAACTATCCCCCATGTCTGGCTGCTGCAGTGGTTTTATTTGACTGCAGGCACTGTTTGATGGGATAGAGTGTCTTGCCAAAATTGCCATTCATTAGTAAACAAACTATTTACCCTAAGCACATAAAAGACACCACTTAAAGCCACAGCCGATGGCATGAATCAAAATCCGATAGGGTAGATCTACCCTAAGAAAGCGCTGGCTTTCTTTAATCAGTGGTGTTTCCAGTGCGAAAGCAATCAAGCCTTTACACACTCCACCACTGGTAATTAAAATAAACAGACTGTACACAAACAGAACCATTGACAGAAAAAGCAGGGACAGATGAATTCTGCCTAAATGAGTATGAGTACCGCCTTTAGCTTCTTTTTTTTTTTTTTAAATAAAGCTAAATAAGTTTGTCTTTTATTTCACAATTGTTTTTTAAGACTTTTTTAAGCATAAAATGTAAGCATGCATAACAAGTCTGCAGATTCTCACACAAGTCAGCTTTTTTTTTCCCCCCAGAGAAAACAGCATGCTTTAAAATACCTGATTTAAAATGAAAAATGCACAGACCCAAACTCACACTATTTAAAATTACGCTGAATAATATTGGAAGGTTTGAAGGCTTTAAACAAATGCCTGTTGTGACTGCATTCAATCCTGGTGAAAGGCTGACAGATATTTTACTCAAAACTATAGCAATCAGCAACGTTGTGTTATAGGGCCATAATTCATGATCAGAAACAACCATTTTAGTAAGGTATGGGTTGAAAAACACAGAATCTGTCATTTAACCTTCGCCAATCTCCTCCAGTCAACACTGATTTAATTCCCGCTCCATCAAGCACACGTTTGCAGCTGACTGACCGTCAAAATCGATGAGGCCTATTTGTAAAGTCTACATCGGTTTCCACTGTCTACCAATGTTTTATTTATTTTTTCTGCCATTTGTTATGCATCAAACGGGAGAATGCCGAAGGAGCCGATGACTGAAAACAAACTCTCCAGTGTCCATCAACATCGACATCATGCTTACATGACCTAAGCTACTCTATATTGCTCTGACACTTCAGTCCATGAGCACAGTGAACGGTCTAAACTGACTCTTTGATATTTGTTGATTTGGAGCAACATTACTTTGGGTCAGAAGTGTCTTGGTCTATTAACCCAAGAGTCAGCTGTTCAGTTCTGGGAAAATCTGTTAAGTAACAGTTCAGTGATTCAGAGACTTCTCTCTTTCTCTGCTCCGTGAATCTGTCATGTCTGAGCCAATTGAAGTTTGATTTTTTTTTTTTTTTTTACGTGCAGCAGAAGAGTTTAAAAGAGTCAATGACTGAAGATTCACATTTTTCTATAGATGGTTCTAGATTGATTTAGGTGAGAAAAAGAGATGCAATTAGCCGAATCTAATATAAAATATCACGGGTAATGAAACTGCATGGTACAGCTAGGTAAAAAATACTGACTTCTCGATTTTAATCTATTCTTATTTTCACGAACTGATATCGATTCTTAAATCCCAAGAATCGATTAGTCTAGTCTATTTTCAGTTGATGAATACATGTAGTGCACCTCCCATCCAATAAGTCGCAATAATCTTTGTGCTTTGCTACTTTTGATATGAAGCAAAGTCTCAGATTTCAAATGGCGTTCATCTTATTATGAGATTCAAAAAATAAACACAGTTTTGGCGCTCTTTAATGTGTCGTGATAGATTTCTTTAGTGACTCAGTTAAAGAGAAGCGGCATGTGAACATCCTCTCCTCCGCTTTAATACCAGTTACAGCGCGAAATAAACATGAATAAACATCTGAAGGTATGTTAAAAGATACAGTACAACTTACCGAAATCCGTATCATGTCTCATGTAATAGCTCAAACAGTGTTTCAACCTCGGAAAGACATTAATAAAACAGCTTATAAACAATATTGTTTTTCTGAGGTAAATGTGAAGTTACGTGAATGTCACAAATTCATATTCAGTGATCATAAACTCATTAGTCAGCTAGAAAAATGAACTATGAACTCGAATTGGAGTAGAAATATGATTGTGTTCTAAACTTTATTTAACTTTAATTTACATTGAGTGTAAATTAAGTGTTTGTATATAAATATTTTAACCTTCAATATTATAGTAATGTAGTACTAACTGACTCCCATGTGTAGTTTACAGGATTAGTTGAGAGATTTTTTTCCTCTAGAAAATTTGCCATGTACTTTATCTGATATACTACATTCAAAATAATCAATATCGAATCGAATTGCAAGCATGTGAATAGAAATCGAATTAAATCGTGAAAATTGTGTCAATATCCAGCCCTACTGCATGGGTTCTTCAGAACAGAATGACTGTCATCCTGACCCCGTAAAAGAATGCAAAGCATGTCTTCTAATTATTTTATTGTCTACAGTTATTTACAGGTCAGTTTGGACATTTCTGTCATGTAACTGAATTAAACCCGCAATAATGAATAATTAATGCATATTACGCATGGATGAGAACATCATTATTCTAATACTGCCTAAACATCACCTATTACTTGCAAATTACATCATTAATCTTTCATAAACATTTTATGGGAGTTTCCAAAAGGGCATCATTGACATTTACAAAGATTCCTCCAGGAATTACTGGGGTGCAGGAGTGTAGATTCGGATGTGAATTTAAATTTTCTCATACATATCTCCATGCCAATTATTATGGAATATTACATGTGTTGCTGCTGTTCGAACAAGCTTATTTATCATTCACAGCAGTCTTATGGATGAATCTTCCAAGCAATGTCGTATTAAAATCATCAGGCTGTTTGTATTTACTTATATGATATGATGCTTTTTTCAGCTTTAAGTACAGCTAGGATTTCGTATGATGTCAACAGGCTAATTACAGAGAGAATATTGAAATATGAAAATATGTAGTCACCAAAAATCATCACTCCAGTGTTGTTACTGTTTCTGAGCTGCTGTTAATTACGCTCAAGAACAATGCAAAGGGCAGATCCAAATGACATGGATGTTGAATGAATTCCATCATGAATAAACGTCAACTGTCGTGTCAACTGCTCTCGTGATAATGATAGACATGATGAATGAAGACATTCATCTGTGAGATTCTCATAGGGCTATATATATTGCATGACAATATGTTTGCGTCTTAAGTTTTGTATCTGTCTTCATCATGATATTGGAAGTGTGGATAAAGACTTAATAAAACAAGCTAAAAAGAAAATAAAACAAGCTATGCTTATAAAAAGAAAAATGTCAAAACAAGCAATAAAGATATCAAAATCAATAGACTAAAAGCAAACAAAAGGTCATGGTGAGGGAAGATTCATTTTATACACACTATATGACACTTTCTGTAGTTCTTAATTTGAGTGAACTATTTATAGCAAATGTTAATGTTTTACTCTTTAATTTCAGTCAGTAATTTAGTTATTTATTTTTTGATGAAATGATGGCCAACTGCCAGACTGCTTTAACCCTCTATGGCACAACTATTTATTTTTGGGGAAAAAAAATATTTCACCCCATTTTTTGGGAGCTTGGGGATCCTGATAATATATCCATCATAAAATGTGTCACTGCGTGTGTCACTGTGTGTGTGTCACTGTGTCACTGCGTGTGTGTCACTCTGGGTTTGTGTGTGTCTGTCACTGCGTGTGTCACTGCGTGTGTGTCACTGTGTCACTGCATGTGTCAGTGTGTGTCACTGTGTGTGTGCCACTGTGTGTGTGTGCCACTGTGTGTGTCACTGCGTGTATGTGCCACTGTGTGTGTCACTGCGCATGTGTGCCACTGTGTGTGTCACTGCGCATGTGTGCCACTGTGTGTGTGTGTCACTGTGTGTGTGCCACTGTGTGTGTGCCACAGTGTGTGTGCCATTGTGTGTGTGTGCCACTGTGTGTCACTGTGTGTGTGTGCCACTGTGTGTGTGTGCCACTGTGTGTGTGTGTGCCACTGTGTGTGTGCCACAGTGTGTCACTGTGTGTGTGTGCCACTGTGTGTCACTGTGTGTGTGCCACTGTGTGTCACTGTGTGTGTGCCACTGTGTGTGTGTGCCACTGCGTGTGTGTGTCACTGTGTGTGTGCCACTGTGTGTGTGTGCCACTGTGTGTGTGTCACTGTGTGTGTGTGTCACTGTGTGTGTGTGTCACTGTGTGTGTGTGCCACTGTGTGTGTGTGCCACTGTGTGTGTGTGCCACTGTGTGTTTGTCACTGCATGTGTCACTGTGTGTGTGCGCCACTGTGTATGTGTCACTGCGTGTGTGCCACTGTGTGTGTCACTGTGTGTGTGTGCCACTGCATGTGTCACTGTGTGTGTGCCACTGTGTGTGTGTGTGTGCCACTGTGTGTTTGTCACTGCATGTGTCACTGTGTGTGTGTGCCACTGTGTATGTGTCACTGCGTGTGTGCCACTGTGTGTGTCACTGTGTGTGTGCCACTGTGTATGTGTGTGTGCCACTGTGTGTTTGTCACTGCATGTGTCACTGTGTGTGTGTCACTGCGTGTGTGCCACTGTGTGTGTCACTGTGTGTGTGTGCCACTGCATGTGTCACTGTGTGTGTGCCACTGTGTGTGTGTGTGTGCCACTGTGTGTTTGTCACTGCATGTGTCACTGTGTGTGTGTCACTGCGTGTGTGCCACTGTGTGTGTCACTGTGTGTGTGTGCCACTGCATGTGTCACTGTGTGTGTGCGCCACTGTGTATGTGTCACTGCGTGTGTGCCACTGTGTGTGTCACTGTGTGTGTGTGCCACTGCATGTGTCACTGTGTGTGTGCCACTGTGTGTGTGTGTGTGCCACTGTGTGTTTGTCACTGCATGTGTCACTGTGTGTGTGCGCCACTGTGTATGTGTCACTACGTGTGTGTCACTGTGTGTGTCACTGTGTATGTGTCACTGTGTGTGTGCGCCACTGTGTATGTGTCACTGCGTGTGTGTGCCACTTCATGTGTCACTGTGTGTGTGCCACTGTGTGTGTGTGTGTGTGCCACTGTGTGTGTCACTGTGTGTTTGTCACTGCATGTGTCACTGTGTGTGTGCGCCACTGTGTATGTGTCACTGTGTGTGTGCCACTGTGTGTGTCACTGCATGTGTCACTGTGTGCGTGCCACTGTGTGTGTGTGTGTCAGTGCGTGTGTGTGAAGATAAAGTCTGCCAGAAAACATTACTCATTTAGTTTATCAGCTGATAGGCTTGATTCTCTGTGGCAGCATAATAATTATAATAATAATAATAATAATAAATATAAATTACACACATAATGCACATTCTTTGAGTTTTCAGAACTCGTAAACATATAATTCTTAGGAAAACTTGAATGCACCTACATATTCTAATATGCATCCACACTTTAGAATGATAGGCCTATTGCCTCAACAAAAGTGCTCTAACTGCACAGTGTTGCCCTGAGGCAACAAACAAAAAAGTTTTAGTATATAAATAAAAGCAAAATAAGTATTTTAATAATCAAACATACTTCTTTTCATATTGATGCACATGCACATATTTTTTTATGTAGGTCCAAAAAAGTGGTTTATGAATGTGCAACTACATTATCATAGTTTTAAACATGTAATAATACATATTTTTAAAATGGATATTCATAGCTGAAAGGGTAAAACAAGGGATAAACAATACAATTGAGGAAATAATTTGGAAAAATAAGTACCAAAAATAAATGATGAGCATAAAATGTCTCCAAGCCAGTTTTAATGTGACCTTCACAAAAATAAAGAAAAGTTGAAATATGTTAGTTTTAATTAAAATCAAACCCTGAGACATATAAGTAACTAAAAAAAGAGCATAAAAGTTGAAGAAAAAACGAAATCTTCATACCTCAGTTTAGCAGCATACTAACCACTCTTAGTGGTTGTAATCAGCCGTGTGAAACCAGAGGAGGCCTGATGTATCCTGTCCCCCATGGCTGAGGGAACTGCTAGGAAGGCTTCATTAGCATGTTGATTGCACACAGAACAGTGGTTAAGCAGCTACTGAGCCATAATGAAGCCAGGTTATGGTGAAGGCACTGCACCGCCCAGTCTAGAAGCGACCCGCGGATCCGCTAAACTGCTTGGTGGAATCTGATCAAAACAGGCCCACAGGTCATCAACTCCCCCATCATCCCTTTAATTAATTACTACAGGCTCTCTAGTAACTGCTCTCACTCGTGTTTATTACTTGCTGCTAACTGTCACTACACTGTAAATAAGAATTGTTGGTTTAACTTAAAAAAAGTGAGTTACCTGGTTGCCTTAAGATTTTGAGTTCATTGAAATTAAAACTTTAATACAATGAAGGCGATTGGTTTAATTAACAGAAACTCAAAATATTATGTTATCTGAACCACATTAATTATCTAAGTTGATTTGACAAAAGAAAACATGTTGTGAGAAAACATGTTTTTTTTTTTTTACAGTGAAGATGTTACTTCTGCTATCCAGCGTGAAAAAATGCTTTGTTGTGAGGCCAAGTAGTATTAATGCAATGTGGATTACTTTAAAAAGTTGAAAAGCAGTTTGTTGGCACATCAAAATGAGATATAATTATGATGATAAGCGACTGTGACATTTTGTTTATTTATACTTGCACCCAGATTATTTTTTTCCCTGACATTCCTTTGCCAAGAGAGACATATATTAAAATTGACAAACAAAAAGCAAAACGTCTTTGAAAAGGTGAGACAAGTCACCAAGAAAAGTTGTAAATGACTATAATCACACGTCTAATAGATGACGGCTGCTTGGCAGGGGCTTTGTATTAAAAGACTATAGAGGATTTTGTTTTATAGCCTCTATAATGCCAGGGAAAATCACAATTCAGTCAATCAGACTTAAAACAGGGGAGAACAGTTCATCACCAGCGACTAAACGAATGTGTGATCCTTTCCAGAAAAAAGTCTGGAAAGTAAAATGAAATAAAAATAATGTTAAATCCATAAATTACAGTTTGGTTTTGGTGTTGGTTTAAAATTTCTTATCTTTTATATACATTATATACATGCATAAGTCAATTCACAGTACAGATCACAGACCCCTAACTGAATATTTGATAGAACGAAGCACTGTAATTCAGTGTTACATAGCAACCAACAAGCAGGACCACTTTAGGAAAATAGAAATTCAGAGAGCTATAATCTGTACCACGGCTCTTCCAAAGTATTCTTCGCATGCTAGATGACAAAAGATGAAAATATGGTGTCACGGTGCACACTCTGACAGCAGTTGTTTACTTTACTACTAGGAAGAGGTCATGTGTAATGCATGATTGTAGATGAATACCCAGTTGTCCTCCTCATCAGCATTCAGCATCACTTGTCTAACTCTCAGTTTCTATCAGAGTGTGGATACAACAATGCGGGCATGTTTCCTTTTTACTGCTAAGCTGCAATTAACACAAAATAAATCTAAAGGCACCCCATGCTATTCAAGATTGCAGCCATTGAGCTGAGTTCTTTCTAATAAAGCTGAGCTGAAAATAAAGATCAGCAGAGAGATATCAAAGCGGATGCCTACTGTGAGAGCTGCATGAATTATTTTTTCACTAATTACCATGGTGAAGACAGGCTCTTGTTTCCCTATTGTTTAATTTACAGTAACAGTGAGGAGTCTATCGAGACCCAAAATCTCCTTTAGAAAAGACATGCAAAGGATAACTTTTTTTTTTTTGGCTCATACTTCTTATATCATTACTTCATTATGGGACTGTAGGGAGCTAATCTAATTAAATATTTTTTCTTTTCATCCCTGTGGTGAATCAATGAAAGTAAGCGATGCGTTAGGGCTGCACGAAAATGGTTAAACTGATAATCACAATTATTTTGCTCAAAATTATAATTACGATTATTAATCACGATTATTCTATCAAAAAGTGTAATGTAGTAATGGCCATTTTGCACGTTCTTTACCAACCTACACTTCACCCAAAAGGCATGTAGGTGCCACACCGACTTCATTTAACCAACTATGATAACTTCGTTATATGATAAATCAATACAAAACACATGGTTTTGGTGAGTGCTTTGTAATCTGTATTCACATTCGATTTTTAAATCAACACGATTAGTTTGCAAATGAGACAAACCACAGATTCAGATTGCCCTGCAAATTCGTAAAGCAAAGAACAATGCTCTTTGATATAGCCTATATAAAAAAATGTCCCAGTGGGGGACAAAAAACAAACAAACAAACAAACAAAAAAGATAAAAAAAGCTTAACTCCTAATATTATTTCTAATCATTCCAAATTATGTTCATTTTGCCGATTAAAATTGTCAAATAGATTGCAAAAGTGCGTTCTGAAAACAGTAAGGTGGAGATCCATGTTGCATTTGTTAAAATTAATCGCTGAAGGTTTGAACATGGCAGATTTAGTCACACAAACAGTACAAGTGGCTTGTGAAGAAACAAAGACTGGCTGTATGACAATTTCATTGAAGCAGAATTTCGCTCTGGAGATCGCTAAACTCCAATGCACATGTTTGTTTTCAGATCATCAGCGCTTCTTCCACATTTAGAGGGAGCGCGTGCACAGAGTTGCCAGACTGCACAAATTAAGTAAACACCGGGAAGAAAGTATATGCTTTTAAGGAAAAAGCTCTATTTGGGGGATTTAATCTCTTTGCATCTGGCAACCACAAGCATATCCCAAAGAAAAAACACGTTTTCAGGATAAATAACGAGCGGGCTAATATTGTGACAATTATTTGTAATCAATAGAGAGAAGCAGATATCGTTATCGCGATTAAAATACGATTAATCGTGCAGCCCTATGATGCGTTAAATATGACCCATCGCTTCATACATCACTTAGATAATTATCAATACTGTGTTGGGGCTTATACTGGTTGGTACACCATGGATGAAATCAACAAGAAAGCATCATGTTAATGTTTTTAAACGTATGCACACTGTAAACCCGAATAAGTTGGTAAAACTCAAAAAATGTGAGTTAAGAAATTCAAAGATTAAGTAAGCAGAACTAATTTGCTAACATGTTAACAATAGCATGATATAACACTTGCTGAATGAGTGCAGCAATAAAGCATTTAACATACGGCTCTCAAACCAAGCCGCATGCACCACTTGTCACCATGATGGTACAGTAACTCTCCAAAAACCCACATTAACAGAAACTCTTCTATAATTAGCATAACAAAACATTAATCACGAAATCTCCCACTTAACATTAATCTTTTAAAAATTCATCTTTTCTAAAAATAAAAAATAATAAAAAACATTATATAACACCTTAATTTTAGCATTTACTCTCCCTTTTTGAGTGCCATGGCAAAGCATGCTGGGAAATAGAAATCTCAGCCTAGTTTCAGTTAAACTTAAATAAATCTAAATTAGAAGAAATAAGTTCATTAAACTCAAAACAATGAAACAGTTCAGTTTACTTAAAATATATCAGTTCTGTGAACTTGAAAGAAAAGTGCTAAATACTCATAAAAGCTCATTTGACTGAACTAATTTGTTTGTAGTTTGTCATACTCAAACCAATTAATTATTTTGCATATGCATTTGAGAGCCAATTTTGAGAGAAGCACCAGAACATGTTTTTTTTTTTTTTTTTAAATAACTGCTTGCAGATCATATATTTTACAAAAATACACACTTTAGTTATGTCTACATAAAAAAGGTAAATGTAGACCACACTCTGCAAACTTGCACAATGTTAATATTTGAACAGATTTTATGCAGGTAAACTATTACTGTTGAAACTGTTGAAATTGGATGAAAAATGATATTCTGTGTATGTCATTGAGGCGGTTGCATAAGTGGCCGTAGTTCCCATGTGGCACAGAACCGGAGTCAAATTTATTATTACCATCACACAGCATGTCCTTTCTCTTGTACTTTAGCTGATCCTTGGCCTGTATTTGCATTGCTAATTCTGCTCTTGTCTCTCTCTCGGCTCCTCTGTGATAAATCAGCTGAAGCAGATGGTCTTTAATTCCGCTGTTGAGTCACTTGCTTGTTTTGAGGCTTTTTCTCATTCAAGTCCTGCGCTGTAACTTTCACGACTGTGCATCCGGTGCTCTATGAGCAGAGGGTACAGACTAGTATGGTTTCATGCCAGCTGAAAAAATAAAATAATGCACAGGTCTGCATGAACTTTGAAAAATTATGCTAAATTAAACTGCTAAAATAACAAGTTTTATCTAAGTCAATGGAAATTTGGAAATTTGATGGATTGGAAATCATGATGGAAATTTAATCCATTATTACACCAATAAGAGTCATTTTAAGGGTCAGACAACAACTGTTTTCACTCTTTTACAGTGGAGTTTCGTAAAAATGCTAATTCTGTCATTTACTCATTCCAAACCTGTGTCACTGGCTTTCTTTTACGGAACACAAAAGAAAATATTTTAAAGAATGTTGGTAACCAAAAAATATTTATCTAAAATTCTTTTTATTTTGCACAGAAGAAATAAAGTCATATAGTTTTTATGCGATCCAAAAAAAAGATAATTTTCCCTGATTGAATTATAAAACATGCACAGTAATGTCAATAAATATCAGCAAGAATGATTATTTACAAATTAAATTGTGTTGCTTTTATTCCAATCTGAATCTTTTAAATATCAGCTTACAAAAAAAAAAAAATAATAATAATAATTATTATTGATACATAATCAAATTATAAAACAATGATGCAGTCAAAAATGGAATTACAAAAACTAACAAAAAACAAAAACTAATAAAATGAATACAAAGGTGAGGAATGAGTCTGACAGCAATGAGACTAATAAAAATGTAAGAAACCGCACAGTTAGTCATCAGAGTAACAGAGAAAGACACGCAGCTGGTGACGCTCACCCAGAGCTTCTGTATCGAGAGAGACAGAGAGAGAAAGACAGAGAAATTAACTTCAGCTTATTATAAAAGACACTAAGCAAAGCAAAGGGAAAACAAAAAAGCATCCAGAAGAACATCTTGAGGTCAGAGGGGATTTCGACCTGCAAAACAGCAAGAAAGACAAGATGTTAAACATTCATTCTGAAACGGCGCAGTAACAGAGCAGATTTATTCTGACATCGAGGGACAGGCACAAAGACGGAACACTTCTGTATTTTGCATGGATCAAAAAGCAAGAGCCGGAATCAGTCTAGGGAGGTCTGGATTATGAGTTTGAGCATTGTTGTGATACCTTATCGCTCTGACACATTCTCTCAGAGAGAGTGAACACTTTGCCAGGCTTTTAGTGCACTTCCCTCATTGGTAGAGTGTGTAATTGCACAGAAGACTCCCCAAAGCAGTAAACTTGCTCTTGCTCTGCTCTGCCGTTGTCTCAAAGTTCTGTCACTTTACTTTCTCCATGACGGCATAATTTCTGCATCCATGTCTCACCGGTGAAGAGACGTAATGTAATGTGCGCCACAGATACGCTCCAGCGATTAATGATGCAATGTGTTGAAGGCTGATTTACTGTGATAGCAGGGGTAGGTGCACTGACTTCCAGAGCGGCACAAATCAGGGCCAGTAGGTCACTCTGTGGACATGGTGTGTTCAAATAAGATGTGTTTCCAAATCCATATGAGTTTCTTTCTGCAATAAAAATACAAACAGTAACAAATGAATATAATGCTCGAAAAAAAGACATAAGAAAGTGAAATGGCTTTCATAGAGTACTGCACACTACCATTTAAATGTTTTGGGTCAGTTTTTAAAGAAATTAATATTTCTAAGGCTACGTTCACACTGTGAGCCTTATGTTCAGTTCAGATTTTTGCTCAGTTCAGATTTTTTTTGTATAGCTCTTCACATTGTTGTTTTAAATATGGCCAATATCAGATTTCCAATGTGGACAGATCATGGTTCTGAACTAACCTGCATGCACAAAAGAACCATACATTGTTTAGTTGCTAGGTTTTTACCACAAAATCCACTCAATTGCTTCTCAAAACTAGTCCAAAACTAGCCCAATCACGTTCCGTGGGGTATAAATATCGCGTTAGTGCGGTTGCTTCAACCCACGGAGTTGCAAAACAACTAGCGGCAACAGTGAAAAAGTAACCCGATTCTGTGGGAAAACCGCGGACTTGTATTTACCTTGTATTTACCGCAATCTTGAGATGACAACACGTGACGTTGTATTCAGAGTTGTTCACGTCCTTGGACTGGGAATTATGCATTTCTATGGCACTACTCTCAACGCCTAAATGAATCTACAGCGGTCAGGTGGTAAAGCGGCCACGTGGTACACCTGGGAGCTTTCAGAAATCTCCCAGCTTACAAGCTGTAATTATGAGCTCTATGAGGACATAAATGCTTTTTACAAGCTAGAATCTCGTAACTACAGGAATTACGTGGTGGCGTGAACGCACTTATAGCCCATGACCATACCTGTCATATGGAAGTAAACATGGAGGGCATTAAAGTAAGCAATTATTTATACTGTGATCTGCTGTGGAAGCCAGTGAAATTATGCGCAGGCAATATGAAAAATAAAGACAATGATGTGACAAAAGAGAGCAGAGTTTTGAAACTTTTATGATATGAGCCCTCATGTTTTGCTTGTATTATAGAGCTGTCTCTGTAATACTTATGAGTTCTGACACATCACTGCCCTTCTGCTGACTACCTTTCGCAACTGTCTTGATAACGTTGGGTATGTAAAATCTTTGAATAGACTCCAATGAGCGCAGAATCATGAGGAATGTTGATCTTGAGTGACGTAAAAATCGCATGAATTCCGATATGACCGTTCACACTGCGGTCGCATTACAAATCATCTGACCTGTGTCGGATTTAGTACCACATATGGACGTGGCACAAATCGGAATCGAAAAGATCAGATTCGATTTGGTCTGTATTGTTCACACTGTCATGGGGAAAACAGATATGAGTCACATGTTGGCAAAAAAAAAAAAAAAAATTCAGATTTGGGCCACATTTACCTGCAGTGTGAACATAGCCTTGAATGATTTCTGAAGGATCATCAAATAAATGGATCTTTAGTATAAGCATATGAACTTCTTTCAAAAATATTAAACAAATATTAGCAAGCTTTTGAACGGTATAGTGCATGTAAAGAAAATTAATGATAAATCAGTTAAATGCAAATGAATCTGAATTGAAATTGGAATCAAACAAAATCGAGAGGTTGTAAATAGGAATCAAGTCGAATCAAGAAATCAGTTTTGACATCCATCCCTAAAGAACAAAATTACATTTCAGATTGTTGCAGTTCTGTCAGTCTGGAACGACATGACAGTGTATAAATCCTGGCAGAACTGAATGAACCATCTCTTCAAACAGGCGAGGAAGGCAAAATTCAAGTTTAGATTGGAAAAAAAAAAAAAACTGTGTACTTGAGGAATCCTTCTAGCTTGCCTTGGATGATCAAACTGTCACATACCCGTTGTCTGTTTTCATTTCCCTGTTATTGAATCTTGTTCAGCCAAATTTATTACCTCCACGTATGCAGTAGCAGTGATGAGGACTCGAACTGGTCTCAGGCTGAGGGACACATGAAGTAATACACCTCTACAGCGGGGTTTGGGGAAATGTTCGTATAGACATCAGCAAAACAACCAGCAACATGTCATTGGACCTGCCATGTCAGTTTAGTGTCATAAACACTGACATTTCCTCCTCAGGGTAAAGGGGGATGACACGTTATTTCCCCTGAAATAATGTCGAAGATGTCTCATTTTGAAAGAGGGCTGGAACAATATTGTGCATCTGCAACAAAGATGATTTTTTTGGCATGCGTTTACAACAAATATACCCATAATACCCATAAAACACTTGTTTTATAATAGATAATTTGTATTTTATTTGCATGTCAGGCTTCATACAAATAAAGAAATTACCCCAGAGAGGTTGTTTTGCTAACTTTATTACTGAGATACTGTCGCTCACAATAGTGTTACCCTCACCTTCTGTGTTTAGGAATTTGGCCCTTGAGGTAGAGAGGAGTCTGTTAATTATTCATTTTCAAATCACTGGTTTCTCCATGACATATTAAGTTATTAAAATCATATTATTCATTTTCGTTTGCAGTGAATATGTATACATTGGGCCTGAAGGAAGGAAATTACTTCTTTTTTTTCCTCTTAATTGAGATAACAGAAAGAAACTGCTGAATTGTGTTTTGTGGGCACAAAATATTTATTCATCACTAAATTAAATATTAATGTCCTTTTTGAGTACATGTAGAAAAATGCCCTGAATGTTTGACCTGGTATGGGGTAAAAAAATAAATAAAATAGATTGTTTTGGGAAATGCTCAAAGGGTTTCTCTCAGTAATGGAGAATTTTTTTTTCTTTCCGAGTAGTACTCATGCTTATGAAATTTTAATCCACACTTCTGAATTCTCTGTTGGTGAAGGCTGATTTATTAGCCAAGGGTTATGCACAAAAACACTGTAGGTCACTCTCAGGTTGGTACCCAGAAGCCCACAAAGCCTCAGAGGTCCAACTCTTTGTATACTGCTCATAAGAAACTATGCATTCAGAGCAAAAACACTGTCATGCTTGCAGCATGGATTCGATTTAAGCAAGAGAAATTCAGCTTACTGCGCACAGCTCTTTAACCCTGCTGTAATGGTGCCTAAGAATCTCATGGAAAAGAATAAGTGCTCTCTTTATCCATGCTTTAGACTGCCTAAGGGTCAAGGGCAGTTCTAGCTCAGCTGTCAATACTGCGTCCATCTCGAGAGAGTCAAACAGATTGAGGTCTTACTGGCTGCTCAGTCAGGTAGTGTCCTCAAGGAATTAAAGCTAAAAGCTCCTCGTTTACTCCACTAACAGACCCTCCCTTTAAGAGATTTATGTCACTTTTGCACTTGGTATGTTTGCTTGAGTCCAAACCCCAAATGAACTGTCCGAACCTCCTCACTCCAAAACCACTACTGTATATCTACTCAAAAGAAAATGATGCAGGATGTATAATTCCAGGTACTCTTAAGTATGTGGCATGAGCTTATGTTTGTCAGACATACACATTGTGGGCCAATGATGATTTAAAATAAGGAAAATTTCCAAAAGAGATAACTGAAACATATAGACAGCCTCATAAGCCCACAAGCGACTCATAGACAGTGAGTAATTACAAACTTCACACATAACCTTCAGCTAAATGTAAACTGTACATCAACACTACACTAAAGCTATGAAGATAATAAACAGTATAGAACAGATAAGTAAAGGTTATTGCATTAAAAGCTTTTAGTTCACATTAAACTTTAAGCATAAATAGCAATATACCACCTCTTGTGAAAAGTACACCTTGCATACTATTACAGAAATAATATACTTTAAAAGAATATACTTAAGTGCGAAGTGAATGTTATGTTTTCAGAAAATTGCATGTTACAGTTTTTTATTCGTTTCACAAGCAAGGCATACATTTTAGTACAAAAACTCCAAACTGATCTGCTAGTAGTTATACACATTTTCAGTTCACATAAATAATTGTTTTAAAACAAAATATTATTGTTATATGTATATATAATTCAGTGTGTTATCAGTGTGAGGTTCTGTGCTAGAACAGAGTTAGCTGGCAATACAGTAAATGTTCTCACTGTGCCATATGACTGAATCTATAGTTGACCTTTACAGATAAAGGGTGAGTTACAGTAATGTGACAGTCTCTACCATGGTAATGCCCCTGTCTGAATCACATGGCATACTGTAATGTAAAATGCTATATTCTATACTATAGAAACTTTTCTATAGAAACTTTTTATTAGCATGAAAAACATTGTTTAAACATATTTCAACAAAGATCTGTAAAGATTATTTGGATTTTAGAAAAGTATCTTGAAAATACAATATCCTGAAAAGGGGATGTTTCTTTTTTTGCTTAGTTCATTTTTTAAAATTTGAAGTATACTGCAAGTAGGCTACTCATTCAAAAAAATACAAGGGATTGCTGTTTACTCTTTGTGGCTGAGGTCGATACTTGTTTCTAAGGGCCTTTCAAACTAGTGTTTCCATGAAGGTCTAGATTTTTTCTGCTGCACCAAATTTTGACGGACAGGAACTAAAGTTTATTTGGTTTGGAAATGCCATTAATGAAAAATCTTAACTCCTAAAAAAAGTACTAACCCTAATCTGACACACAGTATTTTACAGATTTTCTTCTTCTTCTTCTTTTTTTTTTTTTTTTTGCAAATTGAAATTCAGCCTGTGTTATGTTGTTCCAAACCACAGTGTGAAAGCAAAACACTGCTGTTATCAAGGTGAGAACTGTAGGAAAGCTGCATGTTTATCACTGTCGCTAGGTGACAAAGAGTTCAGAAGACGTCTTTCAGACTAATCAAACAAGCCCAACTTTAAGGTCAGTCTGCACCAAAAACCTGACAAGGTCATAATTAAGCGATACAATGTCAAAAAATGACTATACTAAATAAACTTTACTTAGCATATATATATATATATATATATATATATATATATATATCTCTTAATTATGACTTTGTAGGTCAAAATTTAAAAAAAAAAAAAAGAAAATTTTTGCATCTCAATTATGATTTTTTTTTAATCTCATAATTATCAATTTTGACTGTGTCATAACTACGACCCATTTCATTATTTTGGTTTACATAATTAATTTGTACTTTTTATTTCATAAATATGACTTAGAATCTAATAATTTCATCTTTTTATGTCATAATTAAGATGGGGTTTTTTTGTCTTATATGGTGTAAATGAGCTTTTAAAGATGAATGACAAACAAACCACAATTATGCATACTAATATTTTGTAGTAGATAGGAGCCCTTTAAGGGTACGTTTACATAACAACATGCTACAACATAAAACGGAGAAGTTTTTCCTTTGAGTTTTACGCATACAGACGACAGCATTGTCAAAACGATCCCCATTCACACAAATCCGTGAAAATGAATAAAAAACCCTGTATTCTGCTGGCAGGTCATTAGATGGAGATGAAACATTATAGACAGAACATGTAATGCGCATGTGCATGACGTCATCGTTTTCACAGATTCGTTTTTGTTGTTTACACCGAGACCGTTTTCCAAAATGCTGTCGTCATGTAAATAAACGGCCAAAATGCATTAAAAGGTTTCCGTTTTTAGTTGAAAACGGTGTCGTGTAAACAGCCCCTTAGATGGTGTTATAAAAACCATGATAATGAAATTGCACATCAAAAGATTATTTATTTATTTATTTTTGCTTATGAAAAGCAAAAAAGGGCACCTAAGATGATATAAAAAACCTACTCCTAATTCAATACTCATCATTTGGTTCTTCATCAGCCTTAAAACACAAACCATGGCCCCTTAAAAAGAAGGCTACCATAAAATCATGGATTAACATTTGTCAAGCATTATTATTTTGTTGTTGAGGAGTCAAAATTTAAAGAGTAAACATCTTAGATGAATGTAAACTAGGATTGTCTTTGCCACTCAGTGCATGTACTGTAACAAAGGTACCACGGTAGTTTTTCACCACTGTCCCCTGTGGGAATCTTATTGTATGTGTTCAGCCTTGACTTAGCGGACTGTACAAATGTTCTCCCAGCCAGTGCCCACTCACCACAACGCCATAATCAGTGTGCATGGTGCTGCTGCCGTGGCAACCAAACCTCCCGCTGCTTTCTCGCAATCGAAAGGGGAAACTGGCGTGAACGGCTGATCGGTACAGGAAGCTGATTTTCTAATTAAGGCCAGTCCAAAAATGTTTAATTCAGATTGTGTGATATTAATTATGATTTGTTGGTTGTTGACATATCAATAAATGAGTAATTTGATATTCTTATTCATTTGCCCCTTGGGTAATAAGCAGTCTGAATAATTGCTTCTCCTGTTTATTTGAAGCACGCTACGACTGATTATAAGATAACACCACAGATTATGATTACCAAGGAAATGATTGTCTTTCTCCGTGTTTTGTGATTCAGACGTCTGTTACGGCTTGGCAAGCATCATTGCCGTATGTCTCACATTTGTTGTCTTGCACTTGAGAGCAGTTGTGTGTCTTTCCTAATGCGAAGCTGGCTGCTCTTCCTGAATCTGGACATGTGTGTGTCTTTCTCTAGCACTGAAAGCTACATCAAATCTCTCGTTAATGTGATCCCTGTCTCCGTTTGATTGACAGGCCGACCTGTCCCAGAGGAATGGGGGTAGACAACACATCGACAAAGTGATTTAAGGAAGGCACAACAGATTCTTGTCATTATGTTTTCTTCAGATGAAGGTCAAAAACACTGTTTGCGCCCTAGTTTTTGTCTTCTCATTCACACTCCTTACCACTCGGGAAGGCCATACAAGATATTCATGACAAAGGGCTGGCATTCAATGCTTGACTAAACACCACAATTAAGATCCAATTTACTTAACTCGACCTTGGCGCTTTCTAATGCTATAAACAGTTACCCGCTTTCAATTTTCCAGCTTTTACAAGACGTTAAAGAAAGTCTCAAGCACCTCATTATTTGAATATTAATAGTGCATTATGCATACAATAAAAGCATGTGTGAGCCTGTTTAATCAGGTTTTGTTTAGCTGTTCTAGAAGGTATGCTTCAGAAAATACTATTTCTCTATTGATGGTGTGTAATATTGAAATGAAAGGCTCTGGAATGTTATTAGCTATCTAGCACTGGGATTGCCCATTAGTTCATATTGTAAGTCTTCAATGCTCGATTAATTCAGAAACAGATCCTTCAAATGGCAGGTCTGAGGAATGCTATTAGAGTAAAGTGGAAAAGAACAAATTCTATATTTTAACTGCTTTTTTTTTTTTTTTTTTTACAATTCAAGGTCTGAGCCGAGCAAACATGTCTTGGTTTGAGTATTTGTCTTCCTGTCGCCTCCTGCCTGAAGCTAGCTCTGAGGTTTTTATGCCAAAGCCTTTTTTTTTTTTTTATGGCTCTATCTTACAAAGACACACTGATAGAGTGCGATGGGGATATTATGTGTAATTCCATAGATACACATGCAAATGAAAGACAGAATGGACAGGAAATGATGCAACATTTGTGTGGTCTCCCATGCACTACACACTTACCACACACACACGCACCACTTCACGCCATTGACTTTCTGCCAGCACATTTTGCTGCCACTGCAGGACTTGACATTTAATGATCTTTAGACAGAGTGATGTCACATTTATCAGTCTTCATCAGAGCAGACAGATCCCAAACCCCCAGTGTAAAGACAAGCCCGCGCAGCACAAACACATTCACACACGGACACATCCACACACTCCGTCTCGCTTCTTGCACACATGCATATGAACACAGTCACATTATTATCATGGCCATTTACATCCCAAATTGTAGTGGTAATCTTAATTCCCCTGAAGGAAAAATGGTCACGGACAACCAAAAATGTATTTAAGAAATGAATGTTTTTCCCATATTTCTGCTCGTTGCTTGCAGTCTGTGTTCTTCCAACTTTATTTTGTAGTAAGTAACGAAAATGCTTTGGAAAAATGTATCGGACTAAAAGTATACATTTTATTTAGGAAATAGTGAAGTACAAGTTGACCGAAATATAAAAACTCAAGTAAAGTACAAATTCTCCCAAAAAATACTCAAGTACTGTAACGAAGTATTATTACTTCGTTACATTACACTACTGCTTTGCAGTCTATTGGAGGCCAGAAAGCTCTCGGATTTAATAAAAAAAAAAATGTTAATTTGTGTTCTAAAGATAAACAAAGGTGCTAAAAATAAAAAGGAAACGGCCAAAGAAGAAGGGAAAAGAGCTTGAGGTAAGCAGTTTTAAGTTTTAGCGCCATGTCGCGTTGATTTCATGTTGCATTTTTATTGGCTGGTCAGTAGACGTAGGTCGTAGCAGCAAAAACACTGTTCGTTGATCATGCTAAATTTGTCAGAAAATGTCAGAAAATTATTGTATAGGCTATCTTTGGTCGCAAGACCGGGAAAACGTCTGTCTTTGTACCACTCTCTCTGTACGACATAGGACCATCGATTAAGAGACACGATCACAGAAATCGTCACGATTGTTTCACGATGGCAATCTTTCGTTTGGGACAGCCAAAAATCGTGCAGTGTGTCCTTACAGGTTTAGAACGACATGAGTGTGAGTAATTAATGACAAAATTTTGGGTGAACTAACCCTTTAATAATGTAAGAATAATCTGAAATTAAACACAATGTAGTTGAATATCCACTAATAAACTATATGTTTATTATTAAGGCATCTGCATAACAATTTCTTTTTACTTGTTGCATTGTGGTTATATCTATTGACTACTCAGTTTACACAAATTTATTTTGTTGGATTATCATCTATATAATTTATTATGACATGGCATGAACTCAACATATATTGCAATGGGTAGCCCCGCCCACTGTGAAATCTCATTGGTCCATAATCCTGCTCCTCACAACTGTGCTTTAAGCATCAAATATCTTTCGATTGGCTTGTCACGCCGCACTGCACTTTTGCATTCAGGGTGTACAAACAAATTGCTTGCAATGTACACAGTGTAATGTAACACCAGCACCCTCGCTTCGATTTTTATTCAGCACAGCAGGAAAGGAATTAACAGCCACATATTTCCAAGTTACAAAGTGTCTATACTATTATGGCAATCAGTTTGGTTTTTGCACCACATGAAATTCATCCCATTGCATAAATAAACATCCTCATAAACAGAGACATCAGCGGAGGGCATCAGTCTGTACATCATCACAGCTATAATCTTGTCTTTGAAATGGAAAGTTCGACCGAAAGCTTATGCCCCTTTAATTATGTTTGAGTAAAACATCAGATGCATTGATCTCTTCGAGTAATTCATCTATTAGGAAATAAAGTCGTAAAAAGAGTCTCACATTAACGATCTGGCAGAGGATAATAGTTTAGATTGATTAGACTGACAGACCAGCTTTTTATGGGCCTTATTAGCCCCGCTAAGGATAGAGGATCCAGGGCCGACGCGGCAGTGCACGCTGCAGATTTATGGGAGAATAATGCACCTTGGCCCAGGCTCTTTTTGCCCTCGACACCATATCCTATTAACCTCGGTAATGTTTATCAATTTAAGTATGGCCACCAGCATAATACTGCTGAAATAACGTTATTGAAACATTGACCCATGCTGGTGACCCAAGGTGGAATGTGATTGCTCTGGAAGAGGTCAAGATGGGGCTGGGAGACCAGAGGACACCCAAGACATTAACTCCTCCCCGCTGAATCTCTCCACATACGGTAGCAATCTCTCCTTCATCTCATCTACTCTCAGGGAAGAGTGTGAACGGAAGAGCAACTGTTTGATGATCCCAGTGGTGCTGGCTTCATTTAAACACTGGGGTAGGGGGACATCACACGCACACACACACACACACACACACACACACACACACACACACACACACACACACACAGTTATGATGCGTTTAAACTGCAGCGGTAAAACTCAGTGCCACTCAAAACACTACAACGCCTCCAGTTTTTAAGTATGTTTGCAGCAAGTGTTTTTAATTTACATTAAAGGGATAGTTCACCCAAAAATGAAAATGATCCCATCTTCTTTCAAGATGAACACAATCAGAGATATATTTAAAAATATCCTGGCTCTCTAAATATTTATAATGGTAGTGAACAGGTTTTGAAGCCCCAAAAAAAAGCATCCATCATCATAAAAAATAATCCATATGGCTCCAGGGGGTTAATAAAGGCCTTCTGAAATTAAGCGATGGGTTTTTGTAAGAAAAATATCCATATTTAAAACTTAAAATAAAATAAAGTAAAATAACTAGCTTCCGGTAGACGGCCGTACACATTGATTTGCAGCGGAAGAGTGAACTCTGCAAGAGAGGATAGAGCAACACTGCAAAAAATGCTGTTCTTAGAGTTTTTGTCTTGTTTCTAGTCAAAATATCTTAAAGAAGCATTTTCTTAACAAGTAAAATTTATTTTCTTGTTTTCAGAATAAATAATTCAAAATTAAGTGAGTTTTCCCTTAAAACAAGCAAAATAATCTGCCAGTGGGGGTAAGCAAAATAATCTTATATCAAACCAAAAATAAGCTATATAATCTTGTTTTCAGTTTGGATTAAGATTATTTTGCTTGTTTTAAGGAAAAACTCACTTAATTTTGACTTATTTTTCCTAAAAACAAGAAAATAATTTTTACTTGTTAAGAAAATGCTTCTTGTTCTAAGAATTTTTAGATATTTGGACTGGAAACAAGACAAAACTTCTAAGTAAGAACAGCATTTTTTGCAGTGAAAACAAAACACCGGTCACGAATTAGAAGTCTAAAGTGAGAAATTTTAAAGAGAAATGTCGGACGATTTCAATATAAGAGAAGAGGAACTTCAGTTTGTTGCACAGGCCTATTTGTTTGAATCGCGAGAAGCGTCTAAGCCTACGATACTCCAACATCCTGTGTCATACATCAGGGGTTACTCATTTGGCCTAAGTCGATTTGCGCAGTATGAAAACAGTCTGGTAGAAGCTAGCTATTTTAGATTATAAAGTTTTAAATATGGATATTTTTCTTACAAAAACCCATCGCTTCACTTCAGAAGGCCTTTATTAACCCCCTGGAGCTGTATGGATTATATTTATGATGGATGGATGCATTTATTTTTGTCTTCAAAACATGCCCCCTGTTTACTACCATTATAAATCTTTGCAGAGCAAGGATATTTTTTAAATATATCTCCAGTTATGTTCATCTGATACACCTAGGATGGCTTGAGGGTGAGTAAATCATGGGATAATTTTTGGGTGAACTATCCCTTTAATTTCAGTATACTCAATCACAATATATACAGTACACAAGATTAAGGCTCGTTCACACCAATTTAATTAGAATTGGTAAGTCTACACAACAGCTATAACAATAAAGACAGAGAAGAATAATACAGTTTTTTGTATCACTTTCAGAGGTTTTTTTTTTTTTACAGCTGATAAACGTTAAAAATATTGACAGCCAATCAGAATCCAGCGAGTTTAAAAAGCTCATGCATTTAAAGTGGCAGACCATAATAACGGCAGCTTGTGGTTATAATAAACTATATATTATCGTCTACTGGTGTGGAATACAGCTATAGTTATCTTTATAGTTATCATTCTTGGTGTGAACTGGCCTTTATAGTCAGAAAGTTGCAAGCTTTATTTAAGAATGACCAGATCAAAAGATATAATTCTATGAAAGCATTCAAACTGCAGTATTTCACATATATGTATGTGTATTGTGCCCAATATGTAAACATTATGATTTTTTCACTAAATCCAGCACAATCACAATGTTACTACCTGCACCTCACAACGATTGGTTGCCACCTGATGTTTTTAGCTTTACATTTGCATAAAGTTGAGCTTTTGATGCTCTCGGATATGTTCAATGCTTTCTACAATCTGCTGTCAATTCCACAATTCACTGAACGAGTGTTGCTTGGCTCCTATAGGAATTAATTGAAAATTCCCAGTCTGCTCTGTTTACTCTGTAAACGCACCGTAAAGCATGACAAGTTTTTTTATATTATTATTATTATTGATATTTTAAGACGGAAAAGATTGAATCTGGGTAAAATGTATACATAATTAATATCCAAGTTGGGAGTTTGATTAGGCTAAAAAGTTGAGTCATTACTGCAGATCTGCCGCAGGCAAAAACCAAAGGTTACACATGTAAATCTTTCAATACTTTTTATTAATTCTCTCAGTGTATTTAAATCAGTTTTAAAAAAAACATGTGAATGACCTAAGGCAGAAATTAAACGTTTCACCGTTTCGTATACTTCCTTTAACTGAACAATTTATTAGAATCAGAATATGATGTGCAGTTGATATGTCGCCTTATACACGCTCAGGTTACATACACATTCACTTTAATATACAGTACACAGTCCCAAGTATACAGTCATAAATCACATTTCCTACCCTTCTGCCAAGGCAGCACCGCTCAGGGTAAAATACACAGCATCAACCCAGCACACTGCCATGCTCGTAAATTCAGTGTGATGAGTAATGAGAGCAGTGGGCTCGCTCGCTCCCTCCCTCTTCGTCATTTCACACTGACCCAATCCCAGCCCAGCTCAGACGGTCAATCTATGCTCCTCTCAGAAGAGACTTGCTCTATGACCGACACTGGATTGCATTGCAGTCACATTTCCTAGTATCCAGAATTAATTATGCATTAATTTACCAAGCTGATGAGCAGCATATGTAGATTCTGAAAGCCAAAGGTCAGTGCTGGGTAAGCTGGAGGTGGAATGATGAATCGTGCTTTGTTGCTTTGCAAATTCTTGCCCCACATTTTTAAAGGAATACTTTGTTCAAAAATGACTTCTCTTCTGTGGAACGCAAAAGAAAAATGTTGAAGAATATACTGGCCATGTAATGGAAATGAATGCGGACTTTTAAGCTACAAAATGTCCAAAAAAATGCACCATAAACCCATCATAAGAATGTGATTAACACTATGTACACTATGTTTCATGCACTTTTATATGAGCAACAGACTGAAATGTAAGTTATACACAAAATGTTTTCTTCTGCTCTGAAAGGGACTACAAAAACAGCACATCAACACCATTTGATGCCAAAACATTTTGGTTTTCGTGTGATTAACATTATTGCTACCGTATTTAAGAGAAAGATTTTCAGTGAATAAAGACAAAGTTATCGTATGGCTAGAAATATAACGCACAATTCACATTTGACTGCTTTTATGACATATGTTTATGCTGTTTTTAACATTCTTTGGGTTTGAGAGGCCAATTCCTTTCATTTAACAGAAGTACACAGGATATATATATATATACACATATATATTCATTGTATATAATGAATATATTGTATATATGTTGTAATATATTTGTATTTATAATGTAATATATTGTGATATATTATCACATATTGTCTTAACATCCCATCCTCCTTGTCTCTTAACTGTCACCCTCCTTTTTGAGCATAGACATGAAAATGCATCTGAACTTAAATGGTTGTAGTTCATGGATGTTTTGGAATACAGAACTATAAAGAAGACTCTACATATTATTGCAGAAGTGAAAAATATGAATCTGTAAAAAAGATAAGTTTACTCTTACTCGGTAGCTCACCCAGCACAGCACTGCGCTTGTGATGTGGAGCGCTCGGGTACAAGTCCTGTAAACAAGAGTCACAATGAAAAAGCTTGTAGAAGAAAGCTAAAATGGCATGGTTGCTTTAGCAAATGCATTTTGCATATGTTATGTTTTCTTTTGTACCAGACATTTCAATTCAGAACTGCCACAATACGTACAACAACCAGTGTTGGGGGTAATGCATTACAAGTAATGCAAGTTGTATAATCAGATTACTTTTTCAAGTAACTAGTAAAGTAATGCATTGCTTTTTAATTTACAACAAAATATCTGAGTTACTTTTTCAAATAAGTAACTCAAGTTACTTTGTCCCATTTATTGACTGACAGCTCTCCTGTCCGCATGTTTAGAGGAATTGGGAGTAAGTGCAGAGGCGTTGTGTGCGCTGTGTGAACATGATGGTTACTGTAGTTCTAGACTAAATGTGAGCATGAATTTACTCATCTCACTTGCACAAAAACAGTATTCCTCAAAATGAATAAAAACAGTGAAATGCAAACTCAGAATATTACGCAAACCTGCAATGATTAAATATGTTAAATTACACAAGTATACTTTATGTATTTAATCTCACTTTATTAACCGGTGTCTTTTGCTACTGATCTTTGATTATCCAATTCAACCATACTAAGCAAAAATAACATGACATTTGTGTTTCTTTTTTTAATTTCTTTTTTTATTTCTGAAGCAAGAGTGTCAAACTTTCTTCCCCTGCATCCTATTTTTCTGCAATCCAGAAAGGCAGCACAGCTGAAAGGTTTGTTTGAGCTGCGCCCTCTACTGTACAGGCGTGAAATCGCATTTGCTTCAGCCTGAGGCTTACTGATTTCACTTTTGGGGCCCTATCATACACCCAGCACAATGCGACGCTAGTGTTTTTTTGCTAGTTTCAGCCCGACGCAGTTATCATAATTTTCACATCCTGTGCCACATTGTTTAAATAGCAAATGCATTTGTGCCCATTTGTGCTCCCATGGTCGTGCTCCCATGGTCGTGCTGGTCTGAAAATGAGGTGTGTTCAGGCACATTGTTGGTATGTTACTATTTTGAAGCAACTGAAATAGACTGCGCCACTGACCAACTGAAACCTGGTCTAAAGTCAATGGGGCAGTATTTTTTTTGTTATTTAAAGGGCACTTAGATAGGTGGGTGCACAACTCGCGTACACTCTGCTTATTACACATACAAGGACACGCAGCAGCACACAAACATGCCAAATTTAAAAATAAAAAAATTACAATGTAAAAGATTATATTGTGTGCGTAAAGATAAAAATGCTTTGGTGGAATCTGGCTTTTCCCATAGATGGTCTGGTTGTGCACGAGCTTAAAGCGCGCAAGCAGACCATATATGGGAAAAGCCAGATTCCACCAAAGCATTTTTATCAAAGCATTTTCCGTTTCCCTGCTAGAGAAGCGTTCAGTTTTTCCGTTTGCAAATTCCGCCATGGCGCAAGCGCATCTGACTTTCAAAGGGAATGGGAGATGAGACTCTGATTGGTTTATTGCACGTTATGCCCAAAACACACCCATTACTCATTAAGAGAACAGGCACAACCCTTTTAGGGTGCGGCGACCATTTTCCCCATCCTTAAACTAGCAAAAGTGGATTCGAACACGCCCTAAGTGCACTTGTGCGCTTTAGACCATACACTTACATTGTTAAAATAGGGCCCATAGTGTGAAAGGGCCTTTACATTTGCCAAAACTAGAACTTCTTTTTTGTTATTAAAAAACAAACAAGCAAGCCCAGCCCAGGAGATAAAGTAATGCAAAAGTAATTAGTTACTTTTTTAGGGAGTAACGCAATAACGTAATGCATTGCTTTTGAAAAAAAAAAAAAAAAAAAACTTTCCCCAACACTGACAACAACCAACATAGGGCGAATATCAAATCACCGAACAGGGCCAGCAAGCTGGAATAACACTTCTTACTCGACAGCTTAACAGTGCTAACTCATATAAATTACATGCAATTTCACACAATATCACAAGTTTCACTAACAAAGACCATACTTGCAAACACGTTTCACACAACTCCACAGTCATTTAATTAATTCATCTCAATTCTGGTCTGAACTCACCCAGCCACAAAACATGCTGGGTAACTGGCAGCACTAAACTATACCATGCTAGCAAATAGCAAGCATTCAAAAAGTTCTAAATGAAGGTTGATGGATCAGTTAGACAGCAGTAGAAGCTAACAGTTTAGACCTGTCACTCTAGTAATGGGCTTCACTACCTAATTGTTAAAGTTTAAACTTCACTGAATTCTGTTAAAGCGGTTATAACAATCTTTTCGCAACTTGGCATGTCTGAACAAGAAAGCTTAAGGGACGCAATAGGCAAATGTTATTTTTAAACTGATTTCTCTTTGCACAATATCATTAGCTCAATTAAAGGTGACAGCACTTCCACGCAGTAAACAGCTATGTCATAGAGAGCACAGAAACAGCTGTCACCGATTCATTGTTTTCTGTGTCACAGCCTCATACAATCTGACAAGGAAACGGTGACTGCTGGCCTCTTTTTGTCTTGTAGATATTTGCCAAAGCTCAGGAGAAAAGCCAGGGCTGAGAGAGAGAGAGAGAGAGAGAGTTTGTATGCGTCTATTCTGGGCTGGTGAATTTGAGTGTTTGAGAGGTTGTGGTGTGACAGGAGTCGTGCTGTGCTGGGATTAATCAGAAAAGAGAGGAAGTGTTAGAACACTCTTTCATATATGTGGGAGACTGACCTGGGTCTCACACAAAGAGCGTTTAATGAACATCACTCAACATGTAATGCCTTATAGATTTTCTGTTTAGAAAGTTGCAGACTTCCTAACAGATGAATTATAATCAAGCAATAATACATATTTTTTTATACTTCAAAATCTTAAAGTTATAGTTTGGGTATGCCTTTTTAGGCGTTTAAGGCATATTTTACAGGAATGTTAAGGGGTTAATTAATATAGTCCCAAAGGTAATTTTTAACTAAGGGGAAATAATAAATTAATTACCAGTCAGGCAACAAAGCCTTGTATGTAGAGATTCCCCCTCTCAAATGTATGAACATAATTTTAATTAAGCGATTGCACAAAATAAATTATGAAGACACAAATAAAATCAAAAGTGAAATTTACATCTTGACCTCTGCAGGTTAAATAGGAAGACCACAAAATAATGAATTATGGGTGTAAATTAATTCAATTTTGGATGAACCTGGTAATAAAAATATTCTCAAGAACTGTCAATCAATGGCTTGATCTTCATCAATGTGCTGTTCAGTCAGCTATAATTTTATTTATTCTGAAGCATAGCATGGAAAAGTGTCCAAAAAAAAAAAAAAAAAAAATGGAGCTACCCAGGCAAAATGGGAATACTTTTGCAAAACCTGAAATGCGTTGCTCTGAGTACATTTCACTGCATGTCCACAAGAAGCACCAAATAGTGTGCTCATTTTTCTCAGAAACAGTTAAAGGCACAATATGTAGATTTTTCGCCCATAGAGGGTGCCTATTCAAAACAAAGGCGTAGCTTGATGATGCCGAGTTTGAGCGCGGAATCTTAGGGAGATATCATCTTCACCTCACAGCCAGTGGAAAAGAGTCGGGATTGGACTCGTGCAGAAATCATGTTCATGGATGAGATTATTAACATACTGTAGTATGAAGCAGAGCAGGGCCGAGTGCTGTGGGAGCTGAACGAGGCCGCTGGAGCGATTGCTAATAAGAGACGATCGCGACACATGCCTCGTGAGCAGCGGAACTTTTATTATGCCACAGTCGCCGCTTCTTCCGGTCAAGTGTATGAGGTAATGCAGCACTGATTTATCATATTAGATACATTTATGTGTGTTTCAAATGATGTTCTAACGTTACTCTGTGCATTCATCGCCAGCAGCAAGTCAACAAAATATATAACGCTGTTCTAGTGGTTTTTGGATATTTTAATCCAAAAATCCATTGTGCCTTTAAACGTGACTGTGGCAACATTTTATTACATTGCTTGTTGTACGTATTATGGCAGATTGGAAATGTTTTAAATAACTTGTCCCTGTTATAAGCTTTAATGCCTCTAGTGTTCATTTTCAGTTGTAAACTAAAATGAAATGTATGTACAGTATTGGTACGTTTTTCCAGTTTTGGATTGAAATGGAGGTTTACCAAAATAAAGCAAGTAGTCTTCGACTGGGTTAGTTAACGGGTTAGTTCACCCAAAAATGAATTACTCACCCTCATGTCGCTACAAACCACTGTAGTCAGACTATTTTAACAATGTCTTTACTACCTTTCTGGGCCTTGAAAGTGGTCATTTTGTTGCAGTCTATCGGATGCCAGATAGCACACGGATTTCATCAAAAATATCTTAATTTGTGTTCTGAAGATGAACGAATGTCTTACGGGTTTGGAGCGACAAGAGGGAGAGTAATTAATGACAGAATTTTAATTTTTTGGTGAACTAACCCTTTAACATGAGGCAACCTGCTCAATGTAAAATAAATCAGCTTTTGTTAGGTAACTGCTATGTTGGATTGATCTCATGTGAGTGCAAAAGCACTGTTAATTTCATTGTATGTCAAGCTTTTTATTTTAATTATTCAGTGCAACTTTAGCTATTCTGCTTTTTTGTCCAAACAGTTCTGGTTACTTGAAATGAGCAGAAATTAAAGGACAAGCAAAAACCAGAAGTTCATTCTACAGTGCCTGGTCTAAAGACAAAAGACATGCAGAATATGAAATAAGGACATCACACTGAGGGAGTAATATCCCTTGTGGGATGTCATAGCAACATCCCAGATAGTTCTTTAGAACTTTTATGACAAAACCAGTGATGGGATTAACACATATTAAAAATATCATGCCAAAGCTAAATATACCACCACTGTCTAGAGCTCGACTAACTGTGGACAAAGAAACAGGAGGGAGAAGGTAGGAGATGATGAGCAGCGCTCACACAGTTTTCACACACACAGAGTTACAGGAGTCATTCCAGTCTGATCCTCTCCACTGGAGAGAGATATGTGAGGTAATGGAGCACAGTGAGGACTCTGGAGCAGTATCCTGATCCCAGTGAGGGGCCGATGAATGTCAGAGGAGGCCAGCATTTAGCATCAGCAGGCCTCAGACTTGTGGAAAGGCTTCTGTTGAGGAAACAGAGGGGGATGATATTTGTCAGCTTGGCTGTGGTTTCTCACCCCACAGGTTGCTTGTAGTTTGAGGAAGGCAAGCACACAATCCCCAAAGATCTGACAAAACTTCTATAGAATCTTTTGTGCCATCTTGAGAATTTTATCTTTGAACAAAAATTTTTTGTGGTAGCTCTGTATATTTCTATGCCATCTAAGTAGACATTTTAAGCTTTCTATAGATATATTTCTCATGTCTGTGAGGCAAGCAGCCGCTGAGTTTCGGTTAATTTAACCTATACAGCGCCTCCATGTCATGACTACATTGTCTGCTATATTTGCTTCTTATTTATTAAATCTAGGCAATTGGTTGATGAAACATTGATTAAAATTAAGATACAATTTTTACAATTTTCATTTTTTACAAAATGAAATTCACTTTAAAAAAAAAAAAAGGCTTTCTACAAAACAAAACTTAATGAAGTGGTCAAAATCATGTCTGACCCACTCCATGTCTCCCGATATATCGCACATCTTATGATATCCTATCTTACTCATGTTGTTCACTTTTCATAATCAAATAGATGAATTTAAAACATGACATAGGCCTACTTAAACAAATAATAATTTATTTTAGACTTATATTTAATATTGGGGGCATCCAAATTAATTGACATATTTGATTTTTTTTTTTAAGTAACGGAATAGTTACTTTACTTTTGGTAATTAGTTACTTTTATAATGATGTAACTCAGTTAATAACTATTTGTGAGAAGTAACTAGTAACTACAACTAATTACTTTTTTAAAGTAACGTGTCCAACACTGCTGAAGGGTAAACACTGAACAATAAGCGGTCCCTGCCAGGTTTGTCACTTGTTGGTGTTCCCTTATAACATTTTCGTTGTGGTCTGTGCCAGTCCCCACGCCAGGACAAACGATTTGGGGGGTCTTATTTTGCGTAAAATGTACAAAATTTGCGTATTATTAATAATAAATAATCTTTTTTAAAATAATTTCTTGATTTTATGTCTCAAATCCCAGTCAATTATTCACTGCATAAAGTGAAACTAAAAACGCAATGAGAGCTCTACTTCAACATGTTCTGATAACACTATTTAACCTTAATTTATTTCTTAATATTTCTCGTGGCCCATACGTAGTAAAAAAACAAGGTTGTTTAAACAAGGAGTTAGCTAATCTTATTACAGTGCGTCGGTTATGCTGTGATGCGCTATAAATTATTGCGGGGCACATTAAAATATTAATTTAATTCTAAAAGTAGCCTCATCATCATCCAGATCATCGCAGAGGGGGGCTTGAGATCGCCAGGCCTGGTATGTGCTATTTGCAGCGCGTTTCTGTATTTGCATGTGCACTGCAAAAAATGCTGTTCTTACTTAGAAGTTTTGTCTTGTTTCCAGTCCAAATATCTAAAAATTCTTAGAACAAGAAGCATTTTCTTGACAAGTAAAAATTATTTTCTCGTTTTTAGAAAAAATAAGTCAAAATAAGTTAAGTGAGTTTTTCCTTAAAACAAGCAAAATAATCTTAATCCAAACTGAAAACAAGATTATATAGCTTATTTTTGGTTTGATATAAGATTATTTTGCTTGTTTTAAGAACTTTAAGATATTTTGACTAGAAACAAGACAAAAACTCTAACAGCATTTTTTGCAGTGTGTTGTGAACTTTTGCCGTGCGTTTCTGTATTTGCTTGTGTTGTGAACTTATGCAAAAGTTCACAACACATGCAAATACAGAAACGCACTGCAAGTGTTGTGAACTTTTGCAGCACACTTCTGTATTTGCTTGTGTTTTGAGTATTTGCAGCACGTTTCTGTATTTGCATGTGTTGTTTTGCACACTAATCCCCAAAGTTTGTACATTTCAGTGTTTTCGGCAGCCAATAATTCACTGCAGAAAAAAAAACTGTGGTTGGCACAAACCATGTTTATCTTAAGTGTAAGTGAACATAATTTAGTTATTTTAACCTTGCAAAGTTTTGTTTATGGTTTTCAAGGTTAAGGGCATGTCATCCAACCTGTCCATGTTGGCATCTGTCTATTTTGGCAACTCTTACCAAGTAACAAATGAAATTTTGCCAAAATAAAACAGTTGACTCTGGGATATGGGATGCATTTTCTCCTTCCTTTTAAAAGCTGAAAAGCCCATTTATTTTTCTATTCTAAGTATGCAAGATTATATGATTGGGAGCCATTTATCATTTGCATTTAGCATTATCTTCTCCTGCTGCTGTGTCTGAGATCCCCTGCGACTTATTTTTAGGTCATAACCAGTCCACTAAAATGGCTGGAGTCTTCAGCTTATGTGTGTCTTATCTCATTTTAATCATATTAATCAAAAGTATCATTCCTTTTTAATTTTGACTGTTATTTGACAGTGAAGGAAACGTGGAAAGAGTAAGGAAATGACATGGAACAAATGCTCAGGGTATATGGAATGTGTCACAAAACACTCTTTACATGTTAAAGGGTTAGTTCACCCAAAAATGCAAATTATGTCATTAATTACTCACCCTCATGTTGTTCCAAACCCGTAAAACTTTTGTTCATCTTCGGAGTGCAAATGAAGATCTTTTTGATGAAATCTGAGAGATTTCTGTCCCTCCATAGACAGCTACGCAACTGACACTTTGATGCTTCAAAAAGTTAATAAAGAGATCGTAAAACTAATCCATATGTATAGTCCATATAGTCCAAATTTTCTGAAGGGAGACAATCGCTTTATATGATGGATTAGTTTTACAATCTCTTTATGAACTTTTTGAAGTGTCAAAGTGTCAGCTGTGTAGCTGTCAACGGAGGGAAAGAAAGCTCTAAGATTTCATCAAAAAGACCTTTCATTTGTGTTCTGAAGATGAACGAAAGTCTTACGGATTTGGAACGACATGAGGGTGAGTAATTAATGACAGAATTTTCATTTTTAGGTCAACTTTAAATTTTTATATGAGGCAAAGTACACCTTTACAAGCCCGCATCTATGACATTCTGAAATTAACTTCTGTTGTAAACAGCAACCTGTGACATCCTGGGACCAGGGACAATCCTGGAAGGTTGATTTCATTTTTGATTTAATTTCACATAGTCTGGGTGTTCCTGATCACTCAGTGGGCTGAACAAATGTTCGAGAATAGCCCTCTCTCTGTGACTGGACAAAGAAAACACAAGAATAAGCTGAGGAGCACTGTGACACTAGCTGCTGTGTATATGCTCTTCAGGGGCTGATATCGTTTCATCTGGTCAGTCAAGCATATTGCTTTACTTTACATGCATCCTGGGAGTCCTCCGTGGCAGGGAAGACACATTCACACCTGCTGACCGATATTACCTACATATCTATCAAACCACTCTGAAGGGCCACCACATCATTTTGACAAAAGGAAGAAAAGAACACACGCACACACACACACACACACACAAGTCTGCTTGTCTGTCCTAGTGAGGACTTTATCTCCTGACTTCCATTGATTTTATACTGAGCTAATAATATTTTCTACCCTCACAGAAGCCTTTCTGCATGCTTACATATTCATTAAGACATTATTTAGTATGTTTATTTAAGGTAGGGTAGGCAATTTCAGAGAGACTAGCAATATCAAGCTTGCTTTAAAAGCTGTTTTCCTCATAGGAGCCATTATGGTCCCTTAGGTTTCACTATCCTTGTGGGAGCATTTGGTCCAAAATGCAGGTAAAAACTAATCCACATACACACATATTGCCCTGCTTTACTTACAAATACTTATACTTGTTTTACATGCTTGTTTACAGTGAATGTTTCTTAGTAAAAACATCTAAACATTCCATGAAATCATTAAAATATCTGCATTTATGCTATTTGAAAAGTATCTAGTTTCCAAAATAAAAAAAAAAATGCCTTCTATTTTCTTTTCAAAGCTAGATTTGAAAAACACAGTTTGTTTATTTTTTAGACAAAATATTTAAAAATCTAAAAAAAAAAAAAGAGTGCATCTGAGTTACATTAACGGTTTGTATCATATTATGGTTTTTATGGTCAATATAGTATGATACAGTAAGCAAATGGCAGAAATATGCAATTTGGTGCATTTGATGTTATTTATTTAGCCAAAAAGTAAGATGAAACTCTGATAGTTTGTAATATGAGATTTTTATAACATTATAGCATACTACTTACATAAATTGCACATAAATATCAGTTGACAGTATATCTCCCAATAATAAGCCTTGGTAAGATTATATTTAAATGCTTAATTTTATAATCAAAGCTAAGTGGTTTTCATTGTGGAGGGCAACACAATGATAAGCAATTCAATGATGATTGAGAGAGGGAATAAAATGCTTAAAAGTCTGGACATTAAAAAAAAAAAAAAAAAAAGATGTATGGATAATCAAGTAAAGCTAAACTGCTTTAGTCCAGTAAATCTTAATCTTACAATATTACTAACAATATGAAAGTTTACTTTTATATAAACGTTTATATAAAAATCATTAAATATTTCACCACAAAAAGAAACACCATGATGACCTAAAGGTGGACATTTTTTAGATTTACTGTACACCAAAATGCCTTTTATTTGCTAAAGTATGAACTATTAATCAGAGCGCAGAAAGCATGTAGTAGATTGTGTGCCACAGGATTTTCAGCAAAGTTTTGAACATGTTGATAATATAGTGGCCTTAGAAGTTCATATAAGCCTGTCAAATATGATACATAGGGTTAAGGTTGAAGGACATGACTGGAGTCACCCGAGACTGTGTGCAAATTCAGATGTAAAGAAGGCTCTTACCTGAAGATGTATTCTGCAAGTCATGTTGAGGAAAACAGGTGGAGAAGGCCTTTAATGCTCCTAATGTATTATGTGAAACAACTCTGAGATCTGAGGCAGACCACAAGAGATGGCGCTGTAGATTCCACAGAGGCCCCTGACACACGACTTCTACAATCCTTCAGCAGTCATTGTCCTCACTTTGGAGAGGTTTGTTTGCTTTCCTTTAGCGTATAATAACATCCAGAGACTCCCATGAATATTATTTGTCTTGATGCTCATTATACATCTTCACAAACACCTGAGGGAATGCATTTACATCACAAGATGAATACTAATGTTGCCATCAGCTCTTAAAGTTCATAGTTCTTTCAAAAGTTTTCAGCAGGATAATTTGAGATAAGAAAGTTCTGCACAGGATGGTGCATATCCCATCTGATGTGACGTCATTATGACGTGAGTCTTAAAACTGGGAAGCGCCAGTTATAACTGTAAAAGCATATTTATCCGTTGACGGCTATTTAAAATTTGTATTCTGGGGAAACTATTATTTTGCGTCCAACAGTAAATCGCTAATGTTATTACAGACTACAACCGCAAGTCACTCAAAATGTATTGATATTTTTGATTGATATGAGTGATTATGTAACCTTTTTTTCTTCAAAATCAACATCATAATGAGTCAATACACCACCATTCCGAGTTTTGTCTTACTCTGGTTCACTATAAGCCCATTATATAGAGTTTATATTTTAGACAGAGCACAGGATGCTTTTCGAGCGAAACTACGTACTTGCGTCACTCGTCAGTGCGTGTCTCGTCATTACTGTAAAAAGAGTAAAGTCAGAGATTGTATATTATAGGGAGATGAGAGGGATTGTATCTCTTACCATTGGAGAAAGCGTAACGGCTAACTTAATCACGTACAGCACCTCTCAGCCTATCGTGTAATGGGTAGGGTTGCACCAGCCGTTCGAAAGTTCTTTCTTAAATTGGAACGTAAAGTCCACACTACTGGCTTAGTAACTACTAGCTAGTTTGTAACTAACCCTGTACTTTATTCAGTTGCACCATTTGTTCTTAAGGCAGAACGTAGCTAGTAGCTCGTAAGGTCTCCGTAAAGTAATGCGTAGTCGCATAATATGACGTTTACCCGCAGTGATCCTTCAAATTCATGAGCAGAAGTTGTTGAAATTCCGTGAATTTCAGTTTATCCTTCATTCTGACTTATTTTGCTTCACGTAGCTAATAGTAAAAATAAGTTTCCATTAAATATAATAGCCTACTATTTAATCATGAATATTTTTATATGTAAATAACATTCAGAAACTGTATTTGAAACGAAATTAAGGATCAATAAATAAATACTGATACAAAAAAAAAAAAAAAAAAAAAAAGACACACATAAGAAATTACATTTATTGATTATGACTGATTTCATTTGACACGCACAACACGGAGTGATGGGACCGATGCAAACAGCAGCGCGCTGTTTAGGACGGGTTCGTGTTGAAGAGTGGCTAACAAAGTAATCTTTTCACATAATGTTCTCTTTCTTAAAATGTAAAAGAGTTTAAATGTCAGCAGCATCATATATGTGTAAAGAATGAAGTCTGTCAGGTAAAACAAGAGCTTAATGATGCAGTTCAGTCAGTCTGCTATTTTATTCCAACCGTTACTCCTGATATGAGGCTTCCGTAAATATTTAGTGTATACGTAGAGTTACGCTTCAACTAAGCTTAATGGTGCAACACAAAAATATTTAGTAGTGCATAAGTTGTAACTTTGTGCCCATTTACGTCAAAACTAGGCTAGGTTGTAACTTACGCACAGCTGGTGCATGGTCTCCTTCCCTGCGTACCGCTTCTGGTCTCCTACCCTGTGTACCGCCACAGCCGAAGCGTTAGCATTAGCCGTTACGCTTTCTTGGCTAGAGGTCTAGGCTTGCCTTCCAGTGGCTTTGGTAAAGTTGCTCCGGCTACTTTGACTCATGTGGGAGTGGCATAGGTTAGTTGTCAGACGAGGTTGACATGGAGCACGCTAAATCTCTAACTTCTCGGGAATCACCTGTTTTTTTTTTTCTTTTCTTTTTTCTTTTCTTTTTCGGAGCAGCTTCAGAGCTTATAAAACTTGAATCAAGATTGGCTTGGCTTTTTGGAGATGATAAGAAATGAGGGATTTGAAATGTTGTATAAGCAGATATGGCGTTTTTATTACTCAACAGGTGAGTAAGTTATTTCATTGAACTGATAAATGGTAGCTGTCTAACAGAGTTCATTGTTAAGTGTTGTCTGTTGTGAAGGGTCATATTTTCCTTATGGTTGTTGCAGAGCTGTGTTGGAATTTAAGGAAATAGTGAAGTACTCTGTTTATTAATGGGTAGAGCTACTGGAATGTCTTAAGCTAGTCAGCTTAAGAATCTTTCCATCTAAACTAGTTATATTTCTTAAGCCTGGTGAATGTTTTATGAGCAGTAGGATAACCATATTCATCCGCACGGTTAAGTAGAGCCGAACCAAAATCATGTTCTTCCACAAAATGCCTGCAGTCTTGTTTTTTAACCGCTAGAGGGCCAAAAGTTACATAAGTGATTTTCACACTGCGCTTAACCGCTTTTTACCTGGGGTTATGAAGCACCGCTTTTGTGGTGCCAAACTTGTACTGTGTGAAACGATGCAGTGTTAGAAAATTATACAGTAGCTAGACGCTTAGCAAACAGACAACCAATTGCGTACTCATATTTGCTTTGGACAGTCACGGAAACGCTGTGCATTGTATATAAACAGTAAATTCCAAACAATGACACCGCAAATATGCAGATAAGAACGTTAACCCAGGGTTTAGCAATATACAGTGTGAAACATCAGCTTATGAATACCCAAGATTAATTGTTAACCTCAGTCTCTAAATTATGAGCAGTGTAAAACATGAAGCAAGAAAAACCAGGATTCCATTTACCCGGGGTTTAGAATGACCCAGTGTTAACTATTTCAAGTGTGAAAAGCCCTGTAGTGTACTGTACCCTTTAAACGAATCATTCAAACAACTGATTCATTCAAAACACTGATTCATTCAGGAGCAAAAACTCCACTAAAGTTTGTCGTTCGGAGATGCCCAAATCGCGATAGTTGGTGGGACAAAAATACACAAAGTTGCAATATTATAACAACAATGCAAGTTATTAAGAAGAACACGAATGCGATATCTTTCTTATTGCTTGCATAGATTGCTGGTCCACAACCAGAAGAGGGGATTGTCTGTTTTACCAGCTCTTTTTTTGATCCCTTCCCTGCCTACAGCCGCCTACTCTCGTCTTCAAGGTGAGGAGCTTGACATCTCAAATGAGCTTAATCTCTTTTCTTTTGTGAAAAACACCCAAAAGCCTCTCTCAGTCTCTATTCCAGTATTTGGTTTAAAACACATACTTCAGTGGACTTACACCCATATACCCATTACGTTGACATGGAAATTCTGCAGAATATACTCGCAATTACTGAAAAAGAGGAATAATAGCTATTCTTTACCCCAAATAGCTATGGCTTGAAATGACAGCCTTTTGTTGATTTCTGAAAAATACTTTTTTAGTCCACTGTGTATATGGGCAATCATTGTCTTTCCACAAATTGCGGTAAACTAATCCATTTAGTGTCATTTACTGTCTTGAAGCAATGTCAAACTATTTTTATTGCTTTGGAGACATGACTTATGAACCTATAAGGTTATGAGGTTCAGCAACTAATATAATGTTTTATGATGTCATTTGTTTTTTTCCTTTGTTACTTTTCATATATTTCATATTGATATTGTATATAAACCAATTATAAGACTATTTATATATTGTTCTCTAGTACCACATGATTTTGCCTGATTGACCTGTCAGGCAACTGATTGCTAATTGTCGACTATTCAAAATTCAGTGCATTTCAGAATAGCCTGTCAAAACAATAGCATCTTAATAACCTGTCAAAATAGTGTTTCATGCTTTCAGCATTTTATACTTTGGATACAGATATGCAATATGCATACTGTGCTTGTTACTAAATCAGATGTAAATATTTTACATTTGCCTGTGCACACAGATTGACTCTGAAAACACGATTTTATGATCCATTTTCTGCACTATTTGACATTCAACCATTTTAATAAAATGCTGGCTTTTGCCCCTTTTAATTTTTGCATTCATATAGATCTCTCCTGTGATGGAAGGGTAGTGTTGTAGATGTGTCATAGAGTCCGTATTATCCCAGTTATCTGTGTGACATTTCAGGGATGAAAGAGACCCCGCAGTAGAATTTAATAAGAGAAGGATATATCTGCTTCAACAGTTCTGCCTCAATCAGAAATGCAGACCAATTTGTCATTTTTTCAGGGCTCAAGTTATTGGGTTAAGTCTTGTGAGCTATGATGTGAAATAAACATGAATTAGAATTTAATGATGTAGTTTGCTAATGAGGCAGAGGACATGCACAAAGTCTTGCTGTAAATCATGTATTTGTAAAACTTGAGTCTGGTAAAATCCATTTGATGGGTTTAATTCAAACTAATGCTAGGGTTGATTTATATGAACATAAATTTTAGGTAAATAGCATTTTTTTTTAATAAAATTCAAAAGTGGGTGCTTTTTCTTTTATATATGCAAACAAGGTTTTCCATAAGCAAATGTAAATTTTGTGAGAACCAGACTGAGATGTTGGCAGGGACACATTGATCTTGACTTAAGCCAAGGCCAAGGGCATACTGAACTTTCTTCCATGTTTACTTTCTGAGGTTAGGGACAGGAAAATGTGTTACTGTACATTAGCTGGAGTAAAATCTAATTTACACATTTAATAACAGATGGCTGCATTTTGATGGCTCATCAACATGCTGTAACCTTAGCAATAGTTGGTGTCTGAAATGTAAAGCTGTATAAGAATCGAATATCCTCATAATTGGAATAACTGATCAAGTTAATATTTTGGTTGCTGTGGCACACAAAATGAACTTAATTTCTTGTAAGTATTCTGAGAATCCATTTTCAGTTCTGATTATAAGAACCCATTTATTAAAATTGATTGCCTGGAGAAAAAGACCTCTCCAAAGCTTAAAAAAAAAGAAATATTCTTAATGTGTTCTAAGGGTTACACAGTGTATCCAGCTGAGAAGTTCTGCATTTCCAGCAGTGAGTTTAGATGCAGATGTTGGGTATATAAACTGAAATAGCTTTAGGTAAAAGGAGCTCTGGTAAACTTATCACTCATTACCAAACACAGCTAACATAATACATATTGATATATTGTTGAGTGCTGTTCTGTATGATGATAAATTTGGATTATTTTTATTCCCATAGTTTTAGAAACTTAGTTTTAAAGCTGTATGCCATACTTGAATGGTGCATAACATTGTGGAGCTCTTGCGTACAATCAATATTCTCTGCCCCTTAGAAAAATGGGGAGCTTTTTGTTGTTGTGCCTTTAAGACACCCATATAAATGCTCTCTTTACATGCAGAACAGCACTTTGTTGCACTTACAAGCTTTTTGCATTGTGACAGGTCACACTCACAAAACACTCCATACTGCTGCACAAACTATACTGTAGTCAGACTGAAATGATCAGGGACTTTCTTGGTTGTTTCTAATTTTATGGAGGAGCTACACACGGCCAGAAACAGAAAAAGTGATTCATAGTTTTTGAGTGATTCATTGTTTATTTTATTTTATTTTTTTTTTGAAAAACATAGTTTTCCTTTTTAAAAGGAACAATCACATTGTTAGTGTTTGGTAAAATGCTATAGTTAGCCTACCATAGTACATTTTTGAAAAGGAAGACACTGAATAAAAGGTTTGATTGGGTTCTAAAGAAATTGCCTTTTTTTTGCTGTTTTGTATATGAATGGGTTTTTAGTGTGTTTTTTTTTTATTATTTTTTTTACTACAGAATTATACACTTGAGCAAGTCTGATTTCTCTACATAAACATTTATAAAGATTAGCAAATGGCCTATTTTCATTATAAGACAAGCCTTTTTTCACTGTAAATGAATTAAATCAATGCATTTAACTATTAATGGACATCTCAGCTGTTGCTGATAATAAAAAAAAGACTCTTGAGTAAGTAAAACTGCCTCAAGGAACCACAAAATGCAAATAAATTCTTTTTTTAATGGATGTGCCCATTTAAGGGTTACAGCATCCCATGTGTGCGTGCGCACACACACACACACACACACAAAGACACACACAGTCTAACTCAGCACTTGCGCTGAGAGATGAAACACCTGTCATTGACATCCTCAGATCAAGTACTGGGCACATCAACCTTGCCGTTGAAGACCCCCTTTTACATGTATTCTTGTATGGATAGAGGGAACCTTAGAAGCACCATTTATCTTGCGCTTAAGACATAAGGAACATAAAACATCTCTAATTGTACTTGCAATGGGAGTGTGTTTATACTGACCTATATTTTAAAGGGTTAGTTCAGCCAGAAATGAAAATTCTGTCATTAATTACCCTCTTGTCGTTCCAAACCCATAAGACTTTCGTTCATCTTCAGAACTCAAATGAAGATATTTTTGATTAAATCCAAGAGATCTATAGACAGCAATTTAATTACTACTTTCAAGGCCCAGGAAGGTAGTAAAGACTTGCATGTGACTAAAGTAGTTCAACCTTAATTTTCCATTAGGACCCCATGTGATCCCAATGGTTCAAACTGCTTTTAATGCCTGATTACAATTCCTACTAAATCATATCATGATAAATGCTGTTTCAACTATGTTATAATGACTATTTATGTCTGTATTAGTTAGCTTAAGTACTAGCATAGCATACAGATACCCGATTAGCCTGACTGCTTATTTTATACATGCATTTAAACAGCCTATTTGTATTCACAATCATCTTTATGTGTTAAATGTCCAGTTATTTTAGTTCAATTATTCACTTAACAGGCTTTATATAGTATCATATAGTAAGCTGTATGCGTATTTTAAATTAATAAAATTAATACTTAGGATAATCATTAACTGACAGTTTGTGGAGATCCCTGTTTTGAGGGAGGACCCGATTTATCATGACACCGGCCAATACTGAGTCGGCGTTCTGACGTAGAACCCAGAAGTGCTGCACTGTCTCTACAACGTAAACAGCATAGGAGAATGACAGAGAAGAGAAGAACCTGTTGAATAAAATTGTTGTTTTTGTTTTGTTTTTGTGCACAAAAAGTATTCTTGTCGCTTCATAAAATTAAGGTTGAACCACTGTAGTCACATGGACTATTTTAACAATGTCTTTACTACTTTTCTGGGTCTTGAAAGTGGTAATTAAATTGCTGTCTATGGAGGGGTCAGAAAGCTCTCAGATTTCATCAAAATATCTTTTTTTAAGATTTGTGTTCCGAAGATGAACGGGGGTGAAGGTCTGATGAAGGTCTTACGGGTGTAGAACGACCCTTTAAAGTAAAACATGCAATTATTTAATCCATCTGCAATTACAGTACATGTTATACTGTATATGTGATCTGTCAGAGAACCTGAGGGAATACATTGCATATTATTTTATTACAGGCCTGCGTGCTACTTCAAGTCATATTTACAGCTCAGAAATATCAATGAGAATATGTTCTGTCACATGGCAGGCTTACTAGTAAATATTGAAATGACTGCTACATTATGTTTGTTTTCTGGAATAAACACAACAAGAATATCCAGCATAAATATGGATTTCATCTCTCAGGCATTTGAAACTCAAATTAAAACTCAAAGTAGTGTCAAATGCTTTTGACAGCAAGTGTTATGTGTTGCCAAATATTACAATGAATGAATACTTCATAGCTCCGCATGCAGGTTGTGTTTAGCCATGGGGAAAATAATTTAAACATGAAATCTGAAAGAGACTTCAATTTATTTCTTGTCTTGTTAAAAATAAATAGATAAATTAATGCCAAATATATATATATATATATATTGTTTCGGCATTTCTGCTGTGGTCTTGGAATGTTTTTATTTGCTTTAATAACTTGCTTTACTTATAAAACAACAAAGAGAATACAACATTCAAAATTTTATACCGATTTCATGAAGCTTATTGCTGTTTAATCACTAGAACAACAAAAGTACTTTTTGAAGCCTGCCTGTGTTTTTGCAATTTCACTTTTCTCTGGTTAGGTGCACTTCTAGTTGTACGTCTTCCTGCCGGTGTCCTGGGGGAACATATAGCTCCCTGTAATTGATTCACTTGTTAATGCTGACGCTTAGAGACAAACAGGAGCTCTTGCGGACGTCCTTGTTCAAGCTGGAAACAATTTAGGACTTTCAACACTATGTGTCCCACACCCTTGCAGTAGGGGAATCGACTTGGTATCGATATACCTCCTCTCTCGTTGAAGCCAGGGAGATGGAGAAAAATCAACAGCAGTGGGCCTATGGGAGAAACTTTTGAAGCAAGATTGATGCACCCCATGTTCACAATCCCTGTTAATTCCAGTCCTGTTGCTCCATAAATCAGTAATTATCTTGTATTGAATGCTTGTATGCTACAGCCGTAATGCTATAAGCACCAAACTCGCCACAGACCTTGGGCCTGTTCTGAGGTCTGTTGCTATATCTTTTCTAACTGATCAGACTTAGAGTTTACATATAAATAATATTTAGAAATCAGAAATGTCCCATAGACTTACATTGGCAGAGCAAAAATGCCCCCTGTAGAGGAGCAGTACTGCCCACTAGAGGGAGACCCAGGATAAGAAATCCTCTCGCTTACTTTCATTTTGAACCCAATGAAAATTTTCATTTTCATTGGGTTCAAAATGAAAAAGGCATGTGCTTTGGCTCTTTTGACTCAGGCTGCCCATTCAGGCTTTCTCAAGCCAACATCAAAGTTTGTTTACAAACTTTAGCTTCTAGTTATTTTTTTACTATAGTTATTTGAAGAGAAATCAATGTGCATTTAAAAAAAAAAGTATACTGTTGCAATGTTACAGAATAAAACGTATTTTTGCGCCACTACCATCATCAAAGACTTTCAGACACTCCCCTTTCTGCAATTGGTCAGACAGACAGGTAGTCCCGCCCCAAACTCATGCCATTGGTTGAGCCAATGTTATTACGTCCAGACCAGACACTCAAACAAACACCTTACATTTCTCTGTCCTTTGTGGTGCAGAGAGGACATGTCATGTATATTTATGCTTATTAGATTATTGCCATTCTTCCCATGTCGTCTGCAACAGCTGGCTTCCGGAAGTAAATCCCATTCATTTTCTCCATAAGGAAATTTATTTTTAACGATAGCTTTAACCTTTGAAGATAGAGCTATTATGAGCTATATGATATGTGCTTTTGTTGAAGCCTTCAGTTCACATTATTTCAATATCATTTTTTAATTTTTGTGTTTAACAGCTAAATTATGGTGAAAAAATACTTTGCTTCTGCAAAGAAAGCTCAACCAATCAGAAAATCGTAGCAACCAAATCACTGCAAAAGAGCTCTGCAGCAAACACCCACTTCGAAGCACTGTGAATGAAGTAATCTCCCTATGCTCTCAAAATACATTTTCGGTTGTGAGTTGCGTCTTCCATGTGTTTCACATGCAGTCCACTATTTGTGTGACTCATGGAGTTTCTTGTAGAGCATTCCGACCCAGTCCTTTATTAGGCTCAATGTCCATTGGATGCTGCTTTAGCTGTTTTTGTAGGCAGTAGACAGTGAGGTAACTCTTGGAACAGAGCTACTGTGTACTTTTCCATCCTTTTCCATCACCTCAGTTTGTCCTTTGAGGAACAGGTCTTAATTACTTCCCTCACTAGTTAATAGATAGAAGCTTGGTGTGATTGCAAGGTGTCACTTCCAGAGTTCTCTCTCCATGTGAGATCTAAGTCTAGTTGTTTTACTTTGAGGCTTTCTGCCTCCAGATACCACACACACACACACAGAAGTAACAACATATTCAGTGCCATAACCTTCACTCATTAAAAGATAATTAGGCTTATTAGAATTTTAGGCCGTTATTTTCATCTTAGCAACTCCATCCAAAGAGGTGTGATGTTATTCAACACTCAGACTAAAATTAGAATTAAGGACCTGCAATATATATGATAAATTATTATTTTTTCCAAGCTTGTAGAAAGGGGTACTTTAAAGATACGTTGAAATAATAGGAAAAATAATTGTACATTAAAAAATAAAAATCTCAGATCCCTTGTCATACAATGTATCATATTATATAACATATAAATGCAATACAGCTTCTGATATTGTGATTTTCTTTTTAGTTTATTGAAATTCCCAGACTTTGTTTTAGTCACACAATCACGATAGGATACATCAGTAAAACACATCACTACACATAACCATAGTGATTCATCAGAACGGATCTCATATACTGCTCTAAGAAAGTGCACTCATTTTGCATTTTGAAAATAGACTGATGTAGATTAAATGCTTCAAAGACCTTATTAGCATCTCATTTTGCATTTTTGTACTTATATTGTTGTGCATGTCAGAATTCACATAACAAACCAATATGGAGAATACGGCTTTGCCGGAGCATCAGCATTTCCTCATAAAGGGGTATATTTGCCCTGATTCCCGCTTCAATTATTTTCTTAACAGGACTCGCAGCTTGAGAAGGGATGAATCATTCTGAATAAGGTTATGATGTTCTCAATCAGAGGCAGATCATAGCTGAAGATTTCATGCTTGATTATATTTGTCCATTACAGAAAAGAAACGGGATCCATTTCCAAAAATTATGCAAAACCCCAGGTATTCACCCACTGCATTTATTATTAACCAGGTAATGGGAAAGGTCTACAATCCAGAAAAATTCTGCAATCCCTCAACTGATACATCAGGATGAGGTTTCTAACATTATGTATATTTTGTATGTACTTTGTTTATTCTCTATCAATGTTTTCCTGTGTGTGAAATATATCAGTAAGTAAATATATAAGTAAACAAAGTGTGAAAAATATAAGTAATCATACAGTGAGGGAAATGTCATAAAAGTGGAGCTGTGTTAGACTCTGTGTGAAGTTTATTTAAAGAAGAGCTAAATCCTAATTTGCACACTTCTGTGCACTATACTACTATAATGCCATTGAAATTCATCCTATTACACAGACCTCCTTGTCCAATACATATTCTAAGTGTTTCTAGATAAATTCGTTACCTTAAAGACATTGTATCATGAGGAGTCAAAATTCCTTCATCTTCTGAAACTAAAACAGTTCACTATTTCTGATTGCACTATGAAAATGTATAACTTCCATAAAATAATACAGTATATTCCAGTTTTCAAACATCTGTAACTTAATGATTTCAGATGACAGATGAAGGTATCAACATATGACCACCCACATTTAATTTGCCGGTGCTAATTTGATATTCGGAAACTAGGCCCACCCAGTCATTATGACATAATATATTCAGGATAGATGCAGTAGTATCATTGCTAAATACCAGAAAAACATGAGTAGATTGTGAGAACGCCTGTTAAACCTGGCTGTATATCTCTCTTCCAAAAGATTTTAGGAATCTTTAAGCAAACTTTAAGAAAGAGTTTATTTGTAATGCTGTTTTTTATGAACCTATCACAATTTAATGCAGCGGTGTTAAGTTGCTTTTTGGGAACCACAAATTGTTCTTCTATGGCATCACCATTTTGGAACCTTCATTTTTAAGAGAGCAAAGTAAAGGAATGTACTACAAAAATTCACAAAATCGATCCGTAAACTGTTAAAAAAAAAAAGACTCTAAAGGGGGGTTCTAAACTTTTGTGGTGTGGCCAACCAGTGACTGTGCATTTGTGTGAGGGAATTAAACCAGATAGTTAATTCCACCCCTTTTGTCACAGAAACGAGCTTTCTAAGCTCTAAACAAACTTCACCTGCTTCTCAGTTCATTTTGTTTTTTCAATATAACAAAAGACTTGTCTGAATGAGCGAATCCTTTCATAGTCCTGTTGTTGCTGATTATTAACCTTCCACTGAACTCTCAATTAATCCACCCGGGGGTCATGTCAAGCAGAGCAGGAGTACAACAGCCCACTGTAGCCGGACAACCTTGCTGCATTCGAACAGCCTGATAGCAGCCTGCCGACGATTCTCATTGGTATTCCACGCGGCAGCGAGTGTGTGTGGAGAATTAATTTGTTACATATGTCATGTTCCTCATGCAGTCCTGGCACACATTATGGCTGTGTCTTCTGGGACTACCCTCAAACCATGCTCCGGGGCTGTTTCCGCAGTCCCAGGAGGCCTGGGTCGAAAGAAGAGTAAGAATTAAGAAATTAAAATGATGCACGGCCCTGGAGGATTAGCAGCCAAGGCCTGGTAGCTCTGCGGCGGGGAGAATGATGTACATGAAGCAAAGCAAAAGCAATACACTTGAAAAATAATCAAAATAGTGCAGTGTAAGCAAGGTAATGCTTTGTCTGATATTGATATGTTGGACTCACCGAATTCCTCACAACACAAGAGAAGAAAGACTAAATTGAGCAATGATGCAAATACAGCCATCAGCAAAATTTTCCTCCATGGGCCAAGTGCAGATTAGGTCACGTAGTATTTTTTGTACCTCATAGTGTAATCAATAAACGCAGAAAGAAGGCTCCAGTGGTCTATTTGAACATCAGTGTAAATGCACTCTTAAAAAGAAAGGTTCCAAAAGTTTTTTTTTGTAGCAATGCAATCGAAGATGCATTTTGGGTTCCCCAAAGAACCTCTGAACAATGCCAATAAAGGAAGTTTTAAAGGATTAGTTCACTTCTAAATTAAAATTTCCTGAAAATTTACTCACCCCCATGTCATCCAAGATGTTAAGTCTTTCGTCAGTTAAAAAGAAATTAAGGTTTTTGAGGAAAACATTCCAGGATTTTTCTCCATATAGTGGACTTCAGTGGGGTTCACCGGATTGAAGGTCAAAATTTCAATTTCACTGCAGCTTCAAAGGGCTCTATGCGATCCCAGATGAGGAATAAGGGTCTTATATAGCGAAACGTTTGGTCATTTTCTAAAATAAATAAATAAATAATATACTTTTTAACCACAAATGCTCATCTTGCACTAGCTCTGCGATCCGCACGCATGACGTAATCACGTTACAAAGGCCATGCATGGCGTAGGTGGAAGTACCGATCCAGTGTCTACAAAGTGAACGTGCAAAGATTAAGCCAAACGCCCTTTACAAAAAAAGGTAAAACAATGATATCGGACGATTTTGAAGTTGGATGAAAAAATTAGATTAAGTTTTTCGCCCTCCTGCGGTACTTCCGCCTAAGTCACGCATGACCTTTCAACGTAATGTGTGGCATATCACAGAGCAGTGCAAGACAAGCATTTGTGGTTAAAAAGTATTTAAATTTTTATTTAAAAAAAATAAAATAAAAAAGACAGATCATTTTGCTAGATAAGACCCTTATTCCTCGTCTGGGATCGCATAGAAACCTTTGAAACTGCACTGCTTCCAACCAAACTGCAGTTTGGACCTTAAACCCAATGAACCCACTATATGGGGGAAAATCCTGGAATGTTTTCCTCAAAAACCTTAATTTCATTTGGACTGAAGAAAGAAAGATATCTTGGATGACATGGGGTTGAGTAAATTATCAGGACATTTTCATTCAGAAGTGAAATAATCCTTTAAGAGTGTGGTTGCATAAACATATTGCACCATAACTTGAGCAAAACATAGAAGACAAGATCATTCTCCAGTACTATACGAAAAAAAAAGGAAGGTTTTAACAAAAGCTCAAAGCTCAAAAATTTTCAATCAACATCAGATGATTGAATGCCTCCAACACAGGCCCAAAATTTTGAAGCATGCTTCTCTTCAGTATAATTTCTCTGTCTTTCTGTCTGGCATGCTCCCACCCTATCTAGGGTGAGATGAAGTGCTCTAACTCATTAGTGTCACATCTGTTCTCACTGGCTGAGGTGAAAGCTCGTCCTTCTCAGCCACTCCTCTGGGTGATTGACACATTTTGGTGAGCTCCAGGTGATCGATAGCTCTTAACAGCAAATCACAATGAGGACTCGGCGGCAAGACCGCTCTGAGTTTGGGCTCCAATGACAGAGTGTGTCTCAGTGATGTTGTCCCTGGCCAGCCTCTCCTATTCTCCCATCACCCCATGGGACTCTTTTTAAGTGACATTCCCACAATGAGGCTTCCGATATCCAACGACTCTAAAAGAAGAGGATGGCGTTCCCATCAGACTGACCAAGAATCTGCAGGGAATTGATTTTGTCTGAGCACCTCGAGCTGTCCCCCTTTCTTCCTCCTGTATATTTAAATCATTTGGGTCGTTTACTGTAGCAAGAAATAGAAAATAATGCGCAAGAAAAGTTTTGTGGAACATTAAGGTCACTGTAGTCGGTTTGGTTTATCTTTCCCTAGTTTAATAGCCTTTCAGAGCTCAGTTGGAAAGAAGTTGAGACCTACCTATTAAATATAGGACATATCTACTTATCTACTTTATGCCAGAATTCCCCTGCAGGGCAACTTGGGTGCTAATATTACATAAACAAACTTTTATATTAAAGAACACAGGAGAAAAAACAAAACATATTCATCTCCGACTGCAAGAATAACAACACTTCTGTATCCTTAAGATCATTGTGGGCATTACATACAGCATACAAGAATAGATCCAGATTGAATGCGAGTTAGCTAAAACAATAGATATTTGGCTGGTGTTTCATTTCTGAACGAATCAGTGTTTTGAACAAATCATTTGGGTGCAGTGTTAATTTCGTTAACGAAAACTATGACGATAAATGTTCGTTGACGACCTTTTCATGACTAAGACTAGACGATGAGAGACGACGCCAATGTCATTTAACGATAACGATGACTAAAACAACACATGCGATATTGTTTACGAAAAAAGACGAGACTAAAATGCGGCTAAAAGACTAATAACTTTACCAAAATCACTCTTTTGAAATCACTTTTTGATTTTGTCGAATAAAGGAGACTTTACAGACTGTTTTACCAGCGTTAATGCTTACTGTTGCCAGATTTCCAGAATGTAAACCCCCAATCAGAGCTTTTCTGTTAAAAGAACACGTTTTACTTAATCTTTGCAATCTGGCAATCACGCACACGCACTCTCTCTACACTAAAGGCTGATTGTACGCCGTAGTGTATGCCGTAGCTATGGCGTAGGCTGTTTGTACCACGCGTAGCCTACGACGTAGCCTGATGTGCACCTCTTCAAAAATGTAACAATGCGTCAATTCTACGCGGACGGCAAGCGCTGTGATTGGTCTGCTAGAACCCCTCCCACGGTTAAAAAAAACTGGCGCGGAGCAATAGGAGAAGAGCGAGCATTTTTAACTTCCATAGGAATGAAAAACGCTCTGTTTTAGGGGACACATGCAGTCAGACTGCAACAAAAGTCGTTACCTATTTGCCGCTTTTCTGCCATTTCTATTTGTAAGCTTCTCTGACAATGTACATGACAAGCTGCTTCTTCTTCGGCTTTTGCCTTGATACTCGATCTATATTGCGCTGCTCGTTTGCTGACTAAATCTGCGACCAAAGGCTGATATCCAGCTGTGGCTCTCAAACTGACGTACGCGAACAAAATGCTTTGTCGTTCATTTAAATCTACTCCATCTTAAAATAACATTAAAACTGAGCATATATTTCTAGCAGGTAAAATGTCGTAAATACATGACATTCAGTCAAATTACCTCATCTTTCGCGGTCAAAACTGACTGCATCCACACAAGCCAGCAAATCGCACCACATTAATGCTGTTCTCGAAAAAATACCTTTGTGAAGTGGGGATTTAGCACTTACTAGCTTGAAGAACAAATAGCGTATAGACACAGACTGCATAGAGATGTAAGATTAAAACTCTCTTCGATATGAAAAACATACCCTTCTGTGAGTTAGTTTTTAATGTTGATCATATTATACCATCAAGAATATTGCCCGAATATAATAAAATATCCCAAATATTGATTTTATACAACAGTTCAACAAACAAAAGGGTCATATTAAGTGATGTACATTTTAAACAGTATATTTTTTACAGTATTTTTGCTCTGTTTTGCAATGAAAGCCACAGCAAAACTGTAGCACACAAGCTGTTTCGTGAATGAATCTGTGGCTTTGAACAAATCATCAATGATTCAATGACAAATTCATAACTACAGCCGCTTGCTTTGATACTGAAAGAATGAATGACTCGATGATTCACCTACTGGCGGTTTTAATGTAATATTTAAAATATTTAGAATTGCACAAGTGCTATTGCTAAGAGTGCAATGTCAATACAGCCTGTTACCTTGATTCAAATTTTTCATAAGCTTAAATGAATTGGTCTAAAGAGAAAAACTGTAATGACTATTTTGTCTAAAGGCTACATATAAAATAGCTATCAAAATTAATGTTGGTAACTGTAGTTTGACTAAAAGTAATGACTAAGACTTCACAAAAATGCGATGACTTTTCGTCCACTAAAACTAGACTAAAATATGAAAGACAAAAATGACTAAAATGTGACTAAGACTAAAGAGCATTTTCGTCTGAAGATAAAGACTAAATCAAAAATGGATGCCAAAATGAACACAGTTTGGGTGCATGATTCTATGATTCACTTATAAGACAGTCCCTTGTGGCCACTTACTGGCATTTCTATGTATCTGCCAAAAGATTTACTGAAAAGTCCCCACACTGATACACAGATCAGTAAGTCTGGAACACGCAAAAAGGCTTTTCACACTTGAAGTAGTTAACCCTGGGTCATTCTAAACCCCTGGTAAAAGAAATCCTGGGTTATCTTTATTCACGTTTCACACTGCTTATATTAGCCTATACACAGGGTTAAAAGTTAACCCTGGGCATTCATAGGGGTCGTTCACACAGAACGCGTTTTTCTATTCCAATGCGCTACTTTATCATCGTTTTTCTATGTAAACACGCGCCTGACGGACGTGTATGACCGTTACGCTCGCGTCTTTTGCAGCGCCTCACACATGAGCGCCGCGTTTTTAAGACGCCGTGTCAAGTTAAAAGAATTTTAACTTTTACACGCAGCGTCGCTCATCAACGTCAGTTCCAAAACAGTGGACCAATCATAAGAACGCGGAGGCGGGGCAAGCGTTGCGAGCTTCAGTTTACAGTAGCAAGTTAGCATGACAACTGTTTTATTTGACGGCAACATGGCGGAGGAAGCGCTTATTATTATCTTATTTTCATGTCAAAACTCGTTTCTATCAATTCTGCTGTTTGTCTATTTCTGTTATTGTCGTTAGCGCGTCTGGAGACCCTGGCGTTCTACGGTGCGCTTTTTTAAAAACCATTCCTGAGCGCTGCCTCTCGCGTTTTTAGACGCAAAGACGCGTTCTGTGTGAATGGCCCCATAAGCTGCCGTTTCACACTGCACATTCCTAAACCCCAGGTTAAAGTCCTTATCGGCATATTTGCCGTGTCAGTGTCACTGACTGGACAAACGCAGCACGTGACCGGTTTACATAAAGGCTCCAACATTGCTCGTCCTCATATTACACATTGCTGACTGAGATAGCAAGTTTTTCTGAGTGAACTTTTCTAACTATAAAGGTAAGAATGATAGTCTCTTCTTTACTCCACTTGTCGCGCTTTCCATCGCTGTTTGACATTTTTCCCATCATTCAACTGTTTATACATCGCACGGTGTTTCCTTGATTGCCCAAAGCGCGTGAATATAAGGCACGCGATTGGTTGTCGGTTGCTAAGCATCATAACCCTGTAAAAAGCAGTGCTAACCCTGCATCAAAATTACAAGTGTAAAAACGCTCTTTTACCCGGGGTTAAGCGCAGTGTGAAAAGCTTGAGAAGTTTATCAGCACTCTTGTAACGCTATTTAGCCAATGAAATTAGATGACATGAACTAACTGCTAACTAAACTATAATATCCATGGGTTCTTGAGCTTTTAGTTATGTAGCCCCCCATTAATGGAATCTACAGGATATTAAAAATATAGTGATAGTTTTCTTGTTTTTAAACCTCGTCCTAAAACTCGCCTTTTTAGACAGGCTTTTATGTGAATGTAGCTTACTGAATGTTGTGATTTTTTTTATTTTATTTTATTTTTTAGGCCGTACAGAGGGCCTGTATATTTTTTCATGTGCTTTAGTATGCTTGTACGGTGTCTTTGAGTGTCATGAAATGTGCCTAGAAATAAAATGTATTAGTATTATTATTAAATGAAGTTGGTGGGAAAAGAAGGAAGTTCTTACTGTTAGAGAAAGTTACTGTACATTTGATTCAAGATTACTAAAACAATATAAATAACATTTTTCATAGGAAAAACCTGCATTGATGAATCATTCTGAAGAAGTGCAGAAAACTGCAGTATGAACGTACACAAATAAGGTCAGTTTTGATTTCATGTTGCCTTAAAGCAACAGCTTCTTCTAAAGCTTTCATCAAGAACCTTTTTTTTTTTTAAATACAGGATGAGATTTGGGTAATACTTGACAATGTTTTGAGAGTTGCTGATGTGTAGGTCTTATTAAACATGATATCAGTGACCTTTATGTGTGCCAAGACATTTCCTGAGGCAAGACCAAGCAAAGGCCTCAGCAGAGAGAAAGGATGTGCTCAGTATGGAAGATGTTTGTCATAATGGGGGGTTGTCTTTATACGCTGGGCTGTTGTCACACATAAGTGTTTTGACCCGTGTCACTTGCATTATAGACCGAGAGTGTTATGTGACCTTTTTTTAGTAATTTAATTACCTATTATTTGAAGAACACTGATTCTTTTTTATAAGAAGGTGCCTCAATAATGCAATTCTTTAATAATGGCTGTGACTGTCTTACACTGTATCCCATGGAGATCAAGGCAATGAATATCTCTAGGTTTTAGTCCCTTCTTAATTTTAGCATTATTCAATGTGTCATCTGCATTCTCAGACTTTGTAGACACAGTTATAAATTAGATCGGGGAGCTGGTGGCAAGAGGCCGGTCACTCAAGTACAGCGCAGCAGTGCCCTGTCTACGGCTATAGGGACCTAATGTGATTTAATAAAGACTTCTATTGAGGCAAGGAGCTTGATATTTCAAGCGGTGCTATGATGTCAAAAGCGCTGTGGCTGTTATGAACTTTTATGACCTTGTGTGAGGGTATAGACATCTTGGGTCTTGTTTTATGCGACCTTGAGCTCTAGACTGTATATTCAATTCATTTCAGCGTCCCCATTAAACATCACTCTTACGGGACACTGCCTCACAGTCACCATGCTTTATCATTACTTTATTTAACAAGCCAAAAGCAATTAATTTAACAATACATTCCTACATATATTAATGATTAGTCTTGCATTGTGTAGTTCTTTAGACTATCACTATAATGATCGCAAATTAAACAAAAATACAAATTTGCGTCCAAAACCTAATCATTTGGGAAAATTTTGTTTGCGTCCATTGGCGGTTTCAGATATGATTTCAAATAGCGTTTTGTGCATGCATCAACAAAATTGACTCTTTTGAAACGATTCTTTTTCATTTTTTTTTTTAATTAAGCAGCCTCAAACTTGCTTGTGGGGTTAAAGGGTTAGTTCACCCAAAAATGAAAATTATGTCATTAATTACTCATGTCGTTCCACACCCGTAAGACCTTTGTTCATCTTCAGAACACAAATTAAGATATTTTTGATGAAATCTGATGGCTCAGTGAGGCCTCCATTGACAGCAAGATAATTAACACTTTCAGACGCCCAGAAAGTTACTGAAGACATATTTAAAACAGTTCATGTGAATACAGTGGTTCAACCTTAATGTTATGAAGCAACGAGAATACTTTTTGTGTGCCAAAAAAAAAAACAAAATAATGACTTTATTTAACAATATCTAGTGATGGGTGATTTCAAAACACTGCTTCATGAAGCTTCAAAGCTTTACAAATCTTTTGTTTTGAATCAGTGGTTCAGAGCGTGTATCAAACTGTGGTGAACCATTGAAATTTTCGAAACACTTATGATGTAACAAAGCCTCGTTTACTGAAATCACATGACTTGGGCAGTTTTATACACGCTCGAACCACTGATTCGAAACAAAAGATTAGTAAAGCTTCAAAGCTTCATGAAGCAGTGTTTTGAAATCGCCCATCACTAAATATTATTGAATAAAGTTGTTTACCTTTTTGTGCACCAAAAAAAATAAAAATTCTTGTTGCTTCATAACATTAAGGTTGAACCACTGTAGTCACAATAACTGTTTTAAATACATCTTTAGTAGCTTTCTGGGCATCTGAAAGTGTTAATTATCTTGATGGCAATGGAGGCCTCACTGAGCCATTGGATTTTATCAAAAATATCTTAATTTGTGTTCCAGAGATGAATGAAGGTCTTACGGGTGTGGAACGACATGAGGGTGAGTAATAAATGACATAATTTTCATTTTTGGGTGAAATAACCCTTTAAGCAATTTGAATCAGACTTGGTCAGTGAATCGTTTAGTGTTGTTACTGAGTTCACAACTGACTCCCTCACTGAAACACAAGCAAGTTTTTTGGATATGTCAGATTCAAAATTTAGGAACCATTGCCATGATGTAGGCAACGTCAGTCTATTTATTGACTAGTTGTTCACATGACAGCATGCAATTTGTTGTAATAATTAAAAATTTATTCTAAAAATTATTAAAATATTTTACAAAAAATATTTAAAATACTGTAATGAACTAAAAAAAAATAATACTAAAATAATAAACATTAATTATTAGAAACAACCATTATTATTAAACTAAAAAAATATTTAGGGTCCTATTTTTTTATTTTTTTACTTTAGGAGCAAATTGCTTTAGTTTGGACCCCTGATAGTGTATGACTTGGTTTCTAATCCATACAGAGACCGCATTTGTGCACGTAGTAAATTGATATCCCTGAGTGCATTGTTATGTAGCATTAACTATAGACTGTAAATCAACACTGACCTCCACTGAATAAAAGGTTAAGAGGATTTTACTTGTCCAGATGTCGATAACTAAAACAAGCAGCTGGGAGAGTGACTGTGGGTGAGCAGATTTAGGTGATAAACTCTGTGTGGAGTCAGAGGTCCATTGACTTAGACGGAGGGGGTCGTAATTCTCTAGCTGCTGGTGCAATAGCCTCTGTGTGCCTGCCGGTTGATGAAGACTAACTTGGGGATCCTTTGATGTGGAAGGTCACTGTAAAAGTCCTCATTAAATAGAGTTTTATTTGCCTCCCAGCCGCCCGTCTCCCACCTCGCTAACCTCTGCCACTGTGTTCCATTTGCATGATAGTGCTACTTTCTATCTGGGCTGCACACTATCAATAGCTGGAGTGTCTTGTTACCTGGGCATTCATTGAGATGTCCTCAGGATAGAGGCTTTGTTGCTGTCCCTTTGAACCATGTTCATCATTTCGATGAAGAGTCAAAGGAACCCCCTGGGTGAGATATGATATGAACTGCAGATTTTCTTGATGTTCTGATATATAGAAAGGTATATGTGGACTGGTAATTGTCACTTTATAGTTGGTGCCTCTGTCTGGATGGTCATGAGATTTGGACTGCCTAAAAGGCCTTGCAATGAAATTACATACTGAGGCTTTGTATGTGATGTGACAAATTACTATATTTACCAAAAGAAAAGATTTGGATCAACGTGGACAACAAGCAAGTTATAATGACTGTACTTCATGATCAGAGTGAAAATGGTGGAACATTGTCATCTGGGTGTGGAGATGACATGGGGAATTTGTGGGTCATTCCTGTTATGCAATGCCTTATGAGCTCTGTAACTTGAATGAATATGCTTGTGTTGTTATTTAAGAAACTAGGTATGCAAGAATTTCAGAAACATGAGGGTAGTGCTTCCAACATGAAAGGAGATGTTGTGATTGTGGGGACCTGGATCCAGTCTGGGTCATGTCCTATTCCTGTTCTGCCTCTCTCTCCTTTTACTTTCCACTTGGTTTTCCACTGTCACATCTGATAAATGCAAAAAGTCAAAAAACAAAAATGATCACTGGGTTATTTACACAATGTCAAGAAAATCAACAAGATGAAAATAAAAAGCTAAAGTTAACCATTGCTCAGTGAGTGATTGACAGTTTGCTTAAACGAAGGTGTCGACTTGAATTTCCATGTGATATTTTTTTATTTAATCACATTCTGAAATGATCACATCCATTTCTGTGATATTTACTAAACAGTGAAGTTTTTAAAGTGAAAAATCTATCAAATCTAGTACTGTAGTATATAGGATCTTATTGATGATAAAGCCCCCCTATAGTCATCCCTTAAAACTCATTTGATCCGTTTTTTTCCTGTGAAAATAACTTGAATGTAACTATACACCCTTGCTTCATTTAGTATATGCGGATCCATGTACATGCATATTAGTCCCGGCCTCCAGTCAATCACATTAGCTCGGACTACCTCATACACTCGGTCAACTTTACTGTAGTAAATGCTACACGATGGCAAGAAATACTGTTTTAATTCAGCCATATATGTTTGAACCAGAAACTGATTCAGAAGAAGAAATGGAAGAGCGAATTATACAGGCTTGTCTACAAGTCGATGTATAAGAATGGTAATGCTTTTTATGTATGGCTTTCTACGTCGGACACATACCGGATACTGGGATAACCTGGCTTCTCTTGAGATCCCCCTGCTTCGCTGCATAGTTAATAATATGCTAAAGCACATTGATGGGATTGGTTACAAAATATTTGTGAAGTAGAGAACAAGGGCGATTTCAAAATGTGTTTTTGAGACTGTCTTTGGAAAACTGCAGTTTTTAGGAGAAAATGCTCAAGCAATGGTTTTGACTGATGAATTTGCACATGGTTTGTCTTAAAGCATATTAAAAACACCACAAAGACATGTGAACAACATTAAAAACTTGATTTTCACCATGGGGTCAATAATGTCAGAAATCATGTCAATTTCTGGAGGATGATGTCAAGGATATGGCATTTGCTAGTTAAAACCTAATGGAAAATAATATGGGATACAAAAGAAAAACCCATAAATTGAATGACAATTCAATTACCAAGAAACATGTTTTGTTTAAAACTGCTTAAAATGAAGAAACACCTGGAATATTTCTTAATATAAGTTTTTCCGAGTTGTTAGTGTCTCAAACCAAAGTAAAATTATTTCAAATTTACAGCTATTCACTTAACCGTGATAAAAGAAAACGTAATTTACATCTTAAAAATTTTAGTTCAATATTTTACTTAATATATCAATATATATGATGGAGACATACGGACACAGTAGGAAATACAGCTGCAAGCAGCAATTAAAGAGGTCAAGCACAAAGAAGGCACGATAACTTATGAAGATGGTCTGTCTCGAATTTGGTGGATATCGGACAAACAGTCAAGGAGGTGTTAGAAAGAGTAGGTTTTTAAGGAAAATCAAAATGGTGGACAGGAAGTTCAGCCGACTATGGCAAAATTGGTATCTATGTTCTTGCCGTGATGCAAGGAATCTATTAAGATGGCATTTTCATTACATTAGGCAAAATTAATCATAAGTTATTAGTTATTTTGTTAATTTTATTAAAACATTTGATCACAAGGTGGCACTGTCTCAACTTTTTGAGCACCTCCAGGGCATAGTGCCAATGGCACTTGTATATCATTATATTAAAAATGTCATTTTATGACAAAATTCAAAATAGCTGATGCCCAAAATGGCAGATGTGGGAAAATTAGATATCATTCGACTCTGCATGCTGCACTGAATCTAAAGAGACCAGTTGTGATTTTTGGCCAAACCTTTCAGAAGTTATAAGCTAAAAGACCCATTTTCCATATCTCCTGACCACTAGGTGGCACTGTACCAAAACTTGTGTAAACATTTACCCTTAGGTCATGGTTGTCATAACAACACCATCAACAAGTTTGGTCAGAATATGTTAAAGTGTTGCAGAGATAAAGCCTCACATCCATTTTGGCATGCTTTTTGTTGAATTCGTTCATGCGTTATTCGAGAATGGTTAGATGAATCAACTTCAATTCCATAACTTTTTGTTGGCATGGTCTGAAGATTTTTGTGAAAAACGGACAAACGGTCTAAGAGGAGTTAAAAAGTATTCAGAAAATTCAAAATGGTGGACAAATTTTAATGACGGAAAATTACATATAGGGTGCAATCGAATCATTTGGAGCAAAAAATGTTTTTCTAGCCCTTACGGTTCAAAAGTTATTAGCATAAACATGAGTGCAACAGTTGGTGGCACTAGAGCAGTTGAGTTAGAGACTCAAAATTGCTGTGGTTAATGTTCAGACTGTCTGCCATAGACTTCCAGGGCAAACAAATAATAATAACAATAGAAACAATTACAATTACTACGCACCTTCGGTGCTTGGCCCCTAATGACACATATGCTTTTTTTCTTTTTTCTTTTTTTTTTAAGATTTTCATATATATGAGAAGTTTGAAAATTATCTTTTTATTAACCCTTATTCTCATTCTCTCTACTCCCTAGTTCTGGACTAACACTCCTGACACAAATTAATAAATTAAGTCCACTTCTGTCATGTTCATTTTGTGATCTAGTTTTCAGTCAGCTATAGCTTCCCTGTGCTGGTGAATTGGTGGGGTTGTGTGATGTTGTTCTACAGAGGCTGTTCTGTTTTAGGTAGAGTTGCACGATTAATCGTAAAAAGATCGCAATCTCGATTCAAGCACCCATGCAATCTTACTTTATTAATGACAACGATTCTCCCGCGTCTTTTAAAACTTTGACACAATCATACCAGAACATTCAAATATATTTTTGTGCTGCCAGAGCCAGAGAGAGCAGTTTTGAACCACACATTAGTTATTTCTGTGTTACAAATATTCAAATTATCACAGAAGTACTGAGATATAAGTTTTAAGTTAGTATTTAAACACTGATGTCTACGATCAAAATAGAGCAAACTACCTTTTGAAACGAACACATCAAATAACGGTTGTATCAATTACATCTTATTCCACTAGGTGGCGACAAGTGACTGTTAAAAAATGTATTTGTCATTGAATCTTTCATTCAAAAGATTTGTTCAAAAACACTGATTCATCCAGCAATAAAACAAGTATTTATTAATGAATCATTGAATTCATTCAAAACCATCAGTCAGCAATTTATATTTTGTCAGAACCTCTAGTAAATTAGATGTTATTTTGTTTGGTTGTATATGCAGAATCATGGGAGAATCGTGATCTCTATTTGAAACCAAAAAATCGTGATTCTCATTTTATCCAGAATCGTGCAGCTCTAGTTTTAGGGTAGCGCTGCGCGGTTACTGGCCCAACAGGGGAAACACAGTTTAATTTTGGCCTCCGAGTTCGAGGTCCGAGGCTATTGGCCCCACACAGCATGTTTTTAGCCCTGGCTCGCATTGGCCCGACAGTGGAAAAGCTGCTAATGCGTGATTCCAAAAGACTAGACTTCTTAGACTGCTGTACCTACAGTTAAACTCCTACTTCACAGACCCCTGACCTGCTCTCACAAAGACTCAGCGTTTCTTCAGAACTATTTTCTTCCTCACTGAATTTGTCGAAGCTAACATTCAAAGAGTGACCTGTAGCTCTTGATCATTATATTGTGTAGAGCCATTTTTTCTTTGAACTTGCATGAAACTTTTCTACAATGGGATAACTATGTTGCCGATTTCCGTTCCTCTTTGGTAAACCAATACTGACTTAGTAAAAACCTGTGTGGTTGTGAATTGTCTTTGGAATATTTTGCTTTTCTTGAGCTCTGAAGGTTACTGTAATTATCTGCTCCTAAATGATAATTATTATAATGTCTGTAAAGGGATTAAACACAACACAGGGATTATAAGGGATGAGGCAATTATGGAAAACGTGTTCCAAACTCAAAGTGAGGACCAGTGTGCAATTATTTGTACCTGTTTTATCAGGCATCAGGTTCAGGAGGGGCAGGGGAATGATAAAGCTCAGCCAATCACAGCTGCTCTGCATAGTTTTTGGCCAACTAGGGGTTGTAATGTTGCTTTTGACGAAAAAGATGTTCGCTTTTTCACAAGCCGTAAAATCCAAGTGCCTCTGGGTGATTTCTGAGAACGAAAATGCACTGATAGCCAATTCAAGATCGAGTATTGTTCATAATCATCTCATTTATGCTTATTTGAACTCATTTGAGATGGTTCACAAATAAACATGAATTATTGCTGTCTTTTATATGTAATCTACATTGCTGCATATACCAGGCATCAGATTCTCATTAGTGCCTTCAAAGCTCATTCTACCCTGTGAATAAAGTATTCTATCAGTCAGTGCAGCCTGCAGAGAGAGTATTATGATGTGCCATGTCACATAATGAAATGTATCCAAACACATACGAAGGCAATTCAAAGTGCAGCCTTGAGACTGTAACCACCGAATCGTCCTGATTGTGTTTCCTGCGGTAACGAGGCGAGCTGGGAGTGATCGTGATCTAATGAAGCGTGATTGAATGAGAAATAATTGAATTATGAGGGGACAAATCTTCACAGCTGAGAAAATGAATCAAGGCGAGGCGTCTCAGCTGTTGACTGATGAGCAAAACTGTTTAGAGCTGTTTATGTGCGCTTCTGTTGCTTTTGACAGATGCAACTTGACTCAATCCCTCCAATCCCTCTCAAAAACTGAGAAAACTCAACCAGAAAGGCTTTGCATATTGAGGTGCCTCTTCAATTTATGATTAGTCTCATGAAAACCAAACTCTATTACATGAAAAGTCACTTCATTCAGTGATTCCTTTACAGAGTGCAGTGGCATTAATACACTTCCCACAGCATGCTCTTTAGAGACTAATACCTTGTTGATCTAGGCTTGTTCAATAAGATCAGTAGCTGAAGAGAAGGCTTTGTGCATTAACACATCACCCCCTCGGTTACCCGGCCTTCTACCAGCTTTCATTATTCTATAACATCAATAAGTCAATAGGATCCAAAACAACATTTTAAGCAGAATTAAAATGGAATGAACTTCCATGAAAATAAAAATGGAATAAACTTAATGACTTGAACTACAGTGAGTGTAATTTTCAATTTCGCCCAAAACATGTTATCAATCAACATATGAGGTATTTTTTATATATAATTATATAAATAATCAATGTTTAAAAAATGCCACATACTGAAATGTGTGTACAATCTAGTTTATTTTGTTTATTAAATTAGTTTAATGGACTAAATATTTCAAATTGAGTCAAATATCAGTACTAAACAATAATATATATATAATATATATATATATATATATATGTGTGTGTGTGTTTTCATTTGTAAATACTTAGTTTTATAAAGTCACCTGGAAAATGTGGTGGACAGTTTGTGTTATATGGCTAAATTAACACTGCGTTAATTAAAATGAAAAGCTGTGCTGTGGATAAATGTGTAATCAATGGTACTCTATCAGGGGGCTTGTTACCTTATTTCGAATTCTAAACACACACATAATCTGGAATCACAAAACGAATCATGGTTAATCATTTAAATTGTCATAATTACAACAGAAATACCAGAGGAAATACAATTGCTCATGTCATATACTGCTCTGAGACACGGATTGAGAATCCAAATGAAGTATTTATTTAAAGGGTAATCCACAATCGTAATCTAAATCCAGGCAAAGGTCATACACAAACAAACAATCCAAACATAACTGTGTTCAAGGCTGAGACAAACAGAGAATCAAAAGAACCAAGACACTGGAGAAACAGGATACAATTGCTCAGAAATGCAGTTAGATACATACAAGATTTAACAATGAGTTAAAAGCGTTAAATAAGCAGATTTAAACAAACTAATGAGACACAGCTGTAAGCAATCAGGCATGATGAGCCCGGGCAATGGATTATGGGAAAAGTAGTCCTTGAGGGAGTGACAATCTGGGTTGGAGTGCTCTCTAGTGGCTATCAAAGGCACTCCAGCTGGTGATCGTGACACACGACAACTAAAAACTGAAAACTTTTAATGCATTTTGGCCGTTTATTTGCACGACAACGGTGTTTTGGGGGCCTGAAAAAGCAAACTTTTGAAAACGGGTTCCAAAGTGCAAGTTTTTGAAAACGTCTCTGTGTAAACTACAAAAACGCAAATCTGTGAAAACGGTAACGCCATGCACATGCATATTACGTGTTTATGTGCAAGTGCTCTGTAAAAGAATGCATATGTGCGCAGGCGTGTAGTCTTTCTTTACAAAGTGACATCACTAACTACTGGCCTGGCATGCAGAATACAGTGTATGAATACAGTCATTTTCGAGGATCTGTGTCAATGGGGATTATTTTGATAACTTTGTCATCTGTACAAAGAAAAAACTTTTCCCTTTTTTGTTCATTATTGTTGTGTAAACATACCCTAAAATTCCAATAGTGAATTAAACCTAATTCCATTTCATTAATTAAAAGGGATCCAATTTATAAATTCCAAATTTTGTTCCTCTACACACTGCTGCTCACTTATAGGTGCATCTCAATAAATTAGAATGTCGTGGAAAAGTTCATTTATTTCAGTAATTCGACTCAAATTGTGGAACTCGTGTATTAAATAAATTCAGTGCACAAAGACTGAAGTACTTTAAGTCTTTGGTTCTTTTAATTGTGATGATTTTGGCTCACATTTAACAAAAACCCACCAATTCACTATTTCAATAAATTAGAATGTTTCATAAGATCAATAAAAAAGGATATTTTAAACAGAAATGTCAGGCTTCTGAAAAGTATGTTCATTTCTATGCACTCAATACTTGGTTGGGCCTCCTTTTGCATGAATTACTGCATCAATGCGGCGTGGCATGGAGGCAATCAGCCTGTGGCACTGCTCAGGTGTAATGAAAGCCCAGGTTGCTTTGATAGCGGCCTTCAGGTCATCTGCATTGTTGGGTCTGGTGTCTCTCATTTTCCTCTTGACAATACCCCATAGATTCTCTATGGGGTTCAGGTCAGGCGAGTTTGCTGGCCAATCAAGCACAGTAACACCATGGTCATTGAACAAGCTTTTGGTACCTTTGGCAGTGTGGGCAGGTGCCAAATCCTGCTGGAAAATGAAATCAGCATCTCCATAAAGCTTGTCAGCAGAAGGAAGCATGAAGTGCTCTAAAATTTCCTGTTAGATGGCTGCGCTGACTGTGGACTTCAGAAAACACAGTGGACCAACACCAGCAGATGACATGGCAGCCCAAATCATCACTGACTGTGGAAACTTCACACTGGACTTCAAGCAACATGGTTTCTGTGCCTCTCCACTCTTCCTCCAGACTCTGGGACCTTGATTTCCAAATGAAATGCAAAATTTACTTTAATCTGAAAAGAGGACTTTAGACCACTGAGCAACAGTCCAGTTCTTTTTCTCCTTAGCCCAGTCTTTGGTTCAGAAGTGGCTTGGTACATGGAATGTGACAGTTGTAGCCCGTTTTCTAAAGACGTCTGTGTGTGGTGGCTCTTGATGCACTGACTCCAGCTTCAGTCCACTCCTTTTGAAGTTCTCCTAAGTTCTTAAATCGGCTTTGCCTGACAATCTTCTCAAGCCTGCGGTCATTCCTTTCACTTGTACACCTTTTCCTACCACACTTTTTCCTTCCAGTCAACTTTCTATGAATATGCATTGGCACAGCACTCTGTGAACAGCCAGCTCTTTCAGCAATGACCCTCTGTGGCTTACCCTCATTGTAGAGGGTCTTGATGATCATCTTCTGAACAACTGTCAAGTCAGCAGACTTCCCCATGACTGCTGTTGGGATTACTGACCTAAACCCAGTATTTATACCCTGAGGATGGTAATTTAACAGAACTAGAAATTAAATATTCTAATAATTTGAGATACTGATTTTTTGATTTTGATGAGCAGCAAGCTGTAATCATCAAAATGAAAACAAAAAAGTCTGGAAATATTCTACTTTATGTCTAATAGATCCAGAATATATTTAAGTTTTACTTTTTGAATTAAATTACAGAAAAAAAAAAAAAAAAAAAACTTTTTCATGATCTTCTAATTTATTGAGATGCACCTGTATAATAAACACTCATTAGAAAAGAGGGCTGATGCATGGTGAGTGGACTAGTCTGCATTTCTCTTCCCACTAGAGAATGCATTTTCACTTGATAAATGCTAATTATTTTTAGACCTGTGAAAGATTATACATCTTTGTTTTCTTTATCAGTGTTTGTGATACCTCACTCTCTTTTGGTTTGTTCCAAGCAGGAATCAAGCTCACAGCCAAGCAAATGGGTGGCAGGCACTGTGAAGTAGTAAGGCAGAGGGACAAATGAGGCTTCATGCATAACATTAAGAGGTGGACATCCAGGCCCTTGAATAGTGTTTCTGTCACATGAACAATGCCTGCTTTGCGGCATGCCTCATTATTTCCTAGCGTGCTTATGTGTTTGCATTAACAGTCATAGGTATGCTATTCCACTCATGGAGGCAGAAGATTACTCCACCGTGCCATTTATCAGTGACAAGGAGGGTGAATTTGTGACCATGTACTCAAGCTTTTATGTATACAGTAGATATAAGCTTTTACACACGCGCACACACACACACACACACACACACAAGGGGGGTCCAACGCAGTAGCAAGGTGTATCTAATAAAGTTGCGGGTGAGTGTATGTATATGTATTTATAAAATGGTTAGTTCCAGTCCTTGATTCTGATTGGTCAATAGCTGTTTTATTCACAATAAAGCATGACCGCTTCACCCAGCGGTTCTGTGTCTCACTGCGCAACACCCTTAACAACCACCCTTTCCAACTTAAACATAAGAAAAACGTAAGAACTATTTTTTCCAGCGGAAGGAAGGCATTTAGTGATTTTACTTCATGAAAGTAGCATTGATACATATGTTTGGCTTTAATATTTGTGGTAACTGTTTTATAAAAGCAATAAGGTGCTTGAGGCTAGTGCTCCACTTCACGTCATGCCTAACAACGACTTTCAGGCTTGAGGTATTCACCATACAGCACAGCCTTATTGCTTATGTATGACTTCAGGTCGATGTCCATAATATATCCATTATAAAAATCCATTTGAATGTCCGCTGAGGAAAGCAATCTTTTTATTTATTTATTTATTTTTTACAGTTAAGGGATTTTTTTATAACCGCGCTAAAACAACGTCCTTTGTTTACAAAAGTCTGTTTAAATTTAAGTCTCTTGTGACTGACTCATTCACTTGTAAATTTTGCCGCCATCTAATTAATGTAACTTTCACTCAATCCATATTACGCACTAATGGACCCTTTCTCAATACCAAATACAACATATTATTTAAATAAAATAATATTTATTGAACAACAATATTTAAATGAACAATAATAGCCGTTATAAATGACAATAGGAAATAAACACAATTGTACAGTTCAGTCAAAGCTGTGCTGTACAGGATGTAAGTTAAATATAGCCTTAATATTAAATTATTACATTTAACATAGTCCAATTCGATTTGCTCAGGAACAAGTAATATAATTAATAAGACCAAAGACTGCCTGTTTTATATACCCAAAATGAATTATATCTCATGCAACCACTATAAGAGACAGTGGCAAATCCCTGAAGCACTGGCCAAGATGAAGCTGTTCTCGGCGTGTACATGAGCACTGAACGGCTGCTGATGACCTTGAGCTCGCATCTCCGAAAACGTCTAAACAAATTGCAAAATAGGCACCATGATTAAATATGAATCACATATTTCAGGTCTAAACAACTACATTCACACCTAAAAAAAACCTCTAGTTTTGTGTAGTATTTGTAAAAAATACAGTGAATTTGTTCGGCCACCGTGACAGTCGCTTCAAGTGGAGTGATACAAATGGTGAAAAGGTAGGAGTGCTGTTATCACTAGAATATCACAGGGTTCTTAGCCAATCAGATTCAAAAAACCAGAAAGAACTATTGTATGTCTCTCTCTGTGTGTGTGTGTGTGTGTGTGTATATATATATATATATATATATATATATATATATTTTCACATATCTATTTTCTAGGTGTCTAATGACATTTTGAAATGTCTTTATTTTTTCAATAAAATCTTAGAAACTTTTGTAAAAATTTGAGCTTTTGTAACAGATTTTTCACACAAAAAATATATTGTTGTTTGATTAGTGACTCAGTGTTCAGAATAGTAAAAAAGTTCTTCTAAACTGAAAAAATATTTTGAATATATTTGAAGAAACAGTTTTCACAAATGATCAGCAAGTAACACATTGAATTAAATGTGAAAAGACTGAATTTTTTTGTACTATTTAATTCACAATGTCGAAAGAGCATTTTTATAGTGTACAATGTGTGTTTTACAGGTTTAAATTTGCTTTTAAATAGCAGATTTTCAATGTGCAAAATCCTTTGAACCCCACTGTTTTTTTTTTCCGACTCAATTTTTCCTTATTACAAATGAGGCGGGAAAAGTCCTCTTCACCCTTCATGGAAATGCACTCATAGATTTCACAAGATATTAATCCCCAGTGTTTAACTCACACGCTTGAAAAAGTGGCACACCTGAGATACAATGGCTCGCCTTATTCCGGAGTGCCCAAAGGCAATGACAGCAGCGGCAACATCTGGGAGTGCTTTTCAGATGTGTTTTCAGATGTGTTGAGTGTTTACTCAAAACAATCTTGTTACTGATGTAGGCAGACAGGCTTCTGGAGAGACACTTTAGCAACAAAGCAGACATGCAGGGTTGCCTGACATAGATAAACACCCATTTATCTGGGTGCTTTCCTTTTGGGTGGGGATTCGGGGGTTGGATTACAACTGATAAAAATTAGAGAGATCAGTCAAACTGGATTCTTTGGGGCTTTCGCACATATTAGCCATGTTTCTGGCCTTACACTAATCTATCCTTGTTCCTTTTCATCTCGGCCTTCCTCTGACTCTCCCCTTGAAATGGATTTTCATGCTCTAATTAGGTGTATCAGCGTAATCTCTGTAGCCTCCTCCATCGTCATCTTCGTGTCATTTAGAGATGCTCACTTCATTGTATCTCTGACAGCCCTGGTTCAAACTATGTGTACAACATGGCTCCATATTGACTGTATCAAATCCAATCCCATGGTGCTTTGTTGAAGTGATCCAATGTGCGTGTAAAAGTGACTTGAATGGCTGCATCTCCTTTGAAACAGAAGCTAAATATGTTCACACCCTCAGTTGTGGCCTGCACTGCTCTGATTGGTCACAGTGCATCTGTTTAAAGGGTGCAGAAACAGAGAGAGTGGTTAAAAATGAGGATTTGTTTGGATCTGCGCAAGCATGATGATGGGCCCAACCGTGTGAATAAGAGCAAGACAGGACCCCAAGCCTTTCAGCACGAGCGTTGAAGCATGTGCACAAGCACACGCCCCGCAGGAGATAAAACCTTAGACGCACAAAGCCGCCCATCTTAAAATCCGCCCTCTCCCTCTGTGCGTCTTGTGATCAATAGAGGAGAGAGATGTGTGCGGTTCGGGGGGCGGGTCACCGAGTTGGTGCCCCAGTGTTGGTGACATCTGCTACCCTTCAGTAAGAGCCTGATTGATTGAAGACACGGTCAGTCTACCAAAGAAGGGAGTATTTGTTTGAAGCTCAAGAAAAAGCATTGAGATAACCGAAAAGAGCAGTGACAGTTTTGTTCTCCTTCTTTTAAACTATGGGAGGAGATTGATGCAATTTTCTGGCTTTTGAGAGCCAGTAGAGTTGGGTCGGGGGTTTATTGTGTTCTGTCTGTCACTCCATTCTCTCCTCAGACACTGACGAGAGTCGTGTGAATGCCCCCCTTCCCCATCCACTGAGGGAAATGGAGGAGAAGCGAATCATCATTTAATTATGAAGTTTAATAAACTTGATCTGAAGGGAATACTTATTTTGCTTTCCTTTGGGCAGTTCATCTTTCCGCTTGACACAAATAAACACATCTTTAAAATATTTTCACACTTATTACTTTATGTCACCTTTGGTGTTTGGTGCTATTGTAGTGGAATGCTAGTGAAAAAAACTGTTTTTAGCCTCGGTCTCATTCAGATGTTGTTTAACCTGCAACATAACATTGTGGTGCTTATTCAGTTTTTTTTTTTTTTTTTTTTTTTTAAATGTGTTGTTGTGCGACTACAGACCGTAATAATAACCATATGGGGTGACGGGCCGTATGTGAGAACATATCTGTACCAAGGTTAATAGTTTTTGCCAATGTGAACCATATAATTTTCAGAAAACAGCAAATTATCATGATCCAGGTAGCGTAGTGAGCGCCAAAGCCGAGCACAATAGAGCATACGTGTGGTCGAAATGTGTTCTTCTAGGAATACATAAGTGCTGTCTCCCTATTATCAGTCAAGAATGTGGGGTAATTTATGCTGCCTGTGTGCAGGACTTGAAGAAAAGAGATAATTGATTGACATGGCAGACATCGTTACACCCATTACCTGTTCTGAAATACTGGGCTGCCTCTCAATGGAGTCTCATTGTCCCGGTCCAAGCTCCCTCCATGGACTAATACGAGCCTCACATCAGGAAGCCCAAAGTAGCCCAGCAAGAGGACTGCGGTAACCACACTGATACAAAAGAAGCATTATTTTCACTCTGTTGCTTAACGTCGGTGACACAGGGTTTCCATGGTGCCGTATGCTTCTGGTGTGGTGCTCTGGTGGGGGGCACAAGCCAAACATAAGTAGACTTAAACACAGATGGAGTGAAGCTGGGACGAAAACACTTGACGCTGTGGTATGAGACACTGTGTTAAAATGGTTTAAATTAAATTATGCTATTTTTAATAGTTTCATATATATTACAATAGTGATGCATTCCATCCTATATTTGTCAACATATATTATACATCAAGGAAAAAGCTTTAGTTGTTGATATATCAATTATTTTTAATGCCAGGCTTTACATGCTTTAAAGGGTTAGTTCACCCAAAAATGAAAATTGTGTCATTAATTACTCACCCTTGTGTCATTCCACATCCGTAAGACCTTCGTTCATCTTCTGAACACAAATTAAGATCTTTTTGATGAAGTCTGAGAGGTTTCTGCCTCTCCATATGATCCAACACAACTACTACTTTCAAGGTCCAGAAAGGTATAATAACATCATTAAAGTACTCCATATGACTCCAGTGGCTTAAACTAAATTTTATAAAGCGACGTGAATGCTTTGTTTGCACAAAAAAAAAAAAAAACATAATTTACCACTTTATTTACAAAAATATTGATATGCAATCCGCGAGTGTTCACAAAAGCATCACAATGCATGCGTTTTATGTTCAGACGAGAGCTGGCATTGTTGCGTGAACACGGTTTGGATAATATTATTTTGTAAAAAAAGTGGTAAATTGTTTTTTCTTTTCCCAAAAATAAAGCACTCACGCTGCTTCATAAAATTGAGTTTAAGCCACTGGAGTCACATGGAGTAATTTAATTATGTCTTTTTCCTATCTTTATGGACCTTGGTAGTTGCATTGGATCTTTATGAAGAGACAAAAACCTCTCAGACTTCATCAAAAAGATCTTAATTTGTGTTCCAGAGATGAACGAAGGTCTTACGAATGTGGAACGACAGGAGGGTGAGTAATAAATGACAGAATTTTCATTTTTGGGTGAAGTAACCCTTTAAAGCATGTAAAATAATTGATACGAGCAAAGGATCCAAGCTAAAGGTTTATTCACATCTTGAGTGAATATTCGGTGTAAACAAGACTCTAAATCGATTTCAATTGATTCATTTACACTAGGGATGAAATTTGACAGAGCAGATTATCTGTATCAGTTTCAGCAGCACAACATTTTTCAACATTGATAATAAGAAATATTTCTTGTGCAGCAAATCAGAATATTAGAAAGATTTCTGAAGGATCATGTGACGCTAGAGTAATGATGCTGAAAATTCAGCTTTGCCATCACAAGAATAAATAAAATGATATAAAATATATTAAAATTGAAAACAGCTTTTCTAAATTGCAATAATATTCACAATATAACTTATTTACAGTATTGTAAACTTTAAAAGGTAGTGTACATTTATGTGTACATGTAGCAGATACTTTTATCCAAATGAAGAACATTGAGAAACATCACAATACATTTATGATAAAACAGCCAATAATTCACTCAGTACCACAAGTGGCAAGTTTCAAGTGCAAGCTAAAGTAGTACAGAAGCTGGAGCTTCATTAAAATAAAGTAGAGTAGAAAAAGAATAAAAAGAGATTTTAATAGAGTTAATTTATATGAAGTATCTTTGATTATGGTTGTGGCTTAAGTGCTGTTATGATGGTCTCATTCGACTGGGTGGATGTTGGAAACTTGTTCTACCACAGAGTGAAGGTTCTGGAAAGCTTTCACTCACTTACAGACTATAGAGGATGGGAGAGAACATTTGTAAGAGTTTGTTCAGGGAAGAGGCTGTTTCAGGGCCAATATTGAAGCACCAGTGCTGATGCTAAAAGCAAGACCAGATGACCATTGAGATGTGGGCAGTAAAATTAAATTTGGTCATTAAACAATACCCCCATATACCTGGCTGTCCTGAGTTGGCTTTAGTGTTGTAAAACCCAGCTGTACAGTGATGTTGTGCTCGACTTTGGCATGGCTGGAATGGTGCTTTTGGGTTGTCATGTCCGGATTCTCCAGAACTAGTATTCCAGATATTCCAGCTTTTGATATTATTGGTCGACAAGCACAAGGAACATGTACAAGCCATAAAGTGATATGCCAAGTTTGTGAAGTCCCATCACAAAAGAGTAACCAACAGGACCACCAACCGCACAACATCAACACTGAATAACATTTAGATAACAAAACAGATCATTGTGCACTTTTTTCTTCTTCTTCTTTTTTTTTTTTTTGCATTTTCATTCCCTTTGTTATTATTTTATTATTTTAAATGGTGTGTAAATGATTAGGCTATGTCTGTAATTTAATGTTAACAATGCTTTGGCAATGTAAAGACTTTTTTACCATGCCAATAAAGCCACTTGAATCTAAATCTGATATGAAAAACAATTACAAAATGGAAACATTTATACTACACTGTTCTTACCTAGCACCATTCTTTTTAAAGAACAATTAGTACAATTAGTAATAACAGTAAATTCTCATGATTGTCATTCATTTATACTTAAAGTCCCCGTGAACCGGAAGTTGCGAACTACTTTTCTCCAGTGTTGTGACGCATTTCCAAGTGAAACAGAATATTGAATAGAGGGCAGGGTTTTACTTTAGCGCTCCTCCTCTCCATCTCTCGCTCATAGCAGACTAATGGTTGGAGGGGAGTGGTTTACGTGTTTTCAACCCAAGCCGTCAAACTGACGTCATCAGGGAAGGAATACCATTCCAGACCGGAAATAACTTTTCAGATTTTGATTAAAGATTACCACGACAAACAATTTTTTTCTGTGTATTAACTTGCACGGATTAATTGTTCACCACAAGACTAGTAATATAACAAGCTTGTTGTTTATGTAAAAAAAAAAGATAAATCCCTTTTAGCGAAGTATTCAGGTGATAAAGCAAAAAGATGCGCTAGCTGAGGGAAGTTTAAAAATGCAAGGGCCGTTCACGTCTAAAAACGCGTAGAAAGCGTGGCCGTACGGAGCCCCACACATGACATACAAGAAAAAAAAATGTAATTGTGTGCACGATTTACTATTTCGTTCCCTTGATTTATAAATCATGCACATAATTTCTAAATCGAGGGAATGACATAGTAAATCGTGCGCACGTTTTAGTAAATCTTGTGCACGATTTAGCCTACTATTTTTTTCCTGCACGTCATGTCCTCCTTTCCAAATCGCTCGCGCTCCCGTGGCGTGTGTCATTGCTATGCAACCATGAACTGCGCGCTCTAGGAAGTTTCAGCAAAGGATAAATTGATTTCTAGCCCTTGCATTCAATATTATCTGCCTGCAATACCGGAGGCTGCACTTTTAGGACCGCAGCAGTTTTAGGACCGCATTTCTAGGACCCTTTTTTTTTTTTACAGCGCCATCTAGTTTTAAATATTTAAACAGGGTTACCAATGGGTAGGTTTAAGGATTGGGGTTGGTTAGGACAATATATCAATTAAATTGAATCAATAGCATTACCGACGGGTAGGTTTAGGGCTAGGGGTTGGTTAGGACAATATATAAATTAAACTTAATCAATTAAACAACTAAATCATTGCTAGGGTCCTAGAACTGCAGTCCTAGAATTGAAAATGCAGCCTCCGGTATTGCAGGCAGATGCTACATTAGCTTTACTACTAACTGTATTTATGGAGATGAGATATAAAAACCACCCTATACAGCTATGATCAGCTGTTCGGCTGAGCTTTCGATGTTTTGTTACAGAAAGGCCGAAGCTGATTGTTTGGTTCGTCACATGACCTGCGGTGCGCTTGCGGCATTTTGAAAAGTTGAGAATTTTTCATCTCGATGCGCCTGGAAAACGCACCGGTTGCGCATTGCTTCCATTATGGGCGCGCCTGCCACGTGGCTACATTTAAAAGAACGAATATGTCAACGGCCCCATTGAGGATTTATCATTTCGACTCCTGCAAGTCCACCATACACGTCTTACATGCTGAAACCTTGGTTGTCCTTTTGCATTTGTGCGTGTGTGCTGATCTGTCAGTGTGTGTGTGTTTGTATGCACACAAGTGTTTGAGTGTGTTTTAGGCCTGATGCACCAAACCAACGCTCGACAGCCGACGGCCAAGTAGCATGTCCATTTTGTGCCTGCGGAAGATGAAATGCCTTTTCGTACCGGCAAGTGGCAGTAGCTGAACAGCCAATCAGAATGATCAGATGGCCCGACGCTGATTCAACATGTTGAATCGGCCAAAAAAAATTAGGCGAGGACCAACCGACGGTGCTTAAACACACTGAGAAAATTGCCAGACGGCTGACTGTCGGCTTGGTGTGTTCCTTCCTTAAAATGCAATTACAAAGAAATGACTTGGTTTTGTTTAATTAGGAAACATGAAATGTGGAGTTATCTGCTTTTGCTAAGAAACAAACTTTTAATATATAAAAAAACATACTTTCAATGAACATTAATTTTGAAAGTTACCTGTATTTTTGGAGTTATTATTACTTAATCAAAACAACCCAACTTCAGTTTGATTGATATTACTTGGAATGCACAATAATAATAAAAAAAAAACAACAAAAAAAAAAACGTGAGAATGAATAAAAACGTTATCTGTTTTTGCAAATGAACTCTTCGTTTCTCTTATGCTAAAAAATGTATTATTCTAAAAAATAAGTTTTTGTGGATGCTTTATTTGGATCCTTTATAGGTTGCTCAAGAGATAGAAAGGCGAGTGCATGCCTTTGGAGTATGAATCGTGTTCTCCAGAACACCACTTCACTTTTGAGGCAACCCTTAAAAAAATTTTCTTAGCTTCTATGTAACCTCACAGTGCTCGGTGCACTTTCTGCCTCTACTTGTTAAATTGTGCACTTAAAGCAAATGCAATATCACAAGGCCGACACTCACTTGGATCGCAAACTCACCCACACATTGACAGTGTCCTTTAGTATCAAGAGCAAACTGTGGTTCTATCTGTGAATGCCACACATTGGCACAACTGTACAGCAGAAAAAATGAAACTTTGTCTAAAGATTCTGCCTCCCTTGGTTTTAAACTAGCTCAGCTGCACCCTCACTTATGAACTAGAGATCTGGTCTACCATACACTACTTCAAACAAATGCTCTTCTCCTGCCTCAGCGCTTCTCAACTGTGGGATTAATGCAAGAACATTGGACTCAGAGTAGCTCAGTAAAGCTCAGGGCTCTAGCTGTCGCCAATGTTGGTTAATCCAGGGCAATGTGACACTGTAGAGTGTCCCACTGTAATTGAGGAGTTGTTGCATTTGTGTAGTTTTGACTGGCTCAGCACTGCTTTTGAAAGCATAGGTCTGTTGACGGTGACATAAGCCAGCAACAGTTAATTAACTTTTTCATAAAGTAATGCTCACAGCTGGATTAGAGGACTCTCTTCAATATAAAGTTTCTCTTGTTTGTTTTAGGTCACAGAGGGATTGAGCCAAAGGAGCCTTGCAGCTATGTGATTTAAATCATACTGGAGCGGATGATAGACACAAGCACACTTTATCATTGGAAGCTTATTTGGACACATCGTAATTCCATTAAAAACCTTGACTCTTTTGTTTCTCAATGTCAGAAAAAACAGGCATGCTGTTATTACAAATGAAAGAAAATCGAAATTTCAATTATTATAACAAGTACAGTAAATCTTTCTTTTCAAAGAGAGGGTGGAAAGGACGAGACACAGCAGTCTTCAGCATTTTTGTAAGATTTAATTCAACCATGCTAATAAGCCATATCCATACTTACTGTAACATTGAATGCCAAGTAATAATCTCTGTAATATAAAATACATCAAAATCAAAAATCATGCTTGAAGCTTGTACATTCATGAGGAGTCAAAGCATGCATGCAAATACACCCTGGCTAGGGGTAAGTTCAGAGAAGCACTGACCACAAAAGATTTGCATACATTTCTTATGATATACAATACAGCTCATGTCATGTTCGTTTTACAGAGTAGATATATATACAGTTAATTAACACCAAATTTACAAAGCTTAATCTGTAATTCATATGGATCCAGGCCATACTGTAGTTGTTCTTATGAAAATATTCTGTAATTCTTGTGCAGTATCTATATTTTACCTTAAAATAAATAAAGATCATGCAACAGCTGTTGTATCTTGCAGTATTCAAACTAAAGTATACAGGGTTTATATAATTAAGAACCACGCTTTCTAAAAAATGTTCTAAAAAGAAAGAAATTAATAATAACTTTCTGACAAAAACTGGTTAGTTTGTATATTTCTTATAATCTAGACCAAAAATCAAAAGTAGTTTCAAAATAGACCAAAGCAAAGATTTCCCCTCCCTGCTCAAAGTGTCTCTTGCCACAGCTCCAGTCCATGTTTTCCATTTTACGCTCCCTGTTTACTTTTAAGAGAAACCCCATTCCGAGCATCATGAGACCATAGAAAAACGCAAACAGTTTGCCTTTCAACAACCCACTCGCTCCTCCTTGCTAAAGGGAAAATTACACAGCTCCGCCTCTGTTGTGAGAGAGAAAATGCTGACACTCCGACTTTCAAAAAACCAACTCCTGACTCCAGGTAAATCCACTTCCTCGCAGCACTGCACACATTAGCTGTGTCCCAATTCAGAGGCTGCATCCTTCGAAGGATGTGGGCCTTCAAAGGCCGTAAAGGTCAGACCGAACGTTGTTAAATGAGACGGTCTAGCATACTGAGAATTGTTTTTGTCCCCTAACAACTGTGGCAGATGCCATTGATGAGCGGCAGTAATGTTTGTACTGTACTTTGTCTGAAAACAAAACAGGGTTCACAGCCTGTCTAAATATGTTCACCTTGGTCAATTTATGTACTTTATAAAGAGTATGAACTAGAATCGCATCTTAGTAAAATATACGTCAACATTTGAACCACTTTAAAGTTTTTGTATCAATAGATATTTGAGTAAGTTGAAACCCAATACTTGCATTTAAAAGTGTGATCTGGCAATTTCTCTCTCAGGAAAAAAAACAAAAAACAAAAACAAGAAAGAACAAAGAATTCTGGGGTAGGCTAGGTTAGTGCTGGGTATTTTGGCATATTTTACTGTCAGGGGTACAGGGGATATATTATATAAACATTGTAAGGACAATTAAAAATGTATTGTAATCAAATCAGTTCATAAAGCTAACAATTTAGTTTAAAATGTAATCAAATAATTTAATAATTTAATTAAATTAATAATATTAATAAGTAGGCTACATTTTTACTGTGCAATTTCTGTCATTTCAATGAAGACCTTTGAGTTTGAGCTTTAATAAACAGTGTTTATTATTATCTCTATTAATTAAAGTATACTCAATTGTACAATAGCATACTTCTGTTATTTCAAGTTATACCAAACTTTTATTTTGACAGGGTCGTGAAGACCTTTGACTTCCTGTGTATATGATACAACAAATGCCGATAGTTTTATCAAATTAAACGGTGAAATGTTCATAAAGTGACCCTAAGAGCAGCTCTGCAGATGAAGATGTGTATAGTGAGTGAGACAGCAGACACTGAAATCATCGCTAGCGTCACACGTGATTCAGTATGTGTAGTAGTAGACGAAAATGCAGTGCTCATTCATACAGACTTCAAATTTCAATAGCAGTCTTTTTTAGCTTTAATATTCACAGACACAGACACGGAATCATATGGCTCTACATGGTATTTGCAGTATTAAAAAGAGATTGTTTTGTGAGTTATTTATTGTTGTGTTATAAAGTTGTTTCCATTAGTGTAAGAAGGGCATGCAGTTAATAGAAGTCCGCTCTCTATACGCTCTACATAGCGCTTCATGACCATTGAATTGTATTTATTACAAACCGCCATACCGGTGTGTAGCTGAAACAGCTGCTGTCTCAGTCTCTATCAGTCTCGAAATTGAAACCGGTATACCATATGAACCGGTATACCGCCCAGCACTAGGCTAGGCCACGAAGGATCTATCACTGCATCTGAAATCGAATGCTTACCTAGTATGCCAAAAACTGTGCCAAAAGAGTATATGTCCAAATACATAGCATTCGAAAAACAGTTGAAGAAAAGTGCCCGGATGACCTACTGCTTCCCCCGAGATTCTGAAATGTGCATTTGATGAACACTTTATTATCCCTTAAGGCCACGGGAGGAGATTTATGAATGGAAGTGAAGTGACGCAACTGACGCTGGTAGGTCATGTGACAGTAACAACATGGTGGATGTAGTACGTCTGAATTTCAATTATACTACCCACTACTATACTGTATAGAGTACTTTTTTTTTTTAACAATCGCAAAGTAAATTCAAATGTCGTACCTACTTGAAAAATGTAGTAGGCTTACCTCTGCGGTTTCGGACACTAGTGCATCTGTTGTATCCTTCATTGCCTAGGAAACAAAGGATGCATTTCAAGGCCACATTTAAAGGAGCTTTCGATTAAGGACAGCATTCATCGCTCTGCTGTAACTCAATCGACCTTCGAAGGATGCAGCCTCTGAATTGGGATACAGCTATTAAACGCTAACAAGACGGACAAGCAGACTGATGCAAGCAGCGAAAGATCCCAGCTGCATCTGAAACTGAAGGCAGTTGCTTGGCTGTCCAGTCACTCACTTCTCCAGCAGCGTTTTGTTTATGAAGGCACCACAGTTCTTAAATCCAGAAGACTTTTAGTCTGTGCTGTTTTCAGTTGAAGCGTGAACAAAACTTCACTTAACATTTGTAGCGCTCCTCCCATCCAATAACTCGCATTAAATTTGCTACTTTTTTTTATATAAAACAAAGTCTACGCTTCCAAATTCTGACAATTTTATTACAAAATACAGACTATAAATACCGTTTTGTCACTCTTTTTGATGTGGTATGACAGATAGCCATAGCCGCCTCAGTTCAAGCGAAGCCCACGTGAACCGATCATCTCTTCCTCTTTACTGCTAGTTTTAGCATGAAATAAAACTTAAATGAACATAAGAAGGTATGTTAAAAGATACTTAAGAAAATGCACCATACCTCCTCATTTAACGACTCAAGCAGTGTTTCAACCACGGAAAGACGTCAATAAAAAACTCGTGAACAATGTCACATTACGTTACGTTATTTACCATATCATATTTACCTTAGAAAAGCCATTCAATCACCATAACTCGTTATTTAGCTGAAAAATTAACATTTTCATAAATATATGCACTATATTACATAGTGATTATATTTTACTTAACCTGTTCTTCAATATTTAATGTATGTTTAAATAAGTTGGAGTAGAAACATATAGCCATTAAAAAGTTATTGTTATAACATTATTATAAATGCAATTTAATTGTTTGTAAATCAGTTGTAACTTGTAATGTAGCATACCCACAGACGGGTTCCCTATCATTAGTTGAGATATATGATTCTTAACTAGGTTGAAAATTAATAATTGTAAGTGCTTGAACCCACATTTCTGGGAACACAAAATCATACTGACTAGGATTTAATTCGGTCCCTCTCTGCACACTTTGGCCCCTCTATGCCCCCCCCACCCCAGAATTCTACAGTCGCCACGGCACCTTGGATACGCTGACTGACATCGGCACCTCCCCTCAGTGCAACGCTTCCCTGATGAGCGATGCTCCTGTAGCACACTAACAGAGACTTGTTCAGTTTGTCAGCCACTTTCACTAGAGACAATAAGTTGCGCGTTACCACTGTTTTCCAGAGTTTGTGGGTCTGTGACTCCCGAGGCATGCTTCACGGATGGCCGACAGTGTTGTGGTCCCTTTGTGAGTCTCTCCACAGTGCTCTCCCCTGGCTGAGGTTCGCTGCAGCTGTGGCTTCTCAATAGGGCTTATTGTAGACGCGCGGAGTGTGAGCGAGCAGCGCAGTGATTGAGCGGAACGGAGGGAAAGACGCCTGTAGTGCAGGGATGCTCCTGAATATGTTTCCTTCTCTCATTCGGGAAGAGCGCGTCTAGAGAGGCTGCGACGTGACGGAATCCTTCTGCGTATTCACAAGAACATTTACAATTTATACGCACGCGAAGGAACAAGAGGAAAAGGTGAGTCTGATTTTTGCAGTGTTTACTGAGGTGCAATACCGTGTAGACCGAGTGTATTTGCGGTGCCCGTGAACACACGGCTAAAAAAAAAAACATTATAGCTATCTAAAAGTTGAGAAAGGGCAGTACCATTGTGGCATTGTTTGTTGTTATTTTTATGTATTTATTTGTTTTTCAGAAAATGATAGTTTTATTTAACGGACTGCAATGAAAGTATTGCACATGCTAAGGGACAGAATAAGAATAAAAGAAAAACGAACAAAGCCCTTTTTTTTATTCAATACAATATTAAATATATTCACACACTATGCAGTTTCAAATATTGTAGAACAGTGTGGTCAGCATCAACATTTTAAGAGCCGCATCTCAAAGTTTCTCTCACTGCCTGTGATGTTTCAATATTCAGCGCTTTCCCCTCAGGAGCATCTGTGATGTTCAAAAGTTAAGGTCTGGCAGTCAGCATATTAATCGAGTCGCTACAAAGTACAATTTCTCAGTCCTAAGAGCAATAGTTGGTACCTTGCCAGAGAGTCGCATTTGTGATGCAAATACTGTCGTCTGTGGTGTGACTGTGAGAGATTTAGTTTTGATGGGAAAATAACCCAATGTTAGTTACGGAGGTTGTTGCTTTTAATTTTCTGTGTAGTATTATACCAAAACAAAAGCAGATATCACAGGTACAGAGGTGCAGATTTTCCCCACACCTCCTTATCGATATCAAATACCTCCCTGTCAGGACGCCACTGCAATGCCAGCAACAGCACTGAGACTCGTAGTGGAAAACTTCGCTTGTAATGTGAAGCGGGCGGCCGCTAGGTGGCGCGTTGAGTGAACTGTGAGGCCAACTTGATTTAGCTCGTGTCCAAAAATTAATTGTGGATTTGGGTATTGTTCAATATGAAGTAATTTTCAGTATTGTTTGCAGAATATGTTCAGTTGTTCTTGTGCTGTTACGTAATTGTTACTATTGCATATTTCCTGACTTAACATCTGGTTGTAGCCTATATTTGCACTATCGTGCCCAAGCATAAATAGGCATGTCGTCAGAGAGAAATGACCAAGAATGTTGCCCTGTAATCTGGGGGTCCCATTAAGATTTTATATGCCATAGCCCATGGCTGTCTTGTTGTTTTTTGGCCCCATGAAATATTATGAAAAAGGGAACCACTGTTGTAAAATGGTAGTTTTAGGGGCTTTGACTTGTTTATGATATGGGACTGATGTAGTTTTGCTAAGTCATGCTGTAGGCTACACTGAAAAAAAAAAAAAATAGCTAATAAATTTTACAATTAATAACAAAGAAAGTGTAGTCCAATATATATATATATATATATATATATATATATATATATATATATATATATATATATATATATATATATATATATATATATATATATCAATCAAACCAAATGTATTCAGACACCTTGAACATTTCAATCATTAATACAGTTTATTCACTATAGTTTAAAAAAATGTTAATAAAATATGACAAGATCTCAGAGTTAAACTGTGTCAGAAAAAAATAATCTTAATTATGTCAGATAACACTTAAGCAAAACATGGTCAGGTCAAAGTGTCTGAATAAAATCTGTATCAATTTTACTGGTAGTCCACTGTATGAAGAATTTTTTTGAGTATAATATGTCACAGTTTACTTTATTTTGCTATTCTCACTTACATAAATTAACTATAGTGTCCTGCACCCAAAATATATCAAAAATATAAAAAATGTCTGAATAATTTTTGGTTTATATATATATATATATATATATATATATATATATATATATATATATATATATATATATATATATATATATATATATATATGGAAAAGACCCAATCTACCCATAAAGTGTTTGTCCCAGGCCTTTTAAATTTAAGTGACAGCGTTTTGCATTAACAGGATGCACTGATTGCATTTTTGCACTGATTTTCCGAAAATATTATATGAACAGGCTTTTTTGGTGAAGCATGTAATGAAACAGTGCAAGAAAATAGTCTTTTAATATATTATAAATGTATTCTTTATTAGAATTTTTCATCTCACATTCTCATAAGCAGCCATATCCAGCCCAGATCCTTGCGTAATCTTGTCATAGTCACCCTCAAGAGTGTGCACAGCGAAGGGCAGCCATAATAAGAAGGCCATATGCTACCAGTCCGCAATGTGCTGTGTTTGATGTCCAGATGCCAGGAGTCTTGCTTTGCTCTGTGTTCGAGCATACTGTCCCTGGTGCGTGCCACAATCACTCTTGTACCGCAGGGGGGCTTTGACTAGATAGTGTGTTGAGATGGGTTTTTGGAGCTAAGTCTCTGGCTGTGGGCGCTCTCTCACAGGGCGGTCTGCGCTGAAGCCTAAGCTCTTCCCGTCAGATGGCATGGGGGGCTAATGAGACTTCATCATCCTGTCCCAGACCATTTGGGCGATCTGTGCTGAACACAAAGTCCGGGGCCTCAGCCAAGCCCGACAGCGAGCAGATTCGGGCGGGGAAAAAATGTTAGTGGGGGTCTGGAAGGAGAAGAGGTACAAATATAGTACACTCATGGCGTGGCATATAGTCGCTTTATAACGTACAGTAGTTCATTGTAGGTTTTTAATCATGATCCATTATTTGATCCATTTAAAATAATCAAAGAAAAATAAAATAAAACCAAAAAGGGTTCGTGATGAATCCTAATCCCAGATTTGAATATTTTACAGACAAGGCACATTTATTTATATAGTGCGTTATACAATACAGATTATTTCAAAAAAGCTTCACCTTAATAAACTACAAAATAACATTGTTAATGTTGTAAAATTCATCAATTATGAAACAATTTCAGCTGTAAAGCAGCTATACAGGAGATAATAGAGTGCAAGAGTTGGGTTCCAGAAATAAAAGTGCTATTCCTTTTCTTCATAGGGGAATGATAACGATAACTTATAAAACATTAACGACAGACCTGTTGTGAGCTCAGAGGTTGTTAATTGATGGTATATGCTTTTGTTGAAGTCTCCTGTTACTATTATTTGAACTTTTAGTTCATTCAGTTCAATAATGGTCAATGTTGCAAGTTCAGTTCAGATATAAGGTGTTCTGCAGAAGGAATTATACAGCTAAAATCAGTTTAATGTGGATTCAGTTCAGTTTAATAATGGTGTCGATGTTGCATTGGTATTACCAAGATTGTGACATTCTGCCCTCACATTAATTTCCATTCTATTTCTTTGCATACACTGTAAATGCGAATAAGTTGGCAGAACAGTTGGCAATCTGTTGCCTCAAAAATTTTAAGTTTAAGTAAGCCAAACTGGCAGATTTTTATTTTGTACTGATACATTTTAATTGAGTACACTATACATTCATACATTTAACTTAAAATGTCCATGGAACCTCAACATGAACATTTTTGTTAGTGTAAATTTAGCTAGCTATAACAAGCTAATTCAGAAAATTAAGTTTGTCTAAATTAAAAGAAATAAATTCACAATGAAACAGTTCAGTTTAAAATATATCAGTTCTGTGAAAGAGAAAGAAAGTGCTAAATACTCATAAAAGTTCATTTGACTGAACTAATTTGTTAAATTTAAGTTTGTCCTACTCAAACCTATTAATTATTTTGAGCGTTAGGGTTTACAGTGAATTATGTTGTAATTTTCTCTTTTTCATTATAGTTTCAGTCCTAGTCTGGGTCCTAAGCAATCTGGGCACATTTGAGAAATGTCCTGTCATACAAACTTGTCCTAAGATATTGCATCAGACGCACAGCGTTAAAAAAAATCCCAGGGTTTGTTTCCTGTGTCCTTGTTTGCTGTGTTTTAATGCAAGCTTGATAAATGATCCATATCACCTTCCAGCTCTCTATTAGCCTGCGCTACGCTACAAGCATTCCAGACTGAAAGCTCTTTTTATTTTGCAGTGGCATCATGTAGAACTTCAGTGAAACTACTGGAGGTTGGAGATAATTGGGACGTGTAGAGGATTATTTTGCCATAACTGTGTTTTCTTGATACCCATCGTCAGCCATTTTTGAAAACTTTTTGTTGAATCTACTCAGTCAAACGCATAGAGATCTAATCAGACGCTAAGCACTTGTAATTCCCCTATAAAGTGAAGCTTACGATAGAGATTACAGGCTTTAGATGAGACTTTTCCCCACTGAAGGGTCCTGGCACTGTGGTCTTCTGAAGCAACGCTCTGTTCTCCTCCAGCAGCGCTGGTGCTTTTGAGCTTGGAGGGAGTACAAGGAGGGAATGGATTCCCTGAGGTATTCTTTGTGATTTACTCTTCTGTTCACCTTCAGAGCTCGAGCTTCAATTATGCTATTATTTTGCACAGTTACAGTATCTGTCGAAGCTTTAATGTCACAGATGTGTTTAACACCCTTTATTTAAACCCTATATTACCATCAACACTTTTTAACGACGCTAATGCTTTAACACTTTGTGATAAAAATATAATATGAGTCTTATGCACATTATGCTGCGATAATTACGTGGTTTTGAATTGCCACGCACTCTAAACCCGATATGGAAGTTGTTCTATCTGTAAAGTGTAGGTCAGATCTCATCTTTTCTCGGACAATGAGGGATTTCCGTGGAGATTTTGACATCCTCTTCAACATCAAAATAAGCTGTTGGGGCGTGAATCCTGCTGCTGTTGGTTTGAACTGCTGGAAGGACAGATTTCTCTAGAGAACGTATATGTGCTCTACCCAAATCCCTTTTGAACCGTTTTTCCAGACTTGTAAGTGTTTGACTTTAAAAGGATGTTAGAAACACCTAAAAGGCTCGCTCGGACCGAGAAGCTCCAGGGACCCCTTAGGAGAAATTTGTGCCTGGAATTTTGTCACTTCAACTTAGAGCGCACACTTTTAAATTGTAGTTCTCCTTTGCAATTTGGAGCATGAGGGTTTTTATACAATATAAAAATTCAGTGTCACTTACATAACACACTTTTACTGTGCAGTGCAGCTTTGTAGTTCTTGGTAGCAGCTCTTAAGCTGGAGGTTGTAGGTTCAAACCCCAGATGGGGCCATTCATGAGCCACTGCCATTGTGCTCTTGAGCAAAGCGCTTAACCAACCCCAGGGTGAGTTTCACACAGTATAAAAGTTCTATAAGTCACAGTGGATTAGAAAGTGACTGGTAAACGAAGAATAATATAATAATGTAACATACTTGTGATATATGATGATGATAAACTGTGGGTCAATGGCATGATGCTCATTATTTTTTGTCAGGAACTATTAATTTATTTAAAAACGCATTAAAATGCAATTCATATGTAATTTCTGTTACACTACTATGAATTTTTCTAAATTAAAATTCATTTAGATATTTTTATAAGTCAAAAATGGTACAACTACATCTTATATATCATCATTAAAATAATTAAATTCTTGAAAAGAAAACATTAAACTTTAAACTTACTTGGCATACATAATCTTTTTTTTAGCATTTCTTAAAAAAATGAATAAAAGTGCTTCTCTGCTTATTAATATTTATTAGTAAGATAATTTGACCTTTTTATGACAAGGCAATGTTAATTAAGGTTGTAAAATGTCATGTGGTGTTAATAATTCATTTTTTTGTAAAAAAAAAAAAATATATATATATATATATATACTTATTTTAGGAAAATATTATTACATTTTGCTTGATTGACCACATGACATTATTATTATTATTAATTGAGCATTAAAATTAAAACGTTTAATTTATTAATTCAGTATTAAATTAAAACTTTTTTCTTGAAATTGGTTTAAAAAGCCATATAAAATGGTTTCAAAACCATATGAAACCATTCTGAATATAGAGTACATGTGTTTTAAACTTATTTGACATTGACCCATTTGCTGTCTTGCATAAGACAAGTATGCTAATGGAGCAACTGACTCCTTTGTTGGGACCTGAGATGGTACATATTTGCTTGATTTCTCCAAACCTTTGCATTGGAGCTCTATCCCTCTCCCTCTGTCTGTTTCCCCCACCTTCCCCGGTTCCCTTCAGCCCTAAAGATTAATGTGCTCCACTTTCAGCAGTGCTGTCAAATACTCATCCAGAGGAAAGAGCTGAATGTCCATTTTGCTCACCTGTAGTGGTCTGCCTGCACCTGCATCACAGATGGCAAGCTCTGAAATGCCAAAAGTCATGTCTTAATCTGGGGTTCAAATGTGAAGTGGTATTGTAAAAATGATGGTAAATCAAGTCTGTATTTGTGCTGACAGTCTCTCAATTTCTTTGAATCTTTTCTCTCACTCTGATTTTCTTCAACCTCTTCCCCTGATGTCTGTTCTCACCGCAGGTTTGAGAGCTTCAACTACAATCATCGTTCATTCCTGTGGTCTCTCCCATCAATCACCGGTCAGACGGTCTGCTCTATCCCCCTACCTGTGCCAGTGCTGAGGGTGGTGCACAGTTTCCCAGGAGCAACATCTTAGCCTTAAGATCTCTGGTGCCCGTTCAATACGGAGGAGTGTACTTTTTTGTTTCCTTTTTTTACGTTCATCCTTTCATCCAAATGATGCAGATAGGCTCTGCAGTGTGGACTGGACTGACTTTAATGACTATGCTGCTGTTGGCCCAATGGGACGTAGGCTGCTGGGGGATGACTCTGAACTCTGTCCCGCTCCGCCCGGCTTCCCTGAAGCCCATCAGAGCTAGTCTGGGTGCATCCCTTCAAAGACACAAGCGCAACTGGGTGTGGAACCAATTCTTTGTCCTGGAGGAATACACAGGAGATGACCCTCTCTATGTTGGCAAGGTAAAGCAAAATATATAATCTGGCTCTGATATTATTATGTACCGATTCAAGGGCACTGAGGTCATTCTTTATGACAACTAGGGCTGAGCTCTATTGTTTAATTATTATTTTCATCCTTTGTTGTATTCATTAAGTAAAATGCATACAATTAACAAATATCATCAGAAAAGCCAAAACATTTTAAAAATACTGAGAAGGCTAAAAGGAATACCTGGTATTATTCAAAAGTTTAGGGTCATAAGATTGTTTTTGAAAGAAGTCTTGATGTTAAAAACAGTTGAATAGAAATTGAATATAAATAAAAAACAGCATTTATTTGAAATAGAAATCTTTTGTAACATTATAAATGTCTTCACTGTCACTTTTGATCAATTGAATGCATGCTTGCTTAATAAAAGTATCAACATTAAAAAAAAAAAAAAAAAAAACATTTTACGGACCCCAAACTTTTGAACAGTAGTGTACATCCCATTGCATCTTCTTTGACTACTTTTGGTGAGATACAGTGTGGTCATTTTTCATTCAGTGTGTGGTAGTGACGTGACTACATTTACATGTGCACCAATAATGCGATTATTTCTAATAATCAGAGTTAGGTCTTAATCGCAGTAAGATTTTTACATGACACAAGCAGAACTCTTCACACCAGTTTACATGCAATTTTCTTTACTCTGATTATTCACTAATAAGTATGGTTATACCACATTCAGGTAGGCATATAGTATGCATGTTAGCGGCTATTGTTTTAATCTACTCAAATTAAAAATTAATTTTTATGGACATACTGGATATTAGTCAGTGCCACGATGAACATGGCAATGCCGGTGTTGTGCCGAATTTCGACTCCCCGTTAAATTATTACCCCCCTCGTTGAAGTCGCTACCTAATTGCCTAATCCTAACCCCACCCCTAATCCTAACCCCTCCCTCACACCTAATCCTGAACCTACCAATACTAGGGGGTAATAATTTGGTGGGGGTCAGAATTCGGTGCAACACCGGGTTTGCCTACGCTGCTGTCGCATTCTTTATGCCACCTCGATGAAGATACTGAGCAGCAAGTTGTGTTGACGAAGTTTAGCGATTTGGAGAAGAGAAAATTTCAGAATAATTTCATGGAGTTTATTCATGAAGTTGTGTGAACAACACATGGCATCTGTGTACGTCCGAGCACATGCACACTTTGTTAGACCGGTAATAATGCAATTAAGGTGTTTACATGCCTGTTTATTGCGAATAAAATTGGCGTACACCACCTAGTTTATTGCGATTATGGTTACTACGATTATGAGCTTAATCGCATTTGTTTGAACGAAGTATTGCGTTTACATGAGGTAAAGTTTAATCACAATATTGCCAAAATCCCATTATAATCACATTATGAAGGTGCATGTAGTTGGCACAATTTTTTTTTTCACTCTTATTTAGCATTGTTCAGTTTCAAATAAATCATCTGAAATGGATGTTAATACCAGGTGTAAAAGGGATCTTAGATCTCATCAAGTGGCTCCCCGTTAACTGAGCTGACATGTTTATTTAGATAATGTGCCTGGGGTGCCCAGAAGCCAGTAGAGCTGTCCAGTCACAGACTTATTTCTCTGGAGTGTCTGGCAAAGTCTGTGCCTCAGCCGCACATGATCGCTATTTCTGCTAAACATGTGATGCTAATTAAACATGACTAGCTAGCTATTGTGCATTGACTTGGCATACACAGGCCTCTTAAGACAGACTCTTGCTTAAAATGAATTCAAGTAGAAGAGTTTTGTGAGAAAGTTTGATTTTTAAAGGAGTGCTACGAAACTCTAACAGAACTCAAATATTACTCTTCAGTTAAAAAAAGCATTTACTGAAACTGAAACAGTAGAAAAGCTGCAAAAGTGGCTTGTTGAATGCATCAAAACATCAGAGAGAGTGAGAAAAAATGCAATTAAAAACAGAAATATGATGTGATTGAAAATTAAAAGACTTTTATTGTCACGCTTGCTGAACTGATGTTTTGAAATAGCAGCATTATATCTGCCAATTAGAAAGCATTTCTTATTATTGCCTAGTGAAATGGATAACTTCACATACATGTCTCATGCTTCTATCATGATGAGGTTTAATAGTAAGTTGTGAAGATGTGTCAGTCAAGCTCCTTAATGAAGAACAGATGCTCTGCCTGCATATTTCCTATATGTGAACATTTAAACCAGTAATATAACATTATTCTCAGGCTCTTTTAAAAGCTTTGTTAATATTCATTTTCAAAGAAGACTCGGGTTGATTTATGCTGTCCCATCAAAGCCCAGGCTTGAGCTTTCAAAGCGTTTTTAGTCAGTTTCCCTCATATCAATGACAGTTGTTAGATGAACGTGTAGCTTATAAATATATCTGATGCATTGTTTGATCAAAACTCTTTGGCATGTGGATGGTCATGTTTTTAATGAATATCACATGTAGTGTTTGATCAAACCTCTTTGATACAATGTGGATTTCATAGTCATACTCTAATCTGCAGTAAATGAGCCACACAAAGAGAAAAAAAGCATCACAAAAGGAAGCGTATTTTCTTTTATGCATTGGCTCCAGTCTGCTAGCAATGTGATTGCTTTATGCGCACAGGCTTGTAAGTAGTTAGCTCCATGCTAAACGCAAAGACAGCCAAACACTTTCCCGTTTTAAAGATAATGAGTCACATACTCCAACGTGCCACCTGCTCTACTATCCTTGGCTTTTACAATACATTATCTCTCAGCCACTACATCACACACCTCTCTACCGTCACACACTCAAAACCCTGACAGCCAGGTTGAACCTTATTAGATTTTGGCTCATTTCCAATTCACTCTAGCCGGAGGGATCCGGGCAAAAGAGAAGTGACTGAACACAAATGTTTCCCCCGTACTGAATGATGATCAGCGGAGTAATGCACAGTATTCTATCTGGCCTATCTCTCTATCTCCCCATAGAAGAGAGAAGTCACATATGAAATCTAATGAAGCTCTCAGATGTTTCTCCTGGACCATGAAGAGATTATGCTTTGGTTTTCTGCTTCTCAAATTCTTCTCATTACTAAAAGGCCCTAATTTTATACCTCTATACTCTTGCTTTTTGGCCAGGATGCTGGGGTGTTATACCCCTACTATTTCTCAAAGGACATCCTGGGATTTTTAATGACCACAGAGAGTCAGGACCTCGGTTTAATGTCTCATCCGAAGGATGGTGCTTTTTGACAGTATAGTGTCCTCATCACTATACTGGGGCGTTATGACCCACACAGACCACGGGATGAGCACCTCTGCTGGCCTCACTAACACTTCTTCTTCTAGCAGCAACCTAGTTTTCCCAGAAGGTATCCCATCCATGTACTGACCAGTCTCTACCCTGCTTTGCTTCAGTGGGCAACCAGTCTTGGGCTACAGGGTGATAGCTGCTGGCTATATTTTCCTCCAGGTTTCTCTTTAAACTTTCTCCATCTTTCACGTCTCAAGTGCTGAATGTATTCTGTATGGTCATTGGCTGGCTTCTTGTTCTCATTTCTTGGCTTTTATGTAGACATCCATCCTTTGATCACTAGTGAGCATGAAAGATGGTCTTATTCATCAAGATAAGGGTGGCATAATATAGACATAAAAGACAGAGTCCTCAAAAACAACTAACCATTAGATCTTATAGACCATTTTCATATTTCCTTTATGTTCATGCCTTTATGTCCCTTTTTAAAAATAAGAATGATATGAGTATTGGTTGACTGAGATATCTTTTTTTATGACTAATACTGATATCTGCTGGGCAGGGAGGTTGATATGCTGATATATTTTATGTTAATATATTATTAGTTGTAATTTAAAAAAAAAAATTGCTGAATGAGCCCCTGCACTGCAAAAAAAAAATGCTGTACTTACTTGGTTTCTAGTCAAAATATCTAAAGTTCTTAAATCAAGAAGCATTTTCTTGACAAGTAAAAATTATTATAAAAATTATTGACTGAAAATCATTTTTACTTGTCAAGAAAATGCTTCTTGTTCTAAGAATTTTTTTAGATATTTGGACTGGAAACAAGACAAAACTTCTTAGTAAGAACAGCATTTTTTGCAGTGTGTTTTACATAATTTAATTTTACACTATATTTAAATCACAAAAATATTAAGCAGCACAACAACATTGTATTTCAACATTGATAATAATAAAAAATGTTTTATGATTGGATAGCTGTTGTATTCTTGAGGTTTTTGGTAGCTGATTTCAAGTTTGAGGCAAATAGAAGAGCAGGAGATGAAGTTTTGGCTTTTATTGATTTTCAATACACAGTTTCATATTGCAAAAATATATCCTGACAACTTTACATAAAAGGTAGAAATGCACACTGTTGCAAGGTAGGCATAAGTTCTGGCTTTTGACCTTTTGACCCTGATTAACAGAGAGCAGACACTAAACCCTGTCAGCAGTATTTTGGCTTGATGATTCTCATAACTTCTAACCTGATTTTTATGTTCATTCAGAAAGTTGACAGATATGTTGTTCTCATATAAAGAGACAAACACATTTCCCAGGCAGAGATTTGATGTTGAGACTCCAGGCAGATTGAAGAAGGACTTTGATGCTTCTAAAAGAGAAGAACGTTTTGTGAATTTTCACTTCACCTATCTCCATCATACATTATCTTTCCATTTATATCTTTGTTTTTGGCTTCAAACTCTCTTTGCAAGAAACATAAAAAAAACTTTAATTTCCGTCTCTAATCAACACTTGAAATAACATTTTCTTCTCTTGGATTTATGCTTTATCGATTGTCTCTCACTTGCGATTCATGCTGGAAAACAATTTTTCTGTTACTTTGAACAATGAGCAGAGAAGCGTACAGAGTGGCTTATTCGTAACCAAACAAGGAGCCTGACATACAGCAGTCCAATCTGCTCAGCCGTTATTATCTGTGAAATTATACCAGAATGAATTTAATGAAAATGTCTTTGCCATCTTGATATCGTACCATCAGCGACTGGGATTATTGCCCATGGTGACCTCTTTGCAGCCTGATGAATATGGATATGATAGGTCCAGCTTGAATAAAATGCTCAAACGAGAGGGATGTCAAAGAGAGCCCGATGAATAATGCATATCCGTGTCTCCGGGGTGAGTTCAGTAATATCAACAATTATTAGAAATGACCCCGGTGTCTTCACTGAAAGTACACATTCATTACAGTACTTCCAGGCGAGTTCACTTCAGAATAAGCATAAACAAGTGTCCGATGTTGTTAATAGTTCCATCGCAATAAGTTTCCTAGACTTTTATCCCACAACGTAATTAAAATTCTCGCCTCTGGTTTGGAATCACTCTGATTTGATGACTCTCGGCTGCTTGTTGCCCTCTCATTCTCATTTTTGAGCTTCATAAGATGTGCAGGGCCCGTCAGTTTGAATCCCTCAGCTGGGCGTTGAATGTCCGATCATATTTTGCCTATATTCGTTGAGTGCAGCAGAGAAAAAGGCTTTGAATCCAGCCCTAATTGGGGGAGATCCTTTGATGGTGCAGTCTGTGCAACGGGGGGACGCGTTCCCAGGCCGACTTCCGTTGTGACCCATTTGCATTTCCTTTTTCCTTGCCTGCCAAAACCAACTCGTAGCTCACCTTCTAAATGCACGCTTAATTAGAAACAGACCAGGAGTGCCACTGTAACCCTGCGGCGAGGATGAGAGATCCACACTTTTCTCCCCTTCTGGCCACCGGGAAGCCTTTCGTCAGCTAGGCCGAGCAGATTAAACGCGCCCTCCGTCGCGCCCGCCCTCCCACCACATCAATGATTTGCGCAAACTGAATTAAACAAAATGAAACAGAAGAGAAAGAGCTCTTTTCATGTTGCAGATCAACAAGCGTTCCCCAAATCCTCTTTGGAGTGATTTCTAACATATGCTGGGTAATTAAATGCAGTGCGGGAGAAGATGGGCCTCTTTTCATCTGCTTCCAGTCCGTACTGGTCCATGCCACGACCATTTGTCATCAGAGCAGATGAAAGTCATTGGGTTGGCAGTCACGGCCTGGGCTCTGGTGCCAAACCTGCGAGCATGTGTGCGCACACATATACACTCAGCGAGTATGGGTTCGCACCCAAATGCCTACAAATGGAGATGGTGAAAAAAGTGAATTGTGTCTTTTCAGATAATTAAGGCTGAGGGCACTGAGGGTGTCTAGTCACAGAGGTGCTTTTTTTTAATAGAATCCGGCAGAGTCTTTCTCAAATGGAGAGTGATATGAGCTGACACCACTGAATCTAATGACAGGGAATAAGGAATCCTCCACAATAAGGGCGAGATGTGGCTTGCACCTCTTCGGCGAAGGAAAGCTCCGCAACACAATAAAATACCATTTGCATTTATATAGCACTCTGCAGGTGTTGATTCAGGTGAAATATTACAACAGCCACACCATAAGAGTGTATTGAAAGGCACAGGCAAATAGATCCAGTATGTAAAAAGCTATCAAGGACAAATGACTGCCTTTCCTCACAAATTCAGTCGTTTGCCTTTTATTAGACTGGATTTTAGCTTGGCTCTTGATTACCCGGGGTGGCAGAAGATGGTTTTAAAAGCAAAGGAAATAACATTGGAAAGCGCTACATCACCACAGCTTGGAACAGGGAAGACAATGCATGTCCCTGTTCTGTCGTTAGCTGTAAGAAGTCGCAAACAGCAAGCATTGACGTATGAACAGCTCCGGAATGCCAAGCTAGGTTTCTTTCACCTTTAAATGGTAAGCCAAGGGTATCTCTGAGGCAGCTGTCGCTTTAATGAGACTGTGCGGGGTCTATGCTTATGTGTTTACACAACGATTAATGATAGCTGACAAACTTTTATCTAAATGTGTACCAGTGATTTATTGATTATTGATGACGAAGGGCTCCAGACTAACATTTGAGAGCAGTGGCACCAGATTTGATAGTGCCATGGGAGGGGACAAAAATGAGTCATCCCAATTCAAATATTACTATTTAATTTCACAAATAAGTGCAGTTACTAATAATATGACTTAAATTGTCATAAACACACATTTCCCTTTTAATATATAATAGCTACAGTAACATCTGTTAGAAGTGTGATAAATAATTTAATATTCTGATGATGCGACTGACCTACAGTCCTTAATTCTACTTTGTACTTGTTTTACAATAGTATCATACATTTGTAGTTCATGGTAACCATGGGTAAAATCATGTATGGCTCCTCACTACCATGGTAAAAAGTAACTATTTGGTTTCTAACTACAATACTGTAAATATGTTCCCTTACCCCTTTTATTACCCCTGTCTTAATAATATAATAACATTCTATATAACCACATTTTTGGCAAAATACCATGGTTACAGTTACTGTTAATACAGTAAATCGATGGTAAACATTGGTCATTTGTGGAGTGAACAGCCTTCTATCTTTGGTCAATACAATTTTTCTCCTATTTTACACTTTAAAGGGGTCATAAATTAAGAAATCAAATTTTCCTTGATCTTTTGACATGTCATTGTACTATTTAAACATCCTAAGTTTCAGAACTCAAAACTTCCTTGTTAGCCAAAAACAACTTCTATTGAAACCAAGGTCTGAAAACGACTTTTGTCATATTATGATGTAATAGTACGCCAAAAGTCCACCTCTGCAGAATCAGATCAACGCCTACTTCTACATCATCACATATTTGGCACCGCCCACTGGCACGTTAGTGAGATGAGAAGGAGAGAAGAGAGATACAGGATCACTGGCATAAAAATAACATCACATTCCAAAGGATCCTAAGGCTAAAGTGATTATTTATTTTCAACTATGTGTGTGAATGTCTCAGTAGAGCATTATTTGTTTGTTCAGTACATTTCACTGTGGATTCTTTGGTAAATCAGTTGCAATTTCCTCACAGGCGTTGCAAAAATTCCTGTTATAATCAATGACGCTGTCTACAGCTCACAATGAATATCTTATTTACATCCTGTTTGCACTGTTAGTTATGATGAAAGTATTTGTGAGAGTTCAGAAATCGCACTGACACATGTAATATTTTTCATATGCAAAAATGTTAGCCAATCACAGCAGTAGGCATTTACATTGAAGTCTCACAGTAGACACACGCCCCTTCCAACAGAGCGTTCAAATCAAATCAGAGGGTTGAAAATTGCCTTTTATTTTGAAATGATCATGTATGTAAAATCATGATCATGTTTTTATGTAAAAATCATACTAACATTATAAGTGCATCTCAGGAAACAATTAAAAAACACAGTTCATGACCCCTTTAATGCTGCTGAGAATATAAGTGTTGTTTCAGTTGGACTTAAACAAGTTTAAATCACCAAGACGTTTAAAGGTTTGTAAAAGGAATTTTGTGCCAGAGTCAAACGCTTCTCACTGGATGTCACAGCACAGTTTAATAACTGTTGTGTGATCAATCTGCAAGTAAATGCATCTGCTCTGCGCTGCACTGTCTGTTAGGCTGAGCTGATAAATGGTCTGTGCCGCACAGTTTAAACAAGTTGTGCTGTTTCTTTCCGCTTTTGGAGCATTTGCCGTTTGATGTTTCTCATTTGCCATACAAATGTCAGTGCATAATCTAAGAGATCTGGGAAACTTTGCAGTGGAACCAGTGAGACCGCTAACAATACTCAATTGCAGGAAAAAAAGTTCACAAAATGCAACCATTTAGTCGCAGTCTGCATGGAGCCCTGTTTATGTATGCTTTGCATGAGCCTGTTCACCTTTATTATAGTATAAAGCATTTATCATCGCTTCTTGTCTCAGAATAACAGCAAGTGCTGTTTTTTTGTGCTTAAAGTTTTGGTGGTAAATCCAAGGTGACAAAGACATGAATAAAACAGGGAAGTGGCATCTTCCCGTGCTGAGCCATTACTTAGCTACAGCTTCACCTAAACTCACAGTGGTACTCAAGTTGATGACATTTTTCAAAGAGACAAAATTATCTCAATATGATTTTTTCATTCATAGAGTATATAAAAATAAAGCCAGAATGGGATTAGATATTAAATAAAGAAACTAAAAATGAAGCATCCCCCAACAAAATGTTATGAAACAAAATAGATAATGACATTTGAATGTGTCTAATCAGTTAGGCTTAAATCCCTTAGCTTTAGAATGGTGGTGCTAATGAAGCACGAAAGCTAATTGCAATAATGCTAACCAGCAGCCATGCGGAAAACTTGTAGATGATTCTTAAACAAACTAGATGCTGAGTCACTATGCTAACCTCGATGTGGTGGGAGTTTCCCCTGTTCATCAGCCTGAAACAGAGCGCAGTCATCCTCAAAGAGCAATGGTAATCATGCTATCACTGCAAAAATAGGCTACCCTCTCCTCTAGGAAATGACAGAAAGAATGAAGGTTGTTTGATCCAGTACTTGAAGCTAATACAACTAGAAACATGAACATGAAATAGGCCTACTGTTGCCATTCTGAGTTATTTTTTGATAATTTACTACAGGTCTTGCATAATACCATTGTCTAACTGTGGTGTTTTTAGAAAGACTGTAGTTGGTAGGTAAATTATGCTCTATGATACTGTAAAATTTCTTTTGATAAATAGTAAGCATTGTTGTTTTGTGACTGTGGGTAGCCTAAATACTGTTTAAAAACTATAACTGCTGTATTGTGGTGATAAATGTATATTCATTCATTCTCTTAATAGATTATTTAGTATGAGTCTTTTTATATCATTAAAAAGTTTGAGGTCAGTAAGTTTTATATATATATATATATATATATATATATATATTGGAATATTGCATAATATAATATATTGAAAACAGTTGTTCTGCTTATTATTTTTGTGGAAACCTTGAAAACCACATATTTAAAACAGTTCATGTGACTACAGTGGTTCAACCTCAATGTTATGAAATGACGAGAATACTTTGTGCGCCAAAATCTATATCTAGTAATGGACAAATTCAAAACACTGCTTCATGAAGCTTCGAAGCTTTACAAATCTTTTGTTTCGAATCAGTGGTTCGGAGCGTGTATCAAACTGCCAAATTTATGTGATTTCAGTAAGCGAGGCTTCGTTACGTCATAAGTGTTTCGAAATTTCAATGGTTCACCACTAGGGGGCGTAACTTTGGCAGTTTGATACGCGCTCCGAACCTCTGATTCGAAACAAAAGCTTCGTAAAGCTTCGAAGCTTCATGAAGCAGTGTTTTAAAATCGTCTATCACTAGATATTGTTGAATGAAATCGTTATTTTGTTTTTTTTGGCACACAAAAAGTATTCTCGTCGCTTCATAACATTAAGGTTAAACCACTGTATTCACATGAACTGTTTTAAATATGTCTTTAGAAGCTTTCTGGCATCTGAAAGTGTTAATTATCTTGCTGGTAATGGAGGCCTCACTGAGCCATCAGATTTTATCAAAAATATCTTAATTTGTGTTCCTGAAGATGAACGAAGGTCATACGGGTGTGGAACGACATGAGAGTGAGTAATGAATGACAGAATTTTAATTTTGGGATGAACTAACCCTTTAAGTAAAACATTTGGACATTGACTAATGCTCTTTTAGATATTAATGGCATTAATTAGGCAGCATTTACAAGGCGGAGATCTGAAACCATTCAGTTGTGCGCAATTCCAAGAACATTTGCGATTTATGATCTGGAAGAGAGGCGTACACACGTGTTTTGCGCGTAAGTTCATTCTCTGAATCACGAGTACACTGTATGCACATTTGAGAAATGATCGTAAGTAAAACTAGTAATTTCTACACATCTATATGATGCAACTTATTTTGCAGTGCTTAATTTGCAGACAAGAGGCATGTTCATTGCTTTGATTGAGTAGATGTAGTTAATTAAGGGAGGCACCATCTGTAATATATCTTGCTGTGCAATTTTAGTCACAGCTTCTGAATCGCTATGGAGAAATTACACTAAATCAGAGTGAACGCCTTGCCAGTGCCGATCACTCCAGCAACAACACCCATATCAATTGTGTTATTTATTATGAAGTTCGTTTCAGTTTGAAAGTCACTCATTATGTGGGATTGTGAGGAAAGTAACTGATGTGCGCTGGCAAGCAAGACACTTCCACGTTTGCCACATCCATAATCTTTCCGTATTTGGAGGGAGTGAGAGCGGGTAAGAGAGAGAGCATCATATTAAGGGCACCCCTGCAGGATCCAAGAAGGAGACAGATGAACATAAATTAGCTGTGTGTAAAACAGGCAGCGTTTGTAATCTCACAACGTAATTGGGCTCGCTGGTTTGCAGAGACAGATGACAGGGATGTAATGACACTCTTCATTTATCTTCTTTATTGTGGTGGAATGCGTTGGCAGCGTGAGACTGGTCCCGGTCCAGATGAAGGAAACGTTACGTTGTGCTATCATCCATGTCAACAACAACCCACATTGCTGATTTACAGAGTTAGACATGGCATGACTCAGCCGGATAGTTCGTTAGGGGTGGTGAGATTGCTGGCAGGTCTTACTAAAGGCTGAGAGAGAAAAGGTGAGCACTCATCCCAAGACTTCACAGTCCTAACTGGCTTCTTCCAGTAGATTTCTTCCTCAGGCTCAGTTCTTCCTGTTTTAGCCTCTTGTTCTTGTTTTCAGCAGCCCATTAATGTGTACCTTTGGTCGTTCCTTAGTTCTTTATCTCTTCCTCTGAGCTGAAAAAGCCAAGGGCTTAGAGATAAAGGGCTAAGTCAAGAAGCAACCTCATCATTGCATTCCTGCAGAGAAGAGTGATTTACATGTTTTCCTCTTATTCACACACAGACACAAACATATACAATGAGCTGTGCTCAGAGAGCTGTCTGAGAACACAGATAATATTGATTGAAATACTTGGCACAGATATTCTAATGTTGTTTTAAATCTTTATTTATTTATTTTTTTCCTGTGTTGCCGTATTTTCTATATTGAAACAGGAAGATTGGGTAGGTCATATTGAAGGGATTTGTTTTCTTCTTCTTTTTTTCTTACATAGCCTATTGATTTTAGTTCCATCATAGCCATGAACCATGATTTGCTACTTGGTAGTTGGTTGCATTTGGTATTTGTTAAGTCAAACTAATACGTCAGTCAAGGACAATTACATTTGATTGGACAAAAATCTGTGTAGTGTTGAATGAGTCATGAATTATTTGATTTATTTTAATTTTAAATGAGTATGTGCCTGAAACTTTTAGGAGTCACTGGCATATACAGTACCGTTTAAAAGTTTTGGGTCTGTAAGATTTTTGTAAGTGTGTAATGAGTCTGTGTTGCTCACCAAGGCTGCATTTATTTGATCAAAAATACAGTAATATTGTGAAGTATGACAACAATAACTATTTACTATTTTAAAGGGTTCATATAAAGCCACTTTTACAAGATGTAAAATAAGTCTCTGGTGTCCCCAGAGTGTGTATGTGAAGTTTTAACTCAAAATACACCACGGATCATTTTTTATTGCATGTTAAATTTGTAACTTTTTGAGGGTGAGCAAAACGCTCAGTTTTTGTGTGTGTCCCTTTAAATGCAAATGAGCTGCTGTTCTCAAGAAGAGGGCTGAGTTTCAAGAGCTCATGTTAGCAGCGCCGATTACCTCACACAGACTCACTTTAAATACCAGAAACCGGAGTTGGACAATGATGGAGAGACTCAAGAAGAAGTGACAACATGTAGAATGCAACAGGACGTTTCTGAATGGTTAGCTGGTTAATTAATATAGCTAATGTGGGATATCTTAAAGTCATTGATTAGCATATTCTGTCATGATAATCTATAAATCGCTCGTGTGGGAACTGTTGTAAGCCAGAGAATATATGCCGCATATATGCTGTCATCTTGCTTTTATGACATGCTATTTCATTTGTGTTATGTACTGTATTGCAATAACATGGCCTCACCCCTTTGTTGCATGTTCTCTGGGGCGGGGTTTATGTAAATTTTAGGGTTAGTGATGTCACTAACCCGGGAAGAAGCTCGTTGTAGTCCCTACCAGCTGTTTGTTGTAGTCCTTAAACAGAGAATTCTTTAAAAGAAAATATCTCTCTTTGCATTGAACTATGAGCGTCGTCACTTTGCAGATGTTGTTTATGCTCTAACAGCAACATTACACACTAACTAAAGTTAAAAAAGTGAAATCATAATCAACCACCCCTTTAATATATTTTAAGATGTAATTTATTCCTGTTATGACAAAGCTGAAATTCACTGTCACATGATCTTTCAGAAATCATTCTGATATGCTGATTTGCTGCTCAAGAAACATTATAAATGTTACAGCCTTGCTAAATAAAAGCATTCATTTTTAATAAAAAAATCGAATCTTACTGACCCCAAAGTTTTGAACGGTAGTGTAGATGACCTCGAAGCCAACAATCATTCTTTAGCAGCTATACTTTTGAAAAAATAACCAAAAATGTCTTTACTTTTTAATATTTTTCCATATGGATTTTGCATAAAGTTAAAAGGCAGTAAACAATCTTAACCACTTAACTATTAAAAAAGTCAGTGAACAAACTTTTTTTGAACTTCTTGGAATGGTAATACATTTGACAGCTTTATTCAGATGAAAAGATATATACATTTATTGTAATCATTTTAGATGAGTTTGTGAACTGGAGCGATATAGCTGAGCACACACAATCTAATGATCTGCAGTCGTCATCACTGTGAATTATGGTCAGAATAAACATTTGAAAAAAGGAATGCAGAGCCGAGCCACACAACAGTCATCAGACTGGAGTTGGCCTTGGAAAATTGCCAGCACTGACATCCAAACACACATTTACTTTGATTAATTAGCCTCAAATGTCATTAGCACACTTGGTTCCTGCACTGAAACCATTGTAATTTTTGATTAACTCACATCATATGTGGAGCAGCGCTGTTTTATTGGCAAGTAAACTGCAACCTAAACCAGATGTGACTAGATCTGGAGCTTTTTTCCTGTGGTGTGAAAAATGAATTAAAAGTACAATTCCATATAGAGACTCAGTTCAAATGTGGTCATAAACTGCATGCATAATATAAAATCATTAGAATAATGGTTTTAGATGAATTATAGCATGTCACACCACAGGACATTGCATACCAGCTACCCAAATTCAGTCGTTCATTCACTTTGTCCCACGAAAGTAATGCAGCTATGACACACCAGCCAATCATTCAGAGTGTGTCTGAGAAAAACAGCATTATAAAGACTTATGATATGACAGGTATGCTTAAATGAAGCAAACAAGTTGTGTTTTCATTCCGGCAAGATCCTGTACATGAAAGTATTGTTCAACAGTGAAAGACAGTCTATTGAGAAATGTGGATTTGAAGACCAAAAATGTTAGATTTATATAACGGAAAGAAAAGCAAAGGGGGGGAAAGCTAAGGACTTGGCTTATAATCCCCCAGAGAGCTGAAATAAAGTCTTTCAAGAAATATACAAGTAAATAAAATCATTCACTGGTGGTGACGGAAATACCAAGTCAGTTTCCATAAAATGGTAACAGCATGAGAAAAAGGCTCATAATGAGGATTTCTGGACTGTGAATTAAATTAGTTCATGGTTTATTACTGATGTGCATTGTTGGCACTATTTAAACACAATGGCAAATATTAAAAAAAACAAACCATGTATAATTGTCACACTTCTCGCAAAACAACTCTACACTTGTAAATCCGACTAAACATTCAGGACAGAATGACTGACCTCAAAACACTGTGGGATGTTCATGTTCATGTTTCTTTCTTTGTTGGAAAAGTAACTCACAGCAACAGCACCTCAAGCCATATTCTTCTGTATAACAAGGAAAGATAGATTTATTTTTTTGAGATGTGTGAGGAAGAATAACATGACATTTGTTCAGTCCGTTCTCTTTTCTGCTGGAGATGGTTTATCTCCATTTATTATTTAAGCCACTGCAGAAGTACTTTCACATGAGTAAACAGAATTACTGGCTTTATTCATTACTAACTAGACAACTGTTACAATGATTATAGATATAAACAACTGTTTTCTCCTTTCATTTTTCCCTGTAGCTTCATTCTGATGTGGACAAAGGTGAGGGCAAAGTGAAATACGTGCTCACAGGTGAAGGTGCAACCTCCATTTTTACCATTGATGAGAACACAGGCGACATACATGCCACGAAGCGTCTGGACCGGGAGGAACAGGCCTACTACACGCTGCGAGCTCAGGCCCGAGACCGCGCTACCAACCTGCCAGTTGAACCAGAGTCAGAGTTTGTTATCAAAGTGCAGGATATTAATGACAATGAGCCCAAGTTCCTGGATGGCCCTTACAATGCTCAAGTACCCGAAATGTCTCCTGTTGGTAAGTGCCTTGGATTTGTTCATACAAATCTAATTTAATGATGATTATTGGTAATTGTGTCACGTATTTGTTTAGGTATTGAGGGTTAGCTGAGGATCACCTAAGAACAGTGATATACATAATGAATGCCTCCATACAGGGCACTTGTTTGTAAGTTCGACTACACAGAGCATAGTAGCTAACAATCACGCAAACATTGACATGTTTTTTTTAGAAGAGCAATTAACATGCTGGCTGCCACTGTCTGTCCAACGGCGTGAACAAAGCCATTAGCCTCTGTGAATGCAAGCGACCCTTGTCCTCAATGACTGCTTTATAGATCCATTTAAATTCATTAGCAGTCAACCGGTGATGAATGGATTTGATTAACGAGAAAATGATTAATTTAATTTGGTAATTAAGAAACAGGAGATTTTTTTTTTTGTGTGTGCAAGTCTGAGGATCACAACCTAACCCAGACACCTCTCCCTCAAGCCAGACATCAGCATGAGGCCAAATGGAAATTCACAACATATGCCTTTATACTCCCATCCAATCACTTTCACACATAACGGATTCGGTATGATGTGTGTTTAAGGGCTGACCATATGCCGTGTCCTTAACTGGCTATAAATGTATCAGCCTGTTGAATCTAAAGAGCCTAAAATGATTCTGCAGAAGTACAAGGTTACCTATAAGAGATGAAATCACATTGCACCATCTTATAAAGAGTAACACTCATTTGGCCTTGGTCCCTGCGGTGAGGTGTTGCCATGGTGCTGCGTTTTTGTACACTCGGCTGTGCCTCCAGATGCTTAGGTTACCAATATGACAACATCTGGGCCTGTCCCCAAATGTCTGCTTTAGTTTTTTACAAGCAAACGCATTTAAGGATAATCTGCGTTTTCTGAGGAACACCGCAGTCTGGAGTGGGACCGTAAATTGTGTTCAAATGAAGGCTTGGCACTTTCCATTAGCCATTTTACAGTTTAAATAAAATCTGGGAAATATCAGTAAGCCAGTAAAGCGGCACTAAACTTCCCTTTGTGCTCCAGTTCTACAGGATATAATTATAGTATATGAAGTATAGAATCTACACTACCTTTAAATATTTTGAAAGAAATAACTACTTTTATTCAGAACTGATATATTAGATTGATCAAAAATAACAGTAAAGACTTTTACATTTGTTACCAAAAAATCTATTTCAAATAAAATGGCGTTCTTTTGAACTTTTTTATATAAACTTTCTAATCCTTAAAAATGTGTCAGTTTCCACAAAACTCTTAAGCAGTCCAACTGTTTTCAACATAAATATGAAATGTTATGTTATATTAGTGAAAGACTGAAGACTGTAGTAATAATGTTGTGAAAATAATGATGCTGAAAATTGAGCTTTGCCATTATAGGAATAAATTACATTTTAAAATATTTAAAAACATAAAACCGTTATTTTAAATTGTAATAATATTTCACAATGTTACTGTTTTTACTGCGTTAAATAATTGCAGTCTTGGTGAGCGTAAGAGATTTTAAAATAAATAAATAAAAAACATTCAAAAAATTACAAACCCCAAACTTGTATGTGCTGTGGAAGTTCATGTTTGGCTTTAGATTAGATTTGTTTTGTCCTTCTGGGCAACACGAGCTCAGTACTCTGTAATCAAGAAAGGCACAAGAATAAAAAATACAGCCGAAGTCACACAAGATATGTTTCTATCTGTGTTACGTTGTTAATTTCTGCAAAAAAATATGAAAAACAATCATGAAAATAATTTACAGGTAAAGCAGTGTTTCTATCCCATGTGTTTAAGAAAACGTAATCGGGGTAATTACTGGGGAAAAATACAAAGCCAGTCAAAACTTTGGGATCAGTAAGATTTTTTGAATAAAAATATAAAATATTACTTTTTTTATATTGATCAAAAGATTTATCTTCCAAATAAATGTTGTTCTTATGAACTTTATATTCATCAAGGAATCCTGGAAAAAATTATCACGGTTTTCACAAAGATTTTAGGCAGCACAATTGTGTTTAACATTGATAATAATAAGGAATGTTTCTTGAGCACCAAATCAACATATTAGAATGATTTCTGAAGGATCATGTGACCCTTTTTTTTTTTTTTTTTTTTTTTTTTTTTTTTACAAATAAATGCAGCCATCTACCATCCTAATGTTTCTTTATTGGTTTACTTCAGCTTGTTCATGTTTTTTCGTGATAGGCTGCATCAGATTTCAGTTCTGTAATCAAGTGAAGCTCAATGCTTGATTCCAGTGTATGTCTGGTAACATTTTGACCAAATTGGGTGGATAATCTGTTCCAGGCACATCTGTGGTTGAGGTTAAGGCAACTGACGCAGATGATCCCACATATGGAAACAGTGCCAGAGTTGTGTACAGCATCCTTGAGGGACAACCCTATTTCTCAGTGGAACCAAAGACAGGTATGCGGAAGTTACAAATGTTTATTTCTTTGCAATATTGTCAGTAAAATATCTAGACACTAAAATGTTGGGATTTAAAGCTTGTCAAGAATTTTTTTTTTTGAGTCATTCTCACCCATCAATTTCTTTAGCTAAACATTTAGCTAAAATTCTTTAGTGTTCATTTTAATTTAAATTCATAAAAAAAAAAAAAAAAAGAAAAAAACACATGCTTTCAATTGTAACTTGAGTGATAAGTCTTCTCAAGCCAGTGACGTGGTAACCACAGATTCTTGTAATGGAAACAGGGAAACGTCAAGAGACCGCTATTTTGATTGACTCACTTAAAGACAGAAAAAGTTGATGGGACTTGTGATGAAGTTACTGCCGCACATTAACGACTGATTACAGGGAATGAAATCCTTAATGTAATCAGCACTCTAGCTGTAACTGAGGTCATTTCCACATATGGACTCAATCAACGGGGTAAATTACAAACCTTGATTAAACTTTTTCTCCCTTTTCTTTTAAAGTGTACCGCTAATTTTAGAGATGCCACCACAACATGTGGAGGAAAATGAAGCCAGATATAGCAAATAGCAGTGGTTATTGATTAGGATTTATCGTAGCTTTCTGTGTGCAAAAAGGAAGTAGGTACTATTTAATCACTCTCAGTGTGCCAAGAAATAATTCCAAAACTAACAATGACTTGGAGAGGAAATTGATTTACAGTCCTGCACTGACTTCAGTGAATTTGACTTATCGATGAGAGATCCATTATGATATGGCCTAACAAATCTCGAAAAGGTCCTTGCTGTTTAGATTACTAAATGGTAATCCTATTTTAATTGATGCACACTCCATTTCCCTATAATACAGAAGGGAAGTGATCCATATTATAATCTAGATGCTTTTTCACAGCTCTTACAGGCCAGGAGGATGTTATCATTACACAGTACATCTCATGCATCAATACCCCCCATATTTCTAATCAACACTAGACAACAGGACGTTCAGTAAAACAGTTCAAACTTTTCTGTGCAGGCATTGTGAGGACAGCTCTGCCCAACATGGATCGAGAAGCACGGGACCAGTATCTTCTGGTAATCCAAGCCAAAGACATGGTTGGCCAAATGGGAGGACTCTCAGGCACCACATCGGTGACGGTCATGCTGACGGACGTTAACGATAACCCGCCCCGCTTTTCACGAAGTATGATTCTACTACCGACTATAAAGCAAACGTGCACCTGATCCATCATTAACGCATGCTGTCTCTCCATTTAAATTGCATGAGAGTAATCTGAGATGTTTAATGACTCAGACTGATCTTGTATTATCGAGATCAAGCGCTCGCTGTAGTTGCTGTGTAATTATCAGGTAGATGATCTTCTGAATAGAACAGAACAATCTTCTTTTATAATAGAGGATTTTTTTAGATCATTGTCATAGTCATTTCTGGCCCTATTTTTAGCTGCATGATACCATCATCACCATCAGTATGGGTCCGGGAAAGTGTAGAGCTCAGACTGTCCTTGTGCTTGCTATATCTATAGAGTGGCTTACCTGCTACGGAGCAGAGAGATACATTATTAGCTCAGACTCGGCCCTAACAGCTGGGTGATAAGGAAGGAAAAAAGAGAAATAACATCATCAATAACCTCTGCGTGTGGGTGTGTGTGTTTGTCGGGTCTCTTTTGCAGAATCCTATCAGTTTGCTGTGCCTGAATCCCTGCCTGTGGCGTCAGTGGTGGCCAAGATAAAAGCCTTGGATTCTGACATCGGACCAAACGCTGAGATGGACTACAGAATTATAGAGGGCGACGGCCTTGGGGTGTTCAGGGTCGCACCAGACAAAGATACCCAAGAAGGAGTCATAACTCTGCAGAAGGTAGGCCATAGACAGCCTAAACCTTATATGTACTTTTGGCCCCATTGCTGTGACAGTGATGCGATGATACATTTTTTATGCCCGTGAAGGGAGCGTGATGAGAAAATGCGCTAGATGTAAAAAGTGTGTATCTTCAGATGATGTCAGAGGTTAATCTGACGCTACACATACAGACAATTTCCATATATAAGACCCCTTTGAGTTTCTGACAAAGTCATTTTATCAGTGGATGTCTGCAGAGTAAGAGCGCTGAAGAACTCTATAGTAACATGCCTTAATGGTTAGCTTCCTGTTGCTCTCACATCCATAATAATGAAGTGCTGTTAGCAGCTGGTCATGACCCTTATCAGCCCACCTACACTTGACTTTTGACATTTTGCTTATGGCCAAAACAATCCATTATGAATAACACTTATGATAGAATTCAGTGTTTATTGAATCCAAAATTTTTGGTTAAAAGATATTGCATAGCAGGCATTTAGCTTTAAAACTAAGCATTGCAATTTGCTGGATCCTAGATTTCCTGAAAAACAGACCTCAGGCAGTCAGGATCCATGACCAGACCTCACAAATTGTCATCCTGACTACTAGTGTCCCCCAGGGCTATGTCCTCAGCCCTCTATTGTTCTCGCTGTTGACTCTTAGCCTGGTTGCCAGGCACCCCAGCAACCATATCATCAACTTTAGAGATGACATCGCAGTGCTAGGGCTCATCAATAACAATGATGAGATATCATGCAGAGAGGAGATGAGAGACCTAGAAAAATGTTGAGAAGTCAACAACCATCTCTTAATGTCAACAAGACAAAAGAGATAATTGTTGACTTCGGGAAATCAACAGTGTTTGGAAACTGCTCTTCCTCTCGCTGGAAGCCCCTACAGTGCAAACTGCTCAGCATGTTACTTCCCCTAAGCAGTGTCTAAAGAAAGTCAGCAGAAAAACAGCATGAAGGACAATACTTTGGCCTTCAGCTTTTTTGCCCTTCTTCATTCTGGGAGAAGCCTCAGGAGCATACACTCCTGAACCACTGGACCTGAGAACAGTTTCTTCCCACAGGCGATCATGCTCCTCAACTGCTTTGACCCACCTTACGCCCACCCATCCCTCTAGCTTGTGTAACATATGTTATAGAAATAAAAACTCATACGGGGGCATTTTTTGCTGTCATATCTTGAATTTTGGGGGCATTTATATTTATTTTGCTTTCATTTTTTACTTAATCATTTTCTGACTGTACCCTGCACGGTGTTTAATTAGTGGTGCTTGCGAAGCATAGCATCACTATTGTTATTCGTCGTACTTATTCTTCTTCTTCTGGACAAAACTTCAGCGTGTAACTTGTTCTGCAGCGTTTGCCATAGACTCATGGATGAGGTGTCAAATTGTGTGGCATATTAGCAGAGGTGTGCTATGACTTTTATAAGCGATCGGCTGTATGATGTTCCTATAGACTTAACATTGCAACAAATTTTGACGGGTCATAGCTCTGAGCGAGGATTTTGTAGAAACATGTTGGTTACCACATTTGAAGAAGCTGGCAGGCTCTGTAACATACCTTGCAATGGGGTATAAGTTGTAGCCCTGAGGCATAAGAGGTGCATGAAATTGGCCAATTGACATACTATGATGAAGGGACTGCCCATGAAACAGGGATTGCGCATACATGTTTTTCCTACTATTGTAAATTGCATAGGGATTTTTTTTAGACCAGTCAGTCTCTCAGGATCATCACGAAGCTATCAAGCCATGCCCTAGCAACCATTTAGAGCACCATAGCAACCGATCCTGTACACTGCCGTTATAAAAGGCCTAGATGGATGTCTTTGCAGCACAGTGTCATGGAGACATGGGAGCGGGCTCATTTCACTCAGGCAGCCAGTCAGTCTCTCAGGATTTTTATGAAGCTATCAAGCCACGCCCTAGCAACATTTAGAGCACCCTAGCAACAAGTTCCATAGACTTTCATTCAAAGAGCTATCTTTGAATAGAAGTGTCATAGAAACAATAGAGTGGGTTCGTTTGCTCGGGGCAGCAAACATACATCACAAATCACCTTCACCACTTCCTAGCCACGCCCTAGCAACCATTGTTGAGCACCCTAGCACCCCAAACCCAAAAAGGGATATCTTCAAATCCGAATGTCATAGAGGCATGGGGGTTTGTTTATATTATTCATACTCTTCATACAGCAGGCAGCCATTGGAGTATCATCATTGGCAGCCGCAAAGCCACTTTCTAGCAACCAGAGTGCCATAGCAACCGTTTAGCAAAGATCTATATCTCTGCATCAGAAAATCGTATAGACAAGGGGGATGGCTCTTTTGACTCATGCTAGCAAACAGGACTTCCAACATGCTAGCAGTGAATAGCTACATTCTAATAGCGATTAGCTAAGTTTTAAAACATGTAAAAATGTTAAACATGCTAGCAACATGTTAGCTTCTTGTTAAAACATGCTGTCAACACGCTGATCATGATAGCAGCATGCGAATCATCTTAACATCTTGTTAAAACATGCTAGCAACATGCTAATCATGTTAGCATCATGCTAGCCACATCTTAATCTTGTTAGCATTATGGAAAAACATGTTAATCGTGTTAGCATCTTGATAGGAATATGCTAATTGTGTTGACATCTTATTAAAACCATACCCATATCCCTCAGAATATCGTAGAGACATGGGGGTGAGCTTTTTTTACTCAAGGTTGTGTAGGGGCAGTGTAGTTGTGCACAGCAAGCACCACTCACATTTTCTTCAGAAAATCTAGTTTTTGCTATCGTAGTGTAATGTGTTTAGATTCAGGTGTCTATATTGTATATTCAATTTTCACGTCAACTCTATTTTAGATTATTCACAAATATCTCTATTATAAATATGTTTTAAATTTCTGAATTATAATACATTTTGCAATTTTTTAAGAAAATAAAGAAAAATGTCTAGGTGGTATAACTATCTAGAGATTGCTTGGGGTGTGGAGAAAACTTTGGAGTTTGGCATAAAAATTTATTTTTTTTTGTGATATGCTCTAAGTGTATTCAAGCTGTATGGATAATATTTTATTACGTTTTACTTGTTTACACCACTTGACATTTACACAGAGAAATTAGATTGAAATGTTTTTTTGTTTTTTGTTTTTTCAAAAAAAGCATGCAACCAACATGAATACAAAGGTAATCTGTCTGAAAACGTACGTTTCTCTCTGTATATTTTACTGTATATTTGCACAGTGGTTTCCAGGAAAACTATGTAGGATAGAACTGACAATAAACTGACTCTGACTTCTCATTTTAAAGCTACAGTTAAATGTTCACAAGTGCTGGATTTGGCTTTGTTGCACCCTCAGGGAAGTTATGTATTGCCAGTGATATGAAGGAGGCACGGAAGGTAGTTTTCAATGCGTTGCATATTACAGTAGACAGGAGTGATAAATGACTGTATGAGAAAGTATTCCACAAGACATTTTCGGCATCATGTATCTCTGTCTTAAAATCAATGTACTGCTTTGACACTGTTCTTTTCTGTCCTGTCAATCGATAGCAATACTTAAATGAAATATGAGAGTTAAAAGGAGAGGATCAAGGGCTCTTAGATGCATTATATGCGTACACACATCACATGGCTAGATTTGAAATCTGAACTCTGTTTTTGACTTACCACATATTCTCTGTCCTTGTTTATAATTTCAAAACTCCCCTTGTGCTCTTTACCTCAGAATCTCGACTTTGAAACAAAGTCAAGCTACACTCTGAAAATTGAGGCATCCAACAGGAACATAGACCCACGGTTCTTGTCTCAAGGACCGTTCAGTGATACGGCGATGGTTAGACTGACTGTGGAGAATGTAGATGAGCCTCCTATCTTCTCCTCTCCGCTCAGTAAAATGGTTGTCTCTGAAGCTGCTAAAGTGGGAACCATCATAGGGACTGTCTCTGCTCTGGACCCAGACTCCACCAATAGTCCCATCAGGTAAGGCATGGCCTTATGGAATGACTTCACATCCTAGTGGTACTGGTTTTATGAAGGCAAGATTAAATTTTGTGAAAGACAACAGCATTTTAATTAAAGCTTAAAACCTTAATAAAAAATATATTACCTGATTGTCATATTGTGATTAATATCTAGATAGTCTTTAGCCGGATAGAGATATCTTTGGATAGAGATCTGATCACACAAACCTGTGCAAAATGGCTTATGAAAAAAAAATACATTCACTACCGTTCAAAAGTTTGAGGTTGGTAAAATGTGGATTTTGTTTTTGAAAAAGCCTTTTATGCTCACAAAGGCATTTACGTGAAATAGAATATTAGATATTTTTGCTGTCACTTTTGATCAGTTTAGTGCATCCTTGCTGAATAAATGTAACTTCCTTTTTTTTCTTACTGACCCCAAACCTTTGAATGGTAAGGTACATAATACTATTCACATAGTTGCATGTGAATAACAAAAATGCATTGAAGGTTTGTCTCGAGTTCATCTCAGTGTGACTTTAAAAAGGGTCAGTTGATAGTCAATCGCATAAACGTTAATGTAATGTAAAGGAGGCCAAGATACACATATGCAAGTCATTAGTGGCATTATTATTGCATTCAATTATTTTGCTTATGTGGGAGTGGATGCAAATGTTGACTGTAAATGAGTTGTGGGGCTCAGTTGTTTTGTGCTAAAAGACAAATGCTCATAATTAAGTAGTTCTGTGCCTAAGAGCCTCTGAAAATAATGATTGCTGCTGGGGCTTGTAGCTATGGCCTAAGGTCATATCTATAGAATTCATTTAAAAGTCAAAACTTGAAATTCATTAACTTTTTTTTTTTTTTTTTTTCACAGATATTCAATAGACAGAAACACAGACTTGGAGCGATTTTTCAACATTGAGTCAACAACAGGAGTCATCAGCACAGCTAAGCCATTAGACAGAGAAGCCAATGCTGTACACAACATCACCATCCTGGCTACTGAAAGCTGTGAGTGACCTCAAATTAGTTTGTGCAATTACTGAGCTAATTTATATGGTTACTGTTATGGTTTGAAGGTCTTCTGGAAATTTGTGAAGGTTACATTGGCAGTAATTATCTTTCTTGGCTTAAACAAAGAATGAAACCCAGAATATGATTTGTGAGAGAGACCTGATTTATATTTTTGAACAAGGTCTGTCAGTTACAGAAACTGCTACTGCTTGATTTGCCCTTCATAATTGAGTTCTTCTGAACGTTTTATTGAAAGATACCCTACATGCTTTACTTTCGGTTTGTATGATGAAGTGTTGAGCAGCTGCATTTCATTTTTTTTTTTTTCTTTTTTTTGCAGTCTTAAATTCTTTTAGGATGAAATCCTTCATAAAATTCAAGCCTTGAATTTCACAATGAACATCATTATGCCAAGGCTGCCTCGGCTAACAGTTAGCAGTTGCTCTGGAGTGATCAATATTTCAAACCAGGTCCTATACGCATGTCGCACATCTCTGTCTTGCCGCACAGCAGATATAGCATAAGCGTTCAATCTATGCGAGTGCGCTCTGGCCAGGATGGGAACAGATGCTGCGCCCCTGAGTTGACCGCTGTCCATTGGCACCTCCAGAATCCATGTAGCTTGATCGAGCCATGTCCTGATTGTAGCCGATGGGCAGAACTGCAGTTTCCTCTCCCACCTAACTTTTGATGCTGATTTTCACCGTGACCTTCAGTCAAGTGCATCTGTTTTCGCAGATTCCCTGCTGTCTTCGCATAGACAGCCATAACCATATTGGCTAAAGTGATGGAGGGGAATAATATCCATCATGTGGTTACATTTTTAACCTATATCCATAAATGTGGACACACTTAACCAAAGTTTGCAGGTTTGCCCTCATAGACAATCAGTCATTGTCAGAGGCATCCACAGTCTCTGAAATGGGTTTTGGCAGAGAAGATTGAAATGTCCTCTTCTATTTGTCTATAAGAATGAGACAGAGGCTTGCTAGCTACCAAAAGGTAGCCTCAAAGTCATTTGTCTTTAGGCGATGTTTGGTAAGATGTTAAAGGGATATTTTATCCAAAAATGAAAATTACCCCATGATTTACTCACCCTCCAGCCATCATAAGTGTATATGACTGTCTTCTTTCAGCAAAATATAATCAGAGTTATATCAAAAAATACGAGCTTCCGGCGCAACAGCCATACACATTCGATTAACGCTTTTTAGACGTAAAAGCCACATGGAGTATGTTTTATGATCGATGGATGCACTTTTTTGGGTTTCAAAATCTCATCATCCAATCTCTCCTATTATAAAGCTTGTAAGAGCCAGGATATTTTCAATATAACTCTGATTGTGTTTGGCTGAAAGAAAAAAAACATAAACACCTAGGATGGCTTAAGGCTGAGTAAACTATGGGGTAATTTTCATTTTTGGGTGAACTATCCCTTTAAGGGCACTTAAAATCATAAAAGAAGAAAACTCAATTTTGGAAATGGATATTTTAGATTCTAAGAGCAACCATATTTGAAAGGGACATTCAGGATAAAGTTTGTCAGAATCTCTTCAAAGCTCTTGTAAAATTACTATATATGTGACATTAGTTACATTAGAACAGCCTTCATTTAGGAGAATTGACTATATTACAGAAGAACTGTTTATTCTGATAATTATTACTAGGGACATTGTGATATTTCATTTTTCTGCAATATATATTGCGATATGGGGACATTCTTTTTTAAATGATTTGGATGATTTTTTGGGGAGGGGAGCATCTACATAGAAAATAAAAATAATTTAAGCTGAAAAAATGACTTTTTACAGTGCAGGTTTTCCATTTTTCACTTTAGAAGATGGCAATGTTAATCTTTAAAAACCCTAATGAAAATTAATTCATCAAAATTCACAACTATAATGAATAACGATTGATTTTAGTTTAGTTTTTGTTGTTGTTGTTTTTAGACACATTTGTATAAAAAAATATATATATATTTTTTTTTATCAGAAATTTTTCGGTTATTGGCCATAACATAAACATAATTACTGGCTTATCAGTATTGACCAGACTTTTAATATCAGTACATCCTTGCTATTAGTTTACCACATTGTTACCTGACAAATCCGAGTACCTGAAATAAGCCCAGTAATCATTCTAAATTTATTTCTCAAAACAGTCCTTACCTAGTAATCACAACGACTGGAAAGGTCTTGAAAAAGTCATGGAAATTCATTGGTCAAAAAAGTGTGGCGCTATTACATTTGTGACTGCACTTAACATGGCGAATTATGAGCCTGTGCCCAGGGGCGTCAGTTGTGACATTATAGTCACCGCCGCGACAATGTGCTTAACAGCCACTGTCCGTGCCATCGACGCTGAGGTAACTTATCACCCGTTTTATTGTTTAGAGCATTGTAAAGCCAGCTACGATACGCATCCTGCGATGGCAGTCTGCCTGGATTTAATTCACGGTAGATCCCTCATCCTCTAAAAAGTCAAATTAATAGATGAATTAGCTCAAACCACACACCGTTTCTCTCTTCCTGCCTGCAACTCAGCATGTTTCCTGCAGGTGTGTACGGGACTGAGGCAGATGGGCTCTATATATCTTGGGCTGAAGATAGTGGGAGGCGTGAGTCATATATTTACTAGCGTGGTTTTGTTGGGATATGCGTTTTCTCTAAACCAGAACAGAGTTTGGATTAGACAGTTAGGCTGAATTCTGCTAGCCACGTAAAGAGTCAAGCTAGTGTGGTGCGTACAATAAATCACTGTGTTTTCAATGGAAATCAACTCCGAATGAGCCAGCATATTTCCAGCCCACTGCCGCTGTGTGTTCACACCTGCAGAATAGATTTATTTTTGCTCTCCTTCAACTCATTTGGCTGAAGACCATGACCGCGTTTTGTCCTCATCGATGCCCCCAATATCATCGACGGTGCCAAATTTATGGAAATCTCATAATGACAGGACAGCTTGCAAAAAGTGCATGGAGATTTTGTCGATTAGCACACAACTGTAATGCTTTTAATTGGTTTTGTAGTGCATTGTGAGCATGCACCGAATGTGAGGATGTACTAGCAAACAGCAGTCAGCCCACTCAAAGAATACTAGCAGCTGTGTCTGTTCTGGTTGACTAGAGGCAGTAAGCCCTCAACAGGTGTTTGCTGTTGGCTTGTGCTTAAGCGCCAATGCCATTTGAGGTATCTACATTGCATAGTTACACAACAAAAATAACCCCACGCCCCTGTGCAGTCTGTTAATTTGTTGATTGCCAAGTGCAGCATGCCTGATGGTTGAAAATATCATCTTTATTTGCTAAAAGTAGAACGAAAGCGCGAATCAGCTTGACGTTCAAACCATTCATGTATGTACCCGAGTCGTACCAGAAAAGGCCCTTTACAACTGCTGTTTAGGATCAGATTCCTGATAAATTGGATGATGTTGCAATTGGCCTGTATATTTTGACAGCTCAAATTTGATTCGAAGTCACATAAAATTGTATTGCGTGTATTGCAGCAGTAAATTTCCTGGAGTCTTTTTTTTATAGCACTCATGGGAGCAGTGAGCAAGAAAAAAACCCGGCAGCTAATTCCTATTTCAGTTTTCTGTATTGCATCAATCGCAGTGACTTTCATGTTTTAAGATTTACTCCAGACTGCAGCTTTGTCTCTCTTGTCCCTCTGTATACTAAGGGTCAAATTGTTAATGTAACTCCAGCTTTAAAGCTACTGTCCTTAACTTTTTTTGGTTAAAAATTATCGAAAATACATTTTTGAGCGAGTACATAACCAGGCAGTGTTCAAAACTATCTCCTTACCTAATATTTTATAATTTGGGTGGTACTGGTGGGTTTTTATGGAAAATTTGAGCAAAAAGAACGAGTCCTAGCTAGCAGGCTATAATGCATGTGAGATGGATCAATTTACAGCCTTTTCTAACAGCAGCTGCAATAATTAAACATCATTTCGATGGCGGATTGTATGGTATGACAAATTACAAATTCTTACTTTGGTCATACTTAAAGACTACAATCTGTGATTCCAAAGTACAGTATCCACACCGGTGCTGTGACTGACGGCAAACATTAGATTCATCTGCGCTGAGGAGTCGTGCCCGAGGCACAATGCACGTAAAGATGATAATTCCGCAAACAACTGCAATTGCAGGTTTCAAACAGAGATGGCGACAAAGAGGCAAAACTTACGGACTGCAGCTTTAAATATATTTTTTTGTTTCTCTGGATAAAATGGGCCAAATGAACAAAGTTTAGGCAGCCGCAGTAGGAAAAGTACATTTGCAATCACTTGTAAGAACATCAATGGGAATATTTAAGTGGAGTTCTAAAGGAGAGTTCAGAAGGAGCATGTTCATCTAATCCTGTCAATCTGAACGCAATTGTAGCTAAATGGAAAGCAACTTGCTGAAACTTTTAACTGAAAGCAACTTGATGTAACTTAAAAATTGTCAGTGCCATTGTTTTGTCTCAAGATGCACACCAGTAATTTTTTTTCTAAGGCACATTTATAAAAGCTACTTAAATGTCCTTATTAAACTAAGGCCTAATCCATCCTGGCTTAATCTAAACCCTGTCTGTGGAACGGGGCCAAAATGTTTTTTTTATAACACACTTTTTTGTGAAGTCTTTCATAATACAAATGATTTGAATGCACAATTACAGAAAATTATGATTTAAAACCCCCAGTGAGCAAACAAACAGTGACTATGGCCTGAAAGATGGCAAGGAACATATTTAAATAAATGCGACCTATTACATAATGTAACACATTTAAATAAATGAAACATATTGAAATAAATGTGTTTTTGTCCTCATGTTTTTTTTCATCTGTTAGCCTGTTCATGCATGCATATTTTTCTCTGTGATTTCAGTGGATCCATCGCAGGTGGGGAAAGGAGTGGCTCTGATCACAGTGATGGACATTAATGACAATGCGCCAGTTTTTGCCATTGAGTATGAGACCTTCCTGTGTGAAAACGTTGGGCCAGGACAGGTATTGTGGCTCTTGATTCTTTAACAGAAAGGCTTTCATATCAAATGTGATTTTAGTGCAATTAAACAAAAAAACTGTCTTCTCTGATACTACATAAATTGCACTATAACTGTTGGAAGCAACTAATACATGAGAATAGATATTATGTGCTGCATTGTGGAGCTTAAAATGGTTTGAACCAAGGTTATAATATTGCATCTTTTATTTTTTCATTATTTTATATGTTGTGATAGAACTCAACCAGAAAGAATCTGGACCTTAGTGCTGATCCATTTGCCAGTAAAGAACATCGAGAGCCACAGATGGACAAAATGATAACAACAGGATTCTGGTGACTTTCTGCTGCAGATCACTCTAATCAGGGGATCAAAACATTGTGCGCTCATGCAGAAAAAGCTTTACACTGATGCAAATGAGACAGAGGTGACTGTGGCATGAAATTGGTTTGTTGGGGAGTGTGGCATTGTGTCAAGTAGCCAAATGTGAGGTCCTGCAGCAGGCAATTGCAGAACACAAACACAAGCAAACCAACGGATTCCTCATTTTCGAGTCAGCAGCATGCCCTGATTCAAACACATTCTCTGTCACATTCATATTCGAATGTTTGTCAGAACTTCATTACTAAGATGAATGTGGTATAAAGGGCATTATGAATGCCACATACTAAACACTCGCTATGAGTGCATAGAGAAAACATTGTGGACCTTTGTTCTGTCCTAATTGGAATGATAAAAGCCACTGACAAATTTTGTGACTTGATGAACCATTGATCTAGAAAGCACTGGGTAATGTCAGAGGACCAACACCAGTGGTAAAAACAAGATTCTACTCAACAAGAGGCGCCTTTCCTTCCTCCTACCATTATCCCTTTAGAAAAACGCATTACCATTATCCCTCTATAAAAGCAACATGGAAAGAGGTCCCTTTTTAATTTCTAAAACTAGAATAATACAAATAAGAACACATGATTTGATAATTATATGATTTAAAAAAAAAGATGTCATTATGGTATGCAGTATCTGAAACCTACTGTATGGAAGTCTGTTCCCACCTCAGAGTAATGAGGAAAAAAACATCCGTTTAAATCTAGTAATTGTGATTATTTAAAAAAAAAAATGTTTGTAATAGGTAATATATTTTTTTATATTGTGTAATTTGCGACTTCATATCTCACAGTTGTGACTATTTCTCATAATTGCATTTAATTGCAACTTCATATCTCATAATTGCGAATTTATCTCAGAATTGTGACTTCATATCTCACAATTGCAAATTTATTTCTCATAATTTGTTACTTAGTTGTGGCTTTTTGTTATAATTGTGAATATCTAATGCCTAAGTTGTAATCCTAAACTGTGAACTTGTCCCTCAAATCTGATTGGTTGATCAGAATTTTGTTCCAGTATCAACAAAGATGTTGATCCAGAAACATGTTGCACTTGGTGAAATCAAATTCATCATCTCACAGTTATTTTTTATTTTTTAAGAGTAAGCAAGCTTCCTTAGAAACCCCACTTAGTAACTGTAATTGTTTCATTTACATCTTTGACAGATGGTGTATATTTAGAGGAGAGTTAATAGTCAAGCATTTGTAGAGGTGTTTGAAATTCTTACTCATTCAATTATAGTATTGTTTTTAATAGTGTATCAGAAATTGACTTGATCTGATCAGTTCTTTTGGGAGCAGTGAAAGAATACTGAAGGATGTTTTTCTTTTTTCTTAAGAAAAAATAATCCCTCCCACAAGAGCTCTCAAAACAAAGAGAGAACAGAACAAGGCTACAGGGTTTAGTGAGCATGAGATACAATCCCCTGTAGTGGCATGATTGTCTGGGCCATAACAATTAGTCCCAGAGTCACAGGGAACAGTGTTTGTTTTGCCTAAATAAAAAGGTGCTGGTGGGCTCTTTTCACAAATGCTATCGCAGCCTTGAAACGCATTAGCAAAGTCCCCCAAGAACACTCTCCATGTGTTTTGGACACCACAGACTTCCATCGCTTCTAACTTTCAGAGCTCTCTCTTATATTAGAGGCTAAATTAGTTTCCCGCCTCTCCGAGGAACAGTAGAACAGTCTCTCTTTCTCTAAATAGAGATGAAAGCATCTGTATGTTTTCATAATGATTTAGTTTCCCCTGTGATTCATGTTCACTTCCATATCTTCAGCCATGGGAGCACTTGAGCGATGCAGCAGTGAGTCAAATGCTGTCTCGATTGCATGGATTTCTCCTGTGATTCTTAGCACGATCACTCTGTCCTTATCGTGGCCCTTAAAACGCTGTACCTGCAGAACAGAGGCTCTCAGACATCCTGAAGTGCTTTTGGAGACCAAATCTGAAAGTCAAAGCCTTTGAATGAGGCATTCCAGAGCTGTTAGACGAAGAATTTTGATCAGACAGTGTTTGCCGTGAGGCACAATATCATCAACAAACAGTGATGGCACTTTTACGTTCTTTGTCACTTCAGTGCCTTGCAAAATAGTCGCAAATGCTGTTTGTCTATTTGCGTCTGAGGCGAAATAGGCTCTTTTTCAGACAGCTTTCGTGCATGTTGTTATGTATCTCCACTTCGTTGTTTTCATACGCCTCATCTGCACATTTGTATATTTAGAGCTTCACACCTGCTTCATCAAGAAGCTACCCCCTCTAAAAGAGACTGTATGGAGCTCTTGAATTTAAATTCAGAATTACCTGGAGCACGAATGAATTGTTGCATATGGTCTTGTAGTAAAGCTGTTCCCACGTTTCGTGAGCAAATGAAACCAGGTTGTGAGTGCAAATTCAATTTGTTCTCTTTTTTCCTATGTACTCAGAGAGCTATGTGGTACATAAAGTACATTATTTCAAAAGGAGGGAATGACCACTCAAAAAATCTTTCTAATGAAGTCCTGTATAATTAGGCTGGTTTTGTGTTTGTTTGATCCCGATGAGACATAAGACATGTTTTTGTGTTAAAAAGAAACAGTAGTACAATGTAACAAACTAGAATGCAGATTCATTTGCACTGTTTTTTAAGGGTTATTTCACCCAAAAATGAAAATTGTCATTTATTACTCACCCTCATGTCGTTCCACACCTGTAAGACCTTTGTTCATCTTCGGAAAACAAATTAAGATATTTTTGATAAAATCCAATGGCTCAGTGAGGCCTCCATTACCAGCAAGATAATTTACACTTTCAAACGCCCAGAAAGCTACTAAAGACATATTTAAAACAGTTCATGTGACTATAGTGGTTCAACCTTAATGTTATGAAGCGACGAGAATACTTTTTGTGCGCCAAAAAAACAAAATAACGACTTTATTCAACAACATCTAGTGATTTCAAAACACTGTTTCATGAAGCTTCAAAGCTTTACGAATCTTTTGTTTCGAATCAGTGGTTTGGAGCTTGTATCAAACTGCCAAAGTCACATGATTTCAGTAAACAAAGCTTCGTTATGTCATAAGTGTTTCGAAACGTTTCAAAATTTCAATGGTTCACCACTGGGGGGGGCGTGACTTTGGCAGTTTGATACGCGCTCTGAACCGATTCGAAACAAAAGATTTGTAAAGCTTCGAAGCTTCATGAAGCAGTATTTTGAAATTGCCCATCACTAGATATTGTTGAATAAAATCGGTATTTTGTTTTTTTGGCGCACAAAAAGTATTCTCTTCACTTCATAACATTAAGGTTGAACCACTGTAGTCACAATAACTGTTTTAAGTACGTCTTTAGTAGCTTTCTGGGCTTCTGAAAGTGTAAATTATCTTGCTCTCAATGCAGGCCTCACTGAGCCATCGGATTTTATCAAAAATATCTTAATTTGTTTTCCGAAGATGAACGAAGGTCTTACGTGTTTGGAACAACATAAGGGTGAGTAATTAATGACAGAATTTTAATTTTTTGGGTGAACTAACCCTTTAAATTGATACAGCGTCAGCGTCATAAAAAAATGCAGCGCTCACTGCCAAACAATAAAAAATAACGCAAGCCAGGCTCTAGTCTTTTCTTTTTTAAAACCAGAAGTTAGTTTGAATTACTTGTGACTGGATTTGTTTTGAAAACATTGTTAGTGCGTTGTTAATACTTCATCTTCATCAGCAGTATTGTTTAATTTGCACGTTTTTGATCGTCTTTGCTATCGCTGACAATCAGTTCTATGAACAATAAAAGCTTGGCCTCTAAAAAATTAAAAAATGCATGAAAAAATCTATATAAAGTCTGTTGTTGGATGACTAGGCGATCTTAATCACCCATCTCCAATGTACGTGATACGAGAGGGAATATTCCCCATCATTGCATCCGAGTCTAAAACAGATGGCTTGTTAAAAAAGGTCCCCAGATCCACATCCAACAAGTGCCTGTAATGGGGTCACATGCACCAAACGTATGTCTTCACCTTCGCTTCCCAGCGCAAAGCTCTTTTCTCTGTGCCCTTGGTTTCTCTTTTGTTCCTAATATGACTTTTTGAATTTAATAGAAGCTTAATGTGAATTGAAGCTTCAGTCTCTAAATGAGCCAGATGATTTGTTACAGGTGATTTAGCAGATTAGATTATGAGGAGTGAGTGTTTTCCCAGGGGTTTTTTATCTCTTTAAGGTCGTCTATATTCTGTCTTGTTTCTATGCCTCAGAGACACGGTCAGCAGTGGCAGGCTGACAGACTGGTGTTTTAAAGCGTTCGTGACTGCTATCTCTTCACAGGTCTCACCACGGTGAAGATTTCCCCTCTTTAAAATCAGGTGGCACAGGAGAGATCCTTGGCCTCCAGCCATTTTTACATGTACTGTGAAAGGAGCTTAAATCACCCATATTTTTTCCATATATGCACTTCTTGGCTACACAATTTGTGTTTTTACAGTATTATTCTAAAAAATTATTGACTTTTTGACTTTTCTTCTTGGTCAAATCCAAAATCAGGTTTTGTTTAAGCCAATCTGCTTTGGCAAGATGTTCTTATTCATTTTAAATGAACCCATTGCCTCAATGATTTTATCAATACACTTTGCATTCGCCTTAATGGACTATCTGTAATTAAATTGGTCACAGTTTACTGTAATCAGCGCTTGGTGCTGAGGGAACATCCTGTGCTGCTTGTGTCATTTATGCAGGTTTTTAATAGCCCAACGTTTTACGATTTCAAAAATATTTACAGATAAATGATAAATCCGTCAGAGTTCCCATTGCCAAATACTCACTTAGTGTGAAAAGGGGGATGGGGGGGGGGGTATTAAATAAAAATAAATGAGTGGAGAATTAAAGCGCTGAAAAGCTCTTGGTTAGCACAAGGTCATATTCCTCGGACAAACAAGGAAAGATACAGAAGAGTCTGTTAGCCCGCAGATCTACTGCATTCGGCCTGTGTGTGAGGTTTTAGGAGATTTTTCAAGCAGATTGAGTTTGTGCTGACTGCAGCCTGACACAAGGGAAGAGCTGTGCACAGAGTATTTAACCCAGCCAAAGCCCACAGATTAGGCCACAACAGTGTGTCAGGAGAATCTTCTTAGCTTACCACCTGATGGGTCACCCTGATATTCATCTCTAAAACACAGCACTTTACCCAGCTTTGGGGAGGTTTCGCTCCAGATTTAGACTGGGATGGCCCTCTACTTTGTTAAATCCGTGGATACCGTATGGGCATCATTTCTCACAGATAGCTTACTGGCTTCATCTTTCCTCCTGATGTTGTGTTCAGTGTGATTTAAACTTCTGAATTGTGTATTTGTTTCCTCCAAGTTCACCACCTTGAATTCAGCTGATGGTTGTTGTGTGGTGTAACATGAAAAAGAGCTGCTCATTTAACATGTTAAATTAATTCTGTAAAGAAATGTGTTAAAAAGGGTAAAGGGTCTTGAGGTTAATATTTAGAAGTTGAACTGATAACTGTCTTAAAGGAGTAGTTCACTTCAGAATTAAAATGTCCTGATAATTTACTCATCCCCATGTCTTCCAAGATGTTCATGTTTTTCTTTCTTCAGTCTATTTTTCTCCATATAGTGGACTTCAGTGGGGACCAACGGGTTGAAGGTCCAAATTGCAGTTTTAGTGCAGCTTCAAAGGGCTCTACATGATCCCAGCCAAGGAATAAGGGTCTTATCTAGTGAAACGATTGGTCATTTTCTAAAAAGAATTTTAAAAAATGATATACTTTTAAGCCACAAATGCTCTTCTTGCACTGCTCTGTGATGCGCCACACATTGCATAATCACGTTAGAAAGGCCACATGCATGATGTAGGCAGAAGTACCAATCCAGTGTCTACAAAGCAAACGTGCAAAGACTAAGTCAAACGGCCTTTACAAAAAAAGGTAAAACAACGAGGTTGATACTTCTGCGTGACCTTTCCAACGTGATTACGTAATGCGTGGCGCATCGCAGAACTAGTGCAAGACAAGCGGTTTTGTGGTTAAAAAGTATATACATTTTTATATTTTTAGAAAATATAAAGATCGTTTCGCTAGATAAGACCCTTATTCCTCTGCTGGGATCGTGTAGAGCCCTTTGAAGCTGCACTGAAACTGCAATTTGGACCTTCAACCTGTTGGTCCCCATTGAAGGAGAAAAATCCTGGCATGTTTTCCTCAAAAACCTTAATTTCTTTTTGACTGAAGAAAGACAGACATAAACATCTTGGATGATATGGGGGTGAGTAAATTATCAGGAAATTTTGAATTCTGAAGTGAACTAATCCTTTAAAGTGTGGTTCTCATGGCAAGAGATGCTGAAAAGCCAGCGAGATGCTACACAATCGGCAAAGACATCTGTCTTAATCCATGTGTACACAGACCAATAAATAAGAATTTGTGAAATGGGTTGTTAATTTTTTTTTTTATCACAATTCAACCTAGCAATTAAATAAACTTTTTAATCAACTCAAGAATATTTGATTTTGACGGATTCAGTTTGATTACATTAGGTTACACCAACAAATAGCCAAAAATGGCCAGGTCACGTTAGATATAACTACTTGAAGAAGCTGCTCATATCCCCTCTGTACAGTGTATGTTCTGTTATATAGAAATAATACATTGACTTAATTCATTATTCATAATTAGTTGACTTATTCAGTGCTTCAACTTGCCACAATATTGTAATGTCTGAAATGATCTTCCTTCTGGGGCTTTTCTGAGCAAATTTTGACATATGCTATTCATTTCATTTCATTTCATTTTTTTTTTTTTTTTTTTTACTAAATTAATCAACTTATCAATTAATTAATTCCATTTATGAAAAATTCAGGTTTATATACAGTATAATCTGAAACATTCATTGCATTGTTTTGAGCGAGAGAGCTGTGGATTATTTTGTCTGTAGTGAGGCAATAACAGCAGTATTCATCTTCCTGTTCTTTACTCTCTCTCACCGTCTTAGGTCATTGAAACCGTAAGTGCAGTGGATAAAGATGAACCACCCAGCGGGCATCGCTTCTTCTTCTCGCTCACTGCAGAGACAGCTGGGAACATGAACTTCACCCTCCGAGACAATAAAGGTATGTAATTTCATTAGCACAGTTTATAGTGAATCCTTGAATCTCAGATCTTATTCCTAAGACAGAAAACGCTTGATTTTATCTATTAATAGGGGTCATTTTTTCACTTTTCACATGATATCATGTCTCTTTCTCTCTCTTTCTCTCTGCAGACAATACCGCTTCTGTTCTAACTAAGCGGAGTGGTTTTCAGAGGAGGGAACAGGCTATGTATCGACTGCCAGTGTTGATAGTGGACAGCGGGTCCCCTGCCCTCAGCAGCACTAACACACTGTCTATTAGAGTGTGTGACTGTGACCCTGATGGGACGCCCCAGTCATGTGGCACAGAGGCCTTTATGCTGTCAGCTGGACTCAGCACCGGAGCTCTCATCGCCATCCTGGCCTGCATCATCACCCTGCTTGGTAGGAAATACATTTAACCCTCCTGAGCCTGTTTAATGAAACAAACTGACATTGGCAAAGTGCTGTTTTACTTTGTTTGCTTGCTGAGCATTTCCCTTTCTGCAATAGGTCTGAAAAACGTATAACTCACGGCATTGGTTGAACCAATGTTGCTGTGTCCGGCTGGTCGGGATGATCAAATCAACACACAAATGGCTTATTATGAAACAGAATTTAGCTTTTGTAATGTGAAATATTTCAGAGTGAAACAAAATATTCAGCTGGAAATTTAAAGAAAGGGAAATTGTTTCTGAGGCTGAGAAACATACACTACTGTCCAAATGTTTGGTGTACGTTGATTTATTTAATTTTTTAAAGAAATTGTTCAGCAAGAATGCATTAAATTAATTAAAATGACAGTAAAGACTTTTACATTGTGACAAATGATTTTTATTTCAAATAAATGCTGTATATTAGAAGACTGGAGTAATGACTGCTGAAAATTCAGCTTTGCCATTACAGAAATAAATGGCATTTTAAAATATATTAAAATATAAAACAGTTATTTTAAATAATATTGCACTTTTGGCTGTATTTTTGGTCAAAAGCCTTGGTGAGCATAAGAGACCTCTATCAATTAACATTTCAACAATTTGACCTACCCCAAACTTTTGAACAGCAGTGTATTTTGTATTTTGTTTAGAATGATAAATCATGTCTGAGGGACCAGGGACATTTTATTATTTATTTATTATTTTTTAATAACATTTAATTTCAGAATATTTTGATTTCATGTTGTCTTTAATGGAAAATGAATGTGAAGGTCTCAGCATTTAAAAATTCTGGAGAGCTTTCTGAATGCAGCTTCCAATCAAAGGATATTTTTCCAATTTTTGTTATTGTTTATCAAACCATTTTTTAAGAGCTTCTTTGCATTTCCACCTCCCCCGTACTGACATTTAGCACGCGTTTGGGCTGCCGTTACTTTAGAAGTGCTGGCACGATAGCTCTAACAGTTGGGACTTGGCATGCACCGAGAGGTCTGCTTGGCCACAATTGACTTGTTTACCCTCTACAGGGAGGCTGCTGGTCTGGATGATTACTTATTATTTGGAGCCTTATTAGCTGATTGTTTGATGAGTGACCTCAAGCCAATATGTACCGTTCACTTGGTCTGATTGGTTGACTGGCGTGTCTTTGTGTTGATTTGTTGACCTGAAGACTGCGCAGTGGGAGTGAATACAGTCCTGATGGTTTGATTGATTTCTTGATTATACCATTGATAGGTTGTCTCTCTGGCTGTGATGCCGATGTGGATATCTGTCTACGGACACAGCCACAACTCTATTTACTGACAGATGTTGTCTCTGTCTTAAAAGAGAGATTCCTGTTATTGTGACAAGCCAGGAATTTGTGTGTGTACATTTTGAACCAAACCCCAGCAATTTCCATTTTTTTGATTACTCTCTTTTTTTCCTGACTGCACAGATTACGAATAAGTAACAAAGGAAGCTCTTTCTGCCTCCTCGGTGCTATTAGATTTAAGTATGAACTAGTTCATTTGTATCTGCATAGACATTGCAACTAAACAGCATCTGAAATAAACATATCTGGAATAATACATCACAGTGAAGCTGACTGCAATATGTTTCAATTTCATATTCCCCAAGAATGTCCCCTCTCTGCTTTTATCACATATGACTTGGAGAACCATACATAAGATCGCTTAAAAAATCATATTCTTTTCCAGTGAAAAAATAACAAACATGGTGAAGCAAAATTGCTCGAGACATTAAAGCCCCCGATACACTAGAAAAATCGAAGAAAGAACTGATGTGACGTCATTTCGGACAAAATCAGGTCAAAACGAAGTTCGAAACAGCTTTCCAAAGTGAACTTTCAGGAAAACGTCACTTTGGCTGGTAAACACATTCAAACTACCATTGGTCCGTGGTGATTACATAATAGGTAGATGTGCGTGGAGGCTCCGCCTTCTTTCATGTGGAAATCTTCTCCAGTTCATTTCTTTTGTTCAGTTCGTTAAGGTCAGATGTCTGTGAGTAAAAACGTGAACACACTGGAGAGCTGCTTTATAGTAGAAAATAAAGTTCTTCTGATAAAATAGACACTGATGCTGTTTTTCATCTTTAATACTGTAAAGCTGCTTGCTTTTAAGCAATCTATTGTATAAACTGCTATTTAAACTGCCATGAGTATATCGGGGCCTTAAGACTTGATTTTTCAGAGTTTATTTTTGTTACCCCATTGGCAAATGGCTTTTTCCTCCTCTTATTTTCAGTATAAATCTAACTAAATTCACTGAGGTTTGTGCTTAAAACAAGAAAAACAACATAATAAACAGATAAGAAAAATAAACAGTAACATTCAACAATTTGGTGCCTGTGAGATTTTTTGTTTTGTTTTTAAAAGAATACTTTTATGCTTCCCAAAGCTGCATGTATTTGAACAAAATGTAGTATTAATATATTTGAAAATGCTATTTATTGCTATGATGGCAAAGCTGAATTTTCAGCATTATTACTCCAGTCTTTAGTGTCGCATGATCCCTCAGAAATCATTCTAATATGCTGATTTGCTGCCCAAGAAACATTCATTTCATATTATTATCAAAGTTGAAAACGGTTGTGCTTAATATTACAGTCATATATGTTTTTTAAGGATTCTTTGAATAGAAAGTTCAAAAGAAAGCATTTATTTGAAATAGAAATCTTTTGTAACATTATAAATTTTTTAAATAAATCAATTTAATGTGACCTTGCTGAATAAAAGTATTAAAAAATAAAAATCTCACTGATTCCAAGTGGTAGTGTAATTCAAGAGATATTCTCTCAATATAAGAAAACGTGTTAATATCAGTTTTGCTTCTCATTGTTGTCCTTCCTCAGGTTCAACAGGAACCTGTGAGAAATCCCATCTTCACTGAACAGCACAGCTTGTAGCCTGCAGTAGCAGACTCTATCATTGTGTTGATTGATCGCTGTTTTTAAGTATTTATCATCTGAATGTGAGCTCAACTAACAGCTGTAACTGATGTTAAATAGTCATTCCTGTGGTTTGCTGTCTCGTGTGAATGTAGGGTTCTCCAGTAACACCACCCCTCTACTTCCCCCGTTCCCCTTCCCCCCTTCCCTTTCTCCTCCCAAACTACACAAGTTGGATTAGACCACTGTGCTGCCTGATCAGAGCAATGCAGTTATTTTTGGCAAAGAGAGTCCGGCCCCAAGGGGCTCAAGACTGCTCACTCATGGTTGAGGGGAGGAGGAGACGGAGGAGGATGGCTTCAGAGGAGGAGAGCTGCAGAGGGAAAAGAATCTTTTCTGCTTTTATCTTTTTCAGAGTAATGAATCAACAAGCTTTTTGCCTGCTGTTGCTTTAGTTATCAAAGCAGCGCACAACTAAACCATGCCAGGCAATGAATGATACACAAGGACATGTCAACTTTGAGTCTTTTGTCTTTTTTTTATCTAACAACATACAAAAGAGTTTTCTATTAAAGGATTTTTTCACCCCGAAATGAAAATATTGTCATTATAGCCTATACTCAGCCTCATATTATTTTACTTTTGACTTTTTTGTGCTTTCGTTGAACACAAAAGGAGATGTTTTAAAGAACCTTCACTCTGCTATTTCAATATACATTCTTAAAAATAAAGATTCTTTATTGGCATCTATAGTTCAAAAAAAGAAACTTTAATACCTATGGAACCTTTCCATCCCACAAAAAAGGGTTTTTAATAGAGGAATTAAGGTCCTGTGTCATTAAAGTGTACTTTTTACTAAGAAAAAAATGGGTCCTTTAAGAACTGTTCACTGAAAGGTTCTTTTGGGAACCCAAAATGGGTCATCACTGCCAAACCCCATTTTTGGAACCTTTATTTTTTTAATGAAAATAGATGATGAAGCTATATAATAGCTTTGTGTGAAAAATTGATTAAATGTCATACATGTGCCGTTATTCAGTAATACTATATAGGCTATCACGATAATGAATATGCACAATATTGTTATCGTGGGCTCTTAAAAATACTGCAAATAATTGTTTATTACGAATTTTTATATTACATTTTAAGAACAATTTCCCCATCAAGCGTATAAAATTCACAACACCACTGTTTGCTGCATCAGAAGGACATGCGCACTCAGATGTAAACAAGCCCAATGTGCATGAGAAGCACATAGTGGAACAAGTGAAGGAGACGCGCTGAATGAAAGTACACGTTCACTTTCTGACAGCAGAGGGCACTGATGGAACAGCAGAAATGTAGCGGTTACCCCGGAAATCACGTAAACAAAGCAACTTCAAAAAATCTTCAAACAGCAAAGTAGTTTTTTTTGTATTCACAATGTTGTTCACCACAGCACCAAATACTTAGACTTAATAGACTATTTATTTTTAAATCTTAATCTTAGTTAATGCATTAACTAACATTAAATAACGAGGCATTATTGTAAAGTGCTACCTGTTGTTCTTTATAATTCTTTTTTTTTAATCTGTTTGAAACATTTTACTTTTTATTTTTTGTGTATTGTGTTGTTGTATTGAGTTCTTTTTGTTATAAGAAAGAGTTCTTAAACCTATTATAGTATGACAACACTTTTTTTCTTATTTCAATATCGTGATAATACCGTATACCGTGATAAAAGCTTAAGCAATTATCGCAACATGAAAATTTTGATTCCGTCACATAGTCATACCTTGACGGTTGGTCACCATTCACTTTCATTGAAGCAGCTGTGCTATAAATAATCCATTTAGTATACACAGAAGAAGGAACCTCATGTGGGTTTAGAATGACATGGGGCGAGTAAATGATGACAGATTTTCAGGTGAACTCCCTATTGCATGCTTTCCTAGTGTCATTACAACATCTCAGTCACACTATCAAGCCCAAGCATTGATAATGGTTCACAAAATATCAAAAGAAGGGATCTGACCAAACCGCTGTGGTAAACACATTGCTATTTATCAGTGTTCGCATAAAGTAATCTAAAGGATTTCGGGAGCACATATCACATGATGACAGCTGCTGCGTCGTTCTAGTTGTTCTGAGGGAAACCTTGTGCTCATTATTCCAGTCTTAGATGGAGGAATACAGAGAGGTCAGGTAAGCCCGAGGCGCTCTGATACATTCATGTCCATAGGTCACACTCGCAACATTGACATCACCTTTTCAATTTCTGCTCGACCGATTGCAGGGCATCTTGTCTTCCCTATGGCCTCCGACGGTGCAAGTGGACGGCAGTCAGTAATACTTATGAGGGCCCTTAAGGCGATGTAGTGTGCTCTTGCATCACCCTGAATAAATCATATTTTATTTCACAGATAATGTCACCACTGTGAAAACGCAGGGACAGACATGTGTCATAAAGCACAAACACCTTGTGTTGGGCAGCGGCATAAATGTCAACAGCCAGATAGATCCGCATATCGCCAGTATATCTTGATTAGTCTTCAGTGCCCTGGGCTATTGGCAGTAGTTGAGATATGTGAAGGGAACGCATGAGAGCGAGAGAAAGAGAGGCAGGGAGCAAAAGAGAGAATGAAGGGCAGTGCATAATCTAGTAGTCGCTGCCTCATTTTTAAGAGGTCGATGAGAACGAGGCCCCCACAAAATATCCCACTTGTTGTTTAATTGATTCTGGATGACGGATTGTTTTCTCAATCCAATTACTGCAAATTGAGGATAATGTTAAATTGATCTGCTGCTCCCGTTGAACATCCATCTTGTGTCAAAACTGCAGAGAGGGTAAATCAAGCCTTAAAGTGGGCGCAGTCTGTAACAGTTAAGTTTTAAGACTGCATTAGATCTATATAACTCTTTATAATTACATAACAGTGGCTTAAAAATCAAACCCTGCACTCTCAGGATGTTTTTTTTATACAGGATTTAAGGATACAACAGCTTATCATTGGTGCAGAACCCTTCAAGAGACTTTAGTACCTTATTTACCCCTAAAAGGTTCATAGTAGTGTCATGAGGGTACATATTACTACTAAAAGGTACTTATATGTCATATTTTTTATAGCTGTAGATAAGGTTGTCTCTTTTGTACTGACCCAGTGACAAGCTGTTGTACCCCCAAAAGTACAATTTCTTTCAGTTTCTTATGACATTGTGTGTCTTTAAAAGAACTGTTTTAATATCAAAATGATAAACAAAGTTTTACGTTGTCTCTAATAAAACAATACTTGGCACAGAATTAGATATCAGCAAAATAAATGTTTCTGCTTTAAACTAAGTTGATTTTAAAAGAGAAATGAACCGTTTTAATGTAGAAAAATGCTTTGTTTTTGTCCTAGAAAATATTCTGAAAACAACTGCATAAATATACGATATGCATATGTACATTATTAATGGATAGTTCACCCAAAAATGACAATTGTCATCATTTACTCACCGTCATGTTGTTCCAAAACCAAGTCATGGATAATTTCAGATAATTTCAGTAGATTATCTTTTGTGGAATGCAAAAGAAGATATTTATGCATTGTTTCCAAGCTGCTCTTTCCCGTACCTTGAATGTTCAATACCTTATTTAAAGCATTTCACAATTTACAAAGCAAACAAACAATAATACTGATACAAATTATATATATTACACCCTAGAGACCATTTTGCAACTTGAGCTTTTTACTGAAACCAGTTATCACATTTGTTTTGTAAAATTCCCAGATCTGGAAAAATCCCTCTGGTTTACCAACAATTTCATACCTAATTTTCTCCATATGTACCAAACTCAAACTTTGGTATAACCTCCAGGTCTTCAGATTGTCTCCTTTTTTATACTATATTGAATTGTCTATACTTGGCATATCACAAAAGTTAAAGGGAAACAAAAAGGACAAAAAAAATTATTTCAAATAACTCAAATTTCTCTTTTCAAGCTTTGTGTGAGACTGAAAACTGAAATAAATTTCTTTTTATTTCCTGAAACTCTTGCCTTGAAGTCATGGTCACCATTCACTTTCATTGTATGGCAGTTTGTACATTTTACATAAGATCTCCTTTTGTGTTCCACAGAAGAAGAAGAAATCATACAGGTTTTCAAAAAGAAATGAGGTTGAGTAAATAATGACAGATTTTTCATTTTTCTATTCCTTTATCTCCAGTTTCATAGCATTTCCTTTGTTGCTCTTGAATTTAAGGTGGATATTGGCTTTGCTTTTGTTTATATCATTCCCAAAGTATGTGTGTGTGTGTACTGTGATTATGACTGCACTCGTGCAGCCGCTGCCTCGCCAGCCCACTCGCCCAGCTTGTCTGCCCCTGCAAAACGACACTAGGCCTGAGGATGAAGTATGAGACTTTGGCACCATATTTCACACTCGCTGTGGCAGGCCTGAAGGATGGATCATTAGACGTTTGCCTCCCTTTTCCCTCCACTCTATCTTTCTCTCTCACTTCAGCCTGCTCCCACTTACACCTCCTCTTTTTCTCTCCCTACTTTATCTGCTCCCTTTCCTCCCCCTCGAGCTTAGTATTGGCAGCCAAATACACATATGTGCTATCTACATTGAGAGAGAGAGAGAGAGAGAGATAGACTCCCGTGGGAGGACTGTGTTGTGGCTATACTGTAAGATCCCCTCGCATTCATGGGTCTGAGAGCGGGAACACGGAGGATTGGTTTTTGCATTCAACACACCACAAAAATGGATTTATTTTACTTTTTTTTGTGCATGTGTCTTATGTTAGTCATTTTTCGCTATGCGCTTCCCCTTTTCTCTTTTTTATATTGACAGAATTTCTCCGTCTCTTTCACACCATCTTTTTCTGTGCATTATTTGATCCGCGGTTTGAACCACCGAGACATATGTCTTTTGTGCAACGGTGCAGCCTTGCCTTTCGTTGATAGTTTTGATGTGCTGTATATACAGGGTCTGTGCTTTCAGGGCAGGGTGATATTTTCTGACTGACATATAATCCAGTCTTATTTTACACATACAGTAGGCAAATGCTGCACTCATTAAAAGGATTTAATGCTGGCCTTTCCCGAATAAGCAGCTTGTGTTTGAGCAGGAAAGGAGGAAGTGGCCATTAAAGCCTCATATTTACAGCACACATCCTGCCCTAAATCTTGCTCTTCATGCATCTGTGTGTTTATCTCTGTCTGTTTGCTTATGTTTACACATGACAGGGCTGAGACTGAGGAGACAAAAGTGCTGGCATGTGCTTAATTCTCAGCCGCGCATGTGTTTTTGTGCGCGGATAAGGGTCCGTACAGTTAATAACAACTGTAAACAAACATGCAGGATAAGATCAAATCAGACTGTAACTCTTTTAACACCTCCTGCTTCCAGGAGCACCTCCCATGATGAAACACCTCCTGCACAGGATTTGTCAGCAGCGATATTAAAATCACTACAGCCCAGTCTGATGAACTTATTGATAAAACTAATGTACCAGATCTGCCCTAATTGAACTGCAGAGATAATTCAGCTTATCTTTCATGTTGTACCTTAAAGTGTCAGGTCTAGAGGCAGAATTGTTCTATAGGGTGTAAAACAATGAGAGAGTAATATTTTGGTCCAGTGTCATAAATATTGTTGAGATACAGTCACGGTCAAGCTCTATCTGATTCTACACCTCTTATGTCTTTGCTTATCTTGCACGGAAGGTAAATGGACTGCTTGAGATTTGAAGGTGTATGTGTGGTCCTAGTAAACCCTACTTAATGGGGATAAAATGTCCCAACAAAGATGGCAATATCCAAAATCCTTGTCCTTGTGGGGACATTTTTTGGTCCTGATGAGGAAAACAGCTTATAAATCATACAAATATATATATATATATTTAAATGTAAAAATGCAGAAAGTTTTTATTAAAAACTCTACTCTCATATAAAAGGGGTTTCTTGTTCATATTGTTAGCAAATAGTTTAATCGTAATAACTATTTGCACAGTGCTGTACTGTGCAGCTATTTGCGCACAATAGTCTGTTGGAAACAGACAAAACTATAAATAAATGCACTTAAGATGTCAGAGAAGCGGCCTTGGGTTTTTTTTTTTTGGTTTTTTTTTTTGGTGGCCCAAGTTCAAATTCAAGTTCTCCAGACTCCACTCTTAATGTCTGTGTTATTAAAAAGGAAAATAAATAAATGTAATGAAATAAAATAATTGCAAATAAGTTACTCTCTTGATATAGTATCTAAGGTTTTAAACTATATAAATTAATTTAAAGGGGTGGTTGATTACGATTTCACTTTTTTAACTTTAGTTAGTGTGTAATGTTGCTGTTAGAGCATAAACAACATCTGCAAAGTTACGACGCTCATAGTTCAATGCAAAGAGAGATATTTTCTTTTAAAGAATTCTCTGTTTAAGGACTACAACAAACAGCTGGTAGGGACTACAACAAGCTTCTTCCTGGGTTGGTGACATCACTAACCCTAAAATTTACATAAACCCCGCCCCAGAGAAGACGCAACAAAGGGGTGAGGCCATGTTATTGCAATACAGTACGTAACACAAATGAAATAGCATGTCATAAAAGCAAGATGACAACACAAATTATAACCGTAATTTAACTAAACACGTGTGTGTGTATATATATTATATACAGTATATACTATTGTAAAAATAGTAGAAAGTATATAATATAATATGTACTATATATTATTATTATCCTCGTTATTACTATATGCTTTTAATAATGGTGTACATTTTTTGACTGTATGCAAATAGTATACACTGCCATTCAAATTTGTTTTCTCTTATGCTCACCAAGGCTGCATTTATTTGGTCGAAAATACAGTAAAAAAAAAAAAAAGTAATATTGTGAAATATTATTGCAATTTAAAATAACTGTTTTCTATTTTAATATATTTTAAAATGTCATTTATTCCTGTGATGGCAAGGCTGAATTTTCAGCATCATTACATCATCGGTGTCACATGACCCTTCAGAAATCATTCTAATATGCTGATTTGGTGCCCAAAAAACATTTCTTATTATTATCAATGTTAAAAACAGTTGTTCCGCTTAATATTTTTGGGGAAACCATGATAGATCATGATAGATCAATTCTTTGATGAATAGGAAGTTCAAAAGAACAGCAAATCTTTTGTAACATTATAAATGTCTTTACTCTCACTTGACAAATTGAATGCGTCCTTGCTGAATAAAAGTATTAAGTATCTTTTTTTTTTTTTTAAACAACAACTTTTAAACGGTAATGTGTGCTATTATTCATATTTGATGTCTACCAGTAGGTATACTTAGTATACATCACCTCTGCCTAGCCACTGTCTTGCCTCTGTATTGTCAATGTGTCATTTTACTGATGATAGCTCTGGTTTGCTTGTACTAACACCATGTGATTCTTCTGTCTTGGGTTTCCAGTTCTGGTGCTGCTGATAGTGACAATGAGAAGGAGGAAGAAGGAACCTTTGATCCTGGACGAAGACCGGGATGTGAGGGAGAACATTGTGCGCTATGACGATGAAGGCGGCGGTGAGGAAGACACAGAGGCCTTTGACATGGTGGCATTGAGAAACCTCAACGTAGTGAGGGACAGCAAATCCCGCCGAGACGTCACCCCGGAGGTGCCCACCCTTTACTGCTCCCGCCCTCCCCCTTACAAAATCACTCCTGACAACGGGATCTTTCGGGAATTTATATGGGACCGCCTGAAGGACGCCGACGTCGATCCTTCAGCGCCTCCCTACGACTCCCTGCAGACGTACGCTTTCGAGGGCAGCGGCTCTGTGGCCGAGTCCCTCAGCTCCCTGGACTCCCTAAGCACAGACTCGGAGCAGAACTATGACTATCTGAGCGACTGGGGACCTCGCTTCAGGAAGCTAGCCGACCTGTACGGTCACGGCGACAGCAGCAATATATTCTCCTCCTAGCCGGGATTAAAATTACTGCCAAGGTCTGCTCAATCAAGGGCATAATGGAAATGAACAATGATCAAGAGTATACCACTGACTCATTGATGCTTGACAGAAGAGGAGAGCAAAAAAAAGGGAACATTCAATGCGCAGGGGGGAGATATATCTGCAGAGAGCAGCGGTTTTGATAACGAATAGACTGTGGAGATTCGAGTCGGAAGCACTTCTATTTAAATTGCAGTTAGATGCCAAGTCTGGACTTGGGGTGTGGTTGCAAGCGCCCAAAAGCGATCTTCAGGCCCAAGAGAATAATGGACGGTGGACCGCTGCGCCATGCGAGCTGGTCCAGGAATACCAATTGTTTCTAAGTGACATTTGAAGTGCTCTCCCCATGGTTATAAATGAGAACAGTGCCATCCAGCTAGCCATACAGCAGTGATGCTCGAAAGATCAATGTTTCTGTTCTATCAGATGTTTCTATGACTCATAGGTTCTTAAAAAAAAAAAAATCAATACAAATTCAGCAACCGAGAACACTGATATCTTTTCCGAACGCATTGCCTAGTGCGGATCTGCAGCTGTTGCTTTGTAAAATATCCGTTATGCATAGCTTCACGTCTGTTATCAGGCCTTAGTTCCACGAGAAAAATGCGAGGCGCATCGCTATCACAACTTCTGAAGTATCCTGCAGTTACGCCGACCAAAATACAAGTCAAACTCGTAGTGAATAGACTTTGATGTATCAAGCAGGACAGGCCAGAGTGGATTTAATCATTGAAAATGTATAGTACTTGCCTTTCAGTTGATGCTGTCAACCTGAGTTATTTTGAGATGTTATTTTGTAAGTTTGTAGAGAGAACCCTTATGACAGCGAGCGTTTGAAAGGAAGTCTTTTGTATTAAGCCTATTCCTTTCTCGAAAACCTCAGTCTCAGTGGAGAAACTTAAAGCGGCAAAATGTTTTTGTAGTGCTCTATGCTGTCACGTGTACAGTTTTTTTTTTTTTTTTTTTTTTGCGGTGGTTCTTGCTGAATATCTTGTGAGAGCTGTTTGTTTTAAAGCAGGCCTGTTGTTTATATGAGTCTGAGTGGTAAATTGTAAGGGAAAAAAGAATGTAAAGACATTATCCTAAATAATATCTGGCGATGTGTGAAACGGTGTATAACATGCGGACAACACACTGCAGTATTCAATGTTTAGCTGTTGTCCGACAGGTCATTATCATGATTTTGAATTGTAATGATATGAAATGACAGTAACACATTCTAAAGCTGGGAGGACATTTTGTACAGATTTTTGTAATAAAGCACACAAATTGCAGCACACAGTGTGGCCATTTCCTGACGACTGCTCTCATTCATTCAGACATCCCGACGGTGCATATATTGATGTGGGGATCTTACTGCTAAATTGGCTGCTTTTGTTTGTGGAACAGGGTGGTTTGCACACAGACATGATATGTAATCAAGGCTAGCGGAGAGAGAGCCAACGGGGCTTTGAGTTTGATGAATGACACCAAGCTTGTCAGAGCATTTAAAAGGCCTCAGCGAAATTAGCCTCCGAAAGAGGAGATTGATGATTCAGTTAGTGAACGCAAGCATACTTCCAGAAATACGATCACGCGTCTAAGCGCGGGCAGACTGGGTGTGCGATGACATGGTCGGACGTGAAGCTTAGCCTATAAATTGTCTCGCCCGGGCTAGTTAGATCCCTTCAATGAGCCTAGTCTCGCTGTCGAGCTCGTACACAGCTTGACGTGTTAGGATGGCAGTCTTTCCACGAACGCCTGTTGCAGCCTGGCCTGCGCTATCACAGTGTGAGATAGCTGTGATCTGTTCTGAGTCATAAAACATGTTCCATTTTAGTTTCTTCCTCAACAAATTCTGGCACTCAGATAGATGCTGTAAACTGTTTTTCAGATGGCATAAGCGTTTGGAGATTAAATCTCAGTGTCCAAACAATACCCGCTTTCAATTTGTCACTTTGTTCACATGCTCATCAACTGTGGTTGTGCCTGTCAACATCTGAGATATAAGTTTGATTGGAATTATATGGGATATATTGTATCTTGCCCAGTCTGTATGATTATAAAGTGATCATTTTACGCCGTCGATAATGGATTTGGCTTTCAACACAAGTGATTACTTGTCATTTTGTTTGTTTATCTGACTAAGGGTAATAAAGACTGAGAATACTGTCTGTGATCATTAGAGGGAAGCTGCTATCAGAAAGCAAATGTAATTATTTGTTAACTGGCTCACTAAATGAAAACTAAAAGGGCAATTGAAATCTCGTTTGACTTGGCACTAAGTAATAATAAATACAGTTTTAATTAAGCAAGTCACTGCAGCGAGCAGATAATGCAAACAAAGGAGGATAGGGTCACCCCGTCATTGTTCTCTTTACAGATATCAGACTCTATAACACGTATATCAAAGGGACTGAAAATCAATGTCACTTTTGATTCTGTTTACTTTTACAAACCGGTCACTGTTTGGGATTACAGGCATTATTAGGAAATGATCTCATAAGGAACATAAGAGGAATGCTGGGCTTGTTACAAGTGGCTTAATAAAACATACCGGTGCTCTTTTGAATAGAAAAAATCATTCATTCACTGCTTCAAGATCTCAAGCAGACCTTCATAATTTATTCAGAATACTTATAAGAACAGCTCTGAATAGAAAGCTCATCCTGTCCTCTGTTTCTTTTTTATTTACTTCACAATGAGTTATGTCTTTTCTTAATGGCTTCACATTAATTACCATTAAGTGTAATGTGAACTCAGTGTCAGGCTGAGAGCGAATGCCTGGTTGTCTAAGTGGCCTTTCCTTTCTGAACCGAGGAGAAGGCTTATCATTAGTATGGCTGACAATCAATGACCTGATATTCAACAGCTTCTCCTCAAAGACCTGATGTACAGAGGCACATGTTCATGTTTGTAAAGGAAACCACTTCAGTTTATATGCATCATTTTTAATAAAATATTACATATTATTTCAATGTGAGTACAGTGCAAGGTCATTTCAATTGCTCAGCTGCTAAGTGATTGAAAAGTGTGATAATGACAGCTTCTGTCCTACCTTGATTACTTAGAATTAATATGACTTATAAAATGATTTGAGCAACATGAAAGTTCTCACATTCTCCTCAGTTAATAAGGGTAATTTAACAAGCAGTTCTGAAATGGCACTTGTACCATTAAAAGTCTTGACTTGAAGTTTTCTTTCCTGTGATAATGTTTTACTAGGATGTTTGGAAGGGGTATATCGATGGACGTGCACAATAGCGATGGTCTGAATGGACATTATTTCAGAATCATGGGTAATCACTGAACATGATTATTTCGAAAATAATTAAAAAAAAAAAAAAAAAAAAAGTGGGCTGATGGCTTTAACTAAAGCATATACCATTGACAACCTTGTAGATCACAGTAAGTCTATCTTTAACAGTTCATAAGTTATTGTTCAAAATCAATTCTACCACGGAGAAAATATATGGGATTTTTACTTCCGGAAAACAACTGACTCACTCTAAGTTAAGTCAGCCATAGCTGCGTTCAAATTTGCGTAGTGAGAATACAGTATGTAGCCTAGAATTGTTTGAAGAATTTCATGTACAGGTATCAGGGAATTAATTGCCAAGCCATAAAATCCTTAAAATATAGGCCTACTGAAGATACAAAGGTTACATATACATGTCTTACATGAGAGACAGGCCTAATTAATTTATAAAGATGCAAATTGGACGGACTCTACCTGAATTTTGTCATTATTTAGGAGTAGTCTACACTCCCAGCAAACATTGGTCCGACGGCAACGTCATGTCCCTAGCCAAAAATAGTCGTGGTAGGACGGCATAAATCGGTCATTAAACGTCCAAATGTTTGCTCACATGGTGTAAAAATGATTTGTTTTGATTTCTTGGGTTGTTTTAAGATGTCTGGACTCAGCTGAACTTGGACCTGAAAGAGCACAGCTATCAGCAGCAAGTCATCTTCACGCAGCAGTTGCGAGGTGTTTGCAGCCTGTGAGTCAAACTACCTCAGCTTGCCAACTCGATGCACTCTCAGATTTTAAATCAGTTAGACAGACACAAATGTCAGAGAGAGAGCTCGGCAATATTGATTAGAATTGTCTGTTCTTGTTTGACTGAAATATGACGGCTTCGGGCTTTCCGTGAAAAATTGCGGTCCATTTAGAAAATTAACAACATTAATAAAGTCTCCCTAACACAACAGAATACCCGATTCTTGCTTATACGGTTCCCATGAAACACTTATAAAGCTCACGCTTTGGATTTACAGCTTTCATTACAGTAACGAGATGTTAGTGTGCGTGTTAATATATTGCCTCCCTCTCCTCGGCGGCCCTCGTTGCATGTCCACAACTGCACGAGCGCTGCCAACGACACTCACTTCGCCATCGATTTACTCTCTAAATTAAATATACGATTTTATGCATTTAACAAGATTGCTCCAAGAAAAATCCAATTACCGCTTCAAGCCAGTGGAAAACTCATTAAAAGAGCCAGCATAATTATGCAAGCAATGGCACTTTAAACTAAGGGAAAGGCGGATTCCGAAATGTTATGAAAACAACTGGGATCCGGGATGAGTTCGTAACTCGCGTAATATTATTTACAAGAAGAGGCTATAATATCAAAATTATGAGAGAGTTATGCAGAGCAAAGCCTTTAAGGGCTCTTTTAATGGTGTTCTGATCAATAATTTTAAAGAGCACGTCTTAGATTGGTATTCACAATCAGGCACATCTAATGCCGGCCAAATGCAGAGCTGTCTGGTGAAGACTTCGGTTTTCAAATCGGAAGTTAACATTCGTGGGGGTTTGTCCTCTAAGCTGAGCCCTGGTTTGAGTGTTGATTCTGAGACTTGTGTATGTTTAATGTAGCCTACACTCCTGGGCAAAACCCTCCACAAATTATTGGTCAGGAAATTAGCAAAATTTAACCAAATGCACTAAAAAGACACTGTCTTAAAAATGCATCAAAGACAAAATGAAGTTTTTAGCAGAATATGGCAAAGTTGTGTCTGGATTGATAAATCACAATGAAACACAAGTTGCATGATGATGATCCAAAGGGGTGTCTTCGAAAATCTGCTGAAAAAATATAATGAATGCATCTCTACCGGAGTGAAGTATGGAGGAAGAGGTGTCATTGTGTGGGAAGCCTTTTTAGCTGCTGGTATTGGTGAGCTGTGAAAAGACATTTAATGCTTTGAAGTAAAGGAGAGTATTGCAGAATGGCTTGCCTACCACAAATGAAAAGTTGTTGTCTAAAGAGGAATGATCAGATGTTATTTTAACCAAGAAGTGGCTTGAGAACAAGTCCATCAGGCTTAGACACCAGGCACCAGAGTCCAAATTTGAACATTATAGTAAATATTTGGTCTCACATTAAACTCAAATGAACTGGGAGACATTTTTCAACTACTCATGAATTGTTTGAAGCCATTAACATTGAGTGGAACAACACTGACTCTCTTCTTCCAATAAAAAGCTGTCTACAAGTTGGGGACGACTATTCCATATTTGTGCAATTCTTGCTAATTTCCTAACCAGTGATTTGTGATTAATTTAAAAAAAATCCATCACAGTCTTAACCATTTTAATCATAACTAACATTTCTTTTTCCTTTCAGGAATAACATTTATATGCTTTTGAAACCTAAATGTCCCCTAAACTGGCCAAAGTCAGTGTGTGTCTGAATCAAATCTTAATATAACAAAAGGGGAAATTAAACTTAGAGACAGCTAGACAACTATCTAAACATAATAGCCTCATGATACTGAGTAACCAACAAACTAATGAACACATGATTTGGGCAGATCTTGCTTTATCTAGTAACAGAAGGGTTTGACATATGAAGAACCAATCATATTGTAGAATGATTTGCCATGCTCTTATCCTATATAAACTGTTGTAATTCTTTTTATGGTTGGGATTCTCTGTGATTGATACGAGGTCCTCCGGCCATGATTAAAGCATATTCTGAGGCACAGTCTGGAGTCTGTTTGGTTTTTTGGTTGCGCAGCAGACTAGACACTAGAGAATCTTACTTCCATACTCAAGTGATAGTATTTAGTGGAGCACTAAAGATCTTATTCCGAAGTGATAGTGCTCAAAAAGGGTCGAGACGTTGACCGACTCGAATAGGTATTGAAGTACGCTTAGTAGAGTATAAATTCATTGGTGTCTGGTCACCCAGTTTAACTTAAGTCAGGTGCATAGGGAAAAAACTACCACAAGACCATTAAAAGACCACTAAATATTTTGCCATTTTTGGCTTGGCCATGTGCATGCACATATCTTCACATTGCTGAGTGTGCCTTTTATTTGCTTTGAACTGACCTTGGGATGACTGTGATGCTCCGCTTTGAAGTGTTGATTCTGTCAAAATACTCATACACACATAAAAAACCTTTCTAATGCTCTCTCTCTCTCTCTCGTTCACTTTCTGTCTATATACAGTGCTTTGCAGAAGTCTTCAGTATACAGTATACATTACAACTTTGAAGGAACTTTGCTGTTTAATATTTTATTAAAAAAATGCACATTTAAAAGATACTTTCGCAGCTGTTGACAGCTGTCCGCAGTTCAAGAGCTATTTCAATCTTTCTTATGGCCAGATTTGCTTGTTCAAATTGTTTGAATGATGCTTGTGCTCTGCAATTTTCAAGGAGCGTGACAGATTCTCAATTGGAGTGAGATCGGAGCTTTGACTTGTCCATTTCAACATTTAATTTTTTTGTTCTTTAGCCTCTCCAATGTTCACTTTGCCTATTTGTTCTGCTGAAAATACGCTCTCACGAATGTATTTTTAGCAGGCTTTTTCTGCATTTTGCACCATCTATTGTTCTCTTTATTTTAGCAAAATACCCAGTCCTGCTGATAAAAATCAGTCTCACAGCATCACAGCATGCACCACCACCAGCACACTTCTGGAGGTGTGGGCAGTGTTAGTGCACCACATGCATCTCTTACAATTTTGGCTAGAAAGCTCTATCTTGGTGTGATCTAACCATGAAATCTTTTCTCACTTCGCAACGGAGTCTCTATTATGCTTTTTGACAATCTCCAGAAATGGTGCTTTTTGAGTAATGGTTCCTTTTGTGCCTTGTTCTTATACAGTCCAGTGTCATGCAGAACTCATTATATGATTGACTAGTGCACCTAGACTCAATTCAGAGCTATTGAACTCTGTAGATTATTTACGGTGGTTGGCCTCTCTGTGGCTTTTCACAATGTTTTAGAACATAAAAATCTATAGATAGAGTGTTTCTACAGTACAGTGTTTTCTTTTGCATATTCAATAGTTTTGAGGTATATTTATTACAAACTATCGCATTTGTGAACACCAATTCTGCACTGTATTTGAATGCATAATGTACACACATTTTATATTTCACACATTATACGTCATATTTTTCATCACTTTAAAGCTGAGACAATATGCCGTTATTGGCAGAGTTATCTATTTTTCAGTGCACAGCTAGCAATCGTACCGCATACATTTGTGTTCTTTTGATGAATAAATAAGATATCATGCGTCTCTGGAAACGTCTTAAAGTTATTGACTGTTTTATTTATTTTTACATTAAATATATTTAATAGTGTGAATCAAAACCAAAAACAGTCCCAGAGCTGCTCTCAGTGCCTGTTATTAAGGCTACAGCTCCATTTGCACATTTCACATCTCAAAAGAAGAAAGTACAGCAGAAGGCTGGGAGAAGTTCAAATTCTTGCATTTGCTGTAAAAATAGCAGATCATTAACACACACACTTCAATGTTGCAGGTTTACTTGAAGAAGAAAAAAAGAACAGCTACCAGTTTTTGCCTTGTGGATACCTTCTTTTTTTTTTCCCCCATCACAGTCAATTGTTACGATCAAAATAGGGTGCTTGAACAATGATGTGGGAGAAAAAAACCTAACCAATCAAGAGTAGGAGGACACAGCTTAGGGGAGGGCAGTTCCCCTCAGGGAAACCGAGAGCAATCAGACACACATAGAGCTATCAGAACCTCAATCTGCAGATTAGGACAGACAGGCCTCAGGCTCCACAACTTTAGGATAAGACAGACCTCTCTATACCTTTCTTAAGTGTCTGCAAATCAACTGTAAATTGCCACTGAAAATGAGTTCTCTAAACCGCCCGAGCAAGACTAGTTTTCGAACCTCGTAAACTCTTTCAATTATCTTTGGAGATAGGCTGCCAAGTTGTGTGTCACAGTTGCAGAGTTTTGTGTTGGCTGGCAGAAAAACTTTTATGAGGGGCAGCAGGCAGGAATGTCATATCTAGATCATGGCTCATCTGATGAGAGCTGTAAGAGGCTCTCAGTTAGAGTCGAGTCTTAAGTGCTCTATCTGCTTTGATACTCTGTCATCATTCTTCAGCCAGATCTCTTCGCTTTCCTTCTGTTAAATGCTGCCACTTCATATCAAAAGCATGTCATTATACGATACATCTTCTTGCATCTTCAAAGAGAGATGTTAAAAAAGTGAAGTGCCGTACCACAAAGTGGACCATTCTTTTTGTGAAGAATATTGTCGGCAAGCCACAGGAAAATGTGAACATTGTTATATACCACTTCACGTCGTATGCAGAAGCTGAGGTGCAATTGGTTCTTTTTCCTGGAACTAAAATATAGCCTGTCAGCACCACGTCTACTTTGTTTAAAACCGGCTCACAGTTGCTGAATTGACTGCTACCTGCAGTGTACCGCAAATCTTGGGGGCCCCTGTGAAGTGTGAACTGAGCTGAGGCCCCACCCACAAACAATGATGAATGCTCCCGCTTGGATGTAATCAATGAGGTCTAATGTGTGAAAGTATTGCTGATGGAGACAATGATGTTATTTACGGCAATACTATTTTAATCATATATCATTTTTAATCATGCACGACCATTCAAAAGTTTAGGGTTGGTAGGATTTTGAAAGAAGTATCTTATGCTTATCAAGTATGCATTTATTTGACCAAAAATACCGTAAAAATAGCAATATTGTGAAATATTACAATTTAAAATAACTGTTGTCTATTTTAAAGGATTAGTTCACTTTCAAATGAAAATTACCCCAAGCTTTACTCACCATCAAGCCATCCTAGGTGTATATGACTTTCTTCTTTCTGACGAAGACAGTCGGAGAAATATTAATAAATATCCTGACGCATCCGAGCTTTATAATGGCAGTATGCGTTACCAAACGAGTATGAACTGAAGAAAGTGTCTGCATCCACATCCATCCATCATAAACATATTCCACATGGCTCCGGACGGTTAAAAAAGGGCTTCTGGTGTTTGTGTAAAAAAAAAAAAAAGTAAAAAAAAGTTATGAAGTAAAATATGTAGCTTCCACCAGACTGCCTTCCATATTCAAATTACGGAAAAGAGGAACTGGCGTCGCGTCAGTACCATAAGTTGAATAGGGAAAGCGTAGGACATACAGCGTAAGCTTTTTAAAGATTTTTTTTTTTTTTTTTTTTTTACACACAAATGCATCGCCGGCTCGTATGGAGTACACGTTTATGATGGATGGATGGATGGATGTGATGGAGGCACTTTCTTCAGCTCATACTTGTTTGGTAACGCATACTGCCATTATAAAGCTTGGATGCATCAAGAAATGTATTAATATATCTATGATTGTGTTCATCAGAAAGAAGAAAGTCATATACACCTAGGATGGCTTGAGGGTGAGTAAAGCTTGGGGCAATTTTTATTTGAAAGTGAACTAATCCTTTAATATATGTTAAAATGTAAAGCTGAATTTTCAGCATCATTACTCCAGTCTTCAGTGTCACATGATCCTTCAGAAAGTATTCTAATATGCTGATTTGCAGCTCAAGAAACATTTATCACAGCTGAAAAAAGTTGTGCTGCTTAAGTTGTTCTGCCAAACAGTTGTGCTGCTATATCTTTGTGTAAACCATAATAAAAAAAATTTCAGGCTTCTTTGATAAATAAAAAAGTTAAAAAGAACATCATTTATTTAAAATAGAAATATATATCACATACAGGTGCTGGTCATATAATTAGAATATCATCAAAAAAGTTGAATATTCCATTCAAAAAGTGAAACTTGTATATTATATTTATTCATTAAACACAGACTGATATATTTCAAATGTTTATTTCTTTTAATTTTGATGATTATAACTGACAACTAAGGAAAATCCCAAATTCAGTATCTCAGAAAATTAGAATATTGTGAAAAGGTTCAATATTGAACCTTTGGTTCCACACTCTAATCAGCTAATTAACTCAAAACACCTGCAAAGGCCTTTAAATGGTCTCTCAGTCTAGTTCTGTAGGCTACACAATCATGGGGAAGACTGCTGACTTGACCATTGACACCTTGCACAAGGAGGGCAAGACACAAAAGGTCATTGCAAAAGAGGCTGGCTGTTCACAGAGCTCTGTGTCCAAGCACATTAATAGAGAGGCGAAGGGAAGGAAAAGATGTGGTAACAAAAAGTGTATAAGCAATAGGGATAACCGCACCCTGGAGAGGATTGTGAAACAAAACCCATTCAAAAATGTGGGGGAGATTCACAAAGAGTGGACTGCAGCTGGAGTCAGTGCTTCAAGAACCACTACGCACAGATGTATGCAAGACATGGGTTTCAGCTGTCGCATTCCTTGTGTCAAGCCATTCTTGAACAACAGACAGCATCAGAAGCGTCTCGCCTGGGCTAAAGACAAAAAGTACTGGACTGCTGCTGAGTGGTCCAAAGTTATGTTCTCTGATGAAAGTACATTTTGCATTTCCTTTGGAAATCAGGGTCCCAGAGTCTGGAGGAAGAGAGGAGAGGCACACAATCCACGTTGCTTGAGGTCCAGTGTAAAGTTTCCACAGTCAGTGATGGCTTGGGGTGCCATGTCATCTGCTGGTGTTGGTCCACTGTGTTTTCTGAGGTCCAAGGTCAACGCAGCCATATACCAGGAAGTTTTAGAGCACTTCATGCTTCCTGCTGTTGACCAACTTTATGGAAATGCAGATTTCATTTTCCAACAGGACTTGGCATCTGCACACAGTGCCAAAGCTACCAGTACCTGGTTTAAGGACCATGGTATCCCTGTTCTTAATTGGCCAGCAAACTCGCCTGACCTTAACCCCATAGAAAATCTATGGGGTATTGTGAAGAGGAAGATGCGATATGCCAGACCCAACAATGCAGAAGAGCTGAAGGCCACTATCAGAGCAACCTGGGCTCTTATAACACCTGAGCAGTGCCACAGACTGATCGACTCCATGCCACGCCGCATTGCTGCAGTAATTCAGGCAAAAGGAGCCCCAACTAAGTATTGAGTGCTGTACATGCTCATACTTTTCATGTTCATACTTTTCAGTTGGCCAAGATTTCTAAAAATCCTTTCTTTGTATTGATCTTAAGTAATATTCTAATTTTCTGAGATACTGAATTTGGGACTTTCCTTAGTTGTCAGTTATAATCATCAAAATTAAAAGAAACATTTGAAATATATTGGTCTGTGTGTAATGAATGAATATAATATACAAGTTTCACTTTTTGAATGGAATTAGTGAAATAAATCAACTTTTTGATGATATTCTAATTATATGACCAGCACCTGTATATAATATATATGTGGTTAAATTTGCCTGTACAAAGTAGTTTTTACACTATAGATGCCTTTGAGTACCATAAATATGCCAAAATTGTAATGATTCAGGGGGCGTTCTGCTGACTTTTGCATCTTCGTCCACAGGGACAACATCTCAAGGGCACAAGATATTTGGTAAACCGTGCTTGTAGCTAGGCGTTTGAATGCTGTACTGGAGGCTGAAACATTTCATGTAAATGAAGTTTGGAAAGAGATTGACCTGCATCCTTGATCACTGCGGCATCATTCATTCTGATTAGGGCACAGATCCACACGACTCATCTAGGCTGGTCTGATGGATTAGCTGGCCAGACTAAAGCCTCCTACAGGAATTCAAAAACCTTTAGAGTTTAATCACCCTCAAAGCTGGTGGATGACAATATTTAAGAATGGGCAAGCAACAGTGGATTGGATGCATGGCAACATGATGCTACTATTTCTTAGATTTGTTGGATAAAATCCACGAATGAGAAAGAGAAGCTTCTCAACTGTGATGCCATTTATGTCTCCTGCTAAATCTTACCTTGTATCTGCAGTGCGAATGACATTGTGAGAGAAAGAGACCCTCTGCAAAGTCACTTTGATTGGATCGCTATTGGGAAAAAAAAAGCAAATGGCCCTTCATTAGCCCTCAGTGAGAATGAATATTGACTTTAATATACACTGTCAGTTTTTTTCAGTTCTTCTCAGTGCCTGTCATACTCAAGGGCTTTCTCACTGCTAATGCTGAGTAGCACCAATCACCACCCTATTGTCTACGAATGGGCTCCTGCTGTCGAACGACTGCAGCTCTGTTTATCATCCCTGAGCGGTTATATCCTCCTAACCCACCATACAGGATTATCACAGACATAGAATAGCCATAATCAGGTTAATCTGCGCATGGGGAGATGGTCTTAAGGCGTGCGGCTGTGCTCGCGCCGGGTGAAATACAGCTGCGGTAACATGTTCAGACACAAGCCACATAAGTTCTGCCACATTAGTTGTCCTCTGTATGGAGCATTGCATCACATCAGTGTACTCGATGAGCCATTTTCCCCACAATCAACATTCATATGGAGCGTTATTGGCATTTGATATAGGACAAAAAACTCTTGCTGACATGGTGAATGAATTCCACATCAGTTTCAGTGGTATGAACAAAAGGTGCAGAGCGAGAAAAGCCTGTATAGAGACTGATCCTGTACTTTGTGTGTGGAGTAAGTCCTGAAGGATCTAAAGGTTCTGAGTTTCTTAAAGGGTTAGTTTACCCAAAAATGAAAATTCTGTGATCATTTACTCACCCTTGTGTCATTCCAAACCCGTTAGACTTTCAAAAAGTTCGTAAAGAGATCGTAAAACTAATCCATATGAATTGAGCGGTTTAGTCCAATTTTTCTAAAGAGACATGATCATTTTATATGATGAACAGATTAAATTTAGACTTTTATTCACATATAAACATTGATCAGTGAACATAGACAGAAGCGGCTTGACCTACGAGAGTGAACCTCATTGGTTCTTGCAGAAGCTCAAACATGCTGTGTAACACAAGAAAGAACTTCATTGGTTCTTTCGGAAGCTCATACATGCTGTGTAACAAATCGAATAAACCTCACTGGTTCTTGTGAAAGCTCAAACGTGCTGCGTAACACAAGAATGAACCTTATTGGTTCTTGCGAAAGCTTAAACATGCTGCATAACATATGAATGAACCTCACTGGCTCTTGTGGAAGCTCAAACGTGCTGCATAGCTCACGAGAATGCAGAAGCTCAAACGTGCTGCGTAACACAATAGATTGAACATCACTAGTTCTTGCAGAAGCTCAAACATGCTGCGTAACACACAAGAATGTACCTCATTGGTTCTCACACATCAAGCAAGCATGCTTGAGCTTCTGTTTACCACAACTGATGTGTGCGTTGATAAATGTTTATATGTGAATAAAAGCCTAAATTAAATACTGAGTCGGTGTTCTGATGTAGAACCTGGAAGCACTGCACTGTGTCTACAACATGAACAGCATAGGAGAATGACAGGGAAGAGAAGAAACTGTTGAATAAAGTCGTTATTTTTGTTTTGTTTTCACGCACAAAAAGTATTCTCGTAGCTTCATAACATTATGGTTGAACCACTGTAGTTATATGGACTATTTTAACAGTGTCTTTACTACCTTTCTGGGCCTTGAATGTGGTACTTACATTGCTTATATGGGGGATCAGAAACATTTCATCAAAAAACATCTTAATTTATGTTCCGAAGATGAACGAAGGTCCTACAGGTGTGGAACAACATGAGTGTGAGTAATTAATAATAGCAATTTCATTTTTGGGCGAACTAACCCTTTAAATACACTGAACAAAATAAATGAAATGCAGGTAAAACTAATCAGTAACTATGAAAACAAACTAGGGCATAATTGTTAACCTAACCAAAGAAACAGAAAGAGGGAAACAAGAACACAGAACAACTAAACAGAACATAATCTTGACAGTTACCCAAAGTCATACTAATATTTGGTAGAGATAAGTAAGTTTATTCAGTGACTGACAAAATCATGTATTAACTGATGGAGTGAGAAATCTCGACGTGTTCTTGACTTTTGCTCTGTGTGACTTTACACAAAGTCTGAAAGATGAAACACATAGTAAGACGATCAGATCAATGAATACAATTGCTCATACGGTTAGAGAGATTGAGTTGGGTCAACTTACAGTTTCTGCTAAAAAGACCTTTGAAAATGAGCTGTTACATAATAAACTTCACTGTATCCTTCATAGCTCTTGTGGGCTTGTGAGAGGAGAACATCAGCTAAGGCTGGGCACCTAAACATAAGTGAATCTTCGAAGTGAATTCCACTGTACTCTGTGGATTTTTCCTTGGGCAGCATCCAAAACCACACTGAGGTTGCTTCTCTCCTTTTATCAAGTGGATCCAAAGCAAGCTGACAGAAGGAATTTTAGGGGCAGAGCGCTTCCTCAAACTGGCGGGCCATAAGATTCACGCTTTAAAGGTGTGGACAGGGAATTATAGTTTTTTAACCTGTGTAGTCACACCTGACACAGTGAGTTGAGTCATGATATTGGTCATTTTGTACGTCAGTAAATATACAGTGGCTCTGACCGTCACAACACATGACTCTTGGCATTTTAATCTCTTTAGTAGCCAGACTGATGTGCAGCCCTAAAGCTCTCTGGAGAAAAGTCTGCTGCAATCTCAGAGCCATCCTCCTCTGTACCTGTGGCTTCACACATCTCACACCTAACTGGCTCTCACAAGCTGATCCCATCACCCTCACCTTCTGCAGGTGTGAATGGAACCATTCGAATCGTGTTCGGGCCCTGCTGGACTTGGGGAAAACAGGTGGATTAATATTTATACAGCGACCAGTCACTGTATGGTGTGATATTGCATCTCTTCTTCAACCCTCTTGCGTCACACACACACACGTTTCCCAAAGCTTGAGGTTATATTCAACAGCGAGAAGTTATTTAAATGTAAAATGTGAAAAAGCAGTCTAAATATATTACCTAAATAGGAAGCTGTTTTGAGAAGTCTTGAATTATGTTGCTTTCACCAAAAAAGCCACGTACAGTACATGACTTATGAAGACTAAAGACTGGTCAAGTACTTTATTGTGCTACTTTTTAAAATTACTTCACATAGATGGAATATTATGGGTCCAGTAAAAGTTAAAGGGTTCGTTCACCCAAAAATGAAAGTTCTGTCATTTATTACTCACCCTCATGTCGTTCCACACCCGTAAGACCTTCGGGTTTGGAACGTCATGAGGGTGAGTAATTAATGACAGAAATTTGGGTGAACTAACCCTTTAAGCTCAGTTAACACTATTTGTTGAATGATGTTCATAAAATGTATTTATAATACAAGAAATATACATGAAATGAAAAAAGGTTTGCAGCGTTACTTGTTCATGCAATAAAGGTGTAAAATCCAGATTAAACTACACAGAAAAGGTTAGTAAGATTTGTTTCACAGTAAAATAATGTTAATATGCATGTTCACATCTTGTGGCTACTATTAAAACAGTTGGTTTTTTAATGATTATAATGATTGAATTTTTTATGATTAGTGATTGGCCCCTTTCACTTCCATTCTCAATGCCTCACTGTAACCCAGATTTTTTTTACTTTTTTAATGAAAAGGAGGCCACAATTAATGCTTTTGATTGAGCTTAATGTGTAATGAACCCAGAATATTTCTTTAAAGTCTAAAATTGTCTAAATTGTTAAGATATTTGAATACAGAAGAATTTCAATCAGGAAATGGAGGGAAAAAAGAATGTACTTTGTGGCCTTGGATATTTTAACAACAGTAGCAAGATTTCCCCCCTACCATTGTAATGCTTTTTTCAAACCAGCTTTTAACAGTTTGTCAAACTCCAAAGCCTCACATTATTCAGTGCAATCTCTCTGTCACATGCATAGCAGCTACAGTGCAAGTGCATACAGTACATCACCTCTCATTAGCTGCTTCTCTCTGTGTCTGACTTGTTTACCTACTCCTCTCTGCCTCCTGGCAGTTGAGTCACATCCTGTGGTGTTCCAGGCTTGCCGTCGGGAGCCAGCAAACATGCAGATGATCTGTGCAGAGTATCCTGTCCCAATTGAGATTGACAGGCTGGGGCTGCAGTGGACCATGCCAGCCGCTCTACCCTGGGAAGCATTCATGTAGTTACATCTAGCCCTGTGGCAGGCGGTGAGGGGGTTGGGGTGCCTAGGGCTGGATCTCTGCATCCTGGGGCACACCACAAAATTTCCTCTAAGTGGGCTGAGGTAAGTATGGCTGAGAGACTAAAGGGTGAGGAAAAGGTTAGTTTTGCAGACACAGTAGAGAATGGTTTGGGTTTTGTAACATGTTTTGTTTTAAAGTCTGTAAATCAGTATTTGTTTGCGTAATGTTTCAAACTTTAATATAATATTCTCATATTCGTCTGTTACAAACTATGTATAAATTAATGTCAGGTCACATGTGCTAATGTTACAACCAAAACCACCACCAGTATAACACTTTTTTTTCCTTCATTAATTTACTGTGATAATCAGATTTATTTGTTCAAAATAATTATTATGCCATCCAAAACCACTCCTGAACAGTGCTGTTATTCTTAATTAAACTATCAAATGATAAAAAAACTGTATTTTTTAATTGAAATAAAGCTGAAATAAAATCAACTGTAAATGTCAGATGAAAGATTTTTAAAAAAAATAAATAAATGAAAATAATTAGAAATGTTGCCTTGGCAACTAACTGAAATAAGTTTGAGTAAAAAAATAAAATAAAATAAAGATAAATAGAAATATTTTTAAAAATGACTAAAGCACATAACAAAAATGAAAACTGAAAATATAAAAATAAGATTCAAAATATTAATAAATACTATAATAGTCTATAAATAATATTAAAATAACACTTTTCCCCAACCCATACCTATTTAATTTTCATCCAAAATGTTAAACATATGTGACCCGTGCTGGAAAAATGAGTCGCAATTAGCACATTATCAAAAATGAGTTATTGTTATTTTCCTAATATACTCCTAATTTGGCACAAACCAAGTCGAAACCCACATCTATAGGAAAAATATATATTCAACTTTTTTTCCATGATTCCACAATTGTTTGATTAACATTAATGAAACAGACAGCCTTTAGGCTACATTATGACCTACTGTACCAAACTATAATGTTACACATCAGATGTTTTTCCCCAACAGTTAACCAAACATTCATATAAAGATAATGTTTGTGCGAATACTCGCCAAGTAATTCTGTGTAAATGTGAATATCAGGATCGTGCGCTGTCTGAGGAGTCTTTGTCTTCGGATCTGGCAGTCAGCGCGAGTAAGAACGTTTTGTTTACATCAGCATGAGTGTGAAAATCACATTTTCATTGGTTCAGACTTATACCATCGAGAATTTGCTATGAATATTCACAAAGTTGGAATGCTGTCCTTTACAACCAACCGAACAATACCAAACTGAGGGAAGCGCCAGTAGTCGAGAAGCAAGCATAGAAAAGCTGCATTTTTCATGGTCAAAGGAAAGGTACTCCTCTCAGAAAACGTACAAAAAAAGATACTTTTAGATGTTTAATTGCTATTTGGAGCACTGGGATCGCTAGATGAGGGCTTAATGAACTCATTTTTGTGAAAACCACAATTTACATTTTTCGCTTGTTTTGCCTGTATCTCGAAATACACACAAAAAAACAGTGTGTTATATTGTGTTGTATACAAATTTAGGTGTAGATGAAAAGCTTGTGTGAATATGTAAGCAATAAGGTATGAGAGGCTGTGCTGTATCGTGAATAAGTCACAGGTGAAGGGTGTTGTTAGGCACGACGCGAAGCAGCACTAGCCTTGAGTACCTTATTGCTTTTATAAAACGGTTACCACACAATACAAATTTTAAAGCCAAAAAATTTGTATCAATGCAACTTTCATGAAGTAAACTCACTAAAAGCCTTCCTTCCGCTGAAAAAAATTGTCCCTGACCGTGAACAGCAACAGAAGTTACATTATTACGCCATTAGATGGTGACAAAGACTGTCTTTATGAGTGTGTCAGTCAGTAGCAAAGACTTTTATATAGAAAAGACTGAATTGTTGTGAACACGGAACAAGACGCAACTGACAAATTCTTTGACTAGCGCTGTCAGTCACAGGAAAACCCCTTAACTGTTAAAAGGACAAGATAATACATCGGACATTTAAACAGATTTTTTATTATGACCTGAAGGAAAATGCTAAATCTGAGTGCAGGTAATAAACTCGCTCACTCGATCTCTTTCTCACAATACTCTTCTACATAATACAGTAAGCTTCAATGAACAATATAAATGAGAACAGTTTACGTTGCTAAAAGTGGTTGCTAAGGGTGTTGTGTAGTGATACACAGAACCGTTGGGTGAAGCGGTCATAGCCGAGTTTTATCGTGAATAAAACACTGCTATTGACCAATCAGAATAAAGGACAGGAACTAACCGTTTTATAATGTGTTATAAATCAGATTATTCAGATCATACAAGTTCCGTCATTTAACATTCATTAATAATACAATAAAGCTATATAAGTCAGACATGATATTTTTTGTCCTGTAGATCCTTAATATACATTTTTACAACTTCTGCTGTCGCCTCAGAAGGGTGTTGATCATACATATAGTGTATGTCCAGTGTTGTGCAAGTTACTTCCAAACTGTAATACATTATAGATTACTTGTTACTAAAGTAATTCTTTACCTTACAATATTATTGTCTCAGAATTGTAATGCGTTACATTACTCCTGTATTACTTTTGAGTTACTTTCACCAAAATAACTACAGAAGTATAACTGGACATTCTAAAGCAGGGGTGTCAAACTCATTTCAGGTTGAGGGCCGGATGGGAAAAAATGTAACCATGTGCGGGCTGAAATTTTTTTTAAACCTTAGTGAGCTGGCAGTTACATTAACATTAACCATACAATCTACACATTCATTTGCAAGAAGAAGAAAAAAAACACACTGCTCTTCGAAAACTGCATTTGTTTTTACTGCGAAAAGACTTTATTAGATTTTTAAAATAATGTTTTATTTTATTTTTATTTTATTTTTTATGGCCAATTCCATTTTTTTTTTTTTTTTTGGAGCAAATTTGATACAGATTGCAAATTTTTTCTTTAATTATTTTTTTTATTTGTTGTTTATTTGTTCTATAACAGGCCAAACTGGTCTTAAACAAAAAATATGTGTAGCCATTTGGTATACAGGCACCACTGCACTTTTCAAGATTTACAGAGAAAAACAGCATGGTATGACTTTATAGCTTTGTGAAATTATGCTACATAAGACAGAAGACACCTGCACAAAATAATTAGCAGACGTACTGAATGAAAATGCAAATTCACTCTCAAACAGTAGGTGGCGCTTGTGGAACAGCAGCACTATAGCGTTTCTTTGGTTACCGCTGTACACAAAGCATTGCTGCGATTATAAAATAGGCTACTTATATGGAGATCGAATCTTTTCTGAAGACAGTTCCCTTCTAAGTTACATTCATATAAAACCCAATTCGATATTTATATTTTTCTTGCTATATTTCACAAACAGTGAGCTTGGCCTGGTACAGTATTTGCTCTGCTGGCGCGTGTGTGTTGTGGCTGTGTTAACGTCTTCGTATGACTTCGTAATATTTCCACACAAACAACAGTTTGGGAAATGACTGCAAAGCAGTTTGTTTGCAAGTCCAGAATAGAATAAAACTAATAACCGTTCGGATTTATGAATTACTGTTTTTTAATTATTGTTCAAATCATCCCCCGGGCCGGATTGGACACCTTTGTGGGCCGTATTCAGCCCGCGGGCCTTGTGTTTGACATCTGTGTTCTAAAGTGACAAAATATACTGCAGAACATTTAACATCCAGTAGAAGGCGATATGATGTAGCTACTAACAATATAACTTATAATTGGCAAAGTGAAGGCTCAAGACAACGCCATGAAGACAATGCAAGAAAGGATAACAGACAGAATCACAAACGATCCAAGTCTGTTAAAAGTATGGTAGAGGTAAAGTGATTATCTGACAAACTCGAGGTAATGCGCATAAGTCCATCTCGCGAACGTACAGTCTTCTTCTGCCATCTTCACCCATTAGCCGCTTTTCCACTGGCCAGCGCGAGCACAGAGGCCGAAATCATGCCGCGTTTCCACTGTCGGTCCATCAGCCTCGGCTCGCGGCACTCCTGTAAAACCCGCCCTAAACACGCCTTCACTGGACTACGTCACACAATACAAAGTTACACCAGCGAGAGGGAGATGAATGAAATAAATCGCTAAACAAATATATCAGAAGCTGTCATTTAGTCTTTATTTACAAACTTGGACACCACACACGGCTACTGACTGACCACGAGCAGGTAATATAACTTACTTGCAGCTTTAGAAAGGACGTAAGTTGGCCCCAAACGGTTGAAGGTCAAATTTACAGTTTCAGTGCAGCTTCAAGGGGCTTTATCTAGCGAAACGATCGGTTGTATTCTTCAAAAAGCTTACGCTGAATGTCCTACACATTCTCTATTCAACTTACGGAACGAACGCGGCGCCAGTTCTGTTTTTTCCGTAAGTTTAATAGCCTTGTAGGACATTCAGCGTAAGCTTTTGAAGAATACGGAATCGCGGTCTGGTGGAAGCACTTGTGATGCGATCATTTGTGTCTATAAAGCACATACATTTTCATTTTTTAAAGAAAATGACCGATCGTTTCGCTAGATAAGACCCTTATTTCCTCGTCTGGGATCATGTAAAGGCCCTTTGAAGCTGCACTGACACTGTAATTTTGACCTTCAACCGTTTGGGGCCAATTGAAGTCCATTATAAGGAGAATAACCCTGGAATGTTTTCATCAAAAACCTTCATTTCTTTTCAACTGAAGAAAGAAGGACATGGACATCTTGGATGACATGGAGGTGAGTAAATTATCAGGACATTTTTTATTAAAAAGTGGACAAATTCTTTAATGTCTCGCGGTCTTGCTGTTTTTTTTTTTTTTTTTTTAGACAATTAAATTTTGGGCTAAAAGTGTGTTGCAACGCAAGCGTTACTGAACATGTACCGAGTAAAATATTACTGAAAATTGATTAGTAATGCCTTACACTACTGCGTTAAAGCAAAAAGTAATATGATACTGTAATGTATTACTTTTGTAACGCGTTACTCCCAACACTGTGTATGTCTAATTGATTAAAAAGACTATATTACAACTTATGTTCACTCTCCTGTCCTATATCGACCGTATTTCCTGTCATCAGTCGCAACTATGAAAAACAAAGACACGGAGGAATAAGAATGCAGTTTATTACACTTAATTGTGGTGATTCTATTTAAGGCAGGCTATTGACGGTAAACCGCATGCAAAGGTGGTCTGCCATCAGTTTTAGGACAGCCGGGGTGTGTGGGGAGTGTCAGCACTAACTATAGCAGAGAAGCGTCAAATTGAACTGTCAATATGCCACCCGGAGAGCATCACGGGAGCTGAAGAGGAGAAACGTTATGGTCTTCATCTGTTTGTGTGGGTAAAAGGAGTGTGTGTTTACAGCAGCTTTGAGGTGAAATCAAAGTCCTTAGTGTTGTTTACACACAAAAATGAACACACAAGTCTCTCTACAAAAAATAAAAAAAATAAAATGCCTTTGGTGTCTCTCTTGAACACCATCACTGGTTGACTGGGAGCAGAGATATTCTTTGACCCGGTCCAAACATCAAGAAACCTGTTTATACTGATTTAAGTCACTGCCATTAAATTATACATATTGTATTTGCATGGTTCTGTGCTGAAGTCTCAGCCCATGACATCTGAAGGATTTTTGAGCTCTGTGAATAGGAAATGATTGACAGGCACCACTAGCTGCAAAGCATCAGCATATGCTTACACTGACTGATATAGAGCAGTGGTTGCTTTGGTTGAGTTATCTATCACACATTCCCGTCAAAACTTTGATATTTTTGGAATGCTGTCTTGGAGATCCGCCATGGTTTTTTAGAGATTGCTGGGTTAAAGCGAAAAGCTGGCAAACTTTAATAAAGCGATACAAGCGTTTCATTTTCTGAGATGACTAATTAAAACAAGACATTTTCCAATTGCTACTGCTATTGTTTGGAAATCAATAACCTTTGCATTAACTTTAAATATAAGTAGCTCATACCAGTAGCAGTATTCATTTTAAATTAAGAATTAAGAACAAAGTGTTGGCAACATATTCATGAGTCCAAATATCTGCTATCAAAAGCTAACTTCTCTTTGCATCTATCCAGACTTTATACGAACATGTTCCCCTTAAACAGTACAGCAGTGAATGGTTGCTAAAAGATGAGTGACATGTTGATGCTGATCACAAAGAAAGGACCTTCAAGGTTAGAAAAGAAACAGTGAAGGAAGATACGTGGCCTTAAACAGCTAGTATGAAGGGAGAATTCACAATACCCGTTCTGTTCCTGTGAGGCAGATGAGTTTCTTGTTCAAGGACAAGAGGTTGAAATACTCACAGAGCAATAAAGAGAAAAAAAAAATAGGTACATGATACGTTATGCCCATTAGTTTGAACTGCACAGAAGTTCAAATATTATTAGGACTATATTAAAGTCACATTATTTTGTCAAGTGGTAGCAAATAGTTATTTATCTTATCTAACATTTAATTCTGTCTCTTTTATAAAAGGGAATTTTCAATTTGTTACCACTATGCAGCTTAGAGATGCATTTCCCTCATAGCTGTTGTTAGATAATATCATATGAGCTGACTGCATGTATGATAGGCCTATTACTTTTATTATTATTATTTTATTTTATTAATAACCCTATTATTATTATTTTACAGTTAAACAAAGAAGTTAGGAAAACTTAAATTTTAGACACAAAATGCCATGTATCAGCATGAAATTAGAGCGTATATTTGAACAGACTCAGTTGTTTTGGCCTCTGTTGCTAATTCCAAAATGTAATTTTAGAGCTAGTAATGGAGGCTTGAGCCTTGATAGCAGACTAGTGCAGTTATTAATGCAGTTATTAGAGAGAGAGATTAAGTATGTGAATTACACGAGTCTGTGTGTCTCTCAACAGTTTTTTTTTTGGCAGCAGCGTCTCTGCTAATAGCGAAACTAAGTTTATCTGCCCCAAGAACAGTGGAGCAGATAAACTTACCTCGCTAGAGATAAATGTCATGTAGCTGTTAAAGGGAGCCCCTGGTATTAAGACTTGTATGGCTTAATATAACATAAATTATGTCTCATCAAATGGTTGCACTCAGTGAGCTACTGACACTGACCTGTTGTTATTTTTACCACAACACAACTCGGAATATAATATACGATGCCAATTTTCAGTCGATGGGCCACAAGAGAAGAGATGTAAGTCTTCACTACTTTACTAGCGATAAGAAGAATTCTCTACACCACATACTGACAATAACATCTTAACGGAAAACACACAAATTCTCCCCTCCTTCTCTATGCTCTCTGAGGCAGATGTTTCCAAACTCATCCTTTCCAATCACCCTACTACCTGTCCGCTTGACCCCATCCCCACTCATCTTCTTCAGGCCATCTCCTCCTCAATTGTACCTGCACTCACTCACATTATCAATTCTTCTCTTCACACTGGTACATTTCCCACAGCTTTTGAACAGGCTAGGATTACCCCACTGCTTAAAAAACCCACTCTGAATCCAGCACTTTTAGAAAACTATAGACCGGTATCCCTTCTTCCATTCATTGCAAAGACACTTGAGAGAGTTGTGTTCAACCAACTGTTTACTTATTTCACACAGAACAACCTCCTTGACAACAACCAGTCTGGCTTCAAGAGTGGCCCCTCAACTGAGACTGCCCTGCTCTCAGTTACTGAAGCCCTGAGACTGGCACAAGCAACTTCAAATTCATCAGTACTCATCTTGCTGGAGCTGTCTGCTGCTTTTGACACAGTTAACCACCAGATCCTCCTGTCAACCCTTATATTGAAGGGCATCTCAGGAACCACACTCCAGTGGTTCAAGTCTTATCTCTCAGGTAGGTCCTTCAGGGTATCTTGGAGAGGTGAGGTGTCCGAGTCACATCATCTTGCTACTGGGGTACCTCAGGGCTTAGTGCTCAGACCACTTCTCTTCTCCATCTACATGTCATCACTAGGATCTGTCATTCAGGAACATGGTTTTTCCTATCACTGTTATGCTGATGACACACAACTTTACCTCTCATTCCAACCAGATGATCCGACGGTTGCTGGTCGCATCGCAGCCTGCCTAACAGCCATTTCTGCCTGGATGAAGGACCACCACCTTCAACTTAACCTTGCAAAAACGAAAATTACTTGTGGTCGGTGCCAACCCAACACTTCATCATAACCTTTCCATTCAACTTGGGTCGTCAACCATAACTTCTTCCAGGACAGCCAGGAACCTTGGAGTGGTGATGGATGATTGTTTAAGCTTCACAAGTGAACGGCACCTCGTGGTGCCATCCCGAAGGGGCACAAAATCACTCTCACAGACCTTCTCCTGGTCTGTTCCTGGTTAGTCGAATGACCTACCACGCTCTATCTGAGCAGCTGAGTCTTTAGCAATTTAAAAAAAACTGCTAAAGACATAGTTTTCGTAAAAAAAAAAAAAAAAAAAACCTTTCTACGAGCACTTTACGGTAACACTTTAGTATAGGGAACACATATTTACTATTAACTACGACTTTTCACTCAAACTCCTAATTTACTGCTTATTAATAGTTAGTAAGTTCGTTTTTAAGTTTGGGTATTGGGTAGGATTAAGCATGTAGAATATGGCCATGCAGAACAAGGCATTAATATGTGCTTAATAATTACTAATAAATAGCCAATATTCTAATATGCAAGTTAATAAGCAACTAGTTAAAAGACCCTAAAATAAAGTGTTACCCACTTTACTGATGAAACTGTGACTTGACACGGCACTTACATACTGTTGTACTCATGTTGATTTAATTGCTTCTACTATTCTCATTTGTAAGTCGCTTTGGAGAAAAGCATCTGCTAAATGACTAAATGTAAATGTAAAGAAGAGGAGAAAAGAATGGGAAGTTGTGATGAATGTGGACGAATAAAACTTCATAAAGAACCGCATCTTTGTTCTCTCCACTTTAGCCCTGATGCCTTTGATACATTTTCATCTGTATACTTTGGTGCAACAGTAATCTAGCAAAGATTAAAACAAGATCAGCCTTTTCAATATGAGCCAGAGCACAAAATTAGTGAGAATGAAAACACGGAAGCCGTGCAATGTCTCTGTGGTTATACAAACTGCTGTTGTATGATTGACGTGTAAAAATCGTCTGATATGTCACCTGAATGCATTACACACAGTTGAACGTCCTGCATCACAGCACACATGAGCTTGAGGCAGCCTGTCGCGGCGTTTGATTAAAGCCTACGCTTTCCATTATATCCATTGCCAACTGTAAGCTCTTTCAGTAGCTGTGGTCTACTGAAAGCCTTGAAAGCATCGGCTAAAGTGAACAGAACAAAGACGCTGTTCTTTAGGAAGTTTCATTCGTCCACATTCTTCACAACTTCCTATTCTTTTCTCCTCTTCTTAACGCTAGTAAAACAGTGAAGCTTTGCATCGCTTCTCTTGTTGCCCATTGACTGAAAATTACAACCAAAAGCTGCACGATGTGGCAACGTATATTATATTCCGAGTTGTGTTGTGGTAAAAATAGCAGCAGGGTAGTGTCAGTAGCTCACTGAGTGCAACTATTTGACGTCATTGACGTAGAATGCACTGTACACCTAAACAAAATGGACCCCCATTGTCCAAATAGGTCATGGATTTTTTTTAAATAATGTAAATCTTTCATGGGCTTTCTACTACATATTTCAATGAGAGACATCATTTACGTTATATTAAGCCATACAAATATTAATACCAGGGGTTCCCTTTAAGTTGTTGAACAATTTTACTTATAAAATTGTCAGAGCAGCTCTGACAACACGTTTCTGTGCAAGTGTGTGTCTGTACTGAATGTGTGTGCATTTGAGTGAGAGGGAGAGAGCGGGAGAAAGAGTATGTGCTTTCCGTACATAATAAAACGTAATATTGCTGCAACAAAAATGGAAATAATTTGTCATTTTTATCCTGTTGTTTACTATATTTATTTGCTTGGTCAGTGTCGTTGTGGGTTTTGGTTCTTTTGGACCTCGGAAAGAACTAAAATCGTTTAGCCAAGTGATATGGAAATATGATGCGGTCAAGACTGGAACTACTTTAGGCCTGCGTTTCATTGAAATGTTCATCAACCAATCAGATTCAATAGCCCTGTAGTATGATAGAATAATATTCTGAAAAGTGCCAACCACTAACAAGCCCAAATACGCAAATATCCTGGAAAGTCGTAACCCGCCTGCCAAATCTATAAGCGACTACTTGATAAACAAACAAAAGTCAAGCGGACTACGTGCAAACACAGACAAGCGAAATGATACAAACAGTAAAATGTCAGTGTTGGGCTGTAGGAAATATCAGCACTTTTAGAATACCGCTCATTCATCAAATAGGAGAACTGTACGTTTAGTTTGAACACTGCAGGTATCAGTCAATGCTTAATTTACCATCATCTCCTAATAAACTCTTTTACACATTGATTTTAAACGAAAACGCGATAGTGGGGTGTCTGGGGATGCATCCTCTTGCTTCAAATCTACACGTACGATTTGCCCTATGTTCTTGTTTTTGGTGATGAAACAGCACCTGCGGGCTGTTATTGACATGTTTCTTGAACTATTTTAGATTAAAGTAACATTTGGACATCCAGCTCTGTCTCTTGTCGGGCAAGCTGGGCTTCAGGAAAACATTTCGAGAGGAGCTTCTACAGGGGCATGAATCTGAATTATCTCCGCGCTTTGATATCAGCAGGTTTGGGTACTGCATCAGAGGCCTTTCCATCTTTCACCATCAGCCATTGCTTTGATTTGCACAACAGAGCGTACTGTAAATTTCTCACCTATAGCACATGCCCGCGTGAAGTCTTTTGACACATTCATGCAGAAGCCTATATCGCACGGTTTCGTGATATGAATAACTGGGTCTGTTTCAATGCATGCTTTTTTATTTTGCTGTGCAGAACAGTAGATACATTAAGATTTCAAATCATTTGCTAGAAGGAAAGCAAATCAATTGAATTATGTAATGTTAACTATACTTGAGGATCGTGGTTATTATTGAATGTGATCAAGAGAGATGCGGAACATCTACACTCAAAAATATTTTAACCTATATAATTTTAAGTTCAATGCATTTGAATTGCATATAAAATACATAAAACTTAATGTGAAGCATATTTCACATTGGCTAAATGAAACGGGTAAGATTTGATTTTATTTAAATAATCATATTTTGAAAATGCATTTTCAAATAGCTTAAACTTAAATAAATCTGTTCAATGTGAATAATGGCTTGCTGTTAAAATATGGCTAGCTGTAGAACAAGCAATATTCAATAAGTTGAAATGTATGACATTGGAACAAATTGGATATTGATAATAAATTTAATATTCAAAACACATTTCAGTTTATTAGTAGCCTACTGTTACCTTTACCTGTTTCATTTTTGTATATGCATGACATTAAAGGTGTAGTTACAGTATATAGTTTTTCATCTGCTAGAGGCGTAGCTTGATGACGCCAAGTATGAGCGCGGAATCTTGGGAGTTGTCGTCTTCACCTCACAGCCGGTGGAAAAAAATCAGGATAGGACTCGGGCAGAAATCATGTTCATGGATGAGATTAACGTTACTGTAGTATGAAGCAGAGCAGGGCTGAGTGCTGTGGGAGCTGGAGCAATTGCTAATGAGAGACGAACACAACACACGCTTCGTGAGCAGCGGAACTTATTAAGCCACAATCGCCGGCGCCTCTTCCTCTTTTCCGGTCAAGCGTATGACATAACGGAGCTCTGCTTATCATATTACATAGATATATACATCTATGATCATATTAGATACATTTGAGTGTGTTGAAAATTATGTTATAACGTTACTCTGTGCGTTCGCTCGGCAGCTGCTGCGAGACACTTGTTGCACACTGCAGTAAGCTAGATCGATTTAAGAGTACCATATTAAATGCTGGATGGCTTGAGTTGATAAATGGCATACAATTAATTTTAAAACATATTGTATGATAGAGAAAATTCTGTATTACTGTTACTAAAAATAAAGCTGCATCTGATTATGCTATGTTAGCTACTTGACAAAATAGTGTTTTCCTCTCGCAAAAAATTAGATTTATTGTAAACAATAAGACTAAACGTGTTAAGCTATATAACAGTAATCAGTTTTATGAATGTATAATCTATAAATGTAACCAAACAGTTGTTTCATTGTAAAATAAAATGTATAAATATATTTATAAATAAATATTAAAGCTCTTTGGTGTTTCCATGGTTTCTACAAAATAAAACCGGAAACCGATGGTAACACTGATATGACGCCATTGACAGGCGACTCTCTCACACGTCCCGGATCCTTGGTTAAAATAGCAAATTTTCTTACGCTTTACAAAAAGTTGGATTAGTTAGTTATGTATTTAATTTTATATTAAATACATAAATCATACATTTAGGCCTACATTATTATTTTTTTTTTTTAGTGTAGCATCGATTTCCAGATTAACTAACCAATATTCAGGTGCTCATTAGCGTAACATTATTCTGCTTAGTGACCGAGAAGGGGCAAGGTAAATGATTGAACATCTGTTTTATACAGAAACTAAACAGACATTAACCGCTGCCAAGGTTATCTGCAATATAACCAAATGAGTGAAAAGTGCCATACGGTCCTTTATCATGTGCACAGGTCACACTTCATCTTCTTTGTTTCCCATTTAAATGCAGCAATATTTGTGTGAGAGGCCAAATATGTCCAAACATTGTGTGTTTATCTCATTGTTCCCTTTTGCCTGTCATTGACATGCCTGGTCCCTATAGACTCTAGTATTATGCCCTAGTAATGATGCTCATTAAAAAAGCCATGCTTAAGACCCGCTTCATCAGATAAAGAGAAAGGTTAGTCTGATCTTTCTACTATCTATTTTTTTTTTTATCCGCACAAAAGTGTCATCAGTCCAGCCTTTATGTGCAGCCAGGTACCCCTCCCCCCTTCAAATGACTCAAGTTTTCTTCTATTATCATGGAGAAATGAATGTTTTGATATGTAAATGATTTAATTAATTAGACTTATCCTTTTGGTTCTTTTGAAAAAGACAGTTGAGAGGTTGAATGGGCTCTATTATGCCTTTCTCTCCAGCAATCTCATTGAAAAGACCCTGTATTGCTGAAATTAGTTTGCTGCTGTAAGTTACACTTGAAAATTTCAACTGTTACCTTTCATCCTTTGAAGAAAAATATGTGATGGCATTCAGGCTTTTATTTGCCTTTGTGAGCGAATATATTCTATTGTTTCGCAAAGCATGCCGGCATGCTATAGACTCTCAATGTTTGTTGGCTTGTGACAGTTTGACTCGCAACACAAACAAAGAATGAAGCTCCGCAACAAATAATTACTAATCTGAGCTCCACATCAGATCATGCCAGTGTTCGAGAGCGTTGCTTCATGAGAAAACATTGTCCCATCTTCCTATTTAGTGCATGGCTTCAGTCCAGCTCACATTGTTTCCCTATAAAATGATGATCTGACCACAGTTGGCTGTGGTTTACATGAGAACAGTACAGATAAGCATAAGCATTAATGCAGTTAAATCAATTATGGTCCATTGTGCACTTTTTGGACTGCTATTACTATGCTACCATAAGGGCTGTTACATGAATCATTTTTCTTCTGTGTAGCTGCTGTGACTGAAAAGGGCATGTGAGAAAAGAGGGAATATTTCATAAAATGAATTTTAGATGTATAGATTCCAGGGTACTGTAAATTTGATGGAGGATCACAACTAATCGACTGATAGAATGTCTACAAAATATTTGAGAGATTCTTGAGCAGACATGTTTGGGATATTAAAGTCAACGTGAATTGTCATTGGCCACACACCATTTTACCTTCGTAATGTGCCTGTAATGTGAAAGTCATTTTAGAGGAAGAGCAAGGTATTTATTTTTGATTAAATATTACAAAAAAAAACTATTTTTGTATTTATAACATGCACAGATGAATCATTTAAAATACGAATGTGTATTAAAGTAAATGAAGTCACTTTTGATTTCATTGGAATGTGAGGCATATTCCTTTCATGCGGAACAGGGTTTAACCAATGCTAAGTTGGTCTTCGTTAAAAAAGTCTCGTAAGATATCGACTGTGCTGCAGAAATCACTGAGACACTTAGCAACAGAAGTTCTCGGTGCTTTGTGTTTCATCTTCGATGCAGAGCCGTAGCAGGCATCCTTTTCTTCAAAAGCCTTTTCTGCTTATCCTCCTGTGCCAAACGAAACACTGGATGGAGCAGGACATGAAATATCCTCAGAGCATTCTCTTAGTTTACTGGCAAGCACACTCATCCTTGTTTAGAGTGGATTAACTTAGTGTCTTTCGAGGGGGGTGTTTGGTTCAGGAAGTTTGTGGGCAAGTGATGGAACATCAACAGCACTAAATCCCTCTCAATCAACCTCTTCCTCTAGCTATGCCCCTTCTTCACACATCCGCCCAAACATATGAGCTGTCAGAAACAGATGGGGTAAAATGCACTTTCTTTATATTTTGCTCTTAGGAGACAATAGTGAAGTAGACAGAGGGTTAGGTTTAGTGAGGACACAGTGATCCATTTTCCCTCTCGTGTGACTGCTTACTGACAGAGCACGTTACAGCAAACTATTTCATCATGAATCAGTCTGTACGGATTTTTTACAGACAATGAATGTAAAAATTCTGCAGTAAAAAACCTAAGTATGTTAGTGACATGATGAAAAGGAGAAATATGAGGACATACAGTATAGGAAATAAAGATGAAGGAGATATGTACTCTTGTATCCATTTTCTACAAACTTATTTGATTTAATGATGCAAGTAATTTACAAGGTATAACTGTATCTTGAATACATGTGAGCGCACACAATGCAGTCATTATTTTCAAAAACGTGTTCTTGTAACATTTTCCAAGGTAAAAAATATTTAGGATAAACTACTAGGTTACTACTAGGGCTGGGTAAAAAAAATATAGATTTTTCGATTTAAATCGTTTCTCATTTTTACGAACCGATATCGATTCTTAAATCCTAAGAATCAATTAGTCTAGTCTAAACAGAACATGTAGTGCACCTCCCATCCAATAAATCGCAATAATCTTTGTGCTTTGTTACTTTTGATATGAAGCAAAGTCTCAGATTTCAAATGACGTTCATCTTATTATGAGATTCAAAAAATAAATACTGTTTTGGCGCTGTTATATGTGTCGTGACAGATCGCTGTAGCGCCTCAGTTAAAGAGAAGCGGCAGCACGGAGCGCATGTGAACATCCTCTCTTTAATACCAGTTACAGCATGAAACCATAAACTCTTTAGTCAGCTAGAAAAGTGAACTCTAGAGAGCAGCATTCTAAAAATATAGCTATGCACCGTTACACATTCATTACCATGTTCTTTAATATTTAATGCATGTTTGAATAAATCAGTTATGACAGCCACAATTTAAATCTTTATATTTAAAAAAACAAATATGATTATGTAATTCTAAACTTTATTTATTATTAAAAAAAACATAATTGAGTGTAATTTAAGTGTTTGTATATAAATAAGTTAATTTTAACCTTCAATATTGTAGTAAAGTAGTACCAACTGACTCCCATGTGTAGTTTACAGCATTAGTTGAGATTTTTTTCCTCTAGAAAATTTGCCATGTACTGTAATCGATATTGAATTGAAATCGTGAACGAATCGAATCGAATCGCAAGCATGTGAATAGAAATCGAATTGAATCGTGAAAATTGTGTCAATACCCAGCCCTAGTTACTACACAAAAAGCTAATTTGCTTTAAAATAGCACTTCTTTTTTTTTTTTTTTTTTTTTAATTAAGAGGTGTATTTAAAGGGCCAGTGTCTTTCTTCAGTCGAAAAGAAATGAAGGTTTTTGAGGAAAACATTCCAAGATTCTTCTCCATACAGTGGACTTCAGTGGGGTTCACCGGGTGGAAGGTCCATATTGCAGTTTCAATCAAAGGGCTCTATGCGATCCCAGATGAGGAATAAGGGTCTTATCTAGCAAAACAATTGGTCATTTTCTAAAAAAATAAAAATTATATACTTTTTATCCACAAATGCTTGTCTTACACTGCTCTGTGATGAGCCACGCATTACATTGAAAGGTCACGCATGACCTAGGCGGAAGTACCGTGGTAGGGCGAAAACCTTTTTCTCCTCCAACTTCAAAATCATCTGATATCATTGTTTTACCTTTTTTTGTAAAGGGCGTTTAGCTTAATCTTTGTATGTTTGCTTTGTAGACACTGGATCAGTACTTCTGCCTACATCACGCATGACCTTTGTAACGTGATTTCACCATCCATGCGGATCGCAGAGCTAGTGCAAGACGAGCATTTGTGGTTAAAAAGTATATACATTTTTTTTTTTAGAAAATGACCAATTTTCACTAGATAAGACCCTTATTCCCCATCTGGGATCGCATAGAGCCCTTTGAAGCTGCACTGAAACTGCAATTTGGACCTTCAACCAGTGAACCCCACTGAAGTCCACTATATGGAGAAAAATCCTGGAATGTTTTCCTCAAAAACCTTAATTTCTTTTTGACTGAAGAAAGAAAGACATGAACATCTTGGATGACATGGGGGTGAGTAAATTATCAGGAAATTTTCATTCAGAAGTGAACCAGTCCTTTAAATAGCTATGTTTGTTATTGATGTTATCAATTACACACATTATTGTGTTCAATGAATATTGTTCAGTTAATGTTTATAACATTATTCTAGTGTCAGATGTTTCTTTTGTCTGTGTACAGTATAGTATGTATCACTCATCAGGGACAAAAGCGTAGTAGATTTTAGTACTTCATATACTAAGCAAACGAATAAACAACAATGACCAAAAAGTTTCAGGATGACACGGCTGCAAGTTTGTATTCCTGTATAGACTTGAGATAACTTAGTCTTTGATGGACTTGGAATTTAAAACCAATTTGCTTTCAGTAATGAGAATCTCCATTAGAAGCTCCAGCCTAATTGAGAGAAAGTGAGGGAGGAAAATACAGGGCTGGTGCAGTCAGAGAATGAGTCGAGGGGGGAGGGGCGCAGGCGACGGACACAGTCACATTTGCACATTAATTACCGGGCAGGTGCTGGCAGTCCGTTTTAATGGGCTGAGTGAAAGGTCAAGAGGGTTTAGCTGTCATTTTTTCCCTCCCATTAGATCCTTTTTGGTATTTCACAGTCTAACTTTCTCATTTAAATATATCAGCGTCTTATTAAGAGGTTAATGAACCGATTGCACGGGGAAGTTTGTAATCATAGTTTTATTTTGTAATCATGGTTTTATTTTTCAAAGGCAAACTTGGTCATTTTCTTGTAATTAATTGAGCTTTGCATATGCATTCAAAATGGCGTGAACACAGGGTGTCAGCCATCTTCTCAGCACCTTATTTCACAGCTTTTCCAGGACAATCTGAATTTTGATGAAATTCTGGCACTGTTTTAAATTTAACAATAGAGCATGAATCAAATCAGTCCTTGACACTCGAGCATGTACCCAGTAAAAACTCTTGAGTACCATGAGTCCCTTAGATGCATCTGCATTCTCTGCATGACAATGTTGCCGCATACAAATTGAAATTTTAAAATGTATCGTGTTAGTTGCTCAGTGGAGAGTACTGAGAGTCTGAATGGCCAGACAATCTTATTGAAATAAGAAGGGCAAACTTGTTTTTGGGAACACTCAGAGCTTAATATGACACATTACAGCAATTATTTGATGTGTTTTCCACTATTAATAATTCAAGCGCTGTCCTGCCGCTCTGAGATGCCAATCCATCATAAACAAAAGAAAACTCTCTGCGACGCCAGAGGGAAATTAGGATCTTTTGTTGCTCTCTAGCAATATTTCTAAAGCTAAACGCTACTCTACATACCACGCCACACTCTAGCGTGGCCGTTTTTCTTAACATCAGCGTTTTATTCTGCTTTGTCTTAGAGCGAGAATGCCATTTGGTAAGCAGGAAGTGTTTCATGAAATGCAGTGGAGAACAATAACAATGGTTCTTGAATAACAGCACTGGATGAAAGGCCTTTTGAAAGGCTGACGAGAGTCCTCTCTGAGGTGTTTTGGATTGACGAGCGCTACGACTTTGTACGCTTGTCCTTTTTGTTCACACAGAGGGAAATGCCAGCACAGTGAAATGGAATTCTATCCAAATTCGAAATAATCGTCAAGGAAATCCAAAATCCAGGTCAGTTTATTGTAATGTTGTTTTGATCTTTTCTTTCTTTTTGTTAAAGAAAGCATATATGCTCTCTGGAGTACTGGATTTTGATTGGTCGGTCAAACATTCCAAAGTCAAATATTTTTGTACAACAACCACTGAGCTGTATATTTAACTGTTGTCCCTGGTAACCACTGAAAGGCAGAGCACAACTATGTAAGGAACCTTTTCCCTGATGACTGTTCTGTTAACACTTGGGTGGGTAAATTTTGACTTCATTTTTATTTTAGGGTGAACTATCCCTTTAAGTCTGAAATGAGGTTGATTGATTTGTTTGATTGTTTTGTTCAGTGTTTCGTTCTTTATCCTCCTTATTTTTAATGGGCACAGCCAATTGTAATTTAAATTTGCAAGTTTTCCAGCCACGGTGTCAGCTGCTTTGTTATTTTAGCAGTACAGTGTGTCAGGCTTCTTGATGATACAAACTGTTTTTTGTGATCATTAGGCCTATGTTCATTTATTAGGGTAATCTTAAACACACTGGTTTGTTGCGTGAAGTAGTTGTACTGTATACTTAACTTTGTTATTCTTCTAATTATTTACCCATAGTGACTAATGAATCGGAAGTCTCACACATTTGCAGGCAATAGCTTTAAAAAATAAAGTGGGTACTGGGTAAGACTTTTTGTATAATAATAAAGGAGAAATATATATATGTATTTACATGCTGAATGCTGTGACTGACCAATCACAATTAAGTATATAATAACCTGATGTATGATGACTGGCTGACTGCGTTATCCCTTACATATGTACCCTGATAATAGTGAAATAGCAAAATTCATCCACTTTGTTTACTCTTAACTTCCATTCTCCAGACATTACGTCATTACACTTTTCAAAAATAGTAGTCTACCATAAAATTCACTTACGAACACGACACATTGTTAGCCAACTACGGATGCAAGTTCCATAATTACCAACATAGTTCAACAATTTGGTGTTTCCCGAATAATCACCATAATTCCAACAAACATTCACAAACAGCACTGCAAAGTTTCACTACATGACCGAAAATGCATGTCACATGACCGTTCATGCACACTGGGCATGCGCATAGAAGCGTAAACAGTTGCCTCTTGTGCATGTATGTAGCTGCAGTATTTTAAAAAATGCAGAGTTTAACTGCACAATGGCTGCTAAAAATGACAACAAAGCCAGCAAAGATTGCAGTTCAGTCTCCATGTTATTGTTTACACGGTCGTCAAGGATTCGCAGAGCAAACGTGGGCAGCCACACCATCATTTTCAGAAGTCTCCGTTTTGGTCTGATACTGAAACGCAACCCTGGCGTTCTCAAACTAAAACGGGCTCCACAGTGTTTTCGAATGTCTCTGTTTTTGAGGTTCTAAATGCTGCCGTAGTGTAAACGGCAGGTGTAACCGTAGCAAAAGTTGTTTTAAAACGAAAATGCACTAGTGTAAACTGGGCCTAAGCAAGCTAGCATTCGGTACATTCTATATCTTTCATCCTATTTAAATATATATACAAAGTTCTGTCATGAAACTCTAGATGGCGCAGGCTTATAGATCCTTTAACTCAACCTGCTGGTAATCACATTGTTATCTATAGGGCACAGCTGATTGGTTCCTGCTGTATCAGTGGCCAATGAGCTTGCGTGCTCAACCTTCAAAATACTTGGTTAGCATTTGCCTTAAAGGGTTAGTTCAGCCAAAAATGAAAGTAATGTAATTTCGTCCCCTTGGAATTATAAGGTTCTATCTGCGTTCTGAGCAGTTGAGATATTGAGCTTCAAAGTTTTTGCATTCCATATAGCAAAAACTATATAGAGAACAAGTTTTTTTTTCAAACATGAAAATGACAGCGACTCTAAATGTATTTTAAATGTACAATATCAGAATCCTCTCAAATTTGTAAATGGGGATTTTTGGATTCGACAAAACAAAACACATTTCGCTTGGAATTATAAGGTTCTATCTGCCAAAAAATTAATTAAAGCAATACTTTTCAAGAAACACTAACAGTTTGCTTATAATTTGTTTTAAAACATAAAATTTGTGTTGTAACAGTGTGTTGACATGCATGAGAAAGTTCAGTTTAATGGTTTTTATGACATTTATTTCATATTCTTGTTCAAGTTAAGCATAAAAGGCAGTGCTAAATCTTTTGTCCAGTGCAGATGGATAATGATGGGTAATTTAACACATTATTGCAGGAACAATTTAAGTTTAATTTTCCTTTTGTTTAAAGAGAAAGCAGCTACTGTAATACATCTGAGCAGAACTTTATTCCACAGAAAGTGGGACAGGTACAATGAGGCTTTCTCTCTAGACATCAGTATAGCTGAAATAACATGCTAAAGTTTATTGTCGTAATCAAGACCCCATCAGTTAAATTATTGACTATTTGACCTTTAAGGCTTAATATTGTAAAATGTAAGACATTTTAAGACTAAAAAACTGCAAGAAAACAGACAATGCTTCAGCAAAGGTGTTTTAACAAAGTTTAATAAACATTGAAAAATGTTTTACTGACTATATATAATTAAAAATATTTCACATTTAAAATATTTAAATTACTTCAACTACGCAACAACTTTACCTTTTTACCAACAGTGTAAAATTTAACATTTCATCTCACTTAATTTAGTATACACTTTAATGCAGTATGCCATAGGGCAGAGCTTTATAGCTATACAGCTCAATTCAAGTACACATGATGGATCAAGGTTAAAACATAACCTAATATATACATAACTTTCCATCGTATGACAATGAAGTGACTGGAAATAATTAAATAGACTACAAAACCCGGACCTATCCTCTTAATAGCACTGCTGGCTAACGTTAGCGTGGTGTCTAACTGAAAATAGGGACTTTAAGCAACAGCTGTTGATGGAACGGCAACGGCGACCGGAAGTAAACTGTCAACTGCCGTAGCTAAAGAACGCAAAAATCGCTAAGCAACAACAAAGAGGATGCCGTGGATCATTTAATCATTTGACATAGTAAACAATACATTACATGTAAATAAAAGCAAGAAAATGGTTTCTTTTGGCATTAAATGACATACAGATACAACTAAAATACCACATAACTATAGAACATAACATTTACTTATCTAATCTGTCACGTATTATCGACTACGGCAAATTGGCTATTCTTCTGTAGTAGACGGTTACAGTAGAACGTCAAGAAGTAGCAGTTAAATTCCCTGGAAGACTAATTCCAAGTAGATGATTTATTGCTCACCCTCATGTTGTTCTCCACCACTAAGACCTTCAATCATCTTCGGAACACAAATTAAGATATTTTTGATTAAATCTGATGTCTCAGTGAGGCCTGCATAGACAGCAATAAAAACATATTTAAATCAGTTCATGTGAGTACATTGGTTCTACCTTAATATTAAGTGACAAGAATATTTTTTGTGCGTCATCACTAGATATAGTTAAAAAGTCATTATTTTGGTTTTTTGGCGCACAAAAAATATTCTCGTCACTTTATAATATTAAGGTAGAACCACTGAACTCACATGAACTGATTTAAATATATTTTTAGTACCTTTATGGATCTTGAGAGAGGAAGTACCATTGCTGTTTATGCAGGCCTCGCTGAGCCATCGGATTTAATCAAAAATATCTTAATTTGTGTTCTGAAAATGATGAATGAAGGTCTTACGGGTGTGGAACAACATGAAGGTGAGTAATAAATGACATTATTTTATTTTTTGGGTGAACTAACCCTTTAACAGTGCAGCGTGCTTTCAGAAACCCTCCACCTTCCCCAGCTCCACCTGTATAGATCTGCTACAATCATTTCAGCAGTATGTCAGAGTAATACATTGTGGAGAAATAAATGAACTGCATGTATTGTATACAGAGGTAAAGTGTACAGCAAATACCGCATGTAACCTCATTAACCTCATGTTACTAGGGTTTTGGGGAAAAAATCATAACTAGCCAAATTAGTTTATACTGTGATGCATCGTACTATGTTAAGCAATGAGTCATGTTGTACGGGAAACACACCCCTGGACGAGAGTTGACATGGATGTCTATTCCTGACATCCGTCTCAGTATAAAAGGTTGACTGAGGTGAGTATTCTTAGTATGAAGTCCCTAAACCTCTAATGCTCCATTTAAAGGAGTGGAGCTTTATGTGGAATGAGAGTCTAGATTGGCTGGTAATTCCCCATCAGCCTCCAGGAAAAGAATAAATGCTTTATCTCTGGAACTAACATTGTGCCATCCTTGTGAAATAATAATAATAATAATAATAATAAACTTTTAACACCCCCCCCCCCCCCCCTCCCCCATCTATTTCCTATGTACCTCCTGCCTTGGATTTAGATGTTTTCAGTTCTAGTGGATTGGGGTTGGGTGCAAGAGGGAGGCAAACAAAAAGAACAGTGTATTAAAATGTTATCTGGCTGGCACATTTGGCTGGGGCCACGGTAATCCTCCAGAGTGCTAAACCGATCTTGCATTGTAATGAAACTCTAAGAACGACGTAATCTTCTCTCTGCTTGTGCACTGTAAGTCTTGGAGAACACAAGCCAAAGTCTGATGAAGACAGAAGAGAGAAGAACCTTCTGGTGGTTGTTATTTCAGTTTGAAACATTCTCATCATGCAGATGTCTTTGGGAATTTTATAAATTGTAATTCATTACACAAAAGATTACACTTTTCAAAAGATTGTCGTGTTTTTGTTGTAACTCTTCCAGTGAAAATTACAGACTTCTCTCTGGTGACATGCCAGACTTCTCCAATCATTTAGTCTACTTGAACATGAGTTTACAGTGACCGGGTTTATCTGCCTCCCCTATTTGAGTGCAGTGCACACATCTCAAAATCCATTCAACAACCAATGAACAATGAAGTCCCTAAACCTCTAATGCTCCATTTAAAAGCCATGCAGAAAAATAAAACAGATGCTAGTAAAACATCTACTATAAAAAAGTGTTTTTGGTGACTTATGTTGCTTAAATTAAAAATCATTTAATCAGGACACACAGCAATTTTTTGAATGGCCTTTAATGACGAAACATTCAGTTAGCGACGGGTGCTAAAGGCCCGTTCACACCAAGGACAATAACTATAAAGATAACGATATATCTTTAGTTCTATATAGTTCTCAGTGTTAATATTTAATTAATAATCGTTTAGTATTATTAAAGAATCAATATTATATATATCAATATTAAAGAATAGCAGAGTTCACACTACAGCTACGATAACGACACAGAGAAACAATATCCTTAGAATCACTTTAAGAACGATTTTATTCAGCTGGTGAATGATAAAAACATTGACAGCCAATAGGGAATCCATCCTGTAATGAGCTCGAGCATTTAAAGTGACAGACAAGCACGCATTTAGAATAAACAGAATGATATCGTCCACTGGTGTGGCCGCTAATATAGTTATCTTTATTGTTATCGTTCTTGGTGTAAATGGGCTTTAATGGGCCAAAGCAAACCAGCCAAAATCTGACCCCCTGCCAAACCTCAGCTAATCAGTCTCCTGTATACCTGAAAATTACCATCACTTGAACAAGGCTGCAACTAAACTCTGTTGGACGGTAGAATCAAAGGTGTAACCACCCCTGAGATGCTTGACTTTTGGTGCAGGACAATAGATATTAATTCTATGTGAAATTGGTCTGAAAAGACACTTTTGACTTCAAATGATCATACTTGATGGTTTTTATTGCGTGCCCTTTTACATCAGAGAGCATGATCATGCAACGCAACTGGATGAGGTGTGGATGGCCTGATACAGTTGATTATTTGCTTATGACACACACCTTTCCAGAGGGTAATGAAACGTTATGGTCTATTTATACCAGACTGACTATGTTCTGCTGATAGCATGCTAGTCATTGTTCCAAGACTGCACTGCTAATGTGTGCATTTGTAATCTATAAGCATTGACCTTGTGAAACATTTTTGTGAATACAGCTATTAACTGTAGGTTGTTTTGTTTTTTACACAAATGATATTGATCCTGTTGTTTTCAAGCAGATGTTTGGACAACTTGCAAATTTTCCTCCCACCCTGTACCAATTAGAAGGGAAACTTTGTCACTGGAGGCAATGCTAAGGCAGCTAGGGCGATGCAACCATTATTTTTTTCTCCAGAGGCATTGACTAACCTGAGGTCAGATGCTAAATCTCCATTATTGAGTCAGTAGGGGCGGATCACTGCTGGAGAGGTGCAGGCACTGCCGAAAGATTGTCGAATGCACTCTGCAAACCCGCTTTCTGCCTTTCCTCTCGAGCTACAGCATCACGTACAGTTCTGTGAGCTGTCAGCCGGACTGCTGTTCCTACAGCTTGACCACACTTCTGATTAGTAGTCCTGTCAATTTCCAACAACTTCAAACATAAAAAGCCTGAGGCAGCTTGTTGCAGCCTGTGTATTCGTGTGCTTCTCTGTCTCCTGTAACATACAGTAACAGGAGATCTTGTGCGGATGATATCAGGTGCTTGTTTCCTTCACCAACATTCAGTTCTCTATCATTATGCATTTTTCAGTACACTCAGCCAAATCGCCCACCATCTTAGGGGTGGAAAGACAGAAAAAAAATGGAATTTAAAAAATTAATTGAGTACTTGTACATACCTAACTTTGTTTGCTTTTGCACTATATAAACATTCATCTTTTATTTAAGCTGCAGTCCGTAAGTTTTGCCTCTTTGTCGCCATCTCTGTTTGAAACCTGCAATTGCAGTTATTTGCGGAATTATCATTTTTACGTGGGTTGTGGATCGGCATGGCTCCTCAGCGTGAATGAATTTAATGTTTGCTGTTTGATGTCACCACATCGGTGTGGATACTGTACTTCAGAATCACAGATTCTACGTCTTGGAAGTATGACCAAAATAAGAATTTTCACCGGAAAATGTAATCTGAAGGAGTAAGTAACAAATCTGCCACTTTTGCTCTGACCAACTGATAAAAAAAAGCATAAATCGCGCTGCCAATGGTGATTAAATCTAACGATCACTTAGCTTGGATCACGCCAAACCGTGCAAACTGATTATTATTGTAATACTTTGTTCTCAAATTGTTAATGTTAACAGCATCAGCATTGCGTGACTATGTGTATTTAGTGTGTATTAGCGTTACCTGTAGATTTCAATTTCTATAGCCACTCCGCAGTTCAAAGTCTTTTGCTTTTGACTACGGGTAAATCTCCAGTTGACACTGATGATTGTCATTTGGACAGTGTGAGAAAACGCTATAAATGCTGCTACCAGTAGCATCCTTATGTAGCCTAGCTGGGACTCGTTCTTTCTGTTTACAGACGTGACGTAATGACACAAAGACGAACGACTACACGCTCGAATTTCCCGCGGAAACCCACCAGTACCAATTTTATTATAAAACATTATTACAAGCTTACCATTGTGATTCGAGCTAAGGTAAGGAGATAGTTTTGAACACTGGCTGGTTATGTACTTGCTCAACTTGATTTTGGATCATTTTTAACCAAAAAAAGTTACGGACAGTAGCTTTAAATATAAAACACTTTTATCCATCTTCTGAAAAGTCTCAACAGAAAGTGACAAATAGTTGTGAAATGATATATCTGTCTTTGTTCTAAAGTTTGGGGTAAGATTTTTTTAACATGCTTTTTTCTTATGCTTACCAAGGCCACATTTATTTGATCAAAAATACAGTAAAAACAGTAATATTAGGAAATATTAAATAATTGTTTTAATGATCCTTCCGAAATTGAGCTTAAGAAACTAATATATATATATATATATATATATATATATATATATAAAAAATGCGGACAATTTAGCCCAGTATTTGTATGTGCTCTCTATTTTTATAGTTATTTTATACTTATATTTCACTTATAGTATTGTGTCATATATTTAGCACTACCAAAGTCAATAGTGTTTTGAGTCTCCCAAACGTATTGTTGCTGCATATATGTAGTGTTTATTTTTATTTTTTATTATCTGATAATGACAAACAGTAAAACTGTCTATCTGGTTTAGGGTAGGGTTAGATTTGATTCAGGTTTGTGTAGACAATCAGCACTGTGATTGACATGACCAATAAAAACTTAAGAAATTGGCTGTGGGTCAGGGTTTCTGCTAACTAGTTGCTGGTGGGAAGAATCTCCATTTCTTTCAGTCAGTAGTACCCAGTAGTACTCTGTTGATAGAATGCTCAATGTCTTCATCTATAATATTCACGTTCTCTCCTTCATTTCCTTTCCCCATTTCTCGGTTATCCTTCATTTTTTTTCCTGTCTCATCCCTCCTCTTGTACTTTCTCACCTCTTTTTCCTTACTCACAGGTTCACCCTCTCTATTCTCTACTGCTTCCTTTCTGACCTCATCGACCTTTTTATCTGAAGTGACAATCTCTGTAGAAAACAAATTTCATCTTTTCGCAGAATTTGGTCTTGGACTTAAACACTGGAAGTGCACAAAAATGTGCCCCATTATAATCGATGAAGCTGTCTATATGTTGCATGCTTGCTGTATACAGCTTTGTTGATCATAAGGAGAGTGACAAATGGCTGTACATGGCAGGTTATGCAGAAAGCCTTTATATGGAAATTATTTGTGCATGTATTATGCTAATTACCAACTGCACATGCGGCCCCATTTAGAATAATCCGGATTTATCCGGATAATAAAATGAGGGTGGGAACAAACCTGTTGTGAATTGAGGAATCTCATTATCATTATTATTGTTGTTATTATTGTGCATTTATGGCCTATTATGAATATATATATTTTTTAAATACCTGCCTTTTTTTAATCGCAAGAAGGTTACTTTCAGATTGTGAACTGAACGGGGAAGGGGCACGAGCCCCTGTGCACTTCACTGCGCTCAACTCATTTCACCTTCTGGGCCAGATGATAAACATTTTTAAATAATGAAGGGCGCGCAGGGATGATCAGATTTGGGAAGTGATTTATGATGACGAGGGGGCAGAGGTGACGGCAGGGAGAGGGACGTCCTGTTTTGGCCAGACATCAGCTCTTAATCACTCCCTGTAGTCAGATAATGACATGCATTATTTAACATCAGGCCAATATAATCCCACTTTCACAGCGCTCATGTTTCAGCTCTCCTGTGGCGCGTGCGACACGTGCGGCGGTCAGTCCGTGTCTCTGATCCCTGCCTTATTAAATCTGTCCCTACAGCTCGGATGGGATTTAGTCTGACAAAGTGTGGTGCTGAAGGTTCCGCAACTAAAACTTTTCTGCTGAAATTGAACTCTGGAAAGGTGTTTTGTCAATCAAGGTTATGTTGGCTATTCACCCCTCTGCTTCAGTGCGAGTTTCAGACTTTGTCACTGATTTTAATGGTATGACTGGCATTTCCGTAACATTCTCTTGAACTTTTTGGTGGCACGTGTTTGCTGTTTTATTGCTAATCTGTATGCACACACAGTCCAGTTCAAGAAATAAACCTGTCTAACATTTTAAATGTTAAAATTTAGCTGTAGCAAGTGCAAACCCACTGATTTGAGCTCATGATGTTTATATATTGAATGATTTTACTTACTTATGTTGCTGCAATGTACAGGTATTTAGATCTTTGGTTAGTAGTTTGTAGTGTAGTAGCAAACTGCTTTTTCAAATAAGTAGCACAACTGTATTTGAACTAGTTTAATGAGTAGTTCGGCAAGCTACACTCGTGAATAGAAAACAAAATGCGGAATATTGGACCTTTTATTTATCACAAACGTTATAGTTTTACCTACATGGAATATTAGCAGAAGAGGAGAAACATCAGGTGCATTAATTTCCTTTAAATGGAAAACTGTAAATACTTTTGTGGAGTACAAAAAAAAAAAATGTTCCAACAGAGATGACATAACCCTGACATAACAAGGTATGGGAGAGCATATCATGTATTGTGCATAATTTGGGATGCAACTGATTCTATTCTGTTCCTGGATCTTTCTCTGAATGCATTGCAACAAGTTCATTGAAAAAAAAAAAAAGTATCGTTAAAAGTTATATAGTCTAATAATATGGACAAATCTGTTTGTGTGTGCTAGCTTGTGTATCTGTTTTTATGCTTACTGGAATATTGTCTCATTAGCCTATTCAGTCACTTATGATGTTCAATTTTGGTCAGGATGCTGCCTACGAAGGTAGTAGACAGCAAGACAGCTAGCTAGGTGACAGAACAGAGCCCATTTGTGACCCTGGACCACAAAACCAGTCATAAGGTTTTTTTTGTTTTTTTTTAAATTGAGATGTATACATCATCTGAAAGCTGAATAAATAAGCTTTCCATTGATGTAGTATAGGACAATATTTGGCCGAGATTCAACTATTTGAAAATCGCCTTTAAAGTTGTCCAAATGAAGTCCTTAGCAATGCATATTCACTCACAAAAATACATTTTTGCTATATTTACAGTAGGAAATTTACAAAATATTTTCATGGAACATGATCTTTACTTAATATCCTAATGATTTTTGGCATAAAAGAAAAATCAATAATTTTGACCCATTCAATGTATTGTTGGCTATTTCTACAAATATACCCGTGGGACTTATGACTGATTTTGTGGTCCAGGGTCACATTTATGACAAAAAACTTCACTGACTCTCCAGTAGAGGATATGGAAATTTCGGTAACACTTTAGTATAGGGAACATGTATTCACTATTAACTATGACTTTTTCCTCAATAAACTCCTAATTTACTGCTTATTAATAGTTAGTAAGTTAGTTGTTAAGTTTAGGTATTGGGTAAGATTAAGAATGTAGAATAAGGTCATGCAGAATAAGGCATTAATATGTGCTTAATAAGTACTAATAAACAGCTAATATTCTAGTAATATGCATGCAATTAAGCAACTAGTTAAAAGACCCTAAAATAAAGTGTTACCGAAATTTCTTAAAAACAAAAACATTTATGTTATTGGATTTTTTCAACATCCTCTTTATACTGGTAATATCTTGTGGATTTGTTGCAGAATCGTGTTAATTAGAATTTGTTAGGACCCAAAGATATTTCAGCTTCAAAGCAACCATTTTGAATTTGTTTATCATGTCATGTTTAGCAAGTTCGCAAGAATATTTTTCAATAAATATTTGCTTATATACACAGAATTTTGCTAAGCATACGAGTTTGAGGTGTTGAAGAACAATTCTGGCACACAAGTGACAACTCGAAGATTGCTGTAAATTGGTTGGTTTTCCCCCCTGCTCATCCCTTTCTCTCATTCTTTTTCTTTTGCGGCTTTGTTTATCTGTCCAAGATTGGCGGGTTGGTGGGTGTGGTTTTAGTGTCTCATCATTAGGAAGGTAATGCTATCTGTCCAGACCTGTCTGAGCAGCAGTGCTCTAATTAACTATAATGGAAATGTCAATCACAGTAGGAAGACAAGCTGTCCGCAGCTATCTATTCTCAATTGCTCTGCACTACCAGCAAACAATTCCTTTCTAACCATTACAGGAACAGTTCACCAAAAATAAAAATTCTGTCATTTTTTTTTACTCATCCTCATGTCGTTCCAAACCTGTATGGCTTATGGGAATGGTGGAACACAAAAGGAGAAATTCAGAAGACTATGCTGGTCTCTCTTTTCCATGCAGTTAGCTTCAAAAATAATATAAATGTATCATAAAAGTGGTCATAGCATTACGCCATAAGATAAGATTCAGTGAACCTATTGCCATCCATGCTAATCAGCATTCAAGAGAGAAGTAGAAATGTACAATTCATCCTTTTTTAGACAGATATTTTCAATGACTTAGTTTGGTTCACAAAACCAGTGAGTCATTCACAAGTCGGACTGATTTGGGTTCCCAAGTTCAATTCACTGACTCAATGATCCGGTCTCAGCAGTTAACAGCCCACTAGAGGGGAAGATTATTGGTGAATACAGATTTAAAATTCTCTATTTATGATCCACACAAGAAATAAAGTCATATGCATTTTTGGAACCACATGAGGGTGAATAAATGACAACAGTCTTTTCATTGTTGAGTGAGCTATCCCTTTAATATAACTTTCAAGTGTGCAGCACTGAGTCAAAAAATATTTTTATATCATGTGTTTCAGGGCAATCAGACTAGCAAATGCATAGATAGATCTTAAAATGGCCTTGATTGTGATATTTGCTTTTCTCTGCATTCACAATGCATCAGCTGCCAAGGAATGTGCCTGAAAATAAGTGTGAGTAATAACTTTAAGTGAAGAGGTTGACTCGTGTACTGTTCATGTATAGTGTTATAACCCTAGGTTACTGAATCTGAGATTGACTTACATATAATTGATCACATGCTTTGCAACTCTGCTAATTAAGGTTGAAGTCAAATAACTGATCTTATCAGGGAGGGCTAATTAGTTGCTGGTTATGTTGTATATAAATTAGTGCATGGCAAAACAAAACGACTCCCTTTAATGCATAGTACACTGTCTTGAACTGCATGGCAAAAGTTGTAAACACACAAACAATGCAAAAAATAATGAGTCGAAAGAGTGCTTCGTACTATGAAAGACTATGAAAACACATGACTGGATATGACAATACATCCCCTTACAAAAAGTAAGTATACTTAAGTAAAGTTCAAGTATATTTTTAAGTATACTTTATGTAGTAAGTATACAAATATCAATGTACTAGAAGTATACAGGTGCTGGTCATATAATTAGAATATAATCAAAAAGTTTATTTATTTCACTAATTCCATTCAAATAGTGAAACTTGTATATTATATTCATTCATTACACACAGACTGATATATTTCAAATGTTTATTTCTTAAGACCAATACAAAGAAAGGATTTTTAGAAATCTTGGCCAACTGAAAAGTATGAACATGAAAAGTATGAGCATGTACAGCACTCAATACTTAGTTGGGGCTCCTTTTGCCTGAATTACTGCAGCAATGCGGCGTGGCATCAGTCTGTGGCACTGCTCAGGTGTTATAAGAGCCCAGGTTGCTCTGATAGTGGCCTTCAGCTCTTCTACATTGTTGGGTCTGGCATATCACATCTTCCTCTTCACAATACCTCATAGATTTTCTATGGGGTTAAGGTTAAGTTTGCTGGCCAGTTAAAAACAGGGATACCATGGTCCTTAAACCAGGTACTGGTAGCTTTGGCACTGTGTGCAGGTGCCAAGTCCTGTTGGAAAATGAAATCTGCATCTCCATAAAGTTGGTCAGCAGCAGGAAGCATGAAGTGCTCTAAAACTTCCTGGTATACGGCTGCGTTGACCTTGGACCTCAGAAAACACAGTGCACCAACACCAGCAGATGACATGGCACCCCAAACCATCACTGACTGTGGAAACTTTACACTGGACCTCAAGCAACGTGGATTGTGTGCCTCTCCTCTCTTCCTCCAGACTCTGGGACCCTGATTTCCAAAGGAAATGCAAAATTTACTTTCATCAGAGAACATAACTTTGGACCACTCAGCAGCAGTCCGGTCCTTTTTGTCTTTAGCCCAGGCAAGACGCTTCTGATGCTGTCTGTTGTTCAAGAGTGGCTTGACACAAGGAATGCGACAGCTGAAACCCATGTCTTGCATACGTCTGTGCGTAGTGGTTCTTGAAGCACTGACTCCAGCTGCAGTCCACTCTTTGTGAATCTCCCCCACATTTTTGAATGGGTTTTGTTTCACAATCCTCTCCAGGGTCCCTATTGCTTGTACACTTTTTGCTACCACATCTTTTCCTTCCCTTCGCCTCTCTATTAATGTGCTTGGACACAGAGCTCTGTGAACAGCCAGCCTCTTTTGCAATCACCTTTTGTGTCTTGCCCTCCTTGTGCAAGGTGTCAATGGTCGTCTTTTGGACAACTGTCAAGTCAGCAGTCTTCCCCATGATTGTGTGGCCTACAGAACTAGACTGAGAGACCATTTAAAGGCCTTTGCAGGTGTTTTGAGTTAATTAGCTGATTAGAGTGTGGCACCAGGTGTCTTCAATATTGAACCTTTTCACAATATTCTAATTTTCTGAGATACTGAATTTGGGATTTTCCTTAGTTGTCAGTTATAATCATCAAAATTAAAAGAAATAAACATTTGAAATATATCAGTCTGTGTGTAATGAATGAATATAATATACAAGTTTCATTTTTTTGAATGTTATTAGTGAAATAAATCAACTTTTTGATGATATTCTAATTATATGACCAGCACCTGTACTTGTAAGTGTACTGTTTCAAAACTTGGGACTAAATTGGCCCACTTTTTAGTGCATAAAAGTATACTTTAAAGTACACTCTAAAAATGCTGGGTTAAAAACAACCCAAGTTGGGTTGAAAATGGACAACCCCAGCGATTGGGTTAAATGTTTGCCTAATGTGCTGGGCAGTTTTATTTAACCCAACTATTGTTTAAAAATTACTATATGGCTGTCTGAAAATGAACCCAAAACAGGTTGGAAATTAAAAATCAGACACATAATTATAGAGGCCACCAATAATAATCAAAAAGTGAACATTAAATAAGTAATTTAATAAATGTTTATTGTTTAATTATTATTCATTAAACATATTAATAAATGTTCATTTACAACATACTTTGGGTTCATTTAAGCAGTACAGTAATTTTTAAACAATATTTGAGTTAAATAAAACGTAGATTTGAAGTAAAAATGTACATTTACATTATACATAAAAATGTATATTTATCTATATAAGTTTATAAGACAGTATGTCAAACTATGTGAAAAAAGTATTTAATAGGCCAACTAATCAAAAGTGTGAACACAACTATAAGTCAAGTACACTTAAGTGCAATTTTAAGTATATTTTTTAGAAGTAAATAAAGTATTTTTTTTGAGAAGTACATAAAAAGTAGACTAAAAGTATACTTTCTTATTTTTAGTTTAAAAGAAGTATACTAATACCACACTTGAATAAACTTCTTTTTCATAAAGGTCTGTAAAGCCGCCATTCCACAATAACTGACAATTGACTGGAAGTCACTTATTTCCAATGTTCCAGAGTAGTACTGGAATTGAATCCCAGTCATGTGCATATACAGAATATTCAGGTTATGGTGAAATATTTGGAGAGTGTATGCGTTTTTCCTACTAGATGTAAAGAATTCTAAACAAAACTATTTTTGAACGGAAACTTTTGGTAACACTTTGGTATGGGGAACACATATTCACTATTAACTTTTGCCTCAATAAACTCTTAATTTACTGCTTATTAATAGTTAGTAAGGTAGTTGTAGCATTTAAGTTTAGGTATGGAGTAGGATTTAGGGATGAAGAATATGGTAATGCAGAATAGGGCATTAATATGTGCTTTATAAGTACAAATAAACACCCAGTATGAGAGCTAACAAGCAACTAGTTAAAAGTGAGAATTGTCCCCCTAAAGTGTTACCTAACTTGAATATTTAAACACTATTTCTGTAAACTGGGCTGTTATGAATAATCATCTCTGAAATAATTATACATTGGGTAGCCCTAGAAATCCTACTATGCTTTTCTTTCAAACGTATTCATAGGCATTTGTTTTGTCTGGATATATTCATACATTCAGTATTCATTATTTCACTGTGGTGAATAAGTGGAGGGTAGCGGCTGCTTCACAATCAGGTTGAAAGTTCTGTGCGGCTACCACTAGTGTGAAACCCGACATTATATACATTGTTGCCAGGGAAGATGGCGAATATTAGGAAATATCTGACCACCAACTGCCAGTATACTGACCAGTCAGAATCTAGTATTCCAGAGAGCCATGTAATATACCCAAATAGCCATGTAGCTTGAAGTTTTATAATGTTTCTGCCTTTGCGCTCATAGTATCTCCCATATTCCTCTTTGCTCACGAAGACCTTTTAATCCAGCTGTGTTATGTTTTATAGATTAATCCTGAGAGAGGCTTCGTAGACACATCCTTTAATAAAAGTGCCGGTGGATCTGTCAGTTTTCAGACAGAAGCTCAATTTGAGCAGGTAAGGAGTTAATATAATCTGTCCTCACAAAGGGCAACGTGTGAGATGTCTGCATATTTATCTCTGTGTGTGTGTATCCGCTGTCTATCACTGCACGTGTGTGTGTTTGCATTTCAATGTGCCTCAGAGGTTGAGGTGAGGACAGGGAGAGGTACAGGAGGTGCTCTCTATAAAGGGCAGCCTGGCCTGTGCTTGGGGAATGGGAATGACATGCTCAGGAGAGTGTGTAATTAAAGGGGCTGCCTACTCAGCATCACACATAACATTACACTCAGCTCCTCACTTAACGATTACTCTGCAAACAAGTGTGCAAGTACCTGTCCATCTCTCACTGTTTTCTGCTCTTCTTTCATGCACTGACCAAGGCTACAGATGACACCACAGGCACTGCAGTGGACCTTACTGAGCTTGGCCTGACTACAGAACAAGTGAGCACATTTAAGAGTGACCTCAGCGCTGTTGATGGCAAGTGGAGAATGATACTTCAATGTGACTTTCAAAATAAGCTCATTGGAAAAGCGTGCTTTTACTTTATTTTTGCAAATCTCCAGAAACATACTAATACATGCAATTCACTGCAGTTTCCAGCTGAAACAAACACTAGTGTGAGTAAAACAACAAACACTTTTATTACTTTTACACAAATTCTGATTACTGATTATTTTTAATAAATAAAATGAATAAAGTTTATTTTCACACAGTTCCCCGCACAATACTAAGTTATGACCTCAAAATACTTTTACCATAGCACATGGTTTGTAAACTAACACATTTTATATATTTTGACGTAAACTTGCTTGGTAGCTCCCCTGGTACAATGTTGCAATGTTTTATTGTGTTGGTAGTTGTATGTATTGCTGCAGTTCAGAAAATTAAATGTCAGGTGAGTGGCGCTAAAAAGGTTTATGCTCTATCGCATTTGTACCACCTACAATAAACCTAACCAATAGTGTTAACAAAAGCAAACGTGAGATAAAAACACATTTTCTAAAGCAACCATGCCATCTTAGCTTGCTTCTACAATTCTTTGAGCTCTTTTATTGTGACCAATGTTTCATGGGACTCATACCAGAGTGCTCTGCAGAGTGCTTCTGCTGTACCAGGGAAGCTAAAGGGTTGAGTGGGAGGAAAGCCCCCCCCCCCCCCCCCCCCCCCCCACTTTTCCCCAAAATAACCTCTAGAAAAAGTCAAAATACGTTTTTGTTGTTGCTATGGACTAAGTTTACCAGAGTGATGTAGAAGTATTCACTGTGAAGCTTACACTGGTGACGTAACTGAGAAAACGGATTGAGTGATTTCACGATAAGTGATATAATTTTCAGCAGTAAGAAAAAAAGTGTTTTAAAGCTTGTTGTTTTGCAGAACATCACAGTTATATATGTTATGAGAATAGTAAGGCCTGTAGTTAGGTAGTACATGTTATTTAAGGAAAATATAATTATATTTTCAGAATGACAATTTCTTATTTCAAACTTAGTCTGTGGGGTAAAACGCCCCCAGGGTGGATCGCTTCTCGCTATCATAATTACTATAGTTACCATGTTCTGAACATCACATACTTTGTTTTTCCATTAAACACAATCAAACTAAGTGGTTGAATAAAAATATTTGGACTTTATATTTAAAAATTACCTCAAGTCAGCATCAGCTAACTAGTTAGCTAGCCAGTTAACATCAGCTAACAATATTTTTCAAATAGGCTTTTCAGCATGGTTCATTAATAAATATTCATATTTTTCTACTGTTATTTTTAAAATGTTAAGCTAAAACTTTTTGTACTCTGATTTTGCTGTAAATGTATAAAGCAAATTGTTTTGTCAGACTGGGGGCATTTTACCCCACCCTGGGGGGCAAAATGCCCTCTTGGTACAAATTAAATTTTTATTAAAAATCTAATAACATGAAAACTTTGGACATTTTTCACACTTGGTTTATAATGTATGCCATTGTCACTGAAAACTAGGATAACTATTCTAGACACATTTAACACAATCCTTAAAGTGGGCGATTTCCCCCAGTCTATCCTAAGCCACCAACAAGTAAGTTAATGTGATCCAAATGTCAAAATGTATTCGTTTGGCATGGTTGCTTTATAAAATGTGTTTTTATCTCACGTTTGCTTTTGTTAACACTATCTGTTAGGTTTAGTGTAGGTTGTACAAATGCAATAGAGCATAAACCTTTTTTAGCGCCACTCACCTGACATTTAATTTCTGAACTGCGGCAATACATACAACAACCAACATAAAACATTGCCAGATTCATGTTCCTATGTTTCGGACAAAACTAAACATGCTTTTAGAGCCATTTACTGGACATTTCACTTTCAGAGTAGCAAAACATGCAAGTTGCAACATAATATAATTTTGCAGAAATGTCGCCACAGGCACGTTTTTCCAGTGAGCCTGGGTTGGTGACTTTATATGGGTGGTAAGGGGATGATGAAATATCAAAAACTATATACAGAGACAAAAATTTTTTAATAAAAAGTAAAATTTAATGGGTGGCATAATATTCTCAGATGGCTTCAAATAGCACTGTGTCTTAACTCATCACGTACAAGTTTATGAGTCAATAAATTCAATAGAGATTCTGCTGCAAAAACCATTCTGGAATTGTGGAAAGGTGGATTGTGATGTTAACATAATTATTACAAATAATAAATGACTAGTCTGGTAATATACAGCTCACAATCAAATTTTTGTTTGCAGATCTGGAGAGAACAGATGTGGGGGGAAAATGAAGCAATGAAACCTCATCCGTAAAAAGAGCAATCTGTTGTTATTTGCTATTATTAGGCTTACAAAGCAATATGGTCAGCAATCCTGACATAATGAAAACTACCTGACATTTAACTGGGCCTAGCAGACACAATAAGGAAGCTTACAAACTTAGCTGACTAAGCCTGATGTTTACATTTTGAAAATCATTTCAACTGCTGTCATTGTTTTTATCCCTGCGATACATAATTTTTTCACTGTTTTACTGCACACATTTAGATAACACTTTCTACATAGCATAAAGAAATTGTACTTTTTTTTTTTTTATTTTTTAAATACATGCACAAGTAGCATATAATTAATTTTAAATTTTTTATTATTGTTTTTAAATGATTGATAAGATCATAAATTATATAATACATATATTATATAATATTCATATATTAAAAATTATAAATATAAACTTTGTACCTTAAAGTAATCCAATTTTTACAAACCAAATTCTCTTCATTTGAGTTTCACTATTACCAATTTGTAATTTCTGATTCAAAAATGAGTACTACACTTTATATTTATATTTTATAAATTTTATATTTATATATAGGTTTATATTTTCACAGTGTTACCCAGGTTTACTGTGGATCAACAGGGCTAATGAGAAAAATTTGCATCACTTCTTGTCAGTCTCTATGACTGTTATTAAAATTGGGTGAAAGAGTTGGCTAATTCGTATGACCTCACTCGTACGAATTCATACATTTTTTGCTAAATCGTACGTATTTTATGAGTTCCCAAATTCGTATGGATTCATACGAATGACCTATGCCTAACCCCGCCTCTAAACCTACCTATCACTGGGGTTTAAACAAATCATATGAATTTGTACATACGAATTGGTCGTGAGATAGTGTTGATATGGCAGGTTAACGATTCCCTGTGTATCTTCAGAATAAAATCTCAGGATAATATTGCGGACAAATCAATCTCACAACAACCCCTACAATAATATTCAACAAATGAAACGTACACTGGTGTTTCACAATCAAATATACTTCTTGTTATAGTGGAAGATAACCAGATCCTATTCTAATACTCTTGAGATTGACATTCAGTTATCTGAGAGGGATTGCAGTGGCTGGGCTCTTTAAACAAACTTTAAACATAAAATTTGATGTGAACTATAAGCGTTATTAGTTGAAAATTAAATCTTACCCATTGTTTCTGCTTCCAATACTTGAGTTAATGACTAAATCCTTAGAACATCCTGTAACATTGGACACTGTGTGGTCACAGACTTAATGCCGCCATCTTGAGGGTCCTTTGGGACTGAGCTTTTATTGTTAGTACTCCCTGCAGACCATGCACTGTCTGCCTGAACCTCACACAGGCTCTGTTCTCTGTTAGGATGGTAAGATTCTATTTGCATTTATACTGAGAGAACTTGTTGATTTGAACAGGTTATCCACACACTCCACAAATCTCACAGTCTTTGTAGCTACCTTAGGTCCCATGTGAGAACAGCTGTGGAACATAATTACATAAAAGGATAAATAATCTGCTATTAAAATGAGCAAAATTCAAGTAGTGTTATTGCTTCTCATTCATCTTTGATGATCATGATATTTGATATATTCAAGACCTATTTCACAATGTGAATAATATCTGCCAGCATAAATATTACACAAAGAACTTTTTGTTTAGATTATATTGTAAAGATTATAATATTTTTGGCTAATTTTCTCATTATATATATATATATATATATATATATTATTATTATTTTTTTTTTTTCCCAAAATATTAAATATTTCATGTTTAAATTTAACTTTGAATGCTAGATTTTCAAAGTGACTCTACTGAACCTCACTATAATGTGTGATCTTGTCCCTTAATAGTTGCCTCAGTCTATAGAACCAATCTTCAAGTAATAAACTACTTTACAAAAGTTTGGGATTGGATTTAAATATTTTTGAAATAAGTCTTATGCTCACCAAGGCTTCATTTGATCACAAATACAGTAACATTGTGAAATGTTACTACAATGTAAAGTTATGGTTCTAATTTAAAATAAAATGTATTCCTGTGATGGCAAAGCTGAATTTTCAGCATAATTTCTCCAGTTTAAGTGTCACATGACCCTTCAGAAATCATTCTAATATGCTGATTTGATGCTCAAGAAACATTTCTTATTATTATCAATGTTGAAAACAGTTGTGCTGCTCAATATTTTTGTGGAAACCGTGATACAACGTTTTTTTTTTCAGGATTCTATGATGAATAGAAAGTTCAAAAGAATAACATTTATTTGAAACAGGATGTTTGTGTGTCTAAATGTAAAAGTCACTGTTGATCAATTTAATGCATCCTTGCTAAATACGAGTATGAATTTCTCTACAAAAAAAAAACTTCTGAATGGTATAGTGTATTTCTGTTCTAATTTTACTGCAAGTATCAAGTACCAGTAAACAAGCTTTAATAAATACACGCCAAATAGTGTAGCAATGAAACAAAGAAACACTCCAAATAAAACGCAACAGTTTAAAACCTTACTGATGAAACTCATGGCTGCTGCTAGAGCCACAACTGCACGTGAATATAACAACAGCCCTATAGCACAAGTAAGAGAATTCCTGCATAATGAATTTACCTGCAGGTAAATATATAAAGACAACTGCTGAAATCTTTATATTCATGTAAAGGCAGGATGAATTCAGCTGTTGCAGGACTGAAAGCTCTTATGAATGTGTCTTTCAGCAGTGCACTGCACTGAAGCATCCTTGTTAATGATATGCCAGTGCCAATAATTCCCCAACAACAGTCTCGGTAGACAGTTGGATAATGAGTCGTGCTCTTGCCTTCCACAGTAGAACAGCTGTTAAGCTTCAGCACTTGAACTTCTTGTTTAAGAAACTCTTAAATGGTTCCCTCTTTTCTGGACCACTTTTCTTGTCAAGCCTCGGACAGCAACATCTACACTACAAGAAATAAACTGACAACAGTAACATACGAACAACCAAAAATCACTCAGTGAAAGGGTGCTCATTACCACCATACTGATGGTGTATATTTCTCAGGCTCTGCTCTGATAGAAGTTGCTTGGCTGGGAGGAATGAAGAAATCCAGGGAGGATTTGCTGCCACTGCATCTTCAGTAGTCTTTAAAAAGACTTATAAATGTGTTGAATTTATTTTGTTATTGAAGGGAGAAACCTTATTATATGTGTTCAAGGGTTGAATGCTTCCTGAAGGAAAACCAGAAGGAACGTGAAGATCATATTAGGCTTGCTAAATGTCAGCTTTTGGAATATCTTTTGATTTTGAGATTTAAACTCAGTTTCATTGTTCCCTGAGCCATATGAACTCATCAAAATTAGGTTTATTTCACTCCATGTGCAGTTTGAAGATAATTTTGGAACGGTTTCTAATAGCTTTGCTTAATTTTAGTTTTAACAGCTAACTAGGTCCGCCTAAATCCAGAGGGATACATTTTGTACTTATTACAATGTGAAGGCAATTAATTGGGCTGTAAAATGCTTTTAATATCTCATGCCCATTTAAAGCAAGGTGGCTTTAAGAGAACGAATGCTCTGTTTGCTCTTACTGAAAACCTATGGAAAAGACTATGTTGTCAGCACAGTTGTGACACCACCTGCGTTTAGTTTGGCCTTGTCCGGGGTTTAACTAATGCTCAAAAGTGCATGGCTGGCAATATTTTCAGGGGAAAGTCACCGTGGCAATAAAGACATGAACCTTTATGGTCACACTGACCTAATTCTTCACACTGAACCAGCTCACTGCCACCACTGTGGAAATCCGATAGCATCATGCTATGTTTGTAACTCTCGCAGTGATACTGAAAAATCCCTGTATGCACAAGGCAAAATTATTGGTGACTTTATGCAAATCTCTAGCGTTTTGAGTTGTTGTCTATTCTGAGTTTCCCTTCTAAATCCACAAAAAAAAGCACTGACTGCATAGTGAGTCCAGAGAAAGGATTTACCGCACACTTCCACCTACGACTCAGAAGCTGGTATAGGAAGCTGTCAAAAGAGCAGACCTTTCTCAGAAAAACATTGGATATGGATATGAAAGTCTCCTAGACGGAGAAAATCGGTGCGTACTATGTTAAGACACTTAACTATTATTAGCTAGCACTTTTCTTTCTTCCCTATATATAGGCTATTACTCTATATTATGCTAGAGATCTGTGGAAGTCTGTTTCTGCCTCAGAGTACAAAACAAAAAAGGTTATTGTGAGGTGAAGTTGTTGGGGGGTCGGCTACGCCCCTGCCTTCATCTCCAGGCAGGAAATGCAGAGTCCGCAACCCTCAGGATGTGTGCTACGGACGGGGCCTACACCAAAGGACTTTATCTTATAATATTTTGCTTGCTGATTGTTAATAAATAACATTGTTACGTTTTCTTGCCTCCCGAGTCTTTCTGGTAGAAATATGGTCACATTGTGAAACAAAGGCGCAATTGTGAGATATAAGCAAGAAAGTGAACTGTAAAAAATAAAGTACCATTGAAGATGCAATTATAAGATTTGCATTTGCAAAAATGAAAAAGTTTCAACTGTGAAATACAAAGTCACATTGTGAGATCTTGGACCTATCATAGCAAAAAACACTTGTGGCGCCAGGTGCGACGCAAGTGTTTTTTGCTAGTTTCAGCCTGACGCAGTTATCATTTTCACATCCTGCACCACGTTGTTTAAATAGTAAATGCATTTGTGCCCATTTGTGCGCCCATGGGCATGCTGGTCTAAAAACGAGGTGTGTTCAGGCACATTGTCGGCGTGTTAGATAGGCGGGTGCACAACGCTTGTACACTCTGCTTATTACACACACAGGGATGCGCAGCAGCACACAAACCTGCCAAATATTAAAAATAAAAGGATTACTATGTAAAAGATTATTATTGTGTGTATAAAGATAAAAAATACTTTGGTGGAATCCGACTTTTCCCATAGATGGTCTTCTCGCGTTTCCCTGCTAGAGAGGCGTTCAGTTTTTCCGCCTGCAAATTCCGCCATCTAAATAGCGAATCCGCCAAAGCGCAAGCACAACTGGCTTTTAAAGGGAATGGGAAATGAAACTCTGATTCACCCGTTACTCATTAAGAGAATAGGAACAACACTTTTAGACCATGCACCAGGTCGTTAAACTAGCAAAAGCGGATTCGGACACTTGCGCCATGTGCTTAGATCCTTAAAAAAGCCCCCTTAAGTCAAAACTGTTAGATATATGTTTGCAATTATGAGAAATATGAGAAATTTTTACTCCGAGGCAGAAACAGGCTTATACATATTGACCACTCTCATATCACTGCATATCAACAGCAACATCAACACTTTAGCAGCATGTTTCATCAGTTTTCCCCTCAGATTTATTGACATTACTTTATCATGAACAGATTGCACACTTTGAGAGGACAGTGGTTTTGGAGGGATAGACACACTTTATTACTACAGCATTAATATCCAATCCTGCGCCGGTCCGTGCCAGCCGTGTTTTTCTACCTGGGATCCTTTCCCAGGATTTATGGGATCATTCACACAGAAAATGTGCACCATTAGGTTTTTCACACGCCGCAATTCAATCACGTCCTGAAATCCCCACGCGGTCACCTCTCCCAGCGTGTGTCATTGTAGGCAGGTATTTCTCCCCACCACTATACCACCCCATACGAGTTAATTCCTTCTCGGACTCCAGCGGGAGAAAATCAGGCCCTGAAAAATTATTACTTTCCATAATCCCTGCCTTCCATACGCTACCACGCTAATGTGTGTATGACAAAAGGAGGGAGGGAATGAGAGCGATGTGCTGGAATAAAAGAAATTGGATTAGAATAAGTCAAGAAAAAGGGAGATCTGTCCCCAAAAATTGAATTCCAGGTTTTAAGTGCCCTTGCCTCGCCAAGGTCTTTCATTCCTCATATTCTAACTTTATTTTTCGTCGCGGGGCTTTCCTTCTTTCTTACTATTGACATGGCTAGGAAAAAACTTACCTGTTCCTGCAAAACTGTCGGCTCGCTACTCAGACATTTAGTCACTGGCAGCCTGAAGATTAATGGCGCTCCTGACAGTATGTCTGACTAGAAAACAATCGGGTTTGTATTTACCACATAGCAAATTGATTTACCACAACCAGCTGATGGAAAGTCCTTGTCATTGCATAAAGCTGCATGCAAAAAAGATGTTTTTGCGAAAACGTGAAGAATTTTGACAGCACTCTTGACTGTTTAAACATGATGAGCATTTAGTTCAACAACCAGGACTACTAGACACACTGCTGGGAATATAAACACATTGCGGTCTCAAGTGTTTACTGAAAGAAATTGAAGCTTAGACTCTGTAATGGTCTTTGGCAAGCTGGGGCCGGTCGCATCGAGGTGGAGATGCAGTTCTGCAGGGGGGTAAACAGAGAGTACCGATAACCTCGACAAACCAAAGATGCACCTGAGAGAGAGAGGAGGAGAGAGAAAGCTCACAGGTCCAAAAACACACAGCATGACACTGTCTACCAAGCACTTCTCAGAAGCTCTGATTATACCGCAAGCAAAGTGGCCAGAATAGAGTCAGAAATAACAATGGCAATCAAACTGCTCCTGCATGCATGCAGAGTGACTAGGTCTCAGCATTACTGTGACAAGGGCACAGTGCACTTAATGTAAGTGGTGCCGCTTGGCAATTAAGACAGCAGAATGGAATCTCAGCAAAAGCCGAAGTGGAGAAAATTACGCCCTAAAGTGGTTATGATTCACTCATATATAACTGTCACCATGCCGAACTTTGGCGGCCTCCCTTGTTGTTCAAGATTTTACGTGGAACATGAGCTGGAGTCAAAGACACTAATATTTTAGTGGGCATGCTTTCAAAGGTCATCAACCATATGTTGGATGCATCACCATCTCATCGTGTAAACAAAACAAAAAAAATCAACAATGCTTTTTTGGCTCTGTGTCAGTTTTTATGATGCTCATACAACACTATTGATCTGTTTATTGAAGTGTATGACTGCAGAGGAAGTACCTGGTTTCATCAACCCCTTACTTCACACCCGTACTGCCTGTCATGCCCCCCTCTGCTGTATTAGGAAGGGAGTCTAATCATTATCACACAGCAAGTTTTACTTCCCTGCACTTCAGGATCTCAATAACACATCATATCACACAAACAACCAGGAGAGAGAAGAGTGGGAAGAAAGAGCATACAGAGATCGAATGAAGTCATGGTTGGTTTTCTAAAGCACTGTCTGGAACCACTGCAACAAATGGGATAGGCTTCAAATACTACCGGCTGTTCTTAACTGAAAGAAAGTGTTGAGTGCTAGTTATTATATGTGGTCAGAAGTTACATATAAAAGTTGCATTTGAAATGCATTGTATGAAAGCGGTTTGATTTCACTGGGCCAGTCACTACTACGGTGTACATTTTAGGACTTCCTCACACCTCAGTCATACATTGAAAAGGCGTCATGCCTCAGACTAAAAGGCTTCAGTCACTGGACAAAACGGCATCGTGCCTCAGACTGAAAGGCTTCAGGTCTCAGGAAAAACAACGTCACGTGTCAGGTCTCGTACAATTAGGCATCGAACGAAACAGCCTCAGACCAAAAGGCTTCAGACAAAAAGGCATCGGATGAAATGGACTCAGACAAAAAGGCATCAGACTAAAAGGCATCAGGTTTTTTTTTTGGTTTTTTTTTGTATAGCCTAACTTTTTTATTGGCTTTTATCCCATCATAATGCCGTCCTTCAGTTGTCTTATTCTTTAGGCTACTGTTACTATTCCCAAATTGATGTAAGGTGTGTGTGCGTATGTTAATTATGTAGAATCTATCTGTTGATGGTATTCATGTAGGCTATTTATGTAATCCCTTGGCGAATAAGAAAAGAAAAGAAAAGAACATGCCGATTTTCACATTGGTCTGCAGAAAAACATTAACGGGCTGAATGAAAATGTATAATGTGACTTCCATCCAGATAGTGGTATTCTGTTTTTATTGTTATTTTTATTTTTTATGCATTCCATTTTTATTCTTATGTATTTGTTTCCTTTTTATGTAAAGCACTAAATAAATAAAATTGCCTTGCCTTGCCTAATCGACTAGCTACAGTAGGTGGTGCTGCAATAGCAGAAATAAAGCCGTTTCCTTGGTAACCTCTGTACACAAAGCAGCTGTGCTTATAACAACGCATTTAAATAGCTCGAAAGATTTTTTTTACCTCTCATAAAAATGAACCGTGGTTTTACTACAAATAAAACAAAATGGTTATTGTAGTTAACCATGGTAGCTACAAATTAACCATGGTTTTGCTACACTATAGTTTATGGTATTTGTAGTAAAATTATTGTTATACAAAAAATCATTGTTAACACACTTTTAACCATGGTTAATTTTCCTATTTCTTCACAATAGTTTGCAATGCAAGCTAGTTGCAATGTGTTATTTTGCTAACTTTTTATACATGCAAATAAAACTAGTGAATAAAACAAATTTACAAAATAATCTCTGTGGGATATGTTTTATACAACTTAGTGTAACATTTAACAGAAAACTGCATGCACGTGACATCACATTGAGGCGGGGCAATTCGCTTCTTTCTTAGTCCATTTTGTCTGATGCTTTTATGTCTGATGCCTTTTTTATCTGAGTTCATTTCGTCTGAAGCCTTTTAGTCTGAGGCTGTTTCGTTTGATGCCTATTTGTACGAGACCTGACACCTGACGTCGTTTTTCCTGAGACCTGAAGCCTTTCAGTCTGAGGCGCAATGCTGTTTTGTCCGATGACTGAAGCCTTTTAGTCTGAGGCATGAAGCCTTTTCGTTGTATGACTAAGGTGTGAGGAAGTCTTAAAATGTACACCTTACTACACACCACTGCATACGTTTAGTGTATAAATGTTTCACACTTATTGCTTTATGTAAAGCCATATTAAGAGCTGGACAGCTGATGGTAACTGCAATTTCTGAACAGTAAGAATGGGAAATGTTAAGAATTTAACAGTTTACACTGACTTTAGTCATTTTACAGTAGATGCAGCATAAACACAACTGGCCTGAAATTGATATATTTATGATAAAATGATATATTTAAAAAACAATACTAAACAAACAAAAAATGTAGAGATATATTTCACAATTATTCTTTTTTTAAATACTACTGATATAATGTGCATCCTAAACAAAATGTTGTTGTAATATAAACAACCAGACAGAGAACCTGATTGTGCCAGGTGCAACATGTTCCTGGATTAACATCTTTGTTAAGCAGGTCATTCCACCATCAGGGAAGAGAATGTGAAAAGGTCCATGAGAGTGATTTTGTGCCTCTTTGGGATGGCATCACAAGGCGCCGTTCAATTGCAGAAAGCAAGCTTCTGGAGGGCGCATAAGTCTTAAGTAGTGAGTTTAGGTATAGTGGTGCAGAGCCAGTGGTTGTTTTGTAGGAAAACATCAGAGTCTTGAATTTGATGCAAGCAGCTATTGGCAGCCAGTGCAAACTGATGAAAAGAGGTGTGACGTGCACTCTCTTCGGCTCGTTAAAGACCACTCTTGCTACTGCATTCTGGATCAGTTGCAGAGGCTTAACAATACAGTATGGAAGGCGTGCCAAGAGAGAATTACAATAGTCCAGTCTGGATAGAACAAGAGCTTGGATGAGAAGTTGTGTAGAATATTCCAATAGAAAGGGTCTAATCTTCCTAATGTTGTATAAGGCAAATCTGCAGGACTGGGCCGTTGTAGCAATATGGTCTGTGAAGCTTAAACAATCATCTATCATAACTCCAAGGTTCCTGGCTGTCCTGGAAAAAGTTATGGTTGTCAAACCAATTTGATGGAGAGGTTGTGATGAAGTGTTGGGTTGGCCGAGGCCACAAGCAGTTTTGTTGAAGGTGGTGGTCCTTCATCCAGGCAGAAATGTCTGTCAGTCAAGCTGCTACGATCAGATCATCTGGTTGGAATGAGAGGTAAAGTTGTGTGTCATCAGCATAGCAGTGATAGGAGAAAAAAAAAAAAATTCTGAATGACAGATCCTAGTGATGACATATAGATGGAGAAGAAAAGTGGTCCGAGCACTGAGCCCTGAGGTACCCCAGTAGCAAGATGTTGCGACTTAGACAACTTACCCAAGACACCCTGAGGGAGGTAAGACTTGAACCACTGGAGTGCAGTTCCTGAGATGTGTTTTGTCATGAGAGTTGAGATGAGGATCTGGTGTCAAAAGCAGTCAACTGTGTCAAATCCAGCATTTTAGCAAATTTAGCAAATTCAGCAAATTTATCTAGCAGATAAATCCAGCAAGATGAGTACCGATTATTTGGAACCTGCTTTTGCCAGTCTCAGGGCTTCAGTAACTGAGAGCAGGGCAGTCTCAGTTGAGTGGCCACTCTTGAAGCCAGACTGGTTGTTGTCCAGGAGGTTGTTCTGTGTGTGAAAGGTAGACAGTTGGTTGAACACAACTCTCTCAAGTGTCTTTGCAATGAATGAGGGATACCAGTCTGTATTTTCTAAAAGTGCTGGGTTTAAAGTGGGTTTCTTAAGCAGTGGGGTTATCCTAGCCTGCTTAAATGCTGTGGGAAATGTACCAGTGTGAAGAGAAGTGTAAATAATGTGAGTGAGTGCAGGTACAATTGAAGAAATGGCCTGAAGGAGATGAGTGGGGATAGGATCAAGAGGACAGGTAGTAGGGTGATTGGAAAGGATGAGTTCTTCTCAACTTCTGCCTCCAAAAGCGGAGAGAATGAGGGGAGAATGTGTATTTTTTGTAGTTAAAGATGTTTTTTGTCAGTATGTGGTGTGGAGAACTGCCCGCTGATGGTTGTTGATTTATTTATGAAGAATGTGGCAAAGTCGTCAGCTGTTAGTGTTGATGTGAGGGGTGAAGAGGGAAAAGAAGAGAAGGTTTTGAAAAGTATGCAAGATTCAGGAGAATTGTTAATTTTATTGTGGTAGTATGTGGTCTTTACACTATTCAGTCTTCACAGTCTTCAGTTTGTCAAGTTTACCATAGTACAACTATGGTTAGGTGCATCTACATCAGTGTTATTCACCTATCATTTCTAGGGCTGCCTCCAAATAGTCAACTAATCATTAGTAAACTAGAAGAGGCTTAGTTGACCAAAAATGTCATTAGTTGGTTAGTCACAAAAAAAAAAAAAAAAACTCATGGCGAAGTCACGCAATCCGTGAGGGACAGGTTGTTAATTACAGTATGTCAGGCAGGAAATCCAAACGTTCGTATATCATCAATCGACCTCAAATATGGCTTATCATTTGAAACATGTAAGTAGTAGCAACTTTACATGGCTTCTCACTCTAATGTTAATTTAGATAAATGTGCACTATTATTAGGCACAGATCCAAATGTTCGTGTGGAGGCTAAAGTATTAGCGTGCTTACTGTAAGACATGGAGGCGCAGGCACGATCACTTGCATTTTTTCTGATAACAGAGGAAACAACTTAAAATACTAATTTTTGGTCACACAGATAAGAGTAATACATCATTCGAAAATGTAAAGGGTCTACTTTTATTTGTGTAAACTCACAATAACAAGAAAACGTCATGCCTTTGTGAAATAAAGAAAACAAACCGGAATGCGCTTTCTGCCGTCTCGGTCTCTATGAACTTGACCGCGTCAAAAAAATAAACTGAAACTCACAGAGATGAGAAATATATCCATAGAAAGCTTGAAATGTCAAGCGATTGTCAACCAATTCAAATGGAAAACAAATATTATTAGATTATGTAATACCTATAAAAATGTGAATATAGGCACGTCCATTACTGCGGAGATGATGAGTCAGCTTTGTCGACTTAATCTCTGCAGCCGAAAACACAGAAAACATTATCAATAAATTATTAAAATGTTTAGACAGTCTCCTTGCTGTTTTTTTCACGACACATTCATAATCATTACTTTTGCAGGTGCACTGTAGCAAGCTTTATGTGTGCGCTAGAGCGCTGATTAGGCTATGTATCATTATTATGATTAATATGGCTTATTAATATACACATGCGATTAGTCAACCAATCGCTTAAATGAATAACTACTAGTCGACTAGAAAAATCTTTAGTCAAGGGCAGCCCTAATCATTTCCCTCTGATTTTAGGGATAACTTATGGGTGTGGTTAGGTTTAGGGCTAGGGATATGGTTAGGATTACATTTTCAGACAGAAATGTTGTTCCAGGATCAACAAAATATGTTGACCCAGGAATGCATCTAACTCAGCAAAATCCCTTAATTTGGATTACCCTAAAATGTCATAAGACATGTCCCATCTGAATCAAAGGAAGAATGCAAAAACGTCATTCGGTTCATTTAACTCTTAACTCTTACTAACTCTTTAATTATTATTTGACCAATGAAACTATGAAGAAAAAGAAAAAAAACTCTAGGTAAGACTTTTTGTCTAAGGATAAGAATAGTTAAAATGTCATAAAAGGTATGCAGCTCGAATATATATTTAGTTTTTATTTCTATTATGAAAGCTCAGTGGTGTGCTAATTCTTCTCATTCAGGTATAAAGAAATATTGAATGTCTCTCATTCTCATCTGGACACAGAAGAAAAGATACAGTATGTCTTAGCTACGATTGTGATAATACTCTCGCTGTCTTTGAGTTTGCTCAAAGGACTGAATTTGTGGATCATTACCCAGAGTGACCCGAACAGCCAGAGAAAGACCATGTCAAGAGATGTAATGATTGTTCCATTGGACTGTGACCTGCAGCCCAAAACGGAATTTGATATTTGACAGTCATGTATGCCTCTGTGTCGTACAATATGTTCAGCATTACTGCGTTTTGTGAGAACTGTCTCTTCTGTATTTCTGAGAAGTACATCTAATATCAGTGGGACATAACCATGAATAAGTTCTTGAATAATTCTAACAATTTTTCTGTGAGATGTTGAATATTCAATGAAAGATCTGTAGTTCATATCTAATTAATGCATTTGAACCTCATCTCAAGTTCTGTGTTTGATCTTATGCCATTTTGTAAATCGGCTCCTCCGGAGATGTGCTTGCATGCTTGCTGAGTGCATGACTTGATAGTTCTCTCTAAGGTAGACATGAAAATGATCACATGCTTACCATCGCAGAACGAGGTATGTTCTTATTTATTTAATTTTGTCTATTAATTTATTTCATTGCCACTCCATTAAAATAGTCAAGTAGGGGTCAGGGAGTACATGAAGTGTGGCGCTTTCGACTGTGAAAAGTCATAATGTGGTTCATGCGCTAAGTTTATGAGGTCAACCATTATGATTAATTTCCTGGCTAATGATTTAGATGAGGATGCTAATTACCAGTGATTGCCCATAAAGTCAAACACAAATGTAACCCTGATATATCGTCCCTCTGTTTTTTCCTCTTTAAACACTGCACTCCTAGTCACTGTTTTTTGAAAGTCAAATAAATGATATGACACATGCTGGTGACAAGTTTGAACCTCAGCTTCTTTTAAAGCCTATTCACACCAATGATGATAACGATAAAGACTAAAAAATGTTCTAAATATAAAAGAATAGTCCACACCACAACTATAACGAAAACAGCACAAAGAAACAATTTAACTGGAACCAATTTCAGAATGATTTTTTCCAGCTGATGAATGATTTAAAAAAAAAAAAAAACATTGACAGCCAATCAGACTCCATCAATCCACCTTTCCAATACACAAAAGGATCTTTGGATTATTAATGTGTTCTTTACACTTGGAAAAATAACAGGTTCTTTGAGGAACCAAAAAATGGTTCTTGCATAAGACATTGCTGCAGAACCCTCCTTTTGGAACCTTTATTTTTAAGAGTGAAAATAAATCAAGCATTTAAAGTGACAGACAACAAAACAGACAGTGTGCGCCTAGAATAACCAGAACACTATCATCCTCTGGTGTGGATGCTGTTACAGTTATTGTTTTTGGTGTGGACAGGCCTTTATAGGTCAGGTAGTTTGTATAACACTATTGTCAAAGCACCTGGCATAGCCACATGCTGCTCTGTGACCAGCTGGAGGTCTTTTACCTGCTACCTGAAAGCCCTGCTTTCAGTTATCCATACAAAAGAATTGCACCTGTGTTACAATGCACCTGAGCATGTTCATTGATTACTGCTGCACCTGCATCTACTAATCAACCCATTTCAGATACTCAGGTGTCAGCAAGCACAGCCAAAGATGCCTTGTTCTGTCCTTAGGCTATAAATGGCCATCATCGTCTTTCTCAGAACCTCATTGTTTCACAAACACACAAAAAAGGACACATCTGAAATGCATGTTTTCATCTTGAAGTATATTTTACATGTAAATGTTTAACATACAATTATTGGAACTCAGAGATATTCCTAAATCTGTCTCTGTTATTATTTAAGTGACTTGAAGGCTAAGTATGGTAACCCGTACTCCTAACCTATCTAAGTTAAGGTGAGTGTCCACTACAAAACTCTGCTCAGTGTCGCTGGCAATGCTATAATGCCTCCGCTTTGGGGTATGTCTGTTGTTTATTCTGTTTTTTTCAAATATAATCAATATATACAATATATATAAATCAATATATACAATATAATCATCAAAGATGCACGCAATTACATTTGGAAATGGGCAAGATATCCTATCAATTTTATAAACTTTTATAAACCCAACCAGTATAATCCCAATGAAAGCATTCAAATTGCATTTAACATATAGCCTATATATAACAACTGCAAAATGTCCACTGTGTATAACAATATGATTTACGCACTAAATCCAGCATAAACTCCAGCACTACCTGCATATTTTAAACGCTCAAGAACAGACACTACCCGAACCTCAAAGAGATTGGCTGCCGTTTTCCGCTTGCTATTTGCGCAAAGTCGAACTGCCCAAACTTTTTGACGCTCTCGGCCCACTCAACACTTTCTCCAGTCTGCTGTCAATCCCACAATGCACTGCACAAGCATGAAGCTCAACTTCCATAGGAATGAGTTGAAAATGCTCGCTCTGCTCCGCGCCAGTGGACACGCACCGTTAGTGCACAGCAGTGAGTACACTGTAAAAAAAAAAAAAAAAAAAAAAAATATATATATATATATATATTCATGATTTATCTTTTTTTTTTTTTTGGTCAAATCAACTTAGATTATTAATATGGTTCAGATAACATAACATTTTGAGTTTCTGTTGATTAAACCAATCGCCTTCATTGTATTAACTTAAATTTTTAATTTCAATGAACTCAAAATTTTAAGGCAACCAGGTAACTTAATTTTTTAAGTTAATCCAACAATTATTTTTTACTGTGTAGTGAACACACTCACCCTGAGCAGTTGGAAGCCATTTGCTGTGGCTCCCATGGAGCAATTGGGGGTTCTGTGCTTGAGGGGCACCTCAGTTGTGGGCATTGAGGTTGGAAGAGAGCGCTGTTCATTCACTCCTCCACCTACAATTTATTGGTGGTGTTGAGGATCAAACCCGCCACCTTCGGATTACAAGTCTGACTCTGTAACCATTAGGCCACAACTGCCCCTATGATGTACTTTCCCACTAAAATATGTCAATTATGGATATATTTTGTATGAAATTTAAAAAAGAAGGCAAGAGTATATCTTTTTGAATCATGAATTAAAATAGTAGAACAGGAGAAATGTGAGCACAGTCTTGTGGAAATAAGATACAAAACGTTAAGCAGCATGAAGCTACGATGAGGACAATAACATTCATTTTCTGGACGAATTTTAGCATTAAAGCTTTCATGAACACAGTCAGCGGTAATGAATTAAACTGCTATAACTTAAGTTAAACTCCCTTAGCTAACCTGTAATACAGCCTATCAAGCAAAGTTGTGAATGAGCTACACTAATGCTTACACAAAATAATGATTTTTCTGTATTGTTATTGTACTCTCACACTAACAAGTATTCTGTTTGCTGCTGCTAATGGCCCAGAGATTACACACTTCGATCACTGCAGCTGGACACTGACTTCCAGGAAGTTGATTTTACACCGTTATACATTTTTGTGCTCTGAGTGAATATTATATACCACATCAGCAGCTTGATAGAGTCTGAGCATTCTGGGAAAACAAAAATATTTAAATGTATATATATGAACAGTTCTTAAAATTCAATATTATATAAATATATATATAAAGTTGTCAATATTCTCAAAAGTAATTATTTTATTATTGTTAACAGAATCAGCAATGTTGTAGTGGAGACACTCAATCAGCGACAACACCAATCATGTATCCACGCAGTTTGTTCATCATTCATTACGCCATGTGGCTCATCCAGCTCGCTGTCGTAAATGACTAATCACGAGTAGATGGATGAGGAAAGGAGACTGCTATTTTCAGCAAATCACAAGACTGGGTGGCTTCTGAAAAAAAGGAGACATTTGAAACCTTAGTAAGGTTACAGAAATCTCCTGAGGTTTGGATAATTTGTGGTATTAATTAATGATTTTTTCCTTTTCATGTTAATGCTAACTGTCACTAATTAATGGGTGGCTGTTTCCTTCCCTAATGAGAGTCTGGTGAAGTGATGCGGCCCCTGAAAAAAAAACAGTGAGGTATTTTTTACTTGACAATACTGGTATATACTCATTTTTAAAACATGACAAATGACACAGAATTTAAAGGAGGTGATTTTAGGCCTTAAATTAGATACTTCCATTTCTTTAAAATATAGCTTTAATTAATTTTCACTTTTAGGAATGCATTTAATATTCAGACCAAATGTACCCCACAGTGCTCATAATTTGGTCAGAAAGTCTTCTAATTGTCAAATAAGAATGGCCTTGTAAATTCTGCTGTGGTTTGAGCTAAATCATTATTGGAATGACAACATTTGCACCTCTCAGCCATGGCAGCATCTGTTTAATCTCGGATGGTTTGTGTCCTCTGAATTGGTCTGAGTTAATTGCAGTTTCACACTGAGACAGAGTGGCTTCTTGTTGAATATCTAAGTGGGTCATTGTGTGTTTTGTTTTGTGGGGAGCACTATATCACTCGATGGGGTATGTGTCTGTGATAGCCACGGGGTCCCCTGCAGATGATTTATGCGGATAATACTGATGCTTGTAATAATAATAACAATGTTTTATTGGAATAAGAAATTAAAGTGGGTCAGCACTAACCGACTGATTCAGTGTCAAACACAGGCATGCCTTCAGAGGCCAGACGCATAAAGACTCATCCATCAATAACATCCACCTAAATATAGCTACTGAAATATAGCATCCTATTCCTCTGCCCAGGAATGATAGAAGAAATATAGCTTTTGCCTGCAACTGAGGTATTATTCATGAAGTCATACTTTGATTATATAACTCATTTTATAAAACAGTAAGTTTCAGACTTTCCTAGAGTGCTGATGTACTGTACATTCCAACAGCACTGGGACTTTTCACTGTTTGTATAACTCTGCTTATCTGTGGTTGCACAATTTAAACAGGTTAATTTGTACAGTAGTGGGATTTTCCCCATTGACCCTGGCGAAAAGTGACTGAAGCTGTGTCTGAAATCGCGTACTGCTGAGTAGGTACTACATTTGAATTGAAATTTATTTCACAACCATTGAAAATGTATGTTCTATATACTACAAATGCGTGTAGTATGAATGAATTCGGACGTACTACATCCGCTATGTTGTTACTGTCACATGACCTACCAGCGTCAATTACGTCCCTTCAACTCCATTCACAAATCCTCTCCCGTGGCCTCATGGGATAGTAAAGTGTCCATCGTATGCGCACTTCAGAATCTCACCAGAAGCAGTAAGTCATCCGGGTACTTTTCGCCTACTGTTTTTTGAATACTATGAATTCGGAAATACCACTCTATTCACATACTGTTTTTCACGTACTTTATAGTGGAGAAGTATTTGATTTCGGACTTCGGACAGTTTTTTTTTTTTCATTCACTGAACCGATTCATTCAAAACACTGAAAGAAACAAGTAGTTGTGTCCCAAATGACATGCTATGCACTATACATATATGCAAAATATATATTATCAATATTATGTACTCTGCCATCTAATGTATATCATTTAGACAGCTACATAATTAAACACTAAGGGCCCTATCACACACCCGGTGCAACATGACGGCAGGCATGACGCAAGTGTTTTTTGCTAGTTATCATTTTCACGTCCAGCGCCCATGTTGTTTAAATAGCAAATGCATTTGTGTCCATTTGTGTGCTGGTCTGAAAACGAGGTGTGTTCAGGCGCATTGTTGGTGTGTTTAAGGCAACTGAAATAGACTGTGCCACTGTCCAACAAAAACCTGGTCTAAAGTCAATGGTGCAGTACTTTTTTGTTATTTAAAGGGTGCGTTAGTAAAAGCACCTATAGGCGGGTGCACAACGCGCATACACTCTGCTTGTTACACACACAGGGATGCGCAGCAGCACAAACACGTCAGATATTAAAAATAAAAGGATTACTATGTAAATATTACTATGTAAATAAAGCCTGCACGTGGATCTCCAACTCCGTTGTCCTGCTCCTTACGTTACATGCACCATGCGCTTCAGACCATGTGCTTAGATCATTAAAAGTGTATAAAGTGTCCAACATCCTACTCTTCATTTTTTTTTTTTTTTTTTTATATATTTATATTTATTTTTAAGTGCACTCCTTATTGTTGGAATTTTCAGTGTGAACGCACTACTCACACTATTTATACTACAAAACTCACCTAGTGTCATTATGAGTCTTTGAATCATTCACTTAACCCTATTCCTGACTCATTCAGGAATCTAAACCTGAATCTAAAAAACACACACTCCCACCTCTGTAATAAACACAGAGATATTAGTCCCATCTGAATCTGTATCTAAAATCACAAACATTGGGTGATAAGAATAAGTAATACTAGTCCCATCCAAATACAATTTAACTCTATGATACTACTTATTTGTAGGCATGTCTGTTGAGTCATTTCTAAATGAATGGGTATCAAATCTCAGTGTCAAGAAGGACAAACTTGATCTTGTTATTGTTTGATGTTTATTCACTCCCTGAGACGTTGAAGATATTTTGGACATATGTTCAATTCCCATTGCATCATGGGCTCTCATAGACTAAAGAGCATCTGCATAGAGTCATTAATAATGGACAAGCTACATTAGATTTGTATTCCCTAGATGTTCATTTTTTCTCTTATGAAGGTCAAAGTAGACATGATGCTCCATTTGACAACTAGTGCAAGACATTCATCTGTCTACAAAAGCCTGTGTGTGTGTGAATGCAAGCATGTGCACAGCGCTTCTGTTAGAAGTAGGATAGCTCGCAGGAGAGCAGTAAGAAGAGACGGGGAGTAAAAGGTGATGACAGACTCGTGAGGATGAAAGGGTCTAACCCTGTTAACAGCACTACCTAAAGCCTCTAAATAAATGGAGTGAAAACTAGGTGACTAACTCAAGGAGGAGCGCTGCTCTCTCTCTCTGAACTGGACCAGACAAGCGCAGACAGATGTATCGCCAAACCCTCTCGTTTCGTTAAACTGTCATCCCTCTGGCACAGCCCATCAACTTCTTTGGATTAATTGTGTCTTAAGTTGTTGTCACCGTGAACTGACTAATCTGAGTCATGCATGTGTTATGCTGATAATGAGTGCTTATAAACAGAACCTAGCTGTGGGAAGTGGGAACAGCTAAGCTTGCGTAGGTCCTCTGGGCAGTTGGGCTGCATCGCTCCTGTGATCAACAATGGATATTTGAATGAAGCTAAATAATCAAGGTCAACAGGCTCAGAGCACTAAGCACGGAGTATGAAAAACCAATTTCATGAGGCCCTGATAGGAAGCTCCATTTAATATGGCACACATACCCACTGTGTAATAGTCTTAAGCCATCTATCACACTATAAACTTACTGTTTTGAATACAGCAACACATGTAAAGCTTGTCAATCCCAGCTCTCTGTCTATCCATCTATTTGAAGCCTATGGTACTGCGGTAACTTGCAAATGGTAAATGGCTGTCTCTTGACATTGTGGTCACGGAATGGTTGTGCTGAAATTGAGTAGGGCCTTTGCAACTCAACGCCACCATCAAAAAAGACAAGTGGAGCCTCCAGGGAAAGGATGGTGGTAGGCTGGCGGTATTACTGACATCGCTCACCTTCCTTTGGTTCGACTTGATATTCAGTGCAAAATATTATGCATATAACATTTTATTACAAGCTTTGAGGCATGAATTCTCTCTTCTTTTTTCATTGCCACATAATACATGATGTACCATAAAGGCGGAAAAACACCATAAGGCTTTTTTGATTTCCATCAATGTTTGGGGCAGGCGTCCTCAGCTGCTTACACAAGTCTGTGGTTAGATGTGTGTTGTACTGCACTCTTTTGTAGCTATAGTAAACATGCTTGGGGGGAAAACTAACAAAAGAAAAAGAGAGGAGAACTGGCTCAGAACTGCCTTTTTATAAAAACATGAAATTGTTTGTGTTACAGTGGCTCTGCTCCTCTGTGATACATATTAGGTGTGCTTTAGTAAAATACAACACTCCAAACAAAGACATGTGTAATGGCAGTATGCTAATCATGATATTTCAAGTAAATAATATTGTACTTTACTGTATATATATCGTCTCTCTCTTTGTCTCTTTAGCAGTGTTTGAATGTGTAAGAGCTCTTATGGTTGCATGAACCAGTGCATGATCAATCATATATTTATAAAACTGTTATCAGGTGACAGAGACCCTATCTGATGTGTTTTTAGAACCCAGGTGAAAAAAGTACACTTCCATAATGTACTTAAAGTGCTCTATTTTCTAATTTTGTACTTAATATACTAAAAATTCTTCTTTAGTACTTCTTAAGATAATCTTAAGAACATCTAAGTGTACTCAACTGCGCTATTTTGAGACACCATGAACTAAAATGTGCTTTTAACATACTATCTTAAGTACTAAAGAAGAATTTTTAGTATATTACGTTTAAAATTAGTGCTAGAAAATAGAGCACTTTAAGTACATTATGAAAGTGTATTCTTTTTCACCTGGGAAGTCTCCAATGAAAAATTTGATTTACATACTGAAGCCAGATATTTTACTTTATAAATATGGATATTTTTCATACACAAATAACATCGCTTCACTTTATTAACCCCCTGGAGTCGTGTGGAGTACATTTATGATGGATGGATGCACTTTCTTCAGCTTCATACTCGTTGATCCTGTTCACTGCCATTATAAAGCTTGAATGCTTCAGGATATTTATTAATATAACTCCAATTGTGTTCATCAGATAGAAGAAAGTCATATACACTTAGGATGGCTTGAGTGTGAGTAAAGCTTGGGGTAATTTTCATTTTAAAGTGAACTAATCCTTTAACGCCAGTCTTTAGCTTTTGCAGTCCTTTCTGTCAGATAACCTAAAACCCACATTATGAAGTCCTGTTTTGTTTTGTTGGGCGTCCTGTTAGATAGAAAAAGGACTGAATAACCACAAACCCACACTATGAAACAAATTTTTGTTTTGTTAGGCCAACCACGAAATCCAGATCTTTGTGTATATCAGTACTAAAGCTGACACTTGCTGTGGCAAAGCAAATATAGTTGAGCCTCCTTCAGGTGTAGGTGTATGTTGACCATGTCTGAAATCCTGTCCTGCTGTTTTCACAGCTTGCTCTAAAACCTATTAATTTAATTTTGTGGTGCAGCCTACACTCCTGTCAGGAGAAATATAATTAACAGGGTTTTGTTGCTGGTGTCTGCAACCATCTCTCTTACAGTCTAACTCACACATTTATATAATGAGCAGCCTCCTACATGACAGCTTGTGGTTGTGAATTATGACCATAAACAGCAGCCCTGTGGTTAAACTTCCTCACTGATATAATGAATATACTCACAGAAACATGATGGCTTGTGGTCTTGAATTAAAGTGCTTATTTTGGTCCAAAATCTGGTGTGAATAAACAAACAGGACAGCCTTTGTTGAGAGATGTAATCAGGGACACAGCATTATGGGATTGTTTTATGTGCTTGAACTGTGATGATTTCCATGTGCCATAATTGCTGTTACTGGCAAGCTGTAAGAAGTGCCCTGAAATATCAACACACTCTTGCATTTCTCTATTGACTCCACCCACATATTTTCAAACACAACGCTTTTGTTTTAGCCTGAGAGCTAATGAAGCTGGCTCATACATTTTTAGCATTTTATAATGTTAATCAAGGTTTTTTGCAACCAAAACAGTCATGATTTGGTTTTATATGACCATTTTTCACCTTCTCCCCACCCTTTAGCTCCGTTCACACCTCCAGCGACTTGGCCAGGAATGTGACCTGAACTCATTTATTTTCAATGAGAGTTGGCAACATGAACGACAGCGACCGCTGGCGACAGGATATAGGCGAGTGTTGCAACATGAAATAGCTGAGAAAAGTATAACTTTATTGACTCCTGTTATTGTGTCTTTATAACACTTTGTTTTTGGAGCTTGACAGCTTTTGTTCACCATAAACTGTTGTTTTGTGGAAAAAATCTGTGATGAAAAATTTTATTTTGTTCCTCTGAAAAAATAACACATTTGGAATGAGAGGGTGAGTAAATAATGACAGAATTTGCATTTTTGTGTGATCTATACCAGTTTGAAAAATATTTCCTTTATGGAACAATAGTATCCTCCTCATTACCTAAAGTTTCTGACATCAAATCTAACTGTTGTGTAAATGTGGGTGTTTGTGCTAATATATTGTGATGTCCGGTTTCACGGACAAGGCTTAAGCCTAGTCTGAGACTAAAATGCATGTTTGAGCAGTCTTAACTGAAAGCAATTTGCACTGACATATCCTTAAGGGTACCTATAATGCCCCTTTTCACAATATGTAATATGTCTCTGGTGTCCCCAGAATGTGTCTGTGAAGTTTCAGCTCAAAATAGCCCACAGATCATTTATGATAGCTTGTTAAATTTGCCCCTATTTGGGTGTGAGCAAAAACACAACATTTTTGTGTGTGTCCCTTTAAATGCAAATGAGCTGCTGCTCCCGGCCCCCTTTCCAGAAGAGGGCGGAGCTTTAATAGACACGAAGCGATCGGTTTGTGCGAGAAACCGAACAGTATTGATATAATTTTTTACCTCTAATACACCACTATGTCCAACTGCCTTGAGGTGTGTACGCGCTCTGGCGTAGTTTAAACATGGTGCCTGTAGTACAACAGTTGTTATACAAATGGAAGTAAACCACTAAAAACATGGTTTTATTACATTAAAACTTCATTTTATTTTGTTACTTTTCGTGAGGGCAGCTTTACAAATGAAAAGGACACATACAAAGATCTTGTTCACATACCTCAGTTGGATGTGGAAAAACCATAGGCACAGCTGATGGTTTAAGTCATATGTGATCCTCTTCCAGCCGAAGAGCAATCAACCATAACTTCAGGCAAGCAGGCTCAGGCTTTTGAATTCCAAAAGATAATGTTTGCATTATACATCATAATTTTATAACATGTCACCTTAAGACACTCAAGCTCAGTTACAGCCACGTATACTTTAGCAAAGCCTAAAGCTGTAATTATTTACCTCCTGGAAGTCATTTCAGAATCAAACCTGCTCATCAGGACATCATCAACTTTTTCCATAAACTGCATCCAATACCATATCAGGATATTTTACCAGCTGGTGCGATAACACTGTGCAAACATCTAGCACTGCTTGTCACATCACATAGACATTTACATAGATTACAGGTGAAAAAAGACAGCTTTGATATGATAAGGAGCGTGTGCCAAATGCTCAGAGATTCTGTAAGTGTCCCTTGTGTGAGTCTCAGAGCCCCCGTATCGTTCACGTCAGTACATTACATACATGTTCATTTCCATTTCCACTTTAATTTGAGTTTCTCTTTGTATCTAGGAAATTCAATCCAAATTTTGGGAGACAGCCATCATGTTGGTAATTATGCTGAAGTCTGGACGTAATTAATTTTATTGGACCAGTTAATCGATTCCTGATGAAAAGGGAGATTAAACTGATAGCTCTCCTCTCCAGTCATCGGGGCTCCTCCCTCCCTGACTCGGGCACGCACACACGCTTTGGCTAAGCCATTACTTCTAAATGAATCTGTAGCGTGTCGCTGGCTGTGAGCCAGGGCAGATAAAATGCTCAGACTGTCTCAGTCCCAGCAGTCACGGCTTGATCTTTCGTAGAGTGACCCATTCGCGTGACTATCAGTGGTGAATTCTTCATGCACGATGTCTAAACAGGTGTGGTACATCTATTAATCAGGTGCAGGCATCGGTGTGCATTGCTCATAGTTTGATGCAGGTCATAATTTAGTTACTGGGTGAACCGGTGTCATTTTTCACAAGCTGCATGGTGAAGCAATATTGTGCTCCATTCTGTCTTTTCACATTGACTATGTGAACTAATTGGCAAAAGCGGCAATAATAAGGCCCCTAATGCGATAACATACAAATTAAACTTATCGCTCTGAATGATGAAGCACAAAGAGTCACGAGGGAGCGAGCTAAATCAATTTAGTAAGAGTAGCGTGTTTGGGAAAAGGGAAGAAAATGACAAGGGAGATCACGGCGGCTGCTGTTGGGGAAGTGCAGATCCTGGGCGAATGTGAATAAATCCGGCAGCTTGGTTTAATGATGAGAGACAGCGTTCTGAGTGCCTTCTGGCAGTTTTGTATTACCTGCTAAAATGAGCTGACATTTGCATTTGAAAATCCTCCCTCCTGAAAAGATACAATTAATTCTCAACACCTAATGGTATTTGCTTGGCAAATCTGTGGCACGTCACGCTCAAATTTAAGCCCTCTGTTGAGTATCTTGGCAGTAAATTTGCTCTGAACATGCAAGTTTCCTGTCCAATCTTCCAATCTAGTCACCTTGGAGCTCCTCGCAGACCTTGCCGCTTCTTTGTTGAGGCAGTACACAAAAATTGATATTCCATGTTTGTCATTCTCATTGGAGGACTTTATGTATTAGTTCCACTGTCAGGCTGTTCTCCAGGCACACAGGAGGTGATTCTTGGCCAGATTTAGCTACATAGAAAAATGATGAAATGGCTGTGACATGTCAAGATGTTTCACTATTCTTGTAAACATCTGCTATCAAACAATACAATGCCTGGCATGCAGTCTGGTTGTTTTCAGGGTTTCGAAAATGGAGACAGCAATTCACCATCAGTCCATGCTGAAATGGCAGTAAACTTTTACTTACGTTCAGCTGCTCAGTAATATTAGACTGAGTGGAAAATAGCATTTAGTCAAGCCTGAACAGATTGTTCTAGTCTTTGTTGGATGAAAGAAAATTAAGAGACTTTCAGTGACAATTTCTAAATCACTACAATTAGAGGAACTTTGAGAAATGCCATATCTCAATAGCGCAGACAGTCAACAATAAGATTGTCACACACAAAAACATCACACAATTTTTTTCTTTTTTTTTTTTAAAGTTCATTTCTTTTAAACAGTATATAGAAGTAGAAACACTAGAAGTCTAGACACTTCTTTTGACATAAGAACTATGAATGCACTTTCCAAATACGTTTACACAGGTTGGGGAGGTTGTACCAGGTTAGAAATTAATTAGAAATGGGGATGAAAATAAATGATCATAAATGATAATTAAAGCTGCAAGCAGCAATGAAAGGGCGACCTCGCACCTGGGGCCACCACCACCCAGTGGCCTTAGGAAAATAGCGTGTGCAAAGTTTCATGAGTTTTAGAGCATGTTTAGGCCCTCAAAATGCGATTCATTTTGGAGAAGAAGAATAATTGACTGAGCAATTACAATAGGGTCCTCACACCACCGGTGCTCGGGCCTTAAAAATAACCTTCTGGAAACCAAAAACTAACGTTCTGGAAATGTTATAATAACATTATAAGAACATTATATTAACGTTAGAATAATGTTATACAAACCAAAAAACTAACATTCTGGGAACGTTAGAATAATGTTATGTTTTAAAATAAAATCGGTACTGTTGGGTTTCCGTGGGAAATTTGAACATGCAGCCATTCCTCTTTGCGCCATTACGTCACATCTATAAACAGAAAGGAAGGAGTCCCAGCTAGTAGACTATGCATATAGGATGCTGCTGGTAGCTAATCATTTATAGCGTTTTCTCACAGCAGCTGCAATAATTAAACTTATCATTTTGATGGCGGAAGATTGGACACTATATGCCTGAGTTACAGCAGCTTCCTCTTTCATGGCGAAACATCGAACTTTGTCAGGCCGCCACGGACACGCCCTTCAGCAGAACTCAAGATCTTTGCAATTTAACTTCGCCAAGGCCTTTAGATTAGACTGACCATATATGATGTTGATCTGATTAAAGCTCTAGGAGGAGTTCATTAAAGTTCAATGTCTGGAAAGGGCAAAAACTGCAAAAATTACAGATTTTTTTTTTTGTAGGTATTGTTACATGTGTCTACCGAATTTCATACCTGCACAGGAAACGTAGCGTGAAAGGCACTTAATTGAAATTTTGTGGGTGTCGCTATCGAGCCATTTTGCCACACCTAATTCTGAAACCCATATCTGACATAAATTTTCACCACTTTTTGCGTGTGCAAAGTTTCATGAGTTTGAGCACGTTTAGGCCCTCAAAAATGCAATTAATTTCGGAGAAGAAGAATTGACTGAGCAATTACAATAGGGTCCTCACACCACCGGTGCTCGATTGGCAAAAAACATTTACTCAAAATGTTTTCCAATTATTAATGTCATGTCTGAACAGACAGAGAGGATTATAATAATCAATATTATTATTATTATTTGCTGAATTTTTTGGTCCCTTTTTTGAACTAACTTTTTCCTTTTTGAACTAACTGTAGGAACTGAGAGCGAATCAGACCGCAATGACTCGTTCAAACTGACCCAGTGCCGGCACCAAGGGGGGCATTCACGGGCCATGCCTCCGCCTGAATTAATCTGCCAACACACAAGTACGTGATTGGCTGCCCGAGATGCAAAAGGTTAGTATACAAATAATAAGACATTTTAAAAGTAAATTTGAATAACAAAACAAATATACAAAACTTAAACCGATGCCCAAGTTTTCAACAACCCACCATACCTATTGTCACCCACCCTCGTAGTGGGGTGGGTAGAAACAACAGAATTCATTGATGTTTATTTACACAGTTTTAAGTTGTAGTTCAAAATTTAAATTTTTAGTAGATAAATATTGAAAATATTATATGAAATAATTATGAGCAGCACATAAAAATTACAATGAAGCAAAAAAAAAAAAAAAAAAGTGTTATAACCATCCCCGCTCTCCTTTATTTTGATTTAAAATAGGCTAAATGTAGGCTATTTTGTCAAAAAAGAGATGGATGTCATTTAAATGGGTAAAAGCTGAGGCAGAAAAATTGCTTTTGGTCACTTTCATTTTCGGTCTTATTATCTTTTATTCGAAACGGTCACAAAACCAAATGTTCATGTTCTTCCTCTTGGAAATGGAAATGTCTTAATCTGTCCAGAACTCAAACGCAAACAAAAACAGCTCTGTAGAACAACTGTTGCTACTGGATATGTGAACACTGCTGCCCTCATGTTTTTCTCTCAACGTCATGAAAAACAGGACTTATATAGTAGTTCATAATAAAGTGAGCGAAAGGGGCAGGATAGAATTATGGGACATTTCTGACTTCTCGGCTGTAACAGCGCCAAAAAGGTGTCAAGCTGATATCGATGGCAAAGGTGCCCACGAGAACTATGAATAGCAAATACATTTCTGCATTTATACTCTGAATTTGAATTACTCCTGGCAGGATGAGGTTGCAAAAATCACATCTACGGCTATCTGTGTCCTGGGTTGTAAGCGTGACACTGCTCCGTAATCCTGCCAATCCATATTCATGCATCATTCTGCCAGGTTCTATCAGGACGAATTCTATTACCAGAGCCAAGGAAGCAGAGCCTCAGTAATACATTTAGATAGATCATTATTATGTTTAAAACTTTAATATTTAAGTTTGTAATAGCAGCATACATTGTAGTTTAAGCCAGCACAGTGATTGTCTTAAAGTGTCTCTTACCATGGCTTCTCTTCCATGTTGTGTGCTTAATGAATTTTATGCACATAAAAACACATTTATGAGTCAATGGCATGATGAAAATACATTAAAAAAAGACTTGAAAATGACTTGAATACACCACTTCTATGATGTTAATGATTGTTACTTGCTGTATTTAAATTCATTTTACTTTTTGGCTAGCATAAAGTAAAACATGTCAGTGTGATACAACTGTCCTAATAGGAAAGACTCACTTTTGCCTATAAAATTTTAACAACAGCTTCACTGCTTATCAATATTTAAAAACACATTTGTCTGCCACATGAAAGTCCTGTGGTCCAACCAACCAGCAAAAAAAAAAAAAAAAAAATAGATATCAGGAAATAATATCATAAGCCTCTTTTCCACCGTTGGGCCTAACGGTTCTTAGAACTGTAAGAAACGGTTCCAGTTGTGCTTCCACTTGAGCCTGGTATGGCAACGGCACGATTACAAACCGGCCCGGCCTCAGGATTGGTCATTTGTCTGTTGCCAGGTTACCAGTTTCTCTGTAGCTGGCTAAGCGCTCTATTTGAGCGACGTAAACAAATTAATAATAAAATGAAAATAAATATCTCATCCTTCATAACGCGGTCGTTATTTACATCTAATATCATCAGTAAACCTTTGCGTTATCAAGGCAAAGACTGACGCGTTTGTATTACATTCCAAAGAGTGGCCGTTATCAGCATAGACATAATAAATACATAGACGCCCTATTAGCCGCTGGATCGCACGTCAACGGCGCCGCCATATTGTGCGGGGCAACTTGCCGTAACTCTCATAAGTGGACTGAAGAAAAGATGCCTGACTATTTTTTAAATTTTACAAACCGTCGCACAATCCAAACCACTTATCGTGGAATTACCTTTCACATGTAAGTCTGAACAATTGTTTCTGGTTGTATTTGGTCATTATAACATTATTTTGACAGCTAGTTGACCACCAAAGTCAGACTATTAAAAGCTAACGACAACGCTAGTTATCTATGAAAACTGAGATTTTATAAGAAATAAAATAAAGTTTACATGATTCTTATGAAGTCTAATTATATTATAGTTTATATATAGCAAACATGTGTTACTCTTTACTTTATGGTTACACCATGTTTTTAAGAGTCAATAAATGTCAACTTTTCTTTAAAATGGTATAAATGTTTTTCAAAACCACATTAAGAAGCCAACATGAATGTAAACAGAGTACATTTCTAAACTAGGTTAGAACTTTTGAAAGATGTTTGTTTATCATGGACACTCTTACAGTATGTCTCATTGACCCTCAAACTAACGGTTCTTCTTTCATTTGTGCTATTATGGGCAGTCTACTGCAGAACTTCAAGTCTGTGTTAAATATTTCTCCAACAGCTCACTACCCATTTGAGTTCTGACTCAGTCGTGACCTCCAACAGAAACTCTGTCATCTCAGCAAGATGAGCTGGAGTCATGACAATGAACAATCACACACACACACACACAGACACAGTAACTTTTTGGATCACCCAGCTACTTTTTGTAGCATAAGCCTTTGTTATGTGCTCCAATTCAGTAGGTGGCTTGTTTTTTATTGCTTAGGTCTTTTTTCCCCTTGTCTTCTAAAAAGCAATTTGTCAAGAGCATGTGATAGAACTGTTTATGAATAGCAGATCAAATTAGTGTAATCAACCTTGCGGTTGCATCTCATCCATTTGTATTCATACAGTACTCTATCAGTCGTTCATTGGAATGTGGCAGTGCTGCGAGGTTCGAAGTTGTCATGAATGGCAATGCATGCTTTATTTGTCACTTAAATATCGCTAAGCTGAAGCCGCAAACATGTCTTACAAGCATATTGTTTTATGTTTAATAGATTCTTCTCTACTAACAAACAGCAATTTGTGTTAATAGAGTAATTTAACAGCTCAAGCTGAATGAAAAGTAAAACCATGCAGTAACTAGCATTTTGCAGTGGATATTCTTTTCCTGGAAACAAAAAGCGCATACATAATTACAAATGAAAGAGCTATCATAAACATGGTGTGGTCTGTTTTACTTAATAAGCTTCCAGAGCAAAATATGAATAATGCATTACAGTTTTTCTATTTCTCTTTGTCTCAAGGTACCGATGGATAATTCAATTACTTTTTTAAAGAAACCAGACCCAAATAATGCAATTAGATCTTTATAAGCCACACAGAATACCAAACCTGTCATAAACTTGTAATGCTGTGTGATATGATATCAAATGCAAGTCCATTGCAAGGTCTATTCTGAGAAAACTCTGAAACATTACAGAATTAATCAGTCAATCGATGCAGCTGAGGTGCAAGACACACAGGCAGCTCTCGTTACTCTTTCGTCTGAATCCTGCAGAGATGAATGAATTGTGAAAGTCAGCTTTTGTTTTGTCATCTTGAGCTTTTTTTTTTTTTTTTTTTTGCTTGCAAAAGTGCAGGCGTGAATTGAATATGTCTGCAGCAACAGTAGGGGGTGGAAACCAGAAATATCATAAGTTGTAAGAGTAGAGACTGTGGGGCATTGGATTGTAGGATAAGAGATGGTGTGAACTAATCCTGCTGACACAAAGTAAATGTTAACCAGAGCAACTATGAATTAATGAGCTGCATTATAAAATGTATAATGTTATAAATAATAATGAAATATATTACTGAGTGGAAGAACTTACTCTGATAATTAATTAGCAGCTGCAACAATAAAATTAATAAAAATCAATAATGAAAATAACAACAAATTACATTATTGATTGATTAGTCGGGTCGGTGTGTTCACAGTGAATCTCCACCAGTGACGACACTTTACAATAATGAAAATTGCATTTATATAAAATGCACCTGAAAAATAATAAAAGAGTAAACTGCAGCTTGAATTGTACACTTTTGCTGCTACCACATCAATGACCCAGTGCTTTAAACAAAAGAACAGTTTAACGTGGCTTGTCATGTCTAGTGTTTTACAGATGTGTGTGTTTTATGCCTTTGAGGCGCGTTTTCCCCACTGCATAAACCACAATTTACGATCTATAAAAATTCACACAAATGTTTCCTTTTTGTATCAATCCTTCCAATAAGCGATGCTGCATCCGAATATGCCTACTTCCACACTATATAGTAGGCAAAAAACAAAACAAAAAAACAACATGTTCTCCAACCAATACGCCTATATAGGTCGTTTGTCACTTCTCTGAAATGCGACCCATAAGAGCGTTTACTAAAGTTGCGCCCCTATCGACAACAGGACACATTCATTTTCATTCATGAAATACGACCCATAGGAGCATTTACTAAAGTTGCGCCCCTATCAACAACAGGACATTTTGCGTAGCTCAATTGGCAGAGCATTGCAATATATAACAATATGCAATCATGCGATCGTGGGTTCGATCCCAGGGAACGCATGTGCTCATAAAGTGTATATGCACTGTAAATCACTAAGGGTAGGTTTAGGGGTGGGGTGGGTGTAGTCGTTAATAAAAAAAAAAGAGTTTTGCTAAATGGAAATAGGACAAATGGTGTAAAAGGTCCACATATTGCATTTAAATGAACATGCATTTTGATTGGTAATGACAGTCATACGTCATTTCATGACAACAGACGTAACACTATCATTATTTTTACGCCAGCTAGAGGGCGCATAACTTTAAAACGTAAATATAGGTCATAATAAGGTGTTTGAAAAACGACCTATAGGGTCGGGGTTTTTTTGGAGGACAGTCTGGAAAAAAACAGTATGTGAGCAAATTAGTATGCCCGAATTCATGTAGTATTCATTAAACAGTTGGCGAAAAGGACTTAGATGACCTACTAATTCTGGCAGGTGTGCATCCGATGTACAATTTACTATCCCATGTGGCCACGGGAGAGATTTGAGCAGTAAAGTGGCAGTTAAATGACGCAACTAAGTCACATGACAGTGACAACATACTACACACCATAGATGCCACATTGTACCGCTCACATTGACGCGCCCACCAACCTGCCGACATGGGAGTCGGGTGCTCTAACAAGGAGGCTAAAGACCCCAGTCTCTAGCATCAGTCGCTAGAGCGCCTCTTGAGATCAGGGGAGTGAGGTTTACACGCACAGCTCTTACCGGCTTACGTCCGTTACACATGTGAATAACTAAGTTGCAGATGCACAGTTAAGTTGCTCTTGAGTGGTCAGGACGGGATTTGACCTTTCCGATATGGCAGACGACTTATATTTAGCAGCCCATGGAAACAGACACTAAGACACTATTGTGGCATCTATGTATTTATACATCTATGCTAGTACACACATATGATATAGAATGTTCTTTTTTAACAGTTGCGAAGTAAATTTCAAACCAAATGTAGCCTAGTAGCTACCCACTATCCAGTATGTGATTTCGAATGCAGTGCGAGTCTCCGTTAAACTTCACATCAAACGAGGCAAGTCGCCCGTAAGCACATCAATCAGATGAAGAAGCATAATAGGCCTTTATCACACTTCCACGTTCAAAAAACAGAAGCTTCAAACAGTAGTGTAAGAAAACTTCTGCTGCAGCTGTATCAATGGTTGAGCCCATAGCACGAGATTGTTGTGATTTATTTATGTAAAATTCAGCACAGATACTTCTAAAGACACCAATCTCTGTTTACAATCATTAAAGGTAAGGGCATTTTTGGAGAGGCTAGCTTTGAAAGCACAGAATCCCACCCTCCCTTTAGAGTGTCTCCAAAGCCACGCCTCCTTTAAAACACATGAACGCATACAGCAGGGAGCAAACAAAAGTGTCACAAGAGACATGAATTACAATAATAATGAACATAAACAACTTAAAGTGCACTGACCCGTACCACCTGACTGCTGCAGATTCATTTCGGCATTGATAGTGTTGCCATTGAAATGCATAAATTCGAGTCACAAACTGCATAACATCACAGGTTTCCATCTCTTCCAAATTACAGTAGTTATGGCATGAAGTTACGCAGCATAAGCTTGTTGTTTTGGGTCAGGAGGAACTGTAAAAGGTAGAAACATTATCCTAGATTAATAAATGCTGTAAAATTATTATTCATTGCTAGTTGTAAATTCAAGTGTCAGCCTACCATACAATCCATAAATTCATAATATCCAAGCTCAGTGGTCAGAAAAACTGCAGCAATGCCCTCTGCAGATGCCAGCCATCATAATTATTATTTATACTTACATTATCGGATAATCCTCAAGAACATCTGTAACATGAGAGATTTGTTTTTTTGTTCTGTACAACATTTTCACTTGGGACCTTTAAATTTGTTGCACTAGACAGTGAACCAAAAGGCTAGTGTGCAGGGCTTTAACTAGAGTGATGCTTAATTCTCACGGGAGAATCCGTCTACCATGACAGCTTATATACTGCAACTGACAAACTCACGTCTTGCCCTGCACATCGTTTGAGGTCTCTGCAACAGTGTGATGGATCCTGTTTTTCACTGATCGAGAGTCAGTCTTGCAACCTTCAGAATGTGAGGCAGACGAGCAAACTATCGAGCTGAGGAGCCAGGCCACAGCTCCCTTTTGATTCATAAAGGAATGTTTTTTGTGACAGCATACTGTAACTATCCAACAGGAAATTATCAAGGAGAATTTTTAGCCTCCTGGAGCATGTTTCAACATACGCTGTGAAAAAGAATTGTTGGTTTAACTTAAAAAAGTAAGTTACCTTGTCTTACCTGGTTTCACCACAGTCCCCCCTGTAGTGAAAATCAAGTTTTTAATGTCTACTGGTGTTTTTAACATGCTTTAAGACAAACCATGTGCAAATTCATTAATCAACACCATTGCTGAGTATTTTCTCTTTAAAACTGCAGTAAACCAAAGACATTCTCAAACCCGCGGTTTGAAATCGCTGGTGTTTCAAACTAACTTGTAACCAATCACGTCAATGTGCCGGTGGGCTTTAGCAAATCATTAACTGACCACACAAGGGAGTCTCAAAAGAAGGTTATCCCGGTATATTTTTCTGTTGATATGAAAAATCGGGGAGATTTAGTAATATGGCGGGTGTATGATGCATATTACGATATTATGATGAACTACATGCCTTTCTCCACTGACGTTCTGAGTTGTTCAAAGCGTTTCTAAGGATACTGATTGTCAGAAAGCAGCTGTCTGACTCGCAAATGTGAACATGGTTTGTGCAACATTAGCAACACATTATTAGCTGTTTAATAATGTAGTCAAGCAAAAGTCTAATCATATTAATTACCTTTATGTGTCCGACGTTGTAAAATACTATACCATTGTGCAGCGTTTACCTCAGTAAGTTGACCGAGTGGATCTCATCTGAGCTTGTAAGAGTAAGTGGAGGCGGGGCTAATTATAATATTCATAGATCCATGTATATTAAATGAGGCAAGGGTGTAGATTTACATTCAAGCGAAAAAGAGGAAAAAACATTTAAATATGTAATTTTGGTGATCAAAGATGAGTTTTAAGGGATGAAATTATTGACTACAGGAGGACTTTAAAAATTTTAGTTCATGCAAAGAAGACGATTGGTTAAATCAACAGAAACTCCAAATATTATGCTATATGAACTACATTAATTATCTAAGTTGATTTGACAAAAGAAAAAATGTTGTGATATCAAATCATGAAAATATTTTTTACAGTATATAAGTTCAGAAACATACATGTAATTTGACTAAATTTCTTAATTTTTTATTTAAATTTCTTATTATGATTTATAAGATCAATAGTTTAGCAAAAATCAAAATTCTGTCATTATTTACTAACCCTTGTGTCGTTCCAAACCATATGCATTCTGCAGAAGAAAGAAATGCATTAGGGAGAGTCAATAAAGGAAACAAGCAAATATATGCACTATATATATATATATGTTTAATATTTGTTTGGTAGCAGGTTTATATGTCTACAGCATGTTCCATTTACTTGAACACCACACTCTAAGCACCCTGCTGAAAGAGAGAGAAACACTGCATATGAAGGAGGAGGGAAAAGAGATGAAAAACGATAGGGAGACTGCTCTCGAGAGAAGCAGAAAAGGAGGGGAATGTAAAGAAAATGGGAGGGAGAAAGGGGAGGGACGCACACAACAGAGTAAGATCGCCCCTGGCCCCCTCCAAGCTCTTGCTGGCATCTCACGCTTCATTAGTTTTCAACCATTATGAACAATATTTGTCATCTTCTTTGCCCCCTGGAGCTGTTAGTTTACAAGCCACCTGATAGAAATAAGTACAAGACTTCACATGGAATTACATGTGCCTCGCTTTTTCTCCTTTTTTCCAAAGGCCATTTCTCTGTTTCCCCCATTTTTTATGTTCTGTCTTCTGCATGAATATTTTGTTAAGGGGATTTAGAGCATTTGCCCTGTGGTCTCCAGGGGCAACGTTTGCCTGAGCTGCACTGGAGGGATGTGACGGCCCCATAGCAGCTCAATTACAGTATAATCTCTCTAATTAAAAGTGTAACCAGCATGAAAATCATCTCAGTTAAGGGTCAGACAGACAAACACCAATCGCTTCTTTGCTGATGCCACATCAGTATAATAAGTGTTGCGTTCACCAAATCTCACGACTGACATTTCATGAGCTCCATTCATTAGTCTGCATCAAAATTCCACCCACAAAAGAGGCTAACAGAGCGTATAGTGCCTTAAAACATAATTGATTTCATAAATAACCTTTCACTGTTAAAGGAACGCCATCCCAAACCCTGAGTTTCTCATGTAATGTGCTGTACTGTAAGATTGAGTGATCCAATGTGTGCATGCTAACAGATGGAAACCAACTGTTCTCTGTATTTACTCCCTAAGCTTGAACGTATCAGATGATCAATAAGACAGAAAAGCCATTATTATCATATCATAGTTCATAAGATTATGCTCTTTAGGATAAGATCTTTTGCCTCTGCAAATTGATTGAGGAAATCTATTAGACTTGTCGCTTTGATCTGCTATGAACTTATGAAAATGTATCTATTGGAATAGCAGCTTATCCTCTGGGGTTTGTGCACCATCTTCCAATGTGATGACACTTACTTGATTTACTCTGCACACTCGCTGTTGATTCACGTTGTGAGGAACGAGGCATTTTAAGAGATGTCTTTACTAGCTCCATCTGCGAAATCACATTCTTCAGGATTGATGTAATTGTGCTACTGTACCAAATTTGATTTTAAAAAAGGGAATAAAATGTATAATTTCATAATGAAGGACTATAATTTGGTATTCCAAGACATATAGAGGCGTAGGGGAGCGCGGGGCACAAACTAACGCGGGGTTAGTTGTAACACACGTAGTTTAAATACTTCCACACATGCTAGCATGAAGAAACTTAGCGTATTTACTAGTTGCCATCAGGGGCGTAAATTTCATCTGACAGTCGGGGCGACAATAAACATAAAATTTCGCAATTTATGAAGGGGGACACAAATAATACATCCAAAATTTTACTTATAAGGATATATGTAATGTTACGCAGAAGAAAACCTTACTACTATTATTAGTGTAGCATGGAGACTGTGCCATTATGCTTATTCTCAATGTTTCTCTTTGGTTCAACGAAAACAAGCGGACTAAATTGACCAAAATATTCTTCTTCAAAACCATTTATTTATTGGAATAAGTTGTTTAAAACCAAGTCACCAAAATACGATGAATACACATTGAGCAAAACCCAACACACAACAGTAAATCAGTTAGCCTTATTACAGTTCACACATATGCTTATCACAATGTTAGTTGTAGTTGGTGTGGGTGACTTACTATCCAACAAGCTATCGTAAACAAGCTATCAAACAAGCTAGGTAACATTATAATCGCTAACATAGCGGACTCATGGGGGGGGGGGGGGGGGGGGGCGTGTCTCATCAGTTTTTTTTATTATAATTTTTTCTGACTAATTATTCAGCATCATCTGTAGAAAATAATCACTTCATCCGATGTTTTTGAATAAAATAGCCTTGACAGCCTACTTGCTGGAACTCCTCTTAACTAAATTAGATTTAAATTAAATTTTTAAATTAGACAGATCTGATATTATTTTAATCTCCAATCTATTGTTTAGCAGTTTGGGTAGTTCTTTAATGCTTCACTAACTATCAGAGACACTAACCAGGTTTAAATTCCAGTTGCGCAGATAGGATTCGTTGTAACACTGCGTTACAATGAGCCCCGCTATTAGAACTATACTCTTCTATACACAACTGGCATAATTAAATTTTATGAATTTCTGTTGATAAACTATGGGGGGTGGGGGTGGGGGGTGGATAAAGACTGAGAAGAAGAACCTGAACATCCATAAAATATTATTTCGTCTATTTATCTCGGCGTCTGTGAGAGCTGTGAGTGGAGGGAGGGGAGTGTTTTTGTTCAGCTCTGTGTTTTTCTGAATATCTGGATATGTTTCTTCATCTGTTTGCCTGTATTGTTTTGACCTATGCTGTATAGCTGTGTTTTGCAAGAGTGTTCATTGTCAAACTACAAAATTATTTAAATTTGAATTTCTAAAAAAAAATGCTATTATTTTATATGAAAAAAAATAATAATGATTGTCTTTTATTGACAAAATATTTTAGTTTGTCATGTATATTTTTTTAATTAAGTCAGATGTTACAACGTGCCCCATCACATGTTACAATGTTCCCCACCTATGAGGCATGTTGTCACATTTCACATCCCTTCTTTCGGGGTAAATAAAGAAAAAAGTATACACTGTATTAATGACACAAAGCCACATATTTGCACCAGACATGTGTGAAATTAATGTGGAACAAAAGAAATTCCCTGAACCCTAAGTAGATTTACAAAAACTGAGAAAGTCAAAAAGCGTTAGGTTGTGCCCCGCTCTCCCCTATTTCCTTAATAGCAGAGCTCTGAAAGAGGTGGGTAGCAATACAAAATGGAGAACAAATTGGGCAAAATATTAAAAAAGATGAAGCGTTCAGGGAAAACCATTGGTCTAGAATAGGAATTGTCCTATTAGCATGCTGAATAGTCCTCAGATTTCCAATCAAAATCACACATAAGCAAATGCAACTGTCACAGTTCCAGAGAGAGAATGAATAATGTAACATTCATGACATACAGATCAGAAGACACATTAGGTTTTAATCTTCACTGTTCCACCACACGGCTATTGCTTTCATTCATGTTGTTGAGGATTTAAAAGCTGCCAACCTTAAACGTCTATTTCTGAGCCTCATCTTGTGCTTTTACATGAATTTGTTTGAATATGTATTTATATTTTAAGCTAAAGTGGTCTAATTGCACGTTTGTTATACGCTAAGATGCTAAAATGCTAAAATGCAAAATACAGTCTGAACCCACACTGAGAAAGCACTTTAAACAGTGTGGTTTTGAAAACATTGATCTTTTTAATATTAATTTGCACATAGCACAAAGCATCCATTTTGATATGAAAATGACAGAATAAAATTGACACTGAAACATGATTCCCTGCCAACACGCGTATACCTGATGCAGCAACTTTTCTAACACACAAAACTAAAGCACCTGTGCCAGCTTTCTGTGACAATAAGGCAGCTTGTGAAAAGATTTCATTTTCACAAGTTGGGTGAGTCATCACCTGGAGGGTCCTGAGTGCCACAGAGCAGATAAAGTCCCAACCATTACAGATGGGCTTTAAAGGAGTGTATGAAATCCCACTGCAGGTGAACTGCTGGGTTTTGCAGGAGACTCGGTTTTATCCACAATAACTGCAGGCGCAATAACGGCAGATTGTAACTAGGCAACCTGTAAACAATCAGGGATTACAAATAAACCATGTAAAAATAAATAATTTGTGAAACTGAGGTAAAATTAGTTCAATTATTCTATACCGTTAAAGCATCAATAACCTGAAGAAAAAAAGAAGAAGAAGAAGAAATAGGAAAACACACAAAAAAGCAAGAAATTAAGTCCAAGTCTCCAAGTCTCTCTAATTTCATGATTAGCCAAGTCCTCCATAAAAACATAAAACAAGCAGTAAAAATTAATAGAAGAACACCAATTATGCAGACAAAGAAATGCATATGTAAAATGAATGTAGTCAGCAGCACCCAGAACTACAATTCCTGGACTTTACAATTCAACAGTTCAACCACACATAGACAACATAATCAAAAAACATAGCACTCATACAATTCTACACCTTCACCTGACTAAAAACACATCCAGAATTTTCATGTGTGTTTTTTGTTTTGTGTCTTGTATAAATTTTATTTTAATAAATATTTTTGATAGATAGAGCCCATATAGTATGATATAGTGGGAATACGGAGCTCACACTCTTGAGGAAAAAACATCAGTTTTATTCAGAGGCCCAAACTGAGAAAAAATATGCAATTAAATTTGTGCAAATATGCAATTTGATGCAAAAGTAAGATTAAATTCGGATACCTTGTAAAGTAAATCAATGAGATTTTTTATAACAGTATAGACTACTTACAAAAAAAAAAACAAAAAAAAATGTTGTCACACTAAATAAACCAATAATATGTCTTAGGAAGATGATACTTAAATGCTTAGTTGTTTTATTATTAAAGCAAAACATAGTTTAATGCAATGATTGAGAGATGCTTGATGCCTCAAAAGTCTGTTGTATCAAATTTGATACATATATTGTAACATGATTTTTTTCTAAAATAAGATATATGGATAATCAAGTAAAAGTTGCTTCAGGCCAGTAAATGTTATTACTAATGATATAAAAGTTAGGCTATACTTTTTAAACATCATTAAAGATTTTACAGTAAAAAGACACATACCACAATCTGAAGGTGGACATTTTTAGATTTATAGTAAAAGGCCTTTTACTTACTATCATTCAGAGGGCAGAAGGCATTTAGAAGATTGTGTACAACAGGTTTTTCAGCAAAGTTTTGATAAAGATGATAATTTAGAGGTCTTAAAGGATTAGTTCACTTCAGAATTAAAATTTCCTGATAATATACTAAATGGATTTTTTTCCATTTAGTGGACTTCAACAGTTACCAACAGGTTGAAGGTCCAAATTGGAGTTTCAGTGCAGCTTCAAAGGGCTCTACACAATCCCAGCCGAGGAATAAGGGTCTTATCTAGCAAAAAGATCTGTCATTTTCTTAAAATATATATATATATTTTAAGCACAAATGCTCGTCTTGAACTAGTTTTGCGTGAGTACCACGGTAGGTACTCCCAACTTTTTCCAACGTGATTATGTAAAGTGTGGTGCATCGCAGAGCAGTGCAAGACGAGCATTTGTGGTTAATAAGTGTATAATTATTTAATTTTTTTTTAGAAAATGACCGATTGTTTCGCTAGAAAAGGCCCTTATTCCTCAGCTGGGATCAGGTAGAGCCGTTTGAAACAGCATTAAAACTGCGATTTGGGGGGGTTGGTAAATTATCAGGAAATTTTATTTCTGAAGTGAACTAATCCTTTAAGGTGTGGCCACATTAGCAAAATGTCCGTTGTCTATCATCAATAGTATAGCAATGTATGAAGCACAGCTCATACACAAGTCACTTTCAAACCAAGCAGCTTTCTGTTTATCCTGATCGTGTGGATTCCTGTTGAATTTCACCGGTGAAAATTCACAGATCAACGGTAAATGTGATCACACCTTTAGAAATTCATGTATCAAATATGATAGGCTTTATAGGGTTAAATATTCTAAGCATAAATGTATAATATCTATCATATTTTAATGCAAACATCAAAATATTGTGATATTGTTGCATTAGAAGTAGAAATGTCACCTGTATTTTTAAATGTAGTAGGCAGGTTTGCTCATAATATTGTGCATCGACAAGCTTGTAGTGCGTATCCTCGTAATTCTGGTCTCCGCAATTTCCCACTCTTAGCTGCGCAGCAGGCCAAGGTTATGCAACCCGCAGAGACAGTGTAGGACATGCGGTTTTCACTTTGAAAGGGAACAAAAACACACAGAGATGGTTTAAGATGTATATGTCAAGGGGTTCTTGGGCCATTACGTTGTTATCAACGGCAATACATGGTTTCCTGGCATAAAGACACCTCAGGGAAGAGTAATAACTGCTTGAAGGCAAGGTTTAAGAGATAAATATGTAGTGTCTCTGTTTGTTGGGTCTTGGTTCTCCTTTACATCTCCTTTAAACAATGGGTTATTGCTCCTCAGACACAATATAAAAAGCTGATTTGATAAATAAAAATGGTTCCTCTACATTAATCCTTATCACATTTCGATAGCATGACTGCAAAGAGAAATGGATCACCCCATCCACTATATAAATGGTCTCAATGGCAGCCACTTCCAACATATGTGGTAAAAGCGGCATTATGGCTCCAAAGTGCAGTATTCATAGGAAAGAGTGCTCCATACGAGTGACCCATAACTTTGATGTGCAGAGGTTCCACTGAGTGAGTGGATGTGTTCAGCACTCATCACAGGCTGTGATTGATAGGTACGCCGGAGTAGTTCTGGCCAGAGGAGTGCGGCTCTCACTCAAACGACTGCCATGCCACAGCATCTCTGTTTACTCTTATGATTTACTAACACTGCTGCTGCCACTAGCTTCCTGTGCACTGCTGAGACCCGATGCTCTCTTCAAACAGAAAGCTTTTAGAGAGCTCAGTTTAAAGATCAAAAGCTTGTGATCCCCAAATTGCCGTGTGGTTGCTGTATAAATATTACCAACCGGTGCCTCTTAGTCATGACATTTTACATCTCACCAAATGCAGAGTGGTTGTCAGTGTGACTCATATCTATGATGGTATGAAACGGAGGCTGGAATTGTATTATATTCCCTATTGTGACTTATATCAAAGTGAAATGGTTTCTTGAACAAGTAGAGCGGATTTAATTTTGTCCATCGGAAATTGATTGGATGGTTGTGGTTTGCTATCACTGTGACCTCATGTGAGTGACAGGTTGCCTCACCCTTACACCAGTGAACACATCATCAGAGAAGAGATGTCGCTGCAAGAGGGAGAAGATATTTTGATTAAAAAGAACTGAGGGCACACTTTAATAATTTTTAAAGAGAAATTTTGGAGGATTTTGATATAAGAGAAGAGGAGCTTAAATTTGTTGCAAGGCCCTATTTGTTTGAACTGCGAGCGGTGTCTAAGCTCTCCTACATCCTGCGTCATACATCGTGTCAGAGGATTACTCATTTGGCGCAAGTCGACTTGCGCATTCTGCGTACGGTCGTCCGCCAAGAGCTAGTTATTTGAATTTATAAAGTTTTAAATATGGATATTTTTCTTACAAAAACACATCGCTTCACTTCAGAAGGCCTTTATTAACCCACTGGAGTCATATGAATTACTTTTTTTTATGGATGGATGCATAATTTTTTACTTCAAAACATGCCCCCCCCCCCCATCAGCTCACATAAACCTTGGAGGACTAAGGATATTTTTAAATATATCTCTGCTTGTATTCGTCTGAAAGAAGATAATCATATACACCTAGGATGGCTTGAGGGTGAGTAAATTATTTTCACTTTTGGGTGAACTATCTCTTTAATCACTGATGTCATAGGCCCTGATTTATGTTTCTGCCGGTGGGTACCTACACTACATCTCCCCCCATTATAGTGATATTTTGATACTATAGTGATATTGAATGAAATGTTTGAAAGAATGGGTGCGTCACAATCAGCTCCCTAGTTCAGTCTGGGCACTAATCAGGGAGTCGGCCATTTTAAGGGCTGTCTCAATCGCAAAATCTTTCCAGTGTACTGAAACATTTGCTCCCAAAATGTTCCACAATGCACCGTGAAAACCAGGGAGCATCGATGCTTACTATGTTCCCTTAATGAAAGGGGTGTCCCAATGTGAAATGAGCCAGGGTCCTTACTGCCCTTACCAGTGCCCGAATTTGTGTACACGATGTACTGATTCACAACCTATCTAGTTACAACCACTTGTTTTGTTCCTGAATGAATCCGTGTGTTTGAACAAAACGAGTGAATGATTCAATGAGCACTTGAACTAAGTGTTTAATTTTGATTATTACCTGACGAAACTCTTATTTTTGTGTTATTTTATCATCCAAGTTTACCAAATCACGTCTTTCTTGTTAGAAAGTTGTGTGCAGATATGTGTAACAGGTAACATGCTGCCAGATTGGAGGGGCGACAGTCTGAGTCTCTGGGGTCAAACCAATGCTTTTGAGAGTGACAGAGCAAAGCATTGTTCTAGCATTGGCTAGAGTCTCTACGAGCACAGGTGAGAGCTGGAGAGATCTTGATGAAATATTAAAGGCCTGTGAGCTGATGCAGGGCCAGGATGAGGGCACTCAGGGGGCACTGTCTCCTTAATTACTGTGTGCGGTGGTTTCACTATTTCATTTGGGAAAAATCCCAGATTGAGGTTATGTTCAAATTGCCCTTCTTCTGCCACAGAGCGAACTGGACTACAGTGCCCGGAGGACATGGTTCCTGATTTAATTAATGTTTGGGTGTGTTATGCCCTATGTTAGTGGAGGGTTAGACAAGTCATTCATTAGGTAATAATAATGGCCTCAATCTCAGTTAAATGGCATACTTAAGAAACGATGAATACCAATCGATGACAAAGTTGCAATCAGAAGTATTTACAGTGTAAACAGCTCTTCACAGTAACGTAAATTATTTGCACGGATGAAATTAAAGACAGTCCAACTATAAAGAGGCTTTCAGTGTGCTGAGTTTCAAAGATTGGCATAGTTAAAGACCCAGCCATGGTTATTAGTGTTATTAACGTAATCCCTCTCTCCTCATGGTCTCCTGGAGCATTGATCCTCCAAAATGGAGTATGGATCCTACTTTATCCACTGTCTTACAACAGCTCTAACTCACCTTGTGTGTTCTGCCTGTCCCTTAAGACACTAGATATTCAATATCTAATGTGATAATGTGGGTGCAGATGCAAAACATATCATGACTATGTGTCCACATGAACAGATATTTGTATTTAAAAGCATTGCATAAATGTTATGAATATGTTTTTCTAGTATCATAATAATATTCTGGAAGCACATGTAGTGAAACCTTTTTTTTTTTTTTTTTTCACAAGAGAAAGTGTTAAAGGTCCACTGATCTCCAGTACACCAACAAAGCCTCATCACGCCGGTCCCCCTGGACACCAGAGAGTGCGGCAGAAAATCCGTCAGCCCTAAAAGAGCTTGTTGCTGAAATTGATTAGCATTTAGATTGTATCTAGTTTGATTCAAAGGAGGAGAGGCTACAGATGGTTTGAAAGCAGCAGATTTAGAAGTAGACTTTGAAAACTGTCCGTAAATAGGTACATTTACACGCAACTAATTTCATGTTTTCTTTTAGGCCTGTGTATCCTCCACCCCCAGTGTTTTTAATAAGAAACCCGGTCTGAAGTCCTCTGAGGCCTGCCATTACTCACTAATCATATTTTTAGTTCATAGTATTTAACAATGCATTTGTCAAATTCATGAAAGATCCCTCGTTTGGGAGAAGCCTAAACCACGAGGTTTGATCTCAGATACTAATTTTATCATGTGATACATTTATTAGTATAAATTTAACATCCACTAAAACCACATGACCATAAACCAAATGAAGTTCGTTTATCTTCTCCTTCAGAGCCCGTGTGCATTCTTCATTGCAATGGATAATGCTAAAACATGTTCCTATCAGTATGCTCTTTCCAAGGGCTTGACATTAAGAAGAATAAATAGCACTGGTTTCACAACACCACCTAATTCATCAAAGTCGCTGCCACGGGTACATGCCCAGTGTGAATGATCAAACACTAGCCAGGCTTTTGGCTCATGCTGAAGGCACCGGTGCATTAGAAGGCATGAGAACTGTCTGCTAATCAGGAAAATTATCAATCCCTTTCATGAGATGCGTTAGAAGGCCACGGTTCTAGGGTTTCAATACAATAATCTCAAAACAAATCAATTTTCTAGCAAAATCTAGTGAGGTACCTAGCATCAAGGAATGATTTTTTCATTTGAATGCATGAGCTGTTTCTGTAAGTCTGTATTTAACCCACAGTCACTGTTTGGCTCTTCTGAATTAAACTCATTTGCAAAGTATTAGGTTAGCACCTAGGAAACCACAGTAAGATTCACAATACATCACACTGCTCAAGACCTGACTCATCCCAGATTTATTAGTGTAAATGACAAGTATTTTGAAGTGTAAAAAGGAAACGTGAAGTTGGCACCAATGAGCAAGCTGTTTTTTTTAGTCCTTACATGATTTGATGCTGATAGTAGTGAAGGACCTAATAATACATTTCTGCTCAAGCACGTTTTTGGATCTTTATTTATCTGCTGCCCTCTGCTGGCAACATTTTGAGTAATTCTATGTTTTGAATTGCAAGCAAAATCTTTAATTCCCCTCTTTTGTAAGATATGTTACTGACTATTCAACTTTTTTTTTTATCCACAGAAGTCACGTAAGTAATGTTGAACCATTAATTTGTACAAGTATGTGTACGTTAATGAATTGCCACATTCAACTTGACACTACTAAACTAATTTGACCGATAACTTGTTGCTTCACAGTTAAAATCCCACTGTGCTCATGCCTTTTACCATGTTTGCACTTCGGTTTTTCTTTATGCCAGACATAAAAAATAATAATAAAAAAACCCACACCATAGATTAGACATGCTGGGGACCTATACATGATCAGCCATATAGCCTAATGCAGGGACTGGCTTTGCTTCTAAGCATTTAACTTAATATTCTCCTTACAGACTCTATATCCTATGAAGAATTGCTTGCTGAGTTCAGTCGGAAAGCATGCTGGGCGCAAAGGAATGACTCTGCAAATAACACCACACACACTAAAGCAGCCTTTGCAAATGTTTTAAAAGTATCACATAAATTGTCGTTATTTTCCTCCATTTCAGTTATCCCACAGTGATGATTACACTCCATATGCATGTGGTGCCATGGAAAATCCATTTGCATTGTGGCTTTTAAAACATTTTGTGTTAGTAGTCTCTTAAAACAGCATTAAAATATTTCCCCATTATGATGAGAAATATGATGTTTTGTGGTTTTACTTGTTTGGGTTGTTAAATGTTGCATTTATGATTTCATCATGAGAGAATTATATATTTCAGAAAAGTAAGACAGATTTGCTAATGGTGTATAATATATATAGTTTATATAGGGGTGCAAAGAAACAACAGGGAAAAAAATATTCACATACAGTACGAAAAAAAACTATTGACTTGGCGAGATGATGTGACATTTGATGTCAATTGAAGTGACATGTTTCCCTTCAAGTCAATAAAGTGATTTGATTGTAGTGAACACCTTTTTGCACATTTATAGACCTACACATGAACTGGCTATTATAAATGCAAACAAAAAGGTCTCTTAGTAGAAGAATGACTGAAAATGACATTAATTTCACTCACAATAGCATGTATCTCACAACATACACTGAAAAATACTGTTAGCCGCCCATCTGGTGGAAAATACCATAATCTTGTCTTCCAGTCAAACTAAATGTGTTTGTGATCCAAAATTTGCATCTGTTGCTCATCTTCAGTGGTGAGCAATCACTTTTTGTTCTTTAGCACATCTAGACATTCTAGACTCTGTTTTGTCTGTATGATTTAAATAATATATAAACATTGATTAAATGTACTGGGATTAGAGCACAAAACAATTGGTCATATGATGAACATTTGGAGGAAACATACTGACATACTTCCCCAAAAATAATCTTTTGGTGCAATATGAAAAATGCAAAAACAGTTACAAAAAAGAATGACTGACTGTATGTCTTTTATAACCCAGCTTCTCCATCACAGGCCAACATGTATCCTCAATGAGTTTAATCTCATCTATGGCCATATTGGTCTTCCACATGTTGATTTTGGCAGGGGATATATCTCCTTCATATATCAGATTGTACAAATTTGTGGACGTGGCAAATGTCAATTGGTTTAATGCAGCTGGAGCAACAGGTATTCCAATAAAGTTATGTATCATTCTCGCCGTCTCTTCAGGAAAGTATACAACGTCCTCGAATTTGACTATAAGGTAAGTGTGTGTGGGGAGGCTTGCGCTCACCTTGAGCCCTGCTGAATTGTGAGCCAGCCATAGCTGAGCTAGCAGCTTTACAGGGTTGGGATCTGGCTGGGAGAGGATCTTCTTTAAAGGAAGGAACTGTGAGTCCACTGTAGCACAGCCCTGATCCACGCCATCAATGTTCTGCTTAAAAATGTTGGCGATGTGCCTTTTAATATTCTTACGCAAGTACAGGCTTGGCTTACTGCTGTAGAGCATTAGATAAATCCATGCACGTGGGTCTCTGACCACATGAACTGAGTGAAGTGAACGACCTATGACCTGTTGAAGATAAGGCAGCTTCAAGAACCAGCCTCCACTGCCCATGCTCAGCACCGGCCGGGCATTTGGGTACTTTACCAAGTGCTGCCTGAGCTCTTGTATGTATCCGATATCCATATGGGTACGCTTGCCACTTCCTGTCCTTGTTTGCTCTGACAGCAGCATTCTTCTGTTTCTTTGGCTTTTCGCTTTGACATTATTCCCTATTTCGTCATTGCTCTGGTGCAACTGAATGTTCTGCAGGTGCAGTTTCACATTGTGGACTATGGAGTGGAACCATCCCTGTATAACTCGAAATCGTCCATTTTGCGCATCTGCTCCAGACCACTCACAAGCATCCACCAGAGAGACTAAAGGAGACATGGGGAACCGCAGGTAGGTGGAAGGGATCCGGAGGTATACAAAGTCAGAGCTGTTATCAAAAAGGTGCTGAAGGATCTCCGCGCCTGAGCCCGGCATAGATGTGATGGTGATTACGGGGAGGAGGTCAGGGATGCTAGAGTCTGTTCCATCATATATGCTGCTGTCTTTTGATTTAACTATGCACGAGAGCTGTTCACAGCCGTAAAAAACAGACAAAAGTTCAGTCACCCACAAAAACAGCACACAGATCAGAGTGCAATGAATTAGCATATTGAACGACACATGAAATTTCCTTTTTTTAATTATGAAAGCTAAAGCAAAACATAAAGTCAGTATGGCAGAGATGTTTACCACCAATCCAAAGTCAAACACAAAATCTTTTGTGACTTGACTTGACAAAGTTTGAATTCCCTGGCCAAACTGAACTATTCTTTGATTTCCTTCTGTTTTGGCAAAGCCTGCAAAGCCCAAGTAATTGTGTCTAGCCTCAATGTCCTTGTAGTTTGTTACAACTGACACAACAGTCTCTGTGTCATTAAGAGTCACTGATATCTTTACTCCATTTTTACTGTTGTCTATGAATCTACAGTCCGAGACCTTGACGTACGGGCCATACATCAAGTAAGCTACTCTAGTGACAGAGTTCTCCATGGGAAAGGTCACGTTTATGAACTGTGTCCATCTCTTTTTGAATTCCGCAGCCTGTTCTGCCTCTTGTATCCTGGCAACGGGGCTGGATCCTTGCGCGTCCAGCCAAAACATTTTGTAATGTGCATCCCATACATCCATCAGAACCCCATTGTATTTCCCAAACGATCTGTGAGGAACGTATCTGAAATCAATGTCTAGGTTGTGAAAAAACGCACTTAGGGAACTCAGAGGGGAGTGCTCGTGTTTCTCAATGTGGTCCAGCACGAATAATGTTTGAGAGTTGAGAAGTACAAGTGCCCGATACACACTCTTTAGCTTCATGGCGGATGAATAGGCCGAAGCAGACTCTCCACTCACAAATAACATGTCCTGATGTGACGAAGCCGCGACGACCTCCCCAGCGGTTTCCCCAACTTCCTTTTCTCCCCACCGTAGCCACTTTGAACATTCCCCCAACTGTCCTTCCCATGGCTGATTACACTGGCTGGTGGGTGAGGGGGAAAATACCAGCACATTGTTAAGATAGCTGTATTTAGGACCATACAAGGCCTCAGAGACAAACGTCTGTCCATTTGGTGCAAAAGTGAAGGAGTTTTGATCAGGGTGCTCATGCCCTGGGTTGAAGTTCGTCCAGCCTTCAACCCAAGAATAAGGTTGGGCATGGACAATATCGTACACCGCTCGCCCTCCTAGTTTTCCAGATTTAAATGACACAAAGGTATTACCCTGAGCTTGAGGCAATCCTGCCCCATACGTCACCACCCCCCAATTGGAGAAAACGTGCATGGTTGCTTTGTTAAAGTCAGGTGGAGGCTTTGAAGTTAACTCAGAGTCATACCATATGTACTCTGTATGCAAAGTAGCCCAACGTTGGGCGGCTGATTGCATCATGGGTCCGTCTTTAGGACGATGCTTCCTAATCTGCTCCGCCAGCCAGTTTCCTGAGCCATTTCGGAGCACGTATGCATCCAGAAATACAAGCTGGCTTTCTGGCCCATAGAACCAGTTATAATTGGAGTCTGCAATGCCAACCGTTCGTTGAAATCCAGGAAGCAGAGTAGCGAAGTAAAACATGAAGTGCGCTCTGAGCCAGTTGTTCTGCGTGTTGTCTATCTGAAAATGACGCATCGCTAAGTAAACATACTGAGTGATGGATTTTGCGGTGTAGCTACCGTATGCAACACCCTCATCGAGAGAGCCATCGACAATGTGGCTGAGAAGGAACATGGTCTTCTCCATGTAGTTCACTGATATTTGCTTCCATATCATGGTCTCTGGGTCATTATGTTCCCCTGCCACAAGAGCGCCAATGAGAATGGCTATTATATTAGTTGTCTGGTGGTTCTGTAGAAACTGTTTTCCCCATCCTCTGTGCTTGGACAGCTCGAAAAGCTCCTCGGTAACAGATCGTATTTTCTTGAGATATCGTAATCTTCTCTGGCTGTCAAGAAAGGTGTAAATGAAATCATATGCTGTGGCAAAACCAGTGAGGGAGTGGGCAATCGGAACCTCATCATTTGGGGCACTGGACACCATCCAATCTGGATACTCCACCATTCTGTCCATGTACTCAATCAAAAACTGAGAGGCGGCAGCATCCTCAGGTTGAAGCAGACAGTATAGTGCAAGAGGTGGCAAATTGTTGCCATAAATCTCATTCCATTTCTTGCCGAAATCCTCATGGTTCACCGGAGGCTGGTAAGCAGCTGCATTGGATAACATAACAGAAACAGCATTTCGAATCACTTTGAATAAGTGTCTATGCGTGGTGGTGGCCCTCTGTTTCATCAAACGCACCTCTGTCTGATCAAAGTATAGCTTGGGGTGAAGGTGTGATGACAAGGTGGTATTGTCTGTTTGGTGTTCTTTCAAAGACACATATCTGTCTGAGGCAGACAAAATTCCACCGAAAGCAAGTCCCACAGCCAAGACACAGAGCAGAACCGCAGACCCCTGCATGTTCTCCATGACCATGATCCAAGAAACAGATGTGGTGCTTTTCTCTTTGAAAGCTCCTCCTCCAAAGCGCCCAAAAATTGTTTTTACTCCAACTTAATTCACATGCAGGGCTGCAGATATTATTCACCTTTGAGGCAAAAACCCAAGTGTCTATAGCTGCATTTATGTTACAAGTTGGAAATGTCGTTGAGAAAACATGCTTTAGCTCCATAAATAGTGTTCCGGCTAAACTAAAACTTGATAAACCCACGCAAAACAAAATTCTTCCGCATTTTTTTTTTCTTTTGTACGCTGTTACATTGTTTAACTGGATACAACTGTTAATATCATCTCTCGCCAATAGTTAAAACGATATCCGCCCTAAGTGCCATAACGGAAATATCATAAATGCAGAGATGTCAAAGAAACTTCCGTTTTCAGTATCCGTCGTCATTACAAGTTTGATCCGCTGTTTCCAGAGAAAGTTCGGCGGTAACTGCTCACAACCCCATGTAAAGTCACTGTGAACGCCCTTTACTCATCTTGTGACACGAGAAGCGAGATAATCCATTAATCCACTTTGAGGTGAAGGAAACTTACCGCTGTGTCTAAGGGGTGATGTTTTCTCATTTGATCTGAAGCAAAGGCAGATTTGAAGAATCCATATGCTTTCAAGCCATTTCAATGTAACTTTTTTTAGGTTATAGGGATAATTTTCCTCCATTAAATACTTCATCCATGACAGAACTGTCTCAGTGTTATAAGGCAAGTCGCCTTTTCCATCCTCAAAGTTATCTAGTACAACTATCACTTGCGGCATTAACAATTTTTAGTATGGTCGATAGATGGCGTCGTAATATCAGTGGTTTTATTAAACCATATTTCCGGTATTCGGTATTTTATGTATAACTAATTAATCAAACGAAATTGCTATACTAATATAAAGTACAGTTTTATAGTTATGATTTAATGTAATTTATGCACAAGTCGGGATATAGTTAAGCAATTTGACTTTGAAGCAGACACACACATACACACACACAAAACTAAAGAAAAAATACCCAGGGATCTCCAGCATAATACAGTAAAATGTTCAGCATGAATTTGAACACATTATTCGTGTACATAATACATATATAGCCATATGTTATAGCCTATCTGCTGTATTCATTTGATTTTTTTTTTTTTTAAATGTAAGACTTGTTTCATATGATGGAAGCTTAATAAAAGAAAGTATGGTTCATCCAAATTATTTGAACTTTATTTGATAAAGAAACCAACCACAATTTCCACAATACAGACTGGGAAAACAATTTATAAAAATGGGAAAAACAGTATTACACATTATGATATGTTACAGATTAACATGATCCTAAATAAATAGTCCATGTTAATCCTCTTTCTTTGCTTCAGAGGTTTTTTCTCTGCTGTCAGACTGCAGTTCTATTGCCTTCTTCCCAGGACTGGCTGTAGCTCCTTCCTCAAGTTTTTCATCATCTGCTGGTACAGCAGTACATGTGCCCCAGATAACCATTACAACTATACCCACAGGCAGTCCAGCCACAAAACAGGAGAATAACGGAGCTGTCTGGAACATTAACTGAGATAGAGGAGATTTATATTAGTTACTAGGACAACAGTGACCTAAATATTAGCCTCAAGTAAATATTTGATAAGGATGTGATCAACCGTGTGTTCTGGTTTTGGTGCGTTAAGCATATAGTAAATATTTGGGGGGGAAAATGAAATAAGAGTAAATCTACCCTTCTGCTAAAATAATAAAGAGTGTTAGTCAGACTCACCACAACAGTAGACTTCGCTTTATAGAGAATTCTCTTAGTGCACTGCAAAAACCCATTTCCTCCAAGTAGCTGATTAAGGTAAAATGGAATTTTATTAAAAAAGGCCCATTGTATTTCGCAAGAAGGAGAAGTTTTGACAGAAAAAATGGAGAAGAAAACACTTTTGCTCATCATACCGTTGCACTGCCATCCAGAACACTGTTGAGAAAGAGAAGTAAATCCTCGATGGTCTCAATCTTACTTTCTGGTAGCCAGTATCCATCAATAGTCATATTCAGCACAATTATGGAGGGCATCGCAACTTCTCTGAGAAGAAGAAATATATTAGTGGTGATTATACAAAAATATGAGCACAGAATGGACATATATATCTTTTTTTATTCATCAATGTCAGTGGCTTTAAAGGGTTAGTTCACCCAAAAATGAAAATTCTGTCATTAATTACTCACCCTCATGTCAATTTTATTCTCCACTGAAAGCAACGGAATTACCACATTCAATGTCCAAAAAAATAGTAAAAACATTGTTAAAATAGTCCACATGACTACAGTGGTTCAACCTTAATGTTATTAAGCGACGAGAATACATTTTGTGCACAAAAACAAAACAAAAATAATGACTTTATTTAACAAATCCGTCTCTCCCCTTTCATTCTAAGTCTGAATGGCGGCTCAGTATTGGCCGATGCCTGTTCATGTGAGCAGCATGAGGCATGCGTGTGAGCCGGTGTGACCCCTCCTTTTCAAACTGCCCACTCTAAGCGGGACTCGAACCCGGTTACACCAACATGGGAGTCGGGCGCTCTAACAAGGAGGCTAAAGACCGCAGTCTCTAGAGCACCTAGTGAGAGCAGGGGAGTGAGGTCCATAACACTCACCCCCCTAAACCTCACTACCATCCAGGCCACGGCACTAATGTAACCCCTCCTGTTCAGGACTGCCTGCTCTAAGCGGGACTCGAACCCGGGTCCGCCAGCATGGGAGTCGGGTGCTCTAACAAGGAGACTAAAGACCACAGTCTCTAGTGTCAGTCGCTAGAGCACCTAGTGAGATCAGGGGAGTGCACCGGCCAATAATGAGCCGGCGCTCGGACGTAAACACGGAAACGCAGCCCTGCGCCAACTGCGTGACAGACTGACAGAGAAGAGGAAAAATTGTTGAATAAAGTCGTTATTTTTGTTTTGTTTTTGTGCACAAAAAATATTCTCGTCGTTTCATAACATTAAGGTTGAACCACTGTAATCATCTAGACTATTTTAACAATGTTTTTACTACTTTTCTGGACATTGAATATGGTAATTTCATTGCTTTCAATGAAGGATAAAAAAACAGTCTTACAGGTGTGGAATGATATGAGGGTGAGTAATTAATGACTTTTTTAATGATTAATGATTTTTGGGTGAACTACACTTCTTTGCACTTTGCAGATTGCTGAAATCTGTGTCCAATGCAACTCACCCCATAATTAAACCGTTAATATATTCATTACCATCCATATAACCAAACTGGTAATCACTAGGAAAAAAAACGAACACAAAAATTGGCGTTAACAAATAATTTTTATAAACTCAGATGTCAAGTGCCTTCTCTTCATGTTTTCATAGTGCATATAAATTTGCTACCTACCTTTTATAATGATCTCTGTATTCAGTAGACAGCCTTTCCATCAGAGTTTTGTAGCTAAAGAGAGCAATTTTGAGTTTTGCAGTGGAAATAATGGGAAAAAATGGGCTATTGTCATGGTTTTGAGGTCTTTGGTGTACATTTTCTAATGTTGCTTACCGAATGCTTTCTTCAGATGGATTTTTCTCATCTACTACTGCCAATGCCACAAGTTTACCTTTGAGGGAAGTGTGAGAAATAAACAGCAACATAACAAATTATGTATGCACGGGAAGTTCACATAATCACAATCTGTCAAAGCATCGTTTTCACACATAAATACTGTATCTTGGCAGAAAGTCATCTAGCAGTTTTGTTTTCATCACCTAGTGGCAAAACCATAGAAATGGTGTTAATTAATTACACTGCGGTTTGTTAACTTCAATTGGTTAGTAGAAAATAAGACAAATAAAAGAAATAATAATAATAGTATTTATATATAATATGATCCTATGTTCATGAAGAAAAACAAGCTTACTTTGTTCTCCCATCTGGTACAGACTGAAGCTATCGATTTGGAAGTAAGAGGGAAAACGTTCTCGATTTATCCAGGAAGACAGATCTCCATCCAATTCTACAGAAATGATAAAACAAGAGAGATTAAACTTCATGTACATTTAATGTATTTATGTATTAAATGTAGCCCTACACTTATTAAATGTCACCATAAAACCTGTGCAAACAATATGCAAAGTTAAAGCACTCAGAAATGTTTAAACTATTTAATCATAAGAAACAAATGATCTTTCATTTTACTATCAAACAAAGTGTTTCTGTCCACTGTGCATCAAATTATGCAAAATATGTTACTTGCACACAGTCAAGCTGTTGACTTAAAGGGTGTGTATTGGGTGATAACCCAGACGAGTGTTCAGAATAAGCCACATGACGGAGAAGAGCTGTAACGCTTTACTGTCTTTGTATTTCTCTTTGTATTTCACTTGTTTCTTATATACCTGTCCAAAACCTTGGGTAAGTACTTCTAACATAACAAGTACTTTTAATGTTAATAAGTAATAACCTGAATTCCAGCAATAAAGTGCCCTGTGTGCCAAATGATGTGGTAAACATGTAAATGTACTTTCATATCAGATATATTTGTGTGCCTGTGACCTGTAATATTTGTTTAACTTTTTGTTGAAACTTTTTTCGCCTTTTATTGTCTGTTTATGCTTCTGTTTTTTAGAAGGATAACCATCTGATCTCTGATATGAAAAGAAACCATTTAATAATGTAAATAATACCAGGTAAGCGATTTACAAGGATTGCCTACTGGCAGATTTTCGGCATTGACCAAATAGTATCACAAATATATATGTTCAATGGTGTTAAGGATTTGTAGTGCGTGATGAATACAGCTTTTTTTGTGTGTTTCTCACATCTAACAAGCAATTATCTCGAATTATATTTGAATGCCAAACTTTTTTTTTTCTCCAGTTTGAATTCCAGGTTGAAACAATTACATGGATGTATGGAGTTTTTTTTTAAGCAGTGATAAGACTAGTGTGGGCTATAATTTGATCCTATATGCTCAAATAATTCTGATCAAATCTGTATTTCTTTTTAGGCAATCAAGAAGATGTTAATGCATAATATCTGCTTCAGAAACCACATTCTACACCTTATCTTTTAACCTTGCTCCATGGATGTGTTAACTATTCACATTGTGGCAGACTCGTCTGACAGTGCCGTGTTCTGGGTCCAGGTTGAGTGTGCTAATCCTTTCCTGCTAAACTTCTGGTTTCAAAAGACCTTCTTCAACAATGGGGAAGTCCAGCAGATCAACACCCTGAGGATAAACGGCTGTCATGGGCTAGTGTTTGTTTTGAGGGTGCTGCATCGTTCTTCACGCCTGCCTAATTCCCATTATTGGTGCCCTTTCCTAGTGACACTCTGCCTCGATGCCCTGGCATTTCACTACCACCTCCCCTCCCTGCCCCAGTGGAACGGCACCCTTCGAGAAGCAATGAGAGGAAACAGCCTTGAGCTCAGACGCTGAGAGACTATGAGACTTTGCTGCTTACAGAGCCTGTTAGTTTCAGATATTCACTTACTAAAGTGATGGTACATCTTACCATTGTAGAGGTAGTACGTCCCATCTTTGAACACAGCAACAACGGGAACATCCTGCAGAGTGACTGCCTATGGAGAAAATCAATAATGAATTGATTTGGTTTATTTTAAGATGATTATTTTTACCTCTGAAAGGAGAAAGTCTTACCTTTGGAAGGACTTTCTCAGATGCAGTAAAAAAATAAGTGTGGACAATATACTCAGTTGCAGCTTTATAGTATTCATTCTGTAAAAAACAAACAAAAAACAAAAAAACTTGTACATTATATTTCACTAGCAGCTGATTATAAACCATTCCTGTATAACTTTGCATGACCTGCTAATAAATATATTCACACAGTTTAAATACAATCTAATAGCAATAGTAGTTGTGAACACATGCTCTAGTGTTCATTAGTTTGCATTTCATTCCTATTCCATCATAATTCAGTCATTCATTGTTCATAAATTCATTTTACATGTTTACCTTAAGAAAGGACTCCCCTCCAATGTAAACAAAGATAAGATCATGATGACTCATCACATGCTGGAACAACTGAACACTAGAGAGTGGTCTTACCACAGGACTAGATTAAATAAAAAAAGGACAAGGGGATAGCATGAAAAGAATTGTAACTAGCACTGACATAAGACGACATAATACAATTCATTATGGTAAGATTTACTCCAGAATTACCCTGAAACTCTATTGGTAAATTCAATAATAGCATCCTTTGTTCTTGGCCCTTTGTAGTCAAAAGACAGATCTCCTTTAAACCTTATTAAAACAACAAAACAGAGTCAAATATAGCAAGAACAATTCTTGGTTATTATAATTTAGAGATTTATATATGACAATAATTAACTCACAGTTTTATGGCTGGATATCCACGAATATTAAACTCTGAAGCAATACCTAAAGACACAAAGTGATCTTGTTTTATTTGCAAGCATTATTATTATTATTATTATTTTGTACTTATACATCAGTGGAGAAACATTTCAGAATATATAGAGATAATAATGGTAGTACTCATACTTAGAAGAGTGTTATTAGTTAGCTATATCATTAGTAGATCACAATTAATTATTGGTAATTTGCTTTGATTTTTTTTTTTAAAACACTACTATCTAGTCTAATCTAATTAATAACAGGGTGTACCCATGCTGGGGGGTAAAACACAAGACACGGGCAACATTTTATTTAGCTAGAAAGCTTATGCGTAACCTTAATAATAAGAAGATTATTAAGTCTGATAACAAAGCCAGCAAACAACCTAATTCCAAAAAAACTAAAAGGATTTCTAATTGCTGAAATGCAACTTATGCCATATGGCCATCTGGTTAACAAGATACAGACTCAATACAGACTATGTATACAGTTCAACCAACTGAGTCTCATGAACGCATGAGGCCTGCTTAACTAATCCCATTAAACAGCAGGTAAGCCTATCCTGCCATTTAAGTAGCATACTAATTGGTTGCTAAGCAATGGCCTGGTGTGGCATTACCATTACTGTCATCTCAAACCAAGCTACAGCACGAGATATTTCATGTAAGTATCCTAAGGGGGGTATGGCACAAATACAGTTCTTGGTAATATATAATTTTAGGAATGCATTCAGTGCAGTCAAAGCTTTCCAACATGCACACGTGAACTGAACCCACTTGTGTGCAGTGCGGTATCAATCTTGCCGACATTAACAGGAGATCCCAGACTCTTCAGCTCTGCACCAACTTCATACCATATTGGCTCAAATGTGTGACAGTATGTGCACCATGGAGCATAAAACTGCAACAATAATAATAATAAAGAAATAAATAAAAAAAACATGATATCACACAGTTGACATGTTACAAATTTGCATAAACACATCAGACAACATAAAATTGCATAGATTAGACTGCACTGTATACACTCTCACCTCCACCAGCCAGAGTTCATTCTGTCTGTATTCCTTAAACCTGTAAAAGTGAACTGTTTAATTAATTCAGTCACACATTCTATCTATCTGTCTATCTATCTATCTATCTATCCGATATCAAAGCACAGGCCTTGATAGCGTTGCCTGCAAACTTTTGAACTATTTACAATGCAGCAAGCCTCGTGTGGCTTAATACTTTTATAAAATGGTTCCCACATAATAAATATAGTATGATATAAACGATATTAGGAGCACAAATTTTCATCAACACCACATTTTATTAAGCAAATTCATAAAGTGCCATTTCTCAAGATCTCAGTAGGCTACGCAGCAAAAATAACTATACTGCATTGACAACACCTACACCACTAAAGCACAATCACTTCATTTACAATGTAAAACACTTAGCCTACTTGTCATCGAGTTCCTCCACGTATCCTGACACCACAGCAACGACCAAAAGAAGCGCTATCGAAATAAATAAATAAAAATGCAGTGACATACGGTAACGTGTCAGTCAGTCGTGTTAATAAGATTAGTTGCTATTTTGCAGTTTTATGTTGGCAACCATGGTGTATACAATTACTAGGCGTTCATACAGTAGCCTACCTGTAAATATTACGTTTTTCATTCTTGCTATCCTTGAATCTTGTCATTAACCGCGCAGTATCGTTTAATGTTAAAGACAGCAGAGTCTGTGGGTTAGGGACATAATCATCAGACTAGTAGTAAGCTCTTGACCTACTGACTAGATTAACCCCATTTGCCCCGAGAGTAGGAATGCTGCCACGAATTGAATATGGACAAGTGGTAAAGGTTTCAACGCGCAATTAAGTTTAAATTAGATTTCAGTCTTGTATTTTGCATCGTAGCCTACACCAAACACAAGAAAACTGCAGTCTCGATAGACCTTCTTTTTATTATTGTTGTTATCATTTTATCATTTTATTACGTGCAGGCATTTTTAAACAGATGTTGGACTACAATAAGTGCACTGCATCAAACAATTAAAAATATTGGAACACTTAATATAAAGTTGGTTTATTATTATTATTATTATTATACAATTGACACAACATATTGTAGTCTATATTGTATTCCCTTGAAAAATGTTGCTTTCTCTCCCAGAAGATGGCGCCATAATAATTCATTTAGAATACAGCTTCTTCATGTTTTATTGGAAGGCACAGATGTGCTAGAATATGTGGGAATCATTGCATTAATCATATATTCATAACAATTTACGCACAGTGGGATAGTAATTTTCTTATTTCTAACGGAATAAATACTTAAAATGTTTTTAATGCGTTTCCCTCCCAGTTGTTTATTGTTCTTACAATTGTTTTCGATCCCATAATACCATGAAATGCATTTTAAAACACGGATATTTTAAGAATACGGCCTAGTAACCATTTATTAGTGTGAATCTACTTGTTATGCCATACAATCAAGTCTATCATTGGACAACTGCACCTTGAGGGAACATTTTGATTCGCGGAAAGACAAGTCAATCAATAAAAATACCCGCCCACAGTGGGATCTGCCTGCCCAGTGATTGGTTCAAAATAATACCGTTTAAGTAGTCTCTTGTATCTCTATGGCCGACGTTGACGTCTGTCTCCATCAAATGAAAACGTAAGTTTGGTCCGTGGGGAGAGGCAACTGTTATGGAAGTGGCTGTCTCTTGAATTTACTTCACTGTATTTTCACTCACCCTACGTGGAATAACGTCTTTGGGGATTCACTGCTTGTTAAATTAGTTTGGAATATAGAAACCGATTGAAGAGCCTGACAGGACACAGAAAGCACTCCCTAGAAAGAGCTAGCGCTTTATTTATTTTCTCTTGACCGCTTCATGTTTGTGGACAGAACGACAAAACATACGCAGTTGTCTACTTGTGCACGCTGAAATTGCGTTTCTTTCGGAAAGTTAGTTAAAGTTACGGTAAATATAAGACGCTCACAAGTTGTTTGTATTGTTTAATTCGTCTTTGAGTTCAAATATAGCCTATCCGACGCTCGGTCGAAACAGGCAATTAAATCTGCATCTAAATATATGGATTGTAGTGTATGGCCCTCGTTTGCAATTGCAAAATGCAATGGGACTAAGTGAGGCCTTTCGACTGCCGAGATATTTGCTTCACTTTCAAGCCTGATGACCAGGTAAGACAATTAACTTTGTGCAGGATCTTTCCTCTTGGTTTTAAAGTACGTTAAACTTGATACCCAGGCGCGTGTATCAGTAAACAATTAAAAAGCGCTTTGGTGCACCTTAAGTAACAGTTTAATGACAGCAATGCAGTTGCACCTGATCACTATTCTCAGCGGTATTCTCGCGCTTATTGTTTTGCAGTAACAAGAGTTTACTTTCGGTCAGCATCAATTATGCGATCTCGGATTGCAACACTTGCACTTCCGAGTTGTTTCTCGCGTCCGCTTTCTTCTGCTTCCCTAGTAACTACTCAAGCGCGTGTACAAACATTACAATGATTCATGACTGGTTTATCCTATACTGAAGTGTGTAAAGCAGTTTGCAAATTCAGCCTGATTGTTAGAAAACGTTGTCATAGTTCCCTTAACCCTATGTGTTCTTGTTGATTAGCCTAAATGATGGGGATGGTTTTGTTATAATTCAACAAAATCGTGAAATTATAAATAAATCGTTATTGTAATTTTATATGTTGACCCTGGGAAGTGTGTTTAAACCTGTAAAGTGTCTTAAGTGTGGTCATTAATGGGCCTATTTGCGTCTAAGCAGATCTTAGCAACATCTTGAGCAGATTTTGAAGTGTTAAGAAGATTCATGTAAAAACCACCTTACTGTTTTCCCACTAAAGTATGTCAAATGCATGCAAAAAATGTCTGGTATGAGCTGAAAAATGTCTACAAAGATGGTCAAGTCCTTCTCACTTTTTATTTCTAATCTTTGGAATGTCAGACATGCTTTCACATCATCAGCCAGTAAACGAGGTCGCTCTGTCTAATCACGTGATTTAAAATACCTGTAGAATGTGAAAGCATTACAATTTCTTTTGGAATTTTTGTATATCTTTTTGGCTGCTAGAGATCACGAGTCAGATTTTAGAGTAGTGCTGCTAAATCAAAATAAGGTCTTGTTGTGCAATGTTTAGTTGGCTTACAGTGTTGTTGCTTTGGTGGAACCCCTTTGTAGTAGCCTAGTGCATCATTTTTGACCCTGTGTGATGTGCTTATTTTCCAGGCTGAGAGTGGTTTTCATGGAAATAAGAGATTGGTATATGGGTCAAATTATGCAGTAAGCTGAACATTGAGTGTTGGCTGCTCTTAAGGCTGTCCCAACTGAAGGGCAAGTTTGAAATGAGCTCTGTGGACCATTGCCACTGGAATCATGATCAAAACAGCTGTTTTAGGGCTTGTCTTTAGTGGTCCTTCTTACATACTCTGAACATGCAGTAGTTTTGGTTGCTCTCTACAGTTAAATGACATAATTGAGCAAATGTTTATGAAAACAAAAACAGGGACAGTCCACCTTAATTATTATTGAAGGTTAGCCATATGATTGGCTCCTTCATTTCAACTTTGAAAATCACAGGGGGAATCTACAGAAATGGACTGAGTTGATTAATCACAATGTAGTGAGTAGAGCCCACTGGTGAGCGGCCTAGGGCCTGCGTGAATGTTTTGGTCCTTTTAAAGTGGCTTTTTACTGGGGTGTGGCACTGAACTCTAAGAGTGGGAAGGCAGTGTTTAGATCCGGGCAGAGTTTTGTGTTATTTATTTATTTCCCTATTTCATTCCCAAGTTTAAAACTGGAATGTTGCAGGGACAGTTTATCCCATATTCGTCCTTTGTTGTTTTGTCGTTTATTTGTTTTTTTTTTTTATTTTTTATTGTGATGAATGAGGGGAAATGAGTGTAAATGGCTTGATTCTGTGTTCTTTTACAGAGAATTTAGTCTAGGTGATTCATTTTCATGCCACTGTATATTGTTTTTTTGTTTGGATATAGTAAGGAATTTAAAGGGTTATTTCACCCAGAAATGAAATTTGTCATTACGTACTCACCCTAATGTCGTTCCAAACCTGTAAGCCCTTTGTTCATCTTCAGAACACAAATTAAGATATTTTTGATGAAATCCGAGAGATTTTATCTCCCATAGAAAGTACCGAATTACCACATTCAAGGTCCAGAAAAGTAGTAAAGACATTGTTAAAATAGTCAACATGACTATCGTGGTTCAACCTTAATGATACGAAGTGACAAAAATACTTTTTGTGCGCAAAAGCAAAACAAAAAACAACTTTATTCAATCATTTCCTCTCTACCCTGTCGTTCTCCTATGAATCTGCCAGTAAAATGACAGATTTCTCTCTATGTATGACTTCTCCAATCATTTAGTCCACTTAAAACACTCCTTTTCTTACAATCTACTGCAAATTCACATTCAGATCTGCCTCCATCCAATCAACAACTGATGGATTGAACCAAGTTTCCATCCTACATTTTTTTTTTTTTTTTTTTCAATTATCCGTTTTACTTCACCATACATCACAATAAAGAAGAAAATATGTTCTGTTGCATTGTGAATTTTAAATGGAAAAGAATATATTTTGTGATGCAGATCAAGCTTTTTCATAATCTACTCTTCAGTCTACTGTTTATGTTTGGTTTTTGGTTTCCTTCACTATAGATTGCTTCTATTTGAGTGAACAGTACATAATCAATTATTATAAGAATGGGCAATATAATGGGACATACTGTTATTAACAATATTTTACTCATTTGTTTATTCCTCTGTAGGTCTGGAAAGGACCATCAAAAATGTGAACCGCTGATTGATAATCGACCAGATTAATTTTTGCACCAGTAGCAATGGAGCGGAGCAAACGGAACTCCATTGCTGGGTTTCCCACACGGCCAGATCGGCTGGAGGACCTGGATTGTGGAGGAGGAGGAGCAGAAACCAGTCCAGCGTCGCTGGACAGGGTGTGTCCCTCTTCTTACCGTGCCCTCATCAGTGCCTTTTCATGCCTGACCCGACTTGATGACTTCATCTGCGAGTGGATTGGCTCTGGGTTTTTTTCAGAGGTCTACAAGGTAAGATGGTTGTCTGATGACAATAAGTAATTTCGATTTCAGTTCTTAGTCACTTGCCCTTACCAAAGTCCTCTTGCAGAGTTGAGTTCTGACTAGCGGTTTCACGTGTCTGATAACTCCTAGTTTTTACACAACAGTAGGTGAAAGTTGTGTAGCCTTTCTCAAAGATAGACAGATATTCAGTGGAAGATGTCCTAAAGGAGTAAAAGAAGGTTAATCTTATAAATCAGCTGATGAGTTGCCATCCAGGTTGCAATGTCCAAATGATGTGCAGATTTTGGAATGTAAAATTGAATGTTGTTAGCTTAGTAATGATGATAGAATACTTGCTATTGGATTACAATATTAAGTTAACTTGTGCAAGTAATGAAGAGGTCTAGGGCTGGTCCTAGCGATGACTGTGAAGACGAAACATTTTGGTCGAAGGTTGGGAATGATTCAGTTTTCTGGCCAACTTTCAGTGTGGTAAAACTGGCTGCTTTAAGTCTGTTTAGATTCTTTTGCATAGCAATGCTTGTCATTGGTTGACAGTGATACAGGTTCAAATCCGGCCTGATTTATGTCCTGATGCCATTCTGTCCTCTCATCCCAATAGTTTCCTGTCTCTCTGCACTTATCCTGTCATATAAAAACATTAAAAGTCCATTAAAAAGCCTTTTTAGATTCTTTAACCTGTTATAGGATAGTTTAACTTAGTCCCTAACCTTTGTTTTTTAAACATTGTAGCACTGGGTAAAGTAGCTTTCAGAGTTTGTAAGGGTTAGAGCATCTTCTTAACCCCTCCTGATTTCTCACTAGTTCCTTTCATTTGTGACCGTGAACATTGTCATGTCAGATTTTTGTTTTTGGTGTTTACAAAGAGCATCTTGCTCTGCAGTGTTGATTAGAGTTTGTAATTTGTAATTGTTTAGTTGTTAAGTCCTCTTACGTTAAATTGAGTACTACCCTTGATGCTGAGCATCAGTAGTATAGTAGGCTCTGAGGGTTTATATTTACTGTGAGTAATTCAATAAAGTTTTGAGGTCAGAAAAGCCCTGGGAGAAGAGTGCATCATCATGATGCTCATTACTAAGATCAATTCTTCTGTCATAGCAATGAAAGCAGGGTTTTTTCTGTGGTGGCGGATGAACACTGTTATCCAAACACAGTACAGAGTACTCAACACATGTGAACTGCAATAAATAAATAAAAAAATATATGCAAAGAAACAGTTTGTAATATTAACTTATCCTATTTATTTATGAGATAGAAAATAATCACTGTCAGGTTTTATCACTGACCGATTATAAAACAAAGTGCGTAGAACTATTTTATATTTTAAAAATATGTATTTTTATATGTAAAAAGTGACTTGTTCATTTCCTTTCTAACTTTTCAAATCAAAGTAACACATTACATAGAAAAGTGGCAGGCCTATTATTTTGCATTTACACTCGAAGACTTAATGCACAGATCATTTAACATGCAGTCAATGCTCGAATTGGGCGTAACCTCACTTTGTCTTGCGTACCGGCACTTATCAAATGTTGCTGGTTCTCTGGTTTTGGTTTAGCTTGTGTGTTTTGTCATGAATGAGCTAAGATTCTTAGGCTAGGTATTAAGTCATTTAGTAGTCAGAGCTCTGCTCAAACTGAGTCTAGAGAAATGTAAGGCCCTGTTTACACCTGGTATTAAGAAAAAGTTTTGAGCTTGTCCACTTTTGACCACTTGCAGAGGTAGTCGAAAACGCATTTGACTGAATTGCTTTTGTGGTGTAGAAGCTCATGTGGTCGAACAACCACAAAAGACTGCTTGCGGCTGTCAGAACAGAAACAAAAGCTTCTGCTCTCCGTATGTTTTCCGTTGTCTCCTTTTGCATTCTTATGTAAATTGGGTGAGCTTATTTCATTTATTAGATTGAAAGATCTGAAAAGCCCATACATTTACCGGCCTATAGACCCTCCGCTCAAAGAAATCGGGACAGAAGTGGTCGAAAGTAGACAAAAAAACACTAGGTATAAATATGTGTCTCACTTGTCTACTTGTAATCTGATCAACCAAAATGCATCTTAATACCAGGTGTAAACAGGGCCTATGAAGTGTAGACCCTACAACTATGAAGTCTCAATTGGCTTATTTTAATTATGTTTATTCAGAGTAGATTGTTGCTTTTGTAAGCCATCCAGAGCAGATACTACAAAAATGTTACCAATTAATTTGTTTTTTTCTCTTTCTTTATACTGCTTCCGATAATATCCACATATCAGAAAACTGTACACTGTGCAAAAATTCTAGCTTTATGGATACAGCAGCTTGTCACTATAGGGCAGTATCCTTAACAGAACAACTTTGTACCTTATGCACTTTTAAGGGGAAGATATTAGTACCTTAGAGAACCTTTTTAGAAATAAATAAAATGCAAAGTTGCCCCAGTGACAAGTGCCCGTTGCAAGGAGTTTTTCATTGGCTCCCAGTTGCAGTGTATTTTCTTTTCTTTTGTGGCATTTGTTTGATAATCTAGATGCTCTCATTTCTGTAAAAATGTATCTCCCTTTACTTCGCACCTCACAGTTTCTTTCACAAGGGGTGTATGGCCATAGTCTTTATTGAATGAAGTGAGTGTCCAAGAAATGCAAGTGTTTAAGCCTTTTGTGAACTTTGAATTGAACATGCAAATATATATATATATAATTATTTATTATTATTTTTATTTATTTAAATTTTTTTTGCAGTGTAATTAAAAAAAAAAAAAAAGAACGTATTGTTGCATTCAGTCATACTTTTATTGCCTCAGATGTGTGAAGCTAAAAACATATAACAAAATGAGATCTGGAAAAGTAATTTTTTAAAGTAATTAATTTATTCTTTAGTCTTTTTTTTTTATTATTACAATAGTGAAAAAAGTGCAGTGAATTAAAAAAGAAAAGTATTTTAGCTGTTGTTTCTGTGTAAATAAATAAATATGGAGCCCTTTTAAGCTGCTGTTTGAACCCCTGAACCTGCTTGTTTTGAAATCGATGGACATTACTGGTTAGTGGTTTGTTATATATATATCCATTAAAAATATTCCCTCCCTTCCCCACGCAGGTGGCTGGGATTTAAAGCATAGTGAATGACTTTAGGATGGCAGGCAGGGGGTGTCTGCATGTGGCACAGGCAGGGGTAATGCGCTGAGCCAAATACCAGCTGTGATGGGGGTCTGCAAGAACCTGTCTGGGAAGCTAATGCAATAATAGCATTTTTCAGTTTATTTGAACATGAGCTTCAATCTGTATCCATATAAGCTCAAACAAACATCCTAAAACCATACAGCACTATGGAGAATCCCTAAATAATCATATTGCTCAATTTGGTAATCCATCTATGTTTGAGGAACCGAAACATTTTGCTAGGACACTGGATTTGTTGCATGGGCAGCAAGCTGTGACTTGATATTAGCAGAACAGATTGAGAGTTTGGGTACTGTAGAGGAGGCATCTGGGTCCATGTCTGACAGGCGGCTCTCACTGTAGGTGGGCACACGAAACGGGCTCTTCCTAGGCTGCTGATTCCCAAAGTGAGATTGGTTATAGTCAGCACCATGCATTTAAAATAAAAGGAAATGCTCATATAATGTTGCTATGTCTACAACATTAACAGAAGTTAAAACAGAATTCAATGGTTCCCTAGCGCTGAATTTCTTGAGTAATGCTTCAGCTGTGTTATCTTTCTATAGCTGCATACGGCTTGAGGAAGTCAGCATTTTACAGACATACAAGATGACTTCTTTTTTTTTTTTTTTTTTTTTTGCACTTATGAGGATATCCTGTGGTTGATATTTGTCTCTTTTATTGGTCATAAGATGAAAGCACAAAGAGGAAACTAGGAAAATGAATCTGCAGAAGCACATTTTAGAAATGTTGTGAAACCCCTAACCCCACATGGCCAATAGTCATTCACGCAGGCAGTGTTTGTCTGTTCCATTCTTCATCTCATGCTAGAATATTGGTTGTGTAGATTTTTTACAATGATAATGTCTGTCACTTCCCAAGTGGTATTGTTGGTATAATGTTGTGGTTATTACTTATTACTTAACTGCAATACCCATAATCATAGTAGCCACTGAGAAGCAATGGGCCAAGATGCATTGAACAAAATTCTTTTCATTCAGAGCATATAAGAACATAGAGAAGAGTTAATAATTTCATTTTGTCTGTATAACTAAATCTAGACTAAAACAAAAACAATTCAGATGACTAAAATATGATTAAAACTAAATGGCATTTTAGTCAAAAGACTATGACTAAAACTAAATCAAAATTTGCTGTCAAAATTAACACTGGTTCAATTTCAGAGTAAGAGCATTTGAAGAGTTCAGATGCAAAAGCCGCTAAACGCCACCTCCGTCAAAAATTAGATATTGAACGAATGCTCTCTACACATAGTATACGTTCATCAAATTCTTTTGCTTCAAATCCGCTAAATTCCAGCGTCAGCCCATTCAGAAATACCGGTTCGTTGGCAGAAACCGCTAAACGCCATTTACCTTTGTCAGCAAAAGCCTCAAAGTCCACAAAAGAACCAAACGGAAAACGCAAATCGACTCATTTGATTTAATCGATGAATGACGGTGTGTATGAACGACTTTCAATTGCCGAGCTACAAGTTTTTATCATGTTTTGTCCATCGTTGCAGTGGCAATTACAGGATTTTGCGAGCAGCAAGTAAACACAATGGTGTTTCTTTTGCTGATGTAAAACTGACAGAAACTGACATTTTATTTTGTCTTGTTGTCCAAAGAGGTGGACACACAAAAAAAAAAAAAAACACACACAAAAAACAACAAAAAAACCCCACATGGACTTAGCTGGTTTTGCAGCAAAAAACAGTCAAATTTGTTAAATACTAATGAATTGACTAGTGACATTTTGTAAAATAAGGCATTTCAATAACTGACTAACAACCTTTTCATTGCCATTAAAGTGAAATTACTGAACCTAAACATAGGAGCCTGATTAAAAAAATGCTCATTTAAAAGAAAAGATGTCAGATAGACTTAGAGGTTTTTGCGATGGAACTCTTCAATTCTCATTTTCTTTGTTTTAGGTGCGTCACAGAGCTTCGGACCAGGTAATGGCCCTAAAGATGAACAAGCTGAGCAGTAATCGTGCCAACATGCTCCGAGAAGTTCAGCTCATGAACAGACTCTCCCACCCCAACATACTCAGGTTTGCTTTGCGTTTAACTCACTTCAATGTAAATTTATAAAAGCGCTGACATGTGTGTGTGTGTGTGTGTGTGTGTGTATATATATATATATATATATATATATATATATATATATATATATATATATATATATATATATATATATATATATATATATATATATATATATATAAAACACATCCTGTTTTCACCCAAATGTTTACGTCCACTTAAGCCATAACCGACTGTATTACTCCACACGATGGACATTTTGACAACTATGTGTGCATCTGACCATTTGACTATGTGTGCATTTGACCATATCGGGCCCGATACCAATACTAGTATTGGTATCTGTGCATCCCTAATCTCTATAGTATTTGTTGTATTGTTTGTAATTTGTTTGTCAATTTCTTTTTATATAACAATTATATATATATATTGGTAATTATTCCCTTTGAAGGTTATTGGGCACTGTGAAATTTTTGTTCTTTAAGTTTGACAAGCACACAAAAATTATTACTTTTTTCATTAGAGTAATAATAAAGAAGCTGTCCTACATTCATTAGTCTCACTGTGTTGTGCTTGGAAAACTGCAACATCACCAAAAAAAAAAAAAAGAGAGCGAGAGAGAGAGTGAGAGAAATTAATAAATGTATAGGCATCGGTATTGGCGAGTACTAGGAAAAAAAAGTATCGGTACTCGTACTCGGTCCTTAAAAAATGGTATCGGTGCGTCCCTAATCTTAAGATTTTGGCCCCTGGTGCTTTTTTCTCTGCTGCCGTGGAAAAAAGTTCTCCTTTTCTCTGCTGCCATGTGTCTCTGTGTGATTACTTTATGAAGTTGGTGATTGCAGTTGCGGTTCTTGCTAACAAGAAACTAAGGAGCTGATACCAATAAAAGTAAATTTAACAAGCTTGTAACTAAACAGGGAAAATTAAAGTAACGTGTTTCAAAGAAAAACACAACTGCAGTATTCATACAAAGCATTGGCTGATGTAGCTTAATATATATTAGGTTTCCTACTCTTTGAACAAAGTGTGTGCCTCGCTTTATGCCCTGCCAGTGGCTCAAAATTTATGCAGTCCTTTAAATAGTGAGACTGTGGGAGTGCTGCTTTCAACGTGAATCTTTCTCTCCTTTGTAATGGAAACGCTGGGATGACCTCTTCCTCCCCGCTCCACAGAAATCCATTAAAAATAGATGGAGTGAAACAACATCCTAAGTTTAGATTTCATTGAGATCAAAAAGCTCTCCTCTTGGTTCTCCACATCAGCTCAGTGAAGAACTAGTGAGTATTGTCAGCTGAGATTGCCCACATCTGAGGATAAAATGGTGAATTGGACCTGAGGATATTGGACAAGTAGTTCAGATGTGGTGTTTATTTATGTATTTGTTTTTTATTTCTATTTATTTATTTCTATTTGTTTTATTTATTTGTTTAATTATTTGTTTGTTACATTTATGTTTATATGACAAAATCCCATCTAGAATGATTTTTGTGACACTTGTCTTGTTTGTAGAGCAGAATGTGAGTTTGTGGGTGGATGAAAGAGAGAGAGGGTCTGTGTGTGGTTTACAATCGCACCATTGTTACATCTTATTGAATGGGGGTGGAGGGACTGTAGCGCAGATGGGAGAAGAAGGCTAAGGAGATCGTTGTTGAAGAAATCCCAACATAGACCCGCAATAAAAGCCAGGCCTGGGGTTTATGGGGCCATAACTTTGAAAACACAGACAAATTTGTATCCTGTGTAATGACTCGTGTGAGGTGGCCATTCAGAGACGTTGATATGTTGTGTCATGGCTGGGAACAAATTAGTGAAAGGCTATATCATGTTGGCCTCACGCTAGACATATATCTGGTCCATATTTTTTTTAAAATTAGTTTTCTCTGACTGTTCATACTGTCATTTTGCAATTGATGGTTTTCTGAAAATTTTACCTCTGCTAATGGCCTTTTGTGACATTTTGCTGTGATGTTAGAACTTACGAGCATTAGATAACACAAGCGACAGCGATATTACTGTCTTTATGCATTCATACACTACCGTTCAAAAGTTTGGGGTCAGTAAGATTTTTTTTTTTAATGTTTTTGAAAAAAAGGCTCTTGTACTGACCAAGGCTGCATTTATTTGATTAAAAATACGATTATAATTGTGATTTACACGGCATAATGTTGTGAATTACAATCTACTTTTAATATATTTTCAAATGTAATTTATTCCTGTGACGTCAAAGCTGAATTTTCAGCAGCCGTTAATCCAGTCTTCAGTGTCACATTATCTTTCAGAAGTCATTTAATATACTGATTTGATGCTCATTTCCTTTTAGCATTGATATTAAAAACTGTTGTGCTGCTTAAAGGAGCAGAAAGCAATTTCTGAAAAAAAGCTGTTGAAAGTGGATCGGACCGAGCACCACAACAAACTTGTAGCCAATCAGCAATAGGAGGCATATCTGCTCATGATGGGGGAGGAGAGAGAGCGAGCAAGAGGGAGATTTGAAGAAAGACTGTAGAAAGAATGATGGCTGAGAGACATTACAAAAGAGAAAAGTTCAGAGGAATATCATTGGAAAAAATAAGGGTTCTGATCAGGCAAGAGCCTTAGGAATCGCGTTGATATTAGAAAAGCTTTCCAGCGCTGGAGAGACCTAAGCGGGAAGGCCTGAGAACAGACGCAGAGGTTGCTTTGTTTCTGCTCCATATGTGAGTAACATTGGATTTGAATGCGTGGTGCTGGTGACCAACTACGAACTCTTGCTTGTACTCGTATACTGCATGTTCATTTTTCGTGTTCTTCTGTTATGATAGAGACATCCACTCTTGCATTGCGTGTTTGTGCATTTCAGGGGTGGAGTGTGTTTGTTTGGGTTGATTTCAAATGTCAAGAGTGTTCAACAAATCACTTACTGCACCTTTAATATTTTTGTGGGAAAATAGTGATTCATTTTTTTTCAGGGTACTTTGAATGGAAAGTTCAAAAGAACAGCATTGATTTGAAATTGAAATCTTCTGTAACAATGGGAGCGATATTATTGTATTGACACATTCATATGTGTGTTGTCTGACACTGCTCATTCATTCACCATTCGTTACATAGTCAATGCCACATGTGAATTCAGTCACATCCATAGATACTACTCCACCTTGTGTTTGGTGTTGCACCCCAAATAAAAGAAAACAAATCTTAAATATGAACATCATATTTTATTAGTGCTAAAGATTGTCGAGTCCTGTATTTGTAATGTGTTGCTTCTCTTTAAAATAATGACACTTGTTTGCACCCTTTCAGATATGTTTTTACAGCGGAAATCTTGCTTTTACTGTGCCATTTTGTCTGTTCACATAAAAGTTTCACTCTCCAGTCGACTGGAGACAAGTCTCACGTTTTATAGTGTTGATGTACAGTGTCATAAACCTGTCTGAGTTTATGGTGTCATTTGTAAAAGCCATTTTTTGACAAGAAATGAATGTAAAGCATAAAATAATCTATTGGACAGCAGCCTCAGAGAAAGTCAGCGTTGGCGTAGATGACAACATCTTGTCTAATCGATATTGCTGAATTTGTGCTTCTACTTGTAGCTTCTACTGCTATAGAGCATTAAACTAACATCAACCTCTCTTTGTTTTTGTGATGTTGTAGATTCATGGGGGTGTGTGTACAGGAAGGTCAGCTTCATGCTCTCACAGAGGTAAGCAACATCAGCTCAGAATAAGAGCTTTCATTCACAACACATCTCTTCATTATGGGCAGTAAGGGTGGGCGATATGTCCAAAATCTTGTATCACGATATGAGTAGTTTTATTTCATGATAACAATCTATATCACAATATAGTTTTTTTGTTTTTAAATAAGGTTTTTACAGTATTCCATTGATGCCATTGAAATTGTATTATTCTTGTCATCAATTTCAATATTACAAAAAACAAATACTAGCCTAAGTTAAAAAAAAAATCTGTCAGAGATAAAATAAGAACAACGAAACTAATAACAAGCAATAAGACAACAAACTACAGTAGAACAAAGACACAAATGAAATGGGCCTACCTGAAAAACTATAATAAGAAATAAGAAATACTGCATAAATTGTATAAAGTAATCAAATTTATATTAAAAAAAAAACACTGCATAGTCTTCACTATGTAAATTAAATATACATTTGTTTATTAAAGTTACAACAATGAATCAGTCAAGAGCAGTGAGAGAATTTTTTTTTTTCTCCTTCCCTCTAGTTTGATTAACATTGATAACAAACAGCAGCAGGTTTATTAGGCTGCTGTCACTTTAAAAGAGTGAATGCACAGATCCAATATAGTTACACGTGTTTTCTTTCTCAACTGTTTACATTCACTCAAGACATAAATGACTGTGTTTACAAGGATACTTGCAAAGATGGGCATTTTGACATGTGTATTTGACCATTCAAGCCCAATTAGGCGGCATAAAGAACTCACGCACTCCAAGCAGCAGGTTCTTGTGCGCGTGTCTCTCAGACAGTGCTCAGAAACAGTCTCTAAGACAACGCGCACAAATTAGTTCTCTTTTACTACTTTTTGTGCTTCAACGGTTTATAAACGCAATGCTTAAAAACAATTCAATTCACATTTATTTGTATAGCACTTTTCACAATACATATCAAAGCAGCTTCACAGGGAGCGCATGTCAACATTACAATTTAGAGTAATCTGTTATCAGAGTTATGTACATTTCTGAAATTACATAATTACATATGTGATCATGCAGTTAGCTAACAATGCAATAATTTAGGCAATTTAATTTACGGTCACTGTTAGCAAATTAATTTAAGGTAGAAACAATGAGCTCATGGAGGTAATGAATATATTTTAATAATAATTAGGATATATAGCAATATTTGGAATGTGCATGTTGATCCAGAGTTTGCATCATCTGAAGTCCTCAGCCTCACAGTTGAGCGCCGTCTCTTCGCAGGTGTTGGTCATCTGAAACACATTCAAATTATAAGCTTTTGTGACCATGCAGCACAGCAACATCATGTGAGCTTCACCGTGATCGAGAATATAGTCCAAAATCTCTACCGGTTGATAAATGTCTACCGTTAATCGTGTCTACCGTACCGGTATATCACCTACCCCTAATGGGCAGTACCTAAAACAAGACTACTTTATCATATTGATAGCATTGCAACAAGTTAACTTGTAAAAACATAGCCTTTTGTACCGATAGCGCTGTGTTGAATTTGTTCTTGAATAATACTTGCACTGCTGGAAAAAGTTGGTCTAAGAGTGGTCTCAGTGTACCTTTTGATTCCTAAATCTGTTGCATTTCCCCCTGTGAATCAAATGACTCACTGTGACATTGAACAGTTTACTCTTTGTTCACTGTGGCCCGAGGGGAAGTATTCTATTAGAGAGCCCACTGGCAGTCCCCTAAGGCATGATGTATTTTTACCATTTCAAACTGTCTAAGTGTTTTATTCCTGTATGAATGTTGCTGTACAATATAGTCCTATGCTAAAGATTAACATTGATTAGAGGAAAGAGGGGTACATTTTTGTACTTTTTCCACCTCAATGAATCCTGCTTAAGTTTATATAAGTAAAACATCTGAATATAGTTTTTGAATATGCATGTGCACATGAATGTGCATAAATCATTATCCTTCAACTTGAGCCAGTTGATTTAGTTGGTGGCTGGGTGGGATTTCAGCAAAGCAATGGCCTTCTTCTATGAAGGTTTAATGAAAGCTTTGTTCTTTTTTTTAAATAAAACAGAATAAATTACAGGCAATCAGTGAAATGTATTATGGAAAAGACAGCACATCTCTCCTGTATGCATCCACAAATGCACTGCTTGTATTACATGTGTTGTATTTGAAGTAGCCTACAGTATATGTTGAGGTTATGTAGGCAACAGTCTGAAGTGTTGTTTTTTTTTTTTTGGTTTTTTTTAAAGATAGAAGTTGTTCTTAACCTTTTTTACTCCATGGCCCCACATTGTCCACAACAATATTCAAAGCCCCCATGACTTTTCCAGTCATTTGTGATGTACTGGATAAGGATTAAGGTTAAGGGTTTAAAAAAAAAAACTCTACCCCATAATTTTTATCTGATGAAATATTTCAGAGCTTGGCATAACTAGGAAAATGTATATTCATTATAAAAATGTCCACTCTGTTATTTTATTGATTTTAATTAAAGGGGTCCTTGATTATGATTTTACTTTTTTAACTTTGTGTGTAATGTTGCTGTTTGAGCATAAACAATATCTGCAAAGTGACGACGCTCAAAGTTCAATGCAAAGGGAGATTATTTTCTTTTACAGAAATCGCTTTAAGGACTTAAAACAAACGGCTGGTAGAGACTACAACGAGCTTCTTACCAGTTTAGTGACATCACAAACCCCAAAATGTACATAAACCCTGCCCCCGAGAACACGCAACAAAGGGGGGCGAGGCCATGTTGGGCTGCTTTAGAGAAGAGGAAGAGTTGTTGTAGTGTTGTTACCGTCATTTTACGTTGGACTGCTTCACAAACGAGGGTCAATTCAATACTGGACTTGCACAAAAGATTAACATGACAGCACATGCTAGTTGATGTAGTTTCTGTGGAGTTGATTCAACTCATACATTTATCCACTAACCATTCAGAAACGTCCAGTTGCATTCTAAAACTTCTTCTTGAGTGTCCGACTCCTGTTTTAAAAATGTAAGGCTTAAGGTGTTTTTGATCACACCCAAATAGGGGCAAATTTGACAAGCTATAATAAATGATCTGTGGGGTATTTTGAGCTAAAACTTCACAGACACATTCTGGGGACACCAGAGACTTATATTACATCTTGTGAAAGGGGCATTATAGGTCCCCTTTAAGATTTTGTTGATTTATTAATAAAAAGTGTGAGAAATCACACTTATGAAATTAGGCTACGTACTTCAGGTTTTCCAAGACAGTGGAGAGAAGAAGAAAAAAAGTTAAGAAGGTAAATTACAATAAGAAATGTCTTGTTGTTTTTTTTTTTTGTTTTTTTTTTTTTAGATGTTTTGTCTTGTTTTAATGCTTGTTTTGTCTTATTTTAAGTCATCTTGAGGCCCCCTTGGAAGTTTGTTGAGGCCTTCAGCCCCAGGGTTGAGAGCCACTGCATTAGAGGAAGTCTTTTAAGAATAATAAAAAATGCATTTCAAAAAGTCAGTGGATCAAATTGCAATTGAGTACTTTTTAATTTTAATTAAAAATGAATCAACTGATTTGCACCTTAAGGAAAACCACATAATGGTCATGATGAGTAAAATCTATGCAGCTGCACAAAGTTCTGTACTGTAAATACTGTAGTTCACTACAAAAAAAACTGGTAAACACTATGTACTAGCATGTCTATGACACCTGATCTAGATATATGTGACATGATGATGCATTTGTATTTCTATTATAGTTTAAACTATTGCAGGTCCTTTTGTTCTTGCCGCAGCCCTGGCCCCTGTGACCTTTGCTCTGCTTTTTTGATGCATGTTGACAGAAAAAGGTATTAGTTCAGTGGTAATCACTGGCCTGTTGAGGGATTATACTATTTTTCAAAGCCACTGGGGCCTTATGTTGCTCATGCCATTAAGAATTCCCAGTCAATTTTTTTTTTTGGCCATAAAGACGCTTCATTTAAAGGATGCTGAGTGAGTTGACAGTGTATTAAATGAGCTCTCTCATCACTCAACAGTTCTGAAATCAGCCCTGCAGGAACGTTTTCATTCTCCATTGTAGGCTGCATCAGCACACTCAAGGCTATCGTTTCACCAAGAGGATTTGCTCTATTTAGGCATACACATCAGTCACCTAATCACCTGGAATAACACAGCTTTAGACCAAACCTGGACTGTTCATTTTTGTTCAGTTTAATCAGTCTGGCAGTGCATCAAATAGTCAGCACTGATCAAATGGTGTGATGTAGGATTAGTTTTAACCCTCTGAGAGATGAAGCCAACAAATAGCAGAAGCAGGCCTGATTTCCTGACCTGGGTTCAGGATAGATGTTGGGCATGAGATCAGGTCTGTAAGAAGAGAGAGAAATGGGATTAGATGGGACAGCTAGCCACATGGCGTGATTTGGCTTAGCTAACAGTTTACCATGTACAAACGTGCAGGTCTTCATATATACAGAGACGCCGTGTAGCTTATCTTAAGCCCGCCCCCTAAAAAAAATAATTTCTAATTTCTGCACTTGTTTGAAACCTTGAATAGTTTACTGATTGGCTGTGGTTTGGCTATCTATCTGCTGATTGAGGTAAACAGAGCAAAAATAGACATGCCCAAGGAGCTGAAGAGTGGGCCTGTATATTTAGCCCAGGATATCCAAGACTGTATGTCAGTTGTTTTAGGAACAACATAAACTAACACCTTCCTTCCTAATATCACTGTTGCATTATTTGTAATTTTTTTTAAATGTCATGCCCAGGGCTGCATTTATTTGATCAAAAAATACAACAATATTGTGTAATATTATTACAATATAAAATAACTTTTCTATTTTAATATTTTAAAGGGTAATTTATGTTTAAATTCTAATGTTAAAATTTCAGAATTTTCAGCAGCCTTTACTACAGTCTTCAGTGTCACATGAAAAATCATTATAATAGTTGATTTGGTGTTTAAGAATTATCAGTTGTTGTTTTTTTTTTTTTTTTCTTCAGTATATTTTTTGATGAATAGAAAGTTGGAAAGAACAGCATTTGTTTGAAATAGTTTTTGTTATTGTAACAATGCAAGTCTTTACTGTAATTTTTGATTAATTTAATGTTTTTGCAGAATTATAAGTATTCCTTTAAAAAAAAAAAAAAGTTTTAAAAAATGTTTAGAATCATGTGCACACACGAGATAACTAATCCAGTAACTTAATTAAAGCTGTTATGTTTTACATAGACCAGATCGTCTCATGTGTGGCATCATGTTGAGATCACATGACCATCTAAATACTATTTGCTTTGTCCCAGTAACCTATTATCAGACACTTGAGCGCACAGAATAAACTACCAGTGCTTAATGTGCCCTTTATATATTTTGTTGCCAACATTCCATATAGAAAAGTGTTGACTCATACGAGGACCGTGTGGGCTGAGTGTGCCATTTGGGATGGGGCTAAGTGTTCATTTTGTGAACTTGAAGTTCCAGGGAAATCAGATAATTAGATGCTTGGCTGGTGTTTTTTGTAAACATTGATCAAGATTATGCTGTATACAGCAAATTTTAAGTTGTACCACAACATTTTATTTTTGCCTTTGAATGTGAGTCATCCAGCTATACAAGAGCATAACCTATTTGGTCATTTTATTCAAGGGCCAAGGAGCAGGTCTATTGATAACCTGAGCCGGGTCACGGCACCAAAGCTTTATGGGAAACTGGAAGTAGCTGTCATTTTGACTCAGCCGTCTTGTCTGCCTGTGATATATCTCACCGCATTGACCACATACTGAGGTCTCCTCTGTTTAGTCAGCCATGGCTAATTTTGTTAGCTAAATGTGGAGCCCTTTATCTGTCAGCACAGATCATTTCAGGCAGCCCAAAATTAGGACACTGTTGAGGCCGGTGCCCTGTGGTGAATGCATCAGGCTCCTAGCTAGTAGCATGTGTGACACAATAACTAATTTCTCAAAGACTTGTTTTAAAGTTAATCACACACAAAACATTTACTGCTGCAAAAGAATAGTTAACATGTCTCTTGCAGAATAATTGCCTAATTATTAGATGGTGCTTTCATGCAAATGCACTATGTGAAACAGAAGCACCTTAAAGAGCTCCAACTGGGCTCTGCTAATTTGCATGCTTTTGTGACTTGAAAACCAATCCACTGGAGAGTTGGCATGGAATACTTTTACCCACAGGAAACTGATTGGATTCACTTTTGTGTTGTAAACACAAACTACTGTGACCATCAAAAATAATTATAATCCCCATGATGCAAAGATTAAAGTTGCTACAGATTTAATTATTGCCCATTATTGATGTACATATCAGATTATTTTATCAGATTCAGAGTCTTGTGCATTTTTTTTTTTTTTTTGGACCCAGTCAAATTTGTCCCATCATTCTATTGTACCCTTTTGAATGCAATATGGACCATTTGAGGATTTCAGAGATTGAAACTTGTCTCAGTGATATTTGTCTCATGATGTATCTTTTTTCAGTACATTAATGGTGGAAACTTGGAGCAGCTGCTGGACAGCAACAAGTACCTGAGCTGGGCCACACGGGTCAAGCTGTCCTTGGAGATCGCCATGGGCCTCAGTTACCTACACTCCAAGGGCATTTTTCACAGGGATCTCACTTCCAAGGTATAGAACTCTTCTCATCATTTTTGCCTTTAATCATGACAATAAATACACTACAATGAGAGATTTTGTTAATGAAGTATGTTATGCTCAACAAGGTTATGTTATTCCTTTGATGGCAAAGCTGAATTCCTAGCAGTCATTCAGTGTCACGTGATCCTTCAGAAATCATTCTAATATGCTGATTTGTTGCTCAAGAAACATTTCTTATTTTCAGTGTTGAAAACAGTTGTGCTACTTTTTTCAGGATTTTTTGATTGAATGGAAAGTAAAAAAAAAAAAAGCATATATTTGAAAACAGAAATCTTTTGTAGCATTATAAATGTCTTTTCTGTCACTTTTGATTAATTTAATGCATATTTGCTGAATAAAAGTATAACTTAAAACAAAACAAATCAAAATCTTACTGACCCTAAATATCTGTGAATGTTATGTTATAAACAGTCATTACATTGCTTAATTTTATTGGCCTCATGAAGGTAGGCAATTATTGGATGAATACAAGGTATACTTGTCCTGTGGGTTTAATGTGGTTACTTTATAAACAAGAAGACTATCTCAGTCAACACTGTAACGGGTGCTTTTGATTTAGTCTTCACAGTGCTCTTGTTGGTGGCATGCGCTGACATGCTGTCTCTACCTCCAGCTGTTGCGTTCTCTTCTAAGCACTTGTGGGACTTCCCTTAATTATACGCTGTGGGAATCGCCCCTGTGGCTTCTTCACTACATCATTACTTTCTGTTTAAGTGATTCTAATTGACTGAATCTCAAGTGTAAGGTATCCTGTGGGAGGAGCAATATGTTCTTCTAGTTACCGTTTCTTTCCTTTTGATGTTCCTTTCAGAACTGCCTGATCAAGTCTGATGAGAATGGTTACACTGCAATCGTCGGAGACTTTGGCCTTGCTGAGAAAATCCCCAGTCATGAGTGAGTAACAGGCAACGTGGAGACCTACAAAATGAGTAAAACGTGTACTCGTGATAATTTCACTCTGCTGCCTATATGCTGATTATAGCTGCAGCTATGATTAATGTGTTGTTGATTTTTTGCCTTATAAAATATTAAAGTGGGCATCCTTCTGTTTTGCTCATCTGAAAGGAAGCAATGGTGATATGCAAGCAATACTGACAGGGGGTGGTGCTATCTAATTTGGAAGGAACATACCGTCCAAAGTCAACTTTTAAGAGAGCTAATAATACCAAAGCAGTTCTGTTCTCTCCCATGACCTCCTCACTACTAGTACTTTTTCTTTTTTTTTCTTTTTTTTTTTTAATTTGGTTGCCTGAACAACTACTCGATTAATCTCTTTTTTTTTTTTTTTTTTTTTTTTTATTTGATGAAACTGGAAGCACTGTATAATTATACCAGTTTCAGGTTCACCTGGCCCTAATTGGGCCCCAATTGGATGATTTTTAGGGGATTCTTACATAAGATGTGTTCTTGATTTCAAAAGAAGCTGGACGGAGCTCAACGGAATTGTTATATCTTTAAACTACACACCATCTTAAAGGTAAAAATGGAAGTTCTGTCATCAATTATTCACCCTCATGTCATTACATAAGACCTACATTTTTGAAAAGATATTTTAATGAAACCTGAGAGTTTTCTGTGCCTTAAAGGGTTAGTTTACCCAAAAATGAAAATTCTGTCATTAATTACTCACCCTCATGTAATTTCAAACCTGTAAGACCTTCTTTCATCCTTCAGAACACAAATTAAGATATTTTTGATTAAATCCGATGGCTCAGTGAGGCCTGCATTGAAAGCAAGTTAATTTACACTTTCAAACACCCAGAAAGGTACTAAAATTATATTAAAAATAGTTCATGTGACTACAGTGGTGCATCCTTAATGTTATAAAGTGATGAGAATACTTTTTGTGCGGCGAAAAAACTAAATAATGACTTTATTCAACAATATCTAGTGATGGGCGATTTCAAAACGCGCTCCGAACCAAACCTCCGAGTTGTCGGATTTTACCAAAAATATCTTAATTTGTGTTCCAAAGATGAACTAAGGTCTGGTCATGTGGAACGACATGAGGGTGAGTAATTAATGACATAATTTTTTTAATTTTCATTTTTGGGTGAACTAACCCTTTAATTGAAAGTCTACTCAACCAAAACTTTGACGCCTCCAAATGTTCATGAAGACATGGTGAAAGTAATCCATATGAATTGAGCTCTTTAATCCATGTCTTGTGAAGAGACGATCAAGTTATATGATGACCACATTTAATTCAGGCTTTTATTCACATAAACATTAATTAATGGTCATGCATAGAGAACATCTAAAATACGTAAACATGTTTGAGCTTTTGCTAGAACCAATGAGATTTGTTTTCATATGTTAAGCAATCATGTCTTATTAAAGACAGATTTTATTTTGAAAGATAAAGTCTTAAGGTCTTTTGGGTTTGGAACGACATGAGTGGGTATGACAGAATTTTTGTGACGGGATGCTCAATAAACATGGCAGACAGTACTGTGCTAAACGCTCTGACAGCTAAAGTTCCATTTAAAGCACTGCCCCTAAAAAATATTGAATCTTTAAACTGAACAAAGGGAAAAAAATAGAAACTAGTCAAAGCTTGTTGTTGATCATCTAGTTACCCCTTCCCTATTCAGCACACATTGTTGAAAGACTTGGTTTCTCAAAGTACTGCTTCCTCAACTGAACTTTCAGGTGTCATTGTAAGTGCTTAAATGTCTGTATTTATATAATGTGCATAAGTATTTTGACATGTCAGTGTTTTGACCACTATTCTGTGTTCAGTTTTGAGGGGGAGAAGCTGTCTGTGGTGGGATCCCCATTTTGGATGGCTCCAGAAGTGTTAAGAGATGAGCCATATAACGAGAAGGTTAGATTCTCAGCTGTAGTTGGCACTCTGCACTATCACAAGGCTTGTTTCATGCCAGCATCTATCAAGACACATAATCATTTCTCTTTATTAATTACTAGGCTGATGTCTTTTCGTATGGCATTATTTTGTGTGAGATCATTGCAAGGATACAGGCTGATCCTGACTACCTACCGCGCACTGAAGTGAGTCCACAACAGTAATTCACTGTAATAAACCTCTACAGTAAATGTTTTGGTGATAAAAATTTGTAACTACATGACTTGTTTATGCTAGTCATTAACCTCTTTGTCCTAAGTATGACATTTACCCGCTCATGCGCTCCTTGCAGAACTTTGGCCTAGATTACCACGCCTTCCAGCACATGGTTGGAGATTGTCCCCCTGACTTCCTTCAGCTCGCCTTCAACTGTTGCAATGTGAGAGTTTCTCTTTATCAGTCCATTTAATGATTCTTATTGTGCTTTTTAGGGAGCAATTGATCCTAACTATATTCATACCACATACTGTGTTTTTATTTAATATTAATTTTTTCATAGTTTTATAATAGAAACTATTGTTTAAAAGTTTGGGGTCAGTAAGAATTTTGGGTAACACTTTACAATTAGGTTTATTTGTAAACATTAACTAATGTTAACAAGATTTTAATAATGTATTAGTAAATGTTGAAATTAACATTAGCAAAGATTAATAAATGCTGTACAAGTGCAGTTCATTATTAGTTAATGCACTGTGAATTAACATAAACAAACAATGAACATTAAAACAAACATTATTAAAGATTAGTAAATACAGTAACGAATGTATTGCGTTAGGTCATGTTAGTTAATGCATTAACTAATGAGCCTTATTGTAAAGTGTTACCTTATTATTATTATTATTATTGTTATTGTTATTATTATTATTATTATTTTATATATTTTTTTATTTTTTTATTTTTAAACATTAAAACATTTTATCAACCCAAACTTTAGAATGGTAGTGTACATAATATAATATAATGTAAAAATAAATATAATATTTCATATCAGTTTATCAACAGACAGTATTTAATATTTATTTTTTCATAGTTTTATAATAAAAACTACTGTTCAAAAGTTTTGGGTCAGTAAGGTTTTTATTTTTTTTATTTTTTATTTTTTTTAAACATTAAAATGTTTTATCAACCCAGACTTTAGAATGGTAATATAATAAATATAATATATAATATAATATAAAGTGGTATGAAATATATTATCAACAGACAAGCAACTACAACATGAAACTGTCCCACTGTAACATCTGGGCAGTGTAACATTCTTATGTTCTTGTTGCCTCCACATATATCCCAGATGGATCCAAAGCTCAGGCCCTCATTCCCGGATATAGTAAAGAGGCTGGAAGAAATCCAGAGAAAGCTGAAAGCTGATGACTCTGATAGGGAGAGGATGCTACTAACTGCCGGAGAGGTTGAGAAAAAACCCATGCCTAAAGGTCTGTTTATTCACGCAAGCACATTTATTTCACTCCCAGTATTGATTTGACTGTAAACTGTAAACATGTAAACTGTCAATATGATTATGAAAACTACAGGTGTCCATTCCATAATATTTCATTTCACCATTTCTGGCACCAAACCAAAAGCTTTGATGTGCTTTGAATGCATCTTTGATGTGAGTTGCTTTGACAGAGTGCTAGTACATCCTGTCGCCCCCTGAGGCTTTGCTCATACCATCCAACACTATGTTTCCATGTAATACCGCAGGGCCTATGAGTTCTAAGAACAAGTAGACTGAAAAGTGAATAGGATTGGAGACCGTAACATTGTCTATCTATGAGCTTTATGGATTGGATGTTCTTTCCTTATGGGAATTACTTCTAATGCACAGCTTTTACTTTTTCTGTCTTTGCTTTGCAATCTCACAGCCCAGTCTCCATAAAAAAACTAGTTCATATCCTGAACAAACAAGGAATAAGTCACAAAACAGTGTGTGGCTAGAAGAGATTAGAGGCTCGTTGAAAGTGTCCAATAGACTACCATTCAAAAGTCAGTAGTATATATTTTTAGAAAGAATTTAATACTTTTATTCAGCAATGAAGCATTAAATTGATCAAAATTAACATTAAAGTCATAATGTTACAAAAGATTTGTATTCCAGATAAATGTTGTTCTTTTGTACTTTGTATTCATGAAGAATCCTAAAAAAAACTTTATTGCAGTTTCCACAAAAAATTTAGCAGCCCAACTGTTTTCAACATTGATGATAATCATCATATCAGAATGATTTCTGAAGGATCATGTGACACTGAAGACTGGAGTAATGATGCTGAAAATACAGCTTTGCCATCACAGAAATAAATTACTTTTAAAATATATTAAAATACAAAACATGTGTTTTAAATTGTAATAATATTTCACAATATTACTGCTTCACTAGTTTTAGTTAGATCAAATAATTGCAGCCTTGGTGAGTATAAGAGACTTCTATTAAAAAAAAATTATTGACTCCAAACTTTTGAGCTACATTGTAATACTCTAATGCTAATTAGAGTGTTAACGCTAATGTTTCTTAAATGTTTTGAAGCATATAGGCACATTTTGTATTCTATGTACTGTACTTTCTTCAATGCACTGTATTTTGAGTTTTGATATGTTAACCCTCTATGGTATGCAATAGGATATCAATGAGGAAAAGATTATTTGTGGTGTTTTTTTCCTGCTTAAAATTGGGCACTATAACAATATCAATAAACATTTTCAGTCATTTTTAATTCATTTATTTTTTTAAAAGTTCATTTAAAAGTATAATTTTATTAAAAACAAACTAAAATAGACTGTTGCCTGGAGCCAGTAGATGGTTAAACATGATTCATGCACTTTGCCTTGCACATATTCAGTCAAAAACAACAGATTGTCACCCCCTAGTGTTCAGGATTATTCCCTTAAAGCTCCAGTGTGTTGGTTCAGTTTGGTGACTAGCAGAAATACTGTTTTTAAACGGGTTGTCTGAACATTTTTTGCATCTGTCATTGATCAACAAACAGTTAGCTCCACCCCCAAACTCATGCCATTGGTTGTCAGCCAATGTTGTTGTATCAGGCTGGTCAGTATGCTCACACTAATAGAGCGCAGTTCCATAGTGTTTACACTTGTCAAGGGAATCAGTGTATATATCAGTATATTAGTTAATGTATTTGGTATCATCGTGACCTAACAATGAACATCTATTTTTACACTACCTTTCAAAAGTGTATATATATATATATATATATATATATATAATATTAATCACCAAGGTTGCATGTATTTGATCTCAAATACCATAAAACGGTAATATTATAAAATATTATTTAAATTTAAAATAACTCTTCTATTTTGATACATTCAATGTATTCCTAATGGGAAAGCTGAATTTTCAGCATCATTAGTCCAATCTTTTGTGTCAAATGATCCTTCAGAAATAATTCTAATATGCTGATTTGCTGCTCAAGAAGCATTTCTTATCATGTTACTATATATTAATTTTGAAAAAGGTTTTGCTGCTTAAAGGTATACTGTGTAATCTAGTGGTTAAAAACAAAACTGCATGCATTTTGCGGAAGAACATTTTGGTTGTTTCGGCTCTACATGTCTATGCTGATGAATATGGTTATCTGCTCATAAAACATTCACTACAAGGCTTAAGAGATATCACTAGTTTAGATGGAAATGATCTTAAGCTGACTAGCTGAAGACGTTACTGTAGTTCTGCCTATTAATAGATATGGTACTTCCTTAAAAACAATTTATAAAATAATAAACCATAATGACCCTTCACAATAGATAATGTTTTACAATGAACTACAATGAATACTACATATGCCAATTTATCTGCTCAAAAAAAATACCTTACTCACCTTGGTTAGTGAGGCCAGCAGGGGGTGCTCAACTTGTGGTCATCCGTTGGATGAGACTTTAAACCGAGGTCCTGACTCTCTGTGGTCATTAAAAATCCCAGGATGTTCTTCGAAAAGAGTAGGGGTGTAACCCCGACATCCTGGCCAAATTTGCCCATTGGCCTCTGTCCATCATGGCCTCCTAATCATCCCCATATACTGATTGGCTTCATCACTCTGTCTCCTCTCCACCAATAAGCTGGTGTGTGGTGGGCGTTCTGGCGCAACATGGCTGCCGTCACATCATCCAGGTGGATGCTGCACATTGGTGGTGGTTGAGGAGATTCCCCCTTCCATATGTAAAGCGCTTTGAGTACCCAGAAAAACGCTATATAAATGTAACGCATTAATTATTATTAATTACCTGTTGAGTAATAAAAACGCCATCTCTGTGTTGCTTTTACAACATTTCAAATCCCTCAGTACTTGCCAAGGTACTTCTATAGAATTAAGGTTATCATATAGAATCTAACTGTAAAGTGTTACCATAGAAATATTCTAATGTGGTCTCAACTTATTTTATTGTTGTCTTATGTCCAGGTGAAAAGGGTATAAAGAGGTTAAATCCTCTTGGTTTTCAGGATGACAAGATTCCACCCAAGTCCCCCCGTCCACGTCGCAACATCTGGCTTTCTCGTAGCCAGTCCGACATTTTCTCTCGTAAACCCGCCCGCAAAGTGAACGTCCAGGACCCTTACTACAACCCAGGACCTAAGGGCTTCACACATGGGCCACCGAAAGTCAACCCTTTCAGTGCCAGAGAGGACTTAAAAGGTGGCAAGATCAAGTTTTGCGACGTGCCCAGCAAGTCGGTCTTCTCGCTCATGTTTGATTTGCACTCGCCTCACGGCAGTCAAAGCTCATACCAGCCTCAGGCCAACATCAGCACTGGTGCCTCTGGGAACAACTGCTCCACCTCCTGGACAGAGCCCTGGCAGCTGCCCGGTCGCCAGTGCCATTCGCTTCCTGTCTCGCCCCAGCTCCCCCACTCAGAAGTCTTATTTTCATTTCACCCCATGTCCAGGAGTGAGGCCGGACAGCCCAGCGGTGAATGCCGGCAAAGAGCGCTGAGCAGCTGGGCTAAAAAGTATGCCGTAACCGAGATCCCTCCATACAGGCCACGAGCCGACAAAGAAGAGGAAGTGGGGGTGGCAGAGGACTGGTCTTCACGTGTACCCTCTGATGAAGGAGAAGCAGAGGCCATGGACTGCTCCAGCAGCAGAGGAAGCCCTGCGGATGATAAGGAGACAATCCTCAGCCAGATGCACAACGGAAGCCTTGGTGGCTTCTGCGAGGACATGGAGGCTGAAGACCAGGATGGCATGATGATCTCCAACAAGAACTCGCTTACGCTAAGCATGTCCGTGGAGCCCGAAGAACTCTGTCCGATAGTCCTCACAGCCTGCAAAGCCTCGTCTTCAGGAGGCCGCATCTCCAGATGTGATATCTAGATGGTCTAGAAAGGAGTTTGGTCATGCAGAGATTATATTCATTCAATATTTAATACGATAATAAGTTGTACATGTTGTTCCTTGAGGGAGAAGGAAACCCTTGTAACTTAAGCTAAAAGGGCGGCTTGGACTGAACACGGGAGCAGGAAACAGGTGTGAAACACTGATCCGGCCCATGCGTTAGAAGTCCGCCATCACACTATGTAGTAGTGCAGAGGGACATACAATGGACAAACAGAGGGAGATACAATGGACATCACTTTGCACAGGGCTAAATATGAGACGCATTCTGTTTTTCTGTATAATACATGCTATTGGTTGCACCACAATAGCACCACAATTTTTTTATTATTACATTTTGTCCACAAACCTTATCCAATATATATTTAGGTGAGCAGCTTTGGCCATTTCTAGGTGTTTGAATTTTTTTTCATAAGTTAACGGAGATCAAATCTCCTTGAGAAAGGTGATTGAGTGTCTTTTTGCACTGCATGGGCCTGGCAGAAAATCCGCAGCAAACATTCCACGTCGTCTCGCATCTTAAAAAGCTCCTGTTTTGATCCTACGCTAACGGTGTGTGCCATGGCAATTTCAGAACAATTTTCACACTTTGACCTCTCAGGTCTTCAAATGAATAAAAAAAAAAGTCCATGTCTGTATCTACTTAAAATTGTAATTGCACTTGAAATAAGTTAATGGTTTGAACTTTTTAAAATGTTATTTGTCACTACATTTCTATGCAATGAATTTAACCAAGGCATGATAGTTTTATAGAGAGGATTTATTTTGATATTTATAAGGAGAAAAAAATAATTTTACTATGTCTTCATTGTCTGTGAACTGTTCAAACTGTTGTTGTTTATATGAACTGATGAATAGAAATTTCTGTACATGTTGAAAATGGTCAGTTCTTGCTAGTTTATTCTAACTATATTTTTCTGCTTTTTCAGTCCTGACTGTATTCTCAACACTTTTAGATTGTAGATTTGTAAATGAATGAGAAAGAGATGTATATTTCTACCAAAGACAGATCAGGACTTATTTTCCCCATTTATATGGCTTTAATTGTTTAAATGCATGTGTGTATTCCTATTTGTTAAAAATAAATTTAAAAGGTCTTAATTGATTTTTTTTTTTTATTATTATTTATTTATTTTTTTTATTGTGGCTTTGCTTTCATTAAACATGTAGCAGACCTAAACTATCATCAGCCTTACTTTTAATGGCTCATAGTATTAAGTCTAATGCCTAGTCTCAGCCTTAGACATCACGCCCACGGACCGTTGGCTGAACGTCTGATTTATATCGTGGCACACTTAATTGGCTGGATCCCAAATGGCACCCTAAACCCTCACGATCTTCCTCTGAGTCCGCACTTTCGTGAGGTAATGCCGCTTTGACTGCCGGGTAAAGTCCTCTGCATAGCTTGTGGACTCAGCTAAAGTGTGCATTGAGAGCGCATAGCAGCCGCAAAGGGGCCGAGTGGAGCTCCACTCTCGAACAGGATATACGTCAAAAACAAAAATCCGCCACTAAATGGCGGGCTAGAACATAGTCAAAGGATAATTTATGAAATTGAAAAATGAAACTAGAATTGCCTGTGACAGACTGTAACAGTGTCTTTTGTAACTGGTATTGAGCTACTCAGTGTTAAATCCTGTACAGTCATTAACAAAAAGCCACATTGTTGTGGTGGTGTCTGGGTTTTACACTGGATAAATTAATAAAGCAGAGTAGTGACAAGTAACCTGGCAAGTATCTTAATTCACCAACTTGCAAAACAGACCGCCTTGCTAAAAATAAATATGTGGGAGATGCGGAATGGATAAAAATAACTTGAATAAGCCCATTAATGGCATGTTTGAGTCATGCTCTTAATTAAATGTTTTATTTCCTCTTTCCATATTGTAAATAATAAATGTGTAACATTTTAATTTGCTTGTTACACAATGGATCCTAACTTATTGTAATAATTATTTGACGTAGCCTACTTTTACACTAAGAATTATTCCTTGGCATGCTGGAGGTACGCCATTACGTCGTGTGCAGAGTGATGTTAACATTTAAGCTAGCTGGTGAGAGAAAACGGCACTATCGAGTCTAAAAAGGAAAGTTGTCAGCGAAAATAAGGCATACAAAGAAGAATGGAAAGACTGCGTTCATCCTATTCCTACCTGTTTTGTGAACGCAAAGGCGGTGTTTTTTATCTGCAACGAAGTTGTTGCAGCTTTCAAAGAATATAACGCCAACACCGGATGCGAGCGACGCCACGCTACAAAAGATAATAGAACCCATTATAATGACATTGTCTACACTGGATGTGGCACAACACATTCCCGAAAGTAAACGGATTCCTCGTTCTATTTCTGACATAGTTCAAGTGCTTTGCAACGGTCGGTTTGTCGGTTCCAGTGTAGACAGCTTTTAGCTGTTGCGGCGCGTCTGGTGTAGACGGCGATAATGTTAGACGGCACCACGAGACGAAGATCTATTTCAGAACCAGCCGCTATCAAAATAATATGGCTGCGGGCCAGATATTATTGCTGGCGGACCAGTTTTGGTCCTCGGGCCGACCACTGCCTTACGGTCTGCTTAACGGACACGCGCACGCGGCAGCCATTGTAAGTCAACAAGACCGAACGTGCTATGAAGTGTGCCATTTGGGATTCAGCCACTGGAAACACTAAAGGATTTTTTTAGGTTGTCATCTGTTTGGTTATCTGGAAGACGTGTGTCACGTTCTTTAACAGTCCACCTGAAAACAAATGCCATGACGCCAAACCGTGGAAGAAGAATGCTGTCGTGTTTAAAACGGTGACAATGAGTGCTTATCAGAAGCAACTAAAAGCTGGATTTTCAAAAGTATGTTAGGTTCACAGCTCCATTGTTGCAGTAAACTTGCAAAACTTTCTTAGATTCTTCGTTTTATAATTAGATAATTGAGTGGCGCGTGAGCGTACCTACATCGTCACTGCAGCTGCAGAGACACGCGAGTATTCACACTGGAAGCGTTTGTACAGCGTCACAGCAGCAACTCGAAGCTATACAGCTATACATTTTTTTAATAAGTTGGTCATTTATAAACTTGATAGTCTTGAAAGTTTGTTAACAGGGGGAGGTGTACAACATTTGCATATAAACATAAATAAATAAAAGCCTCGTGTCATCCATTGCTGCACATGAATGGGGTAAGCTTTGTGTTTTACATCATCTGCCGCGTGCACATGTTTACAAGACAGCAAACTCGGGTTTGATTTGGGAATGCTGCAGCCTATATATATCTGTGTAATAACTAAAATAATGTTTATATATCTCATTTTCTATTTAATTGAGCGTCAGCAGCGCAGCAAAAATAGACTCTGAAACCCTGAGTCACTGCTGCTCACGCTATGCTCCTGCTTGACGCTTACGCGCTTGTAGGGACATCGACTTTACATTGCCACGCCCCTAAACATGACGCAGAACAAAACGAACTGTGACTGGTTGCGTTACATGTCAGTCAAACGTCCTCTCGGGCGGTCTTTGGCCCATGAAAGCCCCGCCCCTTTTCAGCGCTGCTCTCGTTGTCTTTTGTTTTTCCACAGCGATCTTACATATTTATGAATGAACTGCTCGTTTTAAAATGTTCCAGGTCTACTGACATTTGTTTAGACATTACAATGCTCACGATAACTTTCATTAACTCTACAACAAGTAAATCCACTTCACCAGCTAATTATTCTTTGACAGCGATGCCATAGAAATGTACAGCTAAAACGGAAGTTCAAAGACAATATTGAAGATGGTGGCGCGCTTGTTTCTCTGGCGCATAAGGGCTATAGTCTTTGGTTCAGACCTTCTGCCGTCAGTCTACGCTAGACTATCCAATGCCTAACTAGACTAGCACACTTAAGTCTAAATGTAAAAAAAAATTGAAACCATAGGAAAACTAAGATTTTATTTGTCCAAAAATTTACACAAATTGAAATCTTAAAATCAAAGGTTTCTATGCATTTCCTTCAGGTTTTACAGCAGTGTTTTTCCCCCAAACATAGTCCATCTTGTGCACATGAGCCTTTGAAGACTTTGAGAAGGTGCTTTTGGCTACATGTAGAGGAACAGACTTGCCACTGAGGAACAGCTTATTGAGACATGTGGGAATGAGAGAAGCAGTGCTGGATTCTTCTTTGTTTTTTGTCAGATTTCTGGCATAAGCAAAAATATACCCAGTCATGAAAGCATCAAATCCTGCTCGGTGAGTTCCTCCTTCGACTTTCTTCTCTTTTGGTCTATCAGGAGCTTCGGCAGATGCTTCTGGCTGAGATTCCTCATTTCCATTCTTGCTGGCTGTTTTCCCAGGTTCAAACGCATGCGTGGCATCTGTTGGCTCAGTGCTCTCCATCTTCTCCTGATGTTCAGGGAGGGCTGGTTCAGACATGGGCACTGCCTGGTCCAGTTCAGCCCCTTCAAAGTACGACCTTTTGCCCTGTGGGGAACTGCATGCCTCAGAGGCCCCTTTAGAATCTTTCTTTTTGTTCTTGCGCTTCCTCTTCTTCCTTTTGTCTTCTTTGATCTTCTCATCATGCTGGATTATAAGGTCTGTATCATGTGACATGGTGCACAAAGAGCCATTAGAACACCATCCATAAGCCTAGCAGTAGAGAAGAGCAGAAAACAGCAATGTCACAAAATGTCAGGAATATGATCATGAAGGGGTGAGTTAAAGTGAGATCTCTAATTACTTTATATATATATTATATATAATCTCTTCACAAAAATAAACTACTATTAACTACTGATTTTATTGAGCATGCAAATGAAGGCTTCAAAGTAGGGGGAAAAAAGAAAGAAACCGCTCTCATTCAAACAGAACAGATGGAGTAATGACAGAAACATCATCTGGAGTTATTTCACACTAAAGGCAAAGGTAAATGCGACATTTATTATAATAGGTTTATTTAAACTATTATTATAAATTATAAGATCGATCATATTCTGTTAACCATTAAATGATAAATAAAAACAGTCTAATAATTTTATGTTCAGTCCTAAATGATGGCATTCAAATACAATGTTAAACAATGTTTGCCTACAGAACAACCACTGGCTCTGCACCACTATACCTAAACTCACTACTTCAGACTTATGCGCCCTCCAGAAGCTTGCGTTCTGCAAGTGAACGGCGTCTTGTGGTGCCATCCCAAAGGGGCACAAAATCACTCTCACGGACCCTCTCCTGGTCTGTTCCTGGTTGGTGGAATGACCTGCCACGCTCTATCCGAACAGCTGAGTCTTTAGCCATTTTCAAAAAACTGCTAAAGACATATCTTTTTCGTCAACACTTGACCCAGTAATATAGCACTTTTTATTTATATTTTACTCTTTCTCCATCTATTTGTGTATATATTTATTAAAAAAAAAAAAAAAAAAAAAAAACCTTGCTACTGTGATTTGTCACGGCACGGTACTGTTTTGGATTGTACTCATGTTGATTCATCAAAAGCGTCAGCTAAATGACTAAATGTGTAAATAATATAGTAAGTAAACAACATGTACTCACTATATAACTATAGATTTAAGGTTAGTTGCGTGTAATTATGCATGATTTACTGTTGTTGTTGTTGTTGTTATTATTATAGTAAGTACATGTAAGATTTGTAACAGGAATACTGTAAAATAAAGTGTTACTGAAATGTTATTTAATGAAAAACGTAATATGTTATTCTTTGATTAACAGAAACACACAAAAAAACTGCATTTATATGAAATAAAAATCTTTTGTAATTTATTTAATGGTAAATACAAGTATTAATTTATTTCAAATAAAAATAAAAAAGCTCTTACTGACTTTTGAATGGTAATGTATAACCCAATGAATTTGAGGAACTCACAGAGAACTGAACACAGATGTTAAGGGCACCATCTTGATTCTGGTTGTCCAAGCAAGGCCTGTAGTCAATGTAGCTCTGCATGTTGCCTGTATATTTACAAAACTCTAGGAACACATGACTCCCATTACCACCTCCTTCAATGGCTCTGCTATTTTGCAGCTTACTGTGGAGGAAAAGAAAATACATTAAAGTTCCAGTACTGAACAGACATGTATTTTTATTATTTTTTTATTTTTTGTATTACACATACCACTTCTTATAGGCATATTCCAGGTATGAAGCTGTAAACCGCAGCTCATACTCGGTTGCATACTTAGTGTCATAGATGCCTGAAGGAAACATCTGGGACAGATCGGCAGTGAAGGTGCCCAGTCGCTCAGGTAAATGGGCATAGAAGCACTGGTACAAGAAGACCATGTCTATCAGCCCATTATGGACCACCAAGGGCTTGTTGGCTCTAAGCAGTTCTACGAACAAGGACCGCATGTTTACCCCATGGGCATCACCTCCCTAAAAGAAGCACAAAACACACCTACTTAAGTCTCAGAACCTGAAACCTTTATGAAACATTCTATCAACGTTTTTCTTACAAGTTCAATCATACTCACTTTATCATTCCCCTTATAATAAGAAATGCCTTCAGCATATTGCTTGTTGAAGTCAAATCCATGTTGCACAAGGAACTGCACTGACTGAGGTTCAATGATGTATTCCTCTGAGCAAAGCAGGGTTAGATTGTAAATCTGAACCATGTATGTGCTGTCAGCCTAGAAACAGTAAATGAATAAGAATCAATGCAATATCCATTTACATATTCAGAGGGAATATAAATGTTAATCAAAGATACTTACTTTGTTGTCAAGCTCTTTATAACAAGCAAACCCCAATGAAAGTATAGATCGTGTGCGGGCTGCATGGCATATGGCTTTGTACCTGTCTTCAATGGATCTTTAAAGGCAAAAAATAAACATTACCACTTTCCCAGTCATTTATGATACTGGATAAGAATATTTTAAACACACAAACATACTCAGCCAGAAGAGCTTTCCTCGATCCAAGACCACTCAGTTCCTAAGAGACCACATACATAAATCATCTTGTTCCATTCGGGTATTAAACACATGAATTTTCTCATTAGGTTCAGTTTCTGAATAAATGTGTGTTATCTCACCGTATCAATGGCGATGAATGAAGATGTTTTAATGGCTAACACCATTGCTGCCCATAACTCCTTAAAATTGTTTCCCTGCACGTCTATTACTGGGACTATCATTGAGGATGACATTTTGAGTCAACTGGATAAATTAACCAATTCCACACATCTGCTGAAGACAGCGATTTTCTTATTGGTCTTTACTACAGCAAACTACCTCTCTAATAAACGTCAACAATTGAGCGCTCTACGTCACCGCTGTTACATTCAAGTAAAACAAAATAATGATGCTGTCAATAAAGATACTGTAGACGTGCAGAAAATGTCATTTCGGAGAGTAAAACAAAACATAACCAAATATATCTATAATGTATCTAATACCACTATAATAATTGTTTGGCTTTCGCGTTTCCCCGACTGTACCTATATTAACTACTCTAAACGTCAAATTTGTAAATATGTTCCAAAAACGTCCATAAGTTCAATCGCCTGTGTAACATGTGAGTATGTATATTTTCTTTCCGGTTAGAGTTTCTTCTATGCTTTATGTCGGTTAGCATAATGTGCGTGTCCACCACCTACTGGACTGGGGGGTGAAGCGTTACTTTTGAATGGACCCTTGAAAACAATATTTTGGAGTTTTTCTTTTGCTATTTGAACAAATTGGAGCACAAACATACATACACATACACACACACACACACACACACACACACACACACACACACACACACACACACACACACATATATATATATATATTTCATGTAGTCTCTCATTCACCGCTCTGTAAGTTTAGCCATAGACATATGTCATAAATTACCTTCTGTAATACTGTAAAAAAAACATGAGTACCTTTCGAACATAAGAACACGAAATAAAAAAAAATACAAAACAAAAATACGTTATACAAAAAGCTTTTCAAATTTATGTAACTGCTCGTGTTAACTTTTTTGTTTGTTTTATTGTTGTTGTTGTTTGTCTCACATTCTCTGAACTGTTATAGGCAATGATGCTGTGTACCTTTTTCTGTATTTGACTGTTGTTACTGAACTAAATACAATTTAAAAAAAATAAAATAAAATACTATTAACCCGGCCATTATTTACTATTAATATACTATTAATGAGTTTAAAATGAGAAACGTATGGTGTACTGCAATGGTAAAAACTATTCGTTAATTAAAAAAGCATAAAAAAATATTAATATATACTTTTATCACAATTTATGCATGTTGCGCATAAAAAAAAACGATTTGCTTCATGTACATTTGCTAAATGTGATTTATACAGGCAGAATTTCATACAGGCAAAACTAAAGTCAACTCTCACATAATACGTAATCAAGTCGCCTACCGGCGCCATTTTGGCTCAAACAAACTCTGCATTTCACTTACTAGTAAAATATACTGGCATTTTCTGCTCAATTCATTAAAGAGACCGCCCGTAAAGTCATCGCTTACATCTGCTAAAACAACTGCTATCTCTTTTTCTGACGTCTAAAGTATCTTTAATAATACACCTGCTAAGTCCTCTGCTAGCAAACCGCTACGTGTCATTGTTGTTTTGGCCAGATGGTAAGTTAAACATTTTGCGAATATAAATAAAAATGGGTGGATGCTCCGCTCCAAACTGCTCGAACTCTACAACCATTGGAAAGCAGCTCTTTCGCTTCCCGAAAGATCCCGTGCGCATGAGAAAGTGGCTTGTAAACTGTCGCCGTGACTTTGTACCAACTCCCTGCTCCAGACTGTGCCAGGCAAGTGAAAAGCATGCCAGTGTTAAATTCTGCAGAAGAAAACAATGAAGTCATTCTTCTGGTTTCCTCTTGGTATAACTGTATATCTATATTCTTGCCATAAAGCTTTATTTCCATGACAGGACCACTTTGAGGAAAGCCAGTTTGAGGAGATCGCCAGATCACCAGCAGGGGGAAGGAAACTCAAACCAAACGCAATCCCCACACTGTTCAATGTACCCGACCCTCCCTCTCCTGTCACCCCTCAAGTAGTGTTACCTGTTAAAAATGAGCCAGGTAAAGTTATTATAATGGTGCCCCTAAGGGGACAAGGTAATAGAAAAAATATGAGATGGGAGGAAAAATTATATTTCAATGCTATTCTGCAATGTAATTTCTGCACTGGCAAAACTTCCTTCGCAAAGGTATTGTGTTTCCCAGAAAAATGTTGCGTTCTCCCACAAAACTTTTACGTTCTCTCACAGTGTTGCGTTTCCCATATAATCTTTCCATTCGCTCACAAAACATTTGTGTTCTCTAGCAGAAGTATTACATTTTCTGACAAAATATTTGCATTCTTTGCTAAAGTATTGCGATTACCAAAAATACTTTGCATTCACTCGAAAATCTAGCAATTCTCTAGCAAAAGTATTGCATTTTCCTGAGAAACTTTGCATTTGCTCACAAAACGTGTGTTCTATTGCAAAAGTATTACGTTCCCCCAAAATACTTTTTCTAGATAAAGTATTGCATTTCTGACTTTGCAAAAGAACGCAAAAGTTTTGCGAGCGAATGTAAAGTATTACATTTCCCTGAGAAACTTTACTTTCTTTCACAAAACTGTTGCGTTCTCCTGCAGTGTTGCGTTTCCCCTAGAAACTTTGCATCCGAGATACTTTGCATTTGCTTGCGAAACTCTGTGTTCACTCGCAAAACTTTTACGTTCTCTAGCAAAAGAGTTGCGTTTCCCCTGAGAGACTTTGTATTAACTCGCAGAACTTTTGTGTTCACTAGCAAAGTATTACATTTGCCTGAGAAACTTGGATTTTGTTCTCTTGGACTTTGTATTCGCTCATGAAACATTTGTGTGCTTTCGCAAAAGTATTGCATTTCCCCCAAGAAACTTTGCATTCTCTCACAAAAAAGTATTGCATTCCCTTGAGATATCTTGTATTTTCTTGTGAAAGTTTTACTTTCACTCGCAAAACTTTTACGTTCTCTAGCAAAAATATTGCATTTCCCTGATAAACTGTGCATTCGCTCACAAAACTTTTGCATTCTTTCACAAAAGTATTGCGTTCCCTTGAGAAACGAGATGTGTTTGCTTGCGAAACTTTGTATTCACTCACAAAACTTTTACATTCACTCATGAAAAATTAGTTCTCTCGCAAAAGTATTGCATTTTCCAGAGAAACATTTAAATAGTTTCCAGCATAGACCCTGATCCCGTGGGTGCCACGGAAAAATACAAGATATTTTCCATTAACCTTAACCAATCAAAAAAATCAATTGAGTTTCAGGAACCTCTCTGATTAGTGTATCTCACATCGTGTCCCTGCGGGTCGTAATACACACAAATACCTTGAATCTTTAGAATGGCTAACAGAGTTTTGTTTGATCCATTCCCAAAATCAGCCAGTAATCTCAAAAAATGCAAGAGTCAAATCAGGCTTGTTGTTATTTATGATATTGACCTTCGTTCATTTGATACTTCCGTGACGTTTTCAACATGAAATAAAAAGACTGTACAGATGTTTGGGCAGTTTTCACTATTAGTAGCTCATATTATAATCGCATGGAGGTTTATATGACAATATGCTTCAAAGTCAAAAAAGAATGAGCATGATATTTGTTAATTTCCTTCCTGCATCTGTTAATTTCATTTTATGTGTGGATTATTTGGTTTTATTTGAAAAACCAGAAGCATGCATAGACTTCAATGTGAATCTTTGGTTTCAACGGCTCTGATAAGTAATAAACAAACAACGTGATATGTGGCCGGCCAATGTTAACTCTATTATAAAAAACCCGGCAGAAACATGAATCGGCGGCCATGGTTTCCAGCATTCAAATAGTTGTTCCTCCCACCTCATGTCCTACCAGGGCTCTGTATATTTAAGCTATTTCCCTGAAAATTTCATTTTTCCCTTTAAGGTCACTTTTTTTGTTGCATATGAATTATATTTTTACTGTAGTGGAAAAGGACTTGAACATGGGGGATCATGGTTATGCCCGCCGACAGCCCCCTGTGGATTCAGAGGAGGATGGAGTTCAGAGGGCAGAGGAAGAGCGACCCTGTTCTCTCTGCCAACATTATAAAACCAAGCTAGAGCAGCAACAGCAGCACACAGTCAGACTACAGAGAGAGGTAACATTCATTCCTATGAATCATAAGAATATTAGTGATTGAAAACACTGGTAACATTTTATCATTTCTTTTTTTTACACAGGCAGAGGAGATGAAGAAACGTCTTTACAAACTGAGTAAAATAGAAAAGGGGCTGCAGGTGTTCCTGTTTGAGGATCAGATTCGTGCTCTAACATTAGCCAAACGTTCTCGAAGGGCAGTGTGGTCCCATGACACTTTACTGACAGCCCGAAAAATCCGCTGTGCAGTGGGGGTTAAAGGATACGAGTACCTTAGGGAACTGGGCTACCCCCTGCCTTCTTACAGGACGCTGTGCAATCGCCTGGAGCCCAAAATGATGGTGACCACAAGTATGCAGGACGAACTGGCAGAGCTCGGCCTGGGCATCATAACAGCTTGTGACAGTCCAGAGGGCAACGTGACGAGCGATGAAGGACTGATTGGTGTCATGACCTGAAACACAGTGTTTGTAAGAAACTGCACTAATGCTTAACTGTTAAACCAGCCAAAGGCAAAACAACAGCAGGACTTACAAATGATGTTTGTTTACCGGTTTAAGTTATTTTGGGGTGTTGTTGTTGCATTTTAAAACCATTTGCATAAATACCACAACAGTCTGGAGCTGATTCACTGTTAAATGTGTTCTTTTCTCTAAGAAAGAAATATGTCGGTCTTGCTACATCTGGCTGTGTAGTTGCACTCCCTTGATGCAAATATTGCACCTTTTTACATATTGAGAACATTTAGGTGGAATAATTTCAGCTGTTAACGGAAACATGAAATGTGCCCTGAAATCCAAATGTCGTCACTCTGAACTTGATTTTTGCTACCGAGACAAAGATATTAGAGAAGATCATGCTTCTTTCTGTGAGAGGAAGCTGAAAAATTAAATTTGGTTAAAATTTAAAATTGGTTAAAATTGACGATATGATTATGTCAAAATAGCTATATTAAACTGGTATATTGGTAGTGGTGCTGTTTTAAAGTGGTGTACATCTGGTTTATGATGTGTAGTGAAGGAGTTTAGCAGCTAAAGATTGCACATATTTATAGACCCACCACACAAATGATTCATGCAGCTGCCAAACAGAGAGTACTGTTCTGAATAATAAACTTCTGTCTGCAAACCAGAGTTCCTGTTTTTATCATCTGTATTCATTTAGTCAGAAATGGCTTTGTGATTGATCACTTGTCTCAACAATAGATCAACTGTGTCTTAAAGAGATAGCATCCAAAAATCTGTTTTATTTACTCACCCTTATGTTGTTTCAAACCTGTAAGATGGACTTTCTTCTTTAGGACACAAAAGTTTTTAAAAGAATTTTGAAAAATGTTGGTAACCAGTTTTGTTGTCATTGACATCCATTTTATGGCACTGAGACATTTCTCAAAGTGTCTTATTTTATGTTCCATCTTTTTATTTTTTGGTGGACTATCCCTTTAAGTCAAAGTTTTTTACTGAGATTATCACAAAGAACACATTATTACGAATATTTGAGGAACATGTAGGGTTTAAAGCACTTTAAATAAATTATATATATATTTTTTTTTTTCTCTCGACCTTTTTCCGGTAAGAGCGGGCGCGTCCATTTGTAAATTTAATGTGTGGCATCTGGTGTCATTCGCTTCCAGTTATTTTTAGTTGTACAAAACAGCTCGTTATGCTGCTTGATATTGCAAACTGGTCTTTCTTACCATATTATTTTAATGTATTGTCTTAATTATAAACACGCTGGTTTGTAGCGCAAACAATTTTACAGTTTACTGCACTTTGATATTCTCCTCGCGGCTAATAAATCGGAAGTCTCGCACATTCACAGAAAACACCTTACTTCCGCATTAAAAAAATAAGGTGGATACTAAGGTCTGTTTTCATAAACAAGGCTTACATTAAGTCAGGATTAGGCCTTAATTCAATGAATCATATTTTAAGATATGTCAGTACAAGTTGTTTTCAGTTAAAAGCGCAAAATGCATTTTAATCTGGGACTAGGCTCAGATATTTTAAATGTGTACTGACGGTTGTTGCTCCATGGATTTAAGCGTGTACTTTGGCCCAATCATTTCAAGGATGAAACACTGCTGTTTGCAAAACTAAAATCAATTCCTCTTCCCATTAGATGGTATAAAATCTTTCAAGAATGTTTTCTTGAGTGTAAAGTGTTCAGATTGTTTACTTTTGTGTACATACAGTGAGGCTAGACAAAAAAAGCCTCTAATTTATTTTCTCATTTATTTATTTAGTAGGCTATGCTGCAGTTCCTGTGATGTTCCGATGATTTTTAAAGGAAAGGTACGAGCAGACAAGTATATTCTCATAGATTTTAATAATAATATCCTTGCTAAATTACTTTTCAGCAAAGCTGTATAGTAATTGGTAAACACTGGAGACTGAAGGATCCATTGCATCATTTGAACAGGACAGAAATTTACAGACATCCACTTGTTTTTCACATGATGTGATCACTGAATGTTTAGCTCAAGCAAACAGTGACAACTGGCAGAGAGAAAGAAATTATACAACACTCGTGAACTGACCCTAAGATTTTAAGACACACTTTGCATTTTAATTTAAATCTTTCCTTAAACTAAATTGATCCAAGAGGTCAGTCAAAGCATTGCATCAGTGTTAAAATGGCATTTGGACACTTTTATAGGTTCAAAGGGACAAAAACACATGACTAATCCAACATGATTTCCAACTTTCCCAAGTCATGTATTGTAAAAGCATATACAGAAAGCTGCAATCTGTTATGAACTGATTATTTATGTTATATATTATTCACCCATGCAGCATTTGACACAAAATGTCTTCTATATAAAAACACTGAAGATGTCCCTAAAATATTTAGTTTGCTATCAGCCAGTGTGTATTTGTGTATCTTATTTGTCTTAGATCACCCACACACATGAAAGAAAACTTTGTAGTACGCCAGTCCAAAAATCCACTCTCTTACTGGTTTGATCTGTTTGTTTAGGGGGAGGGTTTGTCCAAAAGGGACCTTTAAATGTATGGACAGTTAACTTTTCCTCATGTCTGTATTTTTGATCCAGAAAAGGCTTAGAGACAGAGCTTCAGGTTTGTGCAACTCTATGTCCTCCTGTCAGTTTTGCTTTTTTGTTACTGTGTGTATGGGATAAAATTAAGATATGAAACTAATGACACATCAAAGTAGTTTTTAGTATATTCATTTGAGGAACTGTTTTTGTTTGTAGCTGTTGCAGTGGGTGAAGTTCAGCAGGCATGATGCAGGCTCTCTGGGCTCTGTGGTTGTCTGCTTTTCCAGCTCTGCTGGGAGCTTCACCACTGTTTGTGGAGAAGGAAAGCACTGGCTCCAGGATCTGTAAGCCTGCCCCACAGTGGGAGATCGATGGCAAGACTCCGATGAAGGACCTTGTGGGAAATGTAGTCGTTGTGGCTCTTCTTAAAGCGAGCTGACATTTCTGTCTCACGCAGGCTGCTAGGTGAGAAATATTGTGCTGTGTAATTTTGTGTAATTTTTTGGCAAATTTTAAACAAACAAGGAAATAAACTACAAGGTGCTATTAGAAAGACCTAATGCTGATATGTTTTAATTGTTTACTATAAAAAATAATTGTAACAAGGTTAACGTTTTGAGATAAAGAAACAAGTAATAAAATAGGTGACTTTTAATTATCCATTCTGAAAAAGGATGATGATGATGAAATTATTACAGTTTTATGATTAATGGGATATTTTTATCTTTATCTTTTTTTTTTAATGAATCTATTAATATATTATACAATATATAAAAGGTTTTAACATTCGTTATCTTTTTTAATGAATCTATCAATATAATAAACAATATATGAAAGATTGTAACATTTAAAATAATTAAAACTAAATTATTTATCTATTGAACAAATAAAGAAAAATGTTAGCCTTTCCATATATATATATATATATATATATATATATATACACACACATGTTTTGTAATTGTATTATTACAATAATAAATGCACAAAATTTATTGACATAGACCTCATGTTTAATATGATAGTTTCATCCTTACATCTACTTTAATGCAATATATTGTCAGAATTAGATTGTCCTGATGGGCTAGTGGTAGAATTTTTGATAACTCAATATATATATTACACACAAATGGACCCTTTCTCAAAACCAAATACAACATATTATTTATATAAATAATATTTATTGAAAAACAATATTTAAAATAACAACAATAGCCATAATAAATGACAATAGGAAATAAACACAATTGTACAATTCAGTCAAACAGAGAAAAGCAGTGCTTTATAGGATGTAAGTTAAATATAGCCTTATTATTAAATTTAACATAGCCTAATTTGATTTGCTCAGGAACAAGTAATAAATGAATAAGACAAAAAAATTTACAGTTTTATGTACCCAAAATGAATTATATCTAATGTTTAACCACTATAAGAGACAGCAGCAAATCCCCGAAGCACTGGCCAAGATGAAGCTGTTCTCGGCGGGTACATGAGCACTGAACGGCCGCTGATGGCCTGGAGCTCGCATCTCCAAAAAACGTCTATAAACTGGGGCTATGATTAAATATGTGTCACATATTTTAGGTCTAAACAACTACATTATTGCCTAAAAGACTCTTAAAGCTACAGTTCAAGGTACAACAAACGTAGTATTTCAAAAAAAAAAAAAATATGGTAGATTTCCTCAGCTGCCATGACAGTCACTTCAAGTGGAGTGATACAAACAGTGAAAAGGTGGAAGTGCTGTTATCACTAGAATATCACACGGCTCTCAGCCAATCAGATTTGAGAACCAGAAAGAACTGTTGTATAAATATATATATATATATATATATATATATATACATATAGTAATTATAGTACTAGATTTATAGTACCCCCCCCCCCCCCCCACTATTTTTCTTTTTTATATTTTTATATAAAATATAAATCTGTTTATGTATAAAGGATAAATAAATAAATATCAATGATAACTTTTATCTTTTAACAAACTTTTCTTTTCACGCAAATGTATATGAGGGACACAAATGACAGCTGTTGTGTTGACTAACCTTCCTCATTTCCTCATGTAAATGGACAGTTTTTATTTCTGGTATAATGTCAGTGTTTTGTAACAGAAATATAAATTATCTTGTTAAATTTCTCAGTCAACTAATCCTTGCTTGTGTTCTCTTCCTGTTGGTTTGGAAGGTTGGGAGACCTGCGTGACAAGCTGGTCAATGGCAAGCTGACTAACATATCATTCCTGGTCGTCAATGAGCAGGATGCGCAGTCCAGAGCCATGTACTGGGAGCTGAAGAGGAGGACGGCAGAGGGCATCCCTGTGTATCAGCAGAGCCCACTGCAAAACGACGTCTGGGAGCTCTTGGAGGGAGACAAGGATGATTTCTTAGTGTATGACAGGTATGAACAAAACGCTTCAAAATCCAGTACACACTAATATGACCAGTTTGACTAGTTTCTCTTTAGAGTCACATGGTTCTTTTTGTATGCAGGTTTCCCAGAAGAATAAACTTCTGAGTTATTTTCTCAAGCATTGTTTATTGTGTTCACTGTCATGGTCATTCTTTTGTATTTCTTTTCTGCATAGATGTGGATATCTCACCTTCCACATTGTCCTGCCCTTCAGCTTTCTTCACTACCCTTATATAGAAGCTGCCATTAGGGCTACATACCACAAAGATATATGCAACTGCTCAGTGAGTGACAATAATCGAAAATATACAGCTTCAGAAGGTGCCATATTTATGAAATGTTTACAAATGTTCATTTATTTAAACTCTCTTTTTAGCTAAATGCCAACTTCTCCATATCAGAAGGCTCTAACAACACCAAAAACAATGCAGCTGAGCCCACAGGAGAGACCAACCAGCAGACTAACAAAACAGAGCCTGTAGATGATGAGCAGCATCATCATCGTCATCATCATCAACATGAGCATCATCATCAACATGAGCATCATCATCATCATCATCACCATCATTACCATCATTATTCAAATAACAGAAACAAAACAGGTTATTCAGATGTGACCCGCGGACCAAAAGAGCCAACCCAGCATTCTCATTTCTCATCTCATGAACATTAGATCTTAGAACAGTTTTGTTTTCCAATAATTGTTGTATTTTGATATTTGAAATGAAAAAAAAAGAAGAAAAAAAAGGGACCTTAAAGGGGGATTTAAGTTGGATCTCATTGTTCTTAATGAAGTGTGCACTTTAAACCTGAGTCAGGGGTCTGCATACGGATGTTGAGCAAAGCAGTCATTTACACTATACTTGTTTTCCACCTTCCTTTTAAGGAATATGTGACTGAACTAAAGCATTCTCTTTATTATGATAACTGCTTTATTTGTTAATATATTAGCTATATGATATGTTATGGGAATGTGTTCACCTAGAGTGGTGTAAGATGTAAAGAGCTGAATAAAATTAATTTTCATCATCATATAATCTCAGAATCTGGTGTGTTTGTTAGCCTACTTTTTTTCTATCATAAAACCTTCAGCTTGTGCTGCACTGCTAAACTTACCAATTCATTTGTTTGGTAAATTAGTAGGCCTACTGATTTTACATGGTTGCTAGCTGTTATTTATGGTCATCCAGACTGTAAAATGATCTAGAAAGAGGAGGCTAGGACCGACCGTTTACGTAATTCACCATATATATTTAAATTATTTGTATACTTTATAAAATCATTTGCAGGTACGCTCAAAATAGCTCAGGGTAAAGAATAAAGTTATCCAGGGGATTTTGGTAATCCGTCTCGGGGAGGATGCCATGTGTAAACTCCTTAACTCATCACTGAGCCTCTGATTTATGCTGAACGAGAGCTCTGCGTCGTAATTCATTTGACAACATCATGTTTTCTCTCTGAACTTAAATAGCAATCATAACTGACATTTTTACTCCAGTTACTCCTGAAGTTACACTCTGCAACAAACTCTCACGCTGTTCCTAAAGTCAACCGATAGATGGCGATATTTGGACATTGAATGAACTGAATGAACATCAAGCGCAATGGTAAGCCATTTACGCTTAATTAATGAATATACAATTTCTCAGATATTGATAGCGTGACTAAATACTTTAGGGTTTGGCTTTCGTTTGTTTGTTTTTTATTTTTAATGCCTATACATTAACAGACACGTTTCATCTCCATTATTAATTGCTCAGGTGTCCGTATCACCGTCGACATGGCAAAGGCTCCGGATACTTTACCAGTGGGTCCTAGAAAACGGAGGTATTTTTCAAGGAATTTTGTCTGACCTTTTACTTTATATCTAATCTTTAAAACAAACTTTCATACGACACAGGCTAATGAACTACAGTTTATAAAACGCAAGTTTATAATTTTGTTTTACACAGTTACACCGGTGTAGGCTACATTTGACTAATTGGTCTTCTTGAGTATTAAAATAATTTCTTTATTAATCACTATTTTAGTCAATTTAACAAGCTAATGATGCAATTCGTTCATTCCCAACAGACAAGAGGACAGATGGATGGCTATTGGTTTATTCTCCTCTGCCTGTCGGTGGCATCTTCGCGTGTTACCTTGTCATCGTTTGGCTTGGCCCCAAACTAATGGCTTATAGAGAACCAGTCAACATCAAGACTGTTCTTGTTATTTACAATTTTTCAATGGTGTGCCTTTCTGCTTACATGTTTTATGAGGTATGGACCAAGTGAACTAACATAAGCCTATTAAATAATGTATTTCATTCATTCATTCATTGTATAAATACATTCATATGTATTTATATATGTGTGTATGCCTATGTATGTTTTGCTTTTAGTTCACAGCATCATCTTGGTTGGCAAATTACAGCTTGCTTTGTCAGCCTGTGGATTACTCTGAAAACCCCCTTGCTATGCGAGTAAGCAAATTATTTTTATATAAATTATTTGCATTTTTCCACACAAGTTAATATTTCTGCAACAGTAGAATAGGAATTATCATTATTATAGTTATCGCCTTTGTTAATGTTGTGCGATTTCGATCCCATGCAGATGGCCAGAGTGTGCTGGTGGTTTTACTTCTCTAAAGTCATTGAACTTACTGATACTGTAAGTAAATTATCTAGTTCTTTGATATCAGATCACATTGTTAATGAACATCTTATGATGTCTTATTACATTAATAAGTAAATGTCATTATCATCAGATGTTCTTCATTCTGAGGAAGAAGAACAATCAGCTGACCTTTTTGCATGTGTATCATCACGGCACCATGATTTTCAACTGGTGGGCAGGGGTCAAGTATGTTGCGGGAGGGCAGTGTAAGTGCTCTTACCTCAGAGTTAAATTATTGTGTTTACGTACAACAGTCCACTTAGCACAATGCAACAATGTCATACTATCAAACAAGACAATATACACGTTGTGTTTAGTTTTTGAATAGAGGTGACTCTTTAATCAGATTGTAAAATTAACTATTAAATTAATCTGAGACAACATTTAAATATACTTTAAACCTAAAAATAGCATATTGGGGTTGATTTAGTTGTAGTGTTACTCTGACACCACTAGGTGATATATTGCTCCAGAAATAAACAATGAAAGTATTCTGAAATGTGTGTGGTATTGTCTTGATGTCAGGCAACTGATAAATGACAAATATCTCATGGATGTTTGCTATTTCATCTGCTTCAGAACGACATGTTCTAAAGTGTCAAGGCAGAGAATGATTTGCTAAAGATGTTCTCTTTTCCACAGCATTCCTGATTGGCCTCATAAACTCTTTTGTGCATGTGGTGATGTATATGTACTATGGCCTGGCAGCACTGGGCCCCCAGATGCAGAAATACTTGTGGTGGAAACACTACCTCACTTCCCTCCAGCTGGTGAGACTCTCATTATGATTTTTTTTTAAGGAATAATATCTCAATATAAAGGATGATTCGCATTTGTGTCACTGTCTTTCTTTGACCACCTCAGCTCCAGTTCTTTATTGTGGCCATTCACACTGCGTTCAACCTCTACGCTGACTGTGACTTCCCTGACTCCATGAATATGGTGGTGCTCGGTTACTCGCTAAGCCTAATTGCTTTGTTTTGTAACTTTTATTATCAGAGCTACCTTTCCCAGAAGACCAAGATGACATGATATCATGGAGATGGAACATATTTATGTATATACTTTTGACTGTTTGAATAAAAACGTGTCATCCATTGATCCTTCAGACTGAATGTGGCGGCTGTGTCTGTCTTAAGGACTGTTTAATCCTTTATCTCAAATCCATTTGTCTGTGTATTCTCCCCTCCTCCAAACAGAGTCCATACAATCTCTACACCCCCATCCCCCTCTGGTCATTAGGGATTGAGACCCTGTAACGCTCTAGTGATCTGGCCAAATTGAAATAAACCCGAGTCCACCTTCTGCTCCTCACTCACTTATTTATCTAATCTCCCACTGTGACACTTCATTTGTTTTACCACTCATTGGATCAGGTCAACCAATCACAGTGTAGCTGGGGGGAGTGTCTTATTTAGGGCCCTGCTTTCTGTACTGCTGCCCTCTTCTACAGTAATTATGTCTTTTTAAATGTTACCTCTAAAAGGCACAAACATTTACATTTTTTATTAAGATATGATACAATATATATCGTACATCTTAATATATTTTGTTTTAAAATATATTTAGAAACATTTAATCTATAACATTTAATTATAAAATACATAATATTTAATGTTTATTACTTACATTTATTACAAAATATTTTAAGATTCAATATATATTTTATTGTCCTACTGTCTTTTATTAAGATAATGATAAGGAGCGTGACTTGAAATTGAAATTGGACACACACAGGAAGTTGAATTGGATTTGGAATGCATTCTGGGAAACTATCTATCTATCTGTCTATCTATCTGTCTATCTATCTATCTGTCTATCTATCTATCTATCTATCTATCTATCTATCTATCTATCTATCTATCTATCTATCTATCTATCTATCTATCTATCTATCTATCTATCTATCCAAAGTTACATTTCTTTGAATTTCAATTCATTTTAATTTTACTTATTTACATTTAAATTAAATTGCAATTCTGCATTGTATTTCCTCTCATTTCAAATGTATGAATTGAATTGGAATTTTGAAGGCCTTCTCAAATAAATTCCGAATGGCGCACAAACGTGCCTATCACGCTGAAAAAAATCAATGGTGTAGCGAGAAGATTTCTCCTGAAAAATTGTTCCTGCCAGCTCTGAATAGCAAGTGTAGGCCTACTCCAAAAATACTGGGCAGCACCCTGTCACCTGAGTGACATGTGTCAAAACAGTGAAAATGTCCTTTCATTGCAGGGGAAGGTAATGGCATGGAATTGCAGACTATTTTGCACTAGAACATTCAAGCTTCCTGAATAAAATTAGACATTACAGACATCTAAAATTGCAGTGCTCTTCCAAATTACCTCCTAAATGTAACACAGTTTTATTATTTGTTCTACTGATAGCATCTCAAAAATAGCATTTTATTTATGAGCAATATATTTTCACAGAACAGGCATAGGTTTGAGCCTCAGGTCCAGCTTTAATGCAGTTTAAGGATTTCACTGCATCTGCATAAATATGTGAAAGCTCTCGCCTGTCTCTCATTCAAATAAAAGCTGCACAAGCTCCTCTCCAACATGTCAGTCATCTGACAGAATGTGCCCAGGTAGCATTTCACCTGTTGAAGTTTACGTTCCCCACAGTGCCATCAATGTGATGTAAAATGGCCACTCTTCATGCATTCCACAGGCCAGTACAGTAAACAGACAGTTCTCAGGGTGCACCTCTAAATGTCACATTCCCTGCAAGATGCCAGATGAAAGCCATCCTTTAATGTTGCTGTCACTTTAAGTCGCATCCATTCTTTCCTCTGCCTCTCTTTGTTAAGGCATATAAAGAGCAAGAAGCGAATGTCTCTCATGCAGACTGACAGAAATGGAAGTGCTTGTAAAGATGAAAAGAATATTCTATTCTTTTAATCTATTCACCTCCCTCCCTCAATTTTCTTTTGTTTTGATTTGACAGTCACACTTTTTTTTCCGCTATAGGAGCAGCAAAGGATGGCAGAGAAAGATGGTAGTTGTAGTCTTTATGTAGTAATTTGTTAGCATCTTACTTTTTAGCACATAACAGTTTCAAAATTCAAAGATAGATAGACAGATTTAATAAATTAAGCTTTGTGAACCATGGTGGAAGAACATTTCCCAGAATGCATCACCTGTGTTGAATTTCATTAAAGGCACAATATGTAATTTTTCGCCACTAGAGCTCGCTTATTCAAAACAAAGGCGTAGCTTGATGACGCCTTGATTTTGCGGAATTATGGGAGGTGTTGTCTTCACATCTACAGCCGGTGGAAAAGAATCCGACGGGGCTCGGGCAGAAATCATATTTATGGATGAGCTAATGTATTAAAGAGTTATTAACATTACTCTAATATGAAGCAGGGTGTGGCTGAAAGCCGCTGAAGCGGAACTAAGCTGCTGGAGCGATTGCTAATGACAAATGAGCGTGACACACGGCTCGAGAGCAGTGGAGCTTTTATTATGCCGCAGACGAGCACTTCTTCTTCTTAAGGCCATGCATATGTGGGGTAATGCAGCGCTGTTTTATCATATTAGATACATTTGTGTGTTGAAAGTTGTTATAGTGCTACTCTGTGCTGCTTGGGGGCTACTATGAGACACTTGTTGCACACTGCAGTAAGCTAGATCGATATTAGGCATGGTAAAACATGTTACGTGTGGTAAATCAAGAAAACAAGATTTAAACAATAAGATTAACTGTGCTGAGCTATATAACAATGATATGATTTCTGTCGATGAATGTATCCAAACAGTTGCTCAACTGTCTAATAAAACACAGACAAGGCTTAAGGTAGTCCCAGACTAAAATGCATGTTTGAGCTGTTTTAACTGAAAGTAACTTGTAATGACATATCTTAAAATATGTCAGTGTCATTGTTTTGTTTCAAGATGCATACCGGTAACGATGTCATTGATAGGCGACGCATGGACACGGTCCATGTCCTGGTTAAAATTGCTTATTTTTCTGGATTTAAACATTCTTGGAAACATTTGGGATAATGTAAGTATACAAGTCAACAAAATTGTTCTAGTGGTTTTTGGATATTTTAATCCAAACATCTTACATATTGTGCCTTTAAAGTAAATTCCTCTTCCATTTCACTTCATGTGGAGTGTTGCCAGTTTAATTAAGATTTACACTCAAACTGAACCCATCCATTACTCTTCTGCTTTCACACCACATATAAACTAAAGAGTGTTTTCCTTCTGCAGTGAACTTTTAATGTGCCGTCGTGTTCTGGCTGGGGTCGGTTTCCTCCACTATAGCAGCCGCCCTCTCAGTCTGAACTGTAATTAGTAATCACTCAGAGAGGGCCTGAGACCTCCTCATCGCTGCCGGTCGGTAATCACACATGCCCTGAGTACCAGCAAATGAACTGCTGATGATGATGCTTTTGGTACGGCATGGTTTTCTTACACAAAGAGGGTTAACAAGAAGGTTAGCAAACCTCCAGCAGTGGTCACAGCCACTACATGATCAGAGTGGTCTGGCGGATGGGGTGTCAGCGAGGTTGAGGGCTAATGTGAGGTCATCACGCTGATGTTATTGTGTTTCATTTTGGACAGCAGGAAGATCTGCTAAACATAGTAGTGTGGGTTTCATGGAAACAGTGGAAACATCCTGACCTGCAGACACACAAACATATGGGATGTTGTTGATAAAGTGTTGTTGATTAAGTGCTCTTTATCTAAAGAAAGCAGACCGTAGAGCACATTAACATTTCAGTAATGATTTTGTTTGTTAAATGAAGATGTAGGAAATATAATATATGACAGTGACATAACTGTTAATTGTTAATTACAATCACAGACAATCCTGATGCATGGTACAGTTATGATATCAGGTACCATGGTACTTTGATATATAACATGGTACAAAATAATTACCAGGCATCCATATGGCATATGGTAATATAATTAATATGATGAAAAGAATGTAAGCACATACCACAACACTTAAACAGGGCCTGATAAAATCATGAATCACTTGTCGAAGATCCATGGGATTGAAATATAGCAAAATAAATACTGTAATTGGAATATTTTATTTATTTTTAAGTTACAAAAACATTATATTAACCTGGTACAGACAATTATGGAAAAGATTCATGACACAATACAGCAAAATGAGTTTACTGATACAACCCGAATTCCGGAAATGTTTGAATAAAATGTAAACTAAAAGACTTTCAAATCGCATGAGCCAATATTTTAGTCACAATAGAACATAGATAACATAACAAATGTTTAAACTGAGAAATTAAAAAAAATTTTTGCACAAAATAAACTTATTTCAAATTTGATGCCTGCTACAGGTCTCAAAATAGTTGGAACGGGGGCAGGTTTACCATGGTGTAGCATCTCCTCTTCTTTTCAAAACAGTTTGAAGACGTCTGGGCATCGAGGTTATGAGTTTCTGGAGTTTTGGTGTTGGAATTTGGTCCCATTCTTGTCTGATATAGGTTTCCAGCTGCTAAAGAGTTCATGGTCATCTTTGACAAATTTTTGTTTAATGATGCGCCAGAAGTTCTCTGTAGGTGAAAGATCTGGGCTGCAGGCAGGCCAATTCAGCACCCGGACTCTTCTACGACGAAGCCATGCTGTTGTAATAGCTGCAGTATGTGGTTTTGCATTGTCCTGCTGAAATACACAAGGCCTTCCCTGAAATAGACGTCATCTGGAGGGGAGCATATGTTGCTCTAAAACCTTTATATACCTTTCAGCATTTATAGTGCCTTCCAAGACATGCAAGCTGCCCATACCTTATGCACTTATGCACCCCCATACCATCAAAGATTCTAGCTTTTGAACTGAACGCTGATAACACGCTGGAAGGTCTCCCTCCTCTTTAGCCCGGAGGATACTGTGTCCGTGATTTCCAACAAGAATGTCATATTTGGACTCGTCTGACCATAGAACACTTTTCCATTTTAAATGAGCCTTGGCCCACAGGACATGACAGTGCTTCTGGACCATGTTCACATATGGCTTCCTTTTTGCATGATAGAGCTTTAGCTGGCATCTGCAGATGGCATACCGGATTGTGTTTATCAACAGGTGGATTCTGGAAATATTCCTGGGCCCATTTAGTAATGTCATTGATACATTCAATGAGTAATGCAGTGTTGTCTGAGGGCCCGAAGACCACGGGCATCCAATAAAGGTCTTCGGCCTTGTCCCTTACGCACAGAGATTTCTCCAGTTTCTCTGAATCTTTTGATGATGTTATGCACTGTAGATGTTGAGATTTCCAAAGCCTTTGCAATTTGACGCTGAGGAATATTGTTTTCCACAATCTTTTTACGCACTCTTTCACAGATCGGAGAGCCTCTGCCCATCTTTACTTCTGAGAGACTCTGCCTCTCTAAGACATCCCTTTTATAGCTAATCATGTTACAGACCTGATATCAATTAACTTAATTATTTGCTAGATGTTCTCCCAGCTGAATTTTTTCTAAATTTCTTGCTTTTTCAGCCATTTGTTGCCCCCATTCCAACTTTTTTTAAACCTGTAGCAGGCATCAAATTTGAAAATGAGCTCATTTAGTGACTGAAGTGGAAAATGTCTCTGTTTAAACATTGGTTATGTTATCTATGTTCTATTGTGAATAAAATATTGGCTCATGTGATTTGAAAGTCTTTTAGTTTTCATTTTATTCAAATTTAAAAAATGTCCCAACATTTCTGGAATTCGGGTTGTATTATTGCTTTACATTTTTATTAGATAAACCATAAGAATATGCATACGTGTTTATCTTTTATTTGACATTTTCAGTGCTGAGATTGACCTATTGTGCAGTTCATTTAGAATACAAGTCATATATAGTATGTGTTCAATGTATATATTACAGATTACAGTTTGTCAGAACATCTGCTCAGTTTCATTTGCTCATTTGTCACATTTCTCACAGATGAGATTATATTATGGTGCTTTATTACGGAAGACACTTCTGTGTCTAGTGCCAATTATTCATTTGTAATATTACATAATACATTAGGGTACAAATTAGTGTCCATTAGTGAAAACATTCAACAAAAAACAACCAAACAAAAAACTGGATCTGAGACATACATGCAATATGACCATGCCATCCATGATTTTGAAAAGGTCTGTGGATGAGTCATCTTTCCTAAGTATGCCACAAGTTTGCGCAAAAGCTCCAAATGCAGGTGTTGCAGGAGGATGTGCTCATACAGCCCATGGCTGTCCTGGGGTCTTTTGATAAGGACACTGTTTCTCTGTCTTGTTTTTTTTTATTTACAGACAGTTTTGTCCTAACTAATGCCATGCTTTACCAGGCTGCTGAAATCATGTGCAACTAATTATTTTCCTCTTATTCTGGGCTTGAGGTCATCACTGTCATCAGGCAATAAAGAAGTTATTCCGAATTGATCTTTGCTCATAGGCTATACTAGAATTCATGTGATGAATAACTTTTGTCCCTAATGTTGTCAAAATAACAGTAAATAATTAGAATAAATAAATATATAGACTACTATTTAAAAGTTTGGGTTCAAAAAGTCATTCAAAAATTCTTTAATGCTTAACATGACTGCATGTAAATACAGTAAATAATAATAATAAATACAGTATTGTCATATATTATTGCAATTTAAAATCACCACCTTGGAATTGTAAGGTTCTATCTGCATTCTGCATCCTTTGTAGATAGACCCTTTTTGTTTTCTAAAAAAAAAAGTAAAAAAACACTACTTGAAAAAAATTACATAATGTAAATAAGTTGTCACGGAATAAGAATATGCGAATAACTCAATTTTGACAAAAATTTCAGATAGAACCTTATAATTTTTAAGGTGACAAAATAACTGTTCTGTTTTGATATATTTTACATTTTAATTTATTCCTGTATGGTAAAGCTAAATTTTCAGCAGTCATTACTCCAGTCTTCAGTGTCACATGATCCTTCAGAAATCATTCTAATATGCTGATTTGCTGCTCAAGACACATATAGGTAATTATCATTGTTGAAAACAGTGCTTAATATTACAGTCCCCCTGTAGTCAATAATTTTATCCCTTAAAACTTATCTTTGATCACCAAAATTACACATTTAAAAAAAATTTCCACATAAGTAAAATTTACTTTATTTTTTTTTCACAAGTTTTTGCACGCATATTTAAGTAAATTTCAGATATTGAATTAAGTAACTCTACTTAACTTAACTGAGATAAATAAAATTAACAAACAAAATAAGTAATTTTAACATGGCCAGTAAAAGGATGAGTAATTTCTACTTTGTTGAAGTTTCATTTGCAATACATTTTACTCAAACAATATAACATAACAAAGTATAATAATATAAAGTAAATTATACAATAGATATTGTGTAGACACCATATTTTCATATTAGAAGTAATGCGGCACCTGAACACAGAGACCTCAGTACTTGGTACACAATACACAATTACGGTAACATTCGATGGATCGTTTTGAGTGTGAATGTAGCATTTTGAGTAGAAAATGAACTCCAAATATCACAAAATGGCAAGTTACTAAACATAACCACAAAAGCAATGATAAAACAGTGTAAAAAAAAAAGAAAAAAAAAAGAAAAGAAAAACAGCAAAAAATCAACCTCATTAATTATTCAAGGCCCAGTGCATGATGGGAACACCAGTATCAGAAAAGTTGAGTAGTTTTACTTCATTTTATAATGTTGATATTTACGCTTTAATTTCTAAAAGCTTAAATTGAGTACTAATATAGAATTTACATAGTTTTTTTTTTATTCTTGCCTGAACTAACTTTTTCATGTAAAAATTACATTTGTTTTTTCTGTAGTATTTACTTCACCATAAAATCATTTTTTACAGTGTGTGAAGTTTTTTTTTTTTAATGCCTTAAAATAGCTTGAATGTAACTCTACACCCTTGCCTCATTTATTATACATGGATCTAATAATATGATAATTAGCCCCGCCTACACTCAATTGCACAAGCTCAAAGATCCACTCGGTCAACTTACTGAAGTAAACGCTGCACAATGGTATCGCTTTTTACAACTTCGGACACATAACGATAATATTATTAGTCTTTTGCTTGACTATGTTATCAAACAGCTAATAATGTGTTGCTAATGTTACACCATGTTCCTGTTCTTCATCTCAGAATCAGTTATCCTTATATCCTTAGCAAACGCTTTGAACAACTTAGAATTTCAGTGGAGAAAGGCATATAGTTCATCATAGCATCGTAATACACTCGCTATATTGCTAAATCTACCTGATTCTAAATCTACCCGACATAACAGAAAAATATACCGGGGTAACCTGGCTTCTTTTGAGACTCTCTTACGAGGTCAGTTAAATGATATGCTAAAGATCGCCGGCATGTTGATGTGATTGGTCACAAGGTAGTTTGTGATGTCACAAACACCAGTGATTTCAAACCGCGTTTTTGAAACTGTTTTTAGATTGCTGCTGTTTTAGGGAGAAAATACTCAGCAATGGTGTTGACTTATGAATTTGTACATGGTTTGTCTTAAAGCATATTAAAAAACACCACATAGACATATAAACAACATTAAAAACTTGATTTTTACCACGGGGGACTTTAATATGTTGGTGCTCATAGTTTAAAAATCTCTTTTTTTGATCTACAGAAGAAAGTAAATTATATATGTACAAATAATGACTTTGTAATTGGTAACTTCGTTATTTGGTGCACTGTCCCTTTAATGCCTGCAGCCACACTTATCTGATTACATGCGGTAAGCTCACATACATCTCAATAATTGCAGTTCTAAGACTGCAAAATGTTGTTTTCAATACATTGAGCAGATGTAAGGAAATTGTGTGGGTCAGCTCTCAGTGGGCCTGGCCTTACCAAGGTCTGGCCTGTTTGTGCAGACCCAGTCGTTATCTTACCTCCCTTTCTGCATTATTCACCATGAGGTGACCAAGGGGAAGCTCTCTCTCTCTATCTATCTCTCTCCTACACACACTCTCTCTCTCTCCTTGTCCTCCATTTTAAATGATTTTTGCCTTGCATCGAAGCACATTCCGCTTGACACAAAGACAAAGGACCTTGCACACATGTGCATCTCCTGAGTCCCTGGCAATATTAAACATTAATGCTAGCATAATTTCTGTGGTTCCCAAGGAGCTGAGGAGTGCAGGCCCGCAGTCATCAGTGAGTTATGTGTTTTTCCCAATGGCGAAAAGATTGTCAAAATCAATTGTGCACAGGGCAGTGAGATAACTCAGTGTAAAGCCGTGGTTAAGAGCTTAGCAGTAGGCCAAAGCAGGGCTAATTGTAACACACTTTGTGTTTTTCTTTGGTTTTTACTCAGAAAATGTTTAACCTAAAACTTTGAGTTTTCTATTTTAAAGTCCCCCTGTGGAGAAAATCAAGTTTTTAATGTTATTCATATTTCTATCTGGTGTTTTTAACATGCTTTAAGACAAACCGTGTGCAAATTCATAAGTCAACACCATTGCTGATTATTTTATCTTTAAAACCGCAGTGAACCAAAGACAGTCTCAAACCCGCGGTTTAAAAACGCTGGTGTTTATGACATCACAAACTACCTTGTAACCAATCACGTCAACTTGACTGCGTTAACTGACTGCGCCAAGGGAGTCTCAAAAGAAGGTTATCCCGGTATTTTTTTTTTGTTGATATGAAAAATCGGGTAGATTTAGCAATATGGCGGGTGTATGATACATATTATGATGTTATGATGAACTATATGTAATATATAACTATATTTTTCCACTGACATTAATGACAATAAGGATATTGATTGTTAGAAGACAGCTGTCTGACTCGTGAATGTGAACATGGTTTGTGTAACATTAGCAACACATTATTATATGTTTGATAATGTAGTCAAGCAAAACGTTAATCATATTAATTGCCGTTATGAGTCCAACGTTATAAAAAGCGATACCATTGTGCAGCGTTTACCTCAGTAAGTTGACTGAGTGGCTCTCATCTGAGCTTGTGCGAGTTAGTGGAGGCGGGGCTAATTAGCATATTCATAAATCCGTGTATATTAAATGAGGCAAGAGTGTAGAGTTACATTCAAGCTATTTTAAGGCATTAAGAAGAATCGTTTAAATATGTAATTTTGGTGATCAAAGATGAGTTTTACTTTTAAGGGATAAAATTATTGACTACAGGGGGACTTTAATATATTTTAAAATGTCATTTATTCCTGTGATGGCAAAGCTGAATTTTGTGTTCCATGATAATTCAGAAATCATACTAATATGCTGATTTGGTGCTCAAGAAACATTATTTCTTATTATTAATGTGGAAAACAGCTGCTTAATAGTTTTGTGGAAACCGTGATACTTTTTTCTCAGGATTCTTTGATAAATAGAACGTTTTTGTCTTTACTGTCACTTTTGATCAATTTAACGCATCCTTGCTGGGTAAAAGTATTAATTTCTTTTTTTAAAAATCCCTTACTGACCCCAAACTTTTAAAACATATGAGCAATCAGATGTGTGAGTGCACATTTCTTTGCATGTGGATGAACCTGTGCGTCCGCCTCAGGCCTCGCTCGCGCACGCCGACCGTTCTGTCAGTTCGCCAGCTGCATGAGTGAGCAGATTCTACATTTAGCCAGCCATTATTTATGTGCTGCATAGACCTGGCCCCACCGAGCACGGCAAGACATTTTAACATCAAAGCCAAATGAGCAGGGCCTCCACTTTCCCGTAGGAACACGCTCTTTTGATTCCGTTCTATCTCTACCCCTCTTCTCTAAGTTCCCTCTCTATGTCGAGTGTTTCCCCTCACCCCAGCGCCAGCTTCCAGGGTCACCTGACGCAGAGCAGGGGCCTGCGAGGGTTGGTGTCTCCTCCCGGGCCTGCCGTGCCTGTGAATTACAGCGCCGTTCCACGTTATTAAACATGACACTCCAGCAAGATAATGGAGGCTTTCTTCATCCCCATTTGAAATCCTAATCTCATTTCTTTGATTAATAGGCACTGATCTGCATATCAAGGGCTCTTGTTAATTTACTCCAGCAAAACCCCCATTTTTATGATGCACTTGCAAAAGAGATCGAGAGAGATTGTAAGGGGGGGTAGTGCCCATATCAGTGCTCCCAGTCTCTGCCCTCCTCCTCCTTCTCCTCATGGTGATATGATGCATGCGGAGTGAGATGAAAGTGCTGGGGTATAAACATGGGGGCAGCGCTTTTGAGTGATATGATGTCTTTTTGTGGATGCAGATCTCTTCTCGATCATCACTGCAGGTTTCTCATTCCACGCAGTGCATTATGTGAGAAGAGACAACGCCCCTCAATTCTGCATCCTGAACATTTCAAATCACAAGGAAGAGTGCCTTCATTTCATCACGGGCCTTCAGCAGTTTTCAAAGACCTTGTGCACATCTCCATTATTCCCTTTTATGTTATCTAGCAGTACTTCTCACATTCATTCTCTCTTCCTGTATGGAACCTCAGAACCGGCCGAACGATGTCGTTACTATATAACCTTTCCTCAGATAAACTAAGTACACTGCATTCTTTGTTTATGAGTCTTACAAACATTTTTTGTTTTTTACATCCAAAGTAATTTTATTCAGTGGTATCACAGGTTGCTCTTAATGCAATCGTCATAAGTTACATATATTATATTAAATATAATTTGTATTATTGTATTTCGAATTTGTAAATAATCAAATATAAATTTATTTTAAAGTCATGGGAAAATTAAAGTGGCTAGAGTTTTATGAGTCAATATTTTATTGTTCAAAAGTAAGATCGTTTAAATGTTTTTAAATTTATGGTCACAAAGACTGTATTTATTTGATCAAAAATACAGTAAAAACAGTAATATTGCTAAATATATTTTAAAATAACTGCTTTCTATGTCAATATGTTTTAAATTGTAATTTATTCCTGTGATCAAAGCTGAATTTTCAGCATTGTTACTTCAGTGTCACATGATCCTTCCATTCTAATATGCTGATTTGGTAAAAAAAATTATTATTATTATTATTGTTATAATACAATAATAATAATTTTGTGCTGCTTAATATTTTTGTGAAAACTGATACATTTTTTTTCAGGATTCTTTGATTCAAAAGAAAGTTCAATTATTTGAAATAGAGTTCTTGGTTTTTGAGCAAGTATTACTTAAAAATCTTACTGTCAGGATCGCCAGATGGAGTGCCTTTGATAGCCAACAGGAGGCACTCCAACCCAGACTACTGTCATTCCCTCAAGGACTACATTTCCCATAATCCATTGCCCGGACTCATCATGCCTGATTACATTCAGCTGTTGCTCATTAGCTTGATAGTCTCTGCCTATAAGTGATGCACGAATCGCGGTTGTATCCGCAGGTGCTGTGGATAATCCGCGGGTTGGGTCGGACGGGGTCGGGCATGGCATGGCATGGCATGGCATGGCATGGCATGGCATGGCCGGGCAGGGCGGAAAATAAAAAAATAACATTCGAATTATTTGCAGGTGGGCTTCGCCCTCGCCTACTCTAAGCTCAATCAAAGCCACTGGAAGGCAAGCCAAAAAAGCGCAATGGCTAATTCTAACTGGCAGTACGAGCGATACGCATTGGCGGTATGCAGGGAGGAGTTTTGAACGGCGACACGATAGGCTGAGAGGTGCCGCACGTGATTAAGTTAGCCGTTACGCTTTCTCCGATGGTAAGAGATACAGACCCTCTTATCTCCCTATAATAATACGATCTCTGAGGTAAACCACGCCCTCCTCATTACCCTATGGACAAAGAAATGTAAAAATACATAAATGTAGAAATAAAGAAATGTAGAAATGAATAAATGTGGAAATGAACAAATATGGAAATAAATACATAAATAAATAAATGTGGAAAAAAATAAATATATTTAATTAATATATAATAATTATTTATTTATTTATTTGCTTTTCTGTGTATATTTATTTATATATTTATTTATTTTTTTTTACATTTCTTTGTATATTTATATATGTATTTATTTATTTTAAATTTCAGCAGACTTGGCATTCCATAACGTTTGAGCTGATCTGCACATCACTACTGCCTATATAAGCCTGATTCATTCTGTCATTCATTGCAAAGTCTTGTATATATCTTTCTGCATTTATGAGCGCTCCTTTGGTTTTCTGTTCTTTGGTTTAAACCCTCTTTGCCTGTTTTTGGATTTACCCTGTTTGCCTGTGTTCCTGTGCCCTGTTATGTTTTGGACTGTTTACTCCATGTTTATGACCTTTTACTGATTACATCTTTGGATTACCATTTTAAAAAACTACTGCGTTTGGATCCTCAGTTCATGACGCTAATTACATTACTAAGCCCAAAACTGTTTATTTATATTTGTAAGGAATGTCATTCTATTTTACTTGGACAGGAAAAAATAAACTGGTTAGATAATTTTGAGAACATATTTTAACAGATTAAAATTCTTTGCTATCTCATTTCCAATGTAAATGGATTTGTTGATTGTAATGGAAGCAATCTTGTTTTGTTTTGCAAGTTTTAGGTCCTGTGTAAACATGCAGAACTGTTCTAGATCAGGAACTAGTCTAGCACCAGCATGCTGTTGGTGTAAAAAAAAAAAAAAAGGCATGTGTGACCTTTTCAGCCCATTGGAGCCATCCAGGGTATGAGATGCCTAGGGCTCCTCAACATCTGATCCCCCACCTGAAGGCCTCAATAGGCAAAAAAAAGCCCAATAATAACACTCCTCACTCAAACAGTGATGCTCAATCTCAGTCTCTTTTTTAGTCTAAGGTTTCAGTGGTGCAGGGGAGCAGCATGTTGGTATGTTCGCATGTCTGAGGAGCGGAAGGGCTGGAGCTGAAGCTTGTGAGGAATGCAGACGTGGTCGAGAGAAACTCCTCAACTGTTCAGAGACTTTCAAGCATGTGGAGAGACTGGTGGGGGAGGGATGCTGCCTGTCTTCTCCCCCTGGAGGCTAAACTCCAATCTGAGAACTAACTATTGTTTTGCGTACCTTCATCTAGCGCACCATGATTATCCTTCTCTTGCTGGAAACATAACTACACTTCACCTATCAATGGTTCATCTTTCAAGTATGTCTCCATCTTAATGTTCTCTGATTTGTTTTGGTTTTCAGGTGCAGTGATGAGAATGGGTAATGATCATGCTGTTGGCTGCTTTGCTGAATAAAAGGGCCCTTGATAGCCAGATGAGACATTTATGGAACAATCAGGACAAAAGATGCCATTTGTTTCATTTCAAAATAATTATTTACACTTTACCTATTGTCACTTCTATTGTAAGTTTCAGAGAAATATAGCCATTAGCTCTTTCTGAAAACAAAGAAAAGATGTTCAGATGTCTGTCCGTCTTTGACAACAAAGACCAATCTCTATATTTCTTTAATAAACCACAAACAACACTTTAATGGTGTGTTTGTGTACATCTTAAAGATGAAGTGTGTAATTTCTGTAATTTTGGAAGTCCAAAAATAATGGCAGGTCTGCCATTGATCGACAAATATATAGTTCCGCCCCCAAATAGTCCCACTCCCAAACCCAAAGTATACGTTTCTGTGATAGGCTGGTCAGAATGCTCAATAAATATTAAATAATATAAATAGAGTACAAATAAAGTGCAAATATAAGATAAATATACATAATAAATATACACAGTACACACACATTATGTAAACACAAACTTTTATTTTGGATGTGTTTAATTGCGTTTAATCGTTTGACAGCACTATCTGCATATTAAACTGGGATAGCAGAAAGTATTTTCACATCATAAAATTACCCACAGAGTTGCTGTTTGGTTCGCTGACATTCACATGAAAAACAAGAGATGCTATTAAGATGCTTTTAAATGATGTACAGCTTTCCTTGTCTTCATTCGTGGCTCATAGCCAGAGGTATGATAAGGTAATTAACCAGCTCATTTCAGGAACACCTCAGAGGGACTTAAAGCCAGACAATGGCTAATTTACGGGTTAATTATTAAGATGGGGGAAAGGTAAACATCGTAAGAATCAATTTGCCAGCTCCCAGTGCACTGGAGAATCCTGGGGAAATCTGTTCAAAGATGCTTCACAGCAGACAAAACAACGGATGGGCTCGCAGCCACAAAGCTGAAGATTGCTATGGAATAAATGGAGGGTGGGCTCTTCTGGCAGCACAATCACAATTATGTCTGCTCAGACATCAAAATCTTGAAGGTGGTGTTGTATGGCCAGGCGAAGCTGTCTCATAAAAGATGCTCCACTGAGAACAGATGTTACAGACCAAGTGCAATACAACTGACAGTTTTACCTCGTAAATAATGCCAAGAGATATCTGTCGTTCCGAGATTATGCTTTTAATCAGACTCTTCCACAGCAGCTAAATGTTAGAAATTATTAACAGCTCTTTCATAGGCCCATTCATGTGTCATTAAGGTGGTGATGACATTGTCAAAAAAAGGTCTATTGAGGTTCTGTCTCTTTGATAACGCAGAGGCTGGCTGCCTCGAGAGAAACCCATTCTTGTGATCTACAAGTCTCGGAATTGTGATTATAATCACATTGCAGTATGTGAAAATAACCTGTTTAAGATAATTAATGGGTGAGTCTTCTGTGTGACTGGCACTCTGAGCATAAATAACCTGGAAATATTTGTAATAACCATGGCAACGGAGAGGTAATTGCTAGAAAGTTCTCGTCTCTGAGATGTGATTGGAAGAAAAGAACGAAAAAATTTGTCCTTGCTCACAGTTAAACCTCCATTAATTGTATGCATTGTGTGCATTTATTTGTCACAAAAGACAGTCTCAGTCTCACGGGGGCCCTTTCTTATGGTCAGAATAAGGGCAATTAGCCTTAAGGCTTGTGAAATGTTTTCTTCTCGGAAAAAAAGGAGTCAGATTTGACCAAGTGCAAAGATAAGGGCAGTGTAAATTATGTCAAGTGCCAGCTTTTAAAGCTGTTTAAATGAAAGTTTCCCTTCTCTTAATTAAAATGTCTGGAACCACACTTTCAAAACGTTTTGTCCTCATAATCAGATCTTTTTTTAAATTGTCAGTCAGAGTGACAACCCCTAATCACATAGCATGCTGTTTATATATATATATATATATATATATATATATATATATATGTATACCGATCAGGCATAACATTATAATATTGTGTTGGTCCCACTTTGGCTGCCAAAACAGCCCTGACCCGCCGAGGTATGGACTTCACTAGACCCCTGAAGGTGTGCTGTGGTATCGGGCACCAAGATGTTAGCAGCAGATCCTTTAAGTCCTGTAAGTTGCGAGGTGGGGCCTCTGTGGATCGGACTTGTTTGTTCGATTGGATTGAGATCTGGGGAATCTGGAGGCCAAATCAACACCTCAAACTTATTGTTGTGCTCCTCAAACCATTCCTGATCCATTTTTGCTTTGTGGCAGGACGCATTATCCTGCTGAAAGAGGCTGCAGCCACCATGGAATAACGTTTCCATGAAAGGGTGTACATGGTCCAGTAGTCCCTCACTGCAGAACACTCGAGATCTAGCGGGCAGAGTCGGGTAGGTTAAGGGATATGTAAAGTGGGAGGAGCTGGATCCAGATCCAGGGGGTGGAGATTCGTAGGTTTAGATCCAGGGGACAGAGACAGGTAGGTTTAGGGATATGTAAAGTGGGAGGAGCTGGATCCAGATCCAGGGGGTGGAGATTCGTAGGTTTAGATCCAGGGGACAGAGACAGGTAGGTTTAGGGATATGTAAAGTGGGAGGAGTTGGATCTAGATCCCCCTGGACCTTGTGTTCTGCAGTGAGGACTATCTCACATGGTCTGCAACACTGCTTAGGTGGTACGTGTCAAAGTAACATCCACATGAATGGCAGGACCCAAGGTTTCCCAGCAGAACATTGCCCAAAGCATCACACTGCCTCCGCCGACTTGCCTTCTTCCCATAGTTCATCCAGGTGCCATGTGTTCCCCAGGTAAGCGACGCACACGCACCCAGCCATCCATGTGATGTAAAAGAAAACGTGATTCATCAGACCAGGCCACCTTCTTCCATTGCTCCGTGGTCCAGTTCTGATGCTCACTTTTGGCGCTTTCGGCAGTGCACAGGGGTCAGCATGGCCACCCTGACTGGTCTGCAGCTATCCAGCCCCATATGCAACAAACTGCGATGCACTGTGTATTCTGACACCTTTCTATCAGAACCAGCATTAACTTTTTGAGCAATTTGAGTTACAGTAGCTTGCCTGTTGGATTGGACCACATGGGCCAGCCTTCGCTCCCCACGTGCATCAATGAGCCTTGGCCGCCCATGAGCCTGTCGCCTTGGCCGCATCAATGAGCCTGTCACCAGTTCACCACTGTTCTTTCCTTGGATCACTTTTGATAGATACTGACCACTGCAGACCGGGAACACCCCACGAGAGCTGCAGTTTTGGAGATGCTCTGACCCAGTCGTCTAGCCATCACAATTTGGCCCTTGTCAAACTCGCTCAAATCCTCACGCTTGCCCTTTTTCTTGATTCTAACACATCAACTTTGAGGAGAAAATGTTCACTTGCTGCCTAATATATCCCACCCACTAACAGGTGCTGTGATTAAGAGATCAGTATTATTCACTTCACCTGTCAGTGGTCATAATGTTAAGCCTGACCGGTGTGTGTGTATATATATATATATATATAAATATATATATATGAATACTTCAGATGCAAAAGCCAGGTTCAGTAATTTCACTTTAATGGCAATTAATAGGTCCTTTTCATTGAAATAACTAAACATAAACATACAAGCTTGATAAAAATGCTAATTTAAGAAGAAAATTAGTATTATCTTAATCACTATTTTTTATTGGTCCTTGTAAGTATTGAATGATCTAGACGTATATTTGTAATTATTTCTATTCTCTGCCACCCAGGATGGATTATAACTGAGCTGCTGCATTGCATTATGGGATTTCCTTCTCTGCAAAGGATATCAGGTCCTTCTGTTGCTGGAGCCCACATAAGGGATTCTGTCAAGCTGACTCCTCTGTAAAGCATGTCCTCGCTCAACCACACAACAACAGGTTTGAATCATGCAACACAGCGAGGCGCTGGAATCTTGTGATTAATAAAGATATCATTCAAGCCTGCATTCTCTTTGCTCTGTACAGGCGAAGGAGAATTCCTGGCATGTAAGAGAGTGGGAACGCTCAGTGTGAGCTAGCGCAAGGTAGACGTGGAGAATGCTGAGTGAATGGCACCATGTTGGAGGAATGGGAACAAGATCACCCGGATACTGCTCATTCCTGCTCTGATGTGCACTTGGGCTATGTCCTCCTCCTTTGTTGTGCAGCAGTCTGTGCATACAGTCATGAGGTACTCAAACAGCATGTGTGATTGCCACCCATCACAGAACAGCTAATATTCTGGTTTCTGTGGAGGAGAGGGGCCGATTTGAGGGCCTGCAGTGCCCCACCTCTCTATAGGGGACAGTGGAGGGCTTTGTTCCCCTCTCATGCCTTGCATTCCCCATGCAGCTAGGCCTATGTGCAAAGCAGAGTTCATAGAGTGGGGACAGGAGCCTTTTCTCTTCTGCTAAATCCAGCCCCAGGCACACCCATTTAACACAAAATGACCCTACGGTTCTGGGATCCCTATAATTAAATAATAACAGCCTGAGACAATGAGAGCAGAGTGGGATGCTGTAAGGTGCTGGATGGACGTTTGGGTGGGGATTAATACACGCCTGGCAGCAGGAGGAACAAATATTGTATAAGATGCTTTTGGCTTAGTGAGTAAGAGAATCACAAATGAATTTACTCAGAGAAATAGCTACTGATTGTTGTTTTTGCAAATGTTCGGTTCCCTACATATCAATTAATTTACAGTAAGACCAGAGATACCGAAATCCTGAAGTTGCTTCATTGTGTAATACAAGACAGTTGATACAGGAGTAAACTTGATATAGTTGCAATGAATTGGAAGTGGCAACAAATCTCTTCTTCTGTATTGTATACACTCTTAAAATAAAGATTCTTTATTGGCATCTCTGGTTCCATTAAAAACATGAAAAAAAAAAGGCTCTTTATGACGGAAAAAGTTCCTCAGATTATTTAAATGTTCTTCACACTGAGACAAAAAAGTTCTGAAAGGATTAGTTCACTTCACAATTAAAATTTCATGAATTTACTCACCCCAATGTCATCTAAGATATTTATGTCCTTCTTTCTTCAGTCGAAAAGAAATATGTTTTTTGAGGAAAACATTCCAAGATTTTTCTCCATATTTTGGACTTTAACAGCTACCAATGGGTTGAAGGTCCAAACTGCAGTTTCAGCGCAGCTTCAAAGGGTTCTACACGATTCCAGCCGAGGAATAAGGGTTTTATCTAGCGAAACGGTCAGTTATTTTAAAAAATAAATTAAAAAAATTATATATTTTTTAACCGCAAATGCTCATCTTGCACTGCTCTGCGATGTACCACACATTACGTAATCACGTTGGAAAGGTTACGCGTGACGTAGGCAGAAGTTCCGTGGTATGACGAAAAAATTCAATCTCATTTTCTCCTCCAATTTCAAAATTTGTCCGAAATCATTGTTTTTACCTTTTTTTGTTAAAGGCTGAGTCTTTCCACGTTCGCTTTGTACTTCCGCCTATGTCGCACGTGACCTTTCCAACATGATTACGTAATGCATAACGCATCGCAGAGCTAGTGCAAGACTAGCATTTGTGGTTAAAAAGTATATAATTTTTTTTTTTTTTTTTTTGGAAAATGACAGATCGTTTCGCTAGAAAAGACTCTTATTCCTCGGCTGGGATCATGTAGAGCCCTTTGAAGCTGCATTGAAACGGCAATTTGGACCTTCAACCCATTGGTAGCTGTTAAAGTCCTCTATGGAGAAAAATGCTGGAATGTTTTCCTCAAAAACCTTAATTTCTTTTCGACTGAAGAAAGAAAGACAAACATCTTTGATGAAATAGGGGTGAGTAAATTATCAGGAAATTTGAATTCTGAAGTGAACTAATCCTTTAAAGGGATAGTTCACCCAAAAATGAAAACGTTGTCATCATTGACGTACCCTTATGTTGTTCCAAACCTGTATGAGTTTCTTTCTTCTGCTGAACACAAAAGAAGATATTTTAAAGAATGTTGGTAACCAGACAGTTCCATAGTAGGAAAAAAAATAATATGGAAGTCAATGGCCACTGTCAACTGTCTGGTTACCAACATTCTTTAAAATATCTTCTTTTGTGTTCAGCAGAAGAAAGAAACTCATACAGGTTTGGAACAACATGAGGGTATGTAACGTAACGGTTTCATTTTTGGGTGAACTATCACCCAAATGGCATTGTTGTGAAAACTCCTTTTTCAAACCTTTATTTTTAAGAGTGACCGTGTGCTTACAGAGGCGGGGTTTAAATGAATAAAATGATTGGAGAAGTCCAGTATACTTCACCAGTGAGTTTGTTAGTTTCCCTGGAAGATCCATTTCATGACATTTTGATTAAAAAAGTTTAAAAAAAGAAAAAAGAAAGAAAGAAACTTATATGGATGAATCATTCACACTGAGATCTATAACATGCATTTAGAAAACAGATATGTTGAATTTTCATTTCATGCGGACTTTAACAAAAAAAGCCAGCTATAATTAGCTAGGAAAAGATATGATTAGCTAAATAACTGCTAACTGCTGCATTTTGTAATGTGTACATGTATATGGCTTTTCCTTGCTTGTGCTGTCAAATAGGGCTCTGGTTGCCGCTCTGTGATTGGCTGATTCTTTTTCGATGAGAGAAGAGTGGGGAGTCGCCCCCAGGCCGCTGTTGTTACCTCCATCCAAAAGAATTGGAGCAGACATTTCAGGGCTGGCTGTGCTGCAAGCTCCCTGTAGAGGATTTGTTTAATGGAAATTTGGTGTAGGCAACATCCCCCAGAGGGACACTGAGCTGTAACAAATCACAAGGACGTGCGCAGAAATATGACATTTTACCCGCCACTGGCATCACTAATCATTAACACCACGATGTACTGGTGTACACACACACACATACACCGATGAAATAGCCTTTGAGTCCGCACACCTGCTTTTGCCTCCATTTTGTGTTGCCCATTAACATGCAAGCAAAGGCCCTGACTGATTTATCAAAATGCTTGAGGCATTGATTATCAATCTGAACAATTTGAAGCTGCTGTTCATATTGTGTGTTTATCATATCAATTTTAATCATACAATAATACACAAAATAGCACTCAGTGGCTTTGTGTCCGACACCTGGTGAGCTGCCTCACTGACTGCACAGGCAGCATCCTAGCTGAAATGGATACCTGGCTGATTTGGGTACTTTTTAATTTTTTTTTATCATTAAGTGAATTATAATTATTTTTTTAATAATCAACATTTCTCTTTCTTCAGCTGCATTATGGGAATTCACCTACCTTTTGGAACAACCTTTGCACCCCTATGACATCTTAAAACATTGCCTACGGTGGCAGCTCGCTAGGTTTTGAAACAGAGCTAATATGTTGCATGCACCATAAAGCTAATGCAAGGAAGGAGGGGAAGAGATCAGATTAAACTGAGGGGTGAAGCATCAACCGCGTTGGATAGTCTGTTGGGGAAGTTAAAGGTGGAGGAGTCAGCTTTGCATAGAGACGGTGGATGGGTGAAAGTGTCTGATGTAGACAGGAATGAGCTCCGACAGCTCCACTAAGGACAGAGGAAGGAGCTTATTTCATGGCTGATTTGTTTTAATATCTGGAGCAACAGCAGGAGAGTGTGGGATAGAGGCACAGAGCAAGGGATCGAAGGCAGTGGAGGAGTGCAGTTCCAGGGGGGAGCTGTAAAAGGAGAGGAAGAAAGGGAGAGTGTGCGGAACTGAGGAGACAAGATAGGATATGGAAACAAAGGGGGGAGGACTAAGTGTTGCCAGGTGGCCAAGACCAGTGAGAACATGTGAAAGAACTTGGAGATAGAGAAAGAGCAGCAGCATTGAGGAACCTTGCATCTCATTCTTAAAAGCTTAGTTTACCCAAAAATGAAATTTCTGTAATTCATTTCTCACCCTCATGTCATACCACACCCCTAAGACCATCTTCGGAACACAAATTAAGATATTTTGATGAAATCCGAGAAGTTTTTTTATCCTTCATTGAAAGCATCGAAATTACCACATTCAAGGACCAGAAAAGTAAAACAAATAAAATAAAAACAAATAGTCAACACTGCTACAGTGGTTCAACCATTATTAAGCAACAAGAATGCTTCCTGTGCGCAAAAACAAAACAAAAATAATGACTTCATTCAACAATTTTTCCTGTTCTCTGTCAGTTTGTTACACAGTTGGCGCAGTGCTGCGTTTCCGTGTTTATGTCCGAACGCCGACTCCTGTGTCAACGTTACACGCATGCCTCGCGCTGCTCACGTGAACGGGCGTTGGCCAATACTGAGCCACCGTTCGGATATAGAACCTGGAAGCGCTGCAACAAAAATAGCATAGCAGAATGACAGAGGAGAGACGAATTTGTTCAATAAAGTCGTTATTTTTGTTTTGTTTTTACGCACAAAAAGTATTCTCGTAACTTCATAGCATTAAGGTTGAACCACTGCAGTCACGTCGACTATTTTAACAATGTTTTTACTACTTTTCTGGACACTGAATGTGGTAATATTGTTGCTTTCTATGGAGAATAAAAAAAACTCTCGGATTTCATAAAAATATCTTAATTTGTGTTCCGAAGATGAACGAAGGTCATACGGGTGTGGAACGACATGAGGGTGAGTAGGCCTAATTAATGACAGAAATTTCATTTTTGGGTGAACTAACCAACACACTTTTCTCTTACACAGTATGTAAAAAGCATGTCAAATGAGTAGGATATCCAAATACTCAGTATTCATGATGTAGTAGATTTGAGACACTAATTCTAATTCAAAGTATAGGATGAATAGTATTAGAATTTATACACAGCTTTAAGGTGTGGTCATATTTACCGTTGTTCAGAAGCTACGTGGTTTTAAACGTGACTTCTGTGTGACGTGTGCTTCATACATTGCTACACTATTGACTGAAGACAATGAATGGACCTGTAGTAAATTTTGATAATATGACATCTTTGCTTTCTGAAGCCTTTCAAGACAACGTTTTCAACTAAAAACAGAAAACTTTTTAATGCGTTTTGGCCGGCTGTTCATTTACATGACAACCAGCGTTTTGGGTGCCTGAAAACGCAAACTTTTGAAAACTGGGTTCAAAGTGCAAATTTTGAAAATTTTTGATGAAATCCGATGGCTCAGTGAGACCTCCATTGAGAGCAAAACCACTGAACCTCTCAAGATCTATAAAGATATTAAAAACGTATTTAAAACAGTTCAGTTGTTCTTAATATTATAAAAGTGACAAGAATACTTTTTGTGCGCCAAAAAAAAAAAACCCAAAACAAAATAACGACTTTTTATCAATATCTAGTGATGGGCCATTTTCAAAACAATGCTTCGGAGCTTTACGAATTGAATCACTAGTTCGGAGCTCCAAAGTCACGTGATTTTAGCAGTTTAGCCATTTGATAGGAGATCCGAATCACTGATTTAAAACAAAAGATTCGTAAAGCTCAGAAGCTTCATGAAGCAGTGTTTTGAAATTGGTCATCACAAGATATTGTTGAAAAGTCGTTATTTTGTTTTTTTGGCACACAAAAAGTATTCTCATCGCTTTTATAATATTAAGGTAGAACCACTGAAATCACATGAACTGTTTTAAATATGTTTTTAGTACCTTTATGGATCTTGAAAGGTTCGGTGGCTTTGCTCTCAATAGAGGCCTTACAGAGTCATCAGATTTTATTAAAAATATCTTAATTTGTGTTCTGAAGATGAATGAAGGTATTATGGGTGTAAAACGACACGAGGGTGAGAAATAAATCATTTTTTTAATAATTTTTGGGTGGACTAATTTTTTAATACAGTGTTTTTAGTCGTTTTTTGCGGATCTGTGTGAACAAGATCATTTTGTTGTCATCTGTAATCAAAACTTTTCAAAAATGCAAAGAAAATACTTTTCCGTTTTTAGTAGCTACATGTTGTTGTGTAAACGTAGCTACCCTTAAAGGAATAGTTCCTTCAAAAAGGAAAATTCTGCGATCATTCACTCACTTTCTTTCTTTCTTTCTTGTCCATGGAATGAAAGTTAATGGGGTCCAACAACATTATTCAAAATATTGTCTTTTATGTTCCACAGAAGAAAGAAAGTCATACGGTTTGAAACGACGTGAGGGTCAGTAAATGATGAGAATTTTCATTTTTGGTTTAACTATGCCTTTCACAGTGTTATCGTATGGTAGAAGAAAAAGGGAAGTGACAAAACATCTGTCATGGACATCAAAAGCCTTGCTCACCTTTCTACTCTGAGATGTAAGCAAGCACAAGAGGATTGACAGGAGGTTTGACAGTGGCAGGAAGCTGTCAAAGAGGGCTTTACCTCTAAAGCTGAACACTTTAGAGGCGTGACTTTTGGAGAGGGATGTACTGGATCTGTGGTGAAGAACTTGAAAGAATCCAGAGCATGTACAAGGTGAGAAGTTCAGATAATCTTTCTCTTCTGATTTCCAGTGTCTTTTATTTCATATTGAATCTACATAGTGTTCTCACTTTTCTAAATGTACACTAATTCATTGATATTTACCACTTCAGAAATAAGTGTGGAACTACTTGAAATTCAAAACTCCCCTTGTGTTTTCTAGCCTCTTATCAGAGTGCATGTTAATCATGCTTCTGTTTTAGTGCACGCATGTCGAAACAGCCCTCAGAACCTTCAGAGCTCTTAGTCCCTGAGCATTGTTCACAGTAAACGGCATGAAATTCACTTCGCCTCTCCATCGTTTTGTTTCACAGGAAAGTGAGCCTTTCTAAAGCCATTTGGAGAACGTAAGTGCCCATCTTCCTTTATGCATGGCGGTTTGGAGGTGGGCATAAAGTATGTTGGGGAAAAGCCAAAGTGACATGCTTGTTCGAAAGGAGTACTTGAACATACTCCAAAAACAAAGAGCACTGTCGCACGCAGCAGTCCCATCCCTCTGATTTGAAGGCTGGCTGGTGTCATTGGCTTCAGTGTACATTTATAGTGCTCTTGTCTATTTGGCAACGGTTCTTTTCCTCCATCGTGACAGCTGGTTGTCATGGCACCTGTTGCGGTGCTCGGTACCAAATTATTGTTGCCACTGATTGGTGAAATCACTGCTTTCATCTCAGAAGTGAAGCTGAGCGGATGAGCAAATGCTTTGAAATCTAAAGCTAGGGAGTCACTTCTGGAATCCAGCGCTATCAATCTGACCCCATTCTGAATTCAGGGCTCATCCCCTCTCATCATCATTAGTGACAGCACAGATCTGGAGCAGTACATGTGTGTGTGCTCTCAGGGGCTTGAACTGGGATGTGAGTCACTACACTACCAAGAAAGAGGTTTCTTTATATCAGACTACCCCTCTATTGAGCGGCACGGAAATTATTATCCTCCTTTTCAAGACTTTTTTTTGGAACGTTTTCCACTTCACAGCATTGCTTTTGGCCTCCGGGTTGTGTTGGACAAGTTTTAAGGGCTGAGTGACATCACTTTCACATTTGGCCATGTGATTCTCTTCTTTGTACTAAGTCGGGGTAAGATGCGCCACCCCCTTTTTTTTTTGCAAATGGGTGAATGCAATAGGGTAGTTGACAATTTCACCATCATTCAAGGTTAAAATTTTATAATTGTATAAGGGAGTGTGTATGTTTTTGGATGTTTGTAACTAATCACCTTTTCTTTAGGTTTCTTAATACAGTTATTCAGATAGAGTACCTGAAAACCATCCTAAAAGGGATAGTTAACTTAAAAATGAAAATTCTGAATGTTGGCAACCAAACAGTTGATGGGACCCCATTGACTTCCGAAGTATTTTTTTCTTTTCCATACATAAGCCAGTGGGGTCCATCAGCTTTTTGGTTACCCATATTCTTCAAAATATCTTCTTTTGTATTCAGCAGAAGAAATTCATACAGGTTTGGAACAACTTTAGGGTGATTGAATTACAGAATTGGGTGAACAATCCCTTTAAGTAAAAGTATACTTTACACCAAAAAAGACTCCATTACAAGTTACAAGTCACCTATTTTAATACCACTTGACTAAAAGTCTTAAAGTATCTGATTTGAACAGTACTTAAGTATTTTACTCACACTGAATATAGGCTCAAAGACAACTACAACTAACAACTAAGAGACATGCCAGTGAAAAACAAGAAACAAGATTTGTGAGGAAAGCAAACATGTTTATTTTCTAAAGTCAAAATAAAACTGAACACCTTAATATTGCAATTGACACAACAGCCCTTTAACGTGTTCCGAAGTTGAACGAAAGTCTTACGGGTTTGGAACGACATGAGGGTGAGTAATTAATGACAGAATTTTCTTTTTTGGGTGAACTAACCCTTGAAGTACAGTAACTAATTACATTTACACCACTGCAGTTAATCATCTTGTTTATTTCAGTAGTCATGCAGTGTGACAAATACATTTTGAAAAGTACAAACATTACAATACAGTTTGACAAATGCTGTTTAAAGTAGTTTTAAATTTAGTTCGTTTAATCATATGACAACACACACACGGTTTAAACTGAGCAGCCATTTTGTAGCTTTAAAGCTAACAGTTCATATTTGGCCTATTAATCTACATAAATTCAAAACACTAATGGAAACAACTGTTAGAATCAACTAAATAAGAATGTTGCACTGATAGTAAAAATGCTACCTTTAATGTTCAACTTACAACTGTTGACTTTTTTTTTTTTAATAGCATGAAAAAAAAGTAAAGCATAACTTTTTATTTATAGTTCTTTAGTAGGTGTGCCCAAAATATTGCCTGTCTAAAAATCAGACTTTGTAGACATTCGTTGAGGAAACAAATAAACTGCCATATATATATATATATATATATATATATATATATATATATATATATATGTATTATTATTTTTTTATTTTTTTTTAAATGGCCATATTTTTTCTTGTGTCATCTTTTAAGACAATATACCCCAATGATATAATACCACATTCTTTTTTATTTGATTTCTTGTTTATTAATTAACAAGAAAATATTTATTTAATTAGTGTAAGACTGGGGGGTAGCTGTATTTTTCATATTTCTTAAAATTGCAAGATGAAAATCAGACAGTTGATAATTAATAATAAAAGACGCTTTAAATTTTCAGCTTGTATGAATGTTGCAAATAAACACGTGTGTGACTCATCAAAACAGTATAAAAGGTAAAAGAAGTATTTTGATGGGCAAGTGTGTGTGTGTGCACACTTTGGACAGCTCTCTCTAAACTCAGTGTCTGAGCTGCTCCAGTTAGCTAATGGTCCCTGCAATGTGTTCCCTCAGTGGTGCCATTACTCTGCATTCCACATGGCTGGCGCACTAATAAACAAACTGTGAAATGCATTAAATTCCGCAGAGAAATTCGCAGGGACTAAATGTACCCTCTTTTCAGAGGTATTTAGATTTCTTTTATTGTGACTTTCTAACCGAGAGGTTTTTTTAATTGTCCGTGATTGGAAACGCAGTGAGCCCAATCATTTCTCCTCTGCTTTGTAAACAGATCTGTTAAAATCTCTTGAAAAGCGTGAAATGACTGCACCGCCGGTAACCTCCTCTAAATGAGCCTGTGCTCTCTATCTTCTGGTCGGAGGCTTGGCTCCTCTGTCCACACATCCCTCTGTTTATTGTTGGAGCAGATCTCCATTTGTCAGTCTGGCACTTGGTTTACCCTTACACTAGAAGAGGCCTGAGGGGGGAAGGCAGAGAACAGGTCATGAACAGTGTGTGATAAACCAGCTGTGCCTTGCCTTTGCTAGTATTCTAATCAGTCTTAAAGCCCTTGATCATATACAGAGAGACACTGTCCATATGAAAAATGGACAATGCATCTCCCATGAAGAATGTACTCCTGGAAATGTTTGTATATTTTGACTTAGCAGAGTTAGCTTAGCAAAAGATAGCATGAATGGCTATAGCTTGTGGTTTATATAATGCTCCATTTTATGAATATACAATACTGTCCAAAAGTCTTAGGCCGCCATTAGATGTTGTTTTAGCAATGGTATAATGCCCACATATAATTATTTCTCAGTCTCTTTATTAGAATATGACCAGAAGATATAGGAAATGTATATGCAGTATTAAAAAACAGAAAGAAAAAAAAGACTTCTATAGGCTAAAGTGGCAATTATTTGGTGACCTCCCCTTACACTTGAGCAATAGCAGGAACCTGGCACTAAATTGAATGGAAAAGGGCTGGAAGGCCAAGAAAACATTCAAAATATGATGAGAAGTTTCTCAGATTTTCTTCTTTGAGAAAATTGAAGAAGTAGGTCACACTAAATACTGATTTTTGCTTAAAGAAGTCATTTTGTTCTATTTTTTTTTTTTTACATTTTGTGTACATATTTCCTGTATTTTCTGTTTGTATCGTAATAAAGACCAAAAAATAAATATGAATGGTCATTAAAACATTGCTAAAACAACAAAGCTGGTGGTGGCATAAGACTTTGGCACAGTATATTTACTACCATTCAAAGGTTTGGGGTTGATAAGATTTTTAAATGTTTTTGGTCTCTTATGATCACCAAGGCTGCATTTATTTGATTAAAAATAGTTAAAACAGTATTATCATAAAATGTTAATGCAATTTAAAGTAATTGTTTTCTATTTGAACATAATTTAAAAGGTATTTTATTCCTGTGATGGCAAAGCTGAATTTTCAGCATCATTACTCCAGTCTTCAGTGTCACATGATCCTTCAGAAATCATTCTAATATGCTGATTTGGTACTCAAGAAGCATTTCGTATTATTATTATGTTGAAACTTAATTTCCATGATCCATTTGTTCAGGACTAATTAAAAAAAGAAAAACCTTTGTAACATTATGTATTTACTGTCACTTTTGAAAGAGACAAAAGTATACATTTCTTTTTAAAAATTTGTACTATAAAAACATATAAAATGTATGTTAAAATTATAATATAATAGTTTTATTTATTTTTTATTTAAGGTCACCCAAAAATGAAAATAATGTCATTTATTATTCACTCTCATGTCGTTCATCTTCTGAACACAAATTAAGATATTTCAGCCTGGTCTCATTGTTAATACGTAGGTATTAATACGTAACTTTCAAAGACAAAAAAACGTACATTTTTGTACATTTAGAAAGGAGCTAAAACGTACAATATTGACGTAATTATAGCACTAAACGTAAAAATACTTAAGTTTTTACAGCGAAAAAACGTAAAATATTTACGAATCTTTCATGTCAAAGATATATGTATAATTTCCATTTTATCGTTTTGTAGATAAATCTAAGATCCCTAAACCCCATCCCAAACCTAAACATACCCATTTTATACAGACATTTAAAAGAATAAAACATAATGGACAGGAATGTGTAGGAAAATTTTCGTAAAAATATAACATTAAAACGATATTTTAAGCCGCTAATCTTACACCTACCCATAACCATTTCTTAAAACTCCGTACTATTATAAATAAAAGAATAATAGACAAACAAGCGTAATCACAATAATTTATTTATTGCGAAAATGTCAAAAGTGGTACCTAAAGTAGTTCAAACGATGATGAGTTGCAGTCACAGTCCTCTCTGGCAGTAATAGTTTTTACAGGGTACAGAGCAGAATTTAACTTAATAATCCATGAAAATATGATGAATCCGGCTTCTCTCTGTGAAGGCGCGCACTCATTTCAAATGTCAATCCACTAAAACACAACATGTAGCAATCTGTGACGAAGCAGGTGAGAACCAATGAGCGTTCGATATCAGTCCCGTAAACCATGTAGTAAAGCTTCTCGAGGGTGGCGCTATTTTCAAATTTGAATAATAACGAGCGCGGGCTTTGGTTGTGACGGTTGCTGCTGCTGAGAATGAAGATGAAGATGTGGAGTACAGCAAACAAATAAAATGTGATTTGTGAATTTATGTTGTGCTTTGGTGTATCTTATGGTTATATTGTCAGTCGCTGCATAGGAGAAAACGCCTTCTGCGTCGTACAGCAGACAAACTAAATATTACAAAATGGTTAAACAATTACAGAAATTTTATTCATAAGGTTTCAAAGTGTAGTCTTGTTTAACATTATGTAATCCTCCGAGACGAGTTTGTAGCACAAGTCACGAACAGAACATGTTATTTTCATATTAAATAGGCTAGATGAGTAAACTGCATTCAGTAAATGGTACTAAAAACATGTATTGTCATGACAATTGAATACAACAGATTTAAAACATTAATGCCACGATGTTAATATTAATACATGTGAATTCATATACATTCACACTTGGATACGTAAATGATTTACGTTTTATTGCTGTTAATACGTAAGTATTTTTTAGAGCTATAAATACGTAAATGTTGTACCTTTTTTGTGTATGAAAACGTAAGTAAATGCACCTGTGATAGAACCACACTACGTAAAAATACACAGGTATTCTCATGAGGTCACGTTGGATATTTTTGATAAAATCCGAATACAGTGGTTCAACCTTAATGTTATGAAGTGACGAGAATACTTTTTGTGCACCAAAAATGTTTTTTTTAAAAAACGACTTTATTCAACAATATCTAGTGATGGGCGATTTCAAAACACTGCTTCATGAAGCTTTACAAATCTTTTGTTTTGAATCAGTGGTTCGGAGCGCGTATCAAACTGCCAAAGTCACGTGAACCATTGAAATTTCGAAACACTTATGACATAATGAAGCCTTGTTTATTGAAATCATGTAACTTTGGCTCTCCTAACCGCTGATTCGAAACAAAAGCTTCGAAGCTTCACAAAGTAGTGTTTTGAAATCGCCAACACTAGATATTGTTGAATAAAGTCATAATTTTGTTTTTTAGGCGCACAAAAAGTATTCTCGTCGCTTCATAACATTAAGGTTGAACCACTGTAGTCACATGAACTGTTTTAAATAGTACTTTTCTGGGCCTTTGAAATTGTTCATTATTTTGCTGTCAATGCAGGCCTCACTGAGCCATCGGATTTTATCAAAAATATCTTAATTTGTGTTCCGAAGATGAACAAAGGTCTTACGGGTGTGGAACGACATGAGGGTGAGTACTTAATGACAGAATTTTCATTTTTGGATGAACTAAGCCTTTAAATACTTAATTAAAAAAATATAATGAACAATTTCAGGACATTTTTCATTTTTCTCACTGATACAGGAAAAAAGGTAAGTGCCACCTATTATTATAATTTATAATCTAAATGTGACAGTTTATAATATAAGTAACAAACTACCTAACTGGATTAATTGGACCAATTCAATCATATCTGTCCTTCTTTATATGCTCTCTTTGCAGCAATTAAAATCTTGTACAATCTCCCTAGTTGCATCCAATGGGGAGTTGCTTTATGAAGAGAATTAAATAGCACAAATGAATTACCTGTTTTTCTTTCCTCCCTCAATTAAAGAGATGAGTCCACATTCCACCCTGCAGCCTTCCACCATAAGAGTGTGTATCTGGAAGAGAGCTGAGTGGTCTTAGCAGGATGTTGAGATAGAGAGACATTAGTTATTCTGGAAGCCATCTCGCAAAAGTCCACAGTGAAGAGAAGAGATGACAAATGTACCAGTTACACAAAGTCAAGGCATTTCCTTATGAGTGATTCACAACAGAGGCTGCCGCAACAGCAGGACTGATGCGCATGTAAGTGTATATGTGTGTGCATGTTTAATGGTGTTCTAGAGGGAGGGCTTATGAAAGATGTGTGCTCACATCTCTAATTAGAAAGACTGATGAGGGCTGACACACCTTGCCTGCCTCATGTTATCTGTCATTAGTGAGAGTGCACCAGATTATGTGGGCCATGACCTATGTGATGGTGAATTACCTTTCCACCATTCTCGCTGTTTCTCTCTTCCAGTGCTCTCCAAATATCTGAGCCCAATATAGCCTGAACCAACTAAGCTCACACATAAGACCCAGACAGAAGAAGAAAACCACACCACTATATAATGTATCTCTCAATTATACTCCAATGATAATTGCTTTGGAGCATATCCCTGGTGCTTCCCCTTGTGTAAAACTGATACCTTGGCCGATATGGTGCAGACCATCTGGTGGTTCCTCTAGCAGACAATGGTCTCATGATATGGGGGTTGATGGAGAGCATTTGGCTTTGCTCAGGGTATCAGCTTTTAATGCAGTGGTCCAGAACACCATGCTCAGTCGAAAGGACAGGATGGGATGGAGCACTTCGGTGGCCTGCAAACGCTCAATGCCATTAGAGAGGGAGGAGGGTAGCAGGCAGTGAAAGGGCCGGATGGAGACTCTTATGAATAGTGCATGATTTATGATCTTTAATTTACTGCGCTTTCAGAGTGCATGATGTTAAGTGGGCCGGTGCTATTGCAGGTATAGTGCGATACCAGGCCACGACTGCGTGTGGGGAAATAAGCAGCTCGGCAGGTGCCTGTATTCAAAACTGTTGTTTGAGAGGGAATCCTTAAAGAACTGGAGACAGCGGGAAAGTAATTAAACATAATTTCACAGCTTAACTGTGTTAACAAAGAACACCTTTAGCTTGTCATGCTGTTGGAGAGAATGAAAGGCTAGTTGTGTTGCCTATAGTGACAATAAGCGGGCAATGATTTTTGAGGGGATTTTTAAAAAATAAATAAACAAATGAGTGTTTTGCTACTAAAGGATTGCAAATGGAGGACTTGAAAACAGAAGGAGTGTGATCACACTTACCAGACTCACCATCATAAAGAGGCGAAAACAACCAAACTGTTCGTTGTCTGAAAGAATGGACCTTTTCTTGGCGGTTGTGAAATTCCCATGATTTGAAAAGAGTGTTAAAAAAAGTTTTTTTTTTTTTTTTCTTTGGTTGTCTTTCAACACTGTGAACAGGGTTGTGTGCCATTCAGAATTTAATTCCTGAATTTGAATTAAATAGAAAACAGGATGCAGAATTGCAATTCACTTTTGAATGTAAGGAAGAAATTAACTGAAAATGAATTGAAAGTCATAGAAATTCATAAAATTGTCATTTTTGAAACATTGATGAAAATGTTTGGCAGGGAGAACAATGGTTATAGTTTATATTCCATCATATTTGATTAAAGGGGTGGTTATGATTTCACATTTTTATCTTTAGTTAGTGTGTAATGTTGTTAGAGCATAAACAACATCTGCAAAGTGACGACGCTCATAGTTCAATGCAAAGGAAGATATTCTCTTTTAAAGAATTCTCTGTTTAAGGACTACAACAAATGGCTGGTAGGGACTACAATGAGCCTCTTCCCGGGTTAGTGACATCACTAACCCTAAAATTTACATAAACCCTGTCCCCCGAGAACACGCAACAAAGGAGGCGAGGCCATGTTGGGCTACTTTAGAGAAGAGGAAGAGTTGTTGCAGGAGAGTGCCGTCATTTAAAGGGACACAAAAACGCTGTGTTTTTGCTTACACCCAAATAGGGGCAAATTTGACAAGCTGTAATAAATTATCTTTTGAGCTGAAACTTCACAGACACATTCTGGGGACACTAGAGACTTACAGTGCTCAGCATAAATGAGTACACCCCCTTTGAAAAGTAACATTTTAAACAATATCTCAATGAACACAAAAACAATTTCCAAAATGTTGACAAGACTAAGTTTTATATAACATCTGTCTAACTTATAAAATGAAAGTAAGGTTAATAATATAACTTAGAGAACAACATTTTCAGTTTTTTACTCAAATTAGGGTGATGCACAAATGAGTACACCCCACTGAAAGTCTCTGGAGCAAAGCTAAATTTTACAATACAAATGTCTAATTTAACAAGAATTCAACCACAGGTGAGTCTAATTATTCATTACACAGGTGTCCAGCAGACAGTTGACTATAATAGGGTATTAAAACCCCTTCCCATTTCATGCTGTCAGCAATGGCACCACATGGAAGAGAAATGTCACAAGACCTGAGAAAGAAAATAATTTCTTTACACCAGGAAGGTGAAGGCTACAAGAAGATCAGCAAAGCTTTACTTATCATTCAGAATACTGTAGCAAAAGTGGTACAAAAATGTATAAAAGATGGAACTGCAACCAACTCACAGAGACGTCCAGGTCGTCCACGGAAGTTAACACCTCGACAGGAGTGTCTTCTGATGAGAAGGCTTGAAGAAAATCGGCATGCAAGTTCACTGCAGTTATCTAAAGAAGTAGAAAGCCAAACTGGGGTGACTATTTCCCATGACACAATACGGCGTACATTGCAGAGGAATGGCGTGCATGGGTGCCGTCCACGAAAGAAGCCTCTCCTAAAGCCCAGGCACAAAAAAAGCCTGCCTAGAGTTTGCCAGGGCCCATGCTGAAAGATGAAGACTACTGGAACTCTATACTCTGGAGTGATGAAACCAAGATAAATGTTTTTGGAACTGATGGCTTCAAAACTTTGTGGTGTCGCAAAGGTGAGGAATACAAAGAAAAATGCATGGTGCCTACAGTGAAACATGGTGGTGGCAGTGACCTTATGTGGGGCTGCATGAGTGCTGCTGGTGTCGGGGAGCTGCACTTCATTGATGGCATCATGAATTCACAGATGTACTGCTCTATACTGAAATAGAAGATGCTTCCATTACTCCATGCCCTTGGTTGTTGTGCACTTTTCCAACATGACAATGATCCTAAACACATATCTAAGGCCACTGTTGGTTTTATGAAGAAGAACAGGGTGAAAGTGAATCAGTGACTCCTGATCTGAACCCTATGGGGAATTCTGAAGAGACAAGTTGAGCATCACTCTCCATCCAGCATCCAGTCTCTAAAAGAGGTCATTCTTAAAGAGAATGGAAAAAGATAGATGTTGCAAAATGTCGCCAACTTGTTCATTCCATGCCTAGAAGACTTGGTGGTGTCATAAAAAATCATGAAGGCCATACAAATACTAGATGTAGTAGTTTTTGTTGTAGGGTGTACTCATTTTTGCATCACTCTAATTTGAGTAAAACGGAAAAATGTGTAATCTAAGTTATATTATTAACCTTACTTTAATGTTATAAGTTAAACAGATGTTATATTAAACTTAGTCTTGTCAACATTTTGGAAATTGTTTTTGTGTTTATTGAGATATTGTAAAATGTTACTTTTCAAAGGGGGTGTACTCATTTACGCTGAGCACTGTATATTTCATCTTGTAAAAGGGGCATTATAGATCCCCTTTAATTAACTTTTTTGGACCACAGTGTTGTGTGTTGAATTCTTTGAATTCTAGTCCAGTAAATTCCTATTCTTGTCATATCAACTGATATACAACTTCCTGTGGGTGTGGCCAATTCTTTTCAAATTCACATTCTTAAACTGAAAGGGAACTAAGTCTTCAGCTCTGCAACATCCAAAAACCTTTTTTTTTTTTTTTTTTTTTTTAAATAGAGCTGTTAAAACTTTGTTAATGTATGGTAGGAGGACCAGAATGTGTCGGACTACACCCAGACTCACTGCTTCCACAGCAACAGCTCTCTCTTCTGTCAAACTCAGTTTCAGTCATGCAGTAGTGAAGAGCAGACTCTTAGCAGGGTGAGACCTCACTGAAAAGACAGCAGAGAGCTGGAGGTATGAACTCAGAAAGGTTCAACAATGGCTGAAAAGAAGTTAAAAGAATGTGTTCAGAGATTACACATCCTTACAATGACGCATAACATTTTCTTGTAAAGATAGTGGCTGGTTATTTTAAACCACATACCTCAAAAGACAAACCTAAAATGAAAAGCCTTTAAAAATGACTTAGGGTAAAGGCAGCTAAAGGCAGCTGTGGATATATGAATAAAGAAAAATATCACAATAAACATATTACATGATGAGCTTGATGAAATTCAAATAAAAAAGTTATAAATTACACCATTTAAGATTAAGAATCTCTTAAAGGCCCCAGAAGCAATATCTAATCCTCCATTCATCTATTTTGCCAACTTTGTTCTTATGTAGGGATGTTGGGGAGAGTCAGCTGAGAATACAGACAGGAACAAGAACCCTGTGTTGGAGATGTGAGCAGGAGAATTAAGTTAGGCAGAAAAATCAAATCAAAAGAACAAAGACAATGCCTGTATCCAGCATATGTCACTGTTGTTGTAAGTTCACTTTCATGGTTACATATCTACATTGTATAGATGACTGGTATCCATAGAGACAAGCTTCACGGATCAGGGTGACATTCCAAAGTAATATCTAATCTTCAGCAACCTGATCTCATTGTCATTCATCTAAAGCTTTGCCCTTTTGGTGGTATTTATTCTATTGTGGATTTTGACTTATTTGAACATGCAAATGAGGTATAATGTAGACCTGGGGCATCTGCTGTGCTCAAACACACACATCACAGTTATCGGGATGAGCATCCACCTCCCCATAGCCTATCGCAGTAGTCACATAAGCCTCTTGGACTGCATGGAGGCGTGCAAGGCCTAGAGGCCTGCTGTGCGTAAAATCACCCCTAACACCATTAGAAACATCCAAGCAATCACACTACATGGGCGTGAGACAGACAACAGTGCTTTCTGTCCGTGGCATTTTGAATCCATTCAGACTGTTTTGTGGAGAGGCTCATTTAGGAGACTGGCCATTTCCATTGACTGTTTCCTGTCTCAAAGAAGCTTGATTAGAGAGTGAGACAGACTGTACAATTCACATGAATGGGATTGTTATAGGAAAATATGATTTAGCAGAACTGATTAAAGAGAAAATAGTAATAAATTGGCACCATTTGGGCTCATTTTCATAAGTAGCTGGAGTTAGGAGTGTAAAAGGAGAAATTGTACTTAAAATATGGGTACTGTGTCAACATTTTACTTAATTAAAAGAAAAACTTATTCAGTAAAAGTAAACATGTTTCCTAGTATTTTTCCTTACATTTTTCCAACTGTGGCAATTTTATTCTATTGATAGCCATATTTCTTTTAATGGTACAAATAAAAAAGCTGTTATTTGTTGAGAAAAGCACTGTACAAATGCATCCAGCTTTGAAAGGTATTGTTTTCAGAATAATATTTTTATAATTTATTTTGGCTTCTTACAATATGAATGTAAACAATATAAAATAAAATAAAAATATGGGGGTCAAAATTTTTGACAACCCTCTGCTCCAGGACTCATCGGATGGTAAACTACAATCAATACTGGCCATGTTTGAGTCTTCAACTATGGTTATAACAAACTTAAAATGCATTGCTTTGGGTCAGAGACTCTATGTTGTGGTGACTGAAGAGACATTTTCAAAAGTCTGAAGTCAGTAAGAAGGAGATCTCACGTTCTGCATTTATTTGATTTGAATACAGTACAAAATATTGATATGTTATTACATTAAACACCGAGTTATTACATTAAATATTTTGAAATGTTACTGAAAATTAAAATAACTGTTTTCTAGTATAATATATTTTAAAATATAATTTATTCCTGTGATGGCAAAACTCAATTTTCAGAAGTCACATGAAGTATGATTAGAGCACCACTTTTGCACATTTAACCCCGCATTAATATGCCAAACATGCATTATGAAACAATGTGGTGTTAGAATTTTACAGCAAGATGCTTGGCAACCAACAACCCTAATATACCTAATGCCTAATATTCACGTGCTTTGGACAGTCACAGAAAAACTGTGTTAAACATGTTTGTCGCCAGTTTATGAATACCCAGGATTAATTGTTAAAGGGTTGGTTCACCCAAAAATGAAAATAATGTCATTTATTACTCACCCTCATGTTATTCTACACCTGTAAGACCTTCGTTCATCTTCAGAACACAAATTAAGATATTGTTGATGAAATCCGATGGCTCAGTGAGGCCTCTATTGAGAGCAAAGCCACTGAAACTCTCAAGATCCATAAAGGTACTAAAAACATATTTTAAACAGTTCATATGTGGTTCTATCTTAATATTATAAAGCGACAAGAATACTTTTTGTGCGCCAAAAAACCAAAATAACAACTTTTCAAGTGATGGGCCAATTTCAAAACAATGCTTCAGAGCTTCGAATCAGTGGATCGGAGTGCCAAAGTCACGTAATTTCAGCAGTTTAGCCATTTGATAGGAGATCCGAATCACTAATTCGAAACAAAAGATTCATAAAGCTCAGAAGCTTTATGAAGCAACGTTTTGAAATCGGCCATCACTACATATTGTTGAAAAGTCGTTATTTTGGGGGTTTTTTTGGCACACAAAAAGTATTCTTGTCACTTTATAATATTAAGATAGAATCGCTGTACTCACATGAACTGTTTCAAATATGTTTTTAGTACCTTTATGGATCTTGAAAGTTTCAGTGGCTTTGCTCTCAATAAAGGACTCACTGAGCCATCGGATTTCATCAACAATATCTTAATTTGTGTTCTGAAGATGAACGAAGGTCTTACGGGTGTAGAACGACATGAGGGTGAGTAATAAATGAAATTATTTTCATTTTTGGGTAAACTAACCCTTTAACCCCGGCTAAATTATGAGCAATGTGAAATGTGAATCAAGATAACCTGGGGTTAAGAATGACCCAGGATTAGTTATTTCAAGTGTGAAAAGCCCTATTGTTTTACTTAGACAGTATTTAGTTCAACAGCCCTTGAGTAAAGTACAAATTCCCCAAAATAATACTTGAGTAATTGTTCTTCGGTAGTATACTCAAGCGCCGTACACACCCCTGACTGGAGGATTCCTGTGGACAGGTGAAAGGGGACGACACAAAGGCCTTCAACCCTGCTTTTTCCTGCAGCTGCATGCTCAGCTCAGCTCAGCCCCAAAGGACATATCAGTGCCTCCACAGTAAACACTCCTACTATTTGTCCAGGACCCTCTCATGAGACCAGCTCCATCCTGCACCCTTAAATAGCTTTAGGCCACAACAAAGAGTAAGGATTGGGGGAGGAAGAAGGTGAATGTGGGAGAGAGAGGGCACAGCACAGAGGAGGAAAAAGGGTGAGGATGTGTGAAGAGGGGCTAAGAGCTTCTGTCACTTCTGGTGTGAACACAGAAGAACCGGCTGGTGACGGGGGGTTGAGTGGACGAGGACGGACCAGGTCATAAATTTAGCTCCTGTGAGGCCGAGTGAGGGAATACACAGACAAAGAGGCATAAAGGAGGTGATGCTGGCACACTTGTGGGAGGAAGCCACCATGCTAAAGTAATAGCAGTTATGCCGGGCCCAATACGCAAACACCTAATTGACACCAATGTCTCAATCATCACACTGTCAGCACAACAAATGCTCAGTCTGACCTGACCCTGACAGACATCTTATCAGCCCAATCAAACAGACCAAATGAGACTGAAAACCTCTCACCACAGGCAACAAAGAGGCTGGGCTTTATAAGTTTTGCATGCCAAACTACATGCTGTCTTCTCTATTGTGTGAGGACAACTCTTTGTAAAGAGATCAGCATGCCTTCAAGACATTAGCTGAGCCACACTCTGTGAGACAAAAGGCTTAGGTAATTCTCTTTTTTCTCACATGGGTGACTTGGGTTCTTCTCTCCTGCTAAAGTCTGACTCCATTTAATGAATGCTGCAAAGAGCGATGACAAGAAGAGCCTGGGGGAGGGGGCTGCCGTACTGCAGCGGAGATAAAAATCAGGCCCTACAGGTGGAGCTGGGTTTTCTATCAACACCACCATTGTTTCCCTCTCCAACCGCCACACGGCAAAGAGCCGCAGCCTGCCCCGATCCTGCTGACATCATTTCGTACGAAGAGAGGAAGACCATCAAAACCTTCCAATACATACATACACTTTGCTTGTTTGGTTTGGTTATGCTGAAAATAACTGACGCAAACCGTCTGTGATGCAGTCTCAACCATTAACCCTACAGGCTTCTTTGCATTCTTAGACACTGTGTCAAGCTGAGCAACACCCCGCTTGAGTTTGCCAAGTCCAAACAGAGCCTAGAGGAAGCATCGGTGTAAAATGAATGAAAAGGTGCGCTGCACTCTAAAAAACACTAAAAAACCTATTTTTATAGTATAGCATATTTTCATATTGTTTTTCGTACATATTGCCTACATTTAAGGTTGTTTAACAAATATTAGAAGTAAAAATTAAACATTTAGAAGTAATTCAAGTGTAATCGACCAGTCCTGTTTCCACTGTAATGGCGCTGGATCTTGTGCCGGAGATGGCTCGCGTTCAGTGGGGGAACTGCTAACTTCAGACCGCCGCCCTGCGTTTCACTCAGTGTACAACTAGTACAATCCATCCTAAGTATTTATATTCTGTATCTTTTTGAATAAAATCATAAACTTTTACGCAAGGCATCAGGCGTTTCCATCATGTGAAAAGACAGACGCGACACTCATTTAGGTGAGTCACATCGCACCCCTCTATGTTGCTTTGCATAAAATGTAATGATATACAGAACAATAACGAATTTTTAGATAAAATAAAACATACACAAACCTGTATTTTACCGAAGACATGACGGAGCTGCACTCCTGAAGAGGTCACAAAAAGCCTGCGATAAATAACTCAACCCCTGGGTTGTTACGTCTGACCCAGGATCTGGGTAACACAAAAATTACCCAAACACTGGGTTGTTACGTCTGACCCAGGATCTGGGTAACACAAAAATTACCCAAACACTGGGTTGTTACATCCGACCCAGGATCTGGGTAACACAAAAATTACCCAAACACTGGGTATTTACATCTGACCCAGGATCTGGGTAACACAAAAATTACCCAAACACTGGGTTGTTACGTCCGACCCAGGATCTGGGTAAAACAAAAACTACCAAAACACTGGGTTATTACATCTGACCCAGGAGCTGGGTAACACAAAAACTACCAAAACACTGGGTTATTACATCTGACCCAGGAGCTGGGTAACACAAAAACTACCCAAACACTGAAAAAATAACCCAAAAAATTGACCCAAAAGGCTCAACCCAGGACTTGGGTAGAGAAAATAACCTCTTGGGTAAATTGTGTTAAAAATATCTTGTTAAATGAAATTAAACGAAGATTATATAAAATATAATCATATGTGGTGTTTTGGGAATGTCCTTTTACTGTTTTTCACTATAAATGGTAATTCAGATTTTTTTTTTTTTTTTTTACTTTCAAAAATCACACATTTGACAGTATTTTACAGTAAAATAAGATCGTTTACAGTTGGAAATTACAAAAAATTTTACAGTGTGGGAGCGATGGAATTCTGTAAGAAACAGATGGGGAATTTTGAGATATTACTTGACGATGAATAATTTTTGATGCTGCTTCATTTAGCGATACACAATCTTTTTGTATACTCTCACATGACGGAAGACTGACAGATGTGTTGAAGCCATTGAATCGGGCCTGAAAATAGATGGACAGGAGGCCGCCAATGGCTCGAAAGGATGCAAGACCTTTTATTGTATTGTTGTTATTCCCTGAGAGACCTCCTTTGATAGGGTTTTTTCCACTCTCTTGTACTCCATCAATCTTTTTCCAATTACCTGTCTTGTCTCCCCCAAATCTGTCACAATTGTTGCCTTGGAAACTGGTAGCGTCCAGCGCCATTATATTTCAGTGCATTGTTCGATTTGTGTTGATGTGGCAACATTCCCCCAGACGAATGATCCTGAAAAAAAAAAATCAGATTGGGAAGCACTTGAATCAGATGTAATCAGTACTATAACACAACTGCGCTGGCTTAGAATGAAAATGTTTGATAAAAATTTCCGATAGCAGAAAAATATTGTCTTCGATTCGCCTCCATAATAACTGTCGCAGTTGGCATGTGGGGTGCTGTGCGTAAAAAAAAAAAAAAAAGCAATGTCTCTGCCCTCAAGGACATTTCCGTTCACTGGGAGCCCAGGGTACTTTGAAAAGCACCAGAAGTGACAAGACTCCCTCTTCCAGACTGTCATGCATATACATATACACATACACACAGAGACTTACACACTCACACAGAGGACTCGCAGAATGTCATTAGACGCCTGGTATCCTGTGTGGTGAGCTGTCAGCTTGTCATCTTTCAGTCGGTGCACTCGACTGGACAGCGGCGAGCATGCTGGGATGTGACAGCCAGTAAAATGGAGTCTTGTCATTACTTCTCCCCACACCTGCTGTTCTGGTTCCCTAAGAGGCAGCAGACAAATAAACATATAAACAAACAATCTTACAAACATTCCCAGTGTTTAAAGCTAAATATGAAGAACGTGCATTTGTATAAATGAATGGACAACATGTCAAGTTTCAATTTGTTTCAAAAATATGATCTTTTACTTAATTCTGGCATTCCTTGTTTGTAATGTTAAGATGACACCTTACAAAGTGCATGTCAGCAGAGTCAGACAACATACGAATATCAGCAAGTTGTCAGTGGCCCTCAAGCCATCCATGGTGTGCATGAAGTCAAGTGAATCGCTAACAATGTTGTGGGCAACATCAGTATAATTTGCACTCCTATGGTCTCTGTCTTGCAGATCTGGGGGATCTATAGAGATCACAAAAGAAGTTTTTAAAAACAATGAAGTGAAACCATTTCAAGACTAAGAATAAAACATTGGCCTGGAGCCCCTGAGAGGTGGGAGACAACAGCCGGCTGCAGGAGAAGTTTCTTCAGTGTGTTCATCAAACGAGAACAAAGATGCATGAGAGACGGAACTAATAGGGTGAGACTTGCAAAATGAAGCTAGAAGTGTGTGAGGAGTACTTTTGTGGAGATTGGGGCTAGTTGTAACACTCTTTACTCCAGTGAAAATTTTCTCAGTCGGTTTTTGTATAGGCACATATCCAGGAAAAACAGGGAACAGTTCACTGACACATTGCTCACTGTCACAACAGAACCTATCATTGCTAAAATTAAACAGTAGAATAATATGAAATGCAAAACACTTTGAAACAATTGTAAGAGATAAAGTTTTGGTCAACAGACTAAATATTCGGATATTTATTGTGGATATAATTGTGGATATGTATAATATTCAAAGCATATGTGAAAACAGTTTTGTTAAAAAACATTTGAAATATTAGAAGATGAACAAAAATGCTGACCTTTCCTCTTGAGTGGTATGCAAGACATTCATGTTTCAAAAGTTTGAGGTTGATAAGATTTTTTTATGTTTTGAAAGATATCTCTTTTGCTCACCATGGCTTATTTATTTACGCAAAAATACAGTAAAAACAGCCCCATTGTGAAATATTATTACAATTTATAATATCTGTTTTCTATTTTAATATATTTTAACATGTATTCATGTGATGGCAAAGCTTAATTTTTAGCATCGTTACTCCAGTCTTCAGTGTCACATGATTCCTCAGAAGTTATTCCAATATGCTGATTTGGCATTTATGTTGAAAACAGCTGCTTAATATTTTTGTGTAAACTGTGATACATTTTTGGCAGGGTTCTTTGATGAGTATAATGTTCAAAAGAACATTTATTTTCTATTGTAACATAAATGTCTTTACTGTCACTTTTGATTAATTGAATTAATCACTGAATAAATATATTAAATTTAAAAAAAAAAAAATCTTACTGACCCCAAACTTTTCAACGGTATTAAAGTAAACTTCAAATTTCTGCTTACAATGTAAATTTAAAGAATGACTTGAAATTATTTTTATGTGAGAATGCAGTTCTAAGCTTATTATTTATCTGCCGTTTCGGACAGCTCATAGATAAGAAAAAAATAATTATAGACTTAAGCGTTTCTATATCTGCATGAGTTATGACAATATTTCTAAACAGGATTAGATGGACTTTGACAGCCCCAATCAATTGACATTATATACTTGGCCACCAGGGTGGGCAGTAGACATCTGTGAAAAGTTAGATTATCATAAAAATATTTCAAACTTTTTGTCACAAAGTAAAAGGCAGCTGGAGAGTTCTCCGCATTTTTAGGACGCTTGAAAGCTAAAACATGTAGGCTACTTCACACATCTTGTACATTCAGAGAATGCAGATTTTAACGTTATGCTGCGATATTAGATGGTCTTTTTTAAAAGGTGATGCTCAGTTCTCAGCGCTACTGCTGGTAGGTTTTTAAAACACGCTGCAGCAGATCATTGACAATTTTGAGTGCACGAGTTGTAAATAACGAGGCAGTCTGTTTGATCAACACCGTGCCTGTCATTTCGGCGCACACATGCGCATTGCCTCGGTGCAGCCCGTCCTCGCGATTGGCTCGAGCGCGTTTGTTATTGGTAGTGACGTATGTAAAGTGACGACCCTCCCGTTGTGCGGTGCCTCCGTCTGTGCGCTTCTAGAGCCACGGTCCTCACTTCAGTGTTTATTTGGTTGTCATGGCGGAGGGACGTGGAGAACTATTGCCTCAGCCGCCGCTTCACCTCTCCTTACCCCCGGCCAGCAAGCGTCCGTGTTTGCGTCCCGCTCCTCGAGGACCGGGTCCGGGGCCTGGCCCGGGATTTCCGAACTCTCGTTTCCGTTGCCCGGAATCTCTACTGGACTGCGCTGCTAAGGCCGTCGCGGAGAAATGGGCCTTCGAGAGGGTGGAGGAGCGCTTCGAGCGGATCCCCGAACCGGTTCAGCGCCGTATCGTGTATTGGTCGTTCCCGAGGAACGAAAGGGAAATATGTATGTATTCGTCGTTTCAGTGCCGAGTGGCGGGTGAAGAGGGTCCGGTAGTGGGCTCGAGCTCGTCTGTTGGATCTGGTACAGTCCCCGGAGGGGTTACGAACACAACAGGCAGCGCAGGGACGGGGGGTACCGGAGATGGACTGCCTTTCCGCCGGGGAATCCGGCTTTTGGAAACCGGCTGTGTGGACAACGTCTTACAAGTCGGTAAGTGCCGCTTTAACCGTCCAAAGCGCGTTGAAAGTTACATCAGAAATATTTGTTTCACTTTCCTGCAAACGAAGTTTCTTGAGAAAAATGGAAGTGGTCTCGATTGGAAACTGTAACGTACCAGCTTCGTTTCTACATTGAGATTTCTCACTGCCAGTAAGAGAGCGTTTATATGCCTGCCGTATTGCGAAAGAAACGGAGCGCACGTTTTAAAAATTAAAGGGCTACCCTTTGGGTATGTTGCAATGGCTTTAATGTGGAATTCATTGGAATCGGTGGCTGTAGTGTTCATTTAACACTTAATAAAACACTTATATGCATTATAAGTTACAGAAAAGACACAAGCTGATACTAAATAGTGTATATTTGAACAATCACAACGAGCTCTCTCGAAACGGAACATTCTTTCCCAGGTCGCGAGGAAGAAAAGACTAACATGCTGTTCACAATGAATCTCTGTTGTAGCTCACTGAGCTGATATTTTTTGATAATATTTCCGTCTAAAGTTGGTTTCGGAGAATTATTAGCTTCTCTCCGCGTATTTTTGGTTGCTTGACGGTTGTTGGTCTCTTGATATAATTAAGTCCAGGGTAATCCGCTTGAATCCAAATCCCATATCTTTTGTTTATTTGCTGCTTGGTCAAGACAAAGGACGCGTATTTGCCGTAGTAAAACGAATGATAAAACACGTGCTTAGACTTTATCTTGCCCTCTGTTGTTTTATTTCGAAGACCCTTATTTATATAAGCGTTAAAATGAGTAAAAATGGTACTATTCGGCTAAACGTGTCGTTGGGTTGTCCTCGTAGAGGCTACGGCACAATAGCTCAATACCCCCCCCCACATCGGGCTAGTTCTTCTGTATTAGCCGAATAGCTATTATTATTATTATTTGGTGTGTATAGGTGTTTTTCTAAACCATAGAAACCCGTCACAACATTTTCAAGCATCATTTAAACGCACTAAATCGAAAAATTGTTAAAGTAACTCGAAAAAGCTTTGGTATTTAGAGCACGAAGGCAGTTTCAATGGCTGCCCAAATGTCTATACATTTTCCTCCCCCACTCGCTTCACTTCGGTAAACATACTGGTAAAATACTATCGTGAAAGAAAGGGAAAAGTGATTTTTATACATTGTGTTGTGTTCCAAAGCACAAAATTATAAATGAAGTGCTGAAGTAGTAAAAATGCACCTCACTTGTAAGGCCCAATAAGCATTTATAATGTTTGAGGCATAGTTAAGATCAACAAAACCCATTCACAATATTAAACATTTAGCCTATATACCACATACTAACAGAATAAAGCAGAAAATCAGTCATTTAGTGGACCAGCCACAGTTCTCCAATTATGTAAGCTTTCTTTTCTTGAAATAGCAGTTACAGGAAGCCCCGAATCTCCAATAATTGTAGGTGTTATGAGAGCAGTGAAAGTATACATATAACTAATTCAATAAAGAAGCCATGATTCATTTATTCTCACAAAGATCCACTGTGTCCCTTTAAAAGGCCAATGTTAGTGGAAACGTGATAACCTAGCTGTAATGAAATAACATTGGCACTTATTTAGCAACCTTGAAAAGCTCCCTTCAAGAGTCAGTGTAGCCCCTTTTTCACATTCAACAAAACTAGTAAAGTTATTTTGTGGTTTTAAAGTTACCATATATCCTCAAAAGTTTCTAGACTTGACTGTTTTTGTGACTATTGTATTTTTAAAGGCACGGTGCCTCCATCCTAATTTTATGTTAAACAATATACTTTATTTTAATAGTGTCACGTGAAGTAGTTCTATGTTTATATTTTTAATTCTGATTATAATAAGCAGATGCCAGAACTGCACTGTGTTTCTAGGATTGCCTTGTACTGCTTGGATACTGTTTGAGTTTTTAAACATTAACCCTTTAAGTGTGAATAAGCACAATCTTTTGGATTGTAAAAGTAACAATGGGCCGAATAGATCCTTAATAGTTTAGGCATCTGACTGTAATGGTATGTCACCACTTGATAAACTGAGATAAAGCAGGTTTAATTGCATTCTGTTTTGCTGTGTGTGTAGATTGTTCTTTTGGTTTTGGTGGGTACAGAAACTAAGAACTGGATGTGTGCATCTGATAGGCAAGATTATTGTGCCCTCAACCATGAGCAGTCTAGAAAGTGTGTGTGTGTGTGTTTTTTTTTTTTTTTTTTTTTCTTTTCTTTCTCCTCACCAATTACTAGATCCACCTGTATGCTTGAATAAACTGTTTTTGTCTCCCTTTTTGTTTTACCACTGACTCATCAAGTGCCACAGTTTCTTTTAAAACTCTCAAAGATGCTGCAACAAAGTGTAAACTGCTTTTAACCTTTATTCAGCATGTTAGCTGAAATGAAGTTAGCAAAGATTCATACTCAAAGGCTTACTCACGGTAAACCAGGCTTCCTCTGAAGTTCGCCAGAAAGTTCACAACAGAATTTGAGCACTTTCCAGAAGCCATAGCACAAAAACACCCAAGCCTGGGGATACGGAGGATGTTAAATTAATCGTTATCCTCTGAATGGTCAGATTTTCTGCCCCAAATATTTAGGGCTGGACAGCTTGCTACAGGAAACTGATTTGATAAAAATTAATTTTCGTTTGTGTTTGTTTAAATCAGCCACCCTACCCCAGCCTCTGTCTTATGAAGTCCTTAGAGAGGAGGTTCTAGCTTTGAGTTAGGTTTGAGGATTATTGGGTCATGCTTTGTTACCCAGCTGTAGAAAACTCCCCCCATTCACAGAAGGCTGGGGGGGGTTGTCGTTGTGTGTGTGTTTGGGGGGTGGGAGGGTTGTTAAGAGTATAGCTTTTCGCTACGGAGCACAAAGCTGTGATGTGAAGCCTTTAGAAAACCTTCTTCTGTGGTTAGGAGGCAAAAGTTCGCTGAGATTATGGCTGGAAGAGCCACTGAGAGATTGTTTAGTCCCCTTAGTGCCTCTGTGAAACCTAGGCAAGCACTGAATTGTTATGTTCCTCTTCTGCCAAGTGATGGAGACTTCAACTCTCCTTTTGCCATTAGACACAATATTCACTTTGGGAAGTAGGTCTTTCTTTGTCAGTCCTTTGGTTTTATTACACGTGTAGCAGAACAAAGATGTGCTTTATTTAGATAGTGTGATTTGTTCTTCAACCGAATCATTTATTTGGAAAAACCATAATGTTTCAGTCATGGAGTTATTGTGGAAGACAGTTGGAAGCCAATTTGTCTGAGTTTTGAGGATGGCAGCCGTAAGCATTAGGCCAGTGGCTGCTCTGTGATGTCACTAGGCCTGTTTTTAGCTCTTTGTCTCCTTTGAGTGTTGCCATCATTTTGGTCTTTGTAATCGGGACACATCTCATTCAGCACCATACAAGTTCAACAAGGGACCGCTAATTCTGCTCTATCTTTCATCAGCCGTACAGACAATATTTAATCAAGGTAATTAATTCCATGCCTGCAAGTCTCAAAGAAAATCACTTAAACAAATCTCCTTTTCACACTTATTAGCACTCTTAGTTTTGAAGGACACGGCCATTAAACCCCCCCTTTGTCTTTATCAAAGGAGGGAAATTAATTTGGAAATAGGGAGAGGGTGGTTAGCCGACTTGTCAGCTAATCAACTGGAGCAAGGTGAAAAACAACTTGCCGCATTCCAGGACAAAAGACCTGTCGGAGACTTTGATCAGGTCCTTGTTTCCGAACGCTGAGCTCAGACTTGATAAAAGTGACGCAGTCTCACATACAGTTAGGTTTTTAAAAGTACGCCCATAGAAAAGCCTATGCTATATGTGTTTTTCACACAGTGTGACAAGTGTTTTTATTCCCTCAGTAGATTTGGCACCCGCCCAGGCTCTGAAAATCAATTGCGACCTTGCCTTCTTTGCATTTTGCTGCAGCTTGCCCCATACCCTCTGATTTTAGTTTATCAACGATGCACTCCTCAGACACGGCCCTCTCTGCTTCACAGCTGTGTTTGTGGCAATCGGTTTAGTTCACTATCTTTGCTCCTGCAAAATGGAGCTCTGATTTTTGAGCCAGAGGCAAGGTTCCTGTCCATACCCTACCCACGTGCAGTTGGGCTTGCAGCGTGCACTTGTGCAAGCTCGTCTCCCTGCTGCAGCTTATCTACGTTTTACTGGAACTCAGTGAGTTGCATGCACACTCCCATTCACTCATTATGCATTATTGCCCCTCACAATCCTAGTTTAAAAGTGCAGGCTGTTAAAGGTCCCCTATGATAGAAGCTTTGATCTCTGCACACAGGCGGTTGATTATTTTGTCGATATTTCGTCATGGATTAGTCGCTTTAATTGAACTTTTATGCTTTTATGCACTGGGGGAGTGGAATATGGCTGGCAAGCCTTTAAAGCTCCGATTTACACAAGATACACATGTTTCAAAGCTTTTGGAAGTGCTGTAAGTAACCCTTTTTTACTTTATCGCTGGGAGGGACATGCCCCTTTTCTCTCTCTTTTTCCTCCCTCCTGCCTGCTTCTCTGTTTGGGTGTCATTGTCAGAGATAGAGGCCGCTGAAAGTTGCTCCTCTTTAAAGAAGGGGCCTCCAGACATGCCTAATAGGGCCTCATTTGGCTGTAATTGCCTAACAAATATAAGAGAATTCCAGAGGAAACAAAAAGAGAGAAAGGAGAAGGCAAATCAACCAAGCGAGAACAGAGGAAGGGGGAAAAATTGGTTTGGAGGTGAGATTGCGTAGAGGAAATGGAATCATATACTATGACAAGCTATGTTTAGGCAGGCAGAAAATAGAGGACGGGCCCCTACCTTCAATTTGTAAAGACGTGGAGGAAAATCCTTACATCTGGGGCTGTAACACTAAACGCGGAGTGCAGGAAACTCAAGCAGCACTCAGGCAGCTACCCTCCCCCATAGAAGGCCTTTCATCCAGCTGAGATTTTGTGTGCGGGGAGTTTTTGTGGCCAGTTCACATGGAAACTTAATTTTCTAAGTCTGGACGAGAGAGGAAGGATAATGTGTATTGGAGATGAGGTCAAATATCCTGCCAGAGGGTGAAAGAAAGAGGCCCCAGTCGGTGGCAGTTAGCAATGTGCAAACTTCTATGCAAATGTCACATTGGAGGCTGTGGACTTTTTAAAGCCATCACTTCATATGTGTGTTTATTCTAGCCATACAAACCCTTCCATTGCAGTTCCTGTTTTTAGCTTGACTCGTTGCCAGCCACCAATCACACGGGTGCGCTGAAGGCCCCACCATTAGCACTGTGTGCTTTTAAAGGTCTCTGTGTGATTGTATTGATTCTAAAGCCATTTTTTTTCGTTAGTTAATTCTGCATATTTGAATAGCTTCATCTTGTGCTATTGATTCGTCATGTCTGTTTCAGCAACCTTTGCTTTTATTTAGTTGGTTTCTGCCCAAAGCTCAGCCGTGTTTGATTCCTTGTGATCTTGTTTACTAAGTAGCATATTCTTGCTATAAGAGAAATCAGCAGATTTTGATTAGAAAAACATTTTAGTTATCCTCGTGTAGGTCAGTGAAATTATGCTTTTTTTTTTTTTTTGTCCTATTACGTTAAAAAAAAATAAAAAAATACAATAACTTGTACATACAATTTCTTGAACACACCTTATGTGATGGGTGTTTTTTATTTATTTATTTATGAACTTAAATTTTTTTTTGTGATAATTTTTAGTTGGTTCAAGTTGTAAAATGTCGTGGTGTGACTCACCAAAAAACATCTTACTGAAATTAATTATATTTGATTTTTTTTCAAAATGTGAAATTTAAGTAACATAAAATTATTTTAATAATTTTACTTTACTACCACATGACTTTCTTTTAAATTGAAACTTTTTTTGAAAATGGAATTTAAATTTTTCAGAACTATATGAAACCAACATGAATAGAGTACACTTCTTAGAACGTAACATGTTTTAAGCTAGATTTTTCCTTTTGTATATACTGTGCACGGTTTTAAATGTCATTGACCCAAGTATTGCAACCTACTTGCTGCCATTTCACTGCCTTTATAATTAGATTTGTACGCAGATTGTAGAAGTCCACCTGACTGTGAATATTTATTCAGTTGTAAGCAGCATCTAGGTTTTTTGTTTTTGTTTTTTTCTTTACCCGTTGGGTTGACTGGTTCAAAGGTCAGATTTGATCTGATTAAAATATCATTAATTGATACCAGAAACTGCATTTCAGTCTTAGATCCCTGAAAACATAATATACTCAGAGTGGGAGTCTTTAAACGAAGCAGTGAGTGGCCCTTAATCTGCCTTTGCACAGATTTCAACAATTTAGCACAGCCTGCATCCATTATTTTTGCATTTAATTATTTGTCTTAAGTGGGCCTTAGAAGGTCTGGCAGGGGTCTTTGAAGGGCTGATGGGTCTTTGAGCATAAAGCCCGAAGTATGTGAATCCTTTACTTCAAACGCCTTCACACCACCAACTGAGGTGCCTTTTGTTCTTGCCTTCTCCCTGCATTTTCAAAAGAGGATGAGCACTTACAGTTTTCACTTTTTCCATTGGGTGGAACAGCCAAGTTATGTTAATTTGTGGCTGTCAGTCTCTGCTTCCATGAATAAACATTAATTGCCTCCAAAGTTTAAATACACATCAGCAAGGTAGATTGCCAGAGCTCTAAAAAGTGCACCATTTAGGTGCATTGGTATATATTAGTCTACTGCCATTGTTTAGACTCTTTAACATGGTCTTTTCATTCGTTCTGAACTTTTTATAGAACTTACTATATGATAAGATATAAGATTTCTTGTGATTACCACACTGCAAGGTCAATGCATGACTCAAAAGTGAACTCTGGGTAGGGCTGCATGATTTGGGTAAAAATTGTGCTTGCGATTTTAAATTCAATTTTAAACAAACAAAATTATAAAGAATGTTGTTGTGCTTATTTGTAGTGCTGCACAATTTGGTCAAAAATGTTGTGCTTATATGAACATGACTAATAATAGTAATTATTATGATTATTGTTATTCCTAAATAAATATTAAACAAACTAGGAAATATTACTTTTGTAAACACTAAAATAAATAATTTATTAATAATAATTTTTATTTTATGGAAAACTGCAGGGTGGTCTGTTTAACATGCAGGGGGCCTATAACTATAAATCATTAGAAAGGCCTAAGGTTTTATTATAAAATATTATTATACAAAATTTGTTGCAGCAATTAATTTTTGTCAGGATGTATGCAAAATATATTTTAATATGAAATATGAGAGCATATTATGAAGTATTTTTCCTGTTTTTACCCAAAATAGGGTTGTGTGAGCATTGAGTGCTACACACTCATTTATTGTATATTTCAATCATACTGGAAGTTGGAGGGTGCCCTCACGCAGAAAGGCCAAATATGCCTCACAGAAGAAATATAATGCATGATGTTACAGGAATTCCCTTAATTGGACAAAGGCATCCAGCTGTTGCTGTAGCTGAATTAAAAAAAAGATAGTAAGGCTTTGACTCATGAAATGTGAAGACCGTAAAATGCATGACTGCAACAATATGGTTTATCGGTGTTCTTCAATCCTTCTTGGGTACAAAGTATATTTATAATGCAATGCTTTATTACAGTTTAGAATGCTATAAAACACATTTTCTGCCTCATTCTATGATAAGAAACCACCTCGGATCACAGAAGAAAGTTATTGGAGTAAAAACATTATTATAAAAGTTCTATTAACATTTATAATAAAACATTATTCTCCTTTGTACAACAGATTTATATATGCTTCTACAAGTTTGGCGTGTGTTGCTTTTTCAAATGCACGTTACAAGTGACTCAGACTCAGAGCACTCGCAGAGATGGAGCAGCATTTTACTGCGAACTGATCACAGTGTTGCATTTCATGAAACAGGCTGTGCACATATTTAATTAAAAATCACAGCTTTTGCGATTTCTGTTTTATTTCGATTAATCTTGTAGCCCTAACTCTGGGATATTGCATCTTTTGTCCTAATCTCTCTGGACTTTGTTGTTTCACAACTCAAAGCTTTGACCTCTCTTTGACTTATAAAGTACCATGACTTTGCATATCTTGTGGAAAACATGACTCTTTTTCTTGCGTTTCCCCAGCATATCACCTCTGAAACATCCTGCCTCCCCCTCAAGTAACCAAAGTGAATAGTGCATGGCTGATTCAAACTTGTTAACAGTGAGAAAGAAAACAAACTTGCAAGGAAGCACATCAGAGAAAGCTGGGTTTCACAAGAACATCTTCTTCCACCTCAAGATCACTGCTGGTGTTTAGCACGTTATGTTCTCCGTCATGTGATCGGGGTGGAAGAAGTGGCATGTTCGTGCAGTTGCAGATGGCCGCACTCTCTATTATGCTTCATTAGCATCAAGTATTTCCATCCCCATTCTTTCTGTCAATCATTACTCACATATGAGAGGCTTATAAATGATTTGGCTACTGAATAATACAAGGACTATTCATTAGCCAACTTTACATTTGTACGCCCGTCTTGCGGACAGGGCCACCTTATTTTTCAACATTAGAAAGATATTCTTGATGAAATATTGATAACTCCTTTTTCAAAGCAGGGTTTGCAGGAAGAAGTCACATGCTGATCTTAGTGCCTTGGTAGGTGCGCACAATATAAATATCAATGGCTTTCCGTCTCCCCCTCTCCCTGCCTACTGGCTTCTTTTTCAATATAGCCTAATGACAGGCCTCTGTTTCCCTGCAGTGGCTGTGCTGATATGGCCCATTAGGCACCGGTTTCTCGCAGGCAGCTGAGTGAACAGATGACTGCAGGAAAATGGTTGGAGGAGAGAGGGGGAAACGGCAGAACTAAAAGGCAAATATGAAAGGCAGAGTAAATAACCAACCTGTCATTCTCTGCTCCCCACCTCCCCAGCCGCCCTCCTCTGGAGGGCAAGAGAGACACGTGAAAGAGTGAGAGAGGAAAAAAGAAGCACCTCATTAGTCTTCCAGCCCTCCCTGACTATGGGACTGACAGTGAACACGTCAGTGCAGCAGCAGACATGCAAACATGCAGAGAGAGGGCTACCCCGTCCCCTCCCATCGGCTCGTACTCTAAACATGATTTATGTGCGCAACAGCCTTGGGGCTTTACGTCTGGACTGCTCCTTCCCACACCGCACGTTCTTGAGAGTTCCAGCCCTCCACATCCTCCCCGGGATGCCTGCACCCTAGTTCCCAGCCAGACTCGTAGACGTGGTCTGGAAATGTAATTCGCCATGTCCTCTACAACCAGTGCTGTGGGACCCAGAACTTTGACTTCTGCACCGTTCAGCAGAAATAACAGTTCAGATAATTGGTTTTGGTCTCTTGTAACCCCCAGTAGTAAGCTACTACACCGGTGCAAGAATCAATTGATTCGCTCTGGGCTCCTTACACATTGAACGTAAATGCCCAAGCGAATCAAGCTCTGTAATGCACGTAGTGTGTGGGCAACCTGCGGTTTCCAGGTCATATTCGAACACCTGACTTTGCCGAGGCCCAACGCAAAAGTCATGTGCTGGAAAGAAAACAATGCAATGAATAGGCTTGGCTCTTGTATAGGCAGAGGGGGGGAGAATATGTGCTCTTCAATGGGGGATTGTGGTACTTGTCATGGTGTAACAGGATCAGCGTGCCCTCCACCCTAGAGCGCAGAGGGCAGCCATTGTTATGCTGCAGGAGAAAGGCGGGGGGGCCGCCGACCCGGACTGAGCTCGTCTTGTGGGGGGTGACGTCCTCCGAGCCCTACACCAGAGACAAACGCAGAGGACACTTCTCTTGCTATTCTCAGAGGTCACTGGGGAAGACAAATAAAGCTTATCAGAGATTAAGAGAAGAGCAGGGAGTAACATTTTTTGAATGCAACATTAATTTGAACTTTTTAACATGTTTGTCGTCCTTGATTAATGCATTTTGCAAGGGCATCCGTGATACCCCTTCAGATAAACACGTCCGTCAGTACATCAGTCACTGCTTAAGCATCTCGACTTCTCGGCCGTCTTTTGATTTTAAATTCAATTTTTTTTTCCTAGTATAATTTCTGCTCAGAAGGAAGGAAGACTAAGCAGTTTTTGTGCTGTGGCAGCAGAATAAGGCAGGCGGCATCAGAAAGTGTAAATCATCGTTGAAAGCGTTTGGCCTTATCTACTGGATAAAACCAGCCTGCAACAATGGCATTAAAGCACAACTCATGAAAGCTGCAATTAAACACTATCTGATCTGATTCTGTTCGAATGAGATCTGATTTTTTTTTTTTTTCCTTTTACTTCTTTCTGTATAATGAAGGCCTTCCACTTTGGTTGAAAAACATGGAACCGTCAGTATAATTTGGAAATAATCCTGATAGAACTGGACAGAAACTTGGTAGTTACAGTCTAGCAAGTGTTGAAAGCAATCTGTAGATGATGGTTTGGGCTAGTGTTATTTTAGTATTATTAGACTTTTAGGGGTTAAATGGATCCTAAAACTCACATTTCAGATCATATTATGCTTTTGAGTCTCCGATCGTTTTTTTTTTTTTGGATCAGCAAAAAAAAATTGTATATGGGGCCAAATTCTTTTTAGCTTAAATAGAAATGCTTTATATTCATTAAAGAACACTGAGTACAAGAACACAGCAAAGGCTACTGGTCTAACTAATAAAAATCAAACATTATCGAAGACAAGTGAACAGTCAGTAAAATAAGAACAAATAAACCAATTTATTAACCTGATGTTTGTATATGCGCATTGAATTTGTTTTGCACTAAGCAGAAATATTAATTTCTACTAAACAAATTCAAGTGCAAAACAAATTCAATGCGCATATACAAAAATCATGCAACGTGCATACTATTCTGGTGATGAAATTACATCACGCTGTGCTACAGCACACTGTGCGCTGACCTTGCGTACTCCTAAAAACTGATGTATACTTTGAGCTTCACAGTATTCAGGTACAGAAATTGAATAATTGGTTGTAAAATAACTCTATAGTCTTCAGAATATAAAATGTATAAATATAATCTTTGTTAAACGGGAAAAAAAAAAAAAAAAAAGACAGACTGCACTCATCCAGTATAATGATCTGCGTCCCTTTTTTTTATATCTGTTTGCGTTCACTTAAGACGTAACCGACCGTGTTTACGAGGATACTCTCCAATGTGGGTATTTTGACACAATATGTGTCCATTCAAGCACAAAAAAACACGTGTTCACGCTGTCTGAAACGCTGCTGTCCAGCATGCGAGTCCGGAATTGAATTCTTTTTCGCGTCTCCTTGCACTTGAATGGTTTAAACTGGTTTGAATGTTTAAATTGACAGGACACTCTGTGATGGTTAAAGTTTGCATGTGATTAACAGATTAGTTGCATTCCGAACTGTTGGGCCTGGTCTACTATTATAACTTCTATTCATGTTCACCCCGGTTTTAGAACGATTGAGTATTTTTGTGCACCACTTTTATTATAAAGACTATTCTGTAGCATTAGCTCTAAGTAATATAATGACGCTAATACTAGCGGCTCTTTATTTGCAAATCATTTGTTTGCTCTCACCTTCTCTCATGTTGACTTCAGATATTGACATTGAGCCGGTGTTGCAGCATTACCTTTTTTATAAAACTATTACCATTCTAAAGATATTACAGAGTAATGGATTTGTCTTGCTGTATTTTGAGCTAGCCAATCTGGGCCTGTATTGAAGCACCCGGTGCACAATTTGTTTTCATCAGCAGTAAATGGTGGATCATTGTAGCCGTGACGGGAAAGCACAAAGACCAGCTAATGAAAGGCAATGGCTGTGGCCGCGGTCTCATCACCACTCACTGCGCTCATGGATGAAAACAGGTGTCCTCTTGGGCCTGGGGTTTTCATTTAAAGAGGGATTTTAAAGGAATATTCATGACAGCTATCCTTCATTGGGTGGGTGAAGGGAGGGGAAAAAAAAGAAGTGGGGGAAGAGAAAAAACATCAGTGGGGTAAATCAACCAGTGATTGAAGAGGCCTGTCTGGGATAATTCAGTTTGATTGGACTCTCGGTCTCTCATTACCATTCCAGTTTCAACAGGGAGACGCCCCTCAGTCACCACTCCACCAAGCTCATCTCTTTTTGAGGATGACAATGCCTTAGTGCAGGCGCTGAAATGAACAGGAGGCCTGGAGTACATGGTTCAGCATTACTATTCTGCTGTGCACAACATTGAGTCCACTTATAACACCTCAGACTTGTTTATTTTGTCACAGATTGGAAACTTGTACTCTTGTTGTGATGAAAAGGATCAGTTATTAGAGGCTATTTACACTTTTTCTGGTTGAGTCAGGGATCCAGATCCTCTGGGGCACAAATACAGACATTCAAAAACCGTATGTTTTAGCCTAGACAATACAGTGAGTCATAACATTTTAAGGTTTGGCGTTTTCTTCTATCGCATTGTTAAGGAACCTGGTTTCAATATGCTGCCTGCACAGGAAGTCAAGCTCATAATTCTTGCTCATGTACCGACAACTATTTCCTTTGTGGCATCTTTGTGGCTTGAGACCACATTATCTTCACCTGTGTCATAGTTTTATACGATCTGGCCTGTTTTCGTTCCATGTGCCCAGTTTAAAGGTTAGGATTATGTTCCGCTGTGAACGCTGTATAGAGACCCCATTTCGCACCTGGCATGTCTGTAGTCACCATTCGCAATGTCTAACCTGTCATGAACACTAGCTTGCATTGTCCTCTCAGATGGCAAAGCTAATTCTGCTTTCCTTGGTAAATTGAGGAGGTTAGTGCTACACTTTATTACAAAAGCCCAGTGCTGGGATCTCCCTAAGGGTGAACAGCCATTGGACCATGTCAACAGGACCCTTCAATTGTCCAATCCCACCCTCCACCCTTAGGCACACTGTTTTAATCAATAAAAAAAGTCTACCGAATCAGAACTTGTATTGCTGGCATAAAAGGGTGATTTAGCTTAGCTTTTAGCGCCTTTTGTTAAGTACTGAAATACCTTTATGGTTACATCACTTACCCAGGATGCTGCAGGCCTTGAATACTGTCAAATCAAAACCAGCTTGAGTCGAAATAGTGATCCCTCATTCTATTCCTTATCCCTTTCATGTAGCTCCTGCTTTATTTCACCGTGTTTCAGCATGGCTGGAGTTGAAGGGGTTTCCCTCCTCTCCCTCGGGTGCCACAGTCTCTGAGTTCAGCCCAATTCGAATAGTGTGTGCATGTGTCATAAACACACCCTGGCTTTGAAGTCAATAGATCACCACAATGGACGGCTGCCTCTCAATTCCCCCAGTTGTAAACCTAGAAGCCCCTTTGTGCAACATACTGTATTTTGGTTGAACTTCAAAGCGTGCAGTTTGCTTCAGTCATGGAATAATGTATTCTAATGTGATGTCCAGATTAAAGTGATGCAGACTCATGTGTGCACCTGCATATAGATGCCATTCTTTAATACAGTATGCTTTATTTCAATGCAGGAACTGAAGAGAGCACTTCTCAGGCTGTTCCAAGCAAGTCCTATAATCTGCAGCACAAGGGCACCTACACACTAGAGTTGTGCTAAATCAGACAATATGTATTTCGATTTGATTTCAAACTAACCCTGCTCTTTCCATTTCCTCAATTACTTTAAGTTGTCAGTAATTCAAATTCCACTTTTGCGACAGGTACACGTCAGATAACACGTTTGCCTAATGCTTTTCACTTCTGAATGATGAGGCTGTGAAGAATCAGTGGTGAAAATTCCTTTTTTTTTTCAATGATACCACAGCAGTACAATCCCAATCTTTTTTTGTTCCTGTCCATTTTCTGACAACTGTTTCTCAAATCTCAGAGAGTTCAATGCAGTATTCACAAAACAAGAGCACTTCCAGTTTATTTGCACCAGCTTTAAGTATGATTAATAATTGTTTATATTTTCTATCGGTTGTTCAAAATAGTTTTGTATGTTATGTTGTGTACACCCAGTGCAGCTGTAGGTCTCCAGCTAACCGGCTAACTTGCATTGTAGTTCTGCTAATCAGCTGTGGGCCCACTATTGTCTAAAAGGATATTGATTGTCTTATAACATACCTTAAACTAATGTTATTAAAAGTGAATTGGAAAAAGAAAATTGATCAGCTTAAAAATATTATCTTTTGGAAAAAAATTCTTATGTCCATGGTAGGCAGGATTAATGCTATAAAAATGGTTGTACTTCCAAGATTTTTATATGCATTTCAATCTATTCCTTTCCATATTCCCCTTTATCATTTTAAACAACTAGAATCTATTATAACCAGCTTCATTCAGGCAAACAAGACGTCTAAGATTAACAAGAAACATCTAAATAAACCTAAGGATCTAGGAGGGTTTGGGCTTCCCAATTTTAAATTTTATTATTGGGCAGCTAATTTAAATACTTTAGCATGGTGGAGAAAGATCGGTTCGATGGTGTCAGGTGACCAGCCTGAATGGTTAGCAATTGAGGAAGCTTCTTGTAATAAGACCTCATTAATAGCGCTGCTTAATAGTCCCATTAAAATTGATGTCAAAAATATCAACAGAAACAGTTATTTCTAACCTAATTAAAGTGTGGAAACAAATTAAGGCATATTTGCAAGTCCCAGATATTTATCCGGATACTACTAATTGTAATAATCATGCTTTTCTTCTGAGGGTGCATGACAAGCTCTTTTTTTTTCAGTGGAAACATAGGGGTATTGTAACAATTCAGGATCTTTATAGGGAAGGTACTTTTTGTTCCTTTGAACAGCTAAAACAATACTATGCTCTTGTTTCGGCACTTTTTTCCCGTTATTTGCAAGTTAAAGTCTTTGTTAGAAAGCACATTCCAGACTTTGAAGTTTTGAATTTGAATCCCACTTCAGAGAGCTGGTATGAGTGGTAATATATCAAACTTTTACAAATTAAACTTTTACACTCAGAAAATAAAACATGATTGGGAAAAGGAAATGGGTTTTGATATTCACAAAAACGTGGGATGACTGCTTGAGAAATGTACATACATTTTCTGTAAATGCTAGACATAATTTGATTCAGTTCAAGATAATTCATAGGCTTTATTATTCTAAATCAAACTTCATAAAACTTACCCCACAATGTCTCCACTCTGTAATAAGTGTAAAATGACAGAAGGCACCCCGTTTCATTCTTTATGGTCATGTAGTAAAATTCAGCCAATTTGAAACGTATATTTAAATTTCTTTCGGAAGTGTATTCTATCAATTTGGAGCCTGAGCCTTGTATTGGACTTTTAGGAGCAGAGAATGCTTTTTGTAGCAGGTATCAAACACAGGCCATTTCACTCTATATGATGCTCGTAAAAAGGCTTATTTTACCTGGAAAGCCGATTCTATCCCTGCTTTTGAGATGTGGGCTAGGGAACTGGGAAATATGATTCATTTGGAAGAACTGAGATTTATATTAAAAGATAAACTACCCATTTTCATTAAGATTTGGAAGCCAATAAGGCTATTCCTACAGGTGGACTGAATATATTGGTAAAGATCTCCTTTAATCAAACTGTCTGATTATACATTCACCAGGATAAAAGATCTATAATTATTTGGGGGGGGGGGGGGGTGTTCTAATTTCAAGCTGTAAGTATCTAGCTTAACATACCTTAAACTAAGTTGACGCTTACCACTGAGAAACGTCCTGCTCCATCTACTTCAGACATTTCTTCGTCTGACCCGTGCTCGAATTGATAAGGTAAAATTGATGCCATCTTTTTCTGTATACATAGTATACAATTTCTTGAGAATTGATAAGCCTCCAGAGCTGTAATTCAGTTATGGCAATGGGCATTTAGTTTCCGATGCACTGTATGTGGTAGACCAATCGCAACAGACTGTGCCATCTGATCTGACCAACCAGAGCAGAGTAGGCTCATGGAAAGGCGGGGTTTCGAGAGAATAGATACCAAAAATCCAAAAATGGTATTGAGCTGTGAAATTTTACTTTTACCTATTGAAATGTTAGGATTGCAGTAGTGTTACACAATACCATCTCATGTGTTCCTATTCATCACTCCATCAGACCTTGTTGTTCCAATGTGTACTTAATACCAGTACCAGTATCCATGAGACCTTCTTGACAAGTGCCCAGATGTTAAAAATATTTATCTCTTCACTAAGAAATGTTACGTGAATTTTGCTCAGTATGTGCTGATTAGACAGAAAAGCCCCCCTTTCTCTCATCCTTACATTAATATTTTTTTTCCAAGCTTCCTTCCTTGCATTATTAATAAGCCCTCCCCCAATTAAGATGGATGAGACTGCTCTTGAGGGTATTTGTTCAGGTAAGATCTCTGATTAGCATATCTGATGGATCTGCCTTCATGTGCTGATTAAAACCTTCCTCTTTCCCTGGGGCAACTTTAAAGAAAGAAATGCTTAAATGAGGACCCTCACACTTACTGCTAAGACAAACCACAACAGACCACACTACAGTGACGGTTTCTTTGCCTGTATCCTTGCTAGGCCCGCCCCGTACTGTCTCTTTATTACTTTAAGCTTCCTTCAGAGCACAAAACCGGCTTGTCATGCATTCCCTTTATTGTTAGGGCATATATAACAGGATTAGCTAACAGAAATTATGAGGAACATTGCTGAAAGAATCTAAGGAATAGTTGGAGGAACTGTGCTTGCTTAAATTTGTGAATGTAGCTGATTAACTGAAGCAAGCACTTAAAATGAAAATCTATAGGCTTCCTATTTGAAACACTGAAGCCTAGTCCCAAGGACACAAAAAAGCAGACCAATGAAGATTCATGCTTGTGACCCTTAGGTACAGAGTCCAGTGTCATGGTCATAACTCATGTGCTGTCCGCATAATACAAGCAAGATCAAGAGTAATGAGTGGTGTTGAACATCCTAGCTACAGCACAGATGGGACTTTGCTAGTACATGTCAAACACAATGGAGTGGAGCATGTTGTGGTAGAGTGCTGAGGTTGTTTGCATCAATACAAGGCTTTTTGCTTTTTTTTATATTGTTTTTAGTGTTTCAGGCTGTAGCTGTGCAAATTTATAGACCACGCGCACCTGGATTTGCACATTTGGCTGTCGCCGTGTTTTCTGAGCATGCCGATCTAGTCTCTCTCAGGACTGTGGCAGTTGGGAAGATCTAGGCAGCTGCCTTGTTTTATCTGGTTGTGAGGCTGTGCAGTCTACTTGCATCTGAGGTCATGCAAATAAAAACCTTAACGAAGAGAGGACCGAGAGGAACCTTGTGCTTGCTCTCCGACACCTGCTCCCAGCTTTAGGAGACAGACTGCGGTGTCTGCTGCAGCCAGCTTGGCAGGATCATCAGTAATTCTCTATTTTTGTCTTATTCTGCAGCTATGATGGGAAGTGCTTGGATGGGCTTATTTTTGTACACCTGGATCAGCACTTGGGAGAGGGGAAGTGGTAGCACTGCTTGTTGTACTGGACTGGTTTGTTGAGGAATATCGATTGTTGACACTGGTGTCACGTTTTTGAGTTTTCCAGTGCCATATAGTCAAATGTGCTGTTTCCATATGAAGTCCAGGTGTGTGGATGAAGAGCTCCTCACATGTTCCTTCAAGTCAAGTCACCTTTATTTATATAGTGCTTTTTACAATGCAGATTGTGTCAAAGCAGCTTTACAGTGATAACTGGTATATAATTTTGGCTGCACAGCAGCTCTTAAAGAAAATGGTGTCATCAAAAGGCAGATCAAAGCACTGTTGAATATCAAATGTCAAGTGTCCCCAACTAAGCAAGCCAAAAGCGACAGCGGCAAGGAACCCAAACTCCAACAGGTGACATCAGGTGGCAAACAGGTGTTAAAATGGAGAAAAAAATCTTGGGAGAAACCAGGCTTAGTCGGGGGGCCAGTTCTCCTCTGGCAAACAGTGCTTTGTTACGATTCAGGTAGCTATCATAAGTCTGATGGGATCGCAACATTCAAAGTATTTATTCCAGTTCCATCCAGTTGAGGACTGTATTCATCACACCGGTATGGACGGTATTCACTGCCTAATCAGAGAAGAGATGCTCGTATCTAGGGCTGCCCCCTAATAGTCGACTAACCATTAGTCGACTTGAAGAGGCTTGGTCAACCAGGATTTTATTAGTCGGTTAGTCGCAGAGGAAAAAATCCACAGGAAGTGCTGAGGTCACGCAGTCTGTGAGGGACAGATCATTAACGGCAGGAAATCCAAATATTCGCCTATCATTCATCGACCTCAAATATGGTTTATCACTTGAAACGTGTAAGTAGGAGCAACTTTACAAGTCCACTCGCTCTGTTAACCTAGTCCTAGATAAATGTGTGCTATAATTTGGCACATATCCAAGTGCTTGTGTGGAGAGCACGTTTACTGTAATAAGAGTAATGCAAAATGTAAAGGGTCTACTTTTATTTCTGTAAACTCACAATAACAGCAAAATGTGCTTTTGTAAAACGGTGAAAGCAATCAGGATGTGTTTTCTGCTCTGTCTCAGTGAACTTGAGCACGTAAAAACATGAACCGAAACTCATCGTATACTTGCCTCTCAAATACGAGAAATGTATCTATAAAGCTTGGAATGTTTACTTTTAAAAGAGCCAATTCAAATGGAAAATAAATATTCTCAGATTATGTAATCCATATGAAACTTGCATATATGCGCGTCCACTACTGTGGAGATGACAAGTCAGCATCGTTGACTTAATGTCTGCAGCCGAAAACATTATCAATATATTGAAATGTTTAGACCGTCTCCTTGCTGTTTTCATGACCCCTTCATAATCATTACGTTTGCCGGTGCGCTGAGACAAGCTTTATGCTTGCGTTTGAGTGCTGATTAGGCTACATATATAGAAGATTATGATTTATGGCATATTAATATAAATGCACGATTAGTCAACTAATGGCTTAAATGAACGACTACTGGTTGACTAGAAAAATCTTTAGTCGAGGGCAGCCCTACTCATATCAGAGATGAACTATATATGGTCATATTAGGGATGCGCTATAGATATGATTGTTACGGTGTGGTTGCAGCAGAGAGGATGCAGAATCGGACTTCAGCAATAATGGGTTTATTTAACAAGGAAATAGAACAACCAAACATGAAGCAAACATAAGAACAGACAAGGAGTGCAGGGAAGTGAGTCCAATATAAAGGGAGTGCTAATGACGAAGTCCAGGTGCAAGTAATCCGTGATGATGAGATGACGAGGAAGTGAGTGCAGGTGTGGAACAGGGAGGATCATGGGAGATGGAGTCCAGGGGAGATGTGAACTGTAACAACGATAAGCCGTCAGTAATTTTCATGTAATGGCCAATAACTGATAAATTATTGTAACTAATTCATATATGCATGTTTCATTTAAAAAAAAAAAAAAAATTGAATCAAAATGTCATAACCCAATATTCTGATGAAATAATGTCATCTCTGATCATTTAGTTCACTTCAACCCTGTCCCTTTCTTACCTCAACCTCAAGCTTATAACCAGATCTGGCCCTATCCAATCAGCAACCGATGGTTAGAACCAAGTCCACACCCTACATTTTTACAGTTGTTTATAACAATGTGGAAAAAAAGTCCTGCCGCTACTTCTGTTATTGTTCCTTAGGCTGTTCTTTACTTTGGCTCATCCTCTAGAGCATCTCATTGGACCTCTGTCCACAATCTGATAATAGAACTGACATCACCCCTGGAAAAGACATGAAGCCTGGTTCCTACATCTCCTCCCTCAGCTCCTTACTCTCGCTTTTTTTCTTTACTCCCTCCTCTATTGTAATACTGGAATTTGGCTCTGTGCCCGGTTTTCTCCATTGATGTCTTCCTCCCTCCCTCCCTCCCTCCTCTCGCTGTCCCTCCAACTCTGTGAAGTCCACACACTCCACTCTTTGTGGCTGCGGTAAAGGAGGCAGCGTGCCCGTGGAATCCAAGTAACACATTCCACTGGATACCCCTCCTCTGCCTCACACGCACACTAAAACCCTCCTGTTGCCACCCAGTGCTGTGCCAGTTGTGTGTGTGTGTGTGGGTCATTATGTTTGGCGCGTGGCCCTAGATGGGGTGTCCTGCCACTCCTCACCCCCTGCCTGATTTCGCCGGGCCTTGGCAGATGCCTCCTGCTGACTCAGGACCCCTGTTTCTATGTGGCACGTTGCTGGATTGACTATTTCCATTCCACATTGTCACTCTGAAGAGGTTGATAAAACTATCTCCTCTCTCCTTTCCAAAGTGTTTTGGAAAAATGTGTTTTTTTTTTTTTTTTTTTTTTGTTGTTGTTCTCCACATACATCCGTAAAGCAGTTATTCTGAGAAAAGACAGACATTTAATCTGGTGGTGGGATGTGCTTCCGGGCTTCCATTTCATAAAGCTTTCAATCGGAGATCCGTCTGAACAGATATTCTGGTAGGACAGCACCTCATCTTACCTCATGGGATAAAAGAGCCTTTCACAACCGGGTTTTCATGTTACAAATGCTAGAACGTCTTAGGGCTGACATTTACACTAATGTACAAAGCTATTTTGAATCGTACACAAGCATACAAAACTCACTGCTAGCACAAGAGTGCGAGCAATGTAACGGGAAACTCCAAAGCATTTTTGAGTGGGTTGTACTGAGTTTTATCCTCCCTCATAGTGGTCAAGGGAAGGGGCCAGAATGCTCTGGTTTAGGAGTGTATGTTTTGTGTTTATTGTTGCTAGAGTGCCCATGGTTTGTCTAAAGGCCTGGCAGTCCCTGCTGGGTCCTCTAATCTCAGGCGGTGAAGAAACACCCTTCGCTTTCCACCAGAGTGCTGCTGGAGCAAGCAAGAGAAAGGTGCCAGCTGTCTCTATCCTGTTTATCCTTCACATTCACAGTTTGAATGAGAGGTAGAGGGTTATTTTGGTCCTCTAAACTACACTTGTTTCTCTGCTCTTGAGTTGATGAATGTTTAGGGCTTTCAGAGGCTCTGCCTCTACCTGGAAAGGTGGGTTTTTCCAGCTTTCCTGTGGGGGCAGAGCCAAGCTCTGTGGTGCCAAGTTTCGAAGGATCCAGCTGGCACAAGCAAGGCCCTTTGTTTTACTGCACTCTGCATTCAGCCCCAGTCGCACAATGTTTTGTCACTGGTCTGAGTCAGTATGTGACAGCAACGACCTTGGCAAAAGAGCGAGGTGAGATACACTGCATTGTACGAGCTGTAATTGTTGCCTGTCTTTGTAGATACTACAACATGATAGCTTTATTCTCATTAAACGATGCTGAATGTCTCCATACGTGCTTTGAATTTTTCATACCATGCTTTCTGACATTTGCCGCTGTGTTTTTGAACAGAAGGGCACGTCTGCAGAGTTTGGCGAACTTCTTAAGAGACCACAAGTACCTTATTTGCCAGCTTTCTCACAGAGACCTTTCTTTGGTCGCCCTCTTCAACAGGGACATAGGGCGATTTATGAATATTCATGCAGCTGTCCTTGGTTACTAAAAAGCAGTGCTTAAATCTACATAATTTGTGTTTAAGTGCCTTTCAGATGGCCTTTTCCTTTTTTGACACTCTCAAGAAAAGGAGCCATACTTAGTAATCAAGCTGCCATTGTAGTAAGGATCCTAACAGTCGAAAAGCTAGTCAGATGTTCTGGCTAAAAGCAGCCAAAGGCTGTTTTTTAAATCAGTTGTGTCAGTGTCCAGTCTCATAAAGCCTGAATGAAGCACAATTGTGCATTGTCAAAGCTTTAGAGAAAATACAAAGGCATTGAGGTGCTTAGCTTCTTATAAGAAAAACTGATCTTAAGATTTATCATCTGTATACATTTGTTTGTCTACATTGATAAAATACCATGTGTTTAACCTTATTCTGACCATTTGTGTCTCTCCTGGCTTGCCGTAGAAAGGTTGGTTCATTGGTGAGCTGCTTTTTTGAGAGCTTCAGGGCTGTTTTAATGAATGGGGATCTGGCAATAGGCCTTTTCTTTGTACGTAGAACTCAGCTAAAGTGTATTGTGTTGTATTGTTTACAGAGCATTTCCTATTATTCTGTATGCGAGCACATGTGAATGTCAATGAAATCCTTTAAACAGCCCAGTCTGAAATGAGCTGTTTTACTTGAGCTGATATTTTTTTCCTAAATGAGAGGGATTTTGGGAGGCAGTCCATTTGAGCAGTGCAAGAATCAGCAGTCTCTGTCTTTTAATTTTAATGTTTCTGTATAATTGCACAAAAACACCTGAATTGAACAAATCAGTTTAATATGATTTAATCAGTCACTATGTTGAAATTATTGCTGTAGTAGCAGCTCTGTCTTGCTCAACAAACTTTATTAAATTAAATAATTTAATGAAACTTTAAATAAATTTATTAAACCGTAATATTTATTTTTTTCGTTTATTATTATTATTATTATTGATGATGATAATACACTTTCTCATCTGAGATATTTCATTCTTTTTACCTAATGTTGATCATTTTGTCCCCAAACTGGGAAAACTATCATCACAATGCACAAGGGGCAACCATTCTGCACTTACAATAGGACATTGTCTCGCTTTGAGAGAAGACCATCGCACTCTAGGCCTCTTGGGTGCTTGAGTTTGTGCTGGCAGCAGTGTCCCTACTCTACATTCCTCTATCTCCTATCTGTCCGTTCTTGTCCTCCTCCTGTCCGTCTGGGCCGCTGATCTCCCAGCAGCAGTGGTCGCACAGGACCCTGCTTCCAAGCTGACGCCTGCTAACCACTGCTGGCTTTTTGTGGGCAACAATGGCAGGCCAGGCCCCAGCCTGAGGCCTAGACAGACCCGTCAACAACAAAGGGGGCCTGTGAATCGGAGGCCCAGTGGGCAGCCGGTGCAGGGGGAATAAAGCAGGTCAGGGCCAGATTAGGAGTGCTGAGGGGAACACAGCGCAGGCCTAACGGGTGCATGCCAGCTCAAAAGGCACTACTGAGAGAGACGGAGGGAGGGAGGCCGCAGACAATGGGGAGTTTGAGGAGGGTGGGGTGGGGGGGTAGTTGGAGGAGGAGCGTTTGTAATTAGAGATGCCGCCATTGCTGCCTCAGCTGATTCCTTAGCTGTGCACACCTTCAGGGTCTCATCAACGTAATGCATGCAAAAGCTAAGCTGGAAGGGCTTGTTGGGAACGATTCCTTTGTTTGCACTCCCCCTTTCTTGTTTTTTTTGTCCTTGTCCATATGCTTAGCTTGGTTTGATGAGCATTTTCTGCAAGAAAATTGTAAGGAGGGGCTGATTGGATGCATTGTTTTAGCACTATTTAATGGAAAACGCAAAGATAATATGGTTTGGTTTTCTCAGCACAATTAAGGCCTCTTTATTACCTCTTTTTTTTAATATAATTAAACTAATTCTGTTAGTATTATATTTATGTAGTTATTACATTTGTTCTTCATTCAGAGAGAAGAAAATATGAATTTTAGCTAATAAAAGCACCATATAATATATAATTTTTCAGGAAAGTTTACTGGTTGTTTAATAACGGTTTGTCTTCTCAAATGAGAGACAATCATCTCATACTGTATATTAAATGAGATGTTGCACTAAATGGTCCCAGTGTCTGTGCAAGCATGGGAAAACATTCTTTATTAATATGCTAAACTGAGAGTGATCACTTTAGAGTATAGGGACTTGTACATCTAGGAAAAGTAAACATGAAATTGTTTGCAATTGTTTTTTTCTACCCCCCCCCTATTGCATGTTAAAAGTTTGAAGAAAAAAAAAACTGCACAAATGTGAACGGTCTCTGAAATTTCAGTGCATCCCTGGTTTATGAGGGAGGGAGGGAGGGAGGGAGGGAGGGAGGAAAGAATAGTTTAGTTTAGAAGGCAGCAGGGGAGGAAGGAAATGCAGGCGATGTATTGCTGCTGGGACAAGCTCAGAGTACATATTGATATTTTCTTACCTTGTAGATGAAAACACAAAGCACACAACAGATGTGAGCCTATTGGTCCTCAGAAGTTTTTTTTCTTTTTTTTCTGTCTTTTATCTGATACTGGTTTTACAGCTGCAGGGCAAACTGAAGTCATACCTCCTCATAGGAAACGGTTAAAGATGGAATGCTGTGGGAGAGCAGAAAAGAGACTTGATGCTGTGAGGCCCGCACGAGTTATGCGCAAAGCCATTTTCCTCAGTCAATCGGTTTTCTTTCCTTTTCTCGTATTGATTGGACTTTTTTTTTTTTTTTTTTTTTTTTGGATGAGTCATGAAATATAAGCTTCTTAAAGCATTATCTATCAGTGCAGGCTATGCTTCTAGTGTGAGCAGAGCTCAAAGGAGCCATTGTGTCCTGCAGACTGCTGCTTGTCAATTGCAGGCCAGCAGATGGTTTGTACATGTTCGCATATTAAACGCAACCAAGTCTGCATTTAGGGAAATGGCCAAAGTGCCAGAGAAAAATCTTGGAGGGCACATGCTGATGCACAAGGGCTGATGGTGGTTTGGCTGTTCACAAACAATCCATCAGTGATCAGGGGATGTGCAGGCTGGTGACCTTTCCTCGCTGTCAGATTGTCTTATGCATGCAGACTGCCCACAAAACAATACCAAAACTCAGATTTCTATTCAGGCACAGTGTCTGGATGGCTTGATACTGACTGTAGTTTAATAATATGGCTTATTTTGCATGAGACAAGCATTGTTTGATCATCTTTTCAATCCAGCTAGCAAATGAAAATGAAACGCATTGTGTTTGAGATTTGTTCTTTTGTGTCATGTGTTTGCAAGGCATGTTTGCTTTCTTTATATCATCTGCACAAGAACAGCTTAAGAATTACAGTCCAGTATGCTCTGCGTACCGCACGCTGATTTGGAGAAGCATGCTTTCCTTATTGAGCAGGCGAATGGAAGCGTATGCATATTCAGCTAGCTTTTTAGATGCAATAGAAGAAAACCTTGAACAGAAATAACAATGAAAGGATATCCCCCGCCTCTATTTCCACACTGCACGGTTTCACTTCAAGTGCATCTGCTTTTATCTCAAGCAGGACATCTGGTTGCACTCACGGCCTGTCCAAAAGTGCGATTCATCTCCTCCTTTTCGCCCTGTACGCCTTCAAATTCATCCGCCTCTCCGGCTTGTTTTCAGCCTTTGCTAGGTGAATTATCCGAGAATAAAGGCTCTTCAGTCGGTGCTAGTTTGCATCAGATGCTAAATTGTTGGTTTTGAACTACCCGGCCCTGTATGATTAGCCCGGCTTTAATTTCCCCCTCACTTCATGCACAATGCGCACGGCTCAGGCTAATGGCGACCACATACTCCTCTCCGGGTCTTATCTGCGATTTCCATGGACGTCAAACCTGCTGCTCGCCGTTAGCTCACTGAAAGAGATGCTGATTGAGCCCTGTACAGCGCTTTCTTGAGGTTCACTATTCGGTGGATCAGAAATCAATTATGTGTGATCGTGACAAATGACTGGGGGGGGGGGGGGGGGGAGCTGCTGTTTGAGGGACATCACAAATGAATCAATCAAGCCTTTATCAGAGCAGATAGAAACCCCTGTGCAATCTGAATGTGTGTGTGCCTGTGCATATGCATGTCTGTTGTGTAGAGATATATGGGTGGGGGGGAGCTGGGATGCTGATGCGGTGTTAACCATATTGCTGCTGGGACAGATGGAAGATGGAAACGAGGGGAGGTGAAGGGCGGGAGGGGGGGAGGCTCTTGTGCATGCGGCGTTGGCCCAGTGCCTGCCGTACAGGACCCCGTTTGGCCTCCATGGCTGATTAGAGGTTAATGGTTTAAGAGTGTGTGGGGATGATGTTGTGATTGGCTGAGAGGTTCTCAAGTGGGCGTGTCCGAGGGGGTGGCAGATGGCGCGGATAGAGTGAGGCCGTGAGTAAATGAATGAAAGAGGGGGGACTCCTCTCCTGTTCCCTGATCAGTGACCATTGCAGTGGCATGAGCTCCCCCTATATGCCTTCCTCCCTAACAGATGGCCAGTGGCTCAGAGCTCAGTGGCTGAAATGACTCCGAAAGCCCAGGCTGGATGAGCGTGTATTAGCGGGCATCGCCAGCGGATTAATTATGACTGTTACACATACACAGAGAATCGTAACGTGGCCGGGTGACTCTGTTGTGTCACAATGTTAACGTGAAGCTTGGTGGCGACATTAGAGTCGGTCCAAGAGGGGTACGTTTACTGGGAAAAACAGTTTCATGTCATATGGACGGTGACTCGAAAGCACACATTCATTTCTCACTTATTTTACCCTAACTCCATATTTTAGTTTCTCAGTGTGTAAGGACATCTATTTGAAGTTACTTTTGTAGTTTTGTTTGCATCTCATGTGTGGGGAAAGGAAACACATCTGTTTTTAGCACTTTGCTGCCGTTGGAGTTTGGTTTGGTGTTCTAGTTTCTTCTACTTTGGCATGTGCTTATGTCACTCTGTTTTCTTTGCTGCCAGTTTAAAGTACACATCAGTAAGAGTTTGGTTATTTCTCATTGTGTCTTATGCTATTCAGTTTTTCTTATTTAAAATAGACTTTGGTCCTGATATGGTAGAGCTGCACGATTCTGGATAAAATGAGAATCTCTTTTTTTTTTTTTTTTTTTTTTTTATTTTAGTAGAGATCACGATTCTCCCACGATTCTGAATATACAACCAAACAAAACAAGATGTAATTTACTAGAGGTTCTGACAAAATATAAATTGCTGACTCTAATTGCTGAAAAATGTTTGAATGAATTATTTAAAAAATGCTTTTTAATGAATTCAATGACCCATTAATAAATACTTCATTGCTGTTTCATTGCTGGATGAATCAGTGTTTTTGAACAAATCTTTTGAATGAACGATTCAATGACAAACATATTTTTTAACAGTCAGTTGTCGCCACCTAGTGGAATTAGATGTAATTGATACAATCGTTATTTGATGTGCCAAGTTCATTTCAAAAGGTCTAATTTGATCGCTATTGTAGACATCTGTGTTTAAATACTAACTTAACTTATATCTCAGTACTTGTGAATATTGTAAATAATTGTTACACAGAAATAACTAATGTGTGATTCAAAACTGCTCTCCCTTGCCCTGGCAGCACGAACACAGATTTGAACGTTCCAGTATGATTGTGTCAAAGTTTTAATAGACGCGGGAGAATCGTTGTCATTAATAAAGTAGGATCGCGTGGGTGCTTGAATCGATATCGCAATCTTTTCACGATTAATCGTGCAGCTCTATGATATGGCTTAAAAAACATAGTCTACACTAATGCCTTTTCCATCTTTCTTTGCCTAAAGTCCTGTTAACACCATAGATGAATACTAAGCCTGGAACGACGCATTGATTACGGAAATACGTCAGTTTTCGTGGAATGCATCGACGCTTCGCACTGTTTACGTTCATCCCTACTCCTGTCATGTTTCACACAAAACAAATCTCTTGAGCAGATGCTAATGGCAAATATGGCAGTGCCTCTTAATACAGTTGCATTCATACAGCGTTTTTGTTTTTTGCGAGCATGTCAACCACATTCTATAACCAAACTGACACCTGCCCATTTTTAGGACTCATAACCGCATTCCCAACAAGCCCACGCTGAATGAACAGACCCGCACTGGACAATTAGTTGCCTGCTATGTCATATAATGTGAAAGCCACACTGAACTGTATAATCATGACCGCAAATTGTGAATTGCATCATGAGTTGCTGTGATGCGTGCGGCTCAAATGTACTCCCTGCACTTGGTTACAAAGCATATAGCATTTTAAGCATTTTAAAATAGCTGATGGATGAGCTCACGCCTCGTTTATTTAATAACACTGTCAATTGTGATAAAACTTATGGACATTGCAATTTTTGATTTTTTTGGAATCACTTTCAGTATGATTTTTTTTCCAGCTAATGAATGATAAAAACATTGACAGCCAAACAGAATCCACTCGACTTTAAAGAGTTTGAGCATTTAAAGCAGCAGATTATATAACTGCAGCACACACTTATAGTAACCAGAACATTATTGTTCATTGGTGTGGATGCTAATATAGTTATTGTTATAGTTACTGTTCTTGGTGTAAATGGGCCTTAAACCTCGTGTACAGTTTAGCAGGCCTCTGGAAAAATGCCTGGTGCGGACACAGCAGACACACTCAAAGAGTTTCTTTGTGTGGTCAGAATGACTGATATTAACAACAGCAGTGTCATTATTTCTTCTAGATGTTGCATGGCTCATTTTGACTGATACCAACACTCCATCTGTTTATGACATCCACCCTCGCTCTATTTCCCAGCAGAGTTAATCTTTTTCTCTCTGTCCATCCTCTTCCTCTCAGGTAGCAAATGATCGAAAGGCCTCTGAAGATGGGGGTGGGGGGAGGGGGATCTATGCTCACGCCGTGATGGAGGGTAGCCAGAAAAGAGCAGTTGTGGAAGGGTTGGTGGTACAGCATTCAGTGCTGAGCAACAAAAGGCCTGGTGGAGAGGGTGGGGAGAGCCAGCGATATGAGAGAGAATAAAAAGACAAGGAGGGCTCTTCAAGTCCATCAGTAGCAGATGCGTGCTCTCTCCAATGCCACCCCTGTCACATGAGCCTATAGGCTCTTCTGTTCCTCTGTAACCCCACCGATGGACCATGCCGTAGATGACTGTCACAGCCGATCCTAACATACATAGCTCAGGAATCCACCGTCTGTAATCAGCAAAGTTTGTAATAGTGGTGCTTGGTAAGATTAGCGCTTAATAATATTCTTATTCTTATTATTCTTCTTATTATTAATCTTGAACAAACCCCTAAACTTCAGTTTTACATTGCAGTAAGTCTCACTATTTGCACTACTGACATGAATGATAACTCAAATCATGTGGCTTGTTGATGTGGGCTGTATTTTCTTTCTTTTTTTTTTTTTTTAAGCAATTGGATTAACAATTTTTGCCCAGGAAAAACAATAAAATTGAGAATTTTGCATGGGAAAATAGGGGAAAAACAAAAAAAAACTGGACTTTCATTTGAAGTATCAGAGTTTTGTTGGACCAGTAATACCCTAGCAATCACCAAAAATACCTTAGTAAAAAAATATACCTTTTTTTGGGGGGACAATTATTGATGTGATAATGGAGTAGGGACAGGAAATTATAGGGAAAAGACAGAGTGAATGGTACTGTAAAACGTTATTTGCATTTCATCTCTATTTTATATTTCCCTGTTGCTCTGTCTCTACTCTGAAAATAAAAGCTCAGAGTCATTCCTCTGCAAGAGCCTATTCTGTATCTGATAAAGGATGATGCATAGGAGGAGTGGACTCGGACAGCACAGGATAGTAGACTGACTCATCTTAAAAGCAGCTGGGAAATGTACTTATTTAAGCCACCATTCCCCCTAAACATTATCATTGTAAGGAGGGTCACTCGTCTGCTTTTGATACAGTGTGGGATGTGTCCTTCATGTGACTAATGCTGTTTAGTCTCAACTGTAGATTTTTACAGTCCAAGATAATGCATTATCTGATAATGCAAAGGTTCGCATGAAGGCACCCTCATTTCCCGGGGCATTTTTGAAATGTAAAACAATTCAGTCTTTGCATACGTTGTGGTAGGCATGATGATCTATTGTTTGCCTTGCAAACGTGCATTGGGCCTAACACAACTTTGATGTTTAAAAAAAACAATAAAAACAGGCCGTAAAACCCCATCATACTTCTCATTTTGCAAACAATATCGGTCTTATAGTACACTCGCAGTCGATGCCGTAGTGCAGTGCTCACTCTGTAAAGAAGAGTCAGTAGCTGCATAACAAAAACGCATCAGTCTTGCCGTAGTCCTTAAAAGAAAAAAGAACCCTATAAATTCACTCCTTTCTTACACACTCCTGTGGATCTTTGTTTCTCTAACCAAATTCACTTTGAACTTGTATTGTGCCAAAAGTAATTTGCAACACATAGTGGCACTCCCTCTCCTTTTCTGTTTTTTATCAAAATGAAAACAGACATCACCATAAACTCCCCTTAATCAGATGGCTCTGTTGTGTTGGCTGTGCCTGAAAGGGTTTGGCAGTAAATTGGACGTCGGATTTCTTTTCTCCAAAATCTCGGGGCTAAGGAGGGGGCCAACTTCTCAGAAGAACTCGTCTGAAAAAGCCTTTTGTGGGATTTGGCAAGGGAACAGCCGGCTTTGCTCATGCTTATTAGGCACCCCTGTCACACCAGCCGAAACCTAGAATGAATTGTGATGTGTGCGGTTGTCTGTCTCCCTGCACATGTATGTGGGCACATGTAGAGACACCTTCTATCTCTGGTACAGTTTGTTCTGGTCACGGAGGCTTTATTTGTCAGCTGGACACATTTCTGGGCATATGGGGTGGTAACAAATAAGACTTGCTCTGCCTGTTCCTTTCGACAGCCTGTTACTTGAATCATTTCAGCTGTTGACTCTGCAAGGATACATGGGTTCCTGATTCTGTCACTTGTAAGCTTACATAATGATTTGAGATTCAAATGATCTCTGTGTGAACCCATGTAGTTCCTGTGCATTATGATGAACGGATCCATTGCAAAGGTTTAGAGTGATACAGTAGTAATTCTAGTCCCCCAACCCCCTTCCTTTGGCTTCCATCATTTATAATTTAGCAGTCAAAGTGAAGAACGAGCCCTCCTATTGGTCACAAAGACAAGCATTCAGTCTTACATTTTATTTTTTTTTTTTTTTTTTTTTTTTTTTTAATTTATTTTCTCTTTCCTCTAAGTCTTCAGTGAAGCTTCGTTGCATTGTTTCTCTAGGATGTTGCAGAAACTGGAAATAAAGCAACATCTTTCCAAGTTTTAAATTTACTGTAATCATCTGGTGTTTCTAAACATGCTTTAGCATCTTCAGGTATTCTGGAGATTTTGAGTAAAATGTTTTGGATTTAATGGACATTTTTTGCAGCCAATTTCCTATAGTGACATATGAAGGCCAAGTATGGTAACCCATACTTGGAATTTGTCTTCTGCATTTAACCCATCCAAGTTAATGGACACACATTTGGAGTAGTGAACACACTGCAAACCATGGACACAGACACCCGGAGTAGTGGGCAGCCATTTTGCTGTGGTGCCTGGGGAGCGATTAGGGGTTAGGTGCCTTGCAGTGTTAATTTTGACAGCAAATTTTGATTTAATTTTAGTCATAGTCTTTTGACTAAAATGCCATTTAGTTTGTCATATTTTAGTCATCGGAAATTATTTTAGTTTTTAGTCTACAGTAGATAATTAGATTTTAGTCGAATAATAGTTAAATTGTAATGCATTAAGCATTTCTCTAACAATACACAGATCCAATACACTGATATACATCTGATATTCTCCAAACTGTTTATGTTCACTTAAGACAACCAACTGTACTTTATTCGCCAAAGCGTACAGTTTTTGACCATTCAAGTGCAAAAAGACACGAAAGAGAGCTCAATTCAGTACTTGTCAGGGACTGAAACACTTATCATTGAGGTACTTTGATTTTAAGTTTTTCTGCTTTCATTTGCTTTTGTCTTTTAGTTTTTGCTTTTAAACGTCTATATAGTGTTTTTTTTTCTTTTTTTTTTTCTGTTTTAGTTATTTCAGTACATCAGGTTAAGCTAAAGCTTGGAAACTAGATGAGAATTTTTTTTGTATATATTTACTTTTGTTTCAGTTAACGTTCATTTCAAGTAATGAAGATTTTTTTTTTTTTTAAGGTTTAGTTATTATAACTATAATAACCCTTATACTTGTAAAATATATTGAATAATTAGTCAAATAATGCTCTTAGATACAGTAGTTTACTATGAATTAAATAGAAATTAAATTAAACACAGTTTATTGTGTAAACAAAATAACAATAATGACCAGGAAAAAATAATAATAATAATAAACCATCCCAAAATACACAGTGACTCTTGACTATTGTGTAGTAAACCTTGTCATAATTCATCAACATTAGCTTATATAAGCAATCACTTGGCATAAATGTGTATTATTTATCAATTGCGAAGCAGTCTAAAGTGCAGCTGCGCGAGCCTGTAGAGCGTGCAACAGCGTTGCTTTTCTCGTGGTTAGATCAGCACTTTACACTTCAAATGTGCGCATCTTCCACACAGTACAGCAGTCCTGACTGAATATCTTCCCAAATCATCTCTTATCATTTTCATCTTGTTTTTATCTCGAAAATTAGAGTAGATTTTAGTCATTTAAAATGCATTTTTATTTAGTCTCGTTTTCGTCCGTGGGAAAAAAAAAAAAAAATTATTCGTCAACGAAATAAACACTGGTGTCTTGCTCGAGCACCTCGGCCATTTCCTGCCAGTATTGAGAATCTAACCCACAACCTTCGGGTTACCAGTCTGACTCTCTAACCAATTAGGCCATGACTGCCTTAGAACCCCTATAGGGTTCTACTGTAGCATGATCCTCTAGGATTTGGAGATGGGTTTCACTCCGTAATTGGATATCTTCTCACATATCTTGCGGTTTGGTAACCACTAGTTACCAAACTAGTTTCTAGTACAGTCAAACAATCAGATGTGTATTTGGTAGCAGCCTAATTTGTTAGGCATTGCTGGTTACCAATTTTGACTTACAGCCTCCAGATCCATTTACATTCATACAGTTAGCTTAAGAATTGTGTTTAGAACCAGTGAAAGACATTGACATTTGATGCAATTCGAATCGCATTGACTTTGTTAACTTGAACATTTTCTCTCTGCCTCTTTCAATCCAGGGTTTCACCTCAGTGGCACAGTCACAGAGCCAGCCACGCAATCCGAGCCAGAGACGACACACAAGGTGGCCATCAGCTTCGACCGCTGTAAGATCACATCGGTGACATGTGGCTGTGGCAACCGCGACATTTTCTATTGCGCACACGTGGTGGCGCTGTCCTTATATCGCATCCGCAAACCCGAGCAAGTCAAACTGCGGCTGCCCATCTCAGAGACACTCTTCCAGATGAACAGAGACCAGCTGCAAAAGCTGGTGCAGTACCTTATCACGGCCCACCACACAGAAGTGCTGCCCACTGCACAAAAACTGGCAGATGAAATCCTGTCCTCCAACTCTGAGATCAACCAAGTACATGGTGAGCAGCACAAATGAAGTGTTGTAATAGTCACATGACCAAAATTCCTTTTCCACAGCCAAATGTTCCAAAAAATTGTTCAGAAAAATGTTCAGAAAAAAGGCAGGCTTACACCTAGGGCTGGGCGATAAAACTATATCAATAATTATTGCGATATAATTTTCCTCGATACAATTATAAAATGGTTCGATAAGTGTTTGTGCTAAAAGTGGAATGAAGCAGTGCTACTTGTTTAAACCGCACCACACGGACCATTTATCCGCTCGACTCAAACAGCAGTGCAGTGCGAGCTTACTAGAGCAGATGCATTTACTCTCTGAACAGTCTCAGCAAACCACTAAACAGTGCTGTGAGATCCAGTGAGAGGCGATTGAATTCAGCAAAGAACACAAATGTCTCTGTGATTTAAACTAATTTAAAACAGGTGAAACAGCGCAGCACTGACAAATACGATAAACATTGTGTCATGAACAATCCAGTTAGATAGTTTTTCAATCTACAAATCACCATCATTTACCATGGATATACTGTAGTAACACTAACTGGCTAACTGAGTAAACTCCCGATGCTTCAGATTGTCAGTCCGCCCTGAACTGCACCATGGTATTGTGGCAGAAATGTGGTGTATTCATATCAAATTTTATTATATTACTAATATAAACATGAATTAAAGGAGTAATAGAATCTAATTGCAGTATTTTTTGTTATTAAGCAATAGCATTAGTAGCCTAAATCTTTTTTTTTTTTTTTTTTTTTTTTTTTTTTAATTAGAAATAGTTTTTCCATCCTAACTTAACTTTTACCCTATGAGATTTCCGATTTTATTTATTTATTTATTTATTTTAAACTGATTTTACTGATGTAAAAAGCAGCTTAGGCTTCTGCTTCTATCAACCCAAGCTACTGTGAAATGTGTAATTCTAAGAGACAAAACGCATAATATTATTAATATTGCAGCCTGCACTGCAAACTGTGCCGAAGATACATGTCATCAAAGGCAGGCAACACAAATGATCAACTGTTAGAACATGCGGAAACTAAGAAATTAATTTTTCTATTAATATATTTCTTTTGTTAGGGGAAAAAAGACTGAAAAAGGTTTTTACTTAAGGTTAATTCATGCTTAATTTGATGTAAAAAAAAATATATATTTTATTACAAATGCTTTTAATATTCTAAATGTTCACCTGTTTTTGTCATGTTCTGACATTTCTAAAGAGTAATTTAAAACCACAATTAAATGTCTGGTTTCTACAAATCTGCCTTTAAACTTGAAAGAAATTTTGACGTTTATCGATATCGACTGATATGAAAAATTTTATCATGCAAATTATTTTGGGCCATATTGCCCAGCCCTACTTACATGCTTTTTAAAGCTTTACTCAACACGTTATGCAAAAATAAATTCCATCTCTTCCTAATCATTTGTCCAAGGAGCCTCTGAAACCAGGAAGTCCATCCTCCTGTCCTCTGACCTTGTTTTGAATAGGATTCAAGGGGTCAGGCAGAAGCCCTTATCAATGTTTAATCAGTGGCTGCGCGTTGAATCCGGAATGTGCAGAATGTGTTAACCTGCCAAGATGTTGGATCAAAAGTGCAAAAGGACACCTACGCTTGAGTCCTGCTTATACAAGGACACACGGCACCTTCTGTTTATAGCAGTTTGCACCTCACTAGCCCATTGCAGCCATTATAAAGCCATTAAGTACACTAATAATTTACTATTATGCTGAACAGGGTTACAGCCTACCACAATCTGAAGCATTACAACAAGCTCTCTTATTTCAAAGCACTTTACACGCGGCACAGCTGGCTCAATAGATATCCTGTACATTTAGATACGCTCCTAGTATATAACACCAATGCTTATGTCACACACTGATGGTAATCTACTGTATGTAAGTTATTATTGCTCCCCTAAGTCCACCCAAGCCTTTTAAGAGCTAATCTCTAACTCAGGATGGATCTTCTTATCATATAACACATGCCAAGGACAGGGAAACATGCAAGCAATGCAGAATCAACCGTTCCGCTTCCATATATAGCATTTATATATGTTTAATACCCATAGGGGCACCCAAAGGGGGCCAATTGGCAGATCAACTGTCTGTGCAGTCTGTATATGAAGCGGCTTCATGGTGTCTTTAAGTGGAATTCAATAGGGCTGAATGTGCTGATATGTTTTGTTCTGGAATGGAGGGTGGGGGCAGGGGGTGTTGTAAATTTAAAGTGCATTGACATATTGGAAATACAGTAAGACCTTCCTCAGATAAAGTGATTGCCTCTAATGCATTTTGCTTTTCTCTCCCCCCCTTCTTTTTTCACAGTGGCAATAGGAAGTAATCTTTTAAAAATCAAGCCTCAATAGCTATGATTTGACTCACCTTGGTGGGGTTATTAGTTTGTAATGGTAAAAAAAACATGGGAATTCTGCCAAAAGGAAGTGATGATGATTTCGGTTTTGGTTTAGAGTATGCAGGCTCAGGAAGTGCTGTTTTCCGAAGTATTAAAGTGTACAAGCACATTTTTCTGTCAGTTGTTGAATTGCATAAGCTTATATCATTTATCAGTACAGTGGTGGCTTGGGTTACATGTTATTGCTGAAAAAATCCAAAGTTAACAGGGTATATTTCTCGCCCAGGGGCCCCAGATCCCACAGCAGGGGCCAGTATTGATGACGAGAACTGCTGGCACCTGGATGAGGAGCAAGTGAGGGAACAGGTCAAGCAGTTCCTCTCTCAGGGAGGATACTATGGCTCAGGCAAGCAGCTCAACTCCATGTTTGCCAAGGTGAGACGCTCTTGCTTTCTGTGTGTGTGTGTGTGAGAAATGCTCAGTGCGAAAAGTGCTATTATGGTGAATTATGGGCCCATGAAATCCTAGGAGGCCCATTTAAATCAATGTATTTTAATTAAATGTCAAGCTGCCTCTTATTTTCAATAGCCAGTGCAGTTCATTGCTTTACCTGTCTGCTATCTGAAGATTTGAAGAACTGCACTTCAATTTTTGATATTGATGCTGAATATAGTGCTGAAACACAAGCATTCTGAACTCATAGTCCTTTCAGCTAAAACATGTGTGCTGTTTTATATATTATATACTGCCCGGCCAAAAAAAAAAAGTCGCTGTTTGGATTTTAATAGGCAAATACTTAAGAATTTATGAATGGATCATTATTACAGTGATTATGTTTCTAGCATATTATATGTTTGGCAACGGTTCTTTTAACCCTTAAAGATGTCAATACAAGATCTTGACCAAAAATTGATGCACCTCTCGATGGAAATAAATGTTGTGATGTTATTTCCATCAAGAGGTGCATCAATTTTTGGTCAAGATCTTGTATTGACAATGCAAGAGGTGAGCACTCTGTAAAGTCTACTCCAGCACATCCCAAAGACTTTCAATGAAATTAAGGTCGGGACTCGTGTGAAAATGATTCATGCTCTCTGAACCATTCTTTCACAATTTTAACCCTGGTGAATCTTGACATTGTCATCCTGGAATATGGCCACGATGCATCTTCCTACATGGTTGTTTAAGAAATGAAAAGCTACACACTCCATCTTTAAGGGTTAAAAGAACCGTGGCCAAACATATAACATGCTAGGAACATAATAATCACTGTAATAATGATCCATTCATAGATTCTTAAGTACTTGCCTATTAAAATCCAAACAACTTTTTTTGTATATATAATATAATATAATATTATTATAATTTTGTGTGTTGTGCAGGTGAGGGAAATGCTTAGGATGCGTGACTCAAACGGGGCACGGATGCTCACGCTCATCACAGAGCAGTTCATGGCTGACCCGCGTCTATCTCTATGGCGACAACAGGGCACAGGAATGACCGACAAATGCCGACAACTCTGGGATGAGCTGGGTGAGTTTTGTCTGCTTAACTCGCACATTCTCGATCATCATCCTTGCTTGTCCTGGAATAACATTCTTGTCAACCAGTCAAAATTACCACTGATATTAGGATGGTTGATGCTTAGGGTTAGTTACAAGGTTTGGCCTGTGGCTGTTTAATAGGATGTGGTTCCTTTATCAACAATATATGTTGATTCAGAAAGGTGTCCTATTAGGTTAAATCATGTATTTCTGAGCAACATCGCACATCATACAATAGAACAGTTTTGCATTTAAGCACTAACATACATCCTCATCCCTCTTTTGTCGTTCTACAGAATTGAATCTTAATCATTATTACTTAGTCTTCTGCACCTTGGTTCAATATCCTTAGCCTTAAGCACATTTGTGCATGTGCACCGTCTGAACTGTAGCAGTTCAGTCAAGGCAAGTGGATCATAGCACGACTGACTTAGTCTGCGGCGCATGCAGAGGACTGGCTGCCCTCCTCTATCAGGATGGCATGAAAGGGCCAGGATCAATGAGCTTTAGAGCTGCCTCCTATTGATCGGGGCATTTAAAGAGGTTGATGAGAGCACATCCTGAAGAGGCTCATTTGAGAGCTGAATCTCTGGCTTCCTCTTCCTCCAAAACTGTTGTAGCTGTAAACAAGACGCACCTGCTGGGATGACTGTGCATTCTGATTTTCAAGAGCAGGCACAATATGACTGGAGCGTCTAATAAATGTCCATGACAGTTCTGTTTCAGTTGACAGCCGTGCTGATTGGCCGGAGCACAACTATTCGGCCAATAAGAGCTGCGTGTACATGACAGCAGTGGAAAAAGATGCAGACCAGCCATCTGTTACTTAGATACAAAAAGGCATCGCACAACCCCACCAGTTAAACGAGCCCACCAGACAACCCTACACATGCCAAATTTCATACGCTCCCTAGTGCCAGTATTTGACGTTGATGCGCTAGAGCTTCTTCCATTAGATGCGCTGATTTTTCCATTTCACATTAAGTAAGCTGCTTTCAAGACTAAACTGGTTTAAGTAGTGCATAAAAATGGGAAAAATGATAACCTAAAATTCAATGCCTCCTCCTCTTTTTCTCTATCTTTTTATGCTCATTTTACCTTTTTAGCTTCGCACTTTTTTGTAAGCCACACTTCAGTTATAAAGATGTCTGTGCACTGTGGGTTTGCAGGTGCACTGTGGGTGTGTATCGTGCTGAACCCGCACTGCAAGAGCGAAGAGAAGAGCGGCTGGCTGAGACAGCTGAAAAAATGGGGAGACATGGACATCTGCCCTCTAGAGGATGGCAATTACGGAAGCGAACTGCCCAACATCACCAATGCTCTGCCACAGAGCAACCTGGCTCAGGGTTAGCTTCCCTTCAGTTGATCCAAACTTGAAATTATTCACTTATCTCAATGTATGTTGCTCACATAACCATATTTTACTCTGTGTAGACTCACTGGCTCGGCCTAGAAGAACTGTGTTCACAAGAGCAATGGAGGCCTGTGACCTGCACTGGCAGGATAGTCACTTGCAGAGAATCATCAGTAGTGACTTCTACATGTCCCCAGCCTACCAGAGAGAAGGAGAGAGCCTACTCTTCAACCCCCAGGGCCTGCCACTGTGGCTGGGTACGTATTTACATACTTCTCAGCCATTTCAAGCTATGTTTGACCGTGTTGATTCTGTTCTGAGAAGCCAGTCAGTTTGGGGATCTCTAGTGGTTGAGTTATCCCATGATTTACTGACCAAGCCATCCTAGGTGTATATGACTATATTCTTTCAGATGAACACAATTGGAGATATATTTAAAAATATCCTGTCTCTTCCAAGCGTTATAATGTAGTAAAAAATGCAATCATCCATCGTAAATATACTCCATATGGCTCCAGGGGATTAATAAAGGCAACAGGTTTTTGTGAGGAAAAATATCCATATTTAAAACTTTATAATTTAAAATAACTAGCTTCCGCCAGAAGATCGTAGGAGTATTGTAAGCTTAGACTCCTCTCGTGGTTTAAACAAATAGGGCTGTGCAACAAAATGAAGCTCCTCTTCTCTTATATCAAAATCCTCCAACATTTACTCTTTAAAATTTCTCATTTTAGACTTCTAATTCACGACCGGTGTTTTGTTTTGCTATATCCTCTGAGCTTCCACGTTCATCATTGCGTCATATGTCAGGTCCGAGGTTACTCGTCCGCCACAAATTGATGCATACAGCCGTCTGCTGGAAGCTAGTTAATTAAGTTAATTAAGCTTTAAATATGGATATTTTTCTTACAAAAACCAATCACTTCACTTCAGAAGGCCTTTTATTAACCCCCTGGAGCCGTATGGATTATATTTATGATGGATGGATGCATTTATTTGGGGCTTCAAAACGTGGCCTCCCCTTCACTACCATTATAAAGCTTGGGGAAGCAAGTATATTTTTAAATATATCTCTGATTGTGTTCATCTGAAAGAAGATGGTCATATACACCTAGGATGACTTGAGGGTGAGTAAATCATTGGCTAATTTTCGTTTTTGGGTGAACTGTCCCTTAAAAGAAACTTCGCTCTCATTATGACCCTTTCTGCTGTGTTGTAATCTGTCTGATTTCACTTCTGTATGATGCAGGAGCTAAAATAAGCAGCTTCCATTAAGTTTTGGTCTGAAACATGTAACTTGAAATCTGAGAAACTGCCCCATCTGAGAGGGAGCCCCACCATGTTTATACCGTGTCATGTGACTTGTTCCAGATCACGTGCCTACAGCATGCGCCAGGGTGGATGCTCTGCGTTCCCATGGTTACCCCAGAGAAGCCTTGCGACTGGCTGTTGCCATAATCAACACCCTCCGGCTCCAACAGCAACGGCAATTAGACATATACAAACATCAGAAGAAAGGTAACACACATTGATCTGAGTTGCATAACCTATGGCCTTACTCCGTTTGCTCACAAATGTTTGTTTACTTTTCGAGAATGACCATTTCAACATGTATTTGTTGCAAAAGAAAAGAAAGCTGGTAGAGTTTATATCAGTGGTGGAGTAATAATAGTAATAGTAATTTAAGAATTGATATGTTGTTTCATATGTTCCCAATACAAGTAAATATTTCTTGTTTTGTCCTCAGAACTGCTGCAAAGGGGAATGACCAACACCACCAATCTGGAGGGCTGGGTGGGTCACCCCCTTGACCCCATTGGCTGCCTTTTCGCCACCCTCACGGAGACTTGTCGAGTTGAGGATGACAATACCATGGATACCGGAGGTACACGATTATAGGCTGTCATTGGGCTCTGTCCTTTTAACAACTCTCCAAGACGCCTTGGGCATTATTCGGTTCCTCGCTCAGCAACTGGCCTGTGTCTTTGAGAGCTTCATTCAGTCTGCTGGAGCCCCATCTCCTTGCTCTTTACAATTGCCCTCCTTTTCTGTGCAGTGTTAAGGGGTGCTATTGTATCAGAAAGGTCATTCTACCCACTCAGTGGTGTAAAACGTATAAAATCAATCAGCATTTGCATTCCATACATCCCTCCCAGCTCAGGCCAATGGAAAGTGTCGACCATTGTATTCCTGTAATGAGGAACCCACAGAGAGGCATTGTGTCCCTGAATAATACTGGCAAATGGTACTGTGACTTGGAAGAGTTTGTGCATATCCGCGCGCTTGTCCCGTTGTAGTGCTCCCCTTCTGGCCATGGCGCTGTAGCGGTTGTGTTGGAGTCTCTTTGTGCATGTTGTGCATTACACTGTATGTTTGTATATGTGCTAGAGAGCATAGCTCTTTGTTTGACTCTGTTGCACAGTTGGAAACATCTGGCATGTGCTGGGATGGGGGCGGACTCTCTGTTTTAACCAATCAGAATGTCCGGAGGTCAGGATCTTAGCTTAGCAGGACCAGCAACAGCAGCTGCAGCGGCGGCCGAAAGTCAAAACAGTGCTCTCTCTAACCCTTCTACTTTAGTTTACTTAGGCAATTTACTGTAAACCAAAACCAAATCTGGATAGGACACCATAGCTTGGTTAAGTTGTTTTGTATGTTTTTTTTTTTTTGTTGTTTTTTTTTTTTAAATGATGATTGTGAGATGCCAGTAGAGATGTTGTTATACAGTGTAGCCAGATGATGGTGAACCCATTGATCCCTGTCCGCTGCCTACTGTACAAACAGGATTGACCAACAGGATCATTTGCAAGGGGGATTTAAGTGAGCTGGTGTTGAGGGTCTAAAATCTTACCAAACAGATGGTGTTTTTTCTCCGCTTTCATGCAGACATCCTCAGACATTTATATAGATGCTTTAGTTTGTGGTGTTATAAGTTTATTTTTTTTATTTTATTTTTTGTTTTGCTTTTATTCTACATTTACAAAAATGTTCTTTTTGAAATAAATGAACTTTTTATTCATCATAGAAAGAAAAGAAAATGGATTGTTTCTTGAGCAGCAAATCAGCATATTAGAATGTTTTCTAAAAGATCATGTGACTGGAGTAATGACTGATTAAAAAATCAGTCATTAGATCAGCTTTGCCATCACAGGAATAAATTGCATTTTAAAATATTAAAATTTAAAATAGAAAGCATTATTTTAACTCAATATTTCACAATATTAAAAATTTCACTGTCATTTATCAAATAAATGCAGCCTTTAATTAAAAAAAAAAAAAAACATGACAAAACTGACATCAAACTTTTGAATGGTAGTGGTATATATACTTGCCTTATTTTTAGCAATACATTTTTATATTTGCTAAAATATATTTTAAAATGATGTCTTTAATGAATTTCTTTACAATTTTTTTTTTCTTTCTTTCTTTTTTTTTTTTTTTTCTTCTTCTTAAGGACCTTTGTAAAAAGCTGTAAATTAACATATAACAAACACCACTTTGTTTCCTAATAGATTCTGGTGAGCCCAAGCCTCCAGTGTACCAGCATGTGCCAGTATGGGGATGTCCAGACGGAGGGGAGTCATACCTGGCGCTGGCGCTAGAGGTGGCGCTGATGGGTATGGGGCAGCAGCGGCTGATGCCCGAGGGCCTGTATGCCCAAGACAAGGTGTGCCGGAACGAGGAGCAGATTGTGGCCAAGCTGCAGGAGATGGTGCTGGATGATGTTTTAGTGCAGACACTCCGCAAACAAGCCATCCTCCTTTTAGAAGGTACAAACTTTCTTTGTTCTCAATATCACGTCTACTTTTCAACCTTTTGCTCTTGTCGTCACACCATAGGCACTATCCTCCCTGTGTGGAGTGGTTTCCTCCCCTCACTGTTCTCTTGCTTTTCCCACAACCTTTTTCCCCCATGTGGATCTCTGTCTACTTTTATCTTTTCCTCCTCCCCATCTCTAGCTTGAATATGTGTGTGTGTGTGTGTGTGTGTAAGAGAGAGAGTGTGCTATGCCTGTAAAAAGATCTGCAGGCTGGCCTCTGCAGTGTCCCCAACTCCCTTCCCCAAAACAGGCCACCCTGCATCTGAGCCTCCCACTGACATGCAGTGTAACCTTAGAGCAGACATCTGCGCTGCTACTAGGGAGGACAGACTCTGTCAAAGCCCATGAGGCCTTGCCGCCTGTTTGCCTTCTCATCGTCCTCCCCAGTCGTCCCAGCGATACGCTCCACTCAGATTTCTCTCTCTTGCTCTGCATGCCCTCACTGACTCACCAGCCTCCTGTCCATCAAGCCTGACTCAACCCTGCAATCTGATATGATGGACAGCTCAGTTCTGATGTCGTCTTCTCTCTCTCGCTCTCTCTCTCTGTCTGTATGTCCAGGTGGTCCCTTCAGTGGTCTGGGGGAGGTCATCCACAGGGAAAGCGTTCCCATGCACACATTTGCCAAGTACCTGTTCACCGCTCTCCTGCCGCACGACACAGACCTGGCGTATAAACTGGGCCTTCGTGCAATGAGGTGAGACTCTTTCTCTCAATCCAAAGGCCATGTGTATTAGCTTTGAGGTCTATTTATGCTAGTATCCTAAATATTTATAAAATTCGCTTTTTGCACATTTAAAAAAAAAAAAAAAGGTATATTTGTTAATGTATTAACTAACATTAACAAAGATGAACTAACCATGAGCAATACATTTGTTACTGTATTTGTTAATGTTAATAAAAATCTAGCTGTTCATAGTTTGTTCATGTTAGTTCACAGTGCATTAACTTATGTTAACAATTACTAATACATTATTAAAAAAAGAGTTGTAGATGTTGAAATTAACGAAGATTAATAAATGCTGTAGAAGTGTAGTTCATTATTTAATAATAATATTAGTTCATGCTAACTAATGTAGTTAACTAATGAACCTTATTGTAAAGTGTTACCATTTTTATTTTGAGGGGAGAAAAAAAAACAGAATTAATTGTAATATTTCACAATATTACTTTCTTTTTTTTTAATGTAAAATGTAATCTATTCATGTGGCAGAACTGCATTTTCAGCAACCATATGATCCTTTGGAAATAATTCTAATATGCAATTTCTTAATATTATCAGTGTTGAAAACATTGTCTTTACAGTCACTTTTGATCAATTTAATACATCCTTGCTAAATAAAAGTAATAAAATAAATAAGTAAAAAATATATATTAGTGGGTACGGAAAGTATTCAGACTTAAATGATTTTAGCAAATGGCTGCAATATAACAGAGTGAAAAATTTAAGGAAAAATTTAAGTTTTAATTATTAATGTACACAGCACCCCATATTGACAGAGAAACACAGAATTGTTGACTTTTTTGCAGATTTGTTAGAAAAACTGAAATATCACATGGTCCTTTTTTAAGTATTCAGACCCTTAGATCAAAAGGGTGCTTCTACTAAATACTGAGCAAATACAGCCATGAGTCTTTTTGGGAAAGATGCAACAAGTTTTTCACACCTGGATTTGGGGATCCTCTGCCATTCCTCCTTGCAGATCCTCTCCAGTTCTGTCAGGTTGGATGGTAAACGTTGGTGGACAGCCATTTTTAGGTCTCTCCAGAGATGCTCAATTGGGTTTATGTCAGGGCTCTGGCTGGGCCATTCAAGAACAGTCACGGAGTTGTTGTGAAGCCACTCCTTCGTTATTTTAGCTGTGGGTCATTGTCTTGTTGGAAGGTAAACCTTCGGCCCAATCTGAGGTCCTGAGCACTCTGGAGAAGGTTTTCATCCAGGATATCCCTGTACTTGGCCGCATTCATCTTTCCCTCGATTGCAACCAGTCGTCCTGTCCCTGCAGCTGAAAAACACCCCCACAGCATGATGCTGCCACCACCATGCTTCACTGTTGGGACTGTATTGGACAGGTGATGAGCAGTGCCTGGTTTTCTCCACACATACCGCTTAGAATTAAGGCCAAAAAGTTCTATCTTGGTCTCATCAGACCAGAGAATCTTATTTCTCACCATCTTGGAGTCCTTCAGGTGTTTTTTTAGCTAACTCCATGTGGGCTTTCATGTGTCTTGCACTGAGGAGAGGCTTCCGTCGGGCCACTCTGCCATAAAGCCCTGACTGGTGGAGGGCTGCAGTGATGGTTGACTTTCTACAACTTTCTCCCATCTCCCAACTGCATCTCAGCCACAGTGATCTTTGGGTTCTTCTTTACCTCTCTCACCAAAGCTCTTCTCCCCCGATAGCTCAGTTTGGCCGGACGGCCAGCTCTAGGAAGGGTTCTGGTCGTCCCAAATGTCTTCCATTTAAGGATTGTGAAGGCCACTGTGCTCTTAGGAACCTTAAGTGTAGCAGAAATTTTTTTGTAACCTTGGCCAGATCTGTGCCTTGCCACAATTCTGTCTCTGAGCTCTTCAGGCAGTTCCTTTGACCTCATGATTCTCATTTGCTCTGACATGCACTGTGAGCTGTAAGGTCTTATATAGACAGGTGTGTGGCTTTCCTAATCAAGTCCAATCAGTATAATCAAACACAGCTGGACTCAAATGAAGGTATAGAACCATCTCAAGGATGATCAGAAGAAATGGACAGCACCTGAGTTAAATATATGAGTGTCACAGCAAAGGGTCTGAATACTTAGGACCATGTGATATTTGTTTTTCTTTTTTAATAAATCTGCAAAAATGTCAACAATTCTGTTTTTCTGTCAATATGGGGTGCTGTGTGTACATTAATGAGGAAAAAAAATGAACTTAAATGATTTTAGCAAATGGCTGCAATATAACAGAGTGAAAAATTTAAGGGGGTCTGAATACTTTCCGTACCCACTGTATATATCTTACTGACCCCTAACATTTAAACAGTGGTATATATTAAATCTGAAAAGAAAACTTAACTTAATTTTATAAATGACACCCTCATGCAGCAGTTTGAAAACATAAGAAAAAGAAGAATATGCAACATTCTTTGGCAATGTGCGTTTTAAATGTATTGTTTTCACCTTTAATTATGAAAGTTCCCTAAATTAGATTGTATCTCTACATTGTGTGTGACTTATACTCTAGCTCCAGCCATATAAAACCTCTGTGGGACCTTATTACTGTACATCTGCACTGAGACATCATTATCTGAGTCTAGCTCATCACAGTGCTCACTAATACACAATCAATAGCACTGCTCCCTCTGTGCACCTTCTGTGAGGCTGAGCTAGTGTGGTTTAATATGTTCACTCAGACAGGAGTAGCAGAGCATAGAGCACTATTTCTAATCACTTGCATTCAGACAGAGCTAAATCAGTGAATTGCAACAGAAAATCAGTATATATATAACAAACAACCTTTTTTCATTTGTCTTTTTATAGGCTATGTGAATATCTAGATTTTTGTATGTGTGAATAATTAGTCACAGTGCCAGGACAAATGAAGAAAGAAAAAAAATAATAATAATAATAATAATAATTAATAATCACAGGAGGGCTTGACATCATCATGGGGGGGGCTAAGCCTGTGAATAATCCTAGTATAATCATGTTTACTGCAGGCTTCCAGTGCTGGAGTCCACGGCTCCCTCAGGTGACGTAGGGCACCCTCACCATGGCATTTCCATAGTGCCCAGCAGGTACCCACGCTGGTTCACATTGGGCCACCTGGAGTCTCAGCAGTGTGAACTGGCCTCCACCATGCTTACTGCTGCTAAGGGTGAGTGCTACACCAAGGACTCATGACGAGTCACATGTGAGGTTCACTTTAAACAAACTTTTATATGCTGTGCCAGTGTTTAGCTAAGAGAAGTCTGTTTTGTGTCTTAGGTGACATGTTGAGATTGCGGACTGTTTTGGAGGCCATTCAGAAGCACATCCACTCCTCTTCCCTCATCTTCAAATTGGCACAGGACGCCTTCAAGATCGCTACTCCTGCAGATAACCCTCCTGACATCACGCTGCTCAATGTAGCGCTGGAGCTCGGTCTTCAGGTAAAACTAAATTGATTCTTACATGATGTCTGGTTCATTATTGAGTGCGTTAACATGCATGATCTTAGACCAACTATGCCAACAACATGTAACCCTAAAACATTCTTTTACTGGTTTAGTTTTACTGGTTTAGTACTGGTATAGTTTTTTTTTTTTTGCCCCATTCCTCTCAGTTTCTCTCTGCATATAAAATGTTTTTGACCCTTTTCTGATGTTTACATGAAATGTAAACAGACGTGCATTTTATTATGGTGATTGAGCATAAGAGACTTAAAAAAAAAAAATCTTTCTAAAAAAAATATTACCAAAGCTACATTTATTTGTTGTTTCTATTTTAATACATTTTAAAATGTAAATTATTCCTGACATGGCAACTTCAGTGTCATGATTTTTCAGAAATCATTCTAATATGCTGATTTGCTGCTCAAGAAACCATTTCTTCTTATCATCAATGTTAAAAACAATGTTAATATTTTTGCGGAAACGTTACAATTCTCTGATAAATATAAAGTACAAAAGAACATTTATTTGAAATAATAGGTCTTTTGTAACATAAATGTATTTTACTGTCACTTTTGATCAATTCAATGTATCCTTGTTAAAGTTTTTTTTTTTTTTTTTTTTTTTTTTTAAATCTTACTGACCTCAAGCTTTTAAACAGTAGCATAAAAGAGGTTTTCTTTTATTGTCTGGTTTTATTTGTTGTTGTTTTTTTCTTTTTCTGATAGTTATCAGTGGTTTGAATTCACTCACTATGTGTATTTGTTCCAGTACACTGTTCTGCATCTTTTGTGTGTCTAATGCAATATGACATTTCTCTGCAGGTGATGAGGATGACTCTTTCCACACTCAACTGGAGGCGGAGGGAGATGGTTCGCTGGCTAGTCACATGTGCTACAGAAGTCGGTATGTATCAGGCAAACTCTGATTTTCATTGTTTATTTAAACCTGGCAGGGAAAAACACATAATTTCATTCAAGACACTGACATGCACTGTACTAGTTTTGTCATGTAAATGCTTTATTCTGACTGAAATCTTATCTGTCAGAATAACAGATGTAGATTGTTTAATGTCTCTACATGTTGAACGAAGCCAAACAACAGACTACAATAGGCTTCTTTGCTGTGTGCATGCTCCGACAGACATGTATTAACATGTATTAAGACTGTAGCACTATGCAAAAATCAGCTAATCGTTTCCCTGTAAATAATTTAAATGACTTTATCATTTCGTTACTAAATGCAGGTAGAACCAAGGCAAAAGTTTTCTGTTCTGATTGGTTCTTTTGTCTCATTGCAGGTTTGAGAGCATTGGTCAGCATATTGCAAAGCTGGTACACTCTCTTCACCCCCACTGAGGCAACCAGCATAGTGGCAGCCACAGTGATGTCCCACAACACCATCCTGCGCCTGAGCCTCGACTACCCGCAGCGGGAGGAACTCGCCAGCTGCGCACGCACCCTGGCTCTGCAGTGTGCCATGAAGGACCCCCAAAACTGCGCCCTGTCCGCCCTCACCCTTTGCGAAAAGGACCACATCGCCTTCGAGACGGCTTACCAGATAGTCATCGACGCCGCCTCCACGGGCATGACCTACTCTCAGCTCTTCACCATCGCCCGCTACATGGAGCACCGCGGCTACCCCCTTCGAGCCTTCAAACTGGCGTCTCTTGCCATGACCCACTTGAACCTGGCTTACAACCAAGACACACATCCGGCCATCAACGACGTGCTGTGGGCTTGCGCTCTCAGCCACTCGCTGGGCAAGAACGAGCTGGCCGCCATCATCCCCCTGGTGGTGAAAAGTGTTCACTGCGCCACGGTGCTCTCGGACATTCTGCGGCGCTGCACAATGACGGCCCCCGGCCTGGCTGGCATCCCTGGCAGGCGTAACTCGGGCAAGCTTATGAGCACTGACAAAGCCCCGTTGAGACAGCTACTGGACGCCACTATCAGCGCCTACATCAACACCACCCACTCCCGCCTCACGCACATCAGCCCGCGCCACTATGGAGAGTTCATTGAGTTCCTCAGTAAGGCACGCGAGACCTTCTTATTGGCCCAAGATGGCCACATTCAGTTCGCCCAGTTTATAGACAACCTCAAACAAATCTATAAGGGCAAGAAGAAACTCATGATGTTGGTACGGGAACGTTTCGGTTGAAAAACTCGTTCTTTCATTCTTCATTTATTTAAGGCATTATTTTATTATTCCTTTTTTGATCATCTTTGGTGAAAATTTTTAAGTTTTATCCGTTTGTTTTGATCGGTTTCGTCTTTTTTTTTTTTTTATTATGAACAATTCTTGTTCACCAAGTTATTCTACCAGGTCGAACCTGTGGAGGGGAGAAGAACAACTGTAATTATGACTGTTTATGTTTTTGTTTTGGCTCATTCTTGATTTTGTTTAATCAAGATATTGTGATAAAAATGTAAAAGTGGCACATAAAGAGAAACCAAATGATTATGTGGTAAATTTTGAGCGTGGGGGAGGCGTTTGGTTGGTTTCGGAAAGGGGACACTCAAATCGAAACGGTCATTCCTGAAACACTCGCACACAGTGTTATCAGCATACCTCGGTCGTATTTTACGGATCAGCTTTAACTCTCTCTGGAAAAGGCCTGATTTTAAGAGTGAGACAGGCACATCACCTCAAACTTAAACTGAAACTCTGTCGAACCTCCTAACCACGACTCAAGCGAGCCACAAGACGTGAGCCCTCCCCTCTCTCCTGTGTTTGTTCCTATTGGCTCATCTTAATCTCTGTGCGAAAATTCAGTGCAGGAAAGACAACGACGTAAGAGAATACCTGTGTGCTCGATCCTTCCACGCTGTTTCCTGGTCTTACTGAATTTGAACAAAACCGAGAGATTTACCCATCATTATCAGCCATATGTTTCTCTGTTACCTCTCAGTGGAAAAACAAAAACAGAAACAAAAAGACTTGTGTGAGATTGAGTAGCAGTAATAATATATATATATGTACTAGCACTTCATTAAATTCCATCCCCTACACGACGCATTCGGATCAGCAATTACTTACTGTGTACAAATTAGGTGAATTGTATAGATGCCTTTGACAAAAATGGCTATATTGGCAGAATAAGAAATTAGCTGGCTTTAAACTGTAATATCTTCCACATTCCATGACCTCCGCCCTCCACAAGTGCCCCAGTGGATCCGAACACTTAGAATGCACTCTGCGGCTTCCATCTGAAGGAAAACGAGAAGAGAGGAAACGAGAAAAGATATGCTCAACTCCGTTCTCAGGGAATCACTTAAAGAAACAAAACAGAAAAAATAGTAGCATAAGCATTTAAGATATTGTAAATATGAAAGTGTCAATTCAAAAAATTGTAAAGTTATAATTATTTATGATGACTGTATGTTTTTCTTTTCGGATACTTGAATTTGTTGGGCTGGGAATGTGACGACCGTAAGAGGAAAGACTTCAGAAACATTTCTCAGGTGCTCCTGTGTACATTTCTGATTAACTGTTTTATTTGTATCCTTTTTTTTGTAATACCTTTTTGCAAGAAGCAGCATGTAAAGAATAAGAAGAAAAGAGAGGATAAACATTTATGAACAGACTATGCAGAACCACTTCATGATTTGCTCTCTTCCCCCTGATCCTCCTCCGTCTTTTCTCCTTGTTTGGCTCGGGGGTGGGGGCGCTCTCCCAAAATTCAACCGTTTGTATCTGTAAGTAAAGTAATCTGCACGAGCTTCGAGTTTGGATGGACTTTGCCTTTGATCTACATACAACTCTTTACTTTGAAGCCTTATAGTCTTCTCTGAAAGCACTCTGCACGTGTTTCAGGACATTGAGTTGCCAATGTCGGTGGAGTACAGCATAGAGAAAATGGACCTACACCTTCCACTGGCCCAAACAAGGAAGAAGGGCATCTGGTATTTTATTCTCCTTCGCTTCGACGTGGTCGACGTACTTTAGGGTCGTGATTTTTCTTGTATTGGGGCTTTTTGAGGCCAATAAGGTCTGTTTTGAGGTTGCGACTTGATATTGCCTAATTGAGACCTTGATAGATGCTTCACTAGTGGCTAAATCTTGAGGAGATTTCTCAATGTTGTTGGTTAAGGTTGGTCACTTTCATTTACGTAGTTTGCTGGTTTAATTTTTTGGTTATTTTCAGTCATAGAGTTTGTCATACTAGTTGCCTCAGTTGTGGCATACTCGTACCACAAGGTGTTAGTCACGTTATGCAGCCTTTGCTCCTCAACTTGCTCTGTCAGGGAGCTCAGTGGACGGACCTGAGAGAAAGCTCACAGATTAGGAAAATTTTATTTTATTTTTTTTATAAACACATCTGCAGAATGATAATAGTGCTGCCTGTTCGATTAAAAAAAAAATTTAAAAAAAAAAAAAAAAAAAAAAGGATAAAAAAAAACAAAAAACAAGCATTTTCTGTAGCTAACTAGTTGGTCCAATGGCATCTCAAAAAGAGAATAACCCCTTCTGGCTTTTGATTTCTCTCTTCCATACTCTTAAGTGTCTGTATGTGTTAACTGTACCAGTGTTTTGATCTGTCCCTAGAGTTTAGAAGGAAAAAAATAATCGCTGGTAGAGATTGTTCACTAGTTCATCTACTGTTTGATTTTGTTTCGTTTTAATTTAAGGGAAAGTGTTTGTCGCCTCTTTGTGCTACTGAATTATAAAAAGGTATCCAGTATTTGTTGCCACAAAAGTATAGTTCATCAACACTTTTTGTTTGTGCAACCTCTTGAGCTAATGTCTATAAACAAAAATTTATTACTATTTATGTAATGCTACTACCATTTTATATGATTTGTGTTGAATTTCAGTGCTTTTCTATGAATAAAGTGTGAAACACGTCTTTGCCTCTTTTTAAATGTAACGTGATATACAGCTTAATCTGTAATCTTGGCTCTTTATGAAGTACAAATGTTATTTTTGTGACACATTTCCTCTTGAAACAGGTATTTGGGACGTAGCAGAGGGCTCGTATTTTATTTTGGGGGATAAAAGCCTTTCGTTTGTTTCAGTCCAGAAATGCCACACACTCAACTATGTATTTATTAAAGGTGCAATAAGTGATTCTCTATAGAAACATTTTTTTATTATACTGGTCTCCTCATATCCTGATAGCAATCACTATGTTAAACATTTAAATGTATTTGTATAGTAAGTGGAAGGCGTAGAACCATAAAATGTTCTTCCAATCATTATGTTCGATCCTAATTAAATAATACGATGTCCTACCTGCCTATCAACGTATATGTTTTTACGTCCCTCCTGCGCACCCTGTTCGGCAGACCTCATACATCATCAGGACGGTTCATGCTATGCAGAGTTTACACACAGTCGACAAACGTTGGTCATGGAGCACCGCAAACAAACAGCAGCCACCTTTTACAGTTCAAAACAACGAGCTTATGCTGCGTTCGCACCATAACTACTGTAACTAAGAGATAGCAACCCGTGATGTTCTAACCGGAGCTGTTCAATCAGACTCTGAATTATCCGTATCCACGTCAACAGTATCAACACCTAAATTAATCTGCAGCGGTTGGGTACAAGCTCTCAAAGTTGTTTACGTTCATTATTATTGTAATATTGTGTGCTTTTGAGACATGAGGTTGTTTAACACCATCTCTTGTAAGGCTTTGCAGAGAGAAGGTGGGTGTGTGGCTTTGCACAGCGATATGCAGATTCCCCAGATAACCTTATTGCACCTTTAAGCAATCTTTAAATTTCCTGCAAAAATATTAAGCAGCACAGCCGTTTTCAGCATTGATAATAATAAAAAATCTTTCTTGAGGACCAAATCAGCATATAAGAAAAGATTTTAGAAGGATCATGTGACACTGAGGGCGGGGATGCTGAAAATACAGCTTTGTCATCACAGGAATAAATTACATTTTAAAATATATTAAAATAGAAAACTGTTATTTTAAAGTGTTATATTATTTCACAATATTACTGTTTTATTGATCAATTAAATTCAGCCTTGAGACTTATGAACTTCTTAATCTTATCGCCCCCTAAGCGAGTGGTAGTTTATGTGAAGGGGATATTTTTTTAATCCAGAAGAAAAGGACTGCAAAATGCTTAAATTGCTTACAAAAGCTTATTGTCAACTTTTTAGGTTAGGTGTGTATGCTAATCTGAGTGCTAACACGCATCTCCAATTTTGATGTCATGAGGTCTTTAACGCTCAGAAAAATTACTGCAGTTGTGCAGAAATACTTGATGCCCCCACACATTATGACCAGACTATATCTCCAGCTCTCTTTCTGTCTCCTCTTTAGAAACTCTGTGACTAAAACCACAATAAACTCCAGAAAAACCTTGTGTCAGAGTGATCAACTGTGTTAGAGATGCAGTCGACAAGAACAATGCTCTTTGGGCCTGCTTATACAAACTATCCCATCCATCAGGGTCCCTCACAGCTGCTGCTCTTCATTGTGTCTTGGACCCGGTGCAGCGCTCTGCTCCTGTGAGGACCACTGAGTAAGTGTTTGTCAAGCATGGCAGTGCTGCTGGCTGAAATATGGATGGGTTTGGCTCTGTTAGACATGCTGCAAAGAGAAGGCATTTCCTTAGCTCAGTGATTTAGCAGAAGTGACACGCCAGGAAAAGAGAGACGAGTAATTGGCTTTCCCACCTTGTTGTGAGCTTCCAGCGCAGGCTGAGGCTGTCAGATTGGAGCGAGGAGTAGGTGTTGGGCTTGGTGGGGGAAAACAAGCATTGTTTATTAGTGTAACAATGTTACAGAAGCTTTTCTTTAATTAGAACCCAGCCCATCATCAGAAAGAGGACGTCTAAACACAGTCATGGAGCACACAAGCCTGTCAGGCAACTCTGAGAACTGTTGTGCTTCTGGGCAGGTTTGTGCAGTGAGAGGAAGCTTTGTCCTTTGCACCCTGCATGGCAGGTTCTGCTGTCAGCGTAATCACATATTGTGTTCTTAGGGGAGCTGATTTGCAGAGCTTTGTTCTGCTGCTCTGATTTTCCCAGAATCCCTCTGTAATTGGGGTGTCGGAAGACTGGGTAAGGAGGGGTGGGGTGGCTTGGGACTTTTTTTTTAGGTGGGAGGTGGGGTGGGCTGGGCTGAGCGGGTATGTAGAGCTAGAGTGGATTATGGAAGAACATTTTGAGAGGAACAGAATTAAAATGCAAAAGTGTGGTCCTCGAATTTGATTGGCTGAACGGCAATATACAGTCCAGCAGCTTTTGGACTTTTCACCGATTGTATCACTCCGCTTGTCTTTGTTGGCACATTACATACAGTCAGTGTGTAATAGTGGAGGGATTTTTACAATTTTAACAGGATATGATGTACCAGTCGGTGGCAACATATCTCTTTTTTTTGTCATTGAATCATACACTCACTTAAGCAATTCACTTAAAATACCATTACAATGCATTGCTCGGAGATATGCATCAATTTATGTATGGAATCATTTTCGTTGGTGGAACTAAAATAGTAATGTTTTGTATAAAATGTAAGTTACTTAAAGGGATAGTTCACCAAAAATTAAAATTCTGTCGTTATTAATTACTCACCCTCATGTTGTTCCAAACCTATAAGCCCTAAACCCTTTGTTTATCTTCGGAACACAAAAGATATTTTTGATAAAATCCAAGAGGTATATGACTCGCCCATAGACAGCAATATAATCAACACTTTCAAGGTCCAGAAATGTACTAAAGACATTGTTAAAACAGTCAACGTGACAACAGTGGTTCGACTGAAGTGCAAAAACAAAAATAAAAAAGAAATCAACAATTTCTTCTTGCTTTATAACATTAAGGTTAAACCACTGTAGTCACATGGACTATTTTACTGTCTTTACTACCTTTCTGAAAGTGGAAATTATACTGAAAGTGGTGATTATATTGCTGTCTATGGAGCTCTCGGATTTCATCAAAAATATCTTAATTTGTGTTCAGAAGATGAACGAAGGTCTTACGCGTTTGGAAGGATATGAGGGTGAGTAATTAATGACAGAATTTTCATTTTTTGGTGAACCAACCCTTTAACTTCTAGAATAACATGCATTCATATATTTAGAAATAAAAGCTTAGGATTGTTTTCTGTTATTTTATGTTAGCTATTGCATTAACTTTTACAAACTAAACCTTGTTGTGAACAATATTGTGTCCTTACCAGTGTTCTAGTTGCAACACATGACAAATTACCAAGAAAACAGAAAAGCGCATAGGCAGGCTCAAGCTTGCGATGAGGGTGGGGCTACAACTATAAGCTCCACCCTAACAAATGCCCAAACCCACACACCATTAACCCTAACCCAAAGAAAAAACTAAATATTAATGACCACACATGCTGAATGGTGAGAATGACCAATCATTTTGATTTGACAAGACTTCACCAAACTGACACCATCTTGAAGTCCTCTGTCTCTCTTTCCCCAAAATTCTAAATCAATCTTGGGCCAAGCCCCCCAAAACCCTACCATCTGATAAACCAGTGATAGTGCAAGGACCTGACAAATGATGTACAGCCTGCTGTCTTCAGGAACATATTGGATTTTCAGGCCTGCTGATTTGCTGAGAGATTGAGCCCAAACCCCCACTTTCATCCCCCTTGTGGCATCTTAAAGGAGGCCTTGGGGAATTTATCTTTTTTTTTTTGTGGATTCATTGTTGCAATTAAAAATAATGCCAGGAGCCCCTTGAGGTATCACAGAATAAGTGTGTGCACGTGTGTGTATGTGCTTCTGCCTCACTAGGAAAAGGACCCAGCCCCCCAATCACAGCTGTGCTCCATAGACACAAAATAGCAGCGAACGGCAGGGGCCTAAAAATCCAACAACACTAATCAGCAAATTGATTACAGGACGTTTCTTCTTTCAGCAGGGCTTACAGCACCTAACACACAATCAAGGCCAGACTTATCCTGCATTGACAACACTGCACAACGGTGGATGAGGGTAAAAGAGGGCTGCAGCTGCCACCATTTCACACTAAATGACCGTAAGCAAGTGTGGGAAAACATCCATCATGTTTCAATTTACAGTCTACGGTCACTTGTAAAACAGACAGTAAACAACTTTGACCAAAAATGGGGAATCATTTTGTTATGCTAACAAATGAGGGATTTGAAATCCTATATCAAAACTGTGCATTTTCATATCCACAAATGGGTTTCAGAAAGCACTAACATGATTGAAAAATGTCTAATAATTCCCATAAATCCTTGTTTTGAAGTTCAGGGTTCTTCAAAACATCTTGCGTACGTCACATGATCTGTTGCTGGGGAATCCCACTCCCACCCTCCCAAAAACAAAAACAACTGGATTTAAGGATTGTGCTTATTCGTCGTTTGGTATTACGTCCTCTGGGATTAACATTTCTATTACTAAATGCGAAAGGCAGTAAGAGAGACAGTAATCATAGATCAAAAGGGTAAACCCCCCACCGAAAGACTTGTGCAAAACAAAGGAAATAAAAAAAAAAAAAAAAGGTTGCACATGATTTAGGTACGTGACATTCTCTGAGAAATTCCCCTGAGGGATGTTTGTCTTAAAAGGATTACTCTTTATTTCTCTTCATATAAAACATCCATTGATATGTACACACATTCTCAGTGGTTCATTAGTGTCAGTCACTATTCCAGTGAAGACAGTCTCAGCCCAGATGTTACTATGGTACTACATTAAAAACAAACCCATACAGCGCTTCAGATTTAATCAGATTTTATCCTTCGTCACTTATTCCACATACGTACAGTGCATCGGCTCTAATGAAAACATCAATCTAGCTGAAAAAAAAGACACGTTTCAACTGAAAATTATATTAAAGATTAGATGGATTGGTGTGGAGCGATTATAAAAAGTAGGTAAAATAGAAAGATGTCCTACATAATCATTGAAATAAGTCAGGTCCAGCCTTTTATGTGAATCTCTCAAAGCCTGTCAAGAAATATCTAGGTCAAATTTCACCACAAAATCATTCGAAAAAAAAAAAAAAAAAAAAAAAAATTACATTAAGACTCTGCATAATAATAAGAAAATGAAGCCTACATTTCAGAAAATTAAGATGTTTTGCATTGTGACATTATTTTCATGACAATTAGGCATCGAATTTTTACATTGTCCTGATGATTCCTATACATTTATTTCACAATATGGTACTGCGAATGAGATTTTGGTATGGAAATGTAAAATAAAGGGCATTTTTCTTTTAGCAAAATACATTTTATTTTTATTTTTTATTTAAAAATATAAGATTTTTTTTGACAGGTTTTGTGAGATTCATCCTATAACACATCTGATGCACTCTAACAGTTGTTTCTCATCTGCTTTAGGTGTTCTGATGGGAGAGGAACGTCTTATTTGCGGTTGAGGAGCTGGCGAGAATGGGTGTGTACTGCCTCCACGAACGCACCCACATTTTCTGGGTCCATATCAGGGTACAGGCCATGACCCAGATTAGCGATATAGCCCTTTGTGCCAAAGCCCTCCAACATCCTCTTCACAATCTCTGATATGCGCTCCTGATCACACATAAACAAAGAGACGTGTTTAGGTTGGATAACATACATCAGGTTTTTGCTTTGAACTAATGTTTTTCAAATAGGCTGGGCAGTCACACCCCCATAACTTCTAAAATGATGGTGGAAAAAAAGAGGGAGGCATCAAACAATGCTATGAAAGCCATGCTTGTAATGAATGAGCAATGAGACCGCTCTGTGTGGAAAACAGCTGTTTTTAAGGCTCATATTTCCAGCGGGGAAATTTGTAAAAACAAAATGGCCTCTCTATTGAAATGGACTAACCAGAACTGAAGCGTTGCTTTTCAAGCACATTACACTTCTGTAAAGCCTAGACTAAACTGAAGTAATGCAAATAATTGGTTGGGTTTGTGTTGTTTCGACGTTCATGTCCTCACCTTTGTGGCGTAGAGAGCGCAGGGATCCATGTTGCCTTGCAAACTAACTTTTCTTCCAGTTCTGACACTGAAAAATACAACAAGATGATATACGCTACCATTCAAACATTTGGGGTTAGAAAGACTTTTTGGGTTTTTGAAAGAATTCATTGCTATGATGGCAAATTTTAATTTTAAGCATGATTACTCCAGTCTTCGGTGTCACATGACCCTTCAGAAATCATTTTAATATGCCGATTTGTAGGCGACCCTACTGTTATTTTAAAATTTATTGAAACAGCAATAACAGGGAATAAGTTGTTGGTCTTGCAGAAGTATTCAGACTACCAATGCCTTTCATTGTACTGGATTAGAAATCCTATATTGACATTTGGTTGGCTGTGATATTTCTATTTCTATAAGTCTAGAAACTGAAGTGTTCTGTTTCAGTTTATACAAATTAAAAAAACAAATGAAAATGCAACTGTCTTACAAATGACCTCTACCTATGAAGCATAAAATATCTAATAATAAAAAAGAAAAGACATTAATTAAGGCTGTCAATCTAAAGGACAGCACTGGTACAGAGGGTAAAGAGCTCTTTATCTAAAATAAAAACAACATTCAAGTGCCTGGATGCACTTCTTTTGGTGTTTAGCCAAAAGCATAAATTCAGTTGCAATGTGGAAAATGATAAATAACCTAACCTAAATAACACACAAGAACTCATTGTCATGTGTTACGCAGCACGTTCAGGAATCTAATCCTAAAAAAAACAGAGCTAAAGAACAAAAACGTGTTATAATTAGGTGGTGTTCGATTCCAGGTTTTTCGGAGTCAACTCCGATTCCCAACTCCCACCACAGGAGTCGACTCCCAACCCCCAGAATCGACTCCATTTGCTCCATTTACTTTGAGTCAAAACAGGGTCAGCAACATAAGAAAGAATACAAGATTGCAGTCATTATTACACATTAAATGTGGTCTAATATTTTTCCCGACACAGAGCCTAAAACTACCTTTATTGGAACACACTTTTGGCATGATTGGCTAAATTAGTCCAGTTTAGAGATGACATATGATCCAAAAAAAAATTATATATATATATATGTGTGTGTGTGTGTGTGTATTATTTATACACTGCTTGTACAGGGTAGTTCAAGATACTAAAAATAATATCTAGTCTAAATGGATGCAATTATGTATACTTAATGTGTTTATACTTGTTGGCAGTTTTAATAAAAAATATATAATTAGTTTAAAGATTATGAACACTAATTAGGGTACCGTGGCAAACCAAATGAATAAAATAAATAAATAAATAAAAAAAAATGTAAAAAATAAAATAAAATCAAGTAAACCACAAAGCTGGCACGGCAGTATGAATATAATTACAACGTAATTGGTTGTTATTTTATTGTAAATAAGCTAAATTATGTGACTGTGACGTTGTTTCTGCGACAGCTCCAGCTTTCTTACACACCACCAAGCGATTTCAGACACAGCAACAGAGTCGACAATGAGAGTCAATTCTGACACTGGGGCTATTAAGGGTAGAGGAATCGATTTTTTTTTTTTTTTCGACTCCCCATCACTTATTATAATGGGCCAGTAAAAGTTCTGATCTCATTTCAACTTTAACACTATTTGAAATGTGTGGCATCCAATAAGTTGCTATCAATCTGGAGCAAATCTGTCTGAAAAGAGACCCCCCAAAAAACCCCAACAACAACACAAACTTGAGTTTCAGTACTTTGAAATAAAACAAACTTGTAGTATAGGATCTTGAAGTGAGAATTGCTTAAGAGTCTAAACACTTTTGCAGGCAAAAATCAGAAAACAAACTCTCAAAGCTGCATCACATCTCTGTGACTGACCGTGCTGAATGCGGATCTATGGTCCAGTCGAGACCCACGACTTCATAACCAGACTCAGAGAGGTCCTCAAGCCCATAATGACCATCTTTAGCAAAAACAATCTGCAAATGAAACAGAAAAGACAAAAGTTACAGAGAACCTATTGGATCGTGGAAGGAGACGCTCCTTTTGGGACTCGAATGAAAGGCCTTCAACAAAACCTGACCTGATACTGACAACTAGTGGCAAATTATGTTATTACAAGTGTGGATCAGTGCTGTTGTGCATTGTGTGACACTGCTGGTCTTGCGATGATGCAGCATTCTCAAAGCAAAGCATTTTGGTTCCACTGAACTGCCTTTCACGTTTTTAACTAGAAAAACGGTCCTAAGACACTTTAAAGAACATAAAAAAAAATTATGGTATGTAACTATTTGAATGAACATTAACCACTTATGTAATAATATGATATATTACAATTTAAATAATAATACCTTCATATTTCACTATTAATTTCGCTCCAAAAAAAAAAAAAAAAAAAAAAATTGCGAACTGATCTGAGCTGGAACTTACTTATGCTGGACAATGACACCATTTTCTTCTAGAGCTGCTGTACAGCCAAAATTATGTGCCTGCTATCACTGTAGAGCTGCTTTGAAACAATCTGCATTGTAAATAGAGCTATATAAATAAAGATGACTTGACTTACAAAAATATTTGCAAGAGTGGAGAAAGACTTCAAGTTAATAATAATAACAAAAAAGAAAAACTAAATACAGTCAAGCTCACCATAGGCACATTGTCCAAACCAGATTCTTTGATCTTGTCCTTAACACGGCGAGCAATGTCTCTCAGATATGGCAGAGAAAACTCTTTAAACTCCACTGGGCCCAAACAACCAGTATGAGATTCGAAAACCTGCAGAGCCTAAAGGACAGACATTCAGTGAAACCTGTTTAAAATACATTCTGTATCTGTAAAAGTTTTACTGAACATCTAAACAGTGCTACAGATTTTTAAATGGTTCCCCTCCTTCATATCGTCTCACTCTTTCTCTCACCTGAGCTCCAGCTTTCACCTGCCCAAGAAGATACTCCACTATGACATCTGTTAGCTGGCTCAGTAGTTTGTGGCTGGCCTCTGGGTACCTGTAGAGCCAGCGTTTAGCCTTCGAGTGTGTCGCAGAGCCTCCTCCTTCAATCATGTAGGACATTAGAGTCCACTGACATTCATAAAAGACAGAACAGATGACAACAGTGTTTATTTTAAAGCAGTATCTCCAGTGATGTGAGGATCATTGCTTGTTTTTCTCACCGGAGCTCCAGTGAAGCCAATGAGAGGAACTTTTCCCTCTATTTTGTGTCGTGTCAGTGTGATGGCTTTAAAAACGTAGTCAAGTTCAGACGATACGTCCACTTTAGTCTTTAGTCTCTGCAGATCTTCAGGCTCCTTCAGTGGTTCTGGGAATGTGGGGCCTTTTCCTGGACTCATCTGAACCTCCATTCCCATGGCCTGCTCATACACATTTCACATATGAAAAGACATGCACACTAATGTACATTGGTAAACTGGTAAGTTAGAGGTCAAATTGACCTGAGGGACCACCAAGATGTCAGAGAAGATGATGGCAGCATCAAATGGGAATCGTCTGAGTGGCTGAAAACAGAAAATTGACAGTGTTAAAACCTTATATGCTACAATTATAAGAAGAAAGCAGGTAAGAAGGTGCTCAGTGGTGCTAACCTGTAACGTAAGCTCACAGCAAGCTTCAGGAGAACGGCATGTCTCAAAGAAGTCTTTCCCTGCTCTAGATTCCCTGAACTCTGTTAAACAGATAATAAAGCCAAATATAGACGAAAGGATAAAAAGAACTTCATGATGATAAAAGATCACATTCAGCACCGGTACATACCTGGTAGATAGCGGCCAGCCTGTCTCATACACCACACTGGAATGTGCTCAATCTCCTCTCCTCGTGCGGCTCTTAGGAAGGTGTCATTGTTCAGCTCTGGAAAATCTTTGGGGCTGGGATGGAAAAAAGCAAAGACAAAAGGCTTCAGTATTTCATTTACACAATATTACTTTTTACCATTTCTTCAAATCTGTAGCTGTCTGATTTCATGTATCATTTGAGGCCCCTCCCTTGGGTTATGATGATCAGGTTTCACAGATGTTTTCAGCAGCAAGTGAACAGAGTAGATAAAGGCTTTTGAGTTCAGGGGACTAACGGTTTACTCATTCCTCACAGCTTGATAAGCATTTGTGCCGCACAAAACACACCCTGTAGTTCACGTTATAGAGTCATGCAGATATACACTACCATTCAAAATTGAGGTCAGTGAGATTTTTTTTTTTTTTTTTTAAGGAAATTAAATACCATTGTATTGTTGCTTTCTATTGATTAAAGAATCCTGAAAAAAATATTCCTACAAAAACATTAAAGGGATAGTTCACCCAAAAATGAAAATTATGTCATCATTTTCTCACCCTCAAGTTGTTCCAAACCTGTAAAAAAAAAAGGTCTTTGGTCTGTTGAACACAAAGAAAGATATTTTGAAGAAAGTTTGTAACCAGGCCGCTTTGGGGCACCATAGACTTATATAGTAGTAAAAAAAATAAAATAAATAAATACTATGGAAGTCAATGGTGCCCCAGAACTGTTCAGTTTCCCATTCTTTAAAACATCTTCCGTTGTGTTCAACATAACATAACAAAAAAATAAAAATAAACACAAAACAAAAAAAGTATACAAGTTATAGGTTTTCAAAACGAAACTGCTTATATAACATGCAACTTCTCAGACAGTAGCTACTTCTTGGAGCCCAGTAAAAACGAGCATCCGCTTGTATAACAGTACGAATGCCAAGAATTCTTAACTTAATATTATTTAATTGTCAGTGAGCTCTGGTCCTATAAATACATATAATATAAATAATCCAACTACGCCAATCAGCAAACATTCATCATTAACTTACAGAATCAGACTGTCCTTATCCATTATTACCGGCTTCAACGGAGAGCTTGAATGAAATTCTGCAGGCTTGATAAGCTTTTTTTTTTACCTTGTGTGACAGTGTGTTGTAACAATATGAACAACGTCACGCCTCCAAACTGAAGGGCGCGGCCATCTTGAAATGGTCACATGACCACAAGTAGGCGGGATTTAGAGAGGACGTGACATAAGAGGACTATCAGATTATTAAACTTATTTTTCAAGGTAATATCCTTAGCTTTCGGCAGTATTGTATTTTATGACCCAGAATTCTGTACAATCTAGAACTGCATTACTAATCACGAAATATTCACTTTATTAGGTTTCTAGATAATGTACAAATGTACAGAATATTTTAAATATACAGAGCATTTATTTCTTAGTTAATCAAAGGCAGGGCAATTTATAGGCTTAATTACAAATGTATAATAAAATATTGCCCTCTGCCACAGTTCATTATAGTAACATTATCAATATTGTTATTAAAAGCAGTTGTACAAAAGAAAGAGAGAGGAGAGAGAGAGAGAGAGAGAGAGAGAGAGAGAGAGAGAGAGAGAGAGAGAGAGAGACAATGCCATGTTCAACATTACCTTTACAGTGGTTTACAGTGCATCAGTTTCATTTGATCATAATTGTAAGGACCTCCAAATACCAATGATCCCAAAGGTCCCTCTTACTAAAATATAGGCCTAAAGGCATCTGTAAAATTCATATATATAAATGTATATAAAATATTTTATTACAGTACTGTTATGTGTATGTAACCTGAATTTTAATTAAAATTGATTGGTATCTTTCAAAATAGATATCCTTCAAAAGCAGCTTTATGACTGTCCTGAATTGCCCTAAAAATATATTTTATAAAATCTTTCATTTTCTTACTTTTTTTTGTTTACATAGAGACCCAGATTCCAGTTTTTAAACACTTGGTTTTTAAAAGAAGGGATGTTTTGGAATGTAAAAATAACAATACAACTTTTATATGATACTTTAAATTATAAAATTATTTATACATTGAAATGCAGCCACTGAAATGTGAATAGCAAAAGTAGCAAATAGGCAGCTAAAACTTCAATTTGAAGCAGAGATAGAAAATCTTAACCTTGCTTACATATAAGTAAGCAGATTGACCCAGTTATTAGTTACATATCAGTACAATGATTCATAGATAAATCACAAATCTTTTGATACTCTTGAAACAGTACAAAAATATGATGGATGATTTTGCATCCTCAAGGCTGCTGCTGGTACTGGCCCTCAGTGGCTGTGTAGAAGTCATCTAGTACACTCTGAATATAGTCAAACGTGGGCCGATCATCTGGTTTACTCTTCCAGCATGAGGTCATGATCTCGTAAAGTTCAGCGGTACAGTTTTCAGGCTGGGGCATACGGTATCCTCTCTGGACAGAGCTCATTACTTCACTATTACTCATGCCTAAAGCAAAGAAAAAAGAAGGGAATGAAAGGGTAAGGGACAGATTAAGAGTGTGTGTCATTTATTGTGTTTACTTTTCAGAAAGACATTATTTTCAATGTTTAAATGGGTACTTCACCGCTGGCAAAATGGGATTTAAAAAGAAATTGGTTGCCTTTACAGTGGAAATGCGAGGAAAAATGGAAATCTGCGCTATACCGGACAAGAGAAAACAGAGAAAAAGGCTGTTGTCTTCCCTTTTGCCAAATAGCTAGGAAAACTTCAAGACCCATAATGCATTGGGCATGTTGCATGTTGCCTTCAAGGCCATTCCTACTAGTCTGCTATGGATAAGCTTACCAGAGTCAATTAGCTATGGAAGATAATAATTAAAAGATAATTGCGACTTTTTATCTCACAATTCTGACTTTATTTTTCACCATTGTATTCTGACTTTTTTCTCAGAATTGCTTGATATAAAGTCGCAACTGCGAAAAAATAAAGTCAGGATTGCGAGATATAAACTTTATTACGAGTTTATATCTCACAGTTCTGACTTCTTCTCACAATTGCGACTTTATATCAAACAATTCTGACTTAACTCGCAAATGTGATTTTATATCAAGCAATTCTGAGGAAACAAGAATTGAGAGATGTTGAAGCAAAATAGCTCAAAATATCAAAACTGACCAGTACACACAACGGTTTTGCCTGTAGTGTCTTGCCTTAAAGGATTAGTTCAATATTTTAACAAATATCCTGACGCATTCGAGCTTTATAATGGCAGTGAACAGGGGTCACTAGTATGAGCTAAAGCAAGTGCTTTCGTCTACATTATGAAGCGAAGCAATGCGTTTGTGTAAAAAAAAAAAAAAAAAAAAAAAAATCCACATTTAACAAGTTATGAAGTAAAATATCAAGCTTATGCCAGACCGCCTTCCGTGTTAAAGTTACGAAGAAAGTACTTTTTCCTTAAGTTGAATAGGGAAGGCGTAGGACGTAGCATAAGCTTTGTGAACTGCAAGAGTTTTACACTTTATTCGTGAATACGGAAGGCGGTCTGGCGGAAAATAGATATTTTATTTAATAACTTGTTAAATATGGATACATTTTTTTAAACAAACGCATCGCTTCGCTTCAGAAGGCCTTTATTATCTCCCCAGAGCCATGTGGAGTACATGTTTATGATGGATGGATGTGGATGGAAGCACTTTCTCCAGCTCATACTAGTGTCCTCTGTTCACTGCCATTATTAAGATCGTCAGGATATTTATTAATATTTCTCATATTGTTTTCTCAGAAAGAAGAGAGTCATATACATCTAGGATGGCTTAAAGGTGAGTAAAGCTTGGGCTAATTTTCATTTGAAAGGGAACTAATCCTTTAATACACCGAAAGAATTATTAAGTTTAATATATGACCACTGACCAGTCCAACATAGCAACATGGCTCAACCAATGGTGTGAGTTTGTTTAACTAATGAGTGTTCAGGAACTAGATTTGGTAACATTAGCAGCACAGAAATGGTAAATTCACCTTTCAGATGTCTCAAATTGACCAAAACTGAAATACTTAAATGTACCTAACACAATATAACCAGTAGATGGCGATAAAGTCCTGACAAAAGATTTAGTTTGGTCATCTTTACTCCACTGCAGCTCTTTCCTGGAGTAATGTTGATAGCTGGCCATTTACTGACATCAGAATGCTTTATTTACACTCAAATGTAATCAAGGTGCCATTAACACAATTAAATTACCTGGATAAGGAATTTTCCCATATGTTATAATTTCATACAGGAGAACCCCAAAGGACCACATATCCGATTTGATGGTGAAAGATCCATAGTTGATGGCCTCAGGTGCCGTCCATTTGATAGGAAATTTTGCTCCTGAAATAAAGAGACACAGAACACATTCTCAAATTCACACATATCAGTCAGCTCCACTGATGCAGGGAAACCATCACAATATCAGTATGCATAACAGCCGTAACAAGCACAGCCTGGAGAGGCGTCTGACATAGTAATGCTGTAGAAAATGACCTGTCCATCCAGTATGCTGTTAAACCACTGAGAGGTGTCACACTCACCTTCTCTGGCTGTGTATTGGTCATCCTCAATTACTCTGGCCAGGCCAAAATCAGCTATTTTGCACAAAAGGCTCTCTGAAACCAGCACATTAGCTGCTCTCAGGTCACGGTGGATATAATTCTTCTTCTCAATGTAGGCCATACCTTCAGCTATCTGCAGAGACACACAAGCTCAGCATTACCGACAGCATTATCTCCCGGAGTTTATGTTTAAAGAAATGAATACTTTTATTCAGCAAGGATGCATTAATTTGATCGAAAGTAACAGTTAAAACATTGATAATGTAACAAAAGATTTCTTTTTCAAATAAGTGCTGCTCTTCTGAAATTTCTATTCATCAAAGTATCTTGAAAAAAAAATGGATTATGGCTTCAATATTAAGCAGCACAACTGTTATTTATAACACAAAAGTTATTTGTAATTGTAATAATATTTCACAATTTTACTGTTTTACTGTTATGTAGCCTTGGTGAGCATAAGAGGCTTCTTTCAAAAACATTTAAAATGTTAAAACCCCAAACTTCTGAAGAGCAGCGCATACATTATTTAGGTTAGTAATTAGGTTAGTATAGTATCACAGTAAATTAGCAACTGGAGGGATTTTCCACTTTAGAATTGGGTGTAATTTATTTCTCAGTTAATTTTAACCAAGTAAAACTTGTCTTTACACAGGGAAAAAGATGTTCTCACTTCTACATTGGCATCCTCTTTCTACTCTCTGAAACAGGATGTGCAATTTTGCCATTTGATGCTGTTTTACCAGACGTAAGATTCTAATTAGCCCTAAAGATCCTCTTAGATTATGTGGATCATCCTTTGAAACAGTAGTTATGGCTGTAAATACTGTATAAATTCTAAACTTGAATTTATAAATCTAATGAGATGCTTCATTTCTGAGAAAATGTATTATTATTCTTTGTTTTGAAATACTGGCAGACAAGAGAATCAGTTCCTCTTTTTCTTCAACTAATGGAAAAAGTGTTATCAGCCCCATGACGCAAAAACCAGTAAAGTCACTCCAGAAATACGGAAATGGAGGGCTAAGAGAAGAGCAGGCTAATTTATGTGTTAAACAAATATTTTTACCTGTGCAGAAAAATCGATTAGCTTCGGTAACTGAACTTTGCAGCCAGCTTGACTTTTCAAGAAATCCAACAAACTTCCTGAAGGAGAGGAAACAAACCATTGCTAAGAGTACAACTTTTTCTTGAACAATAACTCTCATATTAAGTCATATGCCCTCATTTTAATTATCAGAAGAGTATATATTTCTGTACCGTTGGCCATGAACTCAGTGATGATGTAGATGGGCTCAGTTTTGGTGACGACAGCATAGAGGCGCACGAGTCTGTCGTGCTGTAAGGTTTTCATCAGGTTGGCCTCCTCTAAAAAGGCCTCCACTGACATTGTGCCTGGTTTCAGCGTTTTCACCGCCACTTTTGTGCTGTTATTGTAGTAGGCTGCAAACAAAATGAAACCACAAATAAATATGTGTGATATTTCTCTGTGGTTAATAAGGATCTTCCTGTTGGAATGCCTCACACAGTTGCAGTCCAGCCACAAAACAGCGAACTGAAAGCTGACTCCATCACGAAATGTAGTGAGAAATGCAACCATGTGGCAGAGAAGCAATCAGCGCTGATGTAGGAACTATTTGTCAGTGTTAAAATAAACTTTTATAGGAACTGACTCCAAATCCTTACATTTTCTCACCAAGGATCTTATGTAACTCACAGCTGTCCATAAACTACATTTCTCAGAAGTGATGACAGCACCACTGCGTTAAGGTCGGTTACTGACCACAGAGAAGCAAAAAGACTTCAGATATGTTGCACAACTGTGAACTTGTATTGTACTTCATCTGTGCTCATCCCTTGTTCCACTTAAATGCCATTTCCTGTTCATTCAACAACACAGACAACTTCCACACCTTTGAAGTGGTTTGCATACTAATGTCTACTAGACATTTAAATGCCCAGATGTGCATCTGACCAGTTCAAATCCAATAAAATCTGTCTAAAATTTAGCTGAGACAGAGTACACTCTAAAAAAATGCTGGGTTAAAAACAAACCAAGTTGGTGTTTAAAGTGTACAAACCCAGCAATTAGGTTAAATGTTTGCCCAACCTGCTGGGTAGTTTCATTTTGAACTCAACTATTGCTTAAAAATGACTGTACTGTTTGCTTTAAATGAACCCAAAGTATGTTGGAAATTAACATTTATTAATGTTATTGAATGAACATTTATTAATAAGTTTAATAAATATAATTTAACAATAAAATGTATTACATTTCTTATTGATAAATATTCACCTTTTGATTATTATTGTTGCCTCTAGTAATTATGTGTCATTTTTTGGGTTAATTTTAAGCCAGCCATATAGTCATTTTTTAAACAATATCCAGCAGGTTGGGCAAACATTTAACCCAACCACTGGGTTAAAACAACCCAATCGCTGAGTTTGTCCATTTTCAGCCCAACTTGGATTGTTTTTAACCCAGCATTTTTAGAGTGTAGGGGAAGACCAAACAGTAGGAAGTCTTTCCGTTGAGTGCTTCTGTCATCATACAGATTCATAGTCTGTTTAAGGTCTGGCAACGCTGTGCCAACAAGGTCACGGTGCGCCTAAGGAAACATCTTGGCCAGGGGCAGTCGAGAGCCATTTGTATATTTGCTAAGACTGCTTCCTGCAATTCATCGTGTCGGCTAAATGGGAAAGAGGCACATGAATAATAACGAAATCCAAATGCAAATCCTGTGTCAACTGCATAGCAGTTTCCTCCTCAGATCTGACTGATAAGAGTCTCGTCTGTGCCGGGTCTCTGTGTACTATCAGTCAGAGCTATAAGGGAGCCATTCATGCCCCGGCAGAAGCCACAGCAGGAAGACTCAAGATTTGAATGCGTGTCGTCAAAGCTTTTATGGCTCAAAGAATTAGATAATAACAATAAGCCTACACGTTCAAACACGATCCTTTAGGTTGATTAATCGATATAAACACAGAAGCACGTCACTTCTAAGCCCACTGAAGATCTTTTGATCGCATGCTTAGAAACTGAGAGAATTTGAATAACAAGACCATAAAGAGAGCAACACTTTTGCTGTAGTTTGGGAAGTCTAACATGTTATGGACTTTTGATGAAGGAAACACTTCATGATTAAATGTATGTTTGTAACTTCCTGATATTTTTGTAAATCACTGTCAAGCTGGGGGGATTCATTTCCTTAACTCACCCATCCACACCTCTCCAAACTGCCCGGCTCCGAGCTTCTTCACCATCTTGATGGATTCTTTAGAGATTTCCCAGGCATCTTTGTCCCAAGGTTTCTGTGCTTTGGGCTTCTCACATGATCTCTCTAGTTTTCGACATAATCCGTCTGCTTGTTCTATGACAAGATTAGGTACATTCTTATTATTTTAGCAAACAAACCCCAACCGAAGATAATAAAGAGTGTACATAATATATATATTTATACCATGGAACTATGTTCAAAAGTCTGGGGATGGTACGATTTTGTTTTATTGTTTTTAAAAGATTATAAATAGTCTCTCATGCTCACCAAGGCTGCATTTATTTGATCAAAATACAGTAAAAACAGCAATATAGTGAATTTAAAATAGCCTTTTTTCTATTTTATTTAAACTAATGTATTCCTGTGATGGCAAAGCTGAATTTTCAGCATCATTACTCCAGTCTTCAGTATCACACGATCCTTCAGAAATCATTCTAATATGCTGATTTGTGCTCAAGAAACATTTCTTATTATTAATGTTACATTTTTATTAAGATTCTTTGATAAATAGAAAGTTCAAAAGAACAGCATTTATTTTAATAATAAAAATCGCACTGACCCCAAACCTTTGAACAATTCTGTGTATACATATAACTTACTGTGGTAATGTTTTATCATGCTGTTGATGTCACTGAATGTGATTTTTGGAGAAATGTAGTAGCCGCCATTATCCAGAGATCTGATCTTATAATGTTTTACAATATCCTGCCCTTGAGCATTCACATCTCTTATTGACAGTGAATAACTTCCTGTTCACAACAATGTAGAATATGTTACACCACAATCATATATTACCACAAAAAAACACTAGAGCAGACAATAAACAGCGCACACCTTTTGAGGTTTCACTCTCCCGTATTAAGTAAGATCCAGGTTTATTAGCAGGTGCCAACAATTGTCTCTCTGCATCCTTCCTTGTGATTTCTTTGAAGAACCATCTAAATTGTGCGGCAAAAGATAACACACCAAGATGAAAAAAATCAAGTGCTCGAACATGAACAAATATGTTATTGTTTTGTTGTATTGAGCAGAACTCACTCTTCTGTCTCAATTGTGTCTGCTTCTGCAACGTAGTTTGAGGGAATGAATCCTTCCTTGCGCGTGGTCAAAGACTTTGCCTTCCACCACTCTCCGTGCCTGGAAAAAAGAAATCTCACATTTCACGATAACAGGCAAAGAAAAATAACAGCAGAGAAAGAATGATGATTCATGAATGACATTCACTCACTCTTCAAGAATCTTTAACTTTTCTCCTTTTTTAAAGCCTAGATCATCAGTGTGAATGGCATCGTATGGATACAAAGTGACAACTATTTTGTCCTTTTCTGTATAAAAAAAAAAAGTTTTTTTTTTTTTTACAAAAACAGTTCAAAGCTATAGAAGGATGCAGAATGCGTAACAAAGATCATCAGACCTACTTTCCATTTTTTCAAACACCTGACCAGGCAGGAGGCCGGGAGGCGGAGTATTCTGTGAAATAAAACATTTCTTATTCATTCATGAGATAATCATGAAAATGGTTTTTAAAATATCAGAAACCCTTCTCTTCAGAAACTACGAAGGTCAAAGCAGCAAAGTTATTCAAGACTGAATGTCCCCCCCCCCACCCCACTAACTCTAACTCACTACTTACTATATGAGGCTTATAGGAGGTTGGATCTCTCACATATACAGTTTGGTCAGTACGTACTGGCTGGTGTTTGCTCCCTTCAATCACACCTCCATTTTGGTCATCCAACTTGGATTTTTTACAACCCATGTTTTCTGCAAGGAAAAGATTAACCACTGTCATTTCATAAAATATGAACAGAATTTGGATTTAAAACAACAAATGACATTCATGAAACACTTTAAGACACATTTACATCAAAATAACGCACTACATAAGATCTATGTAAGATTTTAGTAAATGTATAACTATAGATGTCATTGTTTCAGTAAAGATAATTAAACTTGAATAAGCTTTGAATAGGTTCCTCATATTGAGAACTGTTGGAGAAGAGATTGTTCTTTCCCTCAACACAGATATCGATGATATTTTTACATAAAAAATATGATATAGAAGATTTTTATTTGATGATTAATGTGCATAACAGATTTTTTCATTGTTATTTTAAGCTTTTTGACACAAAATGGAATCATTATACTATAAAATGAAAACATAATATTGATTGATTATTTGAAAATGTATTAAATATATTTTAAATATTATATTATTTAATATTTAAAATATATATTAAAATTTAAATATGATTGTTGTTATTTATGTCATTATATTTACAATATCATGTAATATAATATTATATTACAATTTACAAAGTTGTTTTTTCAATCCAGATGATCACGGCATCACGGCAGTTTTTATCTTTGTTTAATTGTTAAGATACACATTTATCACTTGAGAATGGGTGTATTTAGGTTTATTCATTAATAAATGTGGGATGTAGAATATAACTTACTTCAGAAATTTGTTTCAAATGCCATATCCCATGATGCATAAAATTAAGTCACGGAGAGCTGTTTTATTTGCATTTAAAACAGTGATGTGTGCTCATCCAAGTGGGTCATGAGAAGTATCAAATCACTCAGTACACAAGCCTGCCATAATATATTAAGAGGTGTCATATGCTGTAAGTAATAATATGATACACCCTCTCAACGTGTTATAAAGAACACTTGCAGCTTGCAAAACCTAATGGAAGGTCAGGTGAACACATTATAGCAAACATTATGGCTAAATCAATCTAAATCATCAACCAAGATGGTGCCGAGCTATTCAAGGTTAGAGTTTCATAGGAAAGAAACCAAGGTATTTCCCGCAGAATAGATGTCCTTCCCTTATTCTCACATCTTAAAATATTGGGAAGAGATAATCATTCTCTATTAAAATCAGGGTCGTTGGAGGTCATAAACGTTGGGTGTCAGTTTTATCAAAGCAACGGCAACAGGATTATTAGGAAATTCATGTACCATAAATCTCTTAGGCAATGCACTTCAAGTCAATAAGCAATTACTTCATTTTCTTTTCTGTTTGCCAGGTTTCAATTCAAACAACAAATAAAAACATACAATGAACACTTAGGAGTCAGATGGCAGCGTGATTTTCAAAAAAAAATAAAATAAATAAATAAATAAAATAATCATGTAATCCATTATTTCATCAGATCCCATATTTTGGCCCAGCATTGACCTATGAATTGGTAAATTCTGACAAGACTGTTTGGCAATTATTTCCAACCTTTGGTATTACAGGAAATGTTTAACACGGCTGCCTTTTGACCATTTCAGTGCCCCAAAAATTCCTAACCATTAAGTCTGAGAACCTATAATGTAAAAGACCAAAGTTCAAAACTGATTTTTCAATATCTCTCAAAGCAACAGACATTGTCCTTTAAATATTTAGGCTACAATCGATGTGATGCCAGAAGTAATAAGGAAGAAACAGAGGAAAAAAGTGTCCACCATTATCCTGAAGGTGAAATTGTCAAACTTGGTTAAATGGCTAAACAACACTAGGGTGAAACTGAAAATGTGCCTGTCCTAGACTCAACTGATGTGGCAGTATTTTTAGATGTCAGCAGGAAACTAGTAACAAGGATATAATGCTAGATTAATGCGTGAGCAAGCAGGCCACTGGGGCTGCACACTTCCTCCTCTGACCAGCGTCTCTAGGGCACTCGGTAACACAGGAAAGACAAGGGCACACAAAAGAACTCTCAACTACTTCTGAGTTTCAGTCTATCTTCTGAACTCTATATGTACTTGTTGAAAGATGAAGCTTAATACAGGTTATTTAACTCTAGTTTTTGTAGCCTGCAGATACAGACATTTGAGAGGCTGGAGGAGGGACAAAATATTAAGAAAAGGGCGTTTCTTCAACAACTCAGGTCAAGTGTCATAGTGTAAAAACTTGGTGTCTATCTAAAAATAAAATGGGAAGCACGCCATGAAAAGGCTGCTGACCTTGACATAAAGTTGATATGTGTTACATGTTATTTTCAAGACAAAATGGAAAATAAAAGCAGTATTTGGAAGAAAACATGGAATTATATTCGATTACTAATGTAATTTTAGGGGGTTAAGTCTGATGGTGACAACATTTTTCTAATGTTTTTCCTCACATTCCTTGGGGGAAATAAAAATTGATTCAAATGAGATATTGATCTTGTTCTTAATGACTGAACATTCATTTTCAAATCTGATTTTTGATTGCAGACCTTGGTATCTCAGAAATCCTGAGCACATTTTGAGATATTGTTGAGATCTTTAACAGGAAATATAAGATTACTAAGATTTTTTTTTTCTTCTCAATAGACAAATATGAGAAGCATGACACTTCAGCAAAATGTGAATTCATTAGTGATTTCTCTTTTATTGGAAATGTTGTGATTTGTACCTAATGTTGTGCGTGATGACGGGCCAAAATAATCTTCTTTAAAACTCACTTTAAGAAATGAAAGTGATCATTTAAAAGCATTGAGTTAATCTAGATTTTACAGCCAGTTTATTACTCCAGGAAAATTGTTAGGCTAACCGGCTTTTTCATTTTTGTAGCCGAGTTTCCATCAAACGCATTTACACATCACTAAATTGTTATCACATACAAAAGCCCCACAGAATAGAAAGACCGATTAAATTGATATTTTACACTACAAAGTAAAACAAACAACGATACATACAGGATTAAACCGTTAAATTACACATTCACCGTAACATCAGTACAGACTGTAATAAAGTATTTACAACAGTAGTGCAGATAAGAAAGAACAATCTACCTACCTGTCAAATGTCAGAAAAAGATGTTAACTCGCATTTAACGGGAATCGTTTCTGAGAGAAATGCCCGTCGAGTGCGCGCTCTCTGACTCTCATTGAAGCGACGCACACAAACACAGAATGAGGAACCCGAGACTGGACGCCTGCTGTTTTTACTGCTCTTTCAACTTCCTGGTGTACAGTATTCACTGTGTTTATCATAGTTCTGTTTTATATGTTTGCATAAAACCGCACTGATATGTTTGTCAAATGCAGACTCTGGCGTTTGGAAACAAAACCCTCAAACGTGCTAGGAACATACAGTTCATTATATTCTTTGGTAGTGACAGTTTGAATAGACGTTTGTAAAACTTGCCTACTGATTAGAAATGCACGTATGAACCATTAATAATTATTGATGTATTAATAGGTCCCACTTTATATTAATTGTCTTTAACTGGGCCTACTACGTACTAATATTTATTAATCACGTGATACAATGCTCTTATCTTTTAGGCTACATACATGTTTTACATTCTACTTAAATTCAAAAATATCTACATGTAATTACAGCTAGACAGTTAGATATATGGATGAATATTTTCTAAAAGAAAATTAAACATGTCTGGGAAGTTTCAGGCTGTGCAATTTTAAGACTTCCATGCATGGTTCCTTTAAAGTCCCCCTGTAGTCAATAGTTTTATCCCTTAAAATTCATCTTTGATCACTAAAATTACATATTTAAATACCTTAAAATAGCTTGAATGTTACTCTACACCCTTGCCTCTTTTAATATACGTGGATCAATGAATATGCAAATAAGCCCCGCCTCCACTCACTCACGCCCGCTCAGAGATCCACTCGGTCAACTTACTGAGGTAAACGCTGTACAACGGTATCGCTCTTTACAACATTGGACACATAACGATAATTAATATGATTAGGCTTTTGCTTGACTGTTACCAAACAGCTTATAATGTTTTGCTAATGTTACACAAACCATGTTCCCGTTCGCCAAGTCAGACAGCTGCCTTCTAACAATCAGTATCCATTAGAAACGCAATGAACAACTCAGAACCTCGGTGAAGAAAGGCATGTAGTTCATCATAACATCGTAATATACATCATACACCCGCCATATTGCTAAATCTAAACGATTTTTCATATCAACAAAAATAACCTGGCTTCTCTCGAGACTCCCCTGCTAGTTAATGATTTGCTAAAGCCCACTGGCACATTGACGTGATTGGTTACAAGGTAGTTTGTGACATCACTATTTGTGACACTAGCGATTTCTTTTTTTCACTGCAATTTTAAGAAGAAGATACTCAGCAATGGTGACGTGAATTTGCACATGGTTTGTCTTAAAGCATATTTAAAAACACCAAACAGACATATAAACAACATTAAAAACTTGATTTTCACCACAGGGGGTCTTTAAATGAACTTTAATAGGTAAATATCAATGCTGGAAAAAACAAAACTGGTAAAATAAACATTGAACTAGCAGCATCATGAGTACATGTTAGTCTGTAAAATTCACTGTCAATGACTTTACAAAACAATAAACAGCAGATAACGTATACAAGTACAATTTAAGTGCAATAAGTAAGTACAGATAACATAAACGACTAAAAGAAGTAGAAAAAGGAAATAAAATGTTTTACGTTTTTGGCTTAATTAAGCTGCCAAAGTATGCAGTAATTGTTTTCAGTTTGTTGTTCAGAAAGTTCTGCTCTACTTCCACCTTCCCACCTGGGCCAGCGAGAGATGCGATCTACACAGAGTGAAAGACAGAAAGAGGGAGGGGTATGAAGAGAAAGAGGAAGAAGACATGAGGCAGAGCAGGTGTGAGTAACAATCACAGGCAATGTGGTCAGTAGTTGCTAATATCAACATATTAGTATAGTATCGTCACACTATATTGGCTTAGGGAAAATTGTTCTTGAATTCAGTCACAACTCACACATACATAGTATTTAACATTACAAGTAGCACAATGATGGGCAAAAGGTAATGATGTATTCACTTTAGATATTAGTGAAGAAATTTGCTACAGTCAAACACAGAAGACTCCGGAAAGCAGTGTGGTTTCAAAAGGTGCCACCACACACTCCACCAGACAACTAGACCTTTCAGCGAAATAAAAAACCATGATACAGCTGCAATTGACACATCACATGCACTAAACTCAGGGTTGCTGCACATTTTTTTTTTTTTTAAGGCTTTTTAAGACCTGAAGAAATAAAAATTAATACTATACTATACTTTACTATATTATACTATATGAGGTGTGCAATACTGACAACATTTATCATCTCTATTTTTAAAGTTGTTTTAATAAGTTTCAAAGTTGTTGATAATAATAATAATTAGATTATATTTTTCTGAGTGTGTTTTTGTGCTGGTATTATGGCTGGTTTGGGCCTGTTGTAGACTCACAAAGACATTTTTGTTCATATTCTGTGCGGTGGTTAGTTTACAGCAGTAACAGAAATTAACATTTTTATTAAGGGGCATTATTTGCCACAAATTGTTTTCCAGGGTCATTTTTACCTACACAAGGGCATTTTTCTAAACTTATTAGATGTATGCATCACCTTTTATGTCAAATTATAACATTCAAATTAAATTCAATTAAAATAATAGCATAGTATAGGGCTGTTATTACCAATCAAATGAAATTTTCAACAATATCCATCTTTGCAATGCAGAGGTGACACAGAAGCAGCATGATAAGTGGCATTAATTTACACAGCATTTACAATTTGTCTACATACATTTAATTCAATATTTAAATATGAAATTATTTCTAATTTTAACTTTTTAATTAAAATGTATTTTAAATATGAAACTAAACTGCCAGTCCCCCTACTGCAGCAAGTCACTGTCTTAATGAGTGAGTCATTCAATCAACCGATTTGTTCAAACGACTGATTCATTCAGGAACGAAGCAAGTGATCGCCAAACCACGGATTCAGTCAGTACAACAAAAACAATTGCACAGAGAGTCTGTTCTGCTGTTCATCATTTTGAAATTTTCGTTGGCGAAATAAAGAAAAAACAAACAATATTGACAATATTGTGTCTAAAATGTAACTCACAATGTTAACGTATTGTTCATTTATAAGTATAAAATAAATATCACATTTGCATTCGTGCTGATTTGGTGAAAACGGCACTCTAGATCGCGTGATATTGTAATACAACTACATCATATCATATTATATAGTAAGACAAAAACTCGGTGCAAAAATGCCCGTGTATCTTGAATTTTGAAGGCATATAATAACTACATACATCACGTAGTGAAAGCGTGAGTGACAAACTCAATGTCAGCTCGCACATCGTTAACACAATACGATATCATCATAGACGATACATATCACACACCTCTAGTTACTAGTCAGTTACTGAACTGACAACTGCTCTCTTCCTTTCGCATGCAGGAGATAGTAGCCTACGTTATAAGCTGTCATAAATGCAGCGAGGCCCGCGAATTGTCACGTGAACAAGCAAAAAATAAAAAATAAAATAAATAATAATTATAATAAAAAAATATGTACGCTAATTAGATCGTTTTAATTTGGTAAATGATTTAGATATGTCAAAGTGTCATCTAAAACTTAAGACCTGTCATAAGTAAAAATAAGACTTTTTAAGGATCAGCAGGAACACTGAAACTAAACCCAGGTATACAGTCAAACAAACACATTCTGTGAAAATTGATTAAATAATTATAAAATTCTGTCTGATGGACTTTTGGCACCAAATTTATATTGTACTGCTAGACAGTTATTAGGCACTAAAGTGATAACAGGAACTAGAGATCTACAGCAGCCATCAGTACTAATAATAAAAATGCTAAAAGGATCAAGTGACAAACCACTCAGACTATTTTGACATCACAGGAATTAAGATCACTGGCTGATGTATTGTGCTAACAGAAATTCTATGTTAATAAAGCTAAAAAAAATAAAATAAAAAAAATCAGAGTACTGGAACAGCATGTTTCGATCTGTGTAAAACAGATACACAGTGCACAAATGTGGCTATGCTGTTTAACAACCACAAAACAGCAACACTTTGTTAACCACTGGCCAATGTGAAGAACATTATAAAATGTGTGTTAACTTAGAGTTAGGTTTATCTATAGGCTAGAGTACATCTACAAGTGAACAATAACTTTTAGCATCAATACAGAAAAGGGGGTCTTCAGATTACCATTTTAAAACTGATTTGTGTAAATAAATAAACGTTACCTGTTCCATGTCTGCATTTCGAGGAAGAAAATAGACAATATTGTCTGAAATCATTTTTGACAACCTGAAAATTTCAAATGTATAGATGGTTAAGGAAGTTGGAATAGGCAGTTTGAAGCATCTTGACCACATACATTAGAAAGTATTTCATTAATGCGAGTAATGTGAAAAAAAGACAAATTTAAACTTTCCACTCTAATAAAAACCTCATTTGAAAGAAAACTGTCTAGATAGAATAAAAGCACAGAGAGTAAGACTGAAAGGATATCCATCAGGAGTCATCATGGTCTTGATGTTGAAGACGTCAGCACTGAGGTACTCTGGTCCTCCCCATGGGGGACTGAGGAAAACCATGTCTGCCCGCAGGCGCGGAGCCAACTGCAGGAAATCTCCCTGCAGGAACTCTATCCGGTGCGCCACACCATACACTTCTGCATTGTGCTGTGCCAGAGCCAGGCGTATGGGGTCGATGTCAATAGCGATCACTGAACGGCAGAGGGAGAAAAACAACATTTCACTTACAAAAAACATCAAAGTATATTAGAGTCGGTAATCCATTCACCTATTTTTATTCGCATTTTGGGATATCGCATAAAAAAAAAAAAAGCTGGATGGAATTGGCGCTCAAATGAGGCGAAGACATTTTTTATCCAATAAGAAGACATGGAAACGTACTGAATAAATTCCTCGATGTGCAAAAAAAAATTAAAAAAAATAATAATAATAATAATAATTTGCGCTACTTTGTGGATGTGATTGGATAACTAGACTAACCAGTGGACCAATTACATCTCAAATAATGGTTTGATCACTCTGAAATGCCTTAGCCAAAGTCTGTCATCAGAATGATTTAGTCTAAACAATTCTCAAACAATTTTTTTTTTTTTTTGTTCTCTTGAACACCTGGGATGGAAACTCAAATGTTTAATGCGATATTACAATTTTGCACATAAGTTAAATTTGGATGGAAACATAGCTAGTGACAAAAAAGAATGACCACAAGAAATACATACACACACACACACACACACACACACATACATACATATTGGTGTAACCAAGTAAAAAGTAACATATTTTCTTAACACCTTGAGTACATGTGAGTGTATAATCAAGAAACAAAAAAGAAAAGAAAAAAACTAATTTTCCCACAAAAATATTAAGCAGCACAACATTTCTTCTTACTGTAATTCAACATTGATAATAATAAATGTTTCTTGAGCCGTGAATCAGCATATTAGAATAACTTCTGAAGGATCATGTGACACTGAAGACTGGAGTAATGATGCTGAAACTTCAGCTTTGATCACCGTAATAAATTACATTTTAAAATAGAAAAGTTACTTTTCGATTGTAATAATATTTTACAATATTACTGTTTTTACTGTATTTTTGATCACGAATTACAAAAGATCCTAAATTATCTACATTAATTTTAATTCAGAATTTAAAATCCATGTATGCGTTGCATTTTTTATTTATTTTTTAATAAATTAATAGACTGTGCAGCATGGAAATGTGTTTTTAAACACATTTTTAGATGTCAAAAACATGTTGTATATCTCAAAAAAGATTTTCAGATGGTTTCTCAAGACAATGGAAACCAACATATAGGTGTTCACATGGTAGAACTGTGCTGATGTAGTGAAAGTATGAAAAGCAACTGTACCTCTTTTCCCAGTGAGGGCAAACTGAATGGCATTGCCACCCACACCACAGAAGGCATCGATAATGAGCTCCGTGCTGAAGCTGTCCTGTGCCCTCAGAGCAATGTGCTCTGCTATCTTCTCAGGAGTCACGGAGAACCAGCCCTCTGTGGATAGAACATAGTCACGTTATGCACACCATATTTCAAATGAGAAGGCTTTTATCAGTTCATGCATTTTTTTTTTTTTTTTGCCTCTTAAACAATATATTAAGATGACAAGAATACTATTCAAATGATTAAATGCACCTTTTTATTGTAAATGTGGTAGAATTGTTTACCACCAGAGGGAGACTGTAGCTTTAATTTTCTATTTGAAGAGCTAAAACACGGCTCTGCTTACGTCAAAGACTGTCTCTTCCTCTCTAAATATATAGCTTTTTCCATATTAGGAGGAGCCTCTGTTGACAAAAGGATGATCTAGCTGAAATTTAAAATATCAGCCATCATTCCTATATCATGTGAAGCCAGAAAACCATATATTTTGAAGAGAAGCAGTACAAAACCATATCATGTGTTCATCTATTCTCTATCTCTAAACAGTTTATCATTCTTACAAACCAGAGCTGTGACACTTTAAAACATAGCATCAAATTACTGGATCTCATTCTCTGGATCCTCATCATTTTAAGGTGTTGCATTTGCGATGGGTCTGTGTGTGTGAGAGAGAGCTGAAGCAGAAGCAGTCAGGGAGAGTGGAGTTAAACGGAGCATGTCCTCCGCTGATTCTGTGGAGACCAACACCATCTGCTTTTAGCCTCTACAAATGCATCTCTGTTTTTCCGCCTCTCGTATTTTTCTCTCCGCTGAGAATAGAACACCTGATAAAGTAACAATCACTAGTCTGGAGCAACCATGTTCAGCACTTCCTGTTTACAGTGTGAGGTCTGGACAGCGGGCGGCACCAAGAGCCCATCAAGTACAGGTGCTCTCGAGTAAAGAGAACTCACTTTTAAGTGGTACCTTCATTTTTCATAAGCTCACAAAAAAGACAAAATCTTATAGAAAGGACAAAGTCAACACAATCCCCCGATTTCACAGACAAGGCTTAAGCTTAGTCCTAGATTAAAGTGCATGTGACTTGCACTGACATATCTTAAAATATGTTAGTGCCATTGTTTTGTCTCAAGATGCATACCAGTAATGTTTATAAAAGCTACTTAAATGCCCTAATTGAACTAAGGCCTAATCCTGGCTTAATATAAGCACTGTCTGTGAAACCAGGGCAATGAGTTTTACTAATAAAATAAAATAGTATGCATTAGTCTCATTCTACAATTTCCATCTGAAAATGTTAAATCCTACATTAAACTATCATGCTATATTTATTATTGTTTTGTATTGTTACTGTATTGTTTCTTTCACATATAATTCAAGGTCACGATTAATAATTATAGAATTATTTATTAAGAAACAACACCAACAAAAATCTAGGCTAAGTCTGTTTCCAGGACAGAGGAACTGCAAAACCAATTCTATCATTGATCTTAATGTTTAAAGGATTAGTTCACCCAAAAATGAAAATAATGTCAATAATTACTCACCCTCATGTCATTCCACACCCGTAAAACCTTCATTCATCTTCAGAACACAAATTAAGATATTTTTGATGAAATCCGATGGCTCAGCGTGGCCTCTATTGCCAGCAATGTCACTGAACCTCTCAAGATCCAGAAAGGACATATTTAAAACAGTTCATGTGATTACAGTGGTTCTACCTTAATATTATAAATCGACGAGAATACTTTTTGTGCGCCAAAAAAACGAAATGACGACTTTTCAACAATATCTAGTGATTTCAAAACACTGCTTCAAAGCTTTACAAATCTTTTGTTTCGAATCAGTGGTTTGGATCACATAAACGAAGCCTCGTTTACTGAAATCACGTGACTTTGCCGCTCCGAACCACTGATTCGAAACAAAAGATTCGTAAAGCTTTAAAGCAGTGTTTCCATATGTCTTTAGTACCTTTATGGATTCCGTGACATTGCTGGCAATGCAGGCCTCACTGAGCCATCGGATTTCATCAAAAATACCTTAATTTGTGTTCTGAAGATGAACCAAGGTCTTACGGGTGTTGAACGACATGAGGGTGAGTAATAAATGACATTTTCATTTTTGGGTGAACTAACCCTTTAATTACCAGTATAAAAAATAGCCATATGGACATTTGTTACATGGCGGAAGTAAAATGGCTTCATAATGCCAGTTCATGTTGACTTGTAATCAGCAATCTCTCCAGCCTAAATGGAGGTGAAGGTGATACACAACTGAGCCCACACTCTTGATCTACCCCTCTTTCTCGCTCTCCTCTGTCCTATCAGGCAGTGCTGAAGGAAAAGAGGCTCACTATGGCTATGGGCTACTGCCTCTGTTGACATGAATAAGTGAATAGATACGATGCTCTGATCTCACTTTCAAACAGAATTCCAGATGCTTAGTGAAAGAGTTATGATTCAAAAGTGAGAGGCCTATAAAAATACATTAGTCATGGTACTTTGGAGAATTTGAAGAGAAATCTGCCGTCCGTGAGGAGAGATTTTCTAATCCCAAATAACGGGAACTTTCATGGTACCAGAAGGAAAACCGTTTGACTTGTGGTGCTGATGTTAAAAGGCATATGTCCCAAGATCAGCCCTATTAAAAACTAAATCCTAAATCAATACTATGGTTATTGCACCATAAAATTTAACAACGAAACTGACTTACTTCACAGGAAGCAAATCTTATAACATAAAACATACATTTGATACTTTAGCAATACTTTAGCAAATGCAGGTGGTTCTGAAGGAATTGCTAAATAATACAAAAACTGATTTGTGAATGCTATATATACACACTACAACCCTGCAAAAAATATTTCATCTTCAAAGAATACATCTTCAGAGATTACAATACAATATTAATTAATTAATTCAGAAGCGTGTTTTGTTTTATTGCACAGGCAGATTTTTTTATATAAGTATAAACAACAGTGTTTTTTCTTTTCTTTTCTTTTTTTTGTCAATTCAGTAAGACAAACTGATAATACTTTACAATAAGGTTCCATTAGTTAAGGTTAGTTGCATTAACTAATATTAAAGGGTTAGTTTACCCAAAAAAGAAAATTCTGTCATTAATTACTCACCCTTGTGTCATTCCAAGCCCATAAGACCTTCGTTCATCTTTAGAACACAAATTAAGATATTTTTGATGAAATCTGAGAGCTTTCCGACTCATCCATAGACAGCAATTTAACTACTTTCAAGGCCTACAAAGGCACTAAACATATCTTTAAAATAGTCCACGTGACTGCAGTGGTTCAACCTTAATGTTATGAAATGATGAGAATACATTTTGTGCACAAAAACAAAACCAAAATAACGACTTTATTCAACAATATATTTTCTTCTGTGTCATTCTCATACACTGTTTACGTTCAGCACTTCCATGTTCTACGTCGGAACGCCGACTCAGTATCTTAATTTCTTAATTTGTGTTCCGAAGATGAACAAAGGATGTTGAATGACACAAGGGTGAGTAATAATGACAGAACATTCATTTTTGGGTGAACTAACTCTTTAACAAACAATGAGCAATACATTTGTTACAGTACTTATCAATTGTTGTTAACATAAATAAAAATACATCTGTTCATTGTTAGCTCATGTTAGTTCAGGTTCATTAACTAATGTTAACAAATACAAGTTTTGATTTTAATCGTGTATTAATAAAGGTTGAGGTTAACATTAACTGAGATTAATAAATGCTTTAGAAATATTTTTCATTGTTAGTCCATGTTATCTAATGTGGTTAACTAATGTTAACAAATGAAACCTTATTGTAAAGTGTTACTGATAAATTACACTTATATTAAAAGATACAATCTATGAAAACAAGTCTTCATATCCTATGTAGTGTTGCTTCTTGAGTAAATTTAAGTAAATAAATTTAAGAAGAATATTTATAACCTCATTAAGAAATTTTTTTTTTTTTTTTTTTTGCTGTGTAATGAATTAAAGCCCATTCACACCAAAATCGATAACTGTAACAACAACTGTATTAGCGTCCACACCAACGCACGATAACATTCTGTGTATTATAAGCGTGCGCTGCAGTTTTGTTGCCTGCCATGTTAAATGCTCAAGCTATAGCCTACAGACCAGATAAGAACTCTTAAGCAGTTCTAATGAGTATAAAGGAACAAGCAACAAATAAATACCTTACATAAAACAAAATTAGACAGGCAAAAAGCGATTAACAAGCAGGTTTATGCCTAGTTTATTATACTGCATCCATTAAAAGTGTGACCCACTTTGGCAGTAGAGAAGAGAACACAGGTAAAGCACCAGAGCTAAAGGTTGTCCTCCTCTGAGGCTGAGCACTCTATTTGTGCAAAGAGTAGCGTGGGGAAAGAAAAGAGTGTTCTCCCGAGCGCTCTAAAAGCTGCCTGCTGTCTTGCTCTCACTTGCTCGCTGTCTCCCTCCCTTTTTCTCTGGTCTGACGCAGGAGGTATGAGGGGCTCCGTGTATAGCGTCAGCACACACACTGCAGACAGAGCCAGCTCAGTCAGTCTGCCCACACCTACATCTGCTAGAACCTTACAAATACACACATTTCAACGCTGACACCCTAGTTCTCAGTGTGCCCCTCTATTTGTTATTTAAATTCACAGGTCTTACTGTGAATGATTGATCGATGCATGTTATTCCAGAACAAAAAAAATCCATGCCCTCCTTTTCCTTGCCACTCCTAAACATCACATTTTCGGAGTAAAATAGTTTGTAATTGATGCTGGTTGATATATTGAATATTCATTATATATTTGCAATTTTCTTTTTCAAGTTTTCTGCAAATCAATCCATTTCAGTGAGTTAATTTGCTTGCATCATCATTCAGAAATGTTTTGCGAAAATCTCTACGTGGCATTTTTTTAAAAAATCTATTAATATGTTTAGCTAAAAACATATGCTCATAAGTACTCACTGCTGTTTATTCTATGCATTTATTTATATGCTATATATATATATATGCTATATACATACATACATACATACATACACACACACACACACAGGTACATATAAATGAAAATAATTAAAAAAGTAGATAACTGCACTTTAGTTCTAACATTTTTAATCTATTTGGTTACAATGGCTATTTGTTCGAATTAGGGCTGTGAAGCAATTCATTTTTAATATAATTAATTACATGATGTGGCGATTGATCGAATTTATCGTACATCAAATTTGGCTGAGAAATTATACCCAAAAGATAATTTGAAGTCATTATTGTGTACAGCATCAAATAGACATTTCAAAAAGTAGATTCAGAAAGAAATATTTTATTTGATTCAACATAGAATTTATTACACAAACTTTTGGACCATGAGGTTGCGTAAATGATGACTGAATTAAAGTTTTGGGTGAACTACATGTTAAATATATAACTGATGCTTTATGAATCATTTTCTTAGAAAAGTTAATTTACCGAAGGCTACCAAGAAAGCTAGGTTATGAGGGGGGGCAACGCGTCACGCAGACACCATAGCGCTGTATGACATATGTATGACTTTTTTTTTGACTGTTTTTCCTTTTTTATTCAAAATATTCACAAACTTGTTAACTCTAGCCTATCATGAACTATAGGCTATAAAGGCACTGAGCACCCACAGAAAACAATGAGATATTCTCCATTAATTTTAACCAATAAAAACATTTTTATAGTTCACTTGAGGCAGTTACTATTACATTTTTGACGCATGTCGAGTAAGCATCAATGTAACGTGCAGCACAAATCTCCACAAAACTCACGCGCTCTCAATAGTGTCCTCATGGCTCTACTCTGGCTCCGATATGTGTACGCGCTCAGTTATTGTCTATTTAAGTGTCTGAAACTTAAAATAAAATTGATGTGGTTTAAAACACTGAATAGTTGTGATATGAAAAGCACTGAGTGCATCCATCTCTGCCTCAGCGCCAGCCAACTTGCGAATGCAGTGAACGTGTTGTCGTACACTTTAAAGGGTTCAAATCGATCACCTTTTGCTTTTCATATCTTGAATTTTATGGACATTCTAACTGCATTCTATAGGCTATATCACGCAGTGAGTCGTTGCCCTACTTTATATTTATCATATATTTATTGTCAACTGTATGAAATGTCGTACAGAACAGATGACCTACGTAGGTCTAAGGGCGGGGTAAGTGCGTTAAAAATTAACACGTTATTTTTTTCTGTAATTAATTAATCTAATTAATGCGTTAAATTCCCAGGCCTAGTTTGAATATTATGGTTATAAAACATCATCAAAAGACTGAAAAGGTTGGCTATCTAATCACAATTTATAAAAAGGGTTAGTTCACGCAAAAATGAAATTATACCATAATATACTCACCCTCAAGCTATCCTAGGTGTATATGACTATCTTCTTTCAGGCAAACACAATCAGAGTTATATTAAAAAATATTCTGGCTCTTTCAAGCTTTATAATGAGAGTGAATAGTAAACAAGATTTTGAAGCCCAAAAAAGCACATCCATCCATCATATAGTAATCCATGCGTTTTTGTAAGAAAAATATCCATATTTATAAGTTTATAGACTATAATCACTAGCTTTCAGTAAATTATCGTTTTAAACTTCTAATTCATGACCAGTGTTTTGTTTTGCTCTATCCTCTGTGCTTCCGTGTTCGTCAAAGTTCACTCTTCCGCCAGAATCAACTTGCATACGGAAGCCAGAGATTTTAGTTTATAAAGTTATAAATATGGATTTTTTCCTTACAAAAATGCATCTGTTTGTTTCAGAAGGCCTTTATTAACCCCCTGGAGCCGTATGGATTATATTTATGATGGATGAATGCATTTATTTGGGGCTTCAAAATCTGTAAATCTGTTACTATTCATTCCCATTATAAAGCTTGGAAGAGCCAGAACATTTTATAATATAACTCCGATTGTGTTTGACTGAAAAAAAGAAAGTATTATACACCTAGGATGACTTTAAGACGAGTAAATTATGCGATAATTTTCATTTTTGTGTGAACTATCCCTTTAATGTCCCTGACGCTGTAGCAATGATTTGTAAGTTGCTCTGAATAAAAAAGTCTGCTAAATGAATACAAGTAAATGTAAATAAATGAAACAAATTTATGATTTGCCTAAAATACAGATGGTGGCTTTGTGCTGACTCACCATGGTCAAGTTTGATGCCCTCATCGAACCTGGAAAACAGACGGTAGCGCTGGGCCCAGTACTTGGCCAGCTCCGTTTCTGCTGCAATCTCAGGTGGCATCTCCACATCTTTTCTCCTTTTCCTGTTCTTTCTCTTGTTCTTTTTAAAGGCCTGCACACTCTCAGCTGGGAAAGGAAACAGTGTGATTATATCAAATTGCCAGTGAACACTAAATGAGAAGCCTAACTGTGTTAATGGTTGGCTTGTATGTTATCGGAGCACAGACAGCGATTATCTCATTTGTATCAGCACTTTGTATCAGAGCACATTGCTAACCTCCTTCAGCATCCTCTGGAGCATCTGGGAGCAAAAAGTCAGGGATGTCTATGGGCTGCAGCTCTCCTCTGGGATCTGAATCGTCGTCCTGTCTTTCTTCTGCCTCTGTGAAGACACACTGAATGTTCTGCTGATGTTCCTCACTTTTTTCACATCTTTTGTTGAGCTGAGGAGTCTTCTCATACTTTTTTTCATCTCTCTCATTATTTGCTTCTTCCTCGTCCTCCTTTCGTGTAGGTAGACTGCCCTCTTCCGCTCTCTCACATGGCCCAATCAGAGCTTCAGGCATGGAGGCTGGGGTCAACCCCTCAGAGACAGCATCAGTCTGAACCTGCTGCAGGAAACTCTGAACCTGTGAGGGTATGAGTGAATGCTGAGCTTTCATAAGAAGAAACAAACCCAAATACTGCACACCATAGTCTAATCACTAGTTGTATGGCACTACTTTCTGTAACGGGCTTTTGAACAATATTTATTATTTAAAGGCTAATTCAAACAGAAATGTTTATCTTATATTTTAATGTTGGGAAAAATATACACTGTCAAAAATTACATATACACTACAGTCCAACTTAGTTTTTTTTTTAATTAGCCTTTTATGCTCTCTAAGGATTTATTTGATCAAGAATACAGTGTGAAATAATATTACAATTTAAAAATAACTATTTACTATTATAATATATTTTAAAATGATATTTTTTGCTGTGATGACAAAGCTGAATTTTCAGCATCATTACTCTGGTCTGCAGTGTCACATGATCCTTCAGTAACCACTCTAATAAATAAATAAATTTGTGCTCAAGAAACATTTCTTCTTATTATCATTATCGAAAAACTGTTGTGCTGCTTAATATATATTTTTTGGGCCCATGATACAGTTTTTTCAGGAATCTTTGATGTTCAATAGTTCAAAACAACAACATTTATTTGAAATAGAATTCTTTTGTAACAATGTAAAAGTCTTTACTGTCATTTGTTTTTTTTTTTGTTTGTTTTTTTTGGATTAAACATTTGGTAGTGCATATTTCAGGAACAGGGTCCCTCACAAAAGGATCATCATATTTGGGGTCCTTGAAATGTATTTATTTATTTTACGGCTTTATCTCCACCAAAGGCTTTTTTTTTTTTTTTAAATAAAAGACAGACAAAGAAGATTCTTACATTACAATTAAAAACTACATAATTCAATCTGATGGGTCCTTGAAATAAAAAAGTCTGGTATCGGGCATTGCTAATAGCAGCAGAACTGCAGGACTCAATGTGCTCAAAGGAAGCCTCAACAAAGTCTTGTTTAGGCATCCAGCCTGAAAAGATACTGGTGATAATGTCTGTTGCAGTAAAGTTTTCACCCTCCACCAAATCAATTTGTGCTACAGAGAAATCAATTCTCGAGCACTGCAGTAAATTGGTCTAGTCTCTTTACTGGCAAAAATCCAGTAGGGTGGTGGTAGTGGGGGGATCCACCTTGAAAAAGTCCATCTATACGATGACTAGATGCACTGGGTTGAAAACAACAATTCAACTCTTTTCTTCTTGAATATTCAACATGCCAGTAACCAAGTTTGAACCTGTCCTGTGTGTGTTTGACAGCTGGGAATGTGTGTATGTATCAAGGGTGAGACTGGAGGTTAGAGTGGTCTGTCTGTGTGACGGGAGCTGACAGCGTGCAGTGAGCAGGTGCTGTGTGACAGCGCTCTGATGGGATGGGGTGTGGGTAGATGAAGCAGCTCTGTGCAGTCTGCATAAAGTGTCAGCCTCGCCGCTTCTGGCTCTTTGCCCACTCTCTACCACATTGTTCTCTCACACACACACACACACACATTTACACTGTGCTTCACTGATCCATAGTAAGGCGACCAGAATGATACATCTTAGATGTAATCCCACAAAATCCATGTGTCAATAAAACCTCAGGGAACAACACAAACATACGCATTTCATTGTTCAGTTAAAGTACCGCAGTTGCAGACAGCTGGGTGCCTAGTAGTATAGAGGATCTTGAGCACGAAGGACTACACACTGCATAATAAAAAAGTGAGAACTTTATCCTCCAGAAAGGTCTCTGACAGGGACATCTTAATTATCAGTACTTCCAAAAAAAAAAAAAAAAAAAAAAATTCATATGGTGTTAATAAGTTTAGGGTCAGAAAGATTTTTTTTTAAATAAATTCATATTTTATTCAGTAAGGATGGATTAAATTGATCATAAGTGACTGTAAAGACATTTTATAATATTAGAAAATATTTCTTCTTCAAATAAATGCTGTTCTTTTGATGTTTCAAGCAGAACCACTTTCAACACTGATGATAATAAGAAAATTTTTGAGCACCAAATCAGCATATTAGAATGATTTCTGAAGGATCATGTGACACAGAAGACTGAAAAACAGTTATTTTAAAATAAAATATTTCACAATATTACAGTTTTTACTTTATTTTTGATCAAATAAATGCAATGACTTAATTCAACAATTTCTTCACTTCCATGAGAAGTTAAGAAATTGTTGAATAAAGTTGTTATTTTTGCTTGTTTTTTGCACATAAAAAGTATTTGTGTTGTTTCATAACATTAAAGTTGAATTTTTTTAACAATGTCTTTAATACCTTTCTGGGCCTTGAAAGTGGTAATTGCGTTGCAATCTATCGGAGCCCAGAAAGCTCATGGATTTCATCAAAAATATCTTAATTTGTGTTCAGAAGATGAACGAAGGTCTTATGGGTTTGGAACGTCATTAGGGTGAGTAATAAATGACAGAATTTTCATTTTTGGGTGAACTAACCCTTTAACAAAAACATTACTGACAACAAACTTTTGAAAAGTAGTGTATCTTGAGGTAATGTGCCTGTGTATGTGAATATAAAATGCTTTATTCAAGTGGCTTTATTTATGAATGAATCATTGAATCAATGACTTTCACAAACGATTCGTTCAAAGCCGCAGATTCGTTCTTGAAACACCGCTGTTTTAATTCTGCTGTTGCTTTCGTTGCACAATAGAGCAAATACTGACAATACTGTGAAGAACATCACTTAATATTACCCTTTTGTTTGTTGAACTGTTGTGTGGATATTTGGATTTGCATTCTTGCTCGTATAATATTATCAACATTAAATACAAGAACTCACAAAAGGTAGGCTATGTTTTGTATCAAGAGTTTGAATCTTAAATTGATCTTTATGCACCTTCTTTGCCAGGCTATTTGTTCTTCATGCTAGTAAGTGCTAAATCTGCAGGTAAATTGTCTAGAACGGCAGTAATGTAGCGCGGTTTGCTAAGACAGCAGACTGCACACAACCTATATGCACCCATATGCGTGCTGCTTATGTGGAAATGGACGCTGTCAGATTTGACCGCAAAAGATGTGGTATTTTGATTGGATGTCATGTAGTTACGGCATTGTGCCTGTTAGAAAATACATGATCGGTTTTAATGTTATTTTAAGGTAGGGAAGAATTAAATGAATGGCAAAATTTTTCACGAACCCCCTCTGTCACCTCACGTACCCCCAGGGGTATGCGTACCCCACTTTGGGAACCACTGGTCTACTGCATCCCAAGAGCTATTAAATCTAATCAACTCACTGCAGCCCTGACATCCAAAATTGTCTTTTGCTGACCTGATGCAGTCGTCTTTGGGCAAATTAAGACAAAACAAATGCAAGATTAGACAAAACATTTAAGGACTAGTTCAGCCTAATATGAAAATTCTACCATTTTTCACCTTCACCTTCATATTTGAACCTTGTGATAACACTGAAACAAAAGAACCAAATGGAGCTTGATTTCTCTTGGACAGGTCACTATATGCTTTTGTTCAGTGTGAACATTCCTCAAAACTTCTGACTAATTATGTCTTTAAAAATGAAATGTACATGCAGCAAAAACAGACTCACTTTTTGAAGGGTTTTGCTGATCTTTGGCTCGGTGGATTGTGGTCCATCATCAGTAAAAAAGATGTGCTTGTTGATCTTGCAGGCTGCTTTTTTTCTTTCCTCAGGGGGTTTTCTGTTCTCCTCACTCCTCCTGCCTGCGTATGGTCCCTGGCCTGCTTTCAGCTTCACAACGCTGTCAAACCTGCCAAGACAAAAAGCATTTGGATGTTAACGGAGCCTCTGATTATTTTCAAAGCACAAAGCGGTGTCTAGCCTCTGTCTGGGGTCTTACTTGGGCTGTGGACCACGTTTCAGGCCAAGAGCACCCCACGCCTCCTCAACCGGCACCTCCGCAAGCTCCTCGGCATCCAGCTCATGACTGTCAACAGAGCAACAAAACTCTTTAAAGTCACTACAATCAATTTAATGCATTCATGGTGAATAAAAGTATTAGTAAAAAAAAAAAAAAAATTTCCCTAACGTTTTAACAGTTTGACAGTCCCTGTGCACTATGAGCTGTGCACTGTGTAATGATTATGCAAAAATGTATCATTTTGTGTTCAATAAAAAAAATAAAATAAAAAAAAAATAGAATAAGATTTGGAATTAAATCAGTGAAAAAAAATAATGATAAAATATGCGTATAATATAAACCATAAACATGAAATATATAAGTTTGATACAACACAATATACTAAAAAACAGATTGGCAGCTTACGCTCTCTTCACTTTAGCTCGTCTGTTCTCTGGAGGTTCATCATCATCATCATCGCTCTGATCCTCATCATTAGATCTGTTCTTTATGGGTTGTCCACTCTGATTATTTAAAGGTGCAGAGGTGTGTTTCATGTTGCCATCTGAAATCACACACTTTCAGTTTACTATTAATAATAGCTACATTATCATTGTAAATTATGTCTGAATCTTATACTGCCTGATGTATACAGCATAAGAGCCGTTCCAGCGGTACATAAAAGGGTGCTGTTTAGATGGCATCAGTCATGGCCCGCCAATCAGGATGACAAGAGCCATTTTTAGAGCGACTGCGAGTGGATTGTGATCAATTTGTGCTCTCTTTCACATGTACCGGCATTAAAAATTCATAGGCCAAAGTCACATGCTCCTTTCATTCAACAGCTGACATCTTTTGATATGATGCATTAAACATTCAGGCAGAGCAAATCTTAGGCTGCAAAAAAAGACCTCTGGGGAAAACGATCTGCTTTTACACGTGGGCCACTGTCATAGAGAGAACAGAATTGTGGCTTGATATCACAGAGATACCGACAGTGTGAGGATGACATCATGATTACAGGTGGCTCCATCAGAGCATACCGAGCAGGCCAACTCCAAAAAAAAAGAGGGGGGTTAAAGTCAACATGACACCAACATTGACTTCTTTTTTACTTGCCTAATACATGCTTCCTGTTTTTATTTTACTAAAACGACTTCTTTTCAGCTGACATCACAAAACCCTTTTACTTTGGTTTTTAGGTTTTTTCTCCATTTTAACACCTGTTTGCCACCTGATGTCACCTGTTGGAGTTTGGGTTCCTTGCCGCTGTCGCCTTTGGCTTGCTTAGTTGGGGACACTTGACAATTGACATTTGATATTCAACAGTGCTTTGATCTACCTGCATTCTATTCCTTAAGAGCTGCTATGCAGCCAAAATAATGTACCAGTTATCACTGTAAAGCTGCTTTGACACAATCTACATTGTAAAAAGCACTATATAAATAATGGTGACTTGACTTGACTACTTTTGCAACCCTGTTACTTTTTTTTACCCATGCAACCAGTCAAAAAAAAATACCAAAAAACAATTCCAGAACAACAACAACAACAAAAACACAACCTCTATCTGATCAACTTCTTACTTTGTGATTCTCTACGGGGCTTATAAAAGTGCTGTCCAACTTAGATTTTTATATTTTACTGTTAGAGCATGAAACCAAAATGCAGGTTTGCTTTTTCTTCCTCTCATGAACGCAAACAATACTTTAAAAATGTTCTTTAAATATGCACAAAAATGCATGTTTATGTCTTTCTTTCTTTAATTTTTGAGGAAAACATTCCAGGATTTTTCTCCATATAGTGGACTTCAACGGTTACCAAAGGGTTGAAAATCCAAATTGAAAACTAAAAATAAATACATAATTTATATACTTTTTAACCACAAATGCTCGTCTTGCACTAGCTCTGCGCCACACATAACGTAATCACGTTGGAAAGGTCACACGTGACGTATGCGGAAGTACAGCAGTAGGCACCCAGCTGTCATTTTCTCCTCCAACTTCAAAATCGCCCGACATCATTGTTTTACCTTTTTTTTGTACTGTACTGTGAGTTCAGACCGCCACCAGCAGCAGCGTCAAAGTAACTGGCAACCAATCGAAATGTAAAAGTCCTCCACTTGAGAGGGTTCCAGAGAACGAATTGAGAACGAACAAATTGCTTAGCTGGAGAAAATAATGATAAATGTCATTAGGCTTAAATATATAGTGCATACAGCTATAAATTTATATAGTTAATATAAAGGCATACAGCTACGCCATTTCAGACATAGCATGCAAACAATGTTAGACACGCATCATTTTCCTTATTTATGCCCCTGTACACAAACAGGGACACTCGTTGTATATTATTTGAGAAACCTGTCACGGCAATTATCCACCTCTCCTCCATTTTGCTTGGGAACTAATGTTTGGTCAGAAAAGTTTAAACGACTGCATTCTCTGGAATCCTCTCAAGCGGAGTACCTCTACATTCCAATTAGTTGCAGCTGAACCGCGTCATAGCTCATTACCATAAAGTTGACCTGACTTCGACGCCCACACCGTCCAAGACGCGCCGCTGCTCACTACCGACTCACTTTGAAAATGAATGACTTCCTGTCACTTTGACGCTCTCGCTGGCAGAAAACGCAGCAGTTAACGGTGGTGTGAACGCACCACATTCTTTCCACATTCGTGTAAACACTTGCTTGGTACTTCCGCCTACGTCACGTGACCTTTCTAACGTGATTACGTAATGTGTGGCGCATCACAGAGCTAGTGCAAGAGGAGCATTTGTGGTTAAAAAGTATATAATTTTAATTTATTTTTTATCTCGTTTCACTAGATAAGACCCTTATTCCTTGGCTGGGATTGTGTAGAGCCCTTTGAAGTTGCACTGAAACTGCAGTTTGGACCTTCCACCTGTTTGTAACTGTAAAGGTCCACTATATGGAGAAAAATTCTGGCATGTTTTCCTCAAAAACCTTAATTTCTTTTTGACTGAAGAAAGAAAGACATGAACATCTTGGATGACATGGGGGGGGTGAATTATCAGGAAATTTTAATTCTAAAGTGAACTAATCCTTTAAGTGACAAAGATACTTAAGGGGAAATTTCACCTAAAAATTAAAATTCTGTCATTTTATTTCTTTAATTCCAAACATGTATGACTTTCTTTCTTCTGTGGAACATAAAAGAAGATATTCTGAGAAATGTCTTCATGGTTTTTTTTTTTGGTTTTTTTTTTTCTATTCAAAAGAAGTCAATGGTCACCAAAACTATTTGTTTACCAACATTGTTCAAAATATCTTCTGTGTTCCTCTGAAGAAATAAAGTCACACAGGTTTGGAACAACATGACTGTGAATTAATGACAGAACCTTTATTTTTGGGTGAATTATCCCCTTTATTTTGATGGTAATTTAAGCGTGTCAATGCTAGGGGTGGTTAATAACCATTCAATTACTCTATGTTGTTTATTTCTAATGAGTTTAAAAATATGTCTGAACATTATTTACATTCTGAGTGGCAGAAAATTGAACACACAATGGGCCCATGCTGTAACATGCAGTGACAGAATTAATCTTAACTTATAATACATCTGCACTAGATTCAAAATTCTAAAAGTAGGTCATTGAGCAGGAAGGTGTTGACATATTTGGGTTTAGCATCACTGTGGGAACACCACAGTCCCCATAGCTAATAAACAAAGGCACCTCAAACGAAGAAATACATACACTAACCAGATGTGTCAGTGCAGCCTCTACGTGACGACGACCTTTTGCGGTTTCCACCATCACAGGGCTCATCAGCGCAGTTACAGACCAAAGACTGCCGGTTACCATCATCACGGTCAACTTCCTCAGTCGATAAGCTCAGGCTGCTTATGAGATGTGTAACGCTGATTGCATTTGCTTTTGATCCTTCTTTCATCTGATTCTTGAGTGCCTCTGTTTCTCCTCGGCTGCCCTGATATTCCTCAGATGCAGTGGTTGTGCTAAGGGAATCATCCACCGTCCAGCCTTGGGCGGCCCAGTAGTAAAACTGTTCCCAATAATACTGGTATGTTTGTTGGCAGTGCTCGTCCCAGTCTGCCTCTGAGCGGGAACAGTCCTGCGCCATATTACTGGAATTTTCGGGGTGTTTCTCCATCCAGCTTTGCCATAGCAGACCCTCCCCGTGCTGCTGCCAGTATCTCAGCCAGGCCTCCTCTGACATGGGACATGTCTGTTCAGCAGGGGTCTCAGCGATGTCACTCACAGCACACTGCTGGTTTTGCTCAGAGTCCTCGTCTGTGTCGGCATAATCTGGGGGGGGTTCCAAATGCTTGATGGTTCTTTTGTTCTTCATCCTCACTAAAACTTGGCCCTTAAAGATGAGGAAAAAAAGCATTCATTTTGGGTCACAGCCAAGTCATTTCTTAAAGTAAATGGGGCAAAACATTCTTTGATAACAATTTATAATTTTTTTTTAAAAAGAGCGAAAAGCTTCACTACATGCCCTTTACAAGCATATATTAAAAGCCAGATGTAAATGTACCTGAGGCACATTGTGATCAGACAACTGAACTACGTTTGATGAATGTGTAATTTTTTTTTTCGTTATTTGCAAAGAACATCTAGACACTATGTTGAGTACAAAATGCACGTTAATGCCAGGTGCATCGGAGCCCACACAAAGGTAACGGCTACATACAGTCATTAATGATCGAGCTGTCAATGTACAATGTTAAGAATTAAGGATAATAACATTTTTAAATGTATTGTAAAATGTAATTTACTCCTGTGATAGCGGAGCTGAATTTTTGTTTTGTTTGTTTTTTTTGTGAAAACCGTGATACATTACCATTCAAAAGTTTACCGTAAAACTGACATTCAAAAGTAACCATAAAGACATTTATAATGTTAAAAAAGTTTTCTATTTCAAATAAATGCTGTTCATTGAACTTTCTATTCATCAAAGAATCATGGGGAAAAATGTTACCACAAAAATTTTAAGTAGCAAAAAAATTTCAACACTGATAATAATAAGAACCATTATTTATAAATGAGCAGCCATAATAAATGATAATAACTGAACACCAAATTAGCATATTAGAATGATTTTGATGGATCATGTGAAACTAAAGACTGGAGTAATGATGCTGAAAATTCAGCTCTGCCATCACAGGAATAAATGACATACAGAAATTAGTTATTTTAAATTGTAATAATATTTCACAATATTACTTTCTTACTGTATTTTTGATCAAATAAATGTAATCTATCTTGGTGAGCATAAGAGACATATTATTCTTATTATAAACCTTATTTATTCCAAACTTTTGACTGGTAGTGTATATATAAATATCTAAAGTCCACAGTAGAATGTCCCAATTGTGGTTCAGATATGTGCTCATGAGCACCCTCTGTGTGGCTGACAGGCACGTTCAATGCAGACACTAGTGTGGACATCAGTCTACTACCTAGTCGGTACCCCATTATGATTCCAATGTATGGAGGACTACAGGAGCTGGGAGTTTTGAGACAGGGCTTTTAAAATAATTATTAGAATAAGCAATGTTCCCATAAATGGACAGCCATGATGTCCAATAACATCAAGGTAATCATGTATCCAACAGACATACAGTTCTCCTCTGTTCTGATGAGCTGGCAAACTCCACAGGAAGCCCCAAACTGGCCATAAGCATGGTCTCTTCATCAACAATGGCCTCTTCATCCTCCTCCTCCTCTTCCTCATCCACAGAACAGTTAGGATCCTCCAAAAGCTCTTCCCTATCATTAGCTTCAACATCTACTGAAAAACAAACAAACAAATGTAATTAGTTGAACAGTATAAGCTATATACTGATCATAACATATTACAGGTTAAATTCATGAAAAATCATCAAGGCTAAATCAGTGGTTCTTTAAAGAGAAGAACCGTTTTTGAGGGAGTGAATTAAAATAAGAAATATCTACATTTTTTAAATGTTTTAGCTTATTTTAGCTTGTTTTGACTGGAAGTTTGTTGAGCGGCTACCTGGTTGAGAACAATTGTCAGATAGTCGATATGCAAATTCTCATAATTGTCTCCATATACTATCAGAAATGAACAGGAAAACTGTACCTTGAGATTGATTGGCAGTCTGACTCAGAATGGCTTTAAAATCGGACCGATACAATTCTCGATCACTGTGGATAAAAATAAGAGAAGATGAGTTTTCACAATAGTAAAAAGGCAACATCCAATGGCAACCTAGTGGCCAATGTGACACAGTGAGTGTTTATGTCGCTATCTGTCTGTTTTACTTTAGAAGTATGTAAACACAAGTAAATATGGAGCAGTTCAAGTTTCAGTTGTTGTCCTACTATGCAGTCCTGCTGAAAAACAATTCAGCCAAAGATGGTTGCTGGCCTTAAAGGGATAGTTCACCCCAAAATGAAAATTCTGTCATCATTTACTCACCCTCAGGTTGTTCCAAAGTTGTATACATTTTTATTGTTATGTTGAAAACAAAAGAAGATGTTTTAAAGAATGTGGGAAACTGAACAATTCTGAGCCACCATTGACTTCCATAGTAGTAAAAAAAAAAAAAAAAAAAAATACTATGGAAGTCAATGGTGCCCCAAAGTGGCCTGGTTACAAACTTTTTTCAAAATGTCTTCCTTTGTGTTCAACAGAACAAAGACATTTTTTACAGGTGTGGAACAGACTGAGGGTGAGTAAATGATGACAATTTTCCATTTTTGGGTGAACTTAATTAAACTGCATACACACTATATGAGCTGCTTACAACGCAATCTTGTTAAAATATAAATACATACTTGACATAAGCTCTGGAGCACAAGCAATGTATTGTCATCTCTCTTTCTTCATCCTGATAGAAGATGATATCAGCTAGAGGAACAACATTCCGCTCGCCGTAACCAATCATGATAAACGCATGAGTGACACCCGTCAACAGGATCAACACGAGACTTTCCTTCAGACCTCCCTATAAGACGTCTTATAATCTTATAATCACTCTTTTAGACAGATATTGCAAATAAAAACGCCAGCGAGAAGCTATATATAAATGTACTAATCGATTAAAACGAGGAAGATTAAAATTACTACAACATCGATCTAATTGTATGCACACGTTTAAGACTCGCTATGCGAATTTCCCCCCCTCGTGTTTTGGAAATTGCCCATCAAGTTAAAAGACTTTCGATACATTTACAATACTAACATGGCTTTAAAGACTTTTATTATGAAGTTTTAAGGCCAGTTACGGACGTTGACATGAGGGGTTTCCTGTTTGTGTCACATGTAAAGAGAGCCGGTGTCAGTCAGGAAGAAAAACATTTATTGAGGGCAATAGTATCTATTTCATCGAGGTATCATCATGTAAGTAGATTTGAGAACAACTTATTTTAAAAGGTTCGTCTAAAACATCCGTTTTTTGAGTAATTTAGAAGAAGTGTAATCTCCTGGTGACAGCTTTAAAACGCAAAATCTGTTGTAAGGTTTGTTTATCTATGATCGGTATCCACTGTTCAAGTGTAAGTTAACGTAAAACAGAGAGGTCTAATGTTACGCTTTTCCTTGTTATATTTCGTGCATTTGACAGTGTCCATTTAAATTTTAAATGACGCTGACGTTTACAGTCTCACCTGTGACTGAGTGTGAATGAGCAGGTATATCTTAGCTATAAATATCTTTTAATTTTAGGGCACCGATGTGAGGTTGGTATGTTTGGCCGAGGAAGATATTTCCGCTGGATAAGGTTCGTGTCTTTATCCTTCTACCAAAGGTTGACTCTGCATGTTAAACTGGTATAGGAAAAAGTGTTTTAATATCATAAAAATGCCACACTTAAGCTTTAATGCCATCTTAATGTCCAATGCTGACAATGTCTTTCATGTCCAGGTCTGCCCTTTGGCAGAGTTTTGACTTGCTCAGCCCATCAGCCACTGGGAGAGGCTAACAGTGAAACAGCATGTCCAGTGGGAATGAGTCCTGTCTGTTTGAGAATGGATCTGTCAGCCTCCTCTCCTGCTTAGTTCATGTGTGGGAGAAGTGGGCAGGGCTCGGGCAGCTCGAGGACTACCTCAGTTTCATGGAGTATTTGCTGTGGGTTTTTACGCCTCTAGCAGTGGTCTTCATCCTGCCTTTTCTCATAGTTATCCTCCTCTATCTATCCATACTCTTCCTCCATGTGTACAAACGCAAGATCCAGTTGAGGGAAGCTTATTCCAATAACCTGTGGGATGGTGCGAGGAAAACTTTGGCAACCCTATGGGATGGACATGGTGCTATTTGGCACGGTATGTAATGGATTTGGCTTATTATGTGCATTTACTGAGAAGTGGATTGTTCTCTTGTTTAAATAAAACAAATCCCTGTGGTCTGGGATTTTTCAATGTGGTCATATTTTGCATCCACTGTGCTGTTAATTTGGTCTTTGAGTGATGGATGGGAAAAGTCGAAGCGTAATTAAAAAGTGATGTCTAAAGACATAATGTAAGATCTGACATATTCTACATAGATTGCCGTTTTTCTCTCAGCCTTAAACCGTCTTATCCTTTGACAGCACAATTCATTATGGTCTGATGTTCCTGGCATTGAATTGCAATTTTAAAATGTGTAACCTGCTCAGTCTTTATCAAGCAAAACATCTAAATAGCTGTTTTGTCTGATTCATTGCAATCTCTTTTGTTTCATTTCACAAAGTGCATGATATTTCTAAAGGTTACAAATAAACAAAATGTGTGTGTGTATATATATAATATATATATATATATATATATATATATATATATATATATATATATATATATATATATATATATATATATATATATATATATATTTATGGTTTAAAAAAATAAAAAATATTCCTGTGATGGCAAAACTGAATTTTTAGCATCATTACTCCAGTCTTCAGTCACATGATCCTTCAGAAATCATTCTAATATGCTGATTATATGCTCAAGAAACATTTCTATTCTATTATTAACAATGTTGAAAACAGTTCTGCTGCTTAATATTTTTGATGAAACCGTAATCATTGAACTTCTTATACATTACAACTGTCTTAAGTTTCATTTTTATTTCCATGTTATTTCATAAAGTGTTGTGTCTTACTTCACAAAAATGTTGACTGATTAAAGTAGTTATATATTTTGTGACAGGTTATGAAATCCATGGTCTAGAGAAGATTCCAGATGAAGGACCGGCTCTCATAGTCTACTATCATGGGGCGATTCCTATAGACTATTATTATTTCTTGGCAAGTGTTATCATTCAGAAGGGAAGAACTTGTCATTCGGTGGCAGATCATTTTCTGTTCAAGGTCCCAGGTAAAAACTACTTTCATACTGGAATGAAGTGATCAATCAGCCTCATTTTGCTCATGACAGAGTCATTACTCAGTACCTAATTTCATTGTGATTCTCTGAAATTTGGGACAATACATGTCCTACAACTTTATCTGGCATTAGTTTTTAAAATGGCAACATTTTCACTTAAAGGGTTAGTTTACCCAAAAATGAAAATTCTATCAATAATTACTCAACCTGTAAGACGTTCGTCCATCTTCGGAACACAAATTAAGATAATTTTGATGAAATCCAAGAGGTATCTGAACCACCCATAGGCAGCAAAGTCACTGCACCTTTCAAGGCCCAGAAAGGTAGTAAAGACATCGTTAGAATAGTCCACATGACTTCAGTGGTTCAACTTTAATATTATGAAGCGACATGAATACAATTTGCGTGCAAAAACAAACGCTGTTGACGTTGTAAACACAGTGCAGCGCTTCCGTGTTCGATGTCAGAACGATGCGTTGTGCTGTTCACATGTACAGCATCGACCAATACTGAGACTGACAGGGAAGAGAAGAAATTGTTAAATAAAGTTGTTTACTTTTTGTGCGCAAAAAAAAAAAAAAATCCTCGTCGCTTCATATAATTTAAGGTTGAACCACTGTAGTCATATGGACTATTTTAATGATGTCTTTACTACCTTTCTGTGCCTTGAAATTTGTTATGACTTTGCTGTGTGTATAGGGAGATCAGAAAGCTCTTGGATTTCATCAAAAATATCTTTATTTGTGTTCCGAAGATGAACGAAGGTCTTACAGGTGTGGAACGACATAAAGGTGAGTAATTAATTTTCATTCTGAACTAACCCTTTAACACAAATGATTTTATTTAAACCTTAAGAAAAACCTAAATATGTATCTTTTACTTATTTTAGAAATATTACTTCAATTCCCTGACCGAAGTCAGTCAATCCTTTTCATATTTTACCTTCAGTGAGTTCAACAAGGTCACGTACGCTCTGGTGAGATTTTCAATTTTACTTTAATTGTGCTTCTATTCTCTGTATAATGGCAGGGTTTAAGCTCCTCTTGGAAGTGTTTAGTGTGATCCACGGACCGCAGGAGGAGTGTGTGAAGGCCCTGCGGAACGGCCATCTCCTGGGCATCTCTCCTGGAGGAGTACGGGAGGCCCTGTTTAGCGATGAGACGTACCCTCTGATCTGGGGCAAACGCAAGGGATTTGCACAAGTGGCCATTGACTCTAAAGTGGTAAATGACTGTCCCTCTTATTCTGCTCCTTTCATGCGGTTTTGTTGTACTAAGAGTCGGTTTTGTCTCCACAGCCAATTATACCAATGTTTACTCAAAACTTGAGGGAGGGATTTCGCTCTCTTGGAACATTAAGTGAGTCATGCAGAAAACATTGAACTTTGACACAGATGTACTCTAAATAGATTACATACCATTATGAAAGAGTTAAATGAGTCAGTTCATCTCAAAATGTCTTCAGGATTTTACCGATGGGTGTATGAGAGGTTTCGTCTGCCGATAGCGCCCATCTATGGAGGATTTCCAGTCAAATTTCGCACCTACTTGGGTGACCCCATTCCATATGACCCCAAACTCAGTGCAGCTGAGTTGGCTGAAAAGGTAGGACTCCTTAGACCTCTAGGTTTGTTTTTTGGAACTCTTTAGTCCTGTAAAGGTCTGACTTTTTGTTGTATTTGCTGAGCTGGTGTTTTGCAAATCTACAAGAGGTTCTAACCTCTAGACCGCCCCGACAAGTCCTGACCTATTGTTGACTACACAACATACTCTAGTGCCATTTGTTTACACAGTCCCCCTAAGGGCACGTTCCACCCCAGAGTGGTGTTCACCATTCATCACATATGCAGGTGTACAGAGTCCGCAAAGTGAGAGAATGCTTGTATAATAAAGGACACCCCATATGAGTGAATAAAGTCTGGTGTATTATGTTTTTTAAGAAAAAATCGGTTCATAAAAACAGTAGCCAAGTCTGTCCCCTCATTTCATCACATGCTAACCTCAGGTAATAACTACCTTCTTTAAAACTTGATAAGATTTTTGATTTCAGAATGGATGTAGATGTCTAAGTAGGGCTATAAGTTTTATACTCAACATTTCAACCTTTTTATTATATGTATACAAGTTGAATTTATTTATTTTAGCACCATTCAAAAGTTTGAAACTAGTGAGGTCTTCAGAAATCATTCTAATATGCTGATTTGCTGCTCAAAACTTTTTTTTTCTTTTTTTTTTATCAATGTTGAAAGCAAATTTTTCTTAATGTGTTAAAACCGTAGTACATTTTCATGTAATCAGGATTCTTTGATAATTAAAGTTCAAAAGAACAGCATTTATTTGAAATAGAAATATTTTGTAACATTTTAAATGTCTTTAGTTACACTTTTGATCGATTAAAGAAAATTACTGACCCCAACCTTTTGAATGATTGATAATAATACCTATAATACCTTTTTAGTTTCACAGTGAAGATGTCGCATGTTCAATTCATGCGTCTGTTGAGTCAGGGTTTGTTTTAACTATTGACTTCATAAATATCTCATATTCAGTGTATTTTCTTTAATCCAACCCATCTGTTCAGGTGCAACAGGCAGTTCAAGCACTTATCGACAAACACCAGAAGATACCTGGAAACGTCCTCCGAGCTCTTTTGGAGCGATTCCAAAGGGAACACAAAGAAGATTAGCATACTTGCCTTCTCTCAGACTGAACAAATGAATATGCTTCAAGCATTATTATGAATAAAACTGAATACTGGAGATTTTATAATATTGTTACACCATGAGATTAGCAACTACTGATGATATAGTGGGTGTATCAGCATATATATCAATGTTGCATATCAAATAATGGTGTGTGTCTTTGTAATGTCTGGTTACATTTAGTCTTGTGCATGTTGAAGAGTGTGTTCTTGAGTTTTGTGTGAAATTTATTTTTGCACACTTTGGTTTTAATCAAAGGACCACTGCCAAATAGTTTGTCCACAAAGCCTTTGGTTAGTTTTTGTATGTCCTTTTAATAAAATAGCATTCTTTCCTCGAAATTGATAATATTATATGAAGTTCCAAATTTAGGTTTGGGAGAAGCTTAATTGTTCAGTTCTGTCAGTCATCATTACGAGCGTATCCTCTATTTCTCTAATTCTCCCTCTACATAATACCCTTAGAGGGGGGTTGAGATTGGAGCTTGAGCCAAGCCTCCGGTTTGAGCCTCCGTTGAGGACAGCAAGCGAAGTTCGTTTAGGTGAACTTGTGAATGACTTGTCTGGAGGAATTAATTAAACATTGTGGATACTGTGATTTTTGGGAATTTATAAGCACACTTAATAATGACAAGAGAGACATTCTTGAACATTTGTTCTTTGATGTTGAATACTTACATGTTTTAGTCTGTATTACTGTCAGAGGCAAACTTCTGTCTATTTAATACAGGTTTGCCCTGATCTCAGAGCTTATTATAACATTATGATTATAAAAAAGAAGTATGCAAATTCTAATGATTTTAATAGAGGCAGCATACAGGTCTGACAGAATTAATTTTGTAACATTCCTGAAATGTATGGATTTAGTAGTACATTAAATGCTATTTCAAGCAGCATAGATGCTGTTGAATCTAATAAGTTATCAAATCTGATCAGTGTGGAAATAAATGGGTTTAAATGTATAATTTTTTAAAAAGAGATTTTATTATTTACAATAAAACTGCATATTCCTATGGATTCAGTGTTGGTAAAACCGTTTTAATGCACTTTTTTGCTCCCATGATCCTTTTGGGGAAAATATCTTGTGTGTGACAAAGATCAAGTGTCAGCATGAGCACAGTCTTCGTCATATTGTCCTATAATCTCTGCACATCCGGTGTGTTTGGTGTACGATATGCAAATGCACCAGTCTTGCTATTTATAAATATGTTTAGTATTGATTCGCAGCATCTCTGCTTTCATTGTAAATCCCCCATCCCACCCCCGAAATCACATGGAGGGAAAAAGAAAAAAAAAATTATATATAAATATATAAAAATATTTAATTTATTATTCATGATTTCGCCTTGCATTATACATGTGCTCATAATTTTCCTTCAGTCTCTTCTAATTAAAGAGAGAAACCTTAAATCATACGATGTGTGAGAATACATATTCAGACAAATTAATCACCATGGCTTGCATTTGTTGTGACCGCCATTGCTTTTTCGCTCAACCTTGAAATAGTCGCTGACATTCTGGAAATTCAAATGGACCTTATTCACACAATAAATGCAAATCCGAAAGAAGCTGGCAAGCAACTCTAATAAAATGACCACAGTGTACTTTATTAAATGAATTTGGTACTTTGTGTTGCATTAGAATCAAATAAAAATTTACAAAAATCCAATATGTACAAAAATGTAACGTTCTTTTTGTTTTTACTCTTCAATTTACAATAAAATCAGATAACAGATTTGATGCATTTTACGCACTTCAGACTTTCATCACACGATACAACTTAAGAGACCAATAATAAGCAGTTTTTTGTTTGTTTTTTGCTCTTTTTTTTTTAATGTCATTTAATACATCACATACACCACACTAGTTTTATCTGTATTATGTCATATGTTACTGCCGATCTCTAGTCAATAGACACCCTTCACGACCAGGACTCAGAAAGGAATGTTCTTTTACACATGTACATTTGCATACATTTATTTACAGTTAAATAACCTTTTGCAAGTCACTGAACTTCCGTTGCAACTGAAATACCAGTAAAGTCTGTACATTGTATATGAACGCTGAACTGAACGTCACCGAGTTCATTCAATTACTGTGCTTGTACTAATATCGTGCTTTATAAATAACCACCGATTATCATTTATCTAAATGTATTTTTTCCCCTCCATCTATGGCATTCTAGTTTAGCTAAGCATCTATGTCTACGTGTGAGGGAGGATCATCAATTTGTTTATTCAAAAAAAGAAAAAAAGCTGCTCAGATGAATCAAAAAAGCAAATTAATTTCAGTTCTTCGACTTATTCAGTTTTCTCTCACTGATATTACAATTAACAATGCTCACAATCGTGTAACAGTACGGCCTGTGACCCTTGACAATGTGGGTCGTTATTTTGATTGTTTGTCTGCATATGCTATTTCGTTTCAGTCCGCTTTCTTTTTTTCTTTTTTGTCTGCTTGCAGTATAAGCACAGCAAGTACGCTTACCGATAATGCAACGTCATCATACTATCATATGCATGACTAAAACTAAACCAAAAGAAACAAACAGAAAATGTCACTTACGAATAATGAATCCACAAAAAGGCGAGCGTCGGTTAAGGCAAATAAAACTGAATCAGCTTGCATGAATTGAATGTTCTCCTGCTGTGAGTAGCTGTAAAATAAGTCCTGTATTTGAGCTCGGATCTACTGATGTACCGGTAATAAACAGAACAGCCTTCAACTCCTCTGCTCATCCACTGGGACTCCATTGTAATAAATTCCTTCGTATTAGCCACACCAACAACTAGAGCTGGAGAGTGGTCAGTTTAAAATACCGCTTTGAGGTAGGTTACAGGTATGATTTGAAATCTTTCCAGAGTGAAGAAATGGTGAGCTATGATATCAGGTTTACTGATCAAACATAAATATAAAAATAGAGATGAAAGTGCAGAACAAAAATACATAGTTTCTGTAACATTATGATTAGCTTAAATGTTTTCATGCACCGTTGGGCTTCTATCGCCGCCATCTTTTAAAATGTAAACAGCATGAATAGCTTCTTGATGTTGGGCCAAATTTCAAATCCCTGCCAGATAATTATTACGGTAGGCATGACATTTTCTAAATCCATGTTATAGATCTTATTGTAAACAATCCCAGCAACCAATAGCCGCCATTTCCCTGTCTAGGTTTACCAGACGGCTTCTAGCCAAAATAATCCTGAATTTGTTTACATGTCGTTTTTGCCAAAATAACGTGCGAGATATGTGATATTCCATCATGTAAGCAAAGTTTTCATTTGGTCTATTAAATTTCCACTGACAGCCCAAATTTTACCTAGTTTTAGCCTAGACAGGGCTGTGTTTGGACGGCTATTGGACGGTTATTATTCTTTTAAGTGCAAAATTGCTTGCTGGGATTCATTCATGTATATGTTTCTTTCTTCTTATTTTTTTTTAAATTTTTTTTTTTTTTTTTTTTACCATAAAAGTTTTAATCAAAATGTCAAAACAGACTTCTCTCCGGTGACGTATATTTGACTTCTCCACTCATTTAGTCTGCTTAAACCCGTCTCTGCAAGCTTGTGTTCATCTGCTTCCATTTTTGTGTTCAGCGGCCACATCTCAAAGTCCAGTCAACAACCAAGTCCTGTCCTACATCTTTTCTTTTTCGTTAATCCGTTTCACTCGGATATGTCACAATATGGAAGAAAAATGCAGCTACTTCCGTTTCATCAGGACTTTAATAGTATTATCGTTGCTATTAATAGTATTATCATTGCTATTAATAATCTGTGTGGTGAATTCAGCAAAAATCAGTCCCACAAGGTTTTGGGTAAAGATGGTGATTCATTCTGCATGTGCTGAACGAGTGTTTTAAATTCATGTCATATTTCAACATTAAAAATTATTGAGGCCTCGCACCTGTTAAATATCACCAAAACTTACCAACACAGCCAGTGCTGCCATTAGTAAGCTCCTTTTAATAAAATGAACCAAAACGCAGTATGCAGCATGCTTGGGGTATCACTGAAACAAAAGTATCACGGTAATATGGGGGGGGGGTATGATTTCGAAAAATCATTGATACGTAATATCACAGAGTTGTGCGATATAACACTCGTTTTCCTTCAAAAATGGTCTTGTGTAGGTGGTGCAGCAATTTAAATGTGAAAAATGCCAAATTAGTGTGCTAACACAAGTTTTTTTTTTGTGCTCTGACTACAGGGGACAGGACTATTTTGGAAAAAGTATCATCCTCATCCATCACACAGAGAAATGAAAGTATAAGACACATTTGGGGGGAGAAAAGACAGGATAGGAAAGTTGCAAAATAGCTAAAATATACAGATCTACGTTTCACTGTGGTACTGGTTATAGATTCATACGATCTCATCTAAATCATTTTTTTTTTTTTCTGTTCTATTTTCTTTTTTTATTTGCAACACAATTAGGATCTTCATCTGCAAGTGTGCAGATCGCTGTGGGCTAAAACAACTATGCTTTCAGTTCATTTGCCATCGATAATAGGACATTACAACACTTCAGGAGTGTTTCAAAGCTACAATAAAATCCAAATTACAGTTCAGATTTGACCAACTGAAGCAAAACTAATCTAAATGTCCTATATCAGTCATCTCCACACAGTTAAATGGCATTATGCAAAAAATGTGCACCTTAAAATCAAATATTTTGTAAGACACCCTTAAAATCCATCAAAAATCAAAAGAAAACCAGAAGAAAATGGAGTATATAAAATGTTACACATAAAACAACATTTTTCCCCACATTTTCAAAATCGCAAACTATCCACAACAGGCACATCTAGCTTCTTTCGCAGTAAAATCTCATCTTGTCTCTCAACGCAAGTGTAACAACAACCAAATAAATCCTTTATTGTGCTGAGACTCCTTCCTGTGACAAGTTTTGTGCTTGTTTTGTATTTCTTTTTTATTTTTCCACCCTCACCTCCACATCTCCATAAATGCCTTCAGATATTCGACATAAAGACACAAAGAAGCACTTGCAACTGAACGGAAAGTTTAAAACTCCAACACTTTCATATATAAAGGATGCTTTTGGCAGATTTAAAGATACAGTGCTCTTTTAGGCAGATGTGATTTGTTGAACAGTAGAGTGTCATTCAGAGCACTAGTCTGCGCTCTGTCACAGACCAGTTATCCCTAACACTTTGATTTGTAGACTGTGAGTTGGCAATTGAAGAGCCTCATGGAGAAAGTCTTGATTGCACTGCAGAGTTTGGAATAGTACACTACGGTGGCTTTCCAGATGCGTTGAGGTGCTGAAAACTGGCCCCGTTTATCGTGTGTACGTGCACTCACTTTTCTGTATTGATATAGCACACATAACACAGACACACCAAAACCTGACCCAGCCTAGAAGAACACTGTATCTTTAACCTAGAAGATGAAGCGCATCCTGGTTCTGTCGAGTACAGTTTGACGGACACTGTGTGAATTTGGTGGTCTGTGCCCTCCACTTTGCTGTTAACCAAACGGATCCTTGGTCAGCCCACAGCGGTGAGGTGAATGAAGCCAGATCGCCAAAGGGAGCTGCCAGGAAGTGTTTTCTTGGCCTATTGTCTTCTCCCAAAGAAGAAAACAAGCGTGTGTTCTCCCTGTTTTGTCATCCCAAGTGGCTTGGACACTTGTGATGATCGCATACTTTCTTTTCTCGTCTTTTTTCTCTGTACAGGATTCAAGTAGATGGTTGAAATGCTGCCCTGTTTTTATATATACAGTTTGTGGTCAAGCCACAGTTCAGCATGGAGTCAGTGTGAGCGGAGCGTTTGGCACTGGTACAGAGCTGCTGATGAAACACTACTAATAGGTTACAGCACCCTAAACAAGGACGTCTCGAGTCTAATCAGCAATTTTTTTATGCGTGTACCATCAATTTGATATTTGGACCACTGTTTCTCCAGTGCATTAGTAGTCGGTTGTTTTTTAATGCCGTTTCTGTGCAGTGGATGCTTGGGTTCAAAGGGAAAGGCCTTTGTTTTGCAGTTACAGTAAGAGACAAACTGTGAAGTGTTCTGGACGTCCTCTCGCAGTTTATAGACGTTACTCCAAGGACGGTCAACTCTGGGAATGGAGCGAGGGGTAAGTGGTCTATATCAGCCAGTGCAATGAATTTTAGAAACCCAGATATTCCCTGACAAGACAGAAGTAATAAAAAATAAAATGCAACGAGAGAACGGCTTAAAAAAGATTGATTATTTAATCTGTCCACAAATATGTTGTGCCTATATTTGTTTGTCCATGACAATCAACATCATGGCTAGATGCTATGTACGCTAGGAACGTTATTGCCACAGTCCTGCTGTTTATTCAAGCGGACGGTAATGTGTTCATGTTTGTGGGTTTCCACATCCCAGGCTACAAGGTGGTCTCGTACTCCAGACGCTCTTGAACCAATGTGTCATCTTTATACTGGAGGCGTGGCGGGGTCGGAGACGAGTCGATGGCCAGGATGGCTTTACGTATACTCCTGTCCAGCACATGCCTCTCCCATGCAGGATAGCGATTCCTGCACAAGTCTATTTTAATGACCGTCTCCTCAAGGCGTGGGGCTCGAGAGGAAGGTGTGGAGGGTGCGGTGGGCCGCACCTGAAAGACAGGCACGCAGCCGTCCCGCTCGCTGTACTTGGCCTCGCGGTCAGCGTCCCTGGCCAGAGTGCCTCCGCGGTTGGAGCGCAGGGAGTTGGTGGCACCCTCAGGGGGCAGCGTAAAGGTAGAAGTTGGGTCCTCGAGCTGGACCAGGCTGGCCGAGCGGCCGAAGCGCGGCCCGTTGGGATGAAAGAAAGTGTAGTACATGAGCATGAAGACGATGCCGGTGAAGAAGCTGGAGAAGATGACGCACAGAGCAGGGACGGCAAAGGCGTCCGTGCTGGGTGGTGAGCGATACAGGTACCAAAGCGCGCTCAGGGCCGTGTTCTCCAAAAGGATCATGAAGTAGTAGATGAAGAGGCGGCAGCGGGTGCGTCCCTCTTTCACATTAAACCAGCTGAAGATGTAGATGATTCCCACCACCATGTCAAAGACAATCTCCTCCCACTTGGTGATGCAGAACTCGGTCTCGCAGTGTACGATCCAGAAGGTCATGATGCACCAGTGCAGCACGATGAAAATGCCGAAGTAGAGCTGAAAAACAGAGGCGAAGAGAGCGAAGGTCACTACGCGTGCGGCAATGGTAAAAAAGTGCCAGCAGAACTGAATGATGACGGCAAGGTAGCTGATGGGCTTCTTGTCATCGCGGGAATCACGCAAGGCCTTCTGGTAGGAGGCCAGAGCCCAGGCTAGTGAAACCAGAGAAGCAGCCGCTGTCATCCCTGAAATAAAAAAGAGAAGCATCGGTTATGGCTGAACGTCACAATCCTAAGTATCCCTGTCAATCCACCCAGGAAATATGAGCACAGTATGTATGTGCAGTATGTAAAGTAAATTACATCATTCAGTGTTTTCTTAAACTGACACATGGCAGGTGATGATTTTTATTAAAAATAACAGATTACAGAACTGTTTTTTTCCCCTTCATTTTTATGTATAGATTTTACTATATTACTATATTTTAGGTTTACTATATTATAGTTTTACTCTTGTACCAGGCCCAGATTTTCATTCTTAAAGGGTTCACCCACAAATGAAAATTCTGTCATTGACAGCAAGATAATTAACACTTTCGGATGCCCAGAAAGGTACTAAAGACATATTTAAAACAGTTCATGTGAATACAATGGTTCAACCTTAATTTTATGAAATGACGAGAATAATTTTTGTGTGCCAAAAAAACAAAATAACTTTATTTAACAATATCTAGTGATGGGCGATTTCAAAACACTGCTTCATGAAGCTTTGAAGCTTTACAAATCTTTTGGTTTGAATCAGTGGTTCAGAGCGTGTATCAAACTGCCAAAGTCATGTGATTTCAGTAAACGAGGCTTTGTTATGTCATAAGTGTTTCGAAATTTCAATGGTTCAGCACTGGGGGGCGTGACTTTGGCAGTTTGATACACGCTCTGAAAAACTGAATCTTTGTAAAGGATTTGTAAAGATTCAAACCTTAATAAAGTAGTGTTTTAAAATCGCCCATCACTAGATGTTGAATTGTTTTGTTTTTTTGGTGCACAAAAAGTATTCTCGTCACTTCATAACATTAAGGGTGAACCACTGTAGTCACATGAACTTAAATATGTTTTAAATATGTCTTTAGTAGCTTTCTGGGCATCTTGTGTTCCGAAGATGAACGAAGGTGTTATGGGTGTGGAACGACATGAGTAATGAATGACAGAATTTTCATATTTGGGTGAACTAACCTAAAATTCTGAAATATTACATTTAAATTACAATATTACATACTATAAAAATCTAAAGAACGAGGGAAATAATAATTTTAATTTGTGTAAATTATATGTATATAATGTAATTTTCACCAAAACCAACACATTTGCTACGTATAAAGTTTTATCAAAAGTTAGTGTACTTGTTTACCAAGGAGAGAGAAACACTGAACAGCTTGAGTTGTAATGTGAAATGTGGTGTGCAAATAAAAAATTTACTAAATTTCTCTACCGATAGCCGATTATTCAGAGTGATATCTAGCAATAATGATACCGATAGTGTGGGGATTCTGCCTTTTACACCTTTTTTTTTAAAATCAATGATAATTTCAATATAATTAATCATTATATTTTTAATTATTAATCATTATATTTTTAATTATTCTATTTCAAAAGAAATGCAAATAAAAACTTTATTCTCTCCATTCATCAACTTGTTTCAGAGTAACTGGTCTCAGTTATAAATAAACACATTACTCAAATTAATATTAACACACATTAACTAAATTCTGAAGATTAAATTAATATTTCTTAACTTTCTGAATGTTATTAATTCATATAATTACTATTAATATTGAACATTCAAGCATTTTTATAGCATTTTCTTTACACAAAGCACAAATTCAGTGCATTTTCCTACCCTCTTTTGATTGACAGGATATATCTGCCCTGACTATCGGCTGTTTTTAAACTATCGGGCGATAGTGTGAAAGTGTGCTTTTATCAATTATTGGCCAATATATTGGTCTCTAATGTAAATATCACTTGTGAGCAGAATATTTTTTGTTGTCAAATTATGTAAAAAAAAAAAAAAAAAAAAAAAAGTACAAAAATAACATTCAGCTGTGTACATTTAGGTAAAACACTATCTGTAAAATGATGGTGTGAAAATTAAGGTGAACTGTTCATGACTTTTAAAATTATGTAAATAAAAATAGGACAGAATTGACAAAACTTTCATATCTATTATGTATCATACTATTGGATGATGTTAGTAGACAAATTACATAAACTAGTGAATTTGAAAAGTGTGTTTTCTGGGAGTTCATTACTTTAAAATGTGGCCAGAAGAAACAGTCCTTACAGTATGCTATCAATCCCCTTTAGGGCTGCAGTGCATTTTATGTTAACCAGCTATAAATGTATCTTGACATGTGAAGCACTTCTTACCCAGATACAATAGGACACTGGTTTCATGTGCAGAATAGGAAGTGCTCACTAAGGCATGCAAATGCCTTTATCTCGTTACTACATCTTTATGTATTCATGACTCTGGAGGATACAGTCGGAAGTGGGCTAATGGAGTAGCTTGCGCATGGAAGTGTCCGTCAATGACTCGCGCTCCGGTGCGTGTCACATGCAGCCCTCCTGTAATGAATCTGTTTGCGATTACAAATCCAGACCCTCTGGTAAGTCACACCACACCAAGGTTTACAAGCTCTGGTCCTGATCAAAGCTGATAAACGGTGACTCAAGAGACATGGTTCATTTTGATGAGACTTGTGTTTTATTTCCTCTTCAGGGAAAACAGCCTCTTTGGAATTCTGCTGAACAGCATCTTTCTACAGTTATGACTCAATGGCCCATTGAGTGAGATGTTATTCATCATGTTGTCCAAAATACTTGGTTGTGCTTAATGGAGGAGGCTTTACAAGCCATCTGCATCGGAGTACAGTAAAGCAGCCAGCAGTGACTAGAGGTGCGTGAACGCCCATCTTTACCGCCGTGACACTCCGTTCTGGAGTTGGCTGCCATGGTTTCTTGTATCACTTTCTTGTATGAGTGAGCGAGACAGAATACAAAGCTTACACACACTGTCCAGTCTTTCCTCACTGAATGAATCATTGCACAGTAAATAGTATTGCATTCAAGTTTAAAACTGATACAGAGATAAAAGCTTAATATTGAAACACTATCTAGAGTAGTTCAGCAGCACTCAATTCACAACTAAGGGGACAGTTTACCCCAAATGAAAAATTCTGTCATCATTTGCTTCCAAGTCGAGTTTTTTGTCCATACTAGACTATAGTGACTTTCAAAATATTGGGTCTCAATCACTAAACGTCTGTACGGACAAATTTTGTGCGTGAAATCTGCGTACGAAGGTTTTCATGAACAAATCATGATTCACTGAAAACTTTCATCCTAAAATTTATTCTAAATTGATTAAAAAAATTAGAAACAACTGAAAACACATGTACGCAAAAAGCACTTTCTCTGTGGAGCCTTAGGGGCCCGTTCACACAGAACGCGTTTTTCCATTCCAATGCGCTACTTTTCCATTGCTTTTCTATGTAAATGCTAGACAAACTTCTATGACCGTTGCACTCGCGTCTTGCATCTTTTGCAGCATCTCGCGCATGACACGGCATTCTAAGGCCCTGTTTACACTAGTGCGTTTTCTTTTTAAAACGCATACGTTGTTCTACGGTTACGCCTGTCATTTACACTGTGCTGGTGTTTTCGATCCTCAAAAACAGAGACTTTCGAAAACGCTGCAGACCCCGGAATTTTAGTTTGAAAACACCGGGATTGTATTTCAGTATAAATGGACCAAAACGGAGATTTTTGACAACGATGGCATGGTTGCCCACGTTCGCTATATGTATCCTTGACGACCGTGTAAACAATAACATGGAGATTGAACTGCAATCTTTGCTGGTTTTGTTGTCATTTTTAGCATCGATTGTGCAGTTAAACTTTTAAATTTTTGAATACTGCAGCTACCTACATGCACAAAAGGGCAACTGTTTACAGTTGTACGCGCATGCACAGTGTGCATGAACAGTCAACAACTTTTAAAAACATGTCCTGACACCTTGCGTTTTTTCCCCCATTCCATTGCCCGTGTCTTGCGTTTTTCATAAGCAAAGCATCTCCAGTTGTTCCAAACCTGTATGAACTGACTGGTTGACTGTAGCCATGTTTTTGTGAAATATTTTAATTGAAAAAAATATTGAATTTTTTAAATAAATGCCAGTTGGCTGGATATTTTGTTATATAATGCAAAGATATTCATAAATTCCATATGGCTTAAATATTAAATATTCTTTTTGGGTTCACTGAACTTTGCCTTGACAAAATTGTAATGATAAAAAAAAAAATGCTCTAATGTTCAGAAGTTTGGGGTCAGTAAGATTTTCTTTCCTTTTTTTAAAAAAGAAAATAATCATTTTAATCAGCAAGGATATACCGAATTGATCAAAGGTAAAGTCAGTTATATTGTTACAAAATATTTATATTTCAAATTAATGCTGTTCTTTTAAACTTTCTATTCACCAAAGAATCCTTAAAAAATGTATCACTGTTTCCACAAAACTATTAAGCAGCACAACGGTTTTACATTTTACAATAGGCTATATTAATCTATGAAACGTGTTTTAAAGTGTGATAATATTTCACTATATTACTGTTTTTACTGTATTTTGATCATGTTTCATCTTATAAATAAAACATTATGCAAGGTAAACTAAACATAAATACTTTTATGCAGTTTATCCCAGTGTCATTTTTGTTTAACATTTCTCTATGATGAATGCAGTCATAAAATAGTTTTTCATCTGTACTTCTAGGCAGGCAGCATATGGCTCTCACATATTAATACTGAAACGTCTATTTCTCTTGTCAGGAAAAAAAAAAAAGACTAATAAATCTGACATTCTCAGTGCATTAAACTGTTCCTGAGATACCAAGACTCAGGATGAATTTATTAGTTCCCTTATTAAGTCTAAATGAAATGTAAATATTCTCTTGTCTTTACTTCTCAGGTTGATATTCACACCCAAATCATATCAAGACATTGCACAGGTTTCAGAATAATGTCCTTTTTATCATCCTTCTGTATAATGTTGTAGTGCAAGCAGAGGAGAGTTTTAGATAAGAGGAAGCTTTAGTGCCAATCAGTTCCTAAATGACATCAGTAAAAATGCAGAATCCCACGTTCCTAAGATAACACCATTGCGGTCCACGGCCATGAATAATTGAACGAGTCCTCGTGTGAAATGATGAATGTGTAAAGATGTGTTAATTTGTGTCCAAATAAAGGTGAGTATTGTTTTCATTTCACAGAGGCTGGAGGTTCACCGTTCGTCAAAGGCTGCGACAGACAGATTTGCCATTTCTCTGCCATCTGTAGTCAGATAAGCTGTATATTATGGACACTCTACACCTAACAAAGCAGACGATCAATGGTAAAGATATTCTTTGATAGCATAAGATAACACATTCATAACAGGGAATGTGCACCCTGGGCATCTGTTTCATTAGTCTAAACAGCGAATGAAAACACAGAATCCGTATCTGTGGAAAGGACTGTGCAATGTCGACACTCCCCGAGCGAGTGCCTAGTATTGGTCACATCCTCTATGGAGCTCCTTACAAGGATGGAGGAGTCACCAATTAGCAGACTGCAGTCTAGATCTGGACCCAAGATTTGGATTCATCCATATTGTGAATAATTTTTTATAAATAAAGATAATTATAATCATATTATTCCTACGCATGGAACAGATTAGCCATGTTTACACAGCTGAATCTGATGCAACACACCAAGACAAGATAAACTATTCAGTTACTCCATTTCCATTTCATTTACAGTGATTAACATTACAAGATTCTTTAAACTTTGGATTACAGAATTTCCTATTCTTTCTTAATTTTTTTTTTTTACTATAACTCAGATGTCAACATCCAGAAGAAGAAGAAGGTGTTTCTTGAGCATCAAATAAGCATATTAGAATGATTTCTGAAGGATCATGTGACGCTGAAGACTGGAGTAATGATGCTGAAAATTCAGCTTTTGCATCTCAGGAATTAATTACAAAATACATTAAAATAGAAAACAGTTATTTTAAATTGTATTATTTCCCATTTGTAATGTTTTTACTGTATTTTTGATTAAACAAATGCAGGTGAGCAGGTCAGCAGCCATATCACCCTGTAGCCCAAGACTGGTTGCCTACTGATGCTAAGCAGGGTTGAGCCTGGTCAGTAACTGGATGGGAGACCTTCTGGGAAAAACCAGGTAGCTGCTGGAAGAGGTGCTAGTGAGGCCAGCAGAGGGTGCTCACCTTGTGGTTTGTGTGGGTCTTAAGACCCAAGTATATTGATAGGGACACTATATTGTGAAAAAGCACTGTTAAACCGAGGTCCTGACTCTCTGTGGTCATTAAAAATCCCAGGATGTCCCAGGGGTGTTACCCCTGCATCCTGGCCAAATTTGCCCATTGGTTTCTGTCCATCATCATGGCCTCCTAATCATCCCCATATATATACTGATTGGCTTCATCACTCTGTCTCCACCAATAAGCTGGTGTGTGGTGGTAGAGATTCCCCTCTTCCATGTAAAGCGCTTTGAGTGCAGAGAAAAGCGCTATATACAGTAAATATAACTTAATAATATTAATGAGACGCTTGTTGCACACTGCAGTAAGATAGATCAATATTAGAATATCATATTAATGATGGATAGCTTGTGTTGTCTTAGGTGTGTTGTCTTCCATGGTTTCTACAAAATAAAACCGGAAATCGAGGGTGACACGGGTGTGATGTCATTGATAGGCGGCGCATAGACACAGTCCATGTCCTGGTTAAAATTGCTTATTTCTCTGGATTTAAACATTCTTGGAAACATCTGGGATAATGTAAATATACAATTCAACAAAATATATAACACCGTTCTAGTGGTTTTTGGATATTTTAATCCAAAAATCGTACATATTGTGCCTTTGAGAGACTTTTTCCAAAAACATTTTAAAAATCTCATCGACCCTAAACAACTGAACAGCAGTGTCGTTTTTGGAATTGTTTAGCTAATAGTTAGTCAAGCATGATTTGAACCCATAACCCGCACTGAAAGCAAGAAACAATTCTTCAGATCACATCATCTCATAGCCTGAAACGGGGATATCCCCTGCAATATATAATTTTTTATAATCTGTGAAAAGCCATTACATTATAACCACGCAAGGAATATTCCTGAATTGCTTCCTCCAGTCTATCTATCTATCTAACCATCCATCCATCGTTCTACCTAGCTAGCTATTGTTCTATCTATCATCTAGTGTTTGTTTATACTGTGTGAGTTTTTTTCAATAGCTTATTTACGTGTTTAACCCACTTAGATTAAATCTGGCCCATTAGTAGCTGGAGAGAGCTGAGGGGGTGTAATGACTACTTTGCAAAGTGGGGTAATTAACTGACAGAGGCCAGGCTATAATTCTTATTCTGTGGGCTATCTGACCTGCGGCTTGGCTCCGGTGCTCTCTATGACAGCGAGAATGCATGTATTCCTCCCTCCCTCCCTCGTATCCTGCGCACGTGCTGCGCATCCTGAGGAGACGTCGCCACGGGAACCTGCCACGGTCCAGTGTGCGAGGCTGCGAGAGCGGCAGTGGTGACGTAATGCTCCTTGCTGCTCCTGCTCATGAGGGCTGCAGTAATTTGGAGAGGGGAGGAGGGCATAGACAGTGTGTGTTGTGTGTTTGTAGGGTGCACGGTAGCAGCAGGGTTATGCAAACCACAGCATCACTGCAGTATCTTCTTTATCTACTTCTACAAGCCCTTCAAATCCATTCACATTGAAGGAATAGTTCACCAAAACAAAAAAACATTTGTTCACCCTCATGTCGCTCCAAACTCTCCCTGTTGTTATTTTATCTGTTTACACATGAAAAGGAGAATTTTTAAAGGAATCTTCCTCACACAAAGCTATTGCATGCATTTAAAAAAAATCTTGAAATATGCGCACATTGATTTTTTTCTCTATTTTGGAGCATAAAATCAAGTGTTTATATAGAAAAGAGCTGCGTGAGGGTTCTACAAAAAAGTATTTTTTTTCTAACTCAAATTAAGTTTGATAATGTTATTATTTAGGCTTTCCCATTGCTAATCTATTAATATTTTAGTTTCTGTTGGCACATATAAATGTTTATTTTAGCAACATATGGCAGGCAGATTTGATAAAAATGTTACAATTGCACCTGATCTTCCCTAGAATAGAAGTATAATCAAAACAGATGGTTGGGCCACAACTTGCCTGTAAAATGTGTTTTTGCTTCCAACAGTGAAGGTATAGTGGAGGAAACTGTACGGTACAGTAATATCATTTCACCTACAGTGACGAAGATTAATTAGAAAGAGAATCACTGGTAAAGATCATCCTTAAATGTGAGACCTGTAAAATTTAACTTTTAACTTAGTACTTTAATATACCAATTGTATATTAAAATGCTGACATAGATATTTAAAAAAAAAAAAAAAAAATCAAGATAAGATAAAATAATTCTTGTGAGAAAAAAATGCAGGCAGGAAAAAATAAATTTAATGGTGTGACGTGTTTACGATATACAGACAAAAAATATTTGCAATATGAAGAATAATTAAAAAGAAAGAGTTGCTTCCTGTGATTTTGAGCAAAACAGTCCACTGGGTACATGTTATGAGCAAGGCTTTTTCCTGTGTTGAACTGTTGCAGGAAATGGTTAGGCTGAGTGGCCCATTTATGTGAGCAGATAGAGAGATTTTATTTCTGGCAGGGGTTCAAAGAGAAGCCTTACTGACTGACAGCGTCTTTTACTGTGACAGTTGCTGGTAAAGTTAGGGAGGGTGCATTTGTAGAGCAAACAAGGGACAGCCTGAGTAAGAGAAACACAAATGAAATGCGTCCTACATTTCACCACTGCGCCTCTGCCGGCTGCCATCAAATGGTACTTAAGTTATTTAGTCTATTTAGGAGATATTGAGTTTTTGAATTATGACTGTACTGTTGGGTTAAATTTTTACATTTTGCTCAATGTTGTTTTTGACTTGTAAGCGTAAGAGCGACACATCTCAAAGGAAAGTCTCCGATGAAAGAGTTCAGAGCATCAGAGGGCTCTCTGCTCTGCTTTACCAAACACCATGAGTAAAACTGCCTCCAGACCCGCTTCCACTGTCACACGGAGCAGACGCTCAGATCCTCACGCTCAAAAAAGGATATTCACAGCTCTTTTGCATTAGGAGCTCAAGACCCCTGCTTTCATAAATCATTTCTCAGCCTTGATCGGCGAAAATTCTGACAATCCCTGGGCACTTTTGTTTATGGAAGATTATGAAGAACAGAAGACAGCACATAAAGGCACTGAAGCTTTAACTGCTAGACAGGGCTCTGCAATCCACAACGCACAAAAGCACAAATCAACAGAACAGCCATTTATGAATAGGATCAGACCAATATGTAAAGCAACCAACTACCAAATGCCATTTAAGTAATTGATACCACAATAATAGACAGTATGAAAAAATAGAAATAATTCAAATAATGCCACAATAGTCTACAATGTAATGTAGTAACTGCTGATTATATCCCAGATATAACTCATAAAATAAATCAGAATTATACAGTACAGCCTTGTACTTGGACTTTAACTACCATTAGCTACCTCAAAATAAACTCTGAATATCTTTTGAAGAGTTGACGATTATAAACATGGCAGTACAGCTAATTAAGATGACTTGTTTCCCAGTACACTGATAAAAACCTGTATATCCTGAGCCCTAGAAGTTGCATTGCAGCCAGTCAATCTGAGGTGCATTTCCTGTATACAACAACTACCATAGTAGTATGCATCTTTGGAGAAATAACTAGCTAGTCGCGACTTTTTCCTGAAACTTTGTCCACCTTTGTCGCTTGAACCGCAATGGTTTGACAATATAGAACTGTTCAGGAATTCAGAAAATGTGTTCTTTAAAAATTTTTTAAATGAATAAACACCTTGTTATCAAAGTTAGTATTGTTGCTTCATGTATGATCAGACACTTGCGTGTGTTGTTATATTATTAGCATTTTACAAAAATCAAGCTCAAATAGAGTTGCAAGGTGTTTCACCAGCAAATGTCAAATATGTATTTTGTCCGTCATTAGAATGGTGGCATCTGAGGCAGTAAGTGCATCACATTAAGTTCAACTTACAGGTTACAAAGGTTATTGTAGCTATATGTGGGTGCTCAGTTTTTACTGTCATTTAAAGGCAGTTTAATGCCTACAATTACGACCGGTTTAGACTACAACAAGCTTCTTCCCGGGTTGGTGACATCATAAACCCTGCAATTAACATAAACAACCCGGGAACATGCAACAAAGTGGGCGAGGCCATGTCGCACGGCATTATTGAAGAGAAAGAGTTGTCTATACCGGACGCAATAAAGTAAAGAGGATAAAGTAAAGCTTTAATCAAGATAAAACCATATATTGAAATCTAACATAAACAGCAGTAACATTTATAAGTGACAGCATATCTAAACACTTTGACACAAATACAAACGGAAATACTTACCATTCAGAAACGTCGTTTAAAAACCATGCTTGAAGAGGTTCTGCTTTTTATATAAAATTTTGAAGCGTAATTGGCCTATAGCTGGACAGGTCAGTTTCTAGCCAGTTAGTCACATTACTCATTACTTTCCTGCATCTCCAGAGTGAGCAGTCACATGGCATTTATAGATCAGTGGTCAGTTCCAAAAAAAACCCTTAAGTTAAAAAATCCTTATTAATATTTGATATTTCATTCAAATGGTTTCTTACCTTAAGGGATTTGTTGAAACCAGGCCCTGATGACTAGAAGAAAAAAAAATTCAAATGGCAGATTTCAAATCACATTCTTCCAGAGGGTCATATGTCAGTGGAGTAACTGAAGTAACTGAAATGAATGGGAAATTTAATAGATGGCTTTCTCCAGGTATTATAGACCTGGTTGCATCAGATGGTCATTAAACAGACTGTGGCTGATACTACAGGATTTAAAACATCAAGTAATAAACAAAAGGTGAAGAGTTTTCTTGTTGATTACTAAACAATGCTATAAAACACTCACTCAGAATTACACAGTTAATTCACTATACCCAAAAATGGTGTATCCCCAAAAAGGCAGCCCAACAAAAAAGCATTGGTTTGAAAACTTGCTTTCACCCTAATAAATGCCCATTTTTGGCAAAGCTCTTGAAAAAGCACTCCACTTCTCTCCTCTGCAGCAGTTTTTTTAGGTTCAGTGGCAGTTGAGTTTTTCTCACTCTCTGTCCCTCTCCATCACTGTTATACAGACAGGAAGAAATGTGTAAAGTTCTCTGTAAAGCTGCTTTGAAACGATATGTATCGTGAAAAGCGATATACAAATAAATGTGAATTGAATTGAATTAAAGTAAAGGATAACAATAAACCTGGTGTTCTCTCTCCTCAGTACTGTCCTACCTTCATTCTTACAAAGAAGTATAGCAGACTAATAAAATACTGGGAAAAAGGTTAGGTTTTTAAAGGGCATTTGGAATACTTGTCATACTTGTCAGCTGGCCAGGTTAGGTGGCCTCCAGCTGGCTGACCAGCCAAACCAGCTAAAAACAGCTTGACCAAGTTGGGAGACCAGCTAAACCAGCATAAACCATCTTAGCCTGGTTAAGAGACCAGCTAAACCAGTTCAAAACAGCTAAGATCAGCAAACCACTTAGGTTTGCCGAAGATGTTTTTTTCTTTTCTCAGCAGGGGATTCAGCACACGAAAACTAATCTTAACACCTGAGATGGTAACACTTTAACCTAGAGGTAAAATTGTCACATGCATTTCATTATTCACAATTAGTGTGTGTGTGTGTGTGCCAATACAGGTTTGACTATAAAATGTCGGCGCTATTCAAAAATGTCCTCACAAATATAATGAAACCTGTTGAACACGACTAGTGAGCCGGAACTCACTAGTTAAACGGGTTTATAAATCATGTTTATATCTAGTGTTTTGCACAGGTTTCTGTGAGGCTTATGTTTAGTCGCAGGGGTCGGTGTGATAGAAAAACAATAGAAGTCTATAAGAAGATCCTCAATAATATATAGTGAAATAAACAAAAGTGTGTGTGTTGTGTTACCTTGTACAGCCTGGAGCTTGTGAGTCTGTATGATGATACAGAGCTGGAGCACCAGCTGAGGGGCGCTCTCTAGAAATGTGGCCAGTAGGTGGAGCATGCTGACGTCAGCATACTCGTACACCATCCTCCAGTAGAACCTCCAACGGTCATTCTCTCCGCTCTGCCTGCTCCTGATGCCCAGGTAGATGGCGTGGAAGTACCTGTGTTAGACACAAAGAAAATCCCTTTAAAAGCTCTCTCTTTTTATCTCTGAACTCTCACTGAACTCTCAATGACAGAGCAGAATCAGCTTCTGCTGCAGACACTCGGCTAGAATATCTCAATGTTTTGTCTGCTTTTCTTTTCAACATGACCTTACAACCAGACAGACTGTTCCCAGCTGTGTTGGTCTCTGCGCTGTTTTTCAAACACGATCTGCAGTGGATAGACCCATTTTAAACTGGTGATAACGTCAAAGCTGATGACTCAACACAACATCTCTAAATGATTTGACTAAAAAAAAAATTAATATGCACCTTTGCAATAAGATAAGTAATACAGATGAGGATCTACAGTTCTACTTTATATCCTCAAATAATATATTTATGCAGATATACGTGACCCTGGACCACAAAGCCAGTCTTAAGTCACATGGGTAGTTGTAACAATAGCCAACAATACATTGTATGGGTCAAAATTATCGATTTTTCTTTTATGCCAAAAATCATTAGCATATTAAGTAAAGATCACGTTTCATGAAAATATTTTATAAATTTCCTACCGTAAATATATATATAAAAAAAATGTTGTGGGTGGATATGCATTGCTAAGGACTTCATTTGGACAACTTTAAAGGCGATTTTCTCAATATTTTGATTTTTTTGCACCCTCAGATTGCAGATTTTCAAATAGTTGTATCTTTACCAAATATTGTCCTATCCTAACAAATCATACATCAATGTAACAGCTTTCAGATGATGTATACATCTCAATTTAAAAAAATCGACCCTTATGACTGTTTTTGTGGTCCAGGGTCACATATAACATTTAACAAAGAAACTAAAAAACTATTACATTGCATAATATCCTAGATGCTTCTACATTTGATGCATAAGTTCACATAACAGGTAAAATAGATTTTGCTTGCTGCACTGGAAGAATTTCTCATACTTACTAAAAATCTTTGCTTCAAACACCGATTAGTATCTGAAGTCATTACATTTTGAAATCAAATCTATTTTTCATGGTACCAACTCGACAAGCCGCAACAATAATCTCAAACAAATTCACTTTTAAAAAGTCTTGCTAGCAAAAAGGTGGGAAATCTGTAGAAATTGCTATAGCAACACTGGTCTCTTTGCAACAAATCACCAGAAAGTTGAACAAACCTGCTGCTTTCCAGGGAAAGCAAAGACTGAACATGACAGTCTGTCACAAGAAAACACATTCATAACAGTACAAGTGACACAAAGATCTTTTAAAAACACCATGCCACCTGCTAATGATAATGGATTGTTGGTGAATGATGTTAAGGTCTCTCAGTCTGAGGTGAATTACTGTGGCGCTAAAGGCATTTGCTTCCAGTGGAGTGTCTTTGCCAAGTAACCTATCCCCGCGTTTTCCCCAGCAATCCCCACCTTGTAGTTTACCCTCTGACCCTGATAGGCATCCAGCCAAAAACAGACACACACTTCCATTTACCCACACCTACTCTCTCCCCAGAGATTAACTGACAGGATGTTAAAGGGGGGGTATAATGCTAGTTCATGTATTCTGGCTTATTTACACTGTTAAAGAGTTGGATTCTCATGCTAAACGTGGCCAAAGTTTCAAAACACGAGTTAGACAAATGACGGAGTATTTCTGTGCCAAAAATTGTCTTCCGAATCCTTACAGGATTCGGAAGACAATTTTTTCAAGTACGGGCATGAGTGACATAAACGGGGGCGGAATTCCTTGTACGGGCACTTCTCTCGGAAGGGCGTGCACGCACACGTCGACCAGAGCGAGAGAACAAGAGCAATCTCTAGCATTAGTATTATTATTGTTATTACTGTTATTATTATTGATATTACTACTGCCGTCATCACAAAATATTATTATCATTATACATGCTATTACTACTTAAATACATCTACTATTACCCGTTTGTCATTTCTGCTTATTTTTCATTGCTGTTTTATACGCTATATTCATTATAGTGATTCAAAAGTTATCCAGGGATAATGCAATGGTGTATTGTGTGTGTTTAAATACATCTGTTTAGCTGACCAATGATAGCTTGCAGACGATCGCTACACAAAAGCTGTGCATGCTTGTGACAGCTCGTCACTCTTTAGCTTCGCTCACAGGACACGCCTCCAAGTGCTCGGCTGTTTTCAGAAATACTCGGTACAGCGTATGTATCTTTTATAAATATGATAAAACTAAAGACTTTTTGGAAATAAGAAGGATGCACTACTACTCTATAGGTACTCAAGATTAACATGATATTGGCATGCAGTGCTCCCTTAGGAGCCATCATCACCAAATCCACAAAACCACTGGCAATCAACAGTATTTTAATGAATATAAAGACCTTCACAAAAAAAAAAAAAAATATACACAATGTGTACAAGTGCTTATAGGGATATAGTCTTGTTTGCACAATGTTTTGTCATTGATTTCTTTGAGAGTGGCTTCCACCCACTCTGTCTGCCAGATTCTCTCTGCTACAGTTTGCACTTTGATCGTTTTTATGCAAAGCATGATTTTATAGTACACTACTTGCCAACTTCAATCAATTCAGAGGCAATGAGTTTACAAGTAAAAGATATGTTGACTTATGGACAGAAAAAAAAAGTTCACTAAGGTAAATGTGTAGCACCTCACTCATATCAGAATAATGCAGCATTATTGTCTTGAGGTATTAGTGTTTGTGGAACGCATGCTTGAATATAAATGTGTAGAAGGCACCGTATCAACATCTAGCCCACCTGTTATTTCTGCATGCCTACTCTGCATTAGTAAAGTGTTCTAGATCAGTGATTCCCAACCAGGTGTACAGTATATATACCCCAGAGGTTACCTAAACAGGTCCAAGGAGGTATTTGGAATGTTTTTGATTTTGCTTTGATAAATCTATAAAACAGAATTTATGACGTAAATAAATATGTGATGTAACTATTTCAGCTGTTGAGATTAACTAATCATGAAAAGTGTTGATTATCGCATTATATTTAGATCTACTCCTGCCACATGAAATGTTGCAGCGATGAGCATTGTAGCTGATGAAAGACATGTCTGTTAAAGCACATGAATGCAGTGATCTTGTCATTGCAACTCGATTTTTGCGCTCTCACAAATGCTTTCATCATAACTAACAGTGCAAACAGGTTGGAAATAAGAGATTATAATGGGAGTTTTGGCGAGAGCCCTGATAAACTCACGTTGTGTGATTGACAGCTCCAGTGATTATAAAGGGAGGGTTCTTTCATTGCTTTCTGCATATAATTTAATCAATTTAAATTATTTTCATGATACTAAGAGAAACAGTGTGAAGTTGACCGTTTAGTCACTGGATTGATTGACTGACTGCAATAAACAATTTTGAAACAAAGAATGTCTGACTGTACATGAATCATTACATATCAGAAATCACTGATCACAGATTTAGAATTAACATGGTTTCTGTTGTGGCATTACTGTTGGGTCCATATTTTACAGTAAAATTCTGTTTACAAAGCCGGTGCTGAAATTGCAAATGATTTTCCAAATAATCCACAGATTAGGATCCTTTGGAAGGTAATGTTATTTTTTCCCAGTGATCCTGTACCTCTCTTCTCTCCTTCTCATCTCACTAACGCGCTAGTAGGTGGGGCCAAAGAGGCAATGATGTAGAAGTAGCTACGCAAAGTCATGACGAGTAATTAATGACAGAATTTTCATTTTTGGGTGAACTAATCCTTTAAAGAATAAGTAATAATAAATTCATATAAATAAATAAAAAATATCATTTTCCCAACACCATTTCACAAACTGCTTCCATTTGAGAGAAAGCTCAAGTCTGTTATTCACCCACAGTATTGATTTTAGTGATTTGTTTTTAGTGAATCATTGTAATAATGGCCAATTTAATAACATTAATGATCATTCGAGGATCCTATCCACTAACCGGTATGAGTTAACAGGAGCACATTTCTGGTTTGGTGTCAATAAAAGCATACTGTGTCTTACTGATGTGGCTGTGGGGCTACGTAAGACAAAAACAGTTCGAAAACACTGTTCTAGATGTGTCATGTTGGATGTTCACGGTATAAAAACCATGGCCTATTCCAGCAACCCAACAGATAGCAGGCAGTGTTCAGCTATATAAAAAAAAAAGGTGTTGATGAAACTCTCAGATAATGCACAATTCACCCAAAGGCACGAGTAAAGACACTATTCAAATATAAATGAAGCAATAATGCCAGATCAAGTCTATAGATTAAGCTGTCTCACTCTGTCATCATGGGAACCTTATCAATAGTGACTGATTCAGAGGAAAACCACCATGACAAAAGTAGCACAGTCGCCTTGTGCAGAGCAGCAGGGTCGCAGTATGATCTTCCGGCTGACCTTAAGAATGGGCGTCTGTCCAGCTTCTTTATCAGATAAGTGGGCTGCAGAAGAGGCATGCGTTTACAGACTCGCAGTCTCCTGGCATCTCCACCACTAAAGGCCAAACTAAGAGAGGCCTCTCATATGGCCGCTGTTTGGATTTCAGATAAGCCACTGGTCGTCTCTGTTTCCATCTCTGCAATATGTATCCCATTCTTAAACTGTCTACCTGAAACCATAGGTCCAATAGGTCTGGCTAGCCACTGCATCATATTACTGCATGCTGCTCAAAGTGTGCTATCTGCCTAATCCCCATTCAGAATGGGATTAGACAGATGTTGATGTGCATCCTCTTGCCTTGATTGGATTATTCCTGCATCTCAGCACTACGCCAGTCAGAGAGGTGGGGGTGGGGGGTAACATATAAACAGCACAATTGCTTAAGGAAATCATGATTCACGCATACATTCAGATCACAGGGGTAGTTTATAAAAAAAAAATCTAAATGTATCTAACCAAAAAAAATACTTAAAAGGTTACATAGTTTATATGTATTTAAATGTACTTAAAGTAAAAAAAGTACACTTTTCAATAGATTATTAATTGTTTGCTAGTTCAACAATATAATGATTAAACTAATTATTTAAAAATAAATAATAAATAAAATTTGCAAAAATAAATTAATAAATTGATGATAAAAACCATGAATTCATTCATTTAGAACAGAAAAAAACAAAGTTATGATAATCTTCTAAACATATATTTTGCATTATAAAGGTATAAAATTGTAAGATGTTAAAGGAGGCCAGAGGACTTCAGATCTATAAATGGAAAGCTAAAAACACACGCTAACACATAACACTCACACCTGCCCAGAGCAATCTAGTGAGAATGACATCATACAAACCACATGCCTGCGTGTTAGTCATGTAAGGGCCCATCTATATCTGTACATTAAAGCTGTTGGTTGTTTGGACTGGCTGATCTGAGGCCTGAAGCTGTGCACTGCCTATCTCGGGCAAGACACTTCCTCTTCCTCCTGACATTTCTCTTTTTCACTTCAGGCTAGGGGGCTCCTCTTCATCACTGTCTCATTTAAACTCCCCAACCAGTGCCACTACTGGCCATCACATACACACACTCTCACATGTGCATCATCCCTAGGCACAGCGTAGAGCTTAGTGTTTCCCTAACCTGCCAATCAGGTTGAGCAACAACAGTACAAAAAATGTAAGCTCTCACAGGGCTGTTGTTGTCATAAGTTGCATCATATTTTTAACGTTTTTTAAACTGCACCAACCACGTAACACAACCAAAGAAACAGCCTTTGGTCCATCAATTCCTGATCTTCACGTTCAATACTTAACAATCAACAATTTAAGGCACATGATGGGTTAAAAACAGCTGAGACAACACATTTAACTAACGATTCAGTTTATTAAAATGGAAAGACAAATATGATCACAAATACTACAAATACGTGCGGAACAGCGGAACATTCAAATCTGTGCTGGCGCTGCCACTGACCCAGAGAGAGCAGTTGTCATAGGTATGAAACAGCTTCACAAACAGTCTTTTCAATCACACAATGTCATTATTTCTGTATTACACTAATTCAGATCATCACAGAAGTACTAGGATAAAACTTTATAGCTTGGATATAAACCCTGATATCTATGGTTGCGATCAAAATATAAATCTAATCACCTTTTGAAAGTAACTTGATGCTTCAAATAAAGATTGTATTGATTACATCATTACACCAGTAGGTGGACACAAGTGACTGTTAAAGATGTATTTGTCACTGAATCATTTATTCAAGAGATTCGCTCTATTTGAATCATCCAATATGAAACAAGTGAAGTCTTAATGAGTGAGTCATTGAATCATTCATTCGACGTGATTTGTTTTTAAAAATAATTAATTCAAATTAAATCATGTTTAAATGGACTGCAGCAATTAACATTTTATCAGAACCTCTTGTAAATTACATGTTATTTTGTTTAGTTGTTTAGTTGGAGAATCGTGATTTCTATTTTAAACAAACAAAAAAAATTGTGATTCTTAATTTATCTAGAATAGTGCAGCTCTAACACACACACACAATTATTATTATTTTTTTATTTTAGCTTATCTAGGCCACCAAGTAAGCCAGAAATGCCAGTCGTGCTCCCTAAAAAAATTAGGTTTGTGATGCTCCAATGGGAACATCTGTGAAGTTTTATGTATGCTGTCTAGTTTGCAGTGTATCTGTTACGGTCAAATCATTCTTCCTCTTCAAACACAGCTCTCGCATCACTATATACCTCACTCAAAGTGGTCACTCATTGAGATTCAGAGGAGAGAAATTCAATCAATAAGGCTGCACTGGTCCGTCATGGTATTAAATCATATGCTCTTCTATCCATTGAAGTTATACGTACTATAACTTGAGCGGATTTGGGTTTATATGCTGAGGTTATTGAGTGACATGCATTTCCAGACAGACTTTTCACGCCTGAAAGAACCTGACCTGTTAATGGCAACAGAAGGAGCAGTAAGTAAGGAACAGGACTTTGCTTTTACAGTGGAAGGCGAGCGGGACTGCATGAGTGACAGCTTCAGACGGTCTATAGGCCATTGTGAGGGAACGCACCTGCTCTTCATTGCTGAGCGCCAGGGGTCCACATGCCTCCAAACGGAGAATTAAGGCCCCTATATATTTCAAGCGATATCGAAAAAAAAACACACATTCAAACCGTCATTGGTCCGTGGCGATTACATAATAGTTACGCGTACTCTGAGGCTCCGCCTTCTTTGACGTAGAAATCTTCTCCAGTTCATTTCTTCTGTTCAGTCCATTGAGGTCAGACACAAGTAAAAACAAACACACTGGAGAACTGCTTTATAAGTAGAAATTAAAGTAATTCTAACTCTAGAAAGTAGTAATTCTAACTGAAAGAGAAACTCACAGTTTTTTCATGTTTTAATACTATAAAGCTGCTTGCTTTAAAGGATTAGTTCACTTCAGAATTAAAATTTCCTGATAATAATTTACTCACCCCCATGTCATCCAAGATGTTAATGTCTTTCTTTCTTCAGTCGAAAAGAAATTAAGGTTTTTGAGGAAAACATTCTCCATATAGTGAACTTCAGCGGGGATCAACGGGTTGAAGTTCCAAATTGCAATTTCATTGCAGCTTCAAAGCGTTCAACACAATCCCAGATGAGGAATAAGGGTCTTATCTAGCAAAACGATTGGTCATTTTCTAAAAAAATATATATACATTTTTATACTTTTTAACCACAACAGCTGATCTTGCACTAGCTTTGCGATGCGCATTACGTAATCACGTTGGAAAGACCCAGCAGCAGGGTAGGGTAGGGTAGGGTGAAAAATCATTTTCTCCTCCAACTTCAAAATCGTCAGACATCGTCGTCAGACATCGTCGTCAGACATCGCCTTTTTTAGTAAAGGCCGTTTGACCTAGTCTTTGCACGTTTGCTTTGTAAACACTGGGTCGGTACTCCCGCCTATGTCACGCATGACCTTTCCAACGTTACTATATAATGTATGAAGTCGTGGACGCGCATCGCAGAGCTAGTGCAAGATGGTTAAAAAGTATATATATAGATTTTTTTTTTTTATTAAGAAAATGACCTATCGTTTCACTAGATAAGACCCTTATTCCTCGTCTGGAATTGTGTAGAGCCCTTTGAAGCTGCATTGAAACTGTAATTTGGACCTTCAACCCACTGATCCCCGTTAGAAGTCCACTATATGTAGAAAAATCCTTGAATGTTTTCCTCAAAATCCTTAATTTCTTTTCAACTGAAGAAAAAGAGACATGAACATCTTGAATGACATGGGGGTGAGTAAATTATCAGGAAATTTTAATTCTGAAGTGAACTTATCCTTTAAAGCAATCTATTATATAAAGTGGTATATAAATAAATATGATGTGACTTGTGCCAAATTGTAAAGCTTGTGCAAACATATCCACATCCCTATGATCAGATGCTTTTTTCACTGCCGTTTTCTCACGCTGTCATTTTTGTTGTGTTTATTTTGTTATTGAGAGTAAAGCGTGCAGCACATAGTTACACTTTCATCTAAACACTGCTCCCAGCAGGGTGGGCAGCATCAGGATGTTCGCTAACAGTATATCACTGCAATGGTATTTCAACCTTCTTTTTACCCCTAAGTAAAGAATGAAAAATAATGCTGTGAATGCTTTTATGCCAGTCCAGTCTTATGCACACTAAAACTCTAGAAAGAAAGTGCAACTTCCAGAAAAAAAAAACATCTTAGCTGACTGATTTATTGCAGGCAATGCTGTATACTAGTGTTTTAAAAGCAATCTGCTGGAACCTCAAAAAAAACAAAACAAAATAAAACCAAGTAACGGCTGTGACGGTAATTTAACAGCCATCATCACTCATACAAGTGAAAGATTACACTCACAGCAATATGCTGGCGATGCATGGAAGGATGCCTGCTTTACTCCGACTCACTGTAAAGTAATATCAGTATCACTGTGTAGGCAGCATGCTGTCACATAATGGCGGATGGACTGATGCCACGCTCTGATGGCATATAAGAAATGGTCGCATATCAGCAGAATGGGAAGAGGCCCATTGATGTACTGTGTGCTACTCAAACTGCATGGCTTCATTCAACAGTCACACGAGTCAATGCCACTCTGACCTTTAATGGTCTTGTACTATGACACAAAAAGTCAACAAAGTTGGACTTTTTTATTTGGCATATAAAGCCTCTTGACCTTGCTGCTTTTCTGTCCATGTAATGCGAGATGAGTAATCCCAGCACTCAACACAGGACCTTCCTGTTGAAAACACCGCTAGGAAAATCTATCTGTCTTCTTCATCCTATCAAGCCAAGCTATACTACAGAGTTAAAGGGCTTTTAAATACACAATCATGCTCTCTAGGAATGCACCGAAATTTCGGCCGCCGTAAATAAATCGGCCGAAAATGTCATTTTTGGTTTTTAGCTGAAAGAGGAAAACAGCTGAAAATATGAGCCAAAAGTAAATGCCACCCCGCCCCTCAGTGTTCAGCGCTCAGGTTTCGCTCACGCTCTAGCCATTATCACTACACGGTGTGATGCTCTGCTCAAAATAATATTTATGTACAGGCTATTCATATTCATAACAACATTGAAAATATACATGATTTAATTTACTATTCCAAAAGGCTAGCTTATTCTGGTTAGTCCTACCTAGTTACTGTTGGACCAGTAAAAATATGTTGTTCACTAACAAACTAGTTATAAGCCTTGAATATAAACCCTGGAGAGCAGAATTCAAAACACATGCTCCATATGCTAACACATCCAGTGTTGACCAGCTATTCTGGTCTTTTCAGCAGGTCTGGCACTGACTGTATACCCGTAGAATAGAATGTCTCAAGGCATAGCTAAAACTCTAGCATGGCAACAGACATAAGTTTGGACTGAAAATCTAAACTTCCACATGGCCCAAGAGGCTCGTTGCAGACAGGAGGCCAGAATTCAATATACTTACACAGCTGCCCAAAGCCCATCCAGTGATAAATGTCTGCTATCTAGTTGCCAAGAGGGACCGACTCATTCCAAATCAATTGAACCTTGTTATTCAACAATTACGCCCGGCTTTTTGCTGCATGATGATGGAAAGAAGGTCACTGGCACACGACGCATCATAAATACTTACCGACGTTGAATATTGCTGTGTACTAAATTTTTGACATGGCCCATCTTTCCTGCATTTACCAGTCCCTGCAGCGACATAAGTTAGAAGCTTGTGACGGGAAACTGCAGCGGCAAAAAAAATTATGGTGGAAAAATTTACATGACTGACAAGCAACATGGCCAGCCAAAAAAATTAAAATATCAGCAACAATTGTACGGTTGAATTCACAACAGGCCCGATGTGCTAATTCGGGAATTTAATTATTAAATCCATAATAGATTCATAATAAACATTCAGTTCCTTTGAATTTATTCGCACACCCACACCCCAGATATAATTCAATCAAATGCGATTTGGTTTTCAAGAGCTCACATTTAAAAATGACTGTATAATATCCTTTAATTATGAGATTAATAATGATAGCACTTAGTCATGCTGCGTAATACAAGCTTAAATCTCACAAAAAAAAAGCTAATTGGGAGGGTGGAGAATGAACTGAGTTTCTGGTTGTCTGATACACAGTTGGTCTAAAATAGATCGGTCAGCAAGTCATGGATTCACAGAACCATGTCATTCGCTCATGCCAAAGGAAGATTCAGCTGTTGCGCCATGACAGCGCATTGTTACCACAGTCAAATGAAGAGGGAGATATCAAGAACAATGGAGAGAAAGATGACAGGCATACAGTGACCAATCGCAGCCCAGTGAAGGGGCTGCTGGGAAGGCTCTCTCCGTGGTAAATATACCCTCATTAAATGCATGGAGAGCCAGTGCCTTCAGGCTAAACCACACTAAGAAAGTTCCTGTTTATGGCAAACTCTCAAAAAGGACTTCCTCAACATGTTCAAATGTTTATAATGTAAAAATAGAGGTCTCTCACCCTGATTGTACATAAAACTCACTGATAGATGCACTCAAATGTTGTTCCGTAAGTCCCATAAACAAGAAAACTACTTCTACATTTCCTGAAGAAAATACCAGTGATTGAAAGGCAGCAAAAGTATAATTTTTCAGTTTTTCAGCCAAGTTCTATGTAACTGAAATGCTACATCAGAGCTGCTTTGACAATGCCATGACACACCTCCTTTGTCTTATCGTCAATGGGCTACACATAAGAATCAGCACACTGACACTGTGCAGTAAAAGTGGTTATAAATGGTTAAATATATGCACACAATACAAGACCAATCATTATTTAATATCTTAATGTAGGAAAGATGACCAATCCAACTTGGTATTCAAATACTACAATGACATCACTGTTGGCTATATCAGTAAAAGGACTTTCATATATTTTCCATAAAATGTCACAGCATTGTTCTGTTTAGAGGTCATGCAATTTGCTAGTTTAAAGATGTGGTCATATTGTATATTAGCAATATATGAAGCTCACACAGAAGTCACTTTCAAATCAAGCAGCATTTTGTTGGTCAATGAGGCGAGTTCATGTGACCAACTTAACCCTGTTGTGAAATCTGCATGGGAAAATGTTTCTGTAACGTTGGGGCTGTGATGACAAGGGGTAGATCCAAACGCAAGCTTTATTAGAATGAGCGTAGTCGTACAGGCAAGGGTCAAACACCAGCAAACAGAAACATAAGGGCAAGGCAGAAGAGTAATCCAAATCACCGGCAATGGTCAAGGCAGGCAGCAAACGATCATTAAACAAGGAATAAACAGGGTCAAAAACAAGGCAAGGCTAGGAACTAGGAACTAGGAACAAGGATTAACACAGAAAACATACGACTAAACACTACTCAACCCTGTGTGTGTCTGGGTGCAGCTTATAAAGGGTCCACTGATGGGAAACAGGTGCGAGTGTGTGATAGGTTCCTAGATGGGGAATTATAGGAAATGTAGTCCAGAGTGATGTATAACTGTGTGTGCACTGAAATGGTGAACTGGCGACCTCTGGTGGGGAGTAGCAGGAACCAGCAGGTGCCGGTTACATAACAGAGCCCCCACCCCAAGGAGCGGCTTCCAGACGCTCCCAAAACAGTACCACCCTGGAGGATGGTGAAGTGGAACGGGAGGAGGGACGGAGGGCCAGGACCATGTGGTGGGACAAGGACTGAAGGCAGAAACAGGATCGAGGGCTGAAACAGGAGCGGACTCATGGGCTGAGACAGGAGCGGACTCGTGGGCTGAGACAGAAACCCCTCTGGGTTTGGGACGGAGACAGAAGCCCCCTCAGAGCTCGTGGCGGAGACTGGAGCCCCCTCTGTGCTCGGGGCGAAGACTGGCGGAGGAGCCATCTTGTCCATAGACACTAGCGGAGGTGCCATCTTGTCCGTAGACACTGGCGAAGCAGCCATCTTGTCTGTAGACACTGGCGGAAGGACCATCTTGTCCGTAGACACTGGCAGAGAGGCCATCTTGTCCGTAGACACTGGCAGAGCGGCCATCCTGTCCGTAGACACTGGTGGAGCGGCCATCCTGTCCGTAGACACTGGTGGAGCGGCCATCCTGTCCGTAGACACTGGCGGGAGGGCCATCTTGTCCGTAGACACTGGCAGAGCGGCCATCTTGGCTGAGATGTGACAGGGCTCTGGAAGATCAGCGGAGACGTGACTCTGAAAGATCAGCGGAGACGTGACAAGGCTCTGGAAGATCAGCGGAGACGTGACAAGGCTCTGGAAGATCAGCGGAGACGCGACAAAGCTCTAGAAGATCAGCGGAGACGTGACAGGGCTCCAGAAGATCAGCGGAGACGTGACAGGGCTCCGGAAGATCAGCTGAGACGTGACAGGGCTCTGGCAGATCAGCGAAGACGTGACAGGGCTCTGGCAGATCAGCGAAGACGTGACAGGGCTCTGGAAGATCAGCGAAGACATGACATGGCTCTGGAAGATCAGCGGAGACGTGACAAGGCTCTGGAAGATCAACTGTGACTTGACTTGGTTCAGGAATGGCAGCCATCTCAGCTGAGGGCTCAAGCGTGGCAGCCATCTTAGCTGAGGACTCAAGCGTGGCAGCCATCTTAGCTGAGGACTCAGGCGTGGCAGCCATCTTAGCTGAGGACTCAGGCGTGGCAATTACAGGGCAGGAAGGGGCATAAAGCACAGGGCTAGTAATGTTTAAAACAGTACATGCTGGTAATAAAGATGGGTTCTGCCCAAAGTCTGGCAGAAGTCAGATAAATAGGCAATATCCAGAAACTTCTGAATATGGTCCTCAAGGGTACAATTACCTTGAAGTAGGCGGACAAGACGTATTGCTGGGTCCATACTGAGGCTGGAAACGCTCAAAAAGCCGCTGGATCCCGGTATGGCTGAGTATTCTGTAACGTTGGGGCCATGACGGCAAGGGGTAGATCCAAACGCAGGCTTTATTAGAATGAGCGTAGTCGTACAGGCAAGGGTCAAACACCAGCAAACAGAAACATAAGGGCAAGGCAGAAGAGTAATCCAAATCACCGGCAATGGTCAAGGCAGGCAGCAAACGATCATCGAACAAGGAATAGACAGTCCAGGACTGGATTTCTGGATTGCTCTCTGAATTATCTTAAATACGAGTTTCCTAGGTAAAAATTGCACATGAATGCCCTCCAATTTCGAAGTACGTAACCACGACTTCAGGGGAATATGTGGGAAGTGGGAATTATCAAATTTCCGATAGCACGTGAAGGCAGCTTTAAGAGAATACTTGCCGAAACAGGTATTTTGACATAATTTTGTGTGTCCATTAAAGTGCAAGGAGACGTGAAAGAGGAATCAATTCGGAGTTTGCATGCTGTCGAAAATGCACCTCTCTCTGTGTGCGCATGAGTACTGAATTAAATGTTCTCTTGCCTCTTCTAGTGCTGGACACAAATTAATAATAAAATTAAAGGATATCTGATCATCTTCCGCAACGCAGTCGTTATTTACTGTTTCAAACTCGTCCAAAAATAAGTTCTGTCATCATTTACTTACCCTCATGTTGGACTGAATAATATATAATAACGGGTTTAGAACAAAGAATTGATTTGCCCATAATGCCCATATTTGAGAGACATCTATACAGTGCTGCCTTACAAGAACTGTAAACAGATAGGCTTTCTATCATGGCATACAGAACAACTGAAGCACTTACTTAAAAATTCAAGTCAACTGTTATATTTTGAAGTAATTAAAATATTTTTCATCATCACACTCAATCATGGATTTCTCTCAAACAGTGTCTATTCCTTCTTCTGATTAAGAGAAATGGCAGTGTGAGGGAAACACAGAGAGATCACAAAGAGAGAACAGGAAAGACACAGAGAGAGTATAAGTGTGTGTGTGTGTATGTGTGTGTGCACACATGAGTGATTTAGAAAATTACATTCAGCTTGTGGTAACATCCAGGCACGTTCCAGTGGCCTCACAGCACTCCTCAACTCACTCATCCTGCCTGATTCACCTTCACCACACTCTCAGCTAACGGCCCCACAGGAAACACAGGATACTGGGCCACAGCCCTATGAATAACAAATTCAACAGCCCTTAAATACAACAGCGGGCGATTAACAAAATGATTAATATTGATGTGTCGATGCCAGCTGAAATATACAGGATACATGAAGTAGAGCATGATATCTACTCTATATTCTATATCAAGCCAACTGACGTTACACACCCTGTTAGACCTAGGTTAGACCTACGGTGCATTGAGGCGGATTTTCAGATTTCCTGTAACAGCCCTCTGTAAAAATGAAAAGATGAACTGTAAAATAGAAACATACATTCATTAACCTTTATTTAATAGCAGCATAATAGTTCTTCTAAGTAAACCAAAGAGGACTCACAGGAATACTCCACTTATGCGAATGAATGAATCACACCGTTTTGTTTGTCTCTGAACAACAAGGCCTCTAAATAACAAATCAACCTTTTGCCTCTCCTTGTATCTGTATTTCTGCTGATAAAGAATGCTGTATATGGGGGGGAAAAGGTCACAGTAAAACACTAATCATAATTCATCTATTTCACACTTAGCTTATTTATACTATCGTTCATCAATCAACCCCTGAACTCTTCTTAGCGGTGTGAACACATTTTTAAGTTTGCTTCAGGTAGTGAACAGTAGCACAATTGGCCACTAACTAGAGCAGTTTTAGACATATTTTACTACCATTCATATGTTTGGGGTTGGTAAGATTTCGTAATGTTTTTGAAAGAAGTCTCTTATGCTCACCCAGGCTCAATTTATTTGGTCAAAATTACTATGTGTGTGTGTGTGTGTGTGTGTGTGTGTGTGTGTGTAAAAGAAAGGACACCCTTCAGAATTTTATGTTCTTATGCATCAGAACATAATAGAAATCATCTGGTCTTTAGCAGGTCTTAAAATTAAGTAAATACAACCCCAGATGAACAACAACAAATGACCTATTACAATGCTACAATGTTGCTTCAGTTCATTGAGGTTTGTTTTTAATGTCCCGCCCCAGCATTTCAGTTGGGTTGAGGTCTGAACTTTGACTGGGCCATTGCAACACCTTGATTCTTTTCTTTTTCAGCTATTCTGTTGTAGATTTGCTGGTGTTCTTGGGATCATTGTCCTGTTGCATGACCCAATTTCGGCCAAGCTTGAGCTGTCAGACAGATGGTATCACATTCAACTTTAAAATAATTTGGTATACAAAGGACTTCATTGTTGACTCAGTGACTGCAAGGTGCCCAGGTCCTGTGGCTACAAAACAAGCACAAATCATCACCCCTCCACCAGCATGATGGACAGTTGGTATGGGGCGTTGGTGTTGATATGCTGGGTTGGTTTTCGCCTAACTTGGCGCTCTGCATTATGGCCAAACATCTCCACTTTGGCCTCGTTTGTCCAAAGGACATCATTTCAGAAGTCTTATGGTTTGTTCAGATGCAACTTTGCAAACCTAAGCCGTGCTGCAATGTTCTTTTTAGAGAGAAAAGGTTTCTCCTGGCAATCCTTCCAAACATGCCATACTTGTCCTGTCTTTTTCTAATTGTACTGCCTATAGAACTTTATCATTTAGCATGTCAGAGATAGAGTTCTTGGGTGTTTTGTAATTTCTCTGAGCATTGCACGGTCTGACCTTGGGGTGAATTTGCTGGGACGTTCTCTCCTGGGAAGATTGGTGTCTGTCTATGTTTTGTGAATAATCTTCTTCATTGTAGAATAATGGACTTCAAATTGTTTGAAAATGGCCCGTCTCAGATTGATGGGCAGCAACAATTGATCAATTGTTTCTAAGATCACTGCTGATGTCTTTCCTCCTTGGCATTGTGTTAACACACACCTGAATGTTCCAGACCAGCAAACTGCCAAAACTTTCATAGAGGTGCTCACACTTGCTGATGATCAATTAATCAAAGACATTTGATTAGCAGTGCCTGACTGCTACTTACCTTCTTAATTCCTATGGAAACAGTAAGGGTGTCCTTAGTTTGTCACCCATGGCTTTTCCATTTTGGCCTAGTTTTTGTTAAATAAATAATGATACAATGTTATATGCCATGTGTTGCTGTTTGTCTTAGGTTGTATTTACCTAATTTTAAGACCTGCCAAGGACCAGATGATTTTTTTATTATGTCCTGATACCTGAAACCTTAGAATTCAATAGGGTGTCCTTTCTTTTTCACATGACTGTATATATGAATATATAAATATACACCAACAATATATATTTTACAAACTCGTTTAATAAATCTGAATTCATCAAACAAGGAAAATAAAGTATTTAGTTAGGAACGTTTTTTTTTTGTTTTTTTTTTGAAAGATTTCAAAAAGGTGGTGTTTCCAAAATCGTGTTTTAGTCTATTGAAAAATGTAGCCTACTGAAATCAAAAGCATGGTGTTTAAACTTCCCTTATTTTGAATTCCAAATTGCCCTTACATCTCTAAACTACCCCCTGTTGAGGAGCATTTCTTTTTAAATATCTCTGACATTAATATGCAAACATCCATCCTTGCCTCTGAAAACTGCAGACTCCCTATAATTCTGACAAATAATTTCTCCACTTTAACTCATCCCCCACACTGTCTGTCCAAGAGCTGTCTAGGATATTGATCAGGACTGATGATGTCCTGTCCAGCACTGACGCACCACCACCAGAGCTCCCGTAGTCTCCCAGTGCTCCGCTGATCCACTCAACAACCAACTGACTGACAGCTCAGATCAAACATGTCTGGTGATGGGTCCAAACAGAATCATTTAGAAGATGATAGTCAATAACTTTATAGAGAACCAGCACTTATTGAATGAAAGACATGAAATCATACTCTTTTGAAATGGCACTTTCCATGAATCGGTTACAATCAGTGCTTGAAATGGGCTGCTATTTTTACCTTTAGCGTACCACCAGTTTTCCTTGCATACCAGCTCTTCCGATATGTTGCATGTACGGAAGCCCGCCGTGCCCTCACTTCTTAAGGAACACGTTTTGAACTGAGCATCGGGAGTATATTTTTATATTAAAAGGTTTTAGTTTAGACTGAAACGCTCAATTCATATGGATTAGTTTTACGATCTCTTTATGAACTTGAAAGTGTCAGTTGTGTAAGACTGTCAACGAAGTGACAGAAAGCTCTCAGATCTTCACTTGTGTTCCAAAAATGAAGGAAAACCTTAGAGGTTTGGAACGACATGAGGGTGAGTAATTAATGACAGAATTTTTGGGTGAACTAACCCTTTAATATATTATATATATTTATATTTTATTTGTTGCAAAAAATAATAATAATCACACAAATAAGGGTTTCAAACTGCATTCAGACAGGTCTAGACATTTTTGATAAAAAGATCTTCACAGAAAAATTTAGAATTAATTTGTCCCGAAACTAAATAGTCAATAAGGAGCTTCTTTCACTTTCCATTTCACCATTTACTGACAAATAAAATATTTTAATTTAGAATTTCTGGCCCTATCCTGCATTCTATCTGTGGAAAGTATCACATACTGTACATTGTAATATAGGTAGCTCAGAACAGCAGAAGTTCCATCACTGGTCTGTCATAGAGAGGTGGGTTTCTCTGCTGGTCAGTCTCCTCATGGAAATAAATGTGACTCAGAGATCCCACTTCAAATGGCACCTGAGGTTCTCTTCCCAGTTATCATCCTACTTCACTTTCCTTTACATTACAAATAAACCTAATGAGGCATGAAATTAAGTTCCATTGTCAATGGAGTATTTGAAAATTAAATCTGCAAAAGAACATCACCATGATGGCCTTTAGATGGACGAAGCATTTTAAATCTTTTGCATGCGCATGTCCTTCCAGTAAAACACTTTTCTTTACTTTTGTGAATGTATTCTGCAGAGTGTAGCACTTAGCACCCTTGACTTGTGCATTCATAAAACGTGCTAACATGTGATGCTGGCCCTGGGCTGCTTGGCACGCTCACAGCTCTACAAACACACACACAGTGTGCTGCCAGCACTTCCCAGCTGTGCTCCAGCTGCACACATGCACCGGTCGAGCCTGTGATTTGTGTCGGACAAGAATGACGTAATTAGCTCAGTGCACATACACATTCTCAAAGGTGAATGCACTGCAATGCAGCATACAACCCAAGTTCAAGTGGAATTTGAATTAGAAGAGGAAGAGGACTTTCTTGAATTGTGATTCATAGAAATTCAACAGGTGATGTATTCTAGGAAATGAAATGTTCTTCTATCCTTGTCCACAAAATTTAATTAAATATGATATATACACACAAAGTTCTATAGGTGGCATTTCACCCATCTGTCCATATTGATCCACATCTATCTCTATCTGTCTATATCTATCCATATGTGTCCATATCTATATCTATCCATCCATATGTATCAATATCTATATTAGTGCTGTCAAATCGATTCATCATGATTAATCACATCTAACATAAAGGTTTTTGTGTATATAATGTGTGTTGTATCTGTCTATCTCTACTGTATCCATCCATCCATACTTTCAAGTAAACATTCAAAATTTATTTCAACAAACTTTGCTTTTCTAATTAAAAATCACTTAGATTTGTTTTAATTTTACTTCCTTACATTCAAATTCAGAATTGCAATTCTGCATCCTGTTTTCTACTAAATTCAAAATCAACTGGAATAAATTGTAATTTAAAAGGCATTTTTAATTCGAACACACAACCTTGGTTTAAATACAGCATGTTCAGGCAATGAAAAGTGAAAACCTTCTCTTAGACCATGCCAACAGTCGTACATACTAAACATTTTCTGCAAGAATTCACACACACGAACAACCTCATTTCTATTTATACAGGTTAGTATGAGAACATGTGGATGTGGCACATCGATGAGAGCTAAACACTGCATAACTGATACCCCAGATGAGAAAATACAAGTAATTTATTATATATATATATATATATATATATATAAAATACGAGTATATACATCTTCATACTTTGGCAAAAACATAAAAATATCTTATTCATAACGAGGCACTTTGCACTGCCACTCAAACTTGCAATAGGGTCTGGCTCGCCTTGATTTACGTCGCTAAACACGTTCTGCATTTACACCTCATCAAGAGTGGCGTTAACGGCTTCTTTCTGCATTAAAAGAGAAATCTGGGATTTGTCATTCCTCCCAGACACTTCTTAATCCTCGTCTCTGCGTGCATTCATCTCCCTCAAGTTTGTAGCGGCCTGCCTTCTCAGCCACCAATAAACGCTGCATCCTCTCTAAGCCTTGAAAAGCTCTGAGGGAAAAGCCTCGATTGAAGCTTTGCATTGTTTACTGACAATAGTTTCCACCCATGAGCACAATTCTCACAGATAACTGAACCACTGCAGGAGGTAGAGCAGCGTCCACGTGTAGTCCACCTCTGTGACCATACAAATATTGGGTTTCATTCAATAATAGTCTCAACTCAGTTCATAATTTTGTACAAGATGCGTACTTACTAGAAAAAAAACGTCTTAATAATAACAGGTGTGTACACACAAAGTAACGCATCATATTGCGTCATCCGGCAAGCTTGTGACAGCTTCAGGGCTTTTATTAAAACTACAGATCAAACTTCTGCATTTTTGTATTCCCGCCCACAGATGGTCAGATCAACAGAAGAAGGGTGCCAAAAGATCACAAATGCATTATGGGTGTTGAAGTTTTTGGCATAAAGGAATGCCACAGCACTTTTTCACTGTTTTGTCTGGTCATGTAGCTCTGAATTCATTTTTGTTGTGTGTGTGTGTGTTTCTACTGAATACTATTATCAAAAGCCCATCTTTAAATGTATTCTAAATTGAGCTATACCTATAATACACAATTTCTGTTGATACAAAATAAGTATGGTCACAGTTAAGCTTGTATAATACTAATACTAATAGTACTACTTCTACTACTACTAATAACGATTAGAATTATTGATTCTCTGTGGATTAGAATTATTATTAATGTTTAAGGATTAGTTACTTACCCCCATGTCATCCAAGATGTTCATGTCTTTCTTTCTTCAGTCGGAAAGAAATTAGTATTTTTCTTCATATAGTGGACTTCAACAGGGATCAAAGGGTTGAAGGTCCAAATTGCAATTTCAATGCAGCTTCAAAGGGCTCTACACGATCCCAGCCAAGGAATAAGGGTCTTATCTAGCGAAACGATTGGTCATTTTCTAAAAAAACCACAAAATAACCACAAATGCTCGTCTTGCACTGCTCTATGATGTGCCATGCATTACGTAATCATGTTGGAAAGGTCATGCGTGATGTAGGCGGAAGTATCGTGATAGGGCGAAAAACTCATCTCATTTTCTTCTCCAACTTCAAAATTGTCCGACATCGTTGTTTTACCTTTTTTTTTGTAAAGGCCGTTTGACTTTGAGTCTTTGCATGTTCGCTTTGTAGACACTGGATAGGTACTTCCGCCTACGTCACGCTTGATCTTTCCAACATAATTACGTAATGCATGGCGCATCGCATCGCTAGTGCAAGATGAACATTTGTGGTTAAAAAGTATATATATATTTTTTTATTTAATGACAGATCATTTAGCTTGATAAGACCCTTATTCCTCAGCTGGGTTCGTGAAGCCCATTGAAGCTGCATTGAAACTGCAATTTGGACCTTCAACCCGTTGTACCCCGGTGAAGTTCACTACATGGAGAAAAATCCTGGAATGTTTTCCTCAAAAACCTTAATTTCTTTCCGACTGAAGAAAGAAAGACATAAACATCTTGGATGACATGGGAGTGAGTAAATTTTTAGGAAATTTTTAATTCTGAAGTGAACTAATCCTTTAATGATGATGATATAAAATAAACAGTTTGGCTTAACACATTTCACGTTTAAGGCCACCAGGAGAGATTTTGCTGCCTTTAATTGGTTTTAAATTTTATTGTAACTCATTATGCAAATTATTTATGAATCATTATTTCGTATGAAAACATTGGCGCACACAAGTTTTACATTTATAGTGAATGAGACCCATTGCCACACTCTCACACTGTATAATGAACATTTTCTATTATTTACATGAAAAGTCAGTCCTTGGTCACATGAGTGAGTAGATATGAAAAGATGCGTGGGACAGAACACTCAATGAATAAAAGCGGCCTGGACGCTTTCTTGAACTCATTTTGAGTTCACCCACGCAGAGCAGTGAATCACTTTTCACAAGCATACCTCTCTTTGAATCCTGCAGCCCTATGACACGATATCTCAAATGACCAATATCAGACGGTAAATGCATAATCAAAATCTAGAGAGCAATTAAAGATATGCAGAAGGGTCAAAGTGATTGGGAGTGAAATTCATAATAATCAGAGCTTTGACCCGTTTAATCAGTGCCGTGATGAACTCTCCTGCATGCTTTCACTGCTTGAGGGAGAAACTCGGCTCAGTCCAACTACATGGCAACTAGTCTATAACAGCAGGCATCCTTTAAGTGGAGCAGATTGAAGAGGTGTGGGAAATATATTTAAGAGCTCTCCATTTCAGAGCAACAGACTCAAATGAAATGAAAATGTTCTCTTTGCACATTAAAGGATGGGTGATTAGAGATGCAAAACTGCTTCTTTCCTCATTCAGTCATTTGATAAATTGACAAATTTCTGCATCTTGTTTTACTGTGACCTACCCTGTGTCTGAATATGCTTCCCTACTACATAGTGGCTACTACAAGGCGAGATTATGAAATGCACATCTGATGGACACTTTACTATCTATCCCATGATGCCACGGGTAGAGGAGTTGTGAATGGCAGTGAAGCAATGAAACTGATGCCGTAGGTCACATATTCATACTATTTAGAACATTATTTAACCAATTATTTAACCATTATTTAACCGAACATTATTTAATTATTTAACCGAGTCGCAAATTAAATTTTAAACCAATGTAGTACCGACTAGACAGTATGCGATTTCGAGCACAGCTCTAGTCTTGCAGAGCCCATGTGACTAACATCACACTGATGACATCACTAGAAGCTGCACCTTCAAAATCTCCCAGTCTCCCAGAACTGATTCTGCACATACAGACATGCTTATATTCTCAACAAAGCAAATAAACAAGACAGCTTGTTTTGGCAAAACAGATTAATGCAGGTAATGGAGAACAAGCGCCATGTCTTCAAGTCAATGTTTATTGCCATGGAAACAGAGTAATAGTCTGATGTCCACCAAGTCTCTTTTTCTGCATCTTCATATTTATTGCTTCATTTATTCTTTATTTTCTACTGCTTTACATATTATACATGAACTGTGCTTTGATGCTTAAATCTACATTTATACTTTCATACGCTGAGAAACATTTTGCTGGTACTGCATTCTGAAACATGTTAAAGCATTTTAGACCAGAGGTATTGGACTATTTTCAGGCAAAGAATCCCTTGGTGGATAAAGAGAGCTGGAGAAGGGAGCCCTGCTACTTATTTTATAAAATTAAGTGTAAACATGCCTTATAAACACATGCATATAGTACCATTTTAATGCATTTGCATATTTTGGTATGATGTTTACTACTCACTGATGGTCACTGTATAATATATATTATTGGTGCAGTCAGATGCTTTTACATTTTAATTTTACTTAAAACATTTTGATGTATTTAGTTAAGTCACTAAAGCTATATATCTGATAAAAAAAACAAAACAATGAAAACATTACATTTTTAAATATTATTACAGTTTAAAAGAACTGTTTTCTATTTTAATATATTTTAAAATGTAATTTATTCCTGTGATGGCAAAGCTGTATTTTCAGCATCATTTCAGTGTCACATGATCCTTCAGAAATCATTCTGATATGCTGATTTGCTGCTCAAGAAACATTTCTGATTATCATCATCAGAGTTGCTGCTTAATACTTTTGTGGAAACTGTGATCTTTTTTTCAGGATTCTTAGATGAATGGAAAGTTCAAAAGAACATCATTTATTTGAAACAGAAATCTTTTATAACTTAATGTCTTTACTGTCACTTCACTTTTGATCAAGTTAATGCATCCTGGCTGTGCAAGGATGTCAACCCGTCCACTTTGGACTGACAGCGGGTCTTGTGAAAAGCTGTACCTGCTCTTGATAGTCCTGCTTCCTGTTGCCCTCACTGCTGAATTCAGCAATGCAATTGATCACCAAGACTAACTGAAGGTGGTAGAATTCAACACCTCAAAGTCTCTTTTTCTGCATACTGACATTTTACTTCTTCAATACAATCTTAAATTCAGTCTGTCTTTAGATATCTCTCTTTCCCTCTCTTATATACACACCTTGCACCTTTGATGCGGAGAGAGGTTAATGGAGTGAGTGTCCTGATATTTTTCACTTGATTTCAACCAAAAGATCAAATGAGGAGTGATGGGCCATGGAGAGCTGGGCCGAGGGAAACATCCTGATGCTCAATGGACTGATCATCAGTTATATCACCCACACTACAGCCACTTCTGTCTCCACAGACACACCTGAGATCAGCAGCTCATTTAAAGACCTCATAAAATCACTTGAAAGCATGGTTTTCTGTAAAAGAAAATTGATCAAGTGACTGTAAAGACATTTACAAAGTTCGATTTCTATTTCAAATAAATGCTGTTCTTTTAAACAATTTTTAATTAATTGAAGAATTCTGTAAAATGATTTCCACAGAAGTATTAAGCGGCACAATTGTTTTCAACATTGATAATAATAAGAAATGATTTCTGAAGGATCATGTGACACTGAAGACTGGAGTAATGATGCTGAAAATTCAACTTTGCCATCACAGAAGTAAAATGACATTTTAAACAGAAATTCTAGTTATGTTTATCTTTGTCTCAGAAGTTTTTTCTAAAAGTCCTTAGGAGGAAAAAAATGATACAAATAAGCCAACTGTTGGCACACAGTACAATAATAGCGACAAAATTATTAATGTGCACAGCATTGCTCTTTAAATGCATTTGATGAGAGAATTTTGAGTCCATATTGAAATTTCTGACTTTTGATTGCAGACTTTGGCATCTTGGCAAGAGACACACTGTTGCAAACTAGTCTGAAAAGCTAAAGACACGGATGGTCATTTATAAATTTCCTTTCCTACAACTGAATCTCGGGACTAACTTTTAAAGCTGCTGCTCTGATATCTACTCATTCTGGAGATGAAATTTTCTTAAACAGTAAGCTGGATAAGAAGACAGACACTTTGTTGCATTCTGTAGGCTACATGTTCAGATTTATCCATGCGTTTCATTGTTGGTGTTTTTCGGTCACTTTACGCAGTGAGGTAGTGAGAGAGAACGCCCGACAAGCCGGAATGTGGTAAATAATGCAAGAGGTGGCAGTCAGGTCTCTCACAGCACGCAATGTTAAATATTCATCCAAGGTGGGCAACCCACGCAAGGCCTTGCTCGTAGTTGTGGCATTAGAAGGATCACTCCCTTGTCACTTGCTTTCAGCCAAACAAAACACAGCATTTCAACGCAAACATGCACCTGGGGAGCATCTAAACAACGTCCGCTTGGGGCACAGGAGAGCACAGTTTACTGTTCCTCTCTTCTTTTTGCTGAGTCAACAGATAACCTGATAAAAATGAGGCGGTAAGAAACAAATTTGTTAAATGAGTAAGATTTAACTTTGGTATCAGCATCTTGATCTTCATCTGATCATCATCCACAAGCTCATTTTTCAGAGAAACCCATCCTGAAGTCGAATCCCAAAGGATCTGGATATGGTAGGGAACAGGGCTGTTCTTTATTGACTTTTGGGGGCTCCATTTCCTCCTCCTCATTTATTTTCAGCTTAAAGTGAAGCAAATGCTGTTAACATCCTAGTGTTCAGCCCAAAACATTTTTTCATTATTACAGGGTTCAACAAAGGTCATCTACTGTACCTCCATCATAAAAGTACAGTTCCAGTGTGCCATTCTCTGCCATTTCTATGTCTGAATGTGTAGCAATTTCACAGCTTATTCAAAAACTGTTCAGCAATCAGCAATAATTCTTTACCACCCACATACATAATGAGGGCAGATCAGTGTACTCAATACAATATTAAACACAAGTCAATAAGCATTAAAGCACAACTGAGGGCATAAAAGCCTGTAAGCATGTAGAGATGGTTTAAATTGCAGGCACATAATGAGGACCAATTATCATCTAATCTGGATCACACATACCTAGAGGAAACAAAAGGGGGATATTGGTAGATATACAATATCAGACTTCATATCCATCCACAGAAAAGGACACAACCTTACCACAATAAAAATGCCAATAAACTGACTTCCTGGGGAAAAAGAAGATAACAGGGCTCAACAATAAGGAATGCCCGATGGCCCAGGGCCAGCATGATCGACTCTCAGGAGAGTTTAAGGAACTGTCACTTGCCCGATCGGGCCAGTGCAGCATCGTCACAAAAGTGCATAATTTGCATGTGTTTTAAAGCCATGCCCATTTAAATATTCAAGACGCAAAAGATAACTCAATTCGGAACTAGCTCAGAAAACGCACCAGTACGGAATTGAGTTCTCTTTCAAGTCTTTTTGCTCTTAAACGGACATATTCACACCAAATTATGTAAAAATGCTAGTATTGGCAGGTAATCTGATCAACATAGTCTATTATGTCTTAAAGGGAACTTAATTCACTTTTGCATGGTGTTTGGATATAAATGTGTGTTGGCAGTGTGTGTACACAACCACCTTATAGTGATAAAAATACACCCCATAAATCATAAACAGTGTCTCAGAACAAGACATTTGCAGATTCCTGGCAGTGTGACGTCACATTAGCCACAGGCGCACGAATGTTGACAGACACTGTTGTTTTAACATAGAACCGCCCTGAGCGAGTTCACAGCGAGTTGTACACAGTCCGCCATTGCTGCACTGACAAGAATGTCTCCCATGCGTTTTAGGTGTTCTGTAGCTGGATGGATTAATCTACATAGCTCTCTCCATTTACTCCCTAAATCTGAGCCGCTGAAGACGAGGTGGATTAATTTTGTTTTAGAATAAAATGCTCCCTCAATTCTACCGAAATTTGTTTATGTCTGCGCGAATCATTTCACACCCTTTCACACACTTTGTGAATGAATGTCAATACAAAAGGGGCAATACAAAACAGAGGTTGTGCTAAAAAGTTGTTACTCAAGGATGGATTAGTACAAACTGTTCGTGATCCAGCTTACAGCCTCCAGAGTGATACTGGATACGGCAGTAGTAATGATGCTGAAAATACAGCTTTGCCATCACAGGAATAAATTACAGGTGAGAGCAGATGTACGGACAAAGTTTACCAGTTTATTAAGCACCACCTGAAAAGGCATAAGGTCTTTATATTTTTGTTTACTGTTAGTTGTAACGAGTGTTTCTGTGTACTTCACTGCAGGGGCGGCGCTAGGGGCGGGCTAAGGGGGCTGGAGCCCCGAATGTTTTTTCAAAAGCCCCGAATCTTTCAGGTTTGAGGTTTCTTAACAGTGCTGTAAAAAATATTTTTCTAAACATATCTCTCTATTAAAATATGTCAAACAGTTCAATATCGCTTTTCTGCAGTATCTATACACCGTTACCAGCAGCGCTTTCTCTCTCTTCACTCCGACAGCGAGTTCACACACACCACAGTTGTACAGAGCCACGCCTCCTGTCACTCATTCAGAGCAGCGGCAGGCCTCAAGACTCTCGTTTGTTCCGGTTGAAGGGTTTTTGTTATAATATAACAGCTGATATGACAACTTTAGCACATTTGCCAGCTAAACATTCATTCAGTGTTTCCCATTAATGACCTGTGCCGCCATTGTTTCATAATGAACCGAAAATTTAAAACATAGCTTATAAATGGTCTCTAACGTTGTATTTTGCCAACGAACTAAAATCGAAACTGTGATATGGCTTTGTGCCTTTATAAAACAGCAAAAGACAGTGATTAAGTATATATACAGTCAGTTTATGCTGTGTGTTTTAAATATAAGTGTGCACTTTGCTCACACGATCAGCTGGTGATAAAAATAAAAGCGCAAGGGTTTATCTCTTGCAAGTGAAGAAATTAGTATAAAAATTTTCCTATACTGTAGTGTACAGTAACTACTTATAAAATGTTTATTTATTTTACAGTGCATTTGTTACAATATATGAATATTACTGTCATATGAATAATTATATAGGCCTAAATCATTATTATATTGTAATAGTTGTTTGGCATCCTAAAACACCGGTGTCAATGTAACGTAGACTGAGACTCTATATCACAACTAAAAAGATGTTTGAGCCCGCTTTAATGTCCACGTACAATTCAATGCTGTTTCTTTGGTCAATTTGCACACTGTACATGGGTTGAAGCCCTTAATTTTGAGCTCTCAAAGTGCAACAGATTGATGCATTTAACCTTAAAATGTACAAAATTTTATTTTTACAAGGGAGAGAGAGAGTTTATGGATAATATTACTGTGTTTTATTAAGGTCTTACAGTGATTTTCTAGAGTGAAAACGAACGCTTCATATTTTGTGTGAAGTACAATAAACATCATAAAACTCATCTGTAAAGTTTTAGCCATCATTCGTACAACAGGCTTGTACTAATATAGTGGATAAAAACAAGACAATATAAGTTATAACCATAATTAAACTAAACTATAGGCTACCTGTTCTATCTCCATGCAGCATATATTCGCAGTTTCTGACATTATAGTGAGTCCTGACTAACTCCTGACACCAGAGAACGAGCTCTTGAAGCTCCGCCCTCTTAGGCAGAGCGCAGCAGCTCATTTGCATTTAACGGGCACACACAGTGGCAATTTTAACATGCTGTAAAAAATTATCTGTGGGGTATTTTGAGCTAAAACTTCACATACACACTCTGGGGACATCAGAGACTTATTTTACATATTGTGTAATGGGGCATAATAGGTGAACGTAAACAGTTGAGAAATAAAGCGCATTTGTAACAGTATATTGGATCCGTGATTATGTTTTAAAGTGACAGCAGACTAATATACCCTGCTGCTAACTGTGTTTTTAATGTTAATCACTCACTGCTCTTGACTGAATAGCTTTTGTGACTTTAATAATTATTAATCTATCTTTAATTTATGCACTGAAGAGTACACAGTGTTATTTTAGATATGATTATTCAATTTCTCAAACTGAAAAACCTGAAAAATAATGTTTATTTTATCTTATTTTATTAACAATTCTTTATTTTCTTTAACAATATTTAAAATTTATAAGATAGTCTAGTAATTTTTGGTTTCATAACTGTATTTATTAAGGATACATGGGTCAAAAACAACAAAAACAATAACTAGACCTAATTTATTTTATTTATTACATTTTTATGGTAGGGCCAGTGAAAATTTAAACCACTGGCCCACCTGGGCCATTAGAAAAAGATCCTTAGCCTTGAGCCCTTGATAAAGTCTGAGCTTATTCAGAGAGTTTGACATGTATAAAAATACATATCATTAACATATAACACCCTCAGCCACCAGTCACCATCTTCTCAGATAAAAGAAAGGTGAAGAAGTCAAGAACATCACTCCACTAACGCTTCCACTCAGGTCCTGTTCTGCATAAATATACATTACAGATGGCATAATTTTGAACTTGTTTGTTTGTTAAATGAGCTATGCTCACATTCATAATTGCATTTTCTAACATTAATTATATTTGTATGGTTGGGTTTGGGTGTGAGAGAGGACATGCCAGTCGAGGGTGGACTGCAGGGCTGCATCTGGTGATGTCTCCTCTCCTGAGCACCTAGCTCAGAGAAAACAGGTCATCAGCACTAGCATACAACACACTCAAACAATGGCTGCTGGTGGGACCTGTCATGCCCAGAGTTCCGAGCAGATGTATTTGGAGGATTTATTATCCAAAAAATTAGAAATTAGTTATTTTATCTACCCTGAGAAATACTGTGCCTTACTTGCATCAGCCTGAGCATTTGGGCCCTCCAACGTAGTCATCACTTCTCAGATTATTAAAAGCAAGAATGTATCTTGAGAGATGACACGGATTCTTTCTTTACCGCCCTACAAAGAAAAAAATCAAAAGGAGCCTACAAAGTACTTTAAAACGTCTCAAACAACAACTGCAACATTTCATCAATATTTATCAATAGTAACAGGAGACTTAACAGCCAACAGGCTTGCACAGGTGCATCATCAAGCCAATTCAAACTAGGAAGTTCATTTGCTAAAACTGATGAACGGCAACTTTTAAAAGTAATGAACGGACTGCCGTGCATTGTTCTCCATTGTAGCACATTCTGAACCCTAAATATGTTAAAAAGCCGGTATTGTCCACTGTGAAAGCACTGCGAGTTCACGTTTTACAGCAGAAACTGACAAGCACCCTTGTTGTTTGTGTACACAACCCAATAAGTCTGTTTTAGCGAATCAGCGCACCATATTCAGTCCAGGTGACAAGGCTGCTAGCCACTTCGAAAAGACGCGCTAGCTGAGGAGAATTTCGTCAAAGCTGACTAAAAGTGATCGAGGATTTATAATTTCGACTCCTTGTACACCATACACGTCTTACATGCTGAAACTTTGTACTTTCGCGTTTATGCATGCGTGTGAACGTGTATGCGTCTCTGTGTGTGTGTACTCATTTGTTAGTGTGTGTATGTGTGAGTGTGTGTGTGCACATGTGCGTTTCAAATGCAATTACTTTGTTTTGTTTAACTCTGAAACATGAAATGTGGAGTTCTCGGCTTTTGCCAAAAAAACGACTGTTGGAGTTATCTGCTCTTTGCAAATTAACTCTTCATTTATACTCTTAAATTTGAAATAAATGCTGTTCTTTTAAACTTCTCTATTCAACATAGAATTCCGTGTTAGGCAGCAGCAGCACAACTGTTTTCTACATTGATAATAATAAGAAATGTTTCTTGAGCACCAAATCAGCATATTACATTGATTTCTGAAGGATCACGTGACACTGAATTAACGGCAGTAACAGCATAACAGCAATAAATTACATTTTTTAAAACATTAAAGGGGTGGTTCAGTGTTTTTTTTTGTTTTGTTTTTTGTTTATGGGGCGCAGTTTAACATGTCTTAATGCTTCGTTTGAAAAAAAAAAAAAACTCTGTATTTTTCATATATTTTACCTTTATTCTACACCGCTGTTTCCATTGTTATTTGAACGGCTGGTTTGACTTCCTGATTCTATGATACCACTCTCTCCGAAATACGCAATGGGCTCAGATTGGTTAGCTGGCCCAGTGTATTGTGATTTCCTGAAGCGTCTGGAAACGTAGCGCCCCTTACCATTAGTTGTTACATGTGCTCCAGTGGAAATATAAATAATGGCGTCTATATTGCTGTATCAAATTGAGCCCTGAATCAGACCCAAATAGCAGTAATGATGAAGAGGGTCAAGCAGAACCTCTGCAAGCATGGTTTTAAAAGGACGTTTATGAATGGTAAGTATTTTCTTTTGTACTTGTGTCAAAGTGTTTAGATATGCTGTCACTTGTAAATGTTACTGCTGTTTGTTAGCTTTCAATATACGGTTTTATCCTGATTAAAGCTTTACTGTAGCTGAATACATAACTGAGTAGTAGCATTTTTGTAAAGGTATCATTTAATTTATAGCATGAACAACTGTTTGTCTATGAACATAGATGTTTGGTGGCATTTGTTGGAGAAGTATGCAATAGAATTTAGTTAACTGGCTAGCGAAGCAAAAACGCTTTTTTGTTTACGTCCTTGATGCAACAAAAAAATAGCAACATGATACATTTAAAAGACATGTACAAACAATAAAACGTACTTACAGTTAAAAAAGTTAAATCGCAATGAACCACCCCTTTAAAAAAGAAAACAGTTGGTTTACTGTATTTTTAATCAAATAAATGCAGCCTTGCTAAGCATAAGAGATTTTAACCAACCCCAAACTAGCGTGTATATAGTTATAAGTATGTATGTACGTATGTATGCAGGGCCTAAAATTAACACTCACCAAGCGCCAAATGCGAGTAAAAATCGTTGTTGGTGAATGTCTGAAACAGTGTCACTCACCATTTGGCCAGAAACATTTTTATGAATTCTAACAATGCATGAATGTGAACAAACGTGAACAATGCTCGGGACAGTTGGCGGGTCAACGCTGCATCATCACGAATGTTTAAGCCTTGACAATTAATAGTGCAAGAAGATGTGAAAGGGAGCTCGTTTTCGTTCCTTGCATGCTGTGTGGGAAGTTTTGTGTGCACACATCCGAAGCGCGCGCCCAGAAAGCCGCGTCTCAGACAGCGCGTGAATACTAAACTGAGCTCTTGTAGGGACTGCACAGGATCAGATAGCAAGTCAACTATAAATTTTTAACTTCTTGAACTTTGTTTGTAAATCTCACATTGGACAGCCTGGCTGACGTTAACAGAATTACACAAGCCATGTGGCAACATTCCAGACGTCGTCAAACTCCAATACACGTACACACACACACACACACACACACACAGAAGAACATACCAGGACTCTCTTTAAGTCACATTCATTAAAATATGATTAAAATGTAGTCCTGTAAGCATGTATTTCAGTTTTAAGCATGTATTTCATTCAAGTTATGACTATAGTTGTGGGAGTTGTACCCCCAAACCTTTATATGTGAGTGTAAGACTGTATCTCTGTCTTTATGTCTTTTTCACCCTGTCATGTTTAGACTTTAATGAATCCTTTCAGGATGCTTTAATTAACTATGTATGTTCTGTTACGATATCATGCATTAGTCTATCTCTTTTGGAGTAAAAGTTACCAATTCTGAAACTATCATAAATTATGCAAATTGAGCTGCAAGACAAGACAAAGAGAACTTTTCCTCCTCAAAATCGACGCTGGACATTGGCCATTCACCCAAGGAGGCGTTTTGGCTTGTTTGTCCTTAAAAGACAACCACACGCATGTTCCTTCGTCTCTCGCCATCTCACACTCGTCTCTCCCGGACGTCTCTCGGCGACCGCACTCTCATCATGCACTCATCTCCTCTTCGGGACGACCACCTTTGGCGAAACAAACAAACTTTCCAGTTCTCAGTTCAAACTTCCCGCGGAGACTGAAGAAGCCAACGAACTGCAGCCATGGATGCACTGAATCTTCACATGTAGTTTTTGAAACTCAGCACACAAACTCATGCAAGTACCGCTTCTATCTATCTTAGAGTTACACGACCTAACAAAGGGATACTGATTCTTTGCTGGCTCTTAAGGAACTGTCTGTAAGTTTTGCTATTCTTTGTCTCTCTCTTTTCCTGTCTTTCCTTTCGCTTCTGTATATATGTGTATTCTTTGTGTATATTTAGCCGTATAGCCTATGTATTCATAGTTTCATATATAAAATCCATTATATTGCTTTATTGTTTCTGTTTCTGCTCATTAAGAAAATCGAGTCACTTCTACGTTCCGATTTTGCTAACTGCTTTACACTTTAGTGCTAAAATAGGAAGTTATTTCTTGTGGCCAGAATAATTTCCTTTGTAATAGTTGATAAAGAAAATTGGACTGATAGTTTGCTGGACAAACTGGACCAGTCTATCTAAAATTAACTTTAAACTAGATTTTGAACATTAAACATATATACGTAGTTAATTATAATCCATTGTAATTAATTGACCATATATGCATAATTCCCTTTCTGGTCGATTTATATTATAAGTGATCATAACACGTTATGATTTGATTATATATGTATATATTTCACCCATAATTTGAGCTAATTAATTTATTAATTCATTCAGACGTTACACTCTTTCTATATTGCATATGCTTTTGTAGGAGTTTCCCTTTCAGATGCAAAATTTATGGGTGGAGAGTATTTAAATAAATCATGCAAGGTGATTGCCCTGTTTAGTAAATCTGGCCCATAGTTGGTTATATCTTAAAGGGGACCTATTATGCAAAATTCACTTTTGCATGGTGTTTGGATATAAATGTGTGTTGGCAGTGTGTGTACACAACCACCCTAAAGTAATACAAATCCACCCACTTCTTTTTTTTTAATCCCCATAAATCATAAACAGTGTCTCAGAACAAGACATTTGCAGGTTCCTGGCAGTGTGACGTCACATTTGCCACAGGCGCATGTTGACAGACACTGCTGTTTTAACATAAACCGCTCTGAGTGAGTTCACAGCGAGTTGTACACAGTCCGCCATTGCTGCACTGACAAGAATGTCTCCCATGCGTTTTAGGTGTTCTGTAGCTGGATGGATTAATCTAATCAATTACTAATTAATCCACATAGCTCCATTTACTCCCTAAATCTGAGCCGCTGAAGACATGGTGAATTAATTTTGTTTTAGAAGAAAATGCTTTCTACCGAAATTCGTTTATGTCTGCGTGAATAATTTCACACCGGACTTTGTGAAGGAATGTCAATACAAAACAGAGGTTGTGCTAAAAAGTTGTTACTTATGGATGGATTAGTACAAACTGTTCGTGATCCAGCTTACAGCCTCCAGAGTGATACTGGATACGGCAGTAATGAAGGTGAGATCACTTTATTACAGTTCATCGGAGTTGATTTACAGATATAAAGTTAACCAGTTTATTAAGCACCACCCGAAAAGGCATAAGGTCTTTATATATTTGTTTACTGTTAGTTGTAACGAGTGTTTCTGTGTACTTCGCTATGTATGTTGATGATAATGCAAGGGAGAGAGAGAGTTTATGGATAATATTTTAATGCACACTTTGCACTGTGTTTTATTAAGCTCTTACAGTGATTTTCTAGAGTGAAAACAGACCCTTCATATTTTGTGTGAAGTACAATACACGTCATAAAACTCAATGATAAAGTCGAACGGGGTCCGGTACAACAGGCTTGTACTAATATAGTGGAAAAAGAAGAAGACAATTTAAGTTATAACCGTAATTAAACTAAACTACACCTGTTCTGTCTCCATGCAGCATATATTCGCAGTTTCTGACATTATAGTGCGTCCTGACTGACTTCTGACACCAGAGAATGAGCTTTTGAAGCTGCTCTCTTAGGCCGAGCGCAACAGCTCATTTGCATTTAAAGGGCACGCACTAAAACCGCACGTTTTTGCTCACCCCCAAAAAGTGGCAATTTTAACATGCTATAAAAAATTATCTGTGGGGTATTTTGAGCTAAAACTTCACATACACACTCTGGGGACATCAGAGACTTATTTTACATCTTGTAAAATTTGGCATAATAGGTCCCCTTTAACTAAATGTAAACAGTTCAGAAAGTAAAAGCATGTGTACAGTATCAGTACATTAGATCTGTGCATTCACTCTTAAAGTGACAGCAGCCTAATATTCCTGCTGCTGTGTTTTTAATGTTAATCAAACAACAAAAGACAAAGAAAAAAAAAAAAAAAAAAAAGAAAAAATCACTCACCGCTCTTAACAGAATAACGCTTGTAACTTTAATAAAGATTAATTAATAAGGATGTTTAATTTATACAGTAAAGACTATGCAGTGTTATTTTACATTTGCTTACTTTATTAAATTTCTGTACCTGAAAACTACTGTCAGACCTACCTGAAAATCCTGAAAAGCACGTTTTATTTCATTTGTATCTTTGTTATATTGTATTTATTTGCTTTGCTTGTAATTTGATTATTTGTTATTTTATTACTGCTTACTGTAAATATATTAATGTTTTAAATTTATATTAGTTAGGTAGTTTTAGCTGTGATATCAAAATTGGAACAGAGAATTGTGAATTTTCACTGGTAGCTAAAATTTTGGTGTCAAAGATTTTGTGGCCGGTAACAAATGGCCGTTACATTTTCTTAAGTCACCAGCTATTGGCAGATTTGGCAAAAAGTAAGTTTTAGGCCCTGTAAATATGTACAGTTTTGTTTTTTTGGGATTAGTAGATTTACTAAATTTACTCAGTTTAGTCAATCAAATGGTGTTTACCCACAAATTTCCTGTGAAACACAAAAAGAGTTTCTATTGAAATTTCAATGTTGCACTTTTCTATAAAATGAAAAAGAATGGTGCAAAGTTACTGGCAAATTCAGATACTACAAAAATAATTTTATAAGATAATGTAAGTTATATATGTTATGATATATGTTAGGCTGGAACCTCACTCAAACCACTCAAACTATTAAATTAAAATTAAAGTCCTTTATCCACATTTGGTTGCGTCTTATATTGTAAGAGGTGAACCACAACAAGAAGGCTTCTTCAACCAGCCTTTCTGCTGGATAGCGTCTCCACAGACTCCTTTGAAACCTTAAAATATGCCACCAACCAACTACAAAGCTGTTTTGTATCTCCTATACTGATAGAATCAAAATGATCCCCACACATACTCTATTATCCCGTTTCTCTGTGGAATTCCCGTTAATGGCACCCAAATTAAGCTTTGTTAATTGTTTGTATTGTTAGATGTGTATTACAGTTCAATGAAAATTAGATTCTCACTACAAGTTCATAGCTCAGCTGCAAGCACCTATGCACAGATCTGATCTCTCTTACCTCTCATGTGAGAGCTGCTTCAAGACACCCTGGAGTAATCTTTGTTCTTAAAGAGGCTTTAACTTTAATACAGCCATGCTAAGCAGTTACAGTCATTCCATTCATTTTCTTTTTATTTTGTGATAGTAAAAGAGCGATAATAAGCTTTTATCTCCTCAAGCTCGGTTTATTCAATAAAGATAAATATATTTTTTGCCAAGTAATTTTCCACTACTACAAACTAGAGCATTTTTTTTGTGCTTTTTATGTATGCTTTTGTTCATTGTATTTTGTTTTGACATATGTTCTAGCTATTGCATTATTGTGTTTTACTGTGTTGTTTTTTTTCAGTCATTTAGACAGTTATATCACCCTCTGTTTTGATTTACTGTTGCTTTGAGTGTAATTCATGACAAGTGCAATGTGATTAAAAACATCTGATCATCAAATACTCGCCTGACTGGTGTGTTGACATCTTTCAAAGAACGCACTTCATAGAGGATCTCGGCTCAAAATAAGAGCAGAATCAAATGAGTACTTATGAAATCAGGCACAGTGTTCTGCATGCATAAGCATGACGGCCCTTTAATTCAACCTTAAAGTGTAAATTCTGGACTGTTTGAAGGCATGTTCCTTCTTTGCCGATACCTGCCACCTTGCTTCTAAATTATAGGCTACTTGTTGCCTTCACTCTCAGTAAGATGTGGCAGACAGTGTGGGTGGGAGCATGGGTGACATGGATAGAATTAAATAGCAATGGCCTGGTTCAGCTGTACCATTTGTTTGCATTACTATACATAAAATCACACTCATTGGCATAAATCTCCATGTTTAACTTAATATGGTAATTTAGGCTGAGTTCACTGGAGAGCTGTTGCTTTGAAAGGAGCCTCTTTATAGGAGAGATAAGGACCCCTTTATAATACAAGCTGTTACCCAGCTAACCAAAATATATTTAGCTAATGTTCCCATTAAGATATGAAAACATTATTTTGGAATGTTCTCTAAACGTTTAAAATGGCAAGTTTTTAAAACACTTGTTTTTTCTTGGTTATCCGAACATTAAAAGGATAGTTCACCCAAAAATGAAAAATTATCCCATGATTTATTCACCCTCAAGCCATCCTAGGTGGATATGACTATCTTCTTTCAGACAAACACAATCAGGGATATATTTTAAATTATCCTTGCTCATCCAAGCTTTATAATGGTAGTGACTAGGGGATGCAATTTTGAAGCACAAAAAAATGCATCCATCCATCCATCATAAAAATAATCCATTTGGCTCCATGGGGTTAATAAAGACCTTCTGAAGCAAAGCGATGGGTTTTTGTTAATAAAGTTTTAAATATGGATATTTTTCTTACAAAAACCCAACCTAAGGCCTTTATTAATCTCCTGGAGCCATATGGATTATTTTTATGATGGATGGATGCATTTTTTGGGCTTCAAAATCACGTCCCCCATTCACTATCATTATAAAGCTTGGAAGAGACAGGATATTTTTAAAAATATCTCTGAAAGATGATAGTCATATACACCTAAGATGGCTTGAGGGTGAGTAAATCATGGGATCATTTTCATTTTTGGGTAAACTATCCCTTTAAGGAAACATTCTATTTTATCATTCTCTAAACATTATGGGAATGTTACTTCTGAATGTTCTCTGAACATTCTGAAACAAGTAGTAACATTTTTTTTAAAATGCAAGACAAACGTCCAACTAAACCACTTTATAAATAACATTTTTGCAGAAGTGCAGAGTCTACAGTATGTCACCTGTAAGCACATTCTTGACCTGGTGAGTATATGGTCATCACTGGGGGGAAAGCATGGCATGGATTATAACCCCAGTGCCAAGTAGACTCCTACTGTGCAACTCTAAATGCTTCATACTTTATTTAGACCCATATGCATACATATACACAGCATGTAGTCAACAACTAGTGGCATGCACACAGTGGTTTGGTGCATGCTCATTTGCAGTGCAATCATGTAGACCGCAATCAGCAAGACTTCACATGCAGAAACACAGGTACACAATGGCTTTCAAAATTCTAAGGGGATTAATTAATTACCTGCAATTAAAAATAATTAGCCTATTAGACATATTGGTTTGTGTAGATATGCATGCAGTGGTCTTGAACTTAAGTCTGAAGATATGAATTCCATTTTATGTCTACTAAAGGCCAATTCACACCACATTACCAACGACAAAGCCAACAATCACCAGGTGGGAAAGTCCCGAATCGGATCATGATATGCGCCACAGCTCCAAAAGTGTTGTCAGTGAAAATATTTTAAAATATACTACTAATCATCAAATATTTTAACGTCTTTAAATGTTTTAATAGCTATGTTTCCATCCACCTATTTTGTATGCGCATTTTGGGATAGTGCATTAAAAACCCCTGGATGGAAAGCCAAGATGCGCATAGATTCTAAAAAAAAAACGTATGTGGTCAAATGAGTTGGATACATTTTTTATGCGATACGAAAACATGCGCATAAACTACAGTTGAAACACTTTTACCGAATCAATCCCTTGATGCGCATCAAAAAGACGTGACTTTACGATGGGACAGCATAACTGGACCAATCAGCGGACCGATGTCATTGCACAGCATCTGAAATGCTGTTTTGGTCATTCTGTAATGCCTGAGCTAAGTCTATCGTTAAAGTGGTTCGGTATAATTCCCTCACAGAAGCACCACACATGATTGTGTTCACAAACACCAGGCATCTATGCAGCAATTTCCATTTTCTTAGTGATATTTAGCACCAGTTTATCAGGAAGTTTTTGTTCTCTTCGACTCACTTTATTTGCACATTTTATGCGATATTCCAAATTTGCACACAAGTTAAATTCGCAACTTTGAATGGAAACATAGCTACTGTCCTTTCACCCTCATGTTATTCCAAACCCAAAAGACTTTTATTAATCTTCGAAACACAAATTAAAGGGTTAGTTCACCCAAATATGAAATTTCTGTCATTAAGTACTCACCCTCATGTCATCCCAAACCCGTAAGACCTTCGAGACCTTCCAAACGGCGGCTCAGTATTGGCCGGCTCCTGCGTCAGCATCACACGCATGCGTCATGCGGCTCACGTGACCGGCCAATACTGAGCAGCTGTTCGGACGTAAACACTGAAGCTCTGCAATGAGAATAGCATAGCAGTATGACAGGGGACAGACAAATTTTTTGAATAAAGTCGTTATTTTTGTTTTGTTTTTGCGCGCAAAAAGTATTCTCGTCGCTTCATAATATTAAGGTGAACCACTGCAATATACACAATACCTAAGCAGTACAATCTTTTGTTGTGTTCCCGTCATTTTACTGATAACTGCTTCCCAAATCTTGGGGAGTTTAACACAGGATTCATAAAACGCTTGGTCTTAAAATATGGATCAATGCCTAGTTTATTTGGGCCAGCTTGCTCCTCTGAATCTCAGCCTGTAAGTATGATTAATAATTGATGTTTATATTTTCTAGCGATCGTTCAAAATTCATAGTTTTGTATGTTGTGTTGTATAACGTACACCCTAGTCTGTTGGTCTCCTTCCAAAGACAAACGAAGGTCTTACGGGTTTGGGACGACATAAGGGTGAGTACTTAATGACAGAAATTTCATTTTTGGGTAAACTAACCCTTTAAGATGTCTTTAGTGAAACCTTAGAGGTTTCTGTCCCTCTATTTAAAGTCCAGGTAAAAAAAACATAAAAAATCCAAAAAGGTTATAAAGACACCATAAAACAAATCCATATGAATTGAGCTAGGGCTGTCACAATTCCTCGATTAAATTTGAGTGCTGGATTTTTAAAAAATCCTTTATTACAATTTACCCGTGTCGATACTAGCAAAATACCGGAAGTGGCACATTCCACAGACGAGAATCCGTGCAGTTTAAACCAAGTCTTGTGAACAGATACAATCTCTTTATGAACAGATTTAGAATGTGCTCAAACTCGACAGGTTTAGTTTGGTTAATTTGTACTCTGGTGCGATTGCTCTGTTAGTGCAGTTCATTTGAATAAATGTGGGGTCCGCTTCCATACGAACTTTGGTGTGGTTCAACTGAAATATGAAGGCAACGTGGAACAAAGATATCTAAATGAACCAAAAACAGGACGTGATGTCACAAGACGTGACCCTAAAAAGGACAGAATGCTCAGGCATACCTAGGAGCTACGTTTCCCATTACAGTTCTGTACAGACGTCTGAAATGCCTTTTCCTTGAAGCAGATCTTTGTTTGTGTGTAAATGGAGTAGTGTAAATGTGAATAAAAGCCTAAATTAAAGCTGCAGTCCGGAACTTTTTTTGGTTAAAAATGTATCCAAAATTAATTTTTGAGCAAGTACATAACCAGCCATTGTTCAAAACTATCTCCTTATCTTAGCTTGATTCACAATGGTAAGCTTGTAATATAATGTTTTATAATAAGAGCGACCTGGTGGATTTCCGCGGAAAATTCGAGCATGCAGCAGTTTGTCTTCGCGTCATTACGTCACGTCTGTAAACAGAAAGGAAGGAGTTCCAGCAAGTAGCTATATCATGTGAGGATCTTATCATCATTAAACTTATCATTTTGATGGCGGATTGTAATCCAGAAAGGTCCAAATGACAATCATCAGTAACAACTGAAGATTCACCCGTAGTCAAAAGCAAAAGACTTCGGACTGTGGAGTGGCTACAGATATTGAAATCTATAGGTAACGCTAATACACAGTCACGCAATGCTGATGTTGTTAACATTAGCAATTTGAGAACAAACTATAACAATAATAATAATTTGCATGTTTTTTGACGTGATTCGAGCTAAGCGATTGTTAGATTTAATCATCATTGGCAGCACGATTTATTGTAGGCCTAATGCTTTTTTCCTCAGTTGGTCAGAACAAAAGTGGCAAAAATGTTACTTACTTGTTCAGCTGATATTTTCCAATGAAAATTCTTATATTGGTCATTCTTTCAAGACGTAGAATCTGTGATTCTGAAGTACAGTATCCACACCGGTGTAGTGATTGACAGCAAACATTAGATTAATTCGCTGAGGAGTCGTGCCGATGCACAACGCACATAACGATAACAATTCCGCATATGACTGCAATTGCAGGTTTCAAACAGAGATGGCGACAAAGAGGAAAAATGCCAGACTACAGCTTTAAATTATATCAAGCGATCATAAGACATAAGAAGTCTTCAAAAGAATAAGGATTAATCCGCTTGATTCATATGGTTTCATATGGATTCATTTTACGACACCTTTATGACCTTTTTGGATCTTTTAAATTTTGTTTACCTGGATTTGGACAGAAACTGTCTTAGGGTTATGTATGTAATACCAGTTCCCATGCTTTGGGAATGTCTAAGCGTCTTCCTTCACACAATTTTAGTATTTAATATCTTAAGCGCTGTATGTAAGACAATGACTCAAGACATGTTTTCACTACATGGAAAAACAAGTCTAGCCACTTAAGAAATTATACAAGAGTGTATGAAATGTATGAAAACCTTAAGGTTAGTTAAAAAGGAAAAAAACGCAAATTACAAAATTAAAAACAATAAAAATCAAAGTGCATTACCCACACAGAGTCTTTAATATAGGTCTAGTAACAGAGTTGCTAGCTGCTGCTCAAACTTAACTATTATTAAAAACTTTTTTCGTTAGTTTTGTAATTTTCAGCATTTGACAAGTAACCATGCATAAACAAGTAACTTTATACTGTATTATAGCATAATAAATAGTCCAACTTCATCTAAAAGTGCTTTTCCACCATTGAAGCCGAATGATTTTAGACAGAGAGTAGTGGTACCAGTAGTATTTCCATTAGAACATGGATCGGTAAAGATTTAAACTAAAATAACTTGTCAGACAGCCCAGATCGGTACAGGACGGCATGATTCAGCTATAGTGGTGGAAAACTCTACTGGGGGAAACTGAAGTCAACCTGATGTCTCTTTATGCATGTAGGTGTATTCCTTTGAATTAAAGGTCATATGTAAGTGCTTGTAAAAAAGCTTCTTTTATGCAACACAACAGAATTCCTACAGGATTTCTCCTGCACATTATTATGGGAATACATTATTATATATACATCAATATATGACAACTAAATGTAGACCTTCACCTGGCACAATCAATCTTAAATTCTAGCAGTCAGCCTGACACATTTGAATATCAAGAAATGTATTAATGAAGCAAGCTATTTTTAAATTGCATTGCTTTGTGAGATGTCCCTAGACAGGTGAACCTTTTGCACAGTGCCACGTGCAGCGCATGTTTCAACAATCCTCCCCCTCTGAGAGAACACAACTACACAACTTTGTCAGCTTCATTCCCATCACCCTAAAAACCATGTGACACCAACAGGATGACACCAAAAAAGACAAGGAAAAAGCTGAAAAATTAAGAAAATAACACCAAATCAGCTGCTTAGCTGGAAGCAAAACAATACTTACAGTTTACGAAAATACCCAGGTGAAGTGCTCAAGCGATGATTTGGGCTGTATTGGTGTGGTTGTGGCCTAGTTTTGTGGGCTATTAAGTCGTTCCATTCAGCTTTCCCACTTCTAGCTTTTAATTAATAAGCAACTCTCGCCGAACAACATTCTTTCAACTCAGAGCTGATTGGACACAAATATGGGAGCCGAAACCAAACCAGCTGTAAGACAGCAGATTGCATCCATTCCACTAAAAATGCCACATGATCTGTAAGTAACGACAGCACCGCTTAATTTAATAAGGCTGATAACAATGTCTCTTGTCTTTGCAATCACTATTATATATTAGACCATAGCTTTGATGGCCTAATTCCAATATAGCAATTCCACATCCTTTACTGTTTGGACGGCATCCAAATATAATCCTCAGGGTCAAAGACTAAGAGTAAATGGAATATCACTCTATTGAACATGCTGATCAGAACTCATTCAGGCTTCTGACGACCCTGATGGGCTGACACTGTGAAACTGAATAGGTTTCTGTGATCCCGTTCAGTGAGTACAACTATGGGCAAATGAATGTATTGACCTGCAAAGAGAATGCAACTTCATGGGTGAGCCAATAACCTCTTACACCGTAAGATGCCACCAGGGAAACTACTTTTCATACAAGGCGATCAATCACCCACTAATAGCCTTTAGTTCTCTATGAGGTTTATTCTCAATTACATACAGTTACAATAATGGATTTGAATGGAACCAGTCAATGAATGTCTATAATATTCTCATGAAGTCATTCGAGCTCGGTTCAATCCAGAAATCTTTTTCATTGTGTACCAAGTCAGGTCATCTACAAATAAAACACTACAAGTGCTTACTTTCCTTGTTCTGTTGCAAGATAGATATCAAGCATTTTATGCCATGCATATCCACCAAGAATATGAGTTTTACAGTGAAAACGGGATGATAAATTATCTCTCCAGCCTACACAACGTGTGTGTGTAGGCCTTAACATGTCAACCAGTCCAAACTCAAGAACATGCTTGGAGTGTGTCATTCAACCACGCTGCTCTAAAAAAAAAATACGTGCTGCATTTTAAAGAGGACAAGCAATAAATACGCGACCTCCGCTCTTCAAATCACAAGTGCCATTGAAAACAATGCGCTACTCAAACTCACCTCCAGATTTGTCCGAGCTGTAAGATGTGAATGGCGGACTGCAACAGCCAGATACAGATGGAACAGGACGCTGAGCGTGTCTTACTAGTCCGGGCTGCAGTAGCGCTGTTGCTGCTGTTGCTGGTGGTGTTGCTCTTGCTCGCTGTGGACGCCTGTCTTTGAGGCGTAGACGGGTGGGCTCCAACGTCTCCGTGCGACGCGGAGCAGCTGAGCAGCTTCCCGTCCATGTGGGAGCAGCTCGCCGCGCCGCCGCCGGAGCTCTCCTCGGTGCTGAAATCATGGACGAACCAGCGGAAACTGAACACCTGCACTGAGAACGAGCCGAGCACTACAAAAAACAGCGTAAGCCCGAACCACCAGTAGTCGCGGCGGAGGTAATAGTCGACAGAAAGCCAAACATCAGTGCCCACATCCGCGAAATACACCGCCACTGCGGCGAGGATCCACAGACAGTCCCAGACCGTGTATTTCTGCTGCTCCCTGCCGAGGCGGAGACATGTCGAATTTGAGCCACAGCACCGCGACTCGCCGTTGACGAAGTCCGCCTCTCCGGTTCCAGAATCCGGCTGCGAACCCGGAGCGAGCCCTTGAACCGAACCCGAGTGATCCGAATTCTGCAAAGGCGTAAATGCTACATCGCTCTTCTTCATCTTTAGCACCCCGTCGGATTTCGCGGCCATTGTAGCAGCTTTGTCTTCCCACCGTTTTCGCGTCTTCTCCTCGGCTTCTCTATTCCAGGCGAAGAGACACTGGGCTGGGCGACCTCCTCTTCCGCCAGCTACAGCGCCGCCTGCTCATAACAAAGCAACACTTCCTCTCGGTAGCGGGTACGAACCATATGCTCTCCCATGGCTCCTACTTAAAACTATGACATCATTGCTTTGCAACTCTTCTTCAAACGCGCACCGTGGTGTTCAATATCCAGCTATTGCAGCACAGCCTTTTGCTAACTCCACATTCGTGTATAAAAAATAATGTCTATGGCAGCGGTACATTAAAGATGTGACTGCTCGGTTGCTATGGCATTTATAAACGTGCAATTTTGAATTCCACCCTGTCTACAGCGGACGGAAGCGGCGCGTTAAAAAGTGAAACGTCCGTTGTGGCGGTTTTCTAATTTTCACGCGCCGCACAGTTACTGCAGACACTTTATTTTGCCTAAACCGTCTGAAACTATTTTATTTAAATTTACAAATATTATATCTGTGTGAATTTAATTTTTTAATCACTTTAAAACCTTTACATCAAGCCAGCTAGGAACGTTTCTATTTATTTCAGATCATATTTTTATGTAGTTGTATCAATGCTAACAAAATATTAATAATTATTATTAGATAATAATTTAATTTTTATATATTAATGAATTTCCGTTGAATATAAAGTTGGATACATTTTGACAACTGATTAGTCCGTGTTAGTCAACGTTCTGATGACGTGCAGCTTCGACATTCACTGTAGACGTACTCAGGCCGTTGTGGCGCCGCGCGTGATCGGTCGCGTCCGGTGTGTAACCTGCGATTATAACATTCAAGGCTTGCAAAAAAAAAAAAAAAAAAAAAAAAAAAAAAAAATTATATATATATATATAAGTAATATTGTCACATTTTGCCATTTTATATATATATATATATATATATATATATATATTTTTTTTTTTTTTTTTTTTTTTGCAAGCCTTGAATGTTATAATCGCAGGTTACACACCGCGTGTGTGTGTGTGTGTGTGTGTATGTGCATTATATAGCCTATCATAATAGTGCCATTAGTTTTTGGCTAAATAAACCTGTAATTAAAAAAAAAAAAAAAAATTCCAAACGCGTTCTCGTCTCGTCTGCTGAATGGGTAAAGGTTCAGCACCACGGAAAGCTCCCATTCTCAGTTCATTATTAGGCCTATATCTCGTTGTGCACTATGCAGAAGCTCCGCCATAAACAACAAGTCGCGTCTGAGGTCCGTATATCACTAAGGACGCTCCAGTGCCATCGGACGTATTGTGCTGGGTGGGCTAACTGGCGTCATTACTGAATTTATTGGCACCCTTGAGTACGGCGCTGTATTGTCGACACGCCCTCTGCTCGCCGGTTACACATAAAGCGAGTGACTGCTTTGAAAAACAGCCACTAGAGAGACACACACTGAGTGGTGTTAAGATATTGTATTGATTCAAGTCTAACGGGGAGAAAATTAGCAAATTACACCAGCAGATGCTGCCAGGTAAGGATCACATGAATTAATGAGGCAAATCGCCCACAAAAATACGTTAGAAAAGATAAATCAGCAAGGCTCTGACGTACGCAGCTCTAACACTGATTGCCATGAGCTTATTACGCCTCAGGTTTTAAACTTCACATGCTGTTTGAGATTGGGCACTGAAACAGATGGCGTCAAACCGTCAACATAAGTGGGCTGTCGTGAATTGACTTCAATAATAGACTCGCATCAGAGATGCAACAGAGATGAAAATGCAGGCTAATATAATTATATACAGACTATATTACGCCAGGCAAACGTGACTTCGCGAGCGTCTGTCTAGAGAATTTTGACAAACTTGCAAGCTAACTTTGTGGTTACTGGAATATTTAAATACTGCAAAACTTTTGAAACAACAAAGTGAAAAGTGAGGGAAAAGAGGAGAGAGGAAACAATAAAGTTAGAGAGAAACATAAAGGGTTAGTTCACCCAAAAATGAAATTTCTGTCATTAACTACTCACCCTCATGTCGTTCCACACCCACAAGACCTTTGTTCGTCTTCCGAACACAAATTAAGATATTTTTGATGAAATCCAAGAGTTTTTTTTTATCTAACATAGAAAGCAACGAAATTACCACATTCAAGGTCCAGAAAAGTAGTAAAAAAAAAACATTGTTAAAATGGTCAGCGTGACTACAGTGACGAGAATACTTTTTGTGCGCAAAACCAAAAATAACGACATCATTCAACAAATTCATCTCTCCCCGTCATCTGTCCTGCTGCTCACACGAACAGCGTTGGCCAATACTGAGCCGGCGTTCTGACATAGAACCTGGAAGCACTGCAACGTAAATAGCGTAGGAGAATGACGGGGGAGAGACTAATCTGTTGAATAATGTCGTTATTTTCGTTTTGTTTTTGCGCACAAAAAGTAGTCTTGTAACTTCATAGCATTAAGGTTGAACCACTGCAGTCACAATGACTATTTGACTATCTGAAGATCTTACGAAGGTCTTACGGGTTTTGAACGACATAAGGGTGAGTACTTAATGACAGAAATTGTATTTTTGGGTGAACTAACCCTTTAAGCTTTGGGTTCAGCAAAGATACAGCCAGGCTCTTCAATGGCTTTAGCCACACCTTAAGCTCTGCCTGTATGGTACCTGAGCTTCAGAAATGATGCCATCTGTCATCATCAGGCAGGCAGGGGTAAGCAGCCTGTTGTGACTTCTGGGCAATGTTTTAGTAGGTCCATTTCAGGCCCCACTGACACACAGACAGCGATCACCTACGCCTCAGTTGTGGGTTTGAGCAGGTTCAAGCTTATAGGCTGGTCCTTCCTTCTGAATGAATGACTATCAGAGGCTGTCTGTGTTAGCATTTGCTGCTCAGTGGAGACCGGCCTCCCTGTGCTACCTCAATATAATTACAGCTGTCTTGTCTTATTGATCTGAACAGGCTCTTTGTGAGAAGACTGTACCCAGCTCCCCAGCCCTTCATACACTCACACCCGCCATTTAAAGATTCAATCTTAATGACATCAGCAATCATAGAATCAGACAGCCATCATGCAATCCCAAGGATTTCTGTGTGTGCATTTAGATTCTAGCCAGCATCCACTCTAAATAATTTTAAAAAATGGAGGTCTCAATAGAAGACTGTTTTATTAATGAGGTGTGCATTTAGCTTTCTTTCCTCTTTGAAAGTTAGCCGTGTGACATTCTGGGCAAAGATTACACAGCACTAGAAAATAATGCCAGAGAAGCTCAGCTGTATTGTGGCACTCCTGGTTCCATACATCAGCATTATCAGACAGACTTCATCCATCCACACTCGCTCTCTCCTTCAGAGCTCTGACAGACATACAAAACCATTATGGCAAATATAAACCTCAGGTTCATGATCTTTTCAGTCATGACATGTATAACAAAAAGAAGAGAGATCATTGCAACAAGCCATGTGGAAACATAAAAGGCTGTTGCATGCGGTCCTCTGGGGCATGTGATTCTCTGCTGAAAATAACATCACTTGGATCTTATTGTTATTCACCGTTCAGCAAAAATGTAAAGGTTAAATGGGTTAAAGGCATTGGATAATTTGCTGTAGGCAAACATGAAAGCACAGTTGCGGTTTCAGTGATTATTGTGGGTTAAACTGCAACCATCGTGCTAGCAGCCTATAGATTCACAATAGCGTTTCACACAGACTAAAATGCTGCATTTCTATCAAATATGGCAACGTTCTGTAAACGCTTCAACTGTGACATGAATGACAGCCTGTAGTTGCTCAGCAACACACCATAATTTCTCAGGTTTTGTGCATGAGCTTCTAGTGAGACACCAACCCATTGTGACAGACCCTGGAAGAGATTCTTATACAGTGAGTTGTCAAGCAGAAACTGGGCCACTGGCCTCTGCATGCTTCATAGACAGGCGAGTTAAAATACCCTCAGTCACTGTAAAGCACAGGATGACACATTAGGGCTTGTTCAGCCAACCAAATATGCCCTGCCATGAGAATCTTTACACAACTGAATTAAACAGCCCCACTGTCAATAGAAAAAGTAACACATCTAAATGGGTCATTGACAAATAAAGCTTCAATAAAGGTGTTTTTTAAAAATCTTTGTCAAACTGATGTAATGCATATTTTGGAGTTATAAACAATGTGTTTAAACAAGTTTCAGTTGTTAACATTTCAAGGTGTTTAAATTCATTTTTTGACTGTTTTTATGTCAGGCGGTACAACCAAAGAGTTGTATGTATATACTTTAGTTGAACCACCTGACATGGAAAGTGTACCAACCTACCCGTACTTGAAATTAGCAGTTTTTAATCAGTATTTGAGAGAGATCTACAAACTTTTTCACTTTACCACAATGATCAGTTGGGGTTTTATTGGATGCGTTGTCATGTTTACCGTTATTACCTTGTCAATTCATAATAAAAGAACCATGTTTGCAGTTGTGCCACCCTGACATCTGAGAATATACAAACTGCTGGTGCCATAGTATTTAGTTTTTAATTCTTTTATTATTAAAACACCATTTTAAATAGTTTTCTTAGTCTGTTCCTTTGTTCAGACAGTTGCACCACCTGACAATTTGGGGGTTTAAGATAACTAAACAAAAATAATATGTATTATTTAAATGTATAAAAAAAGAATTCAAACTAAATATATTTTATAGAATAAAGTGATATGTCATGAATTTATCAAATTATTTAAAAAGGAACTAATGCACTTGGACACAAAAATATGCATGTCATGTCATTGACCCAAATACAAATCAAATGGCCAATCTTTTGAGCTGTACTAGTATCATAAGTTTAATGATTCCCAGAATATGAAAAGGACTTAAAAGGGGTAGTTCACCAAAAAATTCTGCCATTATATACTTGTATACACTACTGTTAAAAGGTTTGGGGGTGGTATGACTTTCAGTAAGTCATTTCTCACCAAGTCTGCTCATTTATTTATACAGTAAATCAGAAATATTGTTAAACTGCTATGGCAAAGCTGAATTTTCAGCAGCCATTACTTCAATAGTACATGTAGTACATGATCCTTCAGAAATCATAATATGCTGATTTTGTGCTTGAGAAACATTTCTTATAATTGATAATCTTGAAAACAGTATCACTGCTCTTTTTTTCTTTTTCTTTTTTTTTTTTGTGGAAACCATGATTTTTTTTTTTTCAGGATTCTATGATGAATTGAAATTTCAAAAGAACAGCATTTATTTGAAATAGAAATTTTGTAAAATAGTTTTTACTGTCATTTTTGATCAATTTAATGTTTGATCAATTTCTTAAAAAAAAAAATATATATATATATACACACACATTATAAAACATGAGGTGAACGGTGAACTACTGTTTTAATTATACTTATACTGTTGAATGCATAAATCTATTTGAACCACCGAGAAGGCAATATAATTTATGTTGCATGTCTGCAGACAATACCACAGTGTGTGTCCACCCCCTAAAAATATCTGATGCTCTCTGCCATATGATCCATCTGCCCTGACATCAGCCCATGGCTGTGAGAGTCCCTTCACCAAATTTGAACTAAACTAAATGCAGCACAGAAAATATGGAAAACTAAATCCACCGATGACCCTTGGACATTTGCCTTTTAAATTACACTCTAAAACAGATGGTTCTTTAAAGGTTCTTTACACATAGTAACAGTTCTATTTCTTTTCTCTCTCTCTCCTTTTAGTTTAACAGAACATGGTGTGACCAGGTCTGTTCAGTTAAAGGGTTACTTCACCCAAAAATGAAAATAATGTCATTTATTACTCACCCTCATGTCTTTCCACACCCGTAAGACCTTCATTCATCTTCAGAACACAAATTAAGATATTTTTGATTAAATCCGATGGCTCAGTGAGGCCTGCATTCACAGCAATGACACTTCCTCTCTCAAGATCCATAAAGGTACTAAAAACATACTTGAAACAGTTCATGTGAGTTCAGTAGTTCTACCTTAATATTATAAAGTGACAAGAATATTTTTGTGTGCCAAAAAAACAAAATAACAATTTTTCAATAATATAGTGATGGCCGATTTCAAAACACTGCTTCGGAGCTTTACGAATCAAATTAGTGATTTGGATCTCCTATCAAACGGCTAAACTGCTGAAATCACGTGACTTTGGCATTCCGAGTCACTGACTCGATTCGTAAAGCTCCGAAGCAGTGTTTTGAAATCGGCCCATCACAATATTGTTGAAAAGTCTTTTTATTTTGTTTTTTGGTGCACAAAAATATTCTCGTCACTTTATAATATTAACGTAGAACTACTGAACTCACATGAACTGTTTCAAGTATGTTTTTAGTACCTTTATGGATCTTCAGAGAGGAAATGTCATTGCTGTGAATGCAGGCCTCACTGAGCCATCGGATTTAATCAAAAATATCTTAATTTGTGTTCTGAAGATGAACGAAGGTCTTAAAGGTGTGGAACGACATGAGGGTGAGTTATTAATAACTTAATAATTAATTATTTTCATTTTTGAGTGAACTAATCCTTTAAGGATACTTCTCTCCTCTTCTCCACTAAGTAAGTAACAGAGATATTGAATTTATGATCCATATTGTTAGATTTTTTTAATTATTACTTGGGTTTATGCATAAACATACCAAGTAACAAACAAACAAACAAGCATTAAAGCTATCCTTTGACTTTATATAACTTTTTTCTTTTAACACTGTAAAGGTTAAACTCAGACGTGTGGTTAAACTCACTCTAAACTCAGTAGTGTATTTCAGATGCTGTCACATCCCACAACCTCATCCGCAGAGAGAAACCGGCACTCAATTACACCAAAAATGACATCACTGAGGATTGTGAAGATATTTCACTGGAACTTGGTCTACACATTTTTGCTACAATTTCAAGTCAATAAAAAATAAAAGTACATAATTGACACAACATGCTGTTTTTTTTGTAAACCCTATTAGAGGCTATAAGACAAGACAAGCACTTTCAAAGCATGGTTCTTTTATGGAACCTTATAAAAAGGGTTCTATTTAGCACCAAAAAGAGTTTTGCTATTGTTACAAACCAAAGAACCTTGATTTGGTACTGTTTAGAACCATTTTTTAAAATAGGGTGCGAGTGCAAATGATATTAGTGTAAAGGCAAGAGAACAGCACAGTAGATGACTAGGGATATAAAAAGGGGAAGTGTAAAATGATAATGGGGTATAAATGGTAGATGACCATTAAGGAGGAAATGACATTGTTTATATAGTCAAGGTGCTGTGACTGCAAGAGCATACTAAAAGGCAGGATTTATATTGTGAAATTAATGAGGTAAATATACCTTTCTTCTTTTCCAATTTCTCCCCACTATTTTGAAGAATATTCTGGCTGCTCTTTTTCATAAATTTAATGTGAATGAGGACTGGGGCCAAAATGACAAAAAAAGAAAAAGAATAAAAAGAGCAGTATCAAAAGTAGTCAATACGACTGTAGGCTTTTATCAATATATTCTGGAGACATAAACCAGCTTTATTATAACATCTATAGCTCATTGTCAGACATTCCAGTCAAGAACTTTCGTGACCCCATTCTCCATCTGTCCAAAAACACCTCTGCTCAGCTCACTCCACTGGCTTCCCACAGCTGCCAGAATAAATTCACTATTTCCATCTTATAATGCAGCCAACACCCTGGATCTGTACTGTCCACAAGGCATTATCAAACCCTATAGTCTCTAACCTTTCTTAATGGGACTTTGTGTTCGAACTTAAATATTTGACTCATCTCATTATGCGATTTGAATCAACCACTGTGTCACTGTAATGTTTGCGATTGCATTGGTACTACTTTGCTGTTAATAGCAAAGGATTAGTTTTAATTCTTGGCATGTGTCCTTAGCTAATTAAGTAATTGTCACAAATATAAATTCAAATGTGTGCATAAATATAAGCACTAAGAAGTAAATGGCTTTGGAAATGTGCCATCTGCCGAGAGCATTAATGTAAACATAAATATATAATTACACTTTCACTTGCATTCCTAAAAATAATCATGCTATATTTCAAACATGTAATGCCAGCATATGGTACATCCATATGACAACAATTTATGGAAATAAGGGTGAGAATGTTAGCAAGAAAAAGACAATAAAGAACCCTATAAGGATTGCTTATTCTCTACATGCAAATTATACTTTTTGAACTCATAATTTATCTGTCACTGTCACTTTTTTTTTTTTTTTTTTTTCAAAATTAACAAAAATATTTGTTACAAAAGATTTCTGTTTTAAAAAATTCTGTTCTTTTGAACTCTCTATTCAATAAAAAAAATGACACTGAAGACTAGATTAATGATGCTGAACATTCAGTTTTACCATCACAGGAATATTATTTATATATATAATTATTTAATTATAGAAATTTTAAAATATATTAAAATTAAAAAAATTATTTTAAATTGTAATAGTATTTCTGAATATTACTGTTTAATTATATTTTTGATCAAATTAATGCAGCCTTGGTGAGCAGAAGAGACTTATTTAAAAACAATTTCTTGTTTTTAAATGAATATAGTATATGCATACATAAATAAATGTCTTTGCGTTAAATAACAATGTCATGCCAAGTCGTATTTATTTAAAAAATGAAAATACAGTGCAAAATCAATAAAAAACATTTTTGTAAATTTTATATACACAAGACATTAAAAATTAAATAATTAATTTTAAATAAAAATGACATTACATTACATAAAATAATATATAAACAATTTTCATTTAAAATTTTTTAAAAATACAGTATTGTTTCTAGGACACATATGTCAGCTTGATGGAAACTGACTTAAATATCCACTAAATAAATTAAATAACACCTAAGCAAATGCAAAAATGCTTAAGTAAGTAAAAGTCTAATATCATTTGTTTGCAAATGCCACTAATAAATTGTTTCTGTTGCAACTACACCTATTCATGTGTAAGCATGAGTTAATTATCCAAAAGTGTCCAAATAATGTGAGGCCGCTGTATATTAACAAATACATGTGCGTGTTGAGAGCCTGTCATGCTGAAGTATGGTTCTGCGACCCATGGTCAGTGCACCGGAGGAAATATGTCAAACCACAACTGGGCACAGGGGACCACACAATTCATTAGCTCAGCCTTAATTGCCATGACATTTCAAAATGAAACATCGTCATCTGTAGCTAAATACAGAAAGTGACGAGAAGAAGCCACATGATTCAAACAGAATTGTCTTGTACAGCATGTCTGCAAATGACATTTGTTAGGGAGCCATTTAAGACACTATATTTAAACCTTGTCATGGGCGAACAGCCACCGTAATGGGAATGATAATTTGACTCAAACTCAGCAGCTTAATTTGATGGAAAACGATTTGTCATATGCTGCATAACATCAGGCGTCTGCGATAATCACAGAAATTCTCACATCATCATGTTAAAGGTCCATATTCCACACATCTGTGTTTGTAAGGCACAGTCATCCTCTCTGACTCTGAGATTGTTAAGTTACAGGGCCCTAGAGTCCGCATTGCTCATATGAGAGAAACCAGGCAGGGTAACCCTGAGACCTCCAGTCGTGAAAATGGCTACCCACCGCTCCAATTATTAATGGAGTGGTTTAAGCACATGTATATTTGGAGAAATGGCTTTTCGTGCCAAGGTCCCCTGCAGCGACAGTGAGAGAGAGTGAGGGAAAGGGACAGACACGCCTGGATGGTCAAAGCCCCAGGGAGCTTGTGCAGGGTTCATGTGGGGCAACAGGAGGAGGCAGCCTTGATGCAGTCCCTGTAGCTCCTGATTCCTGGAGAGAATCATGCATCAGTTCAAACTTAACCGGTTTCTTTTACGAAGATCCTTGGTGCACTCCTGCTGTGCTGGAAACTAAACTATCTAAATTTTTAAGGATTAATAAATGAAATATTAATAATACTGCAATAACCACAAAGGCAGACATTTGCTTATGCTCACCAAGGCTCCATTTATTGGATCACAAATAGTAAATACTTTAATAAATTTATTACAATTTAAAATAACTGTTTTATTTTTTAATATATTTTAAAATGTAACATACTCCTGTGATGGCAAAAGCTGAATTTTCAGCATCATTACTCCAGTCTTCAGTGTCACATGATCCTTCAGAATCCATTCTGATATGCTGATTTGATGCTGAAGAAACATTGCTTACGATTACCAATGTTGAAAACAGTTTTTGCAGCTTAATAACACTATACTTAGTATTATATCACCTTTGCATCAAATTACAAAAAATTAGTTAACGCTGCTGTGAGGGTGTTTCTAATACAGCAGCTATGGGAGTGAAAGTAAAAATGACATCTTTCTCTCTTCTGACTGCCATTATCAATCGCTTTCTATTTTTTTCCTCTTTTTGAGAATTGTGAAAACACTATTGTGGAGTTTTTCTTTTTGAGCAAATGGAAACACAAAAAATATATTTAATGTATTCTCTCATTCACCGCTATAGAATTTTACCCAACTATGACGACTTCCGCTTTCTGAGAAACCCGGAAATGTTCAAAAGAACTATTTATTTGAAATAGAAATGCATTCCGTACTGAATTAAAGTATTCATTTCTTGCAAAAAAATATCTTACTAACTCCAAACTTTTGATGGTAGTGTACAGCATATCAAACCAATGGCATCTGCAAAGAAATAATGCTATCTTTTCTCAGAATGAACTTCTGAGCCACCTTTTAAATTAGTCAACCAATTAGTGTCATTTTTCATAGATGTGTGAAGCCAGTTCCCTTTAAATTAAGTCCAAGTAGAATAACCATTACGAAACATGAATATTAATAATAAACATGGTTTTCGGTACATTTCAGATGAAAATTTCAAAAGAAGAGCAAAATGTCTGCGGGTTGAATCGACTCAAAATAACGTGATTTTTTATCAATATTTTTGTAAGTAAAGTGGTAAATTATGTTTTTTTTTGCGCAAACAAAGCACTCGTGTCGCTTCATAAAACTGAGTTTAAGCCACTGGAGTCACATGGAGTAATTTAATGATGTCATTCCTACCTTTCTGGACCTTGAAAGTGGTAGTTGTTTTGGATCTCTGTGAAGAGACAGAAACCTCTCAGACTTCATCAAAAAGATCTTAATTTGTGTTCCCGAAGATGAACGAAGGTCTTACGGATGTGGAATTTTTGGGTGAACTAACCCTTTAAGACCAGGAATATGCATAGTAAATGGAATAAACTTTGATTTCATGTGACTTTAAATTTGCAATAAAATGGAACAGTGACAAATCTTTTCTTCCGTATTGTGACATACATCAGAGTAAAACAGATTATCAAAAAAAACAAGGCAAGCTTGTAGTCCATTGAAAGAAAGCGACTGTATGATTGGAGACATCTGGCATACAGCTGAGCTCAAAAGTTGACATACCCCTTGCAGAATCTAGAAAAATGTTAATCATTTTAACAAAACAAGAAGGATCATGAAAATTGCATGTTATTTTTTATTTAGTACTGTCCTTAATAAACTATTTCACATAACAGTTGGTTACATAAAGTCCACAAGACAAAAAAAATAGCTGAATTTATAAAAATGACCTCGTTCAAAAGTTTACATACCATTGATTCTTAATACTGTGTGTGGTTACCTGGATGATCCACGACTGTTTTTTTGTTTTGTGATGGTTGTTCATGAGTCCCTTGTTTGCCCTGAGCAGTTAAACTGCCCAGTGTTCTTCAGAAAAATCCTTCAGGTCCTGCGGATTCTTTGGTTTTCCAGCATCTTTTGTATATTTGAACCCTTTACAGCAGTGACTATATGATTCTGAGATCCATCTTTTCACACTGAGGACAGCTGAGGGACTCAAACACAAGTATTAAACAAGGTTCAAACATTCACTGACGCTCCAGAAGGAAACACGACGGGGATGTAAACTTTTTGAATTGGATTAACAGAATAAATTGTACTTTTTTTTTTACTTCTGGGAAACATGTAAGTAACTTTTGTATCTTCCAAAGGGCAGAACTAAATGAAAAAAATATGTTCTTTAAACAAAATTTTAAAAAAACTTGCACATCAACTTCTTGTTCAAAAGTTTTCACCCCTGACTCTTAACGCATCGTGTTTCCTTCTGGAGCATCAGTAAATGTCTGCAGCTTTTGTAATAGTTTTACTGAGTCCCTCAGTTGTCCTCAGTGTGAAAAGATGGATCTCAAAATCATATAGTCATGCTGGAAAGGGTTCAAATATGCAGAAGATGCTGGAAAACTGAAGAATCTGCAGGACCTGGAGGATTTTTTCTGAAGAACAGAGCTCAGTTTAACTGCTCAGGACAAACAAGGGACTCATGAACAACCATCACAAAAAAAAACAAAAAAAAAACAGTCGTGGATCATCCAGGTAATGACACACAGTATTCAGAATCAAGGGGATGTAAACTTTTGAACGGGGTCATTTTTATAAATTCTGCTATTTTTTGTCTTGTGGACTTTATGTAAACAACTGTTATGTGAAATGGTTTATTAAGGACAGTATTAAATGAAAAATAACATGCAATTTTCATGATCCTTTTTATTTTGTTAAAATGATTAACATTTTTGCAGATTCTGCAAGTGGTATATAAACTTTTGAGCTCAACTGTACATCATGTCTACATACAAGTATGTCATTTCAGCAGAAGATCAAGTTCTAACATTAAGAACTAATAACTAAACTAAAACTGAAACATGCACAGATTAATTGTTCACAATAAGATTCATCAATAAAATGTATTTAGAAAACATGGTGAATTTTCAATTCATGCTGACTTTAGGAAACAATATATTTGCTTCCACAATCAGTTTCCAGAAGCTGTCTTTTTCATCACAGAAAGCTTTCTAATGCCCAGTATCCTTTCACCCCTTGTCTTTCCCTCTCCTTGCTCTGCCTCTCTCTTGCATTTGATTGTCCTGTGGGATATCAGCAACTTTTGAATACTGCACAGCTCCAAAACAGACGTGAGTGTCTTAATAATAGTTGCAGCCTAGAAAGTCAAAGCTGTGTAGATAATGCCAGTCAGAAAGTCAGCAAGCATGAAGCCCCAGTTGCTCATTTCAATATAATGGATTCAGCCAAAATATCTTACATCCCCCTATAGGATATGCTTGAAATGGAAGGGATTTTTTTTTTTTTTTTTTTTAATAACAATTTTATAATATTGTAAACTGTATCTGTTCCCCATCATAAGTGTGTTTTGGAGTTCACATAATATATGGTGCTTAAGCTTTTTTGAAGCATTGAATGTTCTCATTTTAATTTGACTGCTGGTGCCAATTTATTTTGATACAGTTGGTTGATCAGCATTCTACCACTACATTTGCTTTGCGCTGCTATCTGGTTTTGCAAGATAATGAAGGTCAAATGAGAGGTGTGGTGCATGTTAAAGAGCTCCTGCTCCATTCAGGAGGTTCTGATCCCACTCACAAACTCTGTTGATCAAAGTCTGCACAGACACAACAAAGAACACCACAGCCTACTTCAGTGACCTAGGGCTAGGCTAACATCATTCGAACCAGGCGCGACAGGTGAAGATGACACAAAAAACACAGCCAATCACAAGTTATCTCTGTTTGCGCGCGCTTTTCATTTCGTTAAAGTTAAAATGCCATAGCATACCTTGTTTCATGACGCTTCACCACGTGGGAATTTTTTAACAGATTCCTTGTGAACATTACCTAAGGAATTTCTCGTATAGTATCCGATTCTAAATTTCCACAATCTGTCACAAACGTGGCATCGACGGTTGATCACAGTGTTGCCAAGTCCGCGGTTTGGGCTATTGTACACTGTTGCCGCAGGTGGTTTTTTATGTCCGCGGGTTGAATCGGTTTAAAATAACGTGATATTTAGCGTCTGGAATGCGAATGGAGTGGAATTTTTTTTTTATCGTGGGACCCCCCTGAAATGCGATTGGGATAGTTTTGAGGAGCAATTGGGCGGGTTTTGTTGTGAAAACCTGGCAACCCTGGTTGATCATGAAAACGATAATCGCCGTGACTATATATATATATATATGATGCCGTGACTATATATATATATATGTATTCTTTCTCTGATTGGTTATTGCTACATTTTGTGCGGTACCTAAATGATGTCTGATTGGTTAGCTTTAGGACAGCATGCAGTCCAGACTGGCGAAATAAAGTAGAACTATGAATTTGAAATCACACAGTGATGCCTGGAAATTGAATCACTTTGGTCATGAAAATACAGTTAAGTCCAAGATGTGCTGCCATATACATAATATTACAATGAGAACACTCTTGTTGTAAATTCTTTGCGTTTCACCTTGGCTTTGTGGTCAGGTCAATGCAAGGTAATATTTTTTATTGTAGGATTACGCCGTTATATATTCCTATGGGCAACATATAATTTTTAATTATTTAACAAAAGAGAAAATAAATAAATAAGTGATTTAGTTGTTAAATTCGTGTCACGTGAGTTCAACGGTGCTGCAAATATGTCCATTTTCAACGTGATTTGCAGCGTTGAGTATTGTAGCTAATCACAGGCATTTCCGTTGAAAATAATGACCAATAAGAGGTGTTTAAGTTACCGGTATTACTCACTTAATACCGGAATGGTATTAAAACTGGATTACTCACCCTCATGTTCTTCCACACCCGTAAGATCTTCGTTCATCTTCAAATTAACCTTACCTATACACAAATTAAGATATTTTTGATGAAATCCTAAGGGGGTATGACTCGTCCAAATATAGACAGCAAGATAATCAACACTTTAAATGTCCAGAAAGGTACTAAAGACACCGTTAAAACCGTCAACATTACTGCAGTGATTCAACCATAATTTTATGAATCGATGAGAATACTTTTTGTGCGCAAAAACAAAATTTTTTCAACAACTTTATTCAACAATATATTCTCTTCTGTGTCATTCTCATACGTTGTTTACATCCAGCGCCTCCAGGATCTAAATCAACCGACTCCAGCATGAGCATCACACTCATGCCTCCTGCTGCTCACATGTGCAGCTTTGGCCAATACTGAGCCGGCATTTGGACGTAAACACGGAAGCCTTCACTGTGCTTATTGGGTTACCTGGATAATGACAGGGAAGAGAAGAGATTGTTGAATAAAGTTATCTTTTAAGGTTTTTTTTTTTTTTTTTCATTTTTGGGTGAACTAAAATGTTAGTTTCTAACACACAGGATTACATTTGGAAATAGACAAGCTTTGTCATTTGTCATGCCTGTCATTTGGAAATAGACAAGCTTTTTTTCCCCAAATGCCCCAAGTAAAGATATCCTATAAATTTTATAAACTTTTATAAACCCAGCCAGTATAATCACAATAAAAGGAGATGGGAGATTTTTATTTTTTGCATGGACTATCCATTTAACTAGTTCTTAATGTTGTGGCCTGTCAGACTTTGGTTAGAAATATGATAGGTGAACATTGTGTACACGTCTTTTAATGGCTCTATCCAGATTTGACAAATAAAAAAGACATATCAGAATGATCCTACTGATGTATATATAACCCATTTCCTAGGGCCTCTTTTCCTGGTCCCATCTGTTTACTGAGAGCATACAGTACACATACAATATCTACACTGCTAGGCATTGAAGCTAGGCATTGAAGCTAGGCACATGAAGGCAATCACAACCCAGTTTACTTCCATTATTGGACATATTTTCAAGTGAAACAGTATAATCAGCATAGGGGAGGGATTTTATCCACTGGACCATGAAAAGCAGACTTAAAAGTATATTTGAAACAACACGCACCAATGAATCAAGCATTAAAGAAGTAAATATTGAAATATGCAAATCAATGAGAATATGAAATGGCAACATGAAAATAATAAATAGAGCTCATTATAAAGATATCTTGTGACTGCACACTAGCTCCATTTCACTAAAGGAGAGGCAGCTCTAGGTGCCAGAGATGTGGAAAAACTACAGCACAGACCCAGCTAGGCTAGATTTCTGTCTCTTTCTTTCTTCTCCCTCCTCTGCTACAGACTAGAACCTCATCTATCCCAAAAGCCCCAGAGACACAGGTCTCCGCACCAGAGAGGCCATCTGTCAAAACAAGTTAGACGTCACAGCTTGCCACAACGTCGTAATCGTGGAGGAAAAAGCCACTACAAGTGTGCTTATTCAGGCTAAAACTCTAAACTATGGCCTCAGTTGCAGACAGTGTGATGTAATTGTGATGCATTGTAACTGATTACATTTATCTTTGCATTTTAACCTTTAACCTCAGCATTTAGTTGATTCTATACCAAAGCTAAAATGATCAAAACATGAAACATGTCACAAGAAACGCTTTAAAATAAAGTTTCGTTTATTAACATGAACTAACAATGTTTTATCTTTAACTATTATTTAAAAGACCCAAACTAACATGAATGTAACATTCTAAAGTGTTACGAAAATGTCTCTAAATAATCATATAAAAGCTTATTTGCTATATGCACCTCTTTCACTGCTGTGCACTTACACAGAAAATTACATCAGAACATGTGTCTGTTCTCTGCTATTCATGGGGTTTCTTCTGTCACCATATCCCATCATGCATTTCATACGTCAATGCTTTGTGCATAGCCAATCAATATACTGAACAATAGAACAAAACAAGACTAAAACACACTGACTATGACTGATTTTAGATTATAGCTATCAAGGTTTTGGTGATACAAGAACACTCAAAAAAATGGTTGTCACACAAAGGTGTTTTTCCATCAATTATATTTTACCTTGTCATGCAGCAAACTGCAAGCGGTTTGTGCTTCACCCTCATTAGGGCGAGATAAGTGGCTGGTAGGATATTGTATATCCTGACAGGAAATACAAAATTTCACAGCTGAGAGGTTAAGTGCTTCTGAAGAACCTGCCATTGGTGAACCTCAGCAAAATAGAGCATTATATATTATAGAGGTAAGGTGAATTTTAAAGTGATGGTAAATTTAAGGCAACAAATCAGGGGTTGTCCCCGACTATGGATTTACATAATCGAATCTGATTGCCTATATTTGACTGATAGTCGAATCATATATGTGTGAGCGGGGGAGTGTGCTTAAAAAACAGCAGCCCACTAGATGGTGCGCACAAACTCTTTCCGCGCTTAAGGCCAAAGGAGTATCGGCTACTTTGAAAGGCTTGCGCGCTCAACAGTGCACAAGATGTATGGAAGCACATACGAGATGGAGCGGGACGCTTATTTTCTTTTACACACAGCACAGAGAAACTTTATTTTTCTAATAAAGCGACCAAACTACCTGTCAAATGATAGACGAAACTGACAATGACTTTTATCTTTTTTAAACAAATGAAAGGCAATGTGGATAAACATTCATAGCCACGATGTACGGAACATCACACAAAGATATAGCAGAAAATGAATAATCATCAATAAACCTTAAAAAAAAAAAAAAATAATATAATATAATATAATATATATATATATATTGTGTGAGGCTGCCTCCTTGTCATTTCTTACATTTACATTTAGTCATTTAGCTGACGCTTTTCTCCAAAGCGACTTACAAATGAGAGTGGTAGAAGCAGTCGAATCAACATGAGTACAATCCAAAACAGTACATAAGTGCCGTGTCAAGTCACAGTTTCATCAGTAAAGTGCTCGTAGCAAGGTTTTTTTTTTTTTTTTTTTTTTTAAATATATACACAAATAGGTGGAGAAAGCATAGAAAGTTGAAAAAGAAAGAGTAAAATATAAATAAAAAGTGCTATATTACTGGGTCAAGTGTTGACGAAAAAGATATGTCTTTAGCAGTTTTTTGAAAATGGCTAAAGACTCAGCTGTTCGGATAGAGCGTGGCAGGTCATTCCACCAACCAGGAACAGACCAGGAGAAGGTCCGTGAGAGTGATTTTGTGCCCCTTTGGGATGGCACCACAAGACGCCGTTCACTTGCAGAACGCAAGCTTCTGGAGGGCGCATAAGTCTGAAGTAGTGAGTTTAGGTATAGTGGTGCAGAGCCAGTGGTTGTTTTGTAGGCAAACATCAGAGCCTTGAATTGGATGCGAGCAGCTATTGGCAGCCAATGCAAACTGATGAAGAGAGGTGTGACATGCGCTCTTATCGGTTCGTTAAAGACCAGTCTTGCTGCAGCATTTTGGATCCGTTGTAGGGGCTTGACAGTGCATGCTGGAAGGCCTGCCAAGAGAGAATTACAATAGTCCAATCTAGATAGAACAAGAGCTTGGACAAGTATTTGTGTGGAATGCTCCGATAGGAAGGGTCTAATCTTCCTAATGTTGTATAGAGCAAATCTGCAGGACCGGGCCGTTGTAGCGATGTGGTCTGTGAAGCTTAAACCATCATCCATCACCACTCCAAGGTTCCTGGCCGTCCTGGAAGGAGTTATGGTTGACGACCCAAGTTGAATGGAAAGGTTATGATAAAGTGTTGGGTTGGCACCGACCACAAGCAGTTCTGTTTTTGCAAGGTTAAGTTGAAGGTGGTGGTCCTTCATCCAGGCAGAAATGGCTGTCAGGCAGGCTGCGATGCGACCAGCAACCGTCGGATCATCTGGTTGGAATGAGAGGTAGAGTTGTGTGTCATCAGCATAACAGTGATAGGAAAAACCATGTTTCTGAATGACAGATCCTAGTGATGACATGTAGATGGAGAAGAGAAGTGGTCCAAGTACTGAGCCCTGAGGTACCCCAGTAGCAAGATAATGCGACTCGGACACCTCACCTCTCCAAGATACCCTGAAGGACCTACCTGAGAGATAAGACTCGAACCACTGGAGTGTGGTTCCTGAGATACCCTTCAACATGAGGGTTGACAGGAGGATCTGGTGGTTAACAGTGTCAAAAGCAGCAGACAGATCCAGCAAGATCCAGCATTTCTGACTTATAACAAAAACAGAACAATGTCTAAAAGCTGCTATGTGACAAGGTGTACAGAAAACAAGCTAAAAAAAAACATAAGTTTTATTAAGCTCTTGACCCAAAAAACGAGCGTTTAGGAACTAAAAAGTGGATAGAGGCGATTGAGACAGAGTGCGACATGTCATATTACTATGAGAACTACGCCCACTGGAGGGTAACGTAATCAGCAACAGGACATATTATATATAAAACTGACATTTGGATATTTGACTTAACAGTGACAAAATGTTTACTGCACATGTAGGTTTACTGAGGCATACTGAGTGCCAGGATCCCAAAATTTACCCATTCTTCCTGCTGATGCTTCACGTCTATTGCCTGTATCCACTTTTGTCTCCTTAAAGGCTGACTTTTATGGTTCGGTAGCTTATAAAAACTTCTTCTGGGTTTGGGGTTGTACATGTATTACAATGTAAATAAACATGTGCAAACAATATACTTGCTCTTGTGAATTTATTTTGATGTTAATTACATTTACGAGCTGTCTCTTTAATACCGCGTGGTTTATATACATGTTGATGCTGATTGGGCTGACATTTTTGACACACCCGCCAAACAAGAGAAAAGGTATCTCAAACTCGTTGCACACCGTTTCCAGGAAACATGTTGTTCAACCCCGAAACCGTAGCAAAACATTGCGCACTGGTTTGAGCTTGAACGTGCCCCAGAACAGGGTGTTTAACACACCACCTTTTCCATTTAAAAAACATTTTGCAACGTTTTGTCAGGGCTGAACGCAGCCCTGATGACGACACAGCTGTTTCACGATTGGCTGGATTCACCGCATGACAACGATCACGTGTATTTCGTGTTGATTCTCACACCTTTAGTTCCACTAATGCTCACACATCTTTATTTTTTATAACAGTTAAAGCTCTTTTCATGTAGTCGCGATGTTATTGTGTCATGTTTATCAAAATAAAACTGATAAAAAACGTAGATCCCACTACATTTTATATAATATGCTTATGTTGAACTTTATTCTTGTAAATAGACGCTGTAAGCAGGACAAAGTATTGAATGAAAATGTCTCTGAAACATCAGTGTATCAATATTGCATTTATTTCACTTCAGCTGTGATAAAGTACGCAAACGCAGCGAAAGCATCACTGCGAGAAGCAGAAATTAAGTGTCCGACTTCACTTCTCCGTTTTCAGCTCCTCCCCGCCTGCACGCGGCTACTCTCGCCGATCGGTTGCATCCAGCTGCGGATGTCGAACAGACCTAGTGAAACGCATAACTGCCAGTCCAAGGCCGTGAACAGCTCCGAATATAACGTCACGTGTTATAGTAAATAGGAGGTGGCGTGAAAGCAGCAAAAGAACTGTACTCTTTAGTTATGTGTTGCAAGTTGAGAGTTCGAGACCAAATTCTGTGTGTGTAATCTTTTTTTTTTTTTTTTTTTTTTACCACACAAGGACACTACAAAAAAGAAGCAGATATCCATATTCATTTCAGTATAAGCAGACGCAAAACGCTATAAAAGGTGACAACTTTTTTAAAGTTAAAAAACGATAGAAGTTACATAAATGATAAAAGCTCATTGTGGTTTCTCGGTTTGATCGATTTGAGCAACCATAAACGATGCAAAACACAGGAATTTTGAGTTTGTGATAGGATTCCTATATAGAAAAATCACTCCTGGCCCTCCGGCCGCATTTCGCGTGCAGCAATGATGTCATGTGCAAACAACCTATTACACAGTTAAAGAACACTTACAAGCGCGCGCTTTGGCAGAATTCCAACAGTAGCCATTATTTTTTGTAAATTTAGGAATCAAAATGGTCAAATTTGTTATTAGATGAGAAAAACAAAATGAGGAACATACAATGCAAAACAAGAAGAGTCGTAGCATCAGCAGCAAAGGTAAGAATGGAAGAATCAGTTTGCTGTTAATAAACAAGATGGGCAGCCTTCCTGTTTGCTCTGTAGTAAAGTAGGCTTCTTGGCATACGCAAAACCTACAATTTCAAAAGACATGTGAATTCGATGTGTTTGTTTGTTGTATTTGTATTTTAAATCAATAAAAATAACCGCATCAGCGCACCGCGGCTGGAATGTGGCCAACTCAGCAGTGCGCTCGCGGATCCCATGCTGTGCGAGGGATTGCCACGTGACATAATGCTTGATATCCTCAGAGATTGTAATTACAATGCGCTCAATGTTGTTTGTAAAAAGAGTTGAGTAACATTTGCTTATAAAGCGTTTGTGGGATTGTTTGGTGACTATTACGATGCTGTTAAAGAGAGTTTACAGTCATACAGAGTTAAATAGCTACTTAAAGTGACTGTATACAGTTGTGTATATATGTTCATGGAGCATTACTATCTGATTACCGTAAAGCTAATGTCAGCAAGTTCGTTTTTATGTGGTAGAATACATTGTTTACAACATCTAGGTATAATAGTAATATTATCTGCTAATACCATAACATTAAATCTGATTGGTTTACATTGGTAACGTCATATGTAAATTAGATGCGGCCCGTGACACTTGCAGTTGGACCATTGTGCGGCCCACTGAGAAAAAAGGTTGAGAACTGGTGATTTATGGGTTAACTGCAGAGACAATAAACGCTAAACTGAGTGGAAGTCTTTTTAGCTAAACATTCACAGCATCCAAAAATCAAATTAGAACCGGCTGAAATGTTTTGAAATCATTTGTACTCTTAACTTACCTGATTGAGAGAAGAAAAAAAAATCCAGTCTTTAACGCGATCTGCCTGTGTCCGTTTGAGTCTTTTCAAATAGTGCGCTAGTCAGCTCGTTAACGTTGGCCGGCAGAAGTGCGCCGCAGTTGTTGTTGAGTGGTAGGACATCTTATGTTTTTTGAATTATCTTTTACCATTTCAAAGTGCATCCAATTCTACACTTTAGATTTTCTTATCCTAGACATTGTTAAAGATTTAATCCCTGCCGCCAAGATGCTCCTCTGTCGGTCACGGATCATGGAAAGTGAAACTCTGTCACAGGGGTGGTTGGATTTATTCACACACATTAAAATATTTATTAAAAGCTTCTTTTCACATTTTTATTTACAGCATTATCATAACAGGCTGTATATTAACCTATTGGGAGAGAACCAGTAAGTCTATGTAAAATCACATATTGAGCACCCCCATATCTTGTTTCATTACACCTCTGCGAAGATTCGACTGTGAGATTGGTAGTCAAATCAGGCTCCTCCTATCGAAGCATCGAATCGTCGACTATTCAGAGTCACCCCTACAACAAATACTGAAGAAAAAAAAACAACATTCAGTCACTGCATGTGTGACCAGTCAGCATCATAAAACATTACAGTGCATGTAATTCTCATTGCCAAGAATAATGACCTCTTAAAAATATCATTGACTTTCTCATTGCGTGCCTATAATTTCATCTTAAAATGCTTAGCGCTCTTCCATGATCATGTGTGTCAAAAATGATATTCATAAATTCAGGAATATCTGGCTGCACAAATGTCCTCAGACTAAAAATAGCATCTGATCAGTGTTTCCCTGACTACAACCCCACTGTAAATGGCTTTAAGACTTATACAGAGATGAGCAAATATGTGTTTTAAGGGCTCCGAGCTCAGATTGTATGGTGTTCGAGTGACATGAACATGACTGGTGGATTTACTGTGTTGCTTATAAACAATTATTGATAATTTTGCTCTCTTTGAAACAAAGACTCACTAGATTCAACATTTTATAAATTATGTTTAATCATATATATGTACATATAGATCCACAATTAAAAGTACTTGCCATTATTATTTTGATTGCTCGTCTTTTAACACCCATCAATGTGCAGATTTTGTTTCTGGTTTAATTTGGTTGAATAAACTCTGACAATGAACAGCCTGAGATACAATCAACTGAAAGTTCGCTCATAAAATCATATAAAATGCTGTTGTTTTTTTTTAACAATTTTTGTCGGTTTAATTTTAAAATTTACCTAATGAAATATAAAACTCATTTATAAGCATTCACAGAAACCATAAATGGTTTCATTATAGCCGTCCAAGTGTTTGACCTTAGTCTGTTTTTCTTTTTTTAATTATCAAGCTACAGCTATAATGCTATTAGAGGGTGATTAAAATCAAAACATGATTAAAAGTAAGAATTTCCCATCACAAAACCTTAAAGAAAAAGAAAACAGAAACCAGTGTGTGCATTGTGCAAATGTGTGCAACTACATCACATTGAGAACAGGGAAGCACTGTGTTTAAAATTCTGTCTGCCTCTCAGCACGTGGTTAAAATAGTCAGCACAGGTTAAATGAACAAAGTAAAAACGTCTTCACTTCTTGCGAAGGACCTTGTCACCCAGAGGCACGTCATCCATGAGTTTCTGCAGATGTGAGGTAAAGAAAGACTTTGATAACTGTACCAAAAATAGGTCATGCTTATAGACTGAAGAAAGGACAGGATCATCCCACCTTAAGCAGTCTAGCAAAGTATGCTCTTTCGTCTTCTCCTTCCCCCTGTGTGACATCCACATGGTATCTCCTGCAGGCCACAATCAGCTCATCATGAGCATAAAGGAGGGCGGGGTCGATAGAATGTCCATTAATGAGGCTGACAAGGTATTCTCGATAATGCTTCCTGAAACACAACACTATTTTAATTACCTCTAAAAAGTAGGGAGAGGCATTTGTGTCATTTTTCTTGTCAAGTAGACTATCATTTACAGCATTAGACGTATTTGGCCATTGCAACGCATCTTGCTGTTTTTTCCAGTGTCTCACCAATCCCACCAATGACTACAGATACAGATTGTGGTCAAAATTCAAACATGATTACAATTTCAGTTCACATTTGATCTTCCTAATTGTTCACTCACAATGTGACAATTTAAATGTTTTATTGCATATTTGAATTTGCACTAGTTGCTAATTATTTAAAAATGTGTTAGAGCTTGTATCATAAAGGGTTAGTTCACCCCAAAATGAAAATTTGGTCACTAAATTCTCACCCTCATGTCGTTCATCTTCGGAACACAAAGTTCTTTTTGATGAAATCTGACAGCATTCTCTTCCTCTATAGACTGCCTTTGCAAATTGATCTTTGACGCTTCAAAAAGTTCATAAAGAGATCGGAAAACTAATCTATATGAATCTACCGGTTTAGTCCAAATTTTCTGAAGAGACTCGATCGCTTTATATGATGAACAGATTTAATTTAGGCTTTTACTCACATATAAACCTTTATCAGCAAACATAAGCAGAAGCTCAACCGAACCTGAAATGACACACGAGAACAAACCTCTTCCGGAAGCTCAAACGTGCTGCATAATCAGTGAGGTTCATTCTTGTGTGTTATGCAGCACGTTTGACCTTCCAGAAGAGGTTTGTTCTTGTACATCATTCAAGTTCGGTTGAGCATCTGTTTTAGTTGTGTTTCCACCGCAGGAACTTTCCCCAGTAACTAGGGATTGTGGGATGGTACTCGCAGGGACCAGCGTCTAAGTTCCAGGTAAAAATTTCCCCCTCAGAAAAGTAGTACTTTTTTAAAGTAGGAACTTTCGGAGGTGGGACTTGGGTGCTGAACATGCTGATTGGTTGAGTTCATGCAGCATTTTATTTCAACCACCATTTTTAAAAGTCTGTTGCGGTGCGTGCAGTAGGAGTTGTTTGCTATTCGAATCAACAATGGAGTTTAAAAAAATACGACTGATGGACCAATGAGGAGTTTCAGGCTTTATTAAGCTTATATGCGGAGGACGAAATCCAGCGCGAACTGCAAAGTTGCGCACAGTTCTACATCTTCACGGTACTTTAAACCATGATGGAAACGCAGACAGCAACAGGTCTGGGGGCAAAAAAAGGTCCTGGGACAAAATGTTCCAGGTAATTTCGGTGGAAATGTGGCTTAAGTTCGCTGATGAAGGTTTATATGTGAGTAAAAGCCTAAATTAAATCTGTTCATCATATAAAGCGATCAAGTCTCTTCAGAAAATTTGGACTAAACCGCTCGATTCATATGGATTAGCTTTACAATCTCTTTATGAACTTTTTGAAGCGTCAAAGATCAAGTTGCAAAGGCGGTATGGAAGGACAGAATGCTGTCTAATTTTATCAAAAATATCTTCATTTGTGTTCCGAAGATGAACAAAAGTCTTACGGGTGTGGAAAGGCATGAGGGTGAGTAATTAATGACAGAAACTACAGAAATAAAATCTGTGGTTAACAAACGCTAAACTTTGAAATTTATTCTACAATATAAAATACATCAGCCGTAACCTACTCGTTTTTTGTTGTTGTTTTTTTTTAAGCTTTTATGCGTTTTGAAAAAGGCTGTTGGTAACAAGTGGTTAAATGGGACTACAAAGAATGTTGGGGTGACTCTTTTTCATGTCTTTTTTTCAACATGTTTGTGTATCGTTACTGAATTTTGATCAGTGTGAAATGTTATAGAGTTACGTCACGCAGTTGTGTTGTGATTTTTGAGTACTCGGGGTACTTTTTCTAATCCCTACAAGACAACAGCAATGACAAATAAAACTGAGATGAGTTTGAGAGATTTGAGAGTACAGGAAGAAGTCAACATGGTAACAACAATGTTACTCACTCGCAGAGTCCTGCCTGTCCCGGCTGAGTCTGAGCCCCACATGGCGAATCAGTCGGACGAGGCCCTTCATCTTTCTGCTCAATCACTCCGCACACACCTGATGCAAAAATCAGGTTTTTGGAAAAGGCAGTTTTCGAGGGAGATATTTTCAGTAAAGAGAAATGGAACAAAGTGTGAAAAAAAGCTGTAAGGAGTAGGTGTATGTGTGTGTTTGACAACGATTTCATGGTACAAATATAGCCTTGGTCTGAGAAGCAGTAATTGGACGGCTGTTTTTGTAGGAAAACAGTGCATTGCTTTATGATGTTCAGCTTTTAGGCTTTCATTACAGTAAAAGCGATTTTGTTCCACTGGGCAGTTGAGATAAAGACTGAAATTGGAAGCAAACTAGACTTTAAGACAGAGACAGACAAATTATATGAAGAGACAGACACAGACAAACAGATTACAGAAGCTCTTGGGGGGAAATATGGCCACAGTCAGAATTAGCCAAACAAATAAAGCTTTGATAAGACATACCAGTCTGTGCTCCTGTTGCAGTGTCAGTATTGTAGTTCACCCCCTTTTTCTGAGGAAACAAAATGACGTTCAAACAAGTATTCAGAATACAAAACGATAGAGATGAGAAGTGATCTTTCACAACCAACCTTGGCACACAAGTGGCGTGCGTGTGGATGTGTAGGAGGAAATGTGCGTGCCTGTGTTAAAGCGAGAGTGTGTGTACCTGCAGCAAGGCCTGAAGCCTGGCAGGCTCCCAGTCTCGGAGGTAGAAGAGGCAGTCTCTGGGGTGATGGGCATGCAGACCTGTCACAGTACACTGGTTCACTGCACACTTCTGCCAGAGAAGGAGTGAGCAAGAGTGTGAGGGAAAAAAGTGGATGAATAAAAAGAAGAGAAGAAACCATGCTCCGGAGAAGGCTGCTACTTTTAGCCCAACCATAGCTGGCTTCAAACTGAATATCACAGTCACGTACACGGCGTATAACATGCACATAGAGCTACAAATAGGCGCAAACAATCCTAGGACAACAGGATGAGACAGGAACTCACTGAGTGGAAGGGGTTGTTACATCCACTGCAGAACTGATACCTGCACTGGGAACAACTGAAGTGCATACAGCCGCCCCTGGCCAGAGCATACTGGAACCTACAGTTAGGACAAGCTGCAAGACAGACATAAGAACAGTAGATAAAAGCACTGCATGACAGAAATAATGGGCTGTTTGACAGTTTTCACACACTATACTGAGGAAATTTACATTTTGCATTCGGATAAAAACATGAAAACATAATTTACATAGTCAAACAGTCTTGTGTTTGTCTACTGTCGTGAATATAATCAATTGACTACTGTAAAATGAACAATTTATGCAAAAATCCATGTAAATCCTTTTCCTGTACTGTAACTGTTGACAAATACACAGACATACATGGCAACATAAAACTGAAACAAATGATCAATAAATCCTTTGCATATACTGCATTTAAATTTCTATATTTATAAGGCTGTCACAATTCCATGATTAAATTCGATTACTCCATTTAAAAAAATCCTCGATTGCAATTTACCCATTGCGAGCACCCGGCAAAATACCAGAAGTGGCGCATTCCACAGCTGAGAGCGCAATTTCAAAATAAAAAGTTCAAACCCTCGCTCTGAGTTTGCATGTTTTGGTGTCCACATATTCTTGTTCAAGAAATTGCAGTGGCTGTAGCATTTCTACCTTAAAGAAGTGGCCAAATATTAAAGATTATATGAACATTTTAATTAAATGTGGGTTCTCCAATATCAAACAAGGATTTGATCTGCTATAAAGTGTAACAACACCAGGCCGTTAACGCCCTCTGCAGGCATTTGTTATAATACATAATGTAATGTAACTTAAAGGGTTACTACACAAAAAAGGAAATTTCTGTCATTAATTACTCACCCTCGTGACCTTTGTTCGTCTTTGGAACACAAATTAATATATTTTTATCCTCCATTGAAAGCAATGAAATTACCTTCATTCAAGGTCCAGAAAAGTAGTAAAAACATAGTTAAAATAGTCAACCTGACTACAGCGTTTCAACCTTAATGTTATAAAGCGACGAGAATACTTTTTGTGTGCAAAAACAAAACAAAAATAATGACTTTATTCAACAAATTCATCTCTCTGTCATTCTGCTATGCTACTACGGTGCAAAGCTTACGCCCAAATGCCGATACGTCAATACTGAGCTGACGTTCTGATGTAGAACCTGGAAGCGCTGCAACATAAATAGCAGAATGAATTTTGTTTTGTTTTTACACACAAAAAGTATTCTCATCAAATCCTTTATATGTACATTATGTATTTTAACAGTGTCCTATAAAACCATACTTGCTTTTGATACTTTATTTAAATCAAATATTCTTGCCTCATTGTCATTTTAAATGCATAGGTTTATTTTTATTACCACAAAAATATCCACTTTCTATATATATATATATATATATATATATATATATATATATATATATATATATATATATATATATATATATATATATATATATATAATTAACCCATTGATTTTTATTTATTTGCTTATTTATTGCACCACTCAATGACAGACAGACAGATCTAACAGGTTTCTAGAGAAGATCAAAAGGTGACTCACTGATCCCATTGTCACGCAGGTATCCGGCCAAACCCTGCCTCTGGTACTCAGGGTCATTCTCTCGCTTCCACAGCTGAAACTGCTCACATGAGAGCCCCATGTGTTGTGGCTCCCACTGCAGAGAGAGATAGAGAGCAAGACACTCACTACCATCATTCAGTGGAGGATTTGTTCATTTTTAATTAATGAATTATATTATATAAGGTGATAGCGTCTAAGTTGAGCATGAATATACACAAAATACATCTTAATGTATAGTAAAAAAAACACTGTGATAACAGCAGCATTACACTAAATATTTAAATAAAGAAAAACTAAAATGCTGCATAGGGACATAAGTCAGAGAATCTTTATTATGAATTTGTTCTGCTCAACAAAACAATTCACCATAATGAATCTTTGACTTTCTTTTATTACACATATATATGAGAGAGTTTGTTTCGGATGAATGACTTACTACACTGAATCAGACTTTACGTCATTACACGTACATATGAGAGAATTCATTTTGGATAAACGATTCACTACACCGAATCAGTTTTTCGCTCATTACACATAAATATGAGAGAGTTTGCTTCAGATTTGATGGAAAACGTAACCTAGTATTGCAAACGCGACACTATTTTAAAGCTGCTGACTACGGTCATGCTGCTGAAAAACATAGGTAAGTTGATAGTGTCACTACTTTGAATTACTCCCCAGCACTGACGCTCATCTCCAATATTCATGCAAGGTCACCGCAAATCTGTTTCTTGCTTTGTGAAAACGCTTACCGGTTTTTTGCATTGAGCGCAGAAGCTCTTCCTGCACTGCATACAGGTGACCTTGAGTTGATCGCCGTCATAGATGAAGCCATATGAGCACTGTGGGAATGAGATAAGAGCAAAAGAGATGCACAAGATGCAAACATAAAGACACCTCACATCATGCACCTCTTTTCAGTTCACTGTAAAATGCTCTTGAATGAAACTACAGCTGAGTACGAGAGTGCTATCTCTGAGACAGTAAGGAAGTGCAGTGTCACTCACATGGCTGCACCACAGGAACTTTGGGTCCTTGATGAGAGCCTGCTCAGTCAGCTTCTTGTGGAAGAGATCATACACGTCTGCTTCGAGACAATCCCTGAGCTGGGAAGTCATGCGCACACACACACAATATTGTTTCAGATATTACACGTTAGTAGCTTGAAGCCCAGTTAAGTCCCAGTGCTGAAATGACCATCTTTATTTTTTGCTCTTTTGCAGTACCTGTATGTCCAGAGTGGAGAAGTAGCTGTTAAGGTGCTCAGGGTCATTGATGTCAGGCTCTGTGCAGACAGGACACACCATGTCTCTGATGTGCTTGTCCCTCACTGCTATGGTGAAATGCTGCTTGAAACATCCACAGCACACAGAGCACTGGCACGATGTCAGCGACTGCATCTAAAACAGAAAAATACACCAAAAAATAGACTCCTGACTCAATGTAAGGTGCTTTCACACACATATTTGCCAAAAATGTAATATCATTTCCATTTAGAGCTCATTTGTGAAAAGGACCCAGTAAGACTGGGCTGCATGCAATGTAAACTGTTTAAAGGTAGAAATTTTTTAAAATGTTTTTTTTTTTTGTGTGTGTGTGTTCTACTGAAGAAATAAAGTCAGACAGGTTTGGAACAACACAATGGCAAGTAAATTATCACTTTATGATGATTTTTTGGCTGATTTATCCCCTTAAAGGGATAGCCCACCATAATCAAACTGTTGCTGATCCCACTGACTTCAATAGTAGTCAATAGTTCAATAGTAGCCTAATGGTAAGAGAGTCAGACTGGTAACTCAAAGGTTGCGGGTTCGATTCTCATTATCGGCAGGAAATGACTGAGATGCCTTTGAGCAAGCCACCTAACCCCAACTGCAACCAACCCCGGGCACCACAGCAAAATGGCTGCCCATTGCCCGGGTGTGTGTGTCCACAGTAAGCAGTGTGCTCATTACTCACTAGTCCTAATGTGCGTGCACTTTCACTAAAAGTGCAAGATTCAGAGCCTATAATAAAGGAGAAGCTGATGCAAAGTACCTTGCTGTGGGGAAAAACCGACAGGCAGATGGGGCATTCCTTGTTCAGCACGCGGCGAATGAAGTCCCGGTCAGGTGATTCACGCACGGCCTGAACCACGTCCTCCAGTGTGTATGTAGCTGAAGGGTCCCGCAGCAAAGACAGAACCAGCTCACAGCGCCCCCAGCTGGGCAGCTCAAACACCGCTAGCAGTCTACGGCAAACATGCTTAACACAGACAGAGTATAAGTAACTTTAGTAATGTTTGATAACATAACATTCAGTTTACTATTGACCACCTTGAATATCTTCAGCAGAAAGCATTATGCAATAAATTAAAGATAAAATAAAAAAAATGTATCAAACAAATCATGATACAGACTAAATTGCAAAGAATGTTTGGCACATCTAGTGGTGAGAATTAAAGCAATGCAGTTGTCTCAGTGAAGCTACATTATGGTAAAAGGCCAGTCACCTGTTTATCCGGATGGTTAATGTCAATGGGGGGCTCTGGTTCGTCGCTCCACATGCGCTGATGGAATGGCTCCAGTAAAGGGCGCTGCAGCAGGACGAGAGCCCCCCTCACATCCCCTCCGCTCTGCCTCAGGGCTTCTTCACAGCGGGACACATCATTAAAGCCCAGGGAGCCAAGCTCTTTTACCTAACAAACAAAAACAGACAAAATGTCATATTTACTAGGAATACACTGATTTGCAATTCTGGCCGATACGGATAAGCTGATAAATATTGTCATGTTATGGCCAATAACCTGGCAATATAAAGTATTAATTATATAAAAAGGAATTTGTAATTTATTACATTTTAAATTTTAATTATATTAATCTTCAACATAAAAATAAAACACTAAAAACCAGGAATCACAACATTATAATGTACAATATGGAAAATGGTTATTCAATGTGATCTAATAAAGATCATTTAAATTTCAGTTATTAAATTATTATGATTTTAAAATTTTACTTTGAGTAAGCGTTAGATGAAAATAATCTAAATATAAAAATAGGTGAAATGAGCATGCATAATTAAATATCCAATTTGAAATATTCCTATGTCAATAAATACTGTTAAATGTATTTAAGTATATAAGAAAAAATATAATACATAATTAAATATATAATGCTTAACAGGCCTGTAGCTATAGTCAGATAAGAAAAAATATATATAAAATCTAACAATTTCAAGGTACATTCACTAATGAAATGTTTAGCATTATATATTCTAATGCTGTTGTAAATGTTAATAAGTTATTATATAAAGTCTTACCAAAATATCATTACTTGATACAGCTTGACTTAAAGTTTCTGCAAGCAATTTCAGCTGTCTTACCCCCCCATCCCTTCAATTGTAATTTCAAGTTCAAGTTATACCACTGACTATTCTGAAAGATCTAAATAAAATCTTCAAAATTAAGTGTCATAAATGGTCAATCAGGACTTCTCTTTACTATGACTGGATGCACAAGGATAAATTGTCAAGAACTCACTTTAACTCTGCGGTCTCTGAGAGCCTGTCTGACAGCCTTCTCACTATTGCCCCCTGTTGCCAGCCAGGCCTGTTTGGCTTCTGCTCTGGACAAGGGCACAGCATTGCTCTTTTGTCCATCCTGGCCATCGTTTCCCCCTAAAGAATTTGTTTGTGCATTGGGTTCTTGCTGACAGGACGCAGCCATCACACAGATCTCATCGAGCACATGCGGGAGCTCTGCCTTCAGCCAATCATACGGCGTTACGTTACTGTTTCCTGACACACGCATGCTGGTATACACCTCCTCTGGGCTCACTCCTTTCTTCTCTCCCTCCTGAGAAAAGTCAGAGACAATAAGGATGCTTGTAAGATTCTGAGAATGAAGCCCAGGCTACAATGACGATACAAACTATCAGACTTACACGAATGAGCTGAATGAGTTTAAGCCCTTCCTCTCTCATCAGTCTTTGCCTTTTCAAATCAGGGTCCTCAGTGGGCATGACTTTAGGTGCGGCTGAAAGTGGCGTTACGTCCTTGACCGGTGAGAGTGGGAGGGGCTTAGATGGTGATGTGGCAGGTTCTGATTTTGAAAGACAACACATTTCGCATACGGTTGATGGCGTGTGGTTGACGTACGTACAAAACTGGCAAACCCACTAAATGAGAGAAGGAAAAAAAAGGAGTCAAAACAGGAACCTGTATTCGGGATAAAACTCAGCATGATGTTCATTTCATTTGCAATGACATATCAGAATATGCTAGTCAGTTAATTAATGTTAAATATATGCATAGATTAAAGGTGATGCGTTTAGTTTGCGTTAAGTTCTATACCACTAGCGGCACAAAACAAATCTCAGTTTATAAAGCTAAACATTGGAGAAGTGTTTAGATTACTTTTTGCAACATTGATCATGTGATTAAGATTATACATTTTAAAATAGTGTTAAGATAACATTGTACTGAAACAAAACCAGGAAATTGAATCTGGAATGTACTGGATAGTGGCACCTGGCTGTCCAGTAGTCCTGTGGCAGAGGGGGTCGGACGTGAGGGTGCGACAGGAGGTCGGGTGGCCAGACGGGGGCGATCACACACCTCGCATAGAATGCTGCTGCCTGCATTCACCACTGTGCAGCTTTTACACTGCCACTCTATTTGACAAAAGTGATGCACAAAACACCACAATTAACACAATGACATTCAAATGTAGATGTTTATTTGTTAGTTTGAATGACCAAGTTGACATTTCAAAAGGCGGAGCAGGACAGATAGTCCATTTAGTTTTGAAAAAGTGACAGTAAAAAAAATAAAATAAAAAAAACACACATACACACACAACACAAAAGCTGGAAATTACAGACTAACCAGATATTGTAGAAGGCTGTGATGGCTCCTCCTGTAGAGATGGAGCAGAAGAGGACAGACGAGGTCGTTCACAGGTTTCACACAAAACCTGCTGCATCGTATTTACAGTAGTACAGTATTTACACTGCCATGTTGACAGTGATGAGCTAAGGAAAGAAATAAAGACTGTTTAACAAAATCCTCTACAACACAAACATGTTCTCTCAAACATTTAGATTGCTCACTGCTAACCTGAGCCGTTTTGTGGCTTTTGAGGAAGTCACAGGGATCCTGATGTGTGTGGACCGTCCTGAATGGGAGTGATACAGCCGGTCACATTCTGTGCACAGCCGCTGAGTGCAGGTGGGGCAGTGAGCAGATACTGGAAAGATGCCACATATGGTGCAGTTTTCTGCAAAGCAATTGGAAATCAATGAAATGGAATGGAAACGACAAAAGTGGACACTCACAATAAAAGATATTCATTAAAAGCAAACTCTGGGCTGATAAACAAGATGTCTTTACCTGTTTGTTTAGAGGGCACTAGAGAAGAGAGAGAAAGAGCTTGACTGAATGAAGATTTAGGCTGAGAAGGAGTAGACAAAGATGAGGGAGGTTGTTTTTCCCATGGTTTCTCACTAGGAGAGAAGACAACTGCATCTGTGCTGATTCCCTCATCATCCTGTACAGATATTATATGAACAATGTATTTAAGTGACCTGCAAAAAAGCTAAGAAATCTAAAAGAAACTCTATATATGTGGTAAAATGTTTTTGAAAGAAGTCTCTTAAGGCTGCATTTATCTGATTAAAATACAGTAAAAAAATGTATATTGTGAAAGATTTTTACAATTTAAGTAACTTTTCTATTTCAATGCATTTTAAAAATGTAATTTATTCCTCTGATGGCAAAGCTAAATTTTCAGCATCATTACTCCAATCTTGAGTGTCACATGATCCTTCAGAAATCATTCTAATATGCTGATTTAGTGCACAAGAAAATGTTGAAAACAGTTGTGCTGCTTAATATTTCTGTGGCGATACTTTTTTTTTTTTTTTTTTTTTTTCAGGATTCTTTTATGAATAGAAAGTTCTAAAGAACAACATTTATTTGAAATATATATATTTTGTTGTAACATTATACATTAAGTGTCTTTACTGTCACTTTTTTTTTTTTTTTAATAGAAAAAAACTGTACCTGCACAGTGAGGGAGGGAATAAGTCTTTCAAAAAACTCTGGATGAGGATGGGTACCCTACAGAAAAAGAACAAACTCTATATGTGAGCTTAACATTCATTTGTGATGAACTCATATGCTTATACTTTACAGCCTCAGACCTTAATTAGCATGTCAAGCTCCATACGGAGGCACATGACCTCAAGAGTCACTGACGCCACCTTGCCAACATCTGGCTGGACAACATCATCAGGAAAGCTCAAGCCATCATGCTGCTGATTGGTGTAGCCATACAGGTTAAGTACTGCTCTGCCACCCTAAAAGAAGATAAATAATAGTAACTGTGCAGATATTTTGTATGGTTCACAAAAAAAGCCTCATAATCTCATTGATCACACACCTGAATAGAGTCTACGGTTGTCCTGAAGACAGGATTGTTGTACTTGACTGTACGCCAGTACTTCGGCCTGTTGGGGTTGGTAAGATTGGAGCCATACTTCTCCAAGATGTTAAGAGCAGTGGAAAGTTTCTGCAGGAGGCTGAGGGACTAAAGGGATCAGGAGATATTAATGTACAACAGAATAGTATGAACAAGAATACATTACAACCTAGAAACAACAACAGTTGGTAAAAATGAACTAGGAAGAAATGTTATGTGCATACAAATGAGTAGAAACAGGACCAATTCTTATGAAACACATGAGGAAATGGTGACAGATTACCTAGCGCTATGCATTATTATGCGCTTTATGTCAGTCATTCACACTGCCAAAATAACCCCATACATTCCTACTATATATACAGCCCGGTTACACCATAGACAATTACCCCCAATAATCAGATATGGCCAAATTCTTGATACTTCTCAGCTGCACACCATTATGCACTTTTCTGTTTGTTGTTAGGATGATAAAAAGTTTAAAATGATGTTTAAGTAGGTATGCCTAAGCAGTCTAACAGCATGTCAGTGTCGAAATGAATGAGATGGCCAACCAGAATAGCCAAGCTGAATTTTTCCATTAATGTAATATTGATTCTGGGTAAATTCTTTATCCATAAATGTAAGTGTATGAAGACAAAACCTTACTACTCTGTGTTTAAAAGTGATTTTCTTTGATATTTTGCATCATTAAATTGTATGGAAAGTAAACAGGCCTGCAAATTTGTTGGAATGATAAAAGTTGGTTTACTGGAAGATGAATGGAAAGACCCCTCAGCTTTAACAGTAAAAGAGTATGAGGAAAGATGTAAAAGTAGCCTGTTTTATGATAGAAATGTTAACCGACTTATCGTAATATCCACTACCTCGACTTTTTGTCAATGTTTATGGTCACTACGTGCAAGTGTTTGGTTCATAAAAAGTCAAACGTTTGCTTCCTGATGTGTAATCATACACTCATTGGATTGCTGAGGAAAATTAATCATTACGCCAGCTCTTACCTCATTCCTGTTATTTCCACAACCATTCTCCGTCAGCATGCTTTCAGCAGCTATGTTGCGATATTTGCTGGAGGGTGGGAGAGGGATGTTGGCCATGGCTGCCACCCCTGCCCTCATCTCCTGGGCAGAACCTGGAGTAGATAAGCTGCCTTCCGCATTTCCCCTTACCTCCTCCAGCTGATCACTGAGAGAGGCCATAGCTGAAAGTGAAAGTCAACAAAGCTTTAAAACACATAAATCCTGAATTACTTGTAACCATCGTTTCTCATGCCAAAGCTTTAGGAAACAAAGTAACCACACTATAGTTAGGTTTATAGTTAAAGTTTAGTGGCATTAGACAAGGTTGCTTACTGATTTATCATGTCTGAAGCATAAACAAGTCAACAACACGTCTGTTGATTCACTTGTTAAACATACATTTGTTAAACAGTCATTTTCTCGTTTATTTGCAGTTAATGCTAAAATGGCATAGATATACATGACTGTCACATCATTTAAATAACCTGTATGGATGTTTTTAAACCTCATTCATGTTAGCTAATACGCTAGCCGTCTAGTGAATGGAAAGTGAAACCATAACAACTCACACGAAGCTTATTAGCTACCCCATTCTTCCAAATTTAATATCAATTTCTGGATATACTGATGCTTTACGGTCTTAGTTGTTATTTGTATAACCTGTACAGACAGACGTGTTTATATACTGAAATAAAACATACCTTTGGTTTAACGCGTCTGCTAGCAGGCTAATGCTTAGGAAATATCGTCAAAAACTCGTCAGCGACATTACAGAGAAACGTCTAGATGTGTTTCTGTTAATACTGTGAAGTCAAGTCAACTATCTTAAGTATTTTATGAGCTGTCGACAAATATTAACATACTCACCGCGTATTGACAGTGCAGCAGCGTTTTCATTCACTCATTCGTAAAATTTAAACACACACACCCGCATAGAGGCGCTGTGAGGACGCAAGAATAGCATTTTATCAACAAAACAAATCTTGCAAATGGATAAATGAGTAGAAAACAAAAAGGGATGAATGACTGACAGGAAGAGTTTACCGAAATGTAAAAAGAAGTGTCATAACAGAAAATACGTTTGAGTCGTGTGGAATTTAATTGTAATACCAAACAAATGACACTGTGGGATATAATAAAAAACATTGTACTAATAATATAATAGTTCATTTATATGTGAGATGTAAGACGCATAATTTTAAACTGCTTATGATAATGACAACCGACGTAAGTGCTTTACTGAATAGGCTATAGGACAAATTAGGTACACCTGCTGGCTGCCGTTTGATTGCATTAATGTGGATCTCTGGAAACAGGCATGAGATCTATAAATTTGTAGTGCAAAGCTTTAACGACAGAGTTAGTTGCTCTCGCTCTATACACATTTAAGTCCACTTTGTCACTTTCACATCTAAGGTTAGTCATTTTTGTCGTTGTAATGTAAAAGTAGGCTACGTTTGATAGTACTATTACATGCCTGTTTATTTTAAGATGCCCTTGTCTTTTTCTGATGTTTGTTTGGTCTAATCTATCAATGTTCTGCGCGTTTTGCAGTATTGCGGTGTTTTGTATCTTGTGCTGTCTTTCTTCGTCTCCTCACAAGAAATGGAAGGTAATATTCTCAAACTTACCAAAGAGAAGTTTTTGACTGTGTGGGGACTTTATTTTGTGTGTGTAATTATTAGCTGGACAGGAGGGGAGACCACCTTACACCAGGTGATATTATCATTATTTATTGTACACTAAATCAGTTAATGCAATCCCTGGAACTCAAATCCTTGACATTAGCATTGCTAGGTCATCTGAGCTACAGGAACACTGAAATTCTCTATATATCTGGCAAATACTTTTTGGTGGAATATTTATTATTGTTGTTGGTTTTAGGCATAAACAACACTTCACAATCAATGGGAGTTGGGCAACCTCACCATCCAGTAAACCACACCAGACCTTTTTTCTATGTTCAGCCACCATCTCAGCCTTATTTCATGTATCAATGGCCCATGAATCCATATGGCCACTATGGCTTTCCAGGGCCAGGTAAGTTTTTGTTTGTTTATGAGGCATTGCTTATTGTTGAAGAATTCCACTTAGCTTTTTCTCTTTTTCTTCTAGCTTCGCACTTTGGCCGTCCTTACATGGCCCCTTATCAGTTTATGCAGTATCCTGGGTATGTGATTCCACATGCACCCATGCAGCCAATTGATTACAGAAGAATCAACCCCCATTATCCTTCTGTTGCATCCTATGACTTGCGCGTCCGCCACCACGTTCAACATGCAGGGATGCACCGGGAGACTACCTGTACTGAGGTCCAAACAGATCCTAGTGATTCAGTCAACAAACTGATAGACAAAATTGAGAGTCTTAAGGCCTGTGAACAAGGTGATGACAAGGGGCTTAACACGGTCTCCTCTACCCCTGATGTAGTGCAGGGAGAGAAGTTGGCCTGTTTAAATGAAGATTCCAAGTTGGAGCTTGCCTCTCAGGAAAGCAAGGAAGAGCAGGTCAATCAGGTCACAAGGCCCACAACCTACAGCGACTCTGCATATGATGCAGAGTCTAGCCAGGGAAGACTGGATGAATGTGTGTTGTCAGATGTGCTGCCCCTTGACAGTTCCTCTGTTCATGAGGAAGAGGATGCCAATGAGGAAGATGACCAGAGTGTTGCTGATGAAATGTGCTGCCAAAATGGAAAGTCTGCAGCCAGTGCAACTGGCAATGTGTTTTGTAGTGGTGTCAAAAGCACTGCAGATCCAACAGAGAGCCATGATTTTGAGAAACCAGGTGATGAGCAGTTACAGAACATAGCGTCGACTGATGCTGCTGCAGTTATGGAACCTCTTATAAGTCTCTCAGAAGACTTTGACTTGCCGTATCAAATACTTCGCCTGCCATGCAACAAGACGACAACTGGCCTCAGTCTTGAACGAGAGATTGACCCACTTGTTTACTTTGATTCTCCATCTACTCTGTTGCCGCCACAAAACTATCTCCCCTCAATTGGCAGCGCATATTCCTACAGCTACTACCCTCAGGTGACCCAAGAGCGCCAGAGTGTCTTGAGTCCATCCATAGATGAACTCTCCTCCAGAGATGAAATGTTCTCCACTGATGTGGAGGAACTTGATCTTGTTCCGGGACACGTCTATGTGGGTGGTGGCAGGCTGGCTGAAAGTGACCTGCCCGTTCGTTCCCGAAAAGAGCTCTTGAGTATGGAGAAAACTTGCTCTGTCTGCCAGAAAACATGCGTATGCTGTGGGTCAAGCTTGCAGGATGAGGTAGGAATGTGTAAGATGGCTGAACACAGCCATCTTGAGAGGAATGAGATGTCTGATCAAGATTGCGAGTATGACCTTGAAGGAGAGGTGCGGAGTACCTGCGAGTCTCCAAGAGTTTCCAAAAGGAAGTGCTGTAGTAGACACGCACTACCCTCTTGTGGGCATCACTGTGCCAAACACCGACACCGGAAGCTGCTGTGCGAAGGCCAAGAGAGCTGTGATCTACGTGAGCAGGCTCGGGTACATCCCAAAGGAGAGTGCTGTGAGGAGTATGGTGCTCTGGCTAAAGCAGATAAGAGAATTCAAAAGGGTGCCTTGTGCAGGCCTTGTAATGGTAAGGGCTTTTTTTTTTTTTTTTTTTTTTTTTTTTTTTTTTTTTTTTTTTTTTTTTTTAAATTCTAATGGCGTCACAAGGTGGTTAGCTCATCTAAAAATATTTTTAGAACGACGGCGAGAGGGTGTCGTGTCTGACCAAGAGAATTGGGCAAGTTGTGGTGCCAAACCAAGGTCTTGGAGGCAAGTTGGTGGACCTCAAGATCAAGGTAGGATGTTTTTGTTGTATAAAATATTTAAAATGTTGACGTCTATGCATACCTAGATGTCTGAAGTCTTCTGAAGTTATTCACTGCAAGTGTCAATTATGCTTTGGTCTTTTAAACTGTCCTTTTTTTACTTCTAAAGGGAGAACTCCTTTGAGAAGGCCGACTTGTAAGACTATCCACCAGCAAAGGCCAAGAAGTGAATATGATGAGACTGAATTTACCTACTGCCAGAGGGGCAGAGGTGAGTTTAGGGTTTTAAACAAGTTAAATCATTTCTTCTGAATCCTTGTTTTCATTTGTGCAACATCTTTGTCCCATCAGGTGCTATGAAGAAAAGAGGCACACGATACTAAACCATTATGCACTGCTGTAATACTTAATGTATTACCCTAAACTTGTGTAAAATGCACTTTCACTATGAATGTACACATGGACACTGTTCTCGACTGTATGTAACTGAAAAGTATGACAGTGATGTACACCTTGCTGCATTTCCAGTGCTCAAGTTAACTTTCTATTTTGGGTGCAATGCATTCATCTTAATATTACACTGAGACTGCTCTCATTGGACCAGGCCTTGACCCATGCCTACAAGGCCTCTTATGTTCCTCGATCTAGGAGGTGTAGATCTTGTCTGGTAAGGGCTCTGAATTTCTGCATGATCAAGGTCTGGCCCACTGAGACGGTTTCAAAACATTTTGACACTGGAGATGCAGCCGGTTTAAGGGGTGATGCAAAGGGGAGGAAAAAAAGAGAGGAGGATGAGCAATAAAGTGGACAATTCAGCAGTTTGGCCACTCTTAGTCCAGATGTGTCTTGTTTTTATTACGGTGACATTTTTTTATACATCGGTGTAATGTTGACATGCAAAACTCCATTTAGCTGTACAGTGTTATTGTGTCATTAAAGTCTTTGCATTGCACTTGAACTGTGTCCAGTAAGTGGGTTCTCTTCTCTCTCTTCTCCCCCCCCCTTCCTCTTTAACCTTTCTTTTAAAAAACCTTCACTTCACTGGAGTATATTTATTTGCCGCTGTCCATGTGTTTCTAATTTGAGGGTCAGATCATTAGTCTGGACTTGTCATGATTCCAGCATCTGTTAGTGGTGAACTTCGAAAACTCTATTCTAATGCTAGTTTTTGCCATGGTCTACATTTCCCCAAATACGCAAAATGGTTTTGCTGTGTGCACACGTGGGCTTGTGAGGAGTGTCCTTGCTTTTCAAATTTCCTGTCTAATAATGTGATACCTGTTGACTAGTGAGGTAGACCTTACTAGTTAAAAAGGCTTGTTAGATTAGTCAAATCTTATATAGCCTGTATGATAGCTTCCCTGAGTCTAACTACCCATATTTCTATTTACAGAAGGAACTGACATTGCCAATTACTATATGTACAAAAAAAAAGTAGCATGTTTGCCCAAATGTCAGACTGCATTCTCCATTTGATTTTATATTTCAGTGTTGCAAGCAATACGTTTGTCACTTTGAATGACAGCTTTGACATTTAAATAGTCCATTTTGATGGCTTCCTCTAAATTTAATCTTACTTAGCCCAGAGGAGTGGTGTAGAAATGGATAAACAACTTGTCATGCAACACTGTTTTTACTTCACTAACAGCATTGTTAGTATCTTAAGTAGCCTAGTTTAGTCCTTTCAAGATTTATATTTGTGCTATAAATCCATAAAGTGCTCATAAAAACACCATAAACTACGGAAACTATTTTATATTGCTAATATTTGTTTAGTGTTTACTTAAATTGAGGATTATATGATCTAGAAGACTTTGTTTTACTTGGCGTGCAAGGCAAGTATGTATTTGTTTTGTGACATATAATCCACCTTAAAACGACTAAAATGAACAGACCTGTTCAGACTCGACCAACGCTGGTGGCAATCAGATTAGCTGGCTTCCCTATTGGCTGTTCTCTTCGCAGACGTCGCTCGCTATTGGCTGCGCTGTGGGAGTAGAAGGGAGCTTTTACAGTATAGCCTTTGAAGAAAGCAGAGTGAAGTATGACAGATGAGACTGCTCTGCATGCGATGTTCACCGTTTGCATAAAAAAGATTTAAGATCTCGATGTAGAAGGTGAGTTTTTCTTCCCTCCTTTCAAAGAAACTGCTAAAACGACTTTGCGATTTGTGCATTTGCATCAAATTTAATGCTAAGATTTTTTAAACTGTTAAACAGAGTTTACAGGAAACAAAACATGTTTCGATCAGTCTTTCTTCCATTGCATTGATGCATATTTGCCGCGTTACGTTTTTTATCTGCGGTATTATAAACTTCGCTAAATGTGTAACTTTATTAGAGCACACATAATATGTCTGTTTAAAGCAAGTTCAACCTCTGTACCAAGGCACCAAGTTTTGTATTGTATTTTGTTGTATTATGCATCAATGTAGTACTGTGGAAACTTGCTCTTTTACATTGCAGCAAGATTCTCGGGCAGCTTTCTGTCTCTGTTCCGGTTCAAGTCTTGTTTTGATTGTGTAGTGGCACGCCACAATGGCTGCGTGTCAAAACAAAGTGAGTTACCTACCAAGGCAGCATTTCTGGGTAGCATAGGCGCGTTCGACTTTAAAAGCACATATGATGCCCGGAAATGTTATGTAGGCGCCTTACTAGGTTTTGAGAGACAACCAATGACAACTAGTCTAAATATGTCTGTCTTTGAAAACAGGCATGCCCTGATAATGCCTGTACATGTCACACAGCCCAAAATATTTGGGTTATGCCTATAAAAACCCAACCTTTGGCTCACAGAGTCTGTTTTATGTCATTCAGCCTTAACAGAAATGTTGATATCAGATACTGTTTGACTTTACTATGTCCTTGGGACTGGATTAGTAAATTCCACTGATATTATCTTGCATTATCTCATCTCAGTGCATTGCTATCAGACACTGCTTGATCCACTCAGCATTCGAAAGGCCTTTTTTCTATACATTTGGTTTCTTATTAACACGTTTGTGTACATGGTCGGCATTGTACTTTAATCACTGTGAGGGTTCTGTTAATTTGACACCCGTTAAGACAGCATTTCAGTACAAAGTTAAATGCTTATCTGATTCTTGTCGCAAACACTCCCTGCTCAGTTGTTTCAGTAGGAAAATAAATACTGTGTGACTTTGCTGCATAAATTACGCATCGCCTTGGGATGTTTTACATTTCTGCATTTTTTGCTCAGGTTAATGTTAGAGGTGCAGAGTTGTAACACCAATATCCCACAGATGTCCTATGTTTCATGAGAAAAAAAAAAAAAAAAAAAAAAAGGCATCAAAAAGTAAAGGCCAAGAGCATGCATGAATGGCTCCCCTCCCCACATTCTCAAGTCAGCGCATTGTCCTTGAGAATGCCACACGGTCTCAGTTTTTAAGTGACATTTTTCATTTTTTGCTTTGGCCCCTTTCTGACAAATCCCCTGATTCAGCTGCATCCATCAGGTTGATGCTTCGCTGTAGCGTGCAGCTGACAGTTTGTTATCTGCTTGTTTCATTGTCTTAGTTTTTGAGACGTCGGACCCTCAGCAAAGCTTCTGCCATGGGGTTCTCATTTCTTTAAAGCTTAAATAAAAGCTTTCTCATTTGATAGTATCACTTGAGGTGCATCTAGTGTATAAATTCCATTGTATTTCATTATGCACTTGATCCTCCTATTGTTCTAAAGTAAAAGTAAAAGTATAAAAAAAAAAAAAAAACATTTCCATGGCAGGTGAAAGCAAGCTTGTTCAGCATAAAATCAGAGATTAATGTGAGTACAAAAGTGATAACTCTGAGGAAATGTTCTCAAGGTTACACCTTCGCAAGTATTTCACATGATTTGGTAAATTTGCCCACAGGACGTTTAATAGATTGGCACATTTTCTCCCCTGTGTGTGCCATACCAGAATTGCTGAAGGAAATTATGCAATGTGAAATTGAGCTGGAGTGGTTTTCAAGGTAACTGAATTACTATGGAGCACCTGAATTCTTCGTCACAGCAAGATGGATCTGTTTTATTTGCAATGGACATTTGTTTTCTGATTTGTAATGATACCAGTTGGATGAGCATGAAATAATCAAACTGTTTTTGTTAAGCCCCTTAGATTTAAGAAAGGAAATATTTTCACTTCTCCATCACAAGATAATGTGCACCTAATAATGGATAAGCCCTCAGGGGCGTCCGTCCGTTCATACCACAATAGCAGGCTTAATTGCATTATTAATTATTTTTCTCCTCAAGGGATAGAGTTGAATTATACTTATATGAGCAATTACTTGCATGGTGTAAACCTTTGAACTTGAAAGAGAAGAGCACAATGAGATAACTGTTTTGTTTTGTATGTCATGGTCACATGAGCACATAATTATGTTATTGCTGTAAGTGTAACAAAAGGAAGTCTGGAGTAAAGTGCTGGCAATGTGGATACAAGTCATTTAACTTTAACTTGGTCACTTGATAAGTGTCTTTTCTTTTCTCAGGTGATTGACATTTGTAGCACTGGCACACTTCATTTTCCCTTGAATATTCCTCCCTTAGTGACAAGCTCTGAGCCAAGCAATTAAAATGCATATTAGCTATACAGTACCTGAAGGAAACAAATGCCCTCAAATCAATTTTAGATGAGGTTAGGAAATATTTTTATGCTCTGAATTGGTTAAGGTCAGAAGGAATCATGAGTGCCGGAGGGGTTTTGAACTCTCATTCACTGGTCAGCTTCATGCATGCTAATAGTCATGTGTCATGCAGGTTTCAGAAATTTTGCCTGCAGGCTCAACTAAACTAGGTCACATTTTGCTGTTGCTTGTAAGGGGAATTTTTTCATCCAGTGAAAATTTGTTCTCTCATTGTGTGTGCACATAAACACTTGCTCTAAGTGGATTATGCTGCCCATTGAGTAGAACAACATTTTATGGCAATGAAAGTGACCCTGATTATAGGGTTATACTGATAACATAATCATAATAATAATAATAATAATAATGCATTTTATTTATATAGTGTCCTTCCAAACTTAAGGACATTTTAAATTCCATGATATAATCATAAATATAAAACATTATATAAAAGAAGTAGAAGAGGGATATAAAGCATAGAAAAAAGCAGAACAAAAGAGCACAAAAGACACAGATTAGCAGTCAGAAATTATTCATATTACACAGTTGCCTGTGATTGAGAGATGCACATGCGAAAATTTCATTTTATCTGTCACTTTATTTCAGACGTATAAAACAATTAACATAAAAATATATCCTTTTGGTATATCCATTTCTGGCCATTTGTATTTAAAATAATAAATATGCTAAATACATGTTGTAGTGCAGATTAAAGAAAATATATTTTTCAAAGTGAATATATTCCAATGTCAAAATATATTACAAAATGGTAAATGCGAATGCAAAATGTTTTTTTTATTTTTTAATATATATATATATAATATGAAATAGAAATTTATTTTGATAGAAAATATATGGCCAAAATACTAAACAGGAAACATAAGTAACTAAAATCAAACATATTTATGTAAATATATTTAAACTTTTTTTTTTTTTTTTTTTTTTTGTGTGAAGACATTCTGTGGCCATATGTTATAGATACTTTCTTCCCATTTAAAATCTCAAATTTAAAAATATTTAGGAGTTTTAGTTTTACCTCTAATTTCACCTTGTCTAGAGGACAACTTTAAAAGTGGCACATATTACCTCACTCTCCCTACTTCAAGATGAATTGTAAGACAGCTAAATAGATTGTTGCAGGCATAATGTAGTTTTGTAGGCCAAAACCCGGAAACAAGTTAGCATTTTAGCACTTCCAATGTGACTACAGAGGTTGTCGGGCACATTAAACGTCATCAGCCGAACAGATAAACTCATCTACTCACTAGTCACAGCCTCGTTGTGTTTATAATTGTGCTCTTTGCAGACTATTATAACTTGAAATTTCAGGGAAAATGTTCATAAGAGTTGTCGGATGCTTAGTGATGGTGACAAGTCATGCGACCGTGGTGTAGTTTGTTTGTAGCCTATGTTTAGCTTTTGACTTCTGCCAAATGCGTTTATGCTTCAAAATTCATAAAAGTTGTTTAAATGTTAAGATTATCATGATGAAAAAATTGTGTAAGAATCATAAGCTTTTGTTAGTTACAGATCTATTTTCTGCAATAATCTAAAAGCCAGTTGAAAAATCCTGTTGGAACCTGGGTGATGCTAGTCTCGCATAGCCAGACCTTCAGACTGACGGCAGAAGGTCTGGACTCTATCGCAGCTTTCATTGGCCAAGGCCGCCCAAGACGACATTTGACTGACATGCAACACAACCAATCACAGGTTGTTTTGTTCCGCGTCATGTTTAGGGGCGTGAAAATATTAAGTCGATGTCCCTACAATAACAGACCGACATGCAGCTAATAAATGATTCATTCAAGAAAGTTATGCAAGTTTACGGCAACAATGGAGCCGCGAACTTCACATTTGAAAATCCAGCATTTAGTTGATCCTGGTAAGTGCTCATTGCCGTAGTTGTAAACACGACTGCGTTCTTCTTCCACGAGGGGGTTTGGCATCATGGCATTTGTTTCCAGGCGGACGTTAAAGAACTCGACACACACGTCTCCCAGACATCCTGTAGAATTCAACCAACCAGATGACAACTTCGAAAATCCTGATGTGTATCCAATTAAGTGTGCCGTATGAATCAGATGTTCACGTTCACTTTGTGTGTGACGTCTGAGGCTGAGACTAGGGTCAAGCTAACTTCTGAGTTGGCCTACAAAAATACGTCATCACTGCACCCTTCTATAACACTGTCATGTATTTTTTTTTTTTTTTACAGTTATTTCATCATTAGATGGGGAATGATATTCCTTTAGACTGCCTTTATTTCCAGCTGTGCTCATTGACTGATTTGAACCCCTGGTTGGATCTGCACTTAACTCATGGTAAGAATCACTCCATGAAGCAGTCAAGTCATTTTGCATAATCATACAATTAACCAATTAAGATGTTATACATATTGTTATATATGTTTTTAGTTTACATACATAATTTAGCCTCAGCATTCTTCACGATCCGTGTCTAAGCTCAGGGTGACTGTGGACAGTCTTAATCCCTGCTGATTTGTTTACTTATCCAGGACATCTAAGTCAAACCTGACAAGAGTTTAGATCCAGCTCACAGCTAGCGCATAATAAATTAACCACTCTGCCTGCTTGTGTATGTGCTAAAAGTGTTCCCTTGGATTAAATTCTTGACAGTCTGTTTTAATGCAACGTCCTCGTCTCACTTTCACAGGCAGAGCCAGACGTGGATTAAAGCACTGACAGCCTGATCAACACCGAGTGGTTGACGAAGAACTGCATTGGTGATACAAATCGGCAAGGATACTGTCATTGAAGCAACTAAGTAGATTTGTTGTATGTGCAACAGCCACGTTTTATTGTCAATGGAGACCTTGTCCCAGAGCTCCAGGCTTGAGTGCCAAATCTGTTTCAACTACTTCAGCCAACGGCGCCGTCCCAAACTCCTGCACTGCCAACATACCTGCTGCTCAGTATGTCTGAGCCAGATGAGGCTCAGCCAGAGAGAGATCCGCTGTCCTTGGTGTCGTTATGTGACACAGATCCCCAGCGGGCTTTCGGTCTCATATCTTCCAGATGACCCGGAAGTACTCTCCATTATCAGTCTTTCTCATTCCTCTGAACACACCCCTATCTTTATACATTTACCTAACAATGGTTGCTACCTGCTGCCCGTTCCTATGGACGCAGATGGGGCGCTGCTACCTGGACAACCGGCATGCCGGTTTGGCCCTAAAAGCGTTGGGGTGGTAAACGTCTCTGATGGGCAGAGCCTTGTGTTGGGAGATGACATGGGTGAGGAGGGGATGGAGGAGGTAAAGACCACAGCATGGACGGGGGTTTGCACTGTGCTACTTGTGGCGTTCATTTTGATTTTTCTGCTGGGTATCGTGTTGCATAACATGTCCTGTGTGTCCAAACGCTTCACTATTATTTCCTGTGGATGAGACGGATAGAACATAAGAATTTAAATGGACCAACCAATGTGAAATCTCTTATGTGATTTCAAAAACGATTGTCATGATATACGGTAGATGAGCGAAAAAAGGACATGAAAGAACTCAAGGGCAAAATCTATGCAATCTATGGTATTTCAATGTTTATGAAAGCCCTGATTCATTAATTCTTGCGGAATTTGTTCAATTAATGTGCAGAAATGTCATAAAAGAATCTAGCAGTGTTGACTTCATGTATTTGCATGTTTTGTATGTACCTGAGGAAAATTAACTTGGTCTCTAATACTAAACTAGAGTTGTGCGTTATTGACAGTATGTATGGTTGTGCAATTTGTAGAGGTTGTGCAACACTAAATTGTAGAAATGAAATAACATGCATAATATGTTATATGTTAATAATGTAGCTGCACTGCCTTTGAATAATGTTCATTGCTGTATATGTATTAAAGTTAGTCCTTGTTTTAAGATGTTTCAATTTAGGCAGTTTCTTTAAAATACCACAATGGTAACAAACTTAATTTTTTTTACTTTGCCTTTGATTAAATGAGTGAAAACATCAGTCTCTGATTGATTTGGTTATTAATCATAACATGTCTTGTGTGTTATTTATGTCATTATGATAACCATTTGACACTGTTACATGCTGCTTAAAAAGCTGCACAAATACATAAGGCTGTAAAAACCGATTAATCGCAATTAGTTGTATCTAACATAAGTTTACGTAATGTTACGTGCGTGTTATATTATATCTGTATACTGTATCATAGATATGTCTGTGTACATACATATGTATAATATGTGTGTATATACAGTACACACTCAGACATTATATTTATATATATTAAATATATGTATGCACACACATACATTATGTAAACAAACTTTTATGTTAGATGCGATTAATCGTGATTAAATGATTTTACAGCCCTACAAATCCAATAATGTTCAAGTTTGGGGTCAGTATTTTGTTGTTGTTTTTAAAATTGACAGTAAAGACTTATACATTGTTACAAAAAACTTTTGTTTCAAACAAATGCTATTCTTTTGAGCTTTCTATTTATCAAAAATGCTGAAAAATTTCTAAAGGATCATGTGACACTGAAGACTGAGTAATGGTTGCTGAAAATTCAGCTTTGCCATCACATAAATATAAATTACAGAATAAAATAGAAAATATTATAAATTGTAATAATATTTCACAATATAGCTGTTTTTACTGTATTTTTGATCCAATAAATGCAGCCTTGGTGAGCATAAGAGACTTATTTCAAAAACATTAAAGGATTAATTCACTTTCAAATGAAAATTACCCAAAGCCCTCTAACCATCCTAGGTGTATATGACTTTATTCTTTCTGTCGAACACAGTCAAAGAAATATTAATAAATATCCTGAGGCATCCAAGCTTTATAATGGCAGTATGCATTACCAAACGAGTATGAACTAAAGAAAGTGTCTCCATCATATCCATCATAAACATATTCCACACGGCTCCAGAGGGTTAATAAAGGCCTTCTTTTACGATTGTGTTCGTCAGAAAGAAGAAAGTCATATACACCTAGGATGGCTTGAGGGTGAGTAAAGCTTGGGGTAATTTTCATTTGAAAGTAATCCTTTAAAAAAAAAAAATCCTCCCGACCCCAAACTTTTGAACGGTAGTGTTTGTCAAAAAGGCTTTAAGTGTGAAGACAAGGGATGATTCAGCCAAAAAATGAAAATTCTGTCATCATTTACTCACTCTTATGTAGTTCCAAACCTGTATGACTTGCTTCTGTAAATGTAAAATAAGATATTTTGAGAATGTCTTATACTGTACAAGTTAATGGTTTAGTTATCAACATTCTTCAAAATATCTTCTTTTGTGTTCTGCAGAAGGTGGTCATACAGGTTTGGAACAACATGGGAGTGAGTAAATGATGACAAAATTTTCATTTTTGCCTGAACTATTCCTTTAATGAAACATTATCACGCACCTGTTCCCCAAACATTATTAATGATGTTATCAGCAAATTGTTGGATGTTAGATCAAAATGAGATTTCTCTTATTAGCTTAATTACTGCTGTACTTTAGGCACTAAAATGCAAATTTAAAACATTGTTTTGATTGAATATGTATAATGTAGGCTACATCTAAATAATTTTCTTACACAATTTTTGAATACAACATGTATTGATATCCAAATATGTGATGAGCTCTGGCCCAGTGCGGCTCACCCATCTGCATCAGAAGCTGTCAACACTACCCATCACACTTGATTGATGACTGCGTCTTTACCGCTTTGGGGGAAATATCGCCTATCATTCTTGGAAATACTAATAAAGAAATAGCATACATTTCCGTTGCATGCATTTCAACACTCCACATTGTGATGTAATGTGTGGATTAATGCTTTTGCAGTTTATTTGACAAATCACTCCTATACAAACTAAATGATTATAATACAAGACAAATTATTATGAGTGATCAGTTGTTCATCAAGGTCATAGTGTACATTTTGCATTCTTCTTTAGACCATCACTCGAATGTTTTTAAATTGTAATTTTATAGGCTGAAGCCTTGTTTACGCTGCACGCGTCTGTGGCGCGTTACGGCTCCGGCAAGGTTTTGTTCTGTCCTTTACCCGGTGTCAACTCACACCAGAAGCATTTCAGAAGCGAAACGTTTTTTTCCTTAGTTTTTTTCTTCTTCTTGTTTTTAATGGCTAAATTGTTATATTTTGTCCGGTTTAATTGTGTTTATTGCTATGCCATACTTTATTTTGCTGTAGCCTACAGAAGTTTTTCAACTTCTAATATCTTTCTGGCCTCCAAGTGATGTGAAATATGAGCGGGAGTTTACACAGGGTGATTATTTTGACTTTATTTTGTATTTGAGCTGCGGCATCCGTCAAAAATAGGCGAGGCGCCAATCTTTAGAGAAGCTGGGACGCTTCTGAAACGCGCCGCGGCTGGCGTAAACGCAAGCATTGACCAGGGTGGCCGCGTATCAGCTCCGGTAGCCGCGTCGCAGCCGTAACGCGCCATTAAGGCCGGTTTAACACCGCACGCGTCAGCAGAGCGTATTTTTTTCGGCGCCCATGTTAACAGATGAGAGCATTCACACCGCACGCAGAGGTTGCGGGGCAGCGCGTAGCAGGAGCAGAGCAGAAACAGCAGTGCCGCGATCGTTTCGGTGCTGGGTCTATTTTTTGCTGCGCTGCTAACGTTTAATTAAAGTGAAAGTACACTTTTTATGGATAAAATAAATATGATTTCACACAAAAAGTGCTCAAAATGCACAGAATAAGCATGTGTAGGGTGTTTTAACAAGAACTGGAGTATGTCAGAAAAGAAAATTAATATTAAAAAATATTTATAGAAGATTACTCATTTAAAGTAACTCATTTATTACTCATCAGTTTTTAATTATTCAGTTTGAGTTATAGTATGGTGTATTATAAAAAACTAAAGTAAACTAACAAGAAAATATGATACATAAACATTATTTTAGTTATTACACAGACAGCTATATAGGCTCTAGCATAACCAAATCAAACCCGAGTTTGCTGACTTTTTTCGCCGAGTTTGCTGTCTGGTAAACATGTACACGCGGCAGATGATACACAATGGATAACACAAGGCTTTTATTTATTTATTTTTATTTATTTTACGTTTATATGCGAGTGTTGTAGCCTACACCTCCCCATGTTAACAAACTTTCAAGACTATCAAGTTTATAAATGACAAATTTATTAAAAAACAAATTTATAAAGAAATGCTCACTTTATATGCAGCTTGGAGCCGCTGCTGTAACGCTGTACAAACGCTTCCAGTGTGAATACTCGCGCGTCTCCGCAGCTGCAGTTCACGCTCACGTGCTGCTAACGCGACGCCCACGCGCCGCTGACGCTTGCTGTGTGAAACCGGCGTGTGATTATAAATAGACATAGTATATGAAAAATGTATGTATTAAAGACATTAGCACATTTGAGTGATCCTAAAACTCATGTTAAGAATGACAAGCATATGACTATACCAAAGACTTTGCCTACACCCAGTGGGCTTTGTTTTGGATGTGTCTGCTCAGTGAATAAATGTGTAAATGTAGAAGAGTGGGAGCTGTCATAGCAGTAAAACCAGAAACAACTCCTTATTAATCCCTATTGCTTTTCAACAAAACAATATGGGTGTGGTGTTCCAACAGCCTCCACATACTTTTGGTGTAGATTTGGCAATCACTATGCATATTTAGAGCTCTGTCTCACAATGCCAAAGGAGCACACCTCATTTACCTCGGCCTGCTGTCAACATGTTACAGAGCTGCACGCATTTGCTGAAATCATGCAAGAGTACTAGGCTGCACTGTACATGATTGATGGTGTTGTCCACATGTCGGTTTCTCCTCTAACTTTAGTAAATCACCCACCTATCCAAAGGGGCCTTTAACAGGCCATTAACACACAACACTGACACAATCCATCTTCGCAGTCACACGCACTCAAAAATCCTCTTATGCTTTGTGCAAGCATGTTTGTCATATGCTTTTGCAATTTACATTTGGAAAATACAGGGATATAAATATTGTCAGAACAAAGAGCTTGGGATAAAATGGTAAAAAAAAAAAAAAAAAGAGCACTTCTGTCCCATTTTCAGTCTTAACTGTCATAATCTCAGCTAACAGGTTGTGCTGCAGTAAAAAAAAAAAAAAAAAAAAAAAAAAAAAAAATAGTTTGAAAGAACCAGCATGGTACATAAATGTATTACTTATGGAGCTAGAGCAGCAGGTGGTAGACAAATAAATAATGTGTAAAATAACTTTCATATAAAATCCCTTTCATGTAGGACAGAGCAAAGCATAAAAACCAACAAGCTGCAAATAAATTCTGATTTAATGTGCTTATTTGAGCATCCCTATAGAAAAAATATATATAATACACAGTTTATATGTTGTCTTAATCTTGTATTAGAAGATCCCACCAGCAGGAGGCACTAGTAGACTGCAAAACAATTGAGCTATCTGACAGCAGGAAGACTGGAGTTATTCCAATAGCCCTTCAAAATTCACTCTATTTGTACAACTTGATTAAGAGAAGGTGCCATTTAGTCATGGTATACTGTATAAGGGATGCTTCGTAAAGGACTATGTTTATTTAATGAAAATCAGTGAGTGATCATCTATTTCCTTTGGAATGTGACAAAGGATAAATGATTAATTATAGCTAATAATGTTCAAAGATAGATGTAAAAAGAAAGCTGTAAATGCTACTCACAGGACTGTATGTAATGACAACTGGCATCAGTGGTATGAGGAAAGAAGGCTGTAAATTAATATGTATCTTGCACAAAGTGAAATATGTATCTTTTTTCAAAAAAGACGTTTTTCGTACTCTAGAGTTCACAGCCGAGACGAGCAATTTCATCTAATAGGAAGTCCACATCCTCCCTCTGGGTGGCTGGATTGGAGAAAACACAACGGAAGAAATTCACTTTGTCTTCCAGAGGTTGATAGCCAATCATTGTGAATCCTTCCTTCATCATCTTTGTCTTGATTTTTGGAGCCACCTGTGGGAATTCATAATGTCAAAAGCTTCAAGCAGATAATGGGAACAGGTCTGTAAATCACTAAAAGGAGACTATGTGTCTTCCTTAATTTACTGGTTTATTAAAAAATGACTTACCATGTGAAGTTCTTGGTCTCGCTCTGGGCCTGGAGGAATGCTTTGCACTCGTTTTGGGAGATACCAAAAGCAGACATTACTGTGTTCAGGCTGAAATAATAACACAGGAAATATGAAATCATAAAGTGATGACAGCAATGTGTATGTAAACGGCTAAGCAAACAGGCTGCCGAAATTCAACATGACTTCCGACAATTGTTGAAATCACCCAGCAATTTCTATCTTTAAAATATGCTGAAAGTTTACAAAAACATGGCACTTACTTTTCCTTTGAAGGCAAGCTGAAAATCTGTTCTTCTCTTCAGCTTGTAGTAAAGATACTCTGCATTTTCTAGGCAGTGGTTGACCTGTGCTTCAAAACCCTCGGAGCCCTACAAACAGTATATTCAACATTTTTCTGTATAAGAAAAGAAAAAAATGTGTTTGGATTGTTGTTCTTCAATGTTTAGCCCTGTTTTTGCCATTTTGTCATATTTAAATCAGAAAAAAAATTAGAATATAATTATATAAAGTATTAAATAACATGAATATGTTTTGAGCTCTTACTAAAACCAGGAAGTATGACCATATTAGCCCAGTTCTGTCAACACTGCATTGGCTGCATTGGATAAACATCGTATAGATTTTAAAATCTTGCTAATTACTTACAAAGCACTAAATGGTTTAGCTCCCCAGTACTTGAGCGAGCTCTTAACGCATTATATTCCTTCATGTCTATTACGATCTCAAAATTCAGGCCAGTTGATAACACCTAGAATATCAAAATCAACAGCAGGCTGTATATACTTTTCCTATTTAGCACCTAAACTTTGGAACAGTCTTCCTAGCATTGTATAGGAAGCAGACACACTCTTGTTAGTTTAAATCTAGACTAAAAACACATCTCTTTAACCTAGCATACACATAACACATTATCAATTTATATTTTCAAATCCGTTAAATGATAGTTAGGCTGCATAAATTATGTCAGCTGGAACCAGGAACACTTCCTATAACACTCGACATACTCATTACATCATAAGAAGAATGGCATCTATGCTAATACTAGTCTCTCTGTTTATTCCGAGGTTTACCATAGTCAGCCGGATCCGGGCCATATCCAGATCAGATGGAGGATCTGTGCCTAAACACGACCACAACACATCCCTAAAGTGTCAGCATGCAGAGATTGTGTCAACTAGACACAAGGCCTCATCCACACAACAGGCAGTGGCACAGATCCTCAACAAACCCGTCTCCATACCACTGTGATGAATCCAATCTTCAACCAGATGAAACTGGAATAAATATTTGGACTGTTCCGATCCCAATCTGACTTATGACCTGCAATGCTAATCATAATCATGCACTGTTCGTTTGCTGGCCAGAGCAGAGCCTGGTTTCTCCCAAGGTTTTTTTTTTCTCCATTCTGTCACCTGTTGGAGTTTGGGTTCCTTGCCATTGTCGCCTCTGGCTTACTTAGTTGGGGACACTTGATATTCAACAATGTTTTTGATCTGCCTGCATTGACACCATTGTATGTGAACTGAACATAGCTGAATGATGACATCACAGTTTTCTCCAGAGCTGCTGTATAGATAAATTAACTAAATTAATAACTAATGATTTTGACAACAGAATGAATCAAAACTGAACTTACTTAAGCTGGACAATGATGCAGTTGGAAAACTGGACTTACTGATTTAAACTGAATCATGGCACAAACAAAATAATGGACTTTTTAACAAGACTACTCCGGAGGGCTATGGGCTGTTTGGTCTCCCGTGACTCACTGGTAGAGGTGGGGAAGATCATTATCGGCAATTTAACATCAGCACTGTGTGTGTACCACAGTTTACATCATTTGAATATGCCTTGTGTTGTGTTGAGTCCCTAAAGCAACTATCATTACTAAAGTCTAAAGACTACCAAAGGCAAATGAGTTTGCTGTCAATGTTGTGTCGTAAATTCTAGAGAATCCTTATTTTGGGGGATTTTAACATACTGACCAAAATGACTGTGTGAAGACTAAGGACTTTTGTTTTTACTGGATTGTTTTATTAGTGGCCCAACTCACAACAAAGCTCTTACTTTAGATCGCAAAGATGATTAATTTGTGTCTCAGCTGTCCTCTGTTGATATTGGTCTCTCTGACCATCTGGTGATTTTTTTAAATCCGGAATTGCTTCTTCCTAATACATTATCTTCACGCATTGTTAATTTTCGTAAATCGAAATCAATTAATCAGATTTTGCAGACTCTGTTGTTTCCTCTCTCTATATGGTCTTTCATCAGCTCCTCTTGAAGACAAGATTTTACAGCTGAATAATTTTCTTGCCTCTAATTTGGATTCCTTTGTTCCCTTGAAGTCATGCAATGTTTCTTTTGCCTGTTCTGCTCTTGGTATAATGACAACCTATACGCTCCAAGAAGGCAGCTTGTCGTAAAATGGAGTGCAAGTGGTGTGACTCTGAATGTATTTTTTCAAGCTTGGAAAGACCATTTGGGTAAATATAGAACTGAAACTGAGTCTGCTTTTTTTTTTTTTAATCAGATTACTGATAATAATCAAAACAATCCCAGATATCTCTTTCATACTATAAACAAACTGCTCAAAATTGATGTTCATTTCTTCAGTTCTAAAATGAGACTGTCCATGAACTTATTCATGCTACACCTGTCTCCTCTTCACCACTCTGCTTGACTAGTTACTCTGGCAAATCCTTCTCTAATTTTTCTCAGATTGACTCTGAGTTGCTGAGTAGGGAGTCATTTATAATGTTCTCTGCATTTATAAACGACTCTTTGCGCACTGGTGTTGTTCCAGCAGCACTGGAACCTGCTGCTGTAACCCAAGTTCCAAAAAAGCATAATGTTGATTTGGACAATTTAAACAATTATCACCCTATATCAAATCTTCCTTTACTGGCAAAAAATTTAGAAAGTGTTGTGGCTTTGCAGCTGCACAATCATCTCATTGTTAATAATCTCTCTGAGCCCCTTCAGTTTGGTTTTCGAAAACTCCATATACAGAAACAGCTTTGGTCAAGTAGTCTGTTAATAGCTTCAGATTCTGGGTCTCCCTCCATCTTAGTGCCACCTTTGATACTGTCAATCAAAACCTTTTATTCAACTGTCTTTGGTGTTTCTGAGACTGCTGCTTGATTGTTTTAGCTCTGTATTTTATTTGTCTTATTTGTTCAAACAATCTTTCTTCTCCACTCAACAAAATAATTTTTAATTTTTGTATGGAACTGTCATTTTCCTATCACATTTCTGAATGCACATTTTGTTTGAATAAGGAGTGTGTTATTTATTTTAATTGACATTTATTTTAAAGCTGTCATAACGTTACCTTCGCCTTCCACATGAGCCACAGTTTAAAGATGTCCACATGCCGTCCGCATTGAATGCTTTTGTCCCCGGTGTCATAGGTCACGTCATAGTTCTTGTCAGGTTGGAAGAGATACTCAGCACAGAGTTGATTACATTCCTGCAGGAGGCCCTGAGAACAACACATGACCTTTATATACCCTTGGTTTTCAATCCCTCCTCAAGCATCAAGGACTGTTTGCTGTCTTTGGTGATAGTGGATGACCTGGTTTTAATGAAGGCCTTCTGAAGCAAATCAATGCATTTCTGTAAGACAACTATCCTTTTTAAAAACTAAAATAACAAGCTTCCAGCGTGACAGCCTTCTTAAGAATAATTTGAGATTCTGTCCTCTGGGATAGAAGTTCTGATTGTCTTGCATGCTCTGTGGTCTGTACGTTTGTTTTCTGATATTAATATTGAGATCCAACTGTGTCAATTGAAAATACAACCATCACAAAAGGCTGAACGAGGAAAGACACTATATTAACAATCAAGGATATGTCCCTTTGGACATGATCATTTGTGTAAATGTGTAACTAAAACTGAAACTAAACCATAACAAACATTTTCATCACTTGAAATTAAATTGTTACGATTCCTGCCTGTGTTCCCTGTGTCTGTCTTGGACTCTTATTTTGAAGTTCTGTGTGTCTTCTGTTCACTTCATGTTTCCCTGCTGCTTTTGCCTTGTTAGCTACTATAACTACACTCGTGCGTTCCTATGACAAGTAACCACACCCTCTTGTTACCTTGTTAAGTCTTGTCCTGTGTATAATTAGCCCTGGTGTTTCACTTGTTCTCTGTCAGTTGTGGAATGCAGATTGTCTTGTTTATCATGTTTTCTCCTGTTCTGTGTCTTCATTGTTTATGCCAGTTCCTTTGTGTTTTGACTGTGTGGATTATTTGAATAAATATCTAACTGTATGTGGATCTGCTTCTCAGCCTGCTCCTTTGCCTGCCTGAATGCCCATTCATTACAGTACGACTGACCAAACATGGATCCAGCAGAAGAAATGTTGTTCCTTCGTCAAGGTATTTGTACCATTGAGGAATACACTGCTCAATTCTGTGCTTTAGCCAATTCTATAAATTGGAAGGATGCTGTTCTTAAAAACTTTTATTGTCATGGACTATATGGACTTTTATTGTCATGGGGGGGAGCTTGGAGCTTGGCCCATCACAGTCACCAGCATGTCCAGTTCTGATGATCGCTAGTCCTGTATTGTCTGTACCTTCCTGTTCTATGGTTTCCACACCCACCAGAGCCTGTTCACAACATGGCTGCCCTAAAAGAGTTTTCAATCAACAAGGCTACCACACCAGAGCTTTCAGCCGCTACGCCAGAGCCTTCAACCATCATGGCCACCATGTTAGAGCCTCTTCACATCATGGCCACCATACCAGAGCCTCCAGCTATCACAGATGTTATCCCAGTGTCTCCAGCCATCATGGGTGTTACGCCAGAGCCTTCAGCCGTTATGGACACCATGTCAGTGTTTCTGGAGGTCATAAACATTACACATGAAGACTTTAAGGCATCCCCAGGGCGTTTGAGACTGGCTTCAAGTCTTGAAGACACACTGTTGTCATGCGGGCAGCTGGGATCTCTACTGTGGCATCAAGTCTGGGGGTTTCAGAGGTGGTTCCAGTGAGAAGTGCACTCCCCGTTATGGCGATGGCCATCTGGTGCGTTTGGGCCGTGCACTGCACTTCAGTTCAAAAGTCCACTCCAGAGCCTGATCCTGCCCATGAATTTACTATAGAGACTGCTTCAACCCTTGAGTTTAATCGCTCTGTTTTGTGTTTCAGTCTTGCCTGATTTTACCCTGCCAGGTTTGCCAGAGCTGCCCTGGGGGTCCTCTGCTCCACTGTGGGGATCTTTGGCCCCGTCTGATGTACAGTGGTGGTCATCTGCGCCGCTGTCGGGGTCTTCAAGCCTCTCTACTCAGCTGTGGTGGTCATCTGCTCTGCCGTGGAGACCTTCAGCCCTGACTACACTGCTGTGGTGATTGTCTGCTGCGCCATGGGGGTCTTCAAGCCCGTCTGCTCTGCCGTGGGGGTCTTCAAGGCCATCTGCGCTACTGAGGTGGTCGTCTGCTCCGCTGTGGGGGTCTTCAAGCCCGTCTGCAAGGCCACTTGCACAGTCTGCACCATCCTGGCCGCCTGTCCAGCCTGCTCCGCCTGCTCCGCCCTGGCCACCTACATTGCCTGCTTCGCTCTGGCCAACTACACAGCCTGCTCTGCCCTGGCCACCTGCTCTGTCTCTGTCTGCATTCCTTCTCCTACTCCATGGACCTGGCCCTCCATCCTGTCCCTGGGTCTGCCTCTGCTCCACCGCCCTCTTGAACCTATTTATAGGAGCATCTGGAAGCCGCTCCTTTGAGGGCAGGCTATGTCACGATTCCTGTCTGTGTTCCGCGTGGTTGCTTGTACTCTTATTTTGAAGTTTTGTGTGTCTTCTTTTGCTCTGTTCACTTCATGTTTCCCTGCTGCTTTTCCCTTGTTAGCTAACATAGGTACACTTGTGTGTTCCTATGACAATCAACCACACCCTCTCCCTGGTGTTTCACTTGTTCTCTGTCAGTCATTGAATGCAGATTATCTGTTTTATCGTGTTCCCTCCTGTTCCGTGTATTAATTTATGCTAGTTACTTTGTGTTTTTGACTTTGTGGATTATTTTAATAAATATCTAACTGCATGTGTGATCCGCTTCTTAGCCTGCTCCTTTGTCTGCCTGAATGCCCATTCATTACATAAATAAACTTTACCTGAAATAAAATCTATCTTATTTTATTTCAGTTAGTTACCATATTTCTAAATAAAACTAAAATAACTAAAATTGAATTAAAGAATTAATAAAAACTATAAAGACATTAAAAAAATTACAAAAAACACAACCAAATTACTTAATTACTAAAATGAAAACAGAAAACATATAAAAACTGATTGAAAATATAACTAAAAACTATAATAGTATCTCAATAATATGAAAACAACACTGGTGAAAATGACCTTACATGCTGTTATATACATTTGTTTTGCAGCTTCTTCAGAGCAGTAATAAATATAAAAATACATGGATTTCATATCTCTTTATTTATCTTACAGATCTTTATTTATTTATTTAAGATTAACATAATAGATTAAACTATCCATCTCAGCTCACCTTTCTCTTCACTAGAATGGCTGAGCATTGCAGTGGGACGCCCATCATCTTGTGCGGGTTCCAGGTCACAGAATGGGCTCTGGTTAAAAGCATATGAATAGAATGATGATGTTAGATGTAAAAAAAAAAAAAAAAATCTACCAATTTAAAGTACACATTTAAAATATAAAATGATTTTTGAAACAGGTGAAAGTGGAGGTGGAATGCATTAGACTGAAACTTTTATCAATTTGATGTACTCTAGAAGCAATGCTGTAATTGTGGGTTCTGACCAACCATCAGTACAAAAGAAATGAAAGAACGTTTTTAGGCACATAGGGTTATATGTTTTAATACTGTCTCAGAGTAAATGTCAGTGTGCTTTCACCACACTCCTTTTGCAGTTAAAATTATAGAGAAATTACTTGAATTACCCTGCAGAACACCAAACGTAGCTGCAATGAAGGCGGCACTTTGTGTTGATTAAAAGAAAATGAAACAGAGGGATGTTGTTGAAGAAGCACCCAGAAAATCGACTGCTGACATTTAAGGTAGAAGGAGCAGCCCATGCTCGCATTAGCCAATAAGATTTAAAAGCAACTAGAGATTTCAGCCACAACCTGAATTCCGGAAAAGTTGGAACGTTTTTTAAATTTGAATAAAATAAAAACTCAAAGACTTTCAAATCACATGAGCCAATATTTTATTCACAATAGAACACAGATAACATAACAAATGTTTAAACTGAGAAATTTTACACTTTTATCCACTCATCATCTACAGTGCATAACATCATCATGATTGTGTCAATGACATTACTAAATGGGCCCAGGAAAACTTGCAGGAACCACTGTCAGTGAACACAATCCGCTGTGCCATCTGCAGATGCCAGCTAAAGCTCTATCATGCAAAAAAGAAGCCAAATGTGAACATGGTCCAGAAGCGCCATCGTGTCCTGTGGGCCAAGGCTCATTTAAAATGAAAAAGTGTTCTATGGTCAGACGAGTCCAAATTTGACATTCTTGTTGGAAATCACGGATGCCGTGTCCTCCGGGCTAAAGAGGAGGGAGACCTTCCAGCGTGTTATCAGCATTCAGTTCAAAAGCCAGCATCTCTGATGGTATGGGGGTGCATAAGTGCATACGGTATGGGCAGCTTGCATGTTTTGGAAGGCACTATAAATGCTGAAAGGTATATAAAGGTTTCCAGATTATGTCTATTTCAGGGAAGGCCTTGTGTATTTCAGCAGGACAATGAAAAACCACATACTGCAGCTATTACAACAGCATGGCTTCGTCGTAGAAGAGTCCGGGTGCTGAATTAGCCTGCCTGCAGTCCAGATCTTTCACCTATAGAGAACATTTGGTACATCAATAAACTAAAAATACGTCAAAGATGACCACAAACTCTTCAGCAGCTGGAAACCTATATCAGGCAAGAATGGGACCAAATTCCAACACCAAAACTCCATAAACTCATAACCTCGATGCCCAGACGTCTTCAAACTGTTTTGAAAAGAAGAGGAGATGCTACACTATGCCCCCATCCCAACTATTTTGAGACCTGTAGCAGGCATTAAATTTGAAATGAGCTCATTTTGTGCATAAAATTGTAAAATTTCTCCGTATAAACATTTGGTATGTGTAGGGTCTGGGCAGGATCAGATAAGCCAACCAACTTTAGAATTTTGAGAATGCTTTTAGCTTCTTGAACTTTTTATGTAAATCACGAACCGGCCCCGGCAGGTCTGGGTCGACTTTCCTCACCTGCACACGATCATCAGTCACCCGCACCTGAAGACTATCACCATCATTACCACTCATCAGCACTCTCTTCATAAGCAGTCACCATCTTCACCACAGTGTCCGGTCTTGTATGTTCTAACTGTTGTGTTGCGTGTATACCTGTTCCTGTAATTTCTCCCGTTGGATTACTAAGTAAAGACTTGTTTGTAATGTACCTTCTTCTTTGTGTGTTCCTGCGCAAGCAACCCGTTACAGAAGATGGAAAAAAATGGATAAATGGGAAAAATTCATCAACGTGGCTCAGGAGAAACACTGAAGACTTTGTTCTGGATTGGGGTGAACTTCCACGGCCCCAGCAACCTCCCAGACACCACAGGCTTGAACTGGAGGGAAACTTTGTTGAAGTGTCTGGAGAGCAAATGACCCCGATCCAGAACCCTGCCTAGCCCAGTTCCCAGTCAGAAATCTACCGCAAATGGGGTGAATGACTCCGACATGACGTCAGAGCCTGCGCCAGGAGGAGCGGCCGAGCATGACATCACCCCGGAGCCTGAGGTGTTTCCATCTGAGGAGAGGTCCAAGTTGGCAGTCCCATGCAGCGCCAAGGGTGTCGGAGATGAAGGGCTGGCCAGAAGCCACGCCCACCTGCCCGTAACTGAGAGTGAGCTTTCGGCTTCGCAGAGCTTCCTCGGACCGCCGGCTTCACCCGGGTCGGACATCACGTCACCTGCGCCACGGCCTTGCGGGCTGTCCGTTGCTCTCCGGCCCTCCACCCCTACTGCTCCGGCTAGCTCCGCCCTCCCTCAGGCTCTGCCTCCGCCCTCGGTCGTTCCAACCTTACCTCAGCCCTCCATCCATCTCGGGGGGTGGTCGCTGCGGCTCTAAGCCAGAAGAGTAATTTCCTCTTTAGAGTTGATGAAAGATCGGACTGATAAATTTTGGTGGACAGAATAGATCGGTCTTTCTAAATTAATTCTAAGACTAGAACAAATTCTAGACCACATATGCATAATTGGTTATAATACGTTGTAAGTAATTATCCATATACATAATTCCCTTTTGGTCGATTATGATTTAATTATATATATTTTGCCCATAATTTGAGCTAATTCGTTACATATGTTATCTATGTTCTATTGTGAATAAAATATTGGCTCCTGTGATTTGAAAGTCTATTAGTTTTCATTTTATTCAAATTTAAAAAATGTCCCGAGTTTTCCTGAATTCGGGTTGTAAACAGGTAGCATGTGTATACAGAAATGTGAACAGGTAAATACAAAAAATTATTTAATTCTGTGGCACACTCCTCTGTTGGAGTTAAAAATCATTTCATCACAAACAATGATTTCTGCACTCCTAAAATGTACCATTGCCCAGTCAACATTTAGCACATTTAGTAGAGGCTTTTATCAAAAGCAATTTCTGCTGTACTCAAGGTATAAATTTTACCACCAATTTTCCTGGTGAATCAAACCCATGATATTGACGATATTCTAGTGCCACTGAGCAACAGGAACACGTTACACAATCAAAATGACTGATTTAGGTTACCTTTCAATTCCTTGCATTTTCACACGATGTTTGTTTGACAGAAGCAAGCCTCCACCCCAAGCAGCCTAAATGAAGTTAGATTGTTAAAGCACTGCATACTTTTTACTTTATTTAATAAAATGTACATAATAATAATAGTAAACATTTTACATCCACGTGCATCCATATGCCATGCCGCTCACAAATATCTGCTATTTCATTCAGAGGGTCAAAGGCTCCATAGACTGTGGTTCCTGCAGTTGCATTGACATAGAATGGGACCAGACCCTACAGAGAGCAAAGAGGGATTTCTAAATACACAATCATTCAATGAGCCAACAAATTTGTTGGCTCAGTCAAAGTTTATGGTATGGCATAGTGCAGAAGCCAAATGTAGAATACACAAGATATCACATGAGCAGAAGTGTTGTTGATCTGAATATCATTTCAGATGCGAAACTAGGCCCTGGATATTGGTGTATAGCTTTGAATATTTTTTTCAATCTTAAAGGGGTGGTTGATTATGATTTCACTTTTTTAACTTTAGTTAGTGTGTAATGTTGCTGTTAGAGTAAACATCATCTGCAAAGTGACAGCGCTCAAAGTTCAATGCAAAGGGAGATATTTTCTTTTAAAAAATTTGCTGTTTAAGGACTACAACAAACGGCTTGTAGGGACTACAACGAGCTTCTTCCCATGTTGGTGACATCACTAACCCTAAAATTTACATAAACCCTGCTCCCGAGAACACACAACAAAGGAATGAGGCCATGTTGGGCTGCTTTAGAGAAGAGGAAGAGTTGTCGTAGTAGATTGTTGTTGCCATGCCGTCATTTTACATCGGACTGCTTCACAAACGAGGGACAATTCAATGCTGGATTTGCACAAAAGTTTAACATGACGGCACATGCTAGTCGATGAGTTGAATCAACTCCGCAGCAACTACATATATTGTTAAGAAGTATTCATCTAATCAGAGCGCTGTTTACTGAATGATGTCAGTCAGTGCCTCGCAGTCAGCAATTGTGATTTATATTGTTATTCGCTCATATGTGTAGATAGATTACGTTATGTTTAGTTTCTTTATCTGTCGTTACTGCCTGTCTTTCACATTTCCATGTGTGAGTACTGCAACAACTCTTTAATAATGTAACCTGGATTATTGCCTTTGTGAATGATTTAGCTGTATATCTAATATTCATTGTTATTCTTTGATATTTTCAGACCACTCATTGTTACCACTTCCTGTTACTGCTTGAACTGAATCATCAGTAAACTTCAAACTCTGGTTCAACTGAGTCTTTTGTGTTCTTGCAAACACCCCAGTGCAGATACAAATCCACCTCCTCCAGCACAAATACAGTCCTTACTCAATTCTCCAGAATATATATTTATCCACTAACTGTTCTGAAACGTCCAGATGCATTCTATACATTGTAACTTTGTTGTTGTTGAGCAACCCAAGCGCAACCTGTTAAAGCTCCACCCTCTTCTGGAAAGGGGGCCGGGAGCAGTAGCTCACACAAAAAAACGGCGTGTTTTTGCTCACATCCAAATAGGGGGAAATTTGACAACCTATAATAAATGATCTGTGAGGTATTTTGAGATCTGTGGGGTATTTACAGACACATTCTGGGGACACCAGAGACTAATATTACATCTTGTAAAAGGGACATTATAGGTCCCCTTTAATTTCCTTCCCCCCCCCCTTTTTTTTTTTTTACAAAACAAAAAAACATTCATGACCATTTATTATATAGCAGTATATATTCATAATATTCATAATATTCATAATGTGTGGCTACAGCAGTATAAGTAAACCCTTTTTTTTCTTCTTTTTTTTTTTGCATGTAAAGCTTTCATTTTAAAGTGGTAGAAAAGGTATTTATTTTCATATTAATCTATTGGTGATGCAACCATCTCACAGTAACCTAGTTCCCACATTTTGTGCATATTGCTGTTGGCAATAGTGACAACATGGAGAGAAACATCACAATTGTTTCCAAGTCCTCGCTGAAGGATTATTAAATATGATACATTACTACTCATTTGATAAGTATAGCAGGGAAGGTCTAAAATTAAGGTTAACTTTAGTGTTAATGTCCGATTTTAGATTCCAGCATATTCTGGGCATTTAAACATTCTAGAAATATATAATTTAACTGGGATAACTTTGTTTAGGATAACCACATCTCACATTTCTAAAATGGACCATGTCACAAGCTGATAGTAGGCTACTACAGCATGATTGTGAAATTTTGCTATTATACAACAGTCCTATAAGTAAGACATTTTGAGTAATCTGCATGTTAGACACAGTATGGACAGTTTTACTCACTACAGAGTGACACAAAGTGCTATTATATGAAATATTATCCGTAAATGGCAGGGACCAGAAACAAACCTGTATAATATGAAATATTTAACTCAGAATCAGCACATCTGACCTACCTTAGACTTTGCTGCATCAATGCTGGAGTTCAGTTCTGATGAGATCATCTTCCCCCTCACAGAGAGACATCAGCAAGTTTTATTAATCTTGCTAAACTGGACACACTGCAAATTATGAACTTGTGATTCCATCCACCAATCTTACCTTTCATCACATCTGACGACTATAACATTTTCAGAACCGATGCCGAGAACTGCTGCAGACTTCTTGATTGAATAATGACTCTAATAAGGAAAGCGAATGTTAAACATGCACAGGCAAACAGCTAACATGATCTGACCTTTTGGTTTACCATAAGAACACATGAAATGTTTGAATTAACGGCAGTCTATCAGGACTTTTAAAAACGCTGCTGTGACACGTAACGTCTGACCTCCCAATCAGCGGGTCAGGAGGTAATAGCTGAAATGTGTTGTGCTATGTGTTTCATTCAGTAAGTGGAACTGCCACAGCACGCCTGCTGAGAGTGGAGGTAACAATAATGAGATCATGTACGTGCGCAGAGGTGAACAGCACCAGGCGAGGTATCGCAGACATCCCTTGGGTCTTCACTGCCGGAAAGAGATGAAATCTAGCCAACAACACACTGTACAGATTGGACATGGTGCCTCCTGCAGAGAAAGCCATTAGCTGTTTAATGAAATACTAATGATGGAAAAGTTCCAATTTTCATTTTTCATAACATAAAGAATATTAATGCTTCATATATTTTTGTGCTTTCAGCTTGTTACCAGGACAAAAGATGCCATCTCCATCTTCCTCTTGCCATCCAATAATTGAATGCATTTTTCTCAGAACTACCTCCTCCATGAGTATAAAAACTGGGGATATTTCATAAGTGAACCTGTAAGTGGAGAAGAACTCAGGTTCATAAATGCCCTGATGAACTGCAGAAGAAATAGAGGCAGGTGGGAACTGTAACATTTTTGCTTTATAAAGTCCACATGGAAATGCATATATTTTTTTTTTTTTTTTTTACAAACATCTTAATGATTCATTCACTTATGTAGTTTTATATCAAAATGTCATAAATGCAATGACTTCTCCAATCATTGAAAAATCCTCTCTTTCTTACAAAATTCAGCAAGATCACATTCAACAACTGATGGATACAAAGTCCCCTAATTTCTTTTTTTTTAAATTTTTTTATAATCCATTTCACTCGAATGTTGTAACGAATACGTCACAATACGAAATAAATGATCTGTCATAACTTCCAGCGTTTAGAAACAAAATGAAACAAAATGTATGAGACAGTTGTTTTCAGATTTCATTGGTGATTTCAAATATGAAATTTAATCGAAAGCTTGGCAAACAGCTTTGGAGAATTTGATGTTTCCCCATTCAAAGTGATACAAGCTGCACTTGCATGCCGAGAGGCGTTTCAAAGATGGCCGCCGAGTGAAATGACTTGTCTTAAAGGGACTGTTATCTTATTTTCTTTTTTTCCATGTCAAAACAATGAACTTGTGATTTCTATCAATTCTGCTGTTTGCCTATTTCTACTATTTCCGTTATTGTCGTTATTGCATCACGCCTCAAAAGTGCGTCTCGAGACCCTCGCGTTCTAAGGTACGCTTTTTTTCTGTGTGAATGGCCCCTAAGTAATTAAAAAAACTCGCAACAATCTGATATCACTTGGAAACCTTTATTTGAAAAACTTTTTTCCAAACACTTCTTAATCGTTTCTCTTGTTTGGCTTCCTCCTCCTCTTGTTCCTCTTCTTTTTCTTTCTTTCCACTGAAGAATCTTAAGAGGGAATCCCATGTCATTTTCTAAAATACAGTACACCCGGAAATGTGCTCACCGTTAACTCACATCTTTTACCCTCATGCCATCTGAGATGTATACTACTTTCCTTCTTCAGATGAACACAAACAAAGTTTTTTTTTAAGAAAAATAAATAATATCTGGGAACGCTTCATAATGCAAGCTCAAAGTCGAAGCATCAAACAGCACACACAGCAACTACAGTAACCATACGACCCCAATGGATGAATCAATATCTTCTGAAGTGAAAAGATACGTATTTGTGAGAAAAATACCAAATATTTTAAAATTTTAAACTTTCAACCAACTGTCCCCTGAAGCGTGGCGTAAGCGTGCCGAGAAACTCACGCGAAAAGTCACGCGGATGTCAGATGCAGTCAGTATTTTTTTTTTTTTTTATGCTCACAACAAAATACCTAAACCATGAGAAAATTTCTGGGTGTACTGTATTTTCTTTTAATCGGATTCCTTTTTAAGATTCATCAGTTGAGAAACAAGAGGAGGAGGAAGCCAAGCAAGAGAAACAACAACAACAAAAAAGGGACAAAATGTGTTACTTTCTGTCAGGACTTTAGAATTTTAAATGAAAAATTGATTTAAAAAAAATGAATAAATGAATAATAAGTGTTGTAGACCTGTTTTTAATCAAGTTGTTTTTCAAATAAAGGTTTCGGAGTCAGTGATATCAGATTGTTTGCGGGGTTTATTTATTACTTACCCTGTAACTACATGAAACAAGAGTGTAACAAGCACCACTTTTATTTACAGCCCGCAATGTCATACTTACTACATAAAACAAAAGCATATTTCCCCATGTATTAAAAAAGACTGCAATAGTTCTGCCTTGAAACAACTTAATCAGTGCACTTTCTCGCTAAATTGCTCCCAAACGTAAGATTGTTGTCTCTATCATAATAGTATAAGTACCCCTTAGTTCTAAAATACTTACAGTATAAATAATTTGTTATTTTCCTGGTTGTTACCCCTTTATTCCTGTTACATGTGCCCTGGGTCTGTGTTCATCAACTTATTATATGGTTATATGGACTCCCATCTAGGAACTAATCACACACTCACACCTGTTTCTCATCAGTGACACTTTATAAGCTGCACTCTAACACACACATGGCTGAGTATTGTTTAGTCGTATGTTCGCATTCTGTGTTATCCTGGTTTTCTTTGTTCTGCTTTGTCTTGCCTGTGTTGTTTTTTGACCCTGGACTGATTTCTTGGTTTCGTTTGCTGCCTGCCTTGACCATTGCCTGTGTATTGGATTACTCTTTTGCCTTGCCTTCTTGTTACTGTTTGCTGGTGTTTGACCTACTGCCTGTACAACTACGCTCTTCCTGTAAATAAAGCCTGCATGGGGATCTCCAACTCCGTTGTCCCACTCCCATACATTACAATTCCTAAGACTTTACATATTGTTCCCCTATACTTACACATACTTACTTTATAGGTACACTATAATTATCAAAAGTTACGCTGTAAATTTGTTGTAGCTACACAGTACTTTCCGGGCTGTAATCTAAACCGTTACTGGATTAATTTTTTTTTTTTCTTCAAATAAGTTTCTTATCTAACCAAGCATTTATTTAAACAAAAAAGTGAAATATTATAATTCATTCTATTTTAAAAATATTTTCAAATGCAATTTTTTTTTTTTTGCATGACAGTTGAGTTTTCAGCATCATTACTCCAGTCTTCGGTGTCACATGTTCCTTCAGAAATCATTGTAATGTTGATTTGCTTCTAAAAAAAAAAACCATTTCAACCAATGTCAAACAGCTGGGCTGCTTAATATTTTTGTGGAAACTGATACATGTTTTCAGGATTATTTGAAATGCACTTTACTTTTATTTGAAATAAAAACCTTTTGTATCATAAATATTTGGTAACACTGAAGGTTCATTAGTTAAACATTAGTTAATGTATTAACATGAACTAACCATGAGCAATACGTTTGTTAATCTATTTACTAATCTTTGTTAACGTTAGTTAATGAAAATACAGCTGTTCATGTTAGTTCAGTGCATTAACTAATGTTAACAAGATTTTAATAATGTATTAGTAAACGCTGAAATTAACATTAACAAAGATTAATAAATGCTGTATAAGTGCAGTTCATTATTAGTTCATGTTAACTAATGTAATTAACTAATGAACCTTATTGTAAAGTGTTACCAAATATTTTTACTGTCACTTTTGATCATTTGAATGTGTTCTTGCTGAATAAGTATTCATTTCTTTAAAAAACAAAATCTGACCCCAAATATTTGAACACTAGTATTTCTCTAAACTGTGTAAAAGAATGTCAAATACAAACTTTTCATGCCTATACCTTATTTCTAAATTTCAGTGTTGCAACCTAATCTCCCCTACATTTACAAACCCGATTCCAAAAAAGTTGGGACACTGTACAAATTGTGAATAAAAAATGTAATTTACAAATCTCATAAACTAATATTTTATTCACAATAGAATATAGATAACATATCAAATGTTGAAAGTGAGACATTTTGAAATGTCATGCCAAATATTGGCTCATTTTGGATTTCATGAAAGCTACACATTCCAAAAAAGTTGGGACAGGTAGCAATAAGAGGCCGGAAAAGTTAAAGTTACATATAAGGAACAGCTGGAGGACCAATTTGCAACTTATTAGGTCAACTGGCAACATGATTGGGTATAAAAAGAGCCTCTCAGAGTGGCAATGTCTGTCAGAAGTCAAGATGGGCAGAGGATGACCAATTCCCCCAATGCTGCGGCGAAAAATAGTGGAGCAATATCAGAAAGGAGTTTCTCAGAGAAAAATTGCAAAGAGTTTGAAGTTATCATCATCTACAATGCATAATATCATCCAAAGATTCAGAGAATCTGGAACAATCTCTGTGCGTAAGGGTCAAGGCCGGAAAACCATACTGGATGCCTGTGATCTTCTGGCCCTTAGACGGCACTGCATCACATACAGGAATGCTACTGTAATGGAAATCACAACATGGGCTCAGGAATACTTCCAGAAAACATTGTCGGTGAACACAATCCACTGTGCCATTCGCCGTTGCCAGCTAAAACTCTATAGGTCAAAAAAGAAGCCATATCTAAACATGATGCAGAAGCGCAGGCGTTTTCTCTGGGCCAAGACTCATTTAAAATGGACTGTGGCAAAATGGAAAACTGTTCTGTGGTCAGACGAATCAAAATTTGAAGTTCTTTTTGGAAATCTGGGACGCCATGTCATCCGGACTAAAGAGGACAAGGACAACCCAAGTTGTTATCAGCGCTCAGTTCAGAAGCCTGCATCTCTGATAGTATGGGGTTGCATGAGTGCGTGTGGCATGGGCAGCTTACACATCTGGAAAGGCACCATCAATGCTGAAAGGTATATCCAAGTTCTAGAACAACATATGCTCCCATCCAGACATCGTCTCTTTCAGGGAAGACCTTGCATTTTCCAACATGACAATGCCAGACCACAAACTGCATCAATTACATCATGGCTGTGTAGAAGAAGGATCCGGGTACTGAAATGGCCAGCCTGCAGTCCAGATCTTTCACCCATAGAAAACATTTGGCGCATTATAAAGATGAAGATGCGACAAAGAAGACCTAAGACAGTTGAGCGACTAGAAGCCTGTATTAGACAAGAATGGGACAACATTCCTATTCTTAAACTTGAGCAACTTGTCTTCTCAGTCCCCAGACGTTTGCAGACTGTTATAAAAAGAAGAGGGGATGCCACACAGTGGTAAACATGGCTTTGTCCCAACTTTTTTGAGATGTGTTGATGCCATGAAATTTAAAATCAACTTATTTTTCCCTTAAAATTATACATTTTCTCAGTTTAAACATTTGGTATGTCATCTATGTTGTATTCTGAATAAAAATTATTCTGAAATTTGAAACTTCCACATCATTGCATTCCTTTTTTTTTTTTAATTCACAATTTGTACAGTGTCCCAAATTTTTTGGAATCGGGTTTATATTTTTTATAATTAAAATATGAACGTTGAAGAAACGAAACTTAATGAATGAGCCTCACATGTTTGTATTTGCTGTGGATGTCAACCATTCTCCTGCTAGACCAATGATGTCAAGTCCGGATGAAAGCTGGTTGAAGAATCTTGGATTGCCTAGCAACATTAAAGAACAATATCAACTAAAGCTTCCACTAAACACAACTGTGTCGTTTTGCTTGTTCTTACCTGTTTTAACTCCATATTTCAGTGTGTCTCTACAGTCCACCAGTAGCTGCTCCAGATTATCCGGCTGGTCAGGAAGCTCCAGGCTGAATCCCTCCAGACCTTCCTTAAACTGGTGTGGATAGTGAAAATCTAGAACTTTGGAGCTGCGTTTCAAGGATTTACTGATGTAGGCCAGCAAGATGTTAACCAGCTCCTGCAAGAAGTGCTTAGTTGCTTCCTCTCCCTCTTCAGCAGGGAGCAGATCTGAGCCAACACAAAATCCACATCATTCTCACAAATTATTTGTGCTTTAGGTACAATGTAGTTGCAAACATTTTCTTACTCAGCAGGACAACAACCGGTTGGGCTGTCAATCAATGTATGAATGTTATAATTTACGTTCCAGAAATTCTTAGTCACTCTTTTCTACAGCAGCTTATATCCAGAGCAGTTGCAACACAGTTCTGTGGTTTACTTTGCATTCTACATTTGAAAATGTAAAAACTTTTAAAACTCTGAAATAATTTGAATTCACCCTTTTGGATAAAAATATTTACTTTGTGGAAGTAATTGCAGCAGAATTAAAAATGAATATCTTGAAAGCTCACTTAAATTAATATATATTAATATATATATATATATATATATTTATTTATTTATTTTTTTTTATGTGGCAAATGCTTGAAAGTTATACATTATATTATTTTGTTCCACTGGAACAATATTTGAATAGAAAATTGAATGTCAAACTACACAGAATGAACTGCTATTTGCTACTTGAAGTCTGAACATGTTTCAATTAAAACTTTCTTTACACTTAGTATCAAACTGAAAAAAAAAACACAATGCCACAATGCTGGTCTGTATTGCTTTTCAAAAAATGTTGTTGTACTGCAAGGGGAAGCTCAGACATTTCGCCACCCTTTCATTTAAGTGTTTGCTGTACCTTTGCTGTGGATGCAGCTGAAGTCATGGGCTACGTGCCCACTATCATATTTCAGGGCGTCATCAGTGTTTCCTAAAGAGCCGGTGTCCTGTTTGCTCTTGTCTAAATGCTGTCTATCAGCTTGTGTGAACTCCATTATGTTTCCAATAGACCTGCACACATATCAACATACCAGCTCAAACACCCACAGATACTTCATTATTATGTTTAATTCTTCTTTTTATTTCAGTTTTAGTCATTTTAGTTCATCAACTTCAACTTATTTTATTTCAGTTAAGTTTTGCAGTATTTAGTGTATACTTCATTTTATTTCAGCTTTATTTCAATTAATGAAAATAATTTAATAGTTTTGGTTTTATTTATCAATAACAGCACTGACACACACACACACACACACACACACACACACACAACTTTTACATGATACGACTTCATGAAAAAAATGAAAAATCAAAACCAAAACTGGTTTGAAATCAGCACAGTGAACAACCACTTATTTGAATACCAATCACTGATTGTTAATACAAATTACAGCAGATTCAGATAGTGTACAGTATGATTAAATTAAAAGCACGGAATGGTATTGTATCACATTATAATAATCAACAATAAATCAATGTAGTTTACCTTCTCACTGAGGCATCCACTGTTGTAGACTGTAAATATCTAGAGTGCCAAATGGCTAAAAGTTATAAAAGGTCTAGCCTCCACCCCGGGGTAGAAAATCAACCAACCTTCAGTTAAACTAGGTGTGGTCATAGCGCACAGCTTTCCATCCCAATGAAAGCAATGCTATTACATAAGGATGAAAAAGCCCATGGTCTCATCACCTTTTCAGACTTTCTCTCTTCTTTTGTTAATTGATTTGAATGTATTCATTCTCTCCACTGCCTTGACACAGACAGGTGCCTAGGCATTAAAAAAGGGGGTTTATGTAAAGATGGCAAAATCTTGAAGCCGTCAAGTGACAGTAGCTCTGCTCTTCAAGGCCAAATGTCTCCCCTTTATGAATCTTGCAGGCTTGTTTTCAACATATTACATGTACATCAGGAAAAAAAAATTCAAAGTCAGATTTTCTTTTTATAAAAATTGTCAGAGAGGCTTCTATCTAAATCTCAATTCTCACTGACAAATAATGAACAAAGTACATCATACTGGCTTTTTTGAGACTATGTATACTTTTAATTAAATTCAATTAAATTTATAAAGCACCATTTAAACAACAGAGCTGTCACAGTCTCCATCTCCCATCATCCTCCCTGGCCCTCACCTGCACTCACCATCAGCCAATCACATGGATTCCCTACACCTGCACATCCTCATCAGCACTCCCTTTAAAGACTCACTCCTCCTGCACTCCCTTGTCTGTCCTCGTCTTTGGTTATGTTGATTGTTTCAGTTCCAGTATGAATGTTTAGTATTATAGTTATTGGTGAATAAACCTTTGCTGCTACAACTTGATCCTGCTTCCTCTCTACGTTTACAACCAGCCCTGACAGAAGGACAGACCATAGGATATGGATCATACAGCAGCAAACTCTTCCATGGCTGAGGACCGCTTGTGCAGACTACGGCAGAAAGGCTGGCCGTTGGAGAGGTATGTGGAGGAGTTTCTGGAGGTCTCTTATCAGGTGGGTTGGCCTGATGCTTCCCTCAATGCTTGTTTTCTAATGGGTCTGGATGGAGATACTATTCGGTATCGTGAACCTGCTTGCAAATTCTCCCTAGTCGAATTGAAAAATCTTGTTTTTTATTTAAACGGTTGAAGAAGTTAAAGTAAAAAAGTATCCTCCACATCCAGTCCCATCAGAAACAAACAAGACCTCGCCAGCTCACCTCACGCCGGTTCCCTTCACATACCGCTTCAACGGCCCTGTCCATTCCTGGCTGCCTGTGTTTCCCCGTGGACGAAAATGGGCTTCCAACAGCACTGACCTAGGAGCCAGATGAAGACCTAGGTGACGAAAAGGAGTGCTAGAAGAAGACAACAGCGTAAGCGAAGAGGATGGACATCCGGCTTAGTAAGCAAGAGATACAGAGACTGACACGCCTACAACTGGATCATACAAGGCATTGATCAATTGATGAGTAATATGAAGTTGGAAAAGTAGTATAAAAGTCTGAGGAGTAAAAGGCCTCCTCAGATGCTGCCTGCATTAAGCATAGAGGCACACAATACCCTAATGTGGGGCGCTTAACAGCATCTCCAATATTGCTATATAAAGCTAGGTTCTAGAGCTTTTTAGCATAAGCTGATTTAAGTTTTATTTTGTTTTACTTTGCATTAACTGCTGTGAATTGTAACCAATAAAAGAGGTATTTTATTGTTACGATTGCCTTCCGTGAGACTTGACTTATAACTACAAACTGAGCCTCAATAAAGAACAACCACAAGGTAGTCTTCTATGTCATTCCTGAAGGACTTCAACCTGCGGACAGGTGAGTACTTTATGGTTTAGGCTAGATTTGACTAACCTTACCCTACCTGAATAATCCTAGGGTTAAAAGGTGTACTATAAAAGGTCACACCGACTAACTATATATATATATATATATATATATATATATATATATATATATATATGTGTGTGTGTCCACTGTTGCCGCTTTTGGCCTGTCCACCGCCGAAAGCGCCAACAGTGGGCATGTGAGCATCAGAACTGGACCATGGAGCAATGGAAGAAGGTGGTCATGTTTTCTTTTACATCACATGGATGGCTGTGTATGTCGCTTACTTGGGAAACACATGGCACCAGGATTCACTATGGGAAGAAGGCAAGCCGGTGGAGTGTGATGCTTTAGGCAATGTTCTGTTGGGAAACCTTGGGTCCTGCCATCCATGTGGATCTTACTTTAACACGTACTGTACCACCTACCTAAGCATCATTGCAGATCATGTATACCCTTTCATGGAAACGTTATTCCCTGGTGGCTGTGGCTGTATATATTTATAATCAGTATTGAGGGAACAGATGTAAAACCTCTTCAGATTTTTTCAGTCTTTGACTCATATGTCACATTTTATTTGGTCTATATGTCTACATTTTGAGATGATAAGACGGCGACTCAGCTTTTCAGTGAGAGCAAGCAGAGATCATATTTAAGAAGAGCACAAAGGAGCTTGGTCTTTCAAATGGTGTGCAAATAGCTTGGGCAAAGTGAATAGAGGCAATAGCGAGTGATATATGAAGGCTTGTTTTTATTATTTATTTTCATGGCTTTTAATCAGGCTGACCACGTTGCTTCCATCAGTCTTGTTGGTTAAATTATTTCTCTGTTTAGTCCTTGAACATTACCTTGCCGCCTGGAACAGATGCAGCCATGGTAACTTCATTGAATGAAATAGTCCCTTTGTACATTAATCTGTAAATGAAGATTTCATGTATTGGTAAAACGCTTGCTAATGGACAGCTGTTTTTTAGAGAGAGAGAGAACACAGTGTTTTTAGTGTAATTGATTCATTTTGATCACTTATTCCCCAGTATGAGGTTATTGCAATTTTTTTTGTTATGTGTGATCCTTGCTTCAATTAGAAATGGAAGGAACAGCATGAAGACCCATTCACACCAAGAGCGATAACTACAAAGGTAATTAACAATAGGTTCTTGGCAGCTTTATATGATCGATCGATTGATCAGACAGACAGACCAACTGACTGACAGACAGATAGGTACAACTTTAACACCTACTGATTAAAAGATAAACAGCAATTTTCTTATTTCAGTGTTGTTATTTAAACAAGTTTGCCTCATACACAAGGTTTCAGCTGAACTATGAAGACATTTTTGCTCATGTAATTGCAATGATATGACCAATGGTGGTCAAATAACATTTGAGTTTCAGCTAATAAATGAAAAATATTTAAATTTTCTGCTGTTATTTTTTTTTATTGGTTGGGGCATTCTACAGCCCTTCATCAAACTTCTCAACACACAGCCTGAGGTTGTTTTAAATCAATGCACAAATAGTAAATAATAATAATAAAAAAAAAACAGATTAACACCATCTGTGCATAATTCTGATTGGGTGGGCAAGGCAGACGTTTGAGTGGCCTCATATTTGTCAGCTAATTTTGACATTTGGCCATTAGCGTATATGGCAAAAACTTGTTTTCGTTTTTCCTACGGTGGTTTTGTCTCGATCGGACAAAAGTCCATTTCAGACAGGACGAGGAATGCGCTGCGCTGGCCGCTTGGTTCAGCGTAGCCCTTTGGATACGACGTGATTTGTGCTATGCTGGCCAGTACAAAGTAGGCTGAGTTATTAAAACTTTTAACGGGAGTTCTATACGTCTAGTCATTTGATGCCCCGTTTCTATTGGCTACGTGGGTAACCGCCACAGAGTGCAACAGCGAAAGCTGAACTATTTGGAACTTTGACCATGGCGTGCACGCAAGCTCGTCCATGGTGCACTTCGCTGCGGATGCGCTTTGGTCAGTGCAGCAGCAACAAACCGTCCTCGTGTGGCACAAGAAATTATTGAAATAATTGGGTTTCAGAGCGCAATGGTGCCATTGTCGCATCCTGTCTGAAAGAGCCTTAACGGTTTCTAAGAAATTTGTGAACGTTTTTCATATCTCCGGATCAGTAGGTGGCGCTGCGCCGCAACTCAGCATGTAGCCTCAAGTCAAGCAGGACAGTGTGTTTTTCTCAGGCACTTTTTACTTCGACTGCATCTGACAGAAGAGTTAGTTTTTCTGAGGTGAGAGTCATCTTTTATAAAAATGTATAAAAATAAAGTATTTTTAAAGGTTACTTGATCTTTGTACTGGTGGCCATTGAGAGTTGCCATGGCAACTGGGAATACATTCAAGCAGCTGCAGAGGCCAGCGTCTAACATTTCTGTTTCTCGTAGGTAAATGCATTTGTGTACTTCATATTCTTCAATGTCTTAATCTTTGGCAAAAGAAAGAAATTAATCTGATTCTCTCATGAGAAGTGAATCGCAGTTTCTCTGTGTTTCAAGGCATGCGACTGACTGTTCGCTACTGATGTCCAGTGATGGCGTTATAAATAAACGGCGTTACTAACGGCATTGTAGGAAACCCCCCAACGGCCCAAAAATGGAATCCGACGCCCTGGGCGAAGGTTTAACGCGTGTATGTCTTTTCAGTGGCCCTGTGAAGTTCACTTAATTTCTAGAATTTAGTTTCAATTTTACTTTAGCTGCTCGTTTAATCTGACTCCAATTTCAAATGATTATTACTCTTAGATTGTGTTTTCACTTAGAAATTAATCATTGGTTATGTATTAATTTAGATTTTTGATTATTCTGATTACCTTATATCTTCAATTATTCGTTCACTGCGGTCCCGGTATGGCTTAGAAAAGTCACTTCGGCCGATTGAGTGCTCTTCATGATCACAAACTAGTCAGTTCTGACCTTAGACAGAGGATGCAGGGTAAATATCTACCTTACCTACCTACATTCTAATTCCTTCTGCTCTTCTCCAAAATTCTTCTTTTTCTTCCAAACCATTGCTTGAATCATCATGAGATTAAAGGCCATCCCTGGCCATTATAATATAATATATATCACAATGGGATCATAATATAAATTATATTCAAATAGTATAAATTAGAAATAATTTTATTTGCTGGTCTCAAGAGGGTCTTGGCTGAGTAATTTGTCAAGAGTGACTTGTTATCACCTCACTGATCTTTTAGAAGGCATTTGGCCCTGCAGCTACAGCTGTGCTGACATGAGCAGTGTGTTCACAGCAACAGGCCAAACTGGAAACAGTTATAGACTTTGATGCTGTGAACATTCAATGAACTGCAAGCACTGAGAGCATGGGTCAAATCATTTGCTCAATTTTAAGTTTTTTGTGACTACAATATAGAATTGGACACAATTTTCTTATTTTTGGACTAAGATGTTATCAATTACATTCCTTTGAAAACCTATTTGTATATGAAAAGAAAGGTTGGACAAACACAGATCTGACTGAGAGCACAAAGATAAATTTTTGGGACACTGAACAACATACAAGAGTGCAGTAATTTTTAAAGTCTGAAATAAGACCACGTAAAAGATATGTTTTATAAGACTGAGCCTTAAACAGTGCTGTTTACACCATTTGTGACATCAGTCGTAAACCTTCTTAGCACCTCTTGAACAATTTATAGTGTATGTGATCTTATTCTTTGGCTAAATTTCTTTTATGAAACAAAGACAAGCTGAGCATGTCCTCTGAATGGGTGAAACCCTCAGGCTTGGTTACAACCCAGCTAACAAAAAGAAGTTGTCAGAACATTTTGTTAACATTCTCTTTAAGTTATGAAAACGTTATTTCTGAATGTTTTTTTAAACATTGAAAACATCCAGTTTTTTTAATGTATCAAGAATGTTTTTTCTTGGTTTATGTGAACGTTAGAAGAACATTCCATTCTATCATCTGAATATTTTCTGAACGTTCAAAACAGTCCATCACCAGGCTCACACACAGACACTTGAGTATTGCTAACTTGTCTCTGCTGCATGTCTTTGAACTGTGGTGGAAACTGGAGTACCTGAAGGAAACCCATCCTGTTTATCCTGTTCTTGGTTTAGCCGGGACTCAAACCAGGGACCTTCTGGTTGTGAGGCGATAGAGCTACCCATTGAGCCACTGTATTGCCCAGTTTATGTTTATGTTTATATGAATTCATAAAAATAGATAAAATGTAAGTAATTAATTTCTTACAGCCACATGTATGGATTTCAAAGTAACAGAATTTTTAAGTACCAAGAACTGTGTTAAGACAAGTTTCCAGGGTGTTTACATTTTTCCAGAATAAACAAGGGACTCATGAACAACCATCACACAACAAAAAAACATGATTGTAGATCATCCAGGTAAGCACACACAATATTAAGAATCAATGGTTCACAAACTTTCGAACTGGGTCATTTTAATAAATTCAGCTATTTTTTTTGTCTTATGGATTATATGTAAACATCTTTTATGTAAAATATATTACTTAGGACAGTACTAAATAAAAAATAACATGCATTTTGTATGATCTCTTTTATTTTGTTAAAATTTACATGTTCACAGATTCTGCAAGTGGTTCACATACTTTTTCTTGCAACTTATATATATATAAAGACCAATGACTTTACAAGACACACCTGAAAGCAATGAACAATGAACCAATGAGAATGTGACACATAGACAAGGGAACCAATCAGAACATGACACATTCACAAGGGGAGCACTAAACATGAGGGCAAGGAAGTCATATGACAAGAAACCAGGAAACAAGACTGTGAGAATTACAAAATAAAAAACATGAAAATATAAACATGAAACAAAACCCAAAACAATGTGACAGTAATAGAGTTATAATGAAAATATTAAAAAGTATTAATAGAGTTGATATGATATAAATCATTATTATTTTATTTATTTTACAGAACAACAGTAAAATTACAATACTACCATTTATGGATGTCTTTATTTCTTGCTTTCAAACATTAAATCATTGAGCTTTTAATTTGGCAGAAAACCACAGGGAGATTGGGAAGGCGTTTCTCTTTGACAACAGATTCAGAACAAGTTAAACCAGAACCATTTCAGGAAAATAAATGAAACCGGTTTTTCAGCATTTATGAGAGTAAAAAATGTTTTGTTTTTAATACAGCTTAAGGGGTTTCCAGAAAGCAGCTTTATGTCTCTGGATCATGTTTTAGGGTTACTTTACTTCAAATAAACATCTCTAAGCATGAAAGCACAGATTATGTGTGAATTATAAATCATTATTATCATAAGCCATATTTCCACCGCAGGAACTTTCCCCAGGAACTAGGGACTTTGGGGTGGTATTCGGTGTCTTACAACCACAGGGACCAGGGTCTAAATGAAGTTCCTGGTAAAAATTTCCCCCTCAGAAAGTCCCTGCTCGCGAGGTAGTACCAAAGACTATAGATATAGAAAGACGGTTCACTCCTGTTAGTTATGAATGTGAGAAACTGCAACACACAATATGGCAGAATACGTCCTGCCTTCTAAGTAAAAGAGCCAATCGCTGATTATTAAAGTCGTTGCATCACTGCAGCTGCCGTTAGAAGCTCCGGTTCCCATAGAAACCTGAGACTCAGGCTTAGGACTGCACATGTGCATCGGCTCGTCTAGCCTGAAAAATAAGCTTTTTTGCGCACAATCCTGCGTTACCGGACTAATTTGCCTAATCTTCATGATACTTAAGACCACGATGGAAACGCAGACAGCAACATGTCTGGGGGGAAAAAAGTTACTGGAACAAATTGTTCTGGTAATTTCAGTAGAAATGTGGCTATATAAGCTATTCAGCTCTCATACTTCACAGATCTACATTCAAAAGAAAACAAACTGTGACACTTTACTTTTGCAATGGGGGTTTTCTATATTTGGGAGTTATTTGCATTTCTATAACTCTGTTGTTCATTAGTCAGATTAACAATGGCCCTCCCCTTTTGAACTGATGTCAGTGTTCGAGCTACACCTAAAGTCATAACTTGAGGGGGCTGAGGTTCCAGTATACCCACATATGTGTCTGTGAAAGGATTTTCTGCACCATTATCTTTGACAGAAATTGGGATTGCCATCTCAGACATAGATGGCACAGTCACCTGAGCGACACTAACTGCAGAACTTTGTACTGGAAACAGTGACTGGGGCGGCGAAAGAGGCACTGAAGTGTTATACAGTTGTAAGCACGCATGTGGTATGTCAATGGTAATGGTGTGTTCAATTAAGAAATCAATTAAGGTAGCTGTACGTACCACATGAAAAACATGAGAAAATGTGACATCTCCAGTGTGTATGGGAGCTATTACAGAGCCCAGTATGTCTAATAACTGTCCAGTAACTGATGACGCTAACACAAATAACTTACTGATAGACTGAGTAGACAAAGCTGGAATCGATCTACGGCAGTCATCGGTAATGAGAGATAGACCTGACCCAGTATCGACCAAAGCATGGAGTTCAGTACCAGCCAGTGCAGTTTGAATGAATGGTGTAGGTGGAGTAGGTTTGAAACCAGCTGTACCAGAGTGGACGATTATTCAGGATGAATCTAGCATTTGGTCCCCCATGATAGTTTCTACACGTTTCCCCGATGTGGTAAGAAAGGGGCTGTCCCCTTGTGAGATGGGGAGAAATGTACATGTCGTGTGGGGGATCTTGGCGCACTTTGGGAGTGGGGGGGTGGCGATGGAGAGCTGTGTCTGTGGTAACTGGAACTACTGTACTGTGGGCTTAGTGAGGGTGAATGACCATAATGGGTTCTATGTTCATATTCAAAATCAGGCCGGCGCTCCCGTGAAAGCGAGTGGCCAGAGTTTGAGTTGCCATAATGATGTCTGTGGGGGGTGTACTGGTCCGACTGTGTGATGTGAGAGGTGTGTGACTCACGACTGTGGGAGGAAGGGGAGTAGCTGCAACATCTTTGGCAGTAGAAGTCATCATTTTGGGGGTGCTCGATCGTTTTCTGAATGGCCATGGTAGCATCGTGGAGGACAGCAGTCATCATGAGGGTATTGTTGTCGACCTCTCTGTATACGTTGAGAAGAACAGCAGCAGTCCTGGCAGTGATGATGATCGTCCTAATCAGGCTGGCGATGGCGTGCTGTGATGTTGTAGTCCACGACTGCGCAGGTCTGATGTGGAGAGTAAGTGGAAGACGTCACCTCGTCCTGAAGGCTAGAAATCTGCTGCGAGAGCTGGTCCATGCGTTCATCATTTCGTCACAGGTGAGACTGATGTAAAGCGTGTAGGTTGATTCGGAGTTCAGCGATGGCTGATGCTAGTTCAGTGATTTGATTTGGTGTCACTATGTTAGTCAATGGCTGGGGATTCACAGTCACAGGCATAACAGCTGAAGGGCTAGCAACACTAATGGCTAACTGAGCACGTTCACATTGACTGGCCACTTACAAAACATTGTCCAAAGTCACAGCCCCATGCTCATGAATTTTCAGTTGAAGTAAAGGATCTAAGCCGGTCACAAATTTCACAATTACATGCTGCTGCATATTGAGGAAATGCTTCAGTCACTAGATTTGTAAGTTCAGCAGCATAGACTTCAAGAGGTTCTTGTGGCTTACGAGGACGAGCATTCAAAAATGTCTGAAATGTGGCCAAAAAAGTTGTACGTCCAAAAACAGTGCTTAAACTGGCTTTGGTCAAATCGTAGTCAGCTTTCACCGCAGGGGAGAGAGACTGCCAGTATGCAAACGCTGGACCGGTAAGCTTTACAGGGAGAAGTTTGGCCTTATCCAGTGGTACAGCTGAGACATCAAGTGCCACTTCAAATATATGTATCCATGGCAGATGTGGACTTGCTTCATCTGCAACATGTCTGTCTCTCTGCATTGCAACTGCGTCATTCTCATCATCCGCCATTTTGTGCGAGAGAGAAAAAAAAATGCACGTAATCTGAACCTGCAAAAAGAGCACATAAAAAAATAAAAAAAAGCCAACCAGCGCTGCCACCAGTGTAACACGCGCATGGGTTATACTATAACTTAACAATTCTTACCCAGCGCTGCTTCATGGGTTCTTGGCTTTGTTCTGTTGTTCAGGTTATCACCGCTGTATGGAGGACACTGACAAAGTGCTTGGGTGATCACAACACTTGTTTTTACTGAACATTCAGATTGAACATCATAAATTGCCACAGTTGATTACAGAGTGTGCATCTCTCTCTCTCTGTCCGCTACCATTCAACACACACACTGTTTGTCCTCTTCTGCGATCCAAATCACGGGGTGATGTTCTCGCGATATTATAATCCAGATCTATACAAGGTATGAGAACATTATTTTATCCTTAATTTCACTCCCTACAGCTATATAGCACTCAAGTGCACGCATAAAGCTTGCCATAAAGAACCGGCAAAAGTAATGATTATGAATGTGACAAAAACAGCAAGGAGACATTTAAATTGTTTATTATTACAGTAATGTTTTCTGAATCAGTGTCGGCTGCAAAGTTGAAGTTGACATTGCTGACTCTCATCATCTCCGCATACTGGACGCGTCTAGAGAGAGAATACACATTTAATTCGGATTAGCCTACATAATCAGAGTAGCCTATTTCTTTTCGTTTTGAATTATTTATATTAAAAGTAGACATTTCAAGCTTTCTATAGATATATTTCTCATGTCTGTGAGGCAAGCAGCTGCTGAGTTTCGGTTCATTTACGCGCTCCAGTTCACGTGCAAGTGATCGCGCCGGCGCGTCCATGTCATGATATTGATTATATTGTCAAGGATAATTTATTTTTAGACTTATATTTAATATTGGGGGCATCCAAGTTATTTGACATATTTGAATTTTTTTTATATTATTTTTTTTAGTAATGCAATAGTTACTTTCCCTGGTAATTAGTTACTTTTATAATGATGTAACTCCATTACTTACTTAGTTACTAATTGTGAGAAGTAACTAGTAACTATAACTAATTACTTTTTTAAAGTAATGTGCCCAACACAGGCATTTTTGCTGATGTCACATGCTCTTTCATGTACACGTGCTCCATGAACTCAGGATCAAAGCCTGAGCTGACAGAAAAAGTTGATGATCAGCATCATGGTACCAACAAAGCCTGACTGAATTGGTGTAGTTTTGTCAACTTGAAACTAATCCTGTAACCCTGAGTTTGTTCAGCTACTAGAGAATGGAACACTGAAACATGAGGGGGCTCTCTCTCTCTCTCTCTCTCTCTCTCTCTATATATATATATACAGTTGCAAGAAAAAGTATGTGAACCACTTGCAGAATCTGTGAAAATGTTAATAATTTTAACAAAATAAGGGAGATAAGGGAGAATAACAAAATGCATGTTATTTTTTATTTAGTACTGTCCTGAGTAAGATATTTTACATAAAAGATGTTTACATATAATCCACAATTTATTAATTTAATATAATTATTTATTAAAATAACCCCATTCATCAGTATGTGAACCATTGATTCTTAATACTGTGTGTGGTTACCTAGATGATCTATGACTGTTTTTTTGTTTTGTGATGGTTGTTCATGAGTCCCTTGTTTGTCCTGAGCAGTTAAACAGAGCTCTGTTCTTCAGAAAAATCCTCCAGGTCCTGCGGATTCTTTAGTTTCCCAGCATTTTTTTGCATATTTGAACCCTTTACAGCAGTGACTGAATGATTTTGAGATCCATCTCAAACACAACTTTTAAAAAATAACATTCACTGATGCTCCAGAAAAAAACATGATGCATTAACACATTTGGAATTTAAAGATCAAGGTAAATTGTATTTAATTTGTCTTCCGGGAAACATGCAAGTATTTTCTGTTGCTTCCGAAGGGCAGTACTAAATGAAAAAAAAAAAAAAAAAAAAGATATTCAAGCGAAATAAGAAAAATTTGGACCTCTTCATCCTGTTCAAAAGTTTTCACCCCTGACTCTTAATGCATCGTGTTTCCTTCTGGAGCATCAGTGAATGTTTGAACCTTTTAGAGTCCCTGTGTTTGTGTTTGAGTCCCTCAGTTGTCCTCCATGTGAAAAGACAGATCTCAAAATCATTAAGGCACTGTTGTAAAGGGTTAAAATATGCAAAATATGGTGGAAAAGTGAAGAATTTTTGATACCTGGAGATTTTTTCTGAAGAACAGAGCTCAGTTTAACTGCTCAGAATAAACAAGGGACTCATGAACAACCATCACACAACAACAAAAAAAAAAAAAAAAAAAAAAAAACATGATTGTAGATCATCCAGGTAACCACACACAATATTAAGAATCAATGGTTCACAAACTTTGGAACTGGGTCATTTTAATAAATTCAGCTATTTTTTTTGTCTTATGGATTATATGTAAACATCTTTTATGTAAAATATATTACTTAGGACAGTACTAAATAAAAAATAACATGCATTTTGTATGATCTCTTTTATTTTGTTAAAATTTACATGTTCACAGATTCTGCAAGTGGTTCACATACTTTTTCTTGCAACTTATATATATATATAAAGACCAATGACTTTACAAGACACACCTGAAAGCAATGAACAATGAACCAATGAGAATGTGACACATAGACAAGGGAACCAATCAGAACATGACACATTCACAAGGGGAGCACTAAACATGAGGGCAAGGAAGTCATATGACAAGAAACCAGGAAACAAGACTGTGAGAATTACAAAATAAAAGACATGAAAATATAAACATGAAACAAAACCCAAAACAATGTGACAGTAATAGAGTTATAATGAAAATATTAAAACGTATTAATAGAGTTGATATGATATAAATCATTATTATTTTATTTATTTTACAGAACAACAGCAAAATTACAATACTACCATTTATGGATGTCTTTATTTCTTGCTTTCAAACATTAAATCATTGAGCTTTTAATTTGGCAGAAAACCACAGGGAGAAGGCGTTTCTCTTTGACAACAGATTCAGAACAAGTTAAACCAGAACCATTTCAGGAAAATAAATGAAACCGGTTTTTCAGCATTTATGAGAGTAAAAAATGTTTTGTTTTTAATACAGCTTAAGGGGTTTCCAGAAAGCAGCTTTATGTCTCTGGATCATGTTTTAGGGTTACTTTACTTCAAATAAACATCTCTAAGCATGAAAGCACAGATTATGTGTGAATTATAAAACATTATTATCATAAGCCATATTTCCACCGCAGGAACTTTCCCCAGGAACTAGGGACTTTGGGGTGGTATTCGGTGTCTTACAACCACAGGGACCAGGGTCTAAATGAAGTTCCTGGTAAAAATTTCCCCCTCAGAAAGTCCCTGCTCACGAGGTAGTACCAAAGACTATAGATATAGAAAGACGGTTCACTCCTGTTAGTTATGAATGTGAGAAACTGCAACACATAATATGGCAGAATACGTCCCGCCTTCTAAGTAAAAGAGCCAATTGCTGATTAGAAGCTCCAGTTCCCATAGAAACCTGAGACTCAGGCTTAGGACTGCACATGTGCATTGGCTCGTCTAGCCTGAAAAATAAGCTTTTTTGCGCACAATCCTGCATTACCAGACTAATTTGCCTAATCTTCGTGGTACTTTAGACCACAATGGCACAAAACGCACACAGCAACATGTCTGGGGGGAAAAAAATGCTGGAACAAATTGTTCCGGTAATTTCGGTAGAAATGTGGCTATATAAGCTATTCAGCTCTCATACTTCACAGATCTACATGTAACCCAGTGCAGGTTATTAAGCACATTAACTAATTTTCCATGTAATGTGGTATTTATATGGTTTTATGGTTCAGATAGTATCATAACAGTCTCTGTGTGCTCAGTTGATACATTTATGTACTGGCCCTTTAAAAGTTATGGTGAACTATAAAGTTTGTTTGTGATGCACTTGCTGAAAACGTGTTTTTGCCCAGCATGTTTGTTCCCTCTTTTGGTGATTTGTTAATTTTTGACTTATTCCCACCCTTGTGAATATAGGGAAAATTCTGACTGGACAGAGAGGGGCAGAGGGAGAATTGCAGATCGGAGAAAGTGTTCTATGGGTCTTGTGAGTTTTAAGTCTAAATATAGATATATAACCGCTGTATAAGTGTGTTAACGACATATTTTATGTTCATTAAGTGTTGGGGAGACCTGAGTTTATTTTGTTGTGTTTTTATACTCGGTAGAAGAGTTAATTCGAGATTTATTTTCTTCGGACTCCTAAGTGCACCACAACACTTCATTCCTGACTGTATATGAAGGAGAGCAAGAAACCAGACAGCTGACTGGTTATTGACTGCAAAGAGACATTAGAGTTTAGTTTATTCGTGGAAGAGACTGATTTCTGAGAAACTCTTGAGCGAGGCCGCATACTAAATCCTCGCTGTTGTTGACGTGGGAGCTGTCATTGTGGGAGAGACTTGCGGCGCCATTTTGCCGACTGCCGGGGGAGTTGATCTCTGGGCAAGGCCGCACGCAATATCCTTGCGCTCATCCGGGAGAGATTCGCGCTGCCCTTCTGCCGACTGCTGGGGACATGACGGGACGATCTGCCGCTTCCAAGGAGGAAATTGCGGATTTCAGCTGCCTAAAAAAGGTGTTCAGGTGATCTGTTGTTTTTTGTTTGGCTCATTTGAGTGAAGAGGACATTTGTTGTTTTCTAAGCCCCAACACTCCCCAGCAATGTTGCAGGCTTGCAACGGCGTGGGTTGTGTTACTGGTGTGTGTGTGTATGTGGGTGGGCCCACATATGAACTGTTACGCGTATCTTTTATGGTCTACATTGGTATTTCACACTGTTGTTTGGTGTTATTGTTACCAAATAAGTGTATTATGAGGTTTTGAGTTTCCCTAATCTCATTTATACTGTGTCTGCTGTAATTACTATTGGTAATTGAGTACCATATTTGTGAAATTCATTAATTTGGATTATATGTGATTTTCATGAATTAAGAATTACTGAACTGGTATTTTAAAAGGTATTTAGCAAAAGTAATATACACAGCAGACCTTTATTAATTATTTTGAGTCTTTATTGATACATAATATCCTCTTATTTCTATAAATTCTATTGTTAATATTTTCATACTTACCCTTTGTGTTGATTGAGGTTATTCTTGTTTGTGTGAGGGTCCTTGCTCTATAGAAATATTACTAAATGAGTACAAGCATAGTTAATTTGGGTTACAGTAGTCATATAGGGTAACAAGAAGAATATTAATTTATAGTCCAGAGACATCTGTCAGAACGCGGTGCTCCGCCCTATTAAAGGTTAAGGGTAGGGAGCGCTACACAATTTGGGAGCTTGTCCAAGATACTACTTCCTGTTACCCTGAGGAAGACACAATATACAGTAAAAACCAGAGCTGTGTCATAAATTAATCTTCAATAAGTCAATTAATTATTATCTGCCTGAAGTTTCAGCATGGCCTTTGGAAGTAGCCCTCTTCTGCACGCTGAACTTTCCAAGTGGTGTAAGGAGGCAGATGAAGGAAAGTCTATGACTGACATACAGGCCTTATTCTCTCCACACAGTTCCAGTTCCCCTGAGTCCATTATATGTGCAGTGGGTGAACTTCTGGAGAAGACAATGAAATCATCAGGTGAAACTAATGCTTATCGACGACTACGTATCTTTTCTGGCACCTTTCCAATGCCATCTGGAGAGGAAAGTCTAGAAAACTGGATAGAACAGGCCCGATTAATGACTGAGGAATGTGAGTGCTCTGAAAAGGAAAAACGACGAAGAATAATGGAGAATGTGAAAGGGCCCGCTCTTTACATTATCAGAGCTGTTTGATTTTCAAGTCCTGAGGCAAGTGCTTCTCAATACCTCGAAGCTTTAGAAAACACATTTGGAACCTCTGAGTCAGGGGAAGATCTATACTTTGCCTTTTGTCTCTTACGTCAATTCCCTGGGGAAGCTTTGCCTGACTTTCTGTGTAGAATGGAGAAATCCTTGACTAAAGTGGTGCAAAGAGGAGGATTGAGTCTCCAGATGATGGACAGAACAAGGGTTGAACAGCTGATTAGAGGTGCGGTTGAGTCGGATCTGATGCTTCTGCAGTTAAGACTGAGGGAGAGAAGAGAACAGCCACCCACTTTCTTAGAACTGCTAAATGAAATCAAAGAAGCCGAGGAGAACGAAGCTGCTCGCCATAAAATACATGCATCTGTGAAGCCCATACAGCTGAAGCAGGATGATAATGTAATACGACAACTCCAAGCAGACATTAAGGAGCTAAGATCCAGATTTGGGGAAGATCCAAACACTGTTTCTGTTTCCTCCATGAGGGTTGATCAGAAAGACAAGCAGGAGAAGAAAAGAGCTTATACACATGGAGAGTCCAAGCACAAGCATTAAAGAGGCAAGTTCAACAACTGCAACAACAGCTAGCAGTCATGAGTATTAGTTCCACTACTCAGTCACACCAAGCTTAGTCAAACCCCAGGCCTGTTCCAGTTTCAAGTAGAGAAAGGCCAGTAAAGCACAACAATGATTTATTCTGTTATCGGTGTGGAGAGGATGGACACATCGCTACCAAGTGTCAGTCGCCTGAAAATAACTCACAAGTAATACAGAAGTTGTTACGTGCTCTCCGAAAAGCTAAGACTGAAAGAACCAAATGACTGGAAACAGTGCCACTTCTAGCAGTCTAGACTGTTTCTCTAAAAAGAGTCAAACTGAGGTCTGTGGGGTGAGTCAACTTCCCAGAGGATTAGTGGGCCCTGCCTCAACCATTTCTGTGGAGCTGAATGGATGTCCTTGTCAAGCTTTACTGGACAGTGGGTCCCAGGTCACCATTGTATTCGACCAGTGGTATTCCAAATACTTACCGCAGATACCCATCCATCCGCTCTCTGGATTGTCCATTTGGGGACTGAGCTCTTCTAGTTATCCATACAAGGGATACATCATAGTGGATGTTTTGCTTCCTGTTTCCCTCACTGGGTTGAAAGAGTCAGTCTCCATTCTCGCTTTGGTCTGCCCAGAACCTCAAGGTCCCCAGCAAGTTCCCGTAATAATCCCGTAATGTATCAAACCAAGCACACTCACTGAGAATTCAGTCGTCACTTCTCAAACCATGTTTACACCAGGTTCAGGGAAAAGAGGAAGTTCCCGAGCCAGTTGAGGGACATTTCAAGTGGAAAGGACCAGGAGCCCTAACTATCCCTTCAAGAAGTGAAGTGTATGCAGTGTGTAAAGTGGAGTGTGAGAAGCCACTGAGAAAAGACATATTTCTTGTGGAAACACCAATGGATAGTCAACTTCCAGCTGGACTGTTTATCCCTCCAACTGTTCTGTCTTCTTCTGCCATTGATGAGAACAAATTCAGAGTGCTGGTTTGCAATGAGACCTTTAAAGACATCAGGATCCCCACTGACACAGTCATTGCTAAAGGTTTTCCCACGGACACAGTCACAGTTACCCCAAATGCTCCCACTGATCCGAAGAGAGTATATCCCAAAGTATTCAAGTTTGGTGACTCTCCTATTCCTGCTGATTGGGAGAAAAGGCTTAGAGAAAAGTTAGCTGAGCACAGAAACGTGTTTTCCCTTGAGGAGTGGGATGTGGGACGAGCCAAAGGTGTGAAACATAACATCAGACTGAGTGACAGCCGACCATTTAGGGAACGATCCAGATGCGTTGCACCTGCAGACATCGATGACGTGAGGCGACACATTAAAAGACCTGTTGGCTGCAGGTATCATAACAGAATCCAGGAGCCCTTATGCCTCGCCAATAGTTATTGCTTGAAAGAAAAATGGAACAATCCGTATGTGCATAGACTACCGGACTTTGAATTCCAGAACAATTCCTGACCAATACACCACTCCCAGGATAGATGATGCTTTGGACTGTCTGTCTGGAAGTAAATGGTTCTCTGTCTTAGACTTGCGTAGTGGCTATTACCAAATTGAGATGGCTGAGGAGGACAAAGAAGAAACAGCGTTCATCTGTCCTCTGGGTTTCTACCAGTTTGAACGCATTCCACAGGGGATTACGGGGGCTCCAGCCACATTTCAGCGGCTGATGGAGAGAGATGTTGGAGATATGCATCTTCTCCAGGTCATAGTATATCTGGACGACCTCATCGTCTTTGGGCGTACCTTGGAAGAGCATGAGGAACGGCTGTTGAAAGTGTTGGATCGCCTGGAAGAATATGGGCTCAAAGTGTCTATAGATAAGTGCCAGTTTTGTCAGCCACAAGTCAAATATGTGGGACATATTGTATCGGCTGCCAGCATAGCTCCTGATCCTGAGAAGGTGAAAGTCGTGTCTCACTGGAAGATGCCACAAATCCCTAAGGTCCTTTCTAGGATTTTGTGGGTTCTACCACCGCTTTATTAAGAACTATTCTGCCATCGTGAGACCACTGACTGACTTGACCAAAGGTTATCCCCCCGTCAAGTCAAAATAAAGCTGTACAGAAAGCAAAGTACTATAGTGAGTCAGAGCTGTTTAGTGAGCATTGGGACCAAAAGTGCACAGAGGCCTTTCATAACAACATTCATTGCCTTACGCATGCTCCAGTACTGGCATATGCAGATCCAGCTAAGCCCTATGTCCTTCATGTTGACGCAAGCCTGAGTGGTTTAGGTGCTGTGTTGAATCAGGAACGTCTAGACGGACTGAGACCTGTCGCCTATGCAAGTCTTAAACTGAGTGCCGCTGAGTGCCACTATCCCATTCATCAGTTGTAATTTCTGGCGCTCAAGTGGGCTGTTGTGGATAAATTCTATGATTACTTGTACAGAGCAAAGTTCAGTTAGAACGGATAACAATTCCCTCACCTACGTTCTGACAAGCACTAAACTTAGTGCTACTGGGCATCGATGGCTGGCTGCCTTAGCCACTTATGACTTTAGCCTTCAGTACAAACCAGGGCGTCATAACATCGATGCGGATGCACTGTCTTGCTATCCCCCTCCCACTGATCTTCCGCAAGAATGGGTGGCCTTACTAAGCTCTGGAGTAAGGGCCATCTGTCAGCTTGCCAGTACTCACCACTCCGATGAATCCTGCGGTAGACTGGTGGATCAGTTGGGTGCTACTTTGGAAGTCGTTCCCTCTGTATATGTTTGTCCAGTACAGCTGGAAATGGGATACAAAGAGCAGTTGTCCAACTCTAACTTAAGACTAGCACAAGGGCAAGACCCCATCATTGGACAGGTGAAGCAGGTAGTGGAGAAAGGGCATATACTTATCACTACAAAGAGTTCTAACCCCATTGAGACTCTCTTATGGCAACAGGGTGCGAAGTTGAACAGTCGTCAAAATCTCTTGTACCGAATTACAAAAAGCACCTGTGGGAGAGAGAGACAGCAACTAGTTTTACCAGAAAAGTACCGGGTCCAGGTGCTACATTCACTGCATGATGAATCAGGTCACCTTGGAATCGAGAGAACCACAGAACTTTGCAAGGATCGTTTCTACTGGCCATGCATGAACAAAGACGTGGAGCAGTATGTGAAGGAATGTGGACGATGTATCGCTAGGAAGACTTTACTTCAAAGATCTGCTTACTTGAATCACATATATGAGCAGTGGCCCACTCAATCTGGTCTGCATCGATTTCCTGTCTATTGAATCTGACTCAAAGGGAATCTCCAACGTTCTGGTTGTCACAGATCATTTCACCCGCTATGCTCAGGCATATCCTGCCAAAGACCAGAAAGCGTTAACAGTGGCCAGGATCCTTGTTAAGAAGTTCTTCATACACTATGGTTTGCCAGCTCTCATTCACTCCGACCAGGGGCGTGACTTTGAAAGTAGGCTCATCAGGTTCCCTGAAGGAACGAGACTGTATGACTAAAGTGAAACATCAGACTTTGGAGAAAGGAGGCCGAGTGCTTATAAAGAACCTAGCCATCACTGAAAAGCTACAGGATCACTGGAACTCCTTACCCTACCTCGTCATGGAGAAGCTGCCGAACTTACCTGTGTAAAACCAGAGACTGGCACAGGGAGTGTCAGGACGTTGCACCGAGACCATTTGTTACCTATTGGAGATAGAGTGAGGTTGTACTTACCTGATGAGAGGATGGATGTCCAGCGTCCAGTGGTAACCAGGGCAGGAGCTGTGGAGAGAACACAAAGAGAGCAATCAGCACAAGATCATTGTGATTCAATAGATCACTCTGATTGTGATGACAGTAGTGTGAGTGAGTACTTCAGTTTCACAAGGGAGACCAGTCAGGCAGCTGCACACCCCCACATTAAACACAAAGAATGTACAGATCCATAAAAGCCATGAAAAAGTTCCTTATCAACTGGAAGTGATAGGAGATTTATCTGAGTGTGAAACAGAAAGCATATTTCTGCCAACCCCTGATCAACTGGAGGATCTGGTAACAGAAGATGGAGACAGGCAATTCATGAATGCTCCAAAAGAGGCAGAAACTGAAAGAGTTGATCTTCGTCCAAAGAGAGAAGTAAAACCAAAAGGTTTTATGGTTCAGATAGTATCATTACAGTCTTTATGTGCTCAGTTGATACATTTATGTACTGGCCCTTTAAAAGTTATGGTGAACTATAAAGTTTGTTTGTGATGCACTTGCTGAAAACGTGTTTTTGCCTAGCATGTTTGTTCCTCCTTTGGTGATTTGTTAATTTTTGACTTATTATATTTGACCTTGTGAATATAGGGAAAATTCTGACTGGACAGAGACGGGCAGAGGGACAGAGGGAGAATTGCAGATCGGAGAAAGTGTTCTATGGGTCTTGTGAGTTTTAAGTCTAAATATAGATATATAACCGCTGTATAAGTGTGTTAACGACATATTTTATGTTCATTAAGTGTTGGGGAAACCTGAGTTTTTGTTGTGTTTTTATACTCGGTAGAAGAGTTAATTCGAGATTTATTTTCTTCGGACTCTTTTTCTAAGAGCACCACAACACTTCATTCCTGATTGTATATGAAGGAGAGCGAGAAACCAGACAGCTGACTGGTTATTGACTGCAAAGAGACATTAGAGTTTAGTTTATTCGTGGAAGAGACTGATTTCTGAGAAACTCTTGAGCGAGGCCGCATACTAAATCCTCACTGTTGTCGACGTGGGAGCTGTCATTGTGGGAGAGACTTGCGGCGCCATTTTGCCGACTGCTGAGGGGAGTTGAATCTCTGGGCAAGGCCGCACGCAATATCCTCGCGCTCATCCGGGAGATATTCGCGCTGCCCTTCTGCCGACTGCCGGGGACATGACGGGACGATCTGCTGCTTCCAAGGAGGAAATTGCGGATTTCAGCTGCCTAAAAAAGGCGTTCAGGTGATCTGTTGTTTTTTGTTTGGCTCATTTGAGTGAAGAGGACATTTGTTGTTTTCTAAGCCCCAACACTCCCCAGCAACATTACAGGCCTGCAACAGGGTGGGTTGTGTTACTGGTGTGTGTGTGGGTGGGCCCACATATGAACTGTTACGCGTATCTTTTACGGTCTACATTGGTATTTCACACTGTTGTTTGGTGTTATTGTTACCAAATAAGTGTATTATAAGGTTTTGAGTTTCCCTTATCTCATTTATACTGTGTCTGCTGTAATTACTATTGGTAATTGAGTACCATCTTTGTGAAATTCATTAATTTGGATTATATGTGATTTTCATAAATTGAGAATTACTGAACTGGTATTTTAAAAGGTATTTAGCAAAAGTAATATACACAACAGACCTTTATTAATTATTTTGAGTCTTTTGATACATAATATCTTCTTATTTCTATAAATCCTATTGTTAATATTTTCATACTTACCCTTTGTGTTGATTAAGGTTATTCTTGTTTGTTTGAGGGTCCTCGCTGTATAGAAATATTACTAAATGAGTACAAGCATAGTTAATTTGGGTTACAGTAGTCATATAGGGTAATGGGAGGAATATTAATTTATAGTCAGGAGACATCTGTCAGAACCCGGTGCTCCGCCCTATTAAAGATTAAGGGTCGGGGGTGCTACATACATTCAAAAGAAAACAAACTGACACTTTACTTTTGCAATGGGGTTTTTCCATATTTGGGAGTTATTTGCATTTCTATAACTCTGTTGTGTTCAACACTTACAGTGAACTTAATTAAAAGAATGTCAATGAAATGAAGTAGAAATGCTGCTCGTTTTACTGAAGGAGTCTATTATAGAGTTTATATATAGATACAGTATTACGTCAAAACTGTCTACAGACGGCATGAAGCTGTTGAGTGATAGTTTTTCTCTCAAAACATTAAGAGCACATGAAAAGAAATTCTGTTTGAGAATCAATGGCACATCATAACACAACATACATACATGAAAACAACTAAAGTAAGACGAAACAATATTTATACCTCTCAATATTTGTGCATCTGTCTTTTCTTCCTCTGAAACTGTTGAACAGCAGCTCTGAAATTTCTTTCACTTCTACCAGAATGAGACATGAGAAATGAGAATGAGAAGAATGACACCGTGTCTACATCGGACGCGACCGTTGCTCAGAGCTCCTGTTGCAAAGCATTTGTCCTTTCGTCAGTACGTCATAAATAGAATGAAGCATCAGTTTACTGTAGGAGATAAACATCAATGATTATCAGATGACAGTCAGTCATCTAAACTCTCATCTGATTTGTTCTTCAGTAATTTACAATGAAATGTTAATTCACAGGAGATGCTGCTGAACTTGAAGTTTTTTTTACAAGTTTGTGAATATATGCTTTGAATGTTGTGGGATTACAAATGTAAGAATCTGTTTAAGATCAGTTGATCATATGTCCTGACATAACATCACATTAAAAACTAAGGTGAAGTACACTGTATTTAGCATTTCACAAGTTCGCCTGCCCATTCAATCTGAAAGGTTAATAGTAAAACAAAATTGGCTTGCTGGCCTCGAAGGAGGCTCAAATCCAAGGCTCGGCTTGAACTCCGAGTTAAACCCCCCCCAACAGTACTGCGTAGAGGGAGAATAAGAGATATAGAGGAGGAGGAGGGATGCTGGAAGAATTGTCGCTAGGATGACGCAGTGACTGCTGCTTATATACGCTTGTAATGATGATTGAAAGGACTGAATGTTTAGGCTCCTCCCAAACCTACGTTATGAACTACATTTAAGGATTTAAACATGTTGACTTCAGCAAAAGGATTCTCTTAAGCAAAGTTTGTAGGAAGAGGTTTCTATTTATTGTAAATCAAATGAACCAGATTACTTAGACTTTCACCATTTGTCTTTAATGGCTCTTGGTGCCCCTGTCCCATTCTTTGAATAGTTAATAATGCTGTTTAAATTAGAACTTTGCAAATGTACCAATTTGTTAAGCCCAAAGACACCCTTTAAATGGTCAGAATGTTCCTTTGATAATGTCAAATCTGTGTTGGCCAGTGCTCCTGTGTGTTGGTTACTCCTAATTTTGAGAAGCCTTTTCTACTTTCAGTTGATGCTAGCGCTTATGGTGCTGGCGCTGTTCTTTTACAAGAAGATTCCAATGGAATCCAACATCCTCTGTTATTTTTCAAAAACATTCAATCGCCACCAGCAGGTGTATTATACAGTGGAAAAAGAGGCTTTAGCCCTAGTTTTAGCCATTCAACATTTCGATGTCTATTTGTGTTTAGTCTGTGGTCTTATTATTGTATACACTGACCATAATACGTTGACTTCCTTAGATCAAATGCACAGTAAGAATCAAAGAATTATGAGATGGAGCCTTTTTCTACAATCTTTCCTCTTACAGACTAAACATATACGTGGCAAGGATAAAATAATTGCTGATGTTCTCTCACGGGTGTAAAATGTTCCAGTAGTGTTGGGCATCTCTTCTCTTTTCTCCATTCTTTCTCTCTTTTTCCTTTCTCTCTCTCGTGTGCTATCTAGGACAATGTCACTGCTAAATACCTAATGTATTTTTGTAGCCACGTTTCTCACTGACACGCCCCAACTCGTAAACTCTGGGCTTAAAGAGAATCCCACTCACATTTACGACTTTATGGTGGCACTCGTGCGTAAATACGATCTTTCTGACATGAATTGAATTCACCATCTAATAAGATGCACAATGCTAGAGCCTTTATCTAAACAAGTAGTGTGCTGCGTTCATCCAATCAATTACACTGACTCTGCAAATATAATAATGTTAACCCAAGTCTTAGAAATGTACAGTGCAAAACAGGATTATATGAATTCCTAGGATTAATTGTTAACCCTGGGTAAATTATGAGCAATGTGAAACATAAAGCAAGATAACCCAGGATTCAGTTTACCCATGTTTTAGAAATGACTCAGGGTTAACTATTTCAAGGCAAGCCCTAGAGTGGCAATCAGGTATACTGTATGATGTAACCGCTGTCTGTTAAGTATGGTTGCATTTACACAGCAGTCGTAAAAATGGGTTGTGAGTCAGGTTTACAGGTGTGAATTGTGAACATAACTGAATTATATACTGAAAACAGGACCAAGAACTGTATTCTGATGCTACTGTCTGAACGTGGTGCTGGCATTAGATTTAGGAACCCTGGATATATGCAGTCTAGCTCCAGAATGCTCAGAAATGTAAGAGCTGGCCTGTGGTTAAGCCCACTGTAATATTCAGTGTAATGTAGTCATAAATTGGCTACACCACACTCCCATGACTTTTCTTTGGTCTAAAGGTTGCACTTCAGTGCAGGGGGTCTGTTTATTGAAAATCATTCCTCCAGCGCACAGTTGAAGTTGAAGAGCAGTTTGTTTTCTCAAGCAGGCATCTAGTAATCACATCCCAGCAGGCCTTGCAGTCTGGTATGCTTGCTTGAGCACCACACAGTGAAAATTGTATATTCACGGCACACCTGTATGGTTTTAAAGCTACAATCCCAAATTCACCAAGCTTGGGCAAGTGGACATAAGGATTAATTAGGTATAAATTAGGATATACTGACTTTATTGTTAAATTTGTTTATGGCAGATACATATATGGATAATCAGATTTAAAATGAACTTTTTGAACAGTCCAATAGGGCCTTGCCATGTGGCATGCACCATGAATTTAATGAAGTATTAAGTCACTTAAGCAAACAACATTTGAAAACAGTGTTTTGCAATTTAAATGCTATTTACATGAATTTGTTTGGCTGGCTCATTCCATGTTAAATCACTTGAGGAAAGGAGTTTTTCAAACCACCCGTTACAGATCTTGAATCCTATGTGGTACCAAAGTCAATGGTTTAAGAATTCTTAATGTTATATTTTTTTAACATATTCTTGATAACTCTATGCTTTTGTTGGATGGTTTTTACTTACAAAAACTTCTCATTCAATAGTTTATTAGTTTAGTTTATTAAAGGGTTTTTGTTTTAGATAAAATACTTTACAAAGTATTTAATCAAATGCTGATAAAAATCTGACTAAGAACCTGAGAGCATTTTAATGAGCTCAGATATTGTGTTAGGAGAGTATACTGTTTCATACACAAGTGGAAGCACAATGGGTAGGCCTATACTTATCAGTTTCATTTCATTAATCCAATTAAAATTGGGATAACCATGAACAAAGCAAGTAAGAGCAACCTATAATGGCTAATTTGAAGTAATGATGCATTGACATGGAACATAAATTAAGTGAGTCTTTGATGGATTCAGGGAGTTCATTTAGTGAAGGATTTGTCAGAAGAATTTGTCAAACCGGAAACTCTTGAGATTGAGTCTTTTTAAGGTATTCATAAACAAACTGACTCATAAACAGACATTTGTTTATGAATCGGATTACACAAGTCACAATGCAATAAGTTAGATGCTGATTCAGTAGCTGCTCTGAAAGATTTGGTGAGGTTTTTCAGTGAAAGATATGTCAGACTGATTAATTGGGTTTGAGATTGACTCATTGGTTGGGGCTACTGTACCTTAAACATTTTTATTTATTGGTTTCATTAAATTATTTATATCATTGTAGTATCATTGTATCATATTGTAGTATATTTGTATCATTGTTGAATGAGTGACACACACAATCCATCCTTGGCTTTATATACATAAAATGGTGCCTTTGGAGGGCACTGAAGTGTTATATTTTTAATAAAAATAACTCAACAAATGAGTTCTAAATGACACTTATTTTTGAGCCCCACACTTTTCAGCGCTCCACAGCTCTAACATTGGATAGTCTGGATAAAAGAAGAGTTATTTCTGAATTAAATCCAACTCTTGAGTTCTTATATCGAGTGTGGTACAGTCTTTGTTATTCGTATCTTGAATGGATGGTTCACGCAGTTTTAGACAGCGGAGTATGAACAGAGCCCATAATTTTTTATTAATTAAAATAAATAAACACACGTACATGTAGCTAACATAGCCTATATGCATGTGCATTATCACCTCATGACATTCGCAGTCAATAATTCACCTTGACAACGATCCCTTAGGGCATCAATGCACTTTAGCTATGTTTGTTATTCGTTCTAATGTGTCAGAAGAATATTTTTAAAACACTAATCAAAGTAATATCATACCTTTTGTTCTCTTCTTTTAAAAGAATGTCAAAAGATGCGTTTTTACCGTTCTCCTGATCCTTTTGAATAAACGCGAAAAATGACGAAAGCTTGCTCGAATCAGAGCTGTGGCGTGACTGTGCACGGCACGTTACAATATTGAGTTCTGATTAGTCAGTCACTGTTATTTATAGTTTGTTAATTATCATACAGATAATTTTTAAATTTCGTTTACATGATAAGTTTTACACAATACATAACGCTGTTTATCTAAAGGTGGGGATGGTGGCTTTACAGAGGGGTTGCTTTTTGTAATTCTTTTCAACAAGGTGGATCCCCCCTTAAATCAAGCCCTGTATATACATACATATGTAGGCCTATATATACACTATATTGCCAGAAGTTTTGGGACGCCTGCCTTTACGTGCACATGAACTTCAATGACATTCCATTTTTAATCCGTAGAGTTTAATATGGAGTTGGCCCACCCTCTGCAGCTACTACAGCTTCAACTCTTGTGGGAAGGCTTTCCACAAGGTTTAGTGTGTGAGTGTGTTTATGGAAATTTTTGACCATTCCTCTAGAAGCGCATTTGTGAGGTCGGGCAGTGATGTTGGACGAGAAGGCCTGGCTCGCAGTCTCCACTCTAATTCATCCCAAAGGTGTTCTGTCGGGTTGAGGTCAGGACTCTGTGCAGGCCAGTCAAGTTCCTCCACACCAAACTCCCTCATCCATGTCTTTATGGACCTTGATTTGTGCACTTGTGCGCAGTCATGTTGGAACAGGAAGGGGCCATCCCCAAACTCTTCCCACAAAGTTGGGAGCATGTGTAGCATCTGGATGCGAATCACAAATGATTGAGTCAACTCTAAGTTTGTGTAAGCTGTGACGTTTGACCCCCTTCCTGTAATTCACCACATGGCTCTGACTGGTCTGGACCATGTAGCCTTTTGTCACATTTTATTACCCCCCAAAGAGACTAACCACAAACATACTAAACTTTCTTATGGCACCGATGGGAGCTTCCCAGGTGCTAGATTGACCTCCTGTTGGGCTAGAGACAGACTGGGTGATGCCAGGAGACAACCCAGTATACACACACATACCTATATAGAGGAAAAACTCTTATAATCCAACTTATAAGTTAACCATTCTTTCTAAAAAGTATATGGTGTATCCCTTTATGTATGCATCTCCCCATATGTAATCAGCCTAGTTGTGATTTTTAGTTATTCAAGAATAAGTTTAAATGCTTGTAATCATATGTGCTTTCTTAATGTCTTTGTCATCCTATCATGTTTAGTTTTGTTTTAAACCCCATACGAATGCTATAATCGACAGTGTACGTTACTATAAATTGTTTTATTCTACTTTTAAAGTACTTTTGAGGAAAACCAGACAAAAGATATTTCCCGCTACAGAATTCACATGGGCGATTGGCTAGTCAAAACTTGAGAGGAGTGGAGATGTTTTGCTATATAACTAACCAAGGCGTCTTCACCAGGAGTTAGTTGTAGTGTTTTAAAGCTTACATTTGCTGAACTGATTCCGTGCTGGCTTTCAAAGGTTTTAACTGTCTGTAATTTGCCATTCTGTGATCATCTCCGTTTTCCCTGACTTTCGTTTCATTATATGTATGTATTCTGTTAGTTAGTCTATGTATTTGTAGTTTCATATATTAAATCCATTATATTCATGATTTATTGTTTCTGTTGCTGCTCATTAAGAAAATGAAGTCACTTCCACGTTCCGATTTTGCTAACTGCTTTATACTTTAGTGCTAGACTTTAGTTATTTCTCGTGGCCTTTGTAATAGTTGATAAGGAAAATTGGTCTGATAGTTTGCTGGACAAACTAGACCAGTCTTTCTAAAATTAACTTTAAACTAGAACTAATTTTGAACATGTATACGTAGATAATTATGATCCATTATAATTGATTTACCATATATGCATAATTCCCTTTTTGGTCGATTTATATTATAACTGATCATGACGTGTTATGATTATATATATATATATATATATATATATATATATATATATATATATATATATATATTTCACTCATAATTTGAGCTAATTCATTTGTTAAATCATTACATGTGAAATTGTCCAAAATGTCTTGGTATGCTGAAGCATTAAGAGTTCCTTTCACTGGAACTAAGGGGCCAAGCCCAACCCCTGAAAAGGAAGACCACACCATAACCCCCCCCCCCCCCCCCCCCCCCCCCCCCCCCCCTCCAGCAAACTTTACACTTGGCACAATGCAGTCAGGAAAGTACCGTTCTCCTGACAACCGCCAAACCCAGACTTGTCCATCGGATTGCCAGACAGAGAAGTGTGATTCATCACACTAGTCTCCACTGCTTTAGAGTCCAGTGGCAGTGTGCTTTACACCACTGCATCCGACACTTTGCATTGCATTTGGTGATGTAAGGCTTGGATGCAGCTGCTCGGCCATGGAAACCTATTCCATGAAGCTCTCTATGCACTGTTCTTGAGCTAATCTGAAGGCCACATGAAGCATGGAGGTCTGTAGCTATTGTCTCTGCAGAAAGTTGGCGACTTCTGTGCACCTCAGCATGCGCTAACCCAGCTCTGTGACTTTATGTGGCCTACCGCTTTGTGGCTGAGTTGCTGTTGTTCCCAATTGCTTCCACTTTATGATACCACTAACAGTTGACCGTGGAATATTTAGTGTTGAGGAAATTTCACGAATGGACTTATTGCACAGGTGGCAGCCTATCACAGTCCCACGCTTGAACTCACTGAGCTCCTGAGAGCGACCCATTCTTTCACAAATGTTTGTAGAAGCAGTCTGCATGCCAAGGTACTTGATTTTATACACCTTTGGCCATGGAAGTGATTGGAACACCTGAATTCAATGATTTGGAGGGGTGTCTTTATGCCAGTGAATGTTCACAATGTTTGGGTTATTTCAGAATGTCATATTCAGTCACTCTTCCCATAATCTTATTCTCATTCGAAAAGCTGTGTCGCCTCATCTTGTGTGACTTTCAAAAAGATCATCATTTCAGTTTTTTACTTTCAAAGGTTGCTCTACATAAGCTCTTATGTACAACAGCCTGTTGAATGTCTGGATAGTTGTTTATAAGATGAGATGCAAGAGTGAATTTTCAGTTTCTATTCAATTTCGCTGACACCCCCAAAATAAGTACAAAACTTAAACCATTGGTTGAAACTTGTCAGACTGGTTTTGATGGCCAAACAAACAGAACTGCATTTCCACAAAATGTTGAAAGCCTGGTAATGCCGATGTTTTGTACGATCTACTTAGGCTCACTGCTCACAAGGCTTTGGGGAATTCAGCCTTATTAGGAAGTAAATGTGCTCATGTATCATGGTGGAGGAATTCAAGAAAATTTTGGATGCCTGCAAACGTATAACTGTACGTTCACACCGCCACCAGCGAGAGCATCAAAGTGACAGGAAGTCATTCATTTTCAATGTGAGCAAGCTCCGGCGAGAGTGGCGTGTCTTGGATGGTGAGAGCGTCAAGGAGAGTTGACGTCAGGTCAACTTTATGGTAATGAGCTATGACACGGTTTAGCGGCAACCAATCGGAGTGTAGAGGTGTAAATTAATTATAATGGATCATAATTATCTATGTATACATGTACAAAATTAGGATTCCGATTGGTTGCTACAACTTGAGAGGTGAGATCTTTGGCTTCCTGAAGTGCACAATGGCCTCTAATGTTGTTCTGTGCTAAGGTTGTTCTCATTACACCATTGTAGGATGTTCTGGACATACTCCCTGTGTGCTGCTGACCCTGTATGCTTTGATAATGGAGCTGGGAAAGAGGGTATGTAGTTTGTAGAAGATTGAAGAGAGAGTAATTGGGTGCTCTGTATGAACCCCTAGTTAGAATGGAGGCGCTCTGGTTGCCTAATCTGTAGCCTGGGGTGTGAGATATTGAAGTAGGGTGTTAAAGGCAGAGTTAATAAGAATTCTGATGTAACTGTCTCTGTTCCAGGTGTAGAGCATGCCATCATCTTTTGACCTATTTACATGGTATGCAGAGCTGTATCTTGGGATTCTGGGCCCTCTGACTGTATATTGCTTTCTGTTTCACATAAACAAAATAAGGATTTGGCCTGGTGGAGAGTGCATGTTATATTGCATATACTGTATGGTAATCCCACCATTTATTATAAAATATTTCTTGGTATTTGTCTCATCAAAGCTATCTTATTTCTAATCCTTGATGTTTGGAATTCAACAGAGACAAGGAGCCGCTTGTGGTGTTCAGTCAATCACAACTTTTTATTGGCTGCCCTGAGCATAGTTTGAACAACCTTATGAAAAAGTCAGACAACTAATGCAACTCGCAATCCCTCCTATCCGCTGAACGCCCACAACAACAACCTGCACTCATATAGGGGACTATAGCTTGAAATGTTCAAACTTCTAGCATCATGTACAGTACTCTTTGTGGGCTTATTATTTTTTGGGATCCTAGAATCTCCCACCACAATAGCTATGGCCCAAGTGGCAGGCAAATAGATTGTGTTTGAAATGGAATCATGATGCTTAAAGGGATAGTTTAGCAGATATAGGGGCAAGATCTGCTTGGTTACAAACATTTTTGAGTGAACTATCCCTTTAATTGTACCTTTTTTTTTTTCTTTTTTTTTATACATATATTGTGTATTAGCTACAGTAGTTTAAGTAGAGAACATAATCTACAGTTTATTTTTAGACTTTGGTCAGTAAATAGTCACATTTTGATAGATTTTTTTCCACCATAATTTCATTTGCACTTTCCACAGATGCTAGTGACTTGATTGCTGTTTCATAAGGTGATGCTTTCATTATCTACACTCAAGCAAACTGCAGCTTTGATGATACAAAAAGTGCACACTCTAATCATATGCAAATATGTAAAATCTATAAATGTATCATTAAATTGCCTTAATGATTATGATAACAGAAACGGGGTTAGAATAAAGGTCTGTGTCAGTTTCTTTTCCTTTCCCACAACCATTATTCTTCCAGTGGGAATCTTGCCCCATTTCAGCTATAAATGCTAATTCAGTGAGGAAGTAATCAGTAATGTCCTACAGTAATATGATTTTTTTTTATATAGATGTAATTTATAAGAGTTATATGCCTAATAGTACAATACTTATATAAATGTGTTAGTTCACTTACATGTTTCAGGTAGTATTTCAAGTTTACTATATATAACTAATGAGCAATGAAAGGCAGTTCCAGTTTGTCAAGGAACTGATCAAATTATAAAACAGGCAAATACATGGATTGACTTTTCTCACCAATACAAGGTAGCCAGCCTATAGTATATATGACAACAAACCAACCAAGTGCTGTGCATTCAAGTGAATCTGAAACTATACCAACCGTAACTAATGGGAAACTAGCCTCACTCCTTTGAGAATTCCCAGATTGGGAATTTTTGGTCTATTCTTCATGGTCTTAGTGCAATTTTTCTTTTCTTTTCTTTTTTTTTTTTTTTTTTTTTTTTTTTTTTTTTTTTTTTGAAAATATCAAACGATATATTTTGTTTTGTCCTGGTTCCCAAACAAAGCTAAAATTATTAAAGGTTTCTACAGCTATTTCAAACATAATGTGTTGCAGGAGGGTTTTGACCAACCATATGACATCAGCTGGGTAGAGGGAGAGAGAACTGTGCTGGTGCATTATTCAATGGTCCTTTTTACCCACTATATCCCGTTGTGAAACAATGTTGCTCTGCCAGCACCACAATTTGTGCAGACAATGCATTGAGGCATTATGTCCTTTTTGACAACCCCTTTCCATTCAATAGCATTATGAAGGACTACAAATAAACATCTTCAAATAGTCTTTTCTTCTCTATTGTGATGGCCGTGTGAAATGTCTTCTCGAACAAGAAAAAATGTAAGGTGGGACTTGATTTTGTCCATCAGGAATTGATTGGATGGTTGAAACGTTGTCGTTTGCTGTTTCTGCGATCTCATAAGTGACATTCCTGGAATGGAGGTTATTGTCCCACCCTCACACCGGTAAACACATCCAAAAAAAAAATAAAAAAAATAAATAAAAAATAAGAATTGTCAATTTTGATTTCATTGTGACTAATATTTTGAATATTTCTCTAAGTTTATTATCATTCTAGAGACCCTTAGATGAGACTAAGAAATAGTGCGGTATATATTTAGTTATGGGAAGATCAGATTAATTTACAGATTCGCTTGTTCAACTTCATTCAGCAAAATGAACAAATTAAGTCATTTCATAATTTCAACCACCAAAATCTCTGTATATGTTCACATACACAGTCTTTGATCATATTCAAAAATAGGAAATCATTACAATGCAGGCAAAGATATATTATGAGAAACAAAATAATTAGTTAACCTCTTTCTGTCATTCATTTGTTATGCAATGAAGAAATCTTTATATGCCTTTACCTAACTACTTCCTGACATCAGCATCAATACTGTAATGATGTTTTTAGCTTCTGCCCCTACCTTCAACTACAAAATGAGTTTCTGCCTAATGATACTGAATGATTTGATTATCCTGGTTCATAACTGTTAATCTACTACCAGGCAATGGTCTACTGATAAAGACACTTTCATCGGGCTCCTTGTTCATTCGCTTACTCTGAAACACTCTAGCTTCTATAAAATAGCTGGTAATAATTAATTTCCTACCAATAATGATTATAAAATATTACAAAATATGCTGTTAAGTTTTGAGAGTCATTTGCAACAGTTTGCACACAGGTTGCTGAGAATATGATGTTCATTTTAATGTTAACAAAATCCACTCATAGTCCTTTTTAATGACCGCTCATTTGTCTGTCTTTTACATCCAGACATATTTGTTTCATTTCAATTAGACACTGGACAGCATGTTATCTGCAGATGACTCATAACCATCAAACCAGCATGGATGGTAGATTGAAATGACCTTTGGCATTACAGAGGCATGTCTTCATGGCATCAGACATAGTGGCTGTGACAATATGGAAATGTTTTGTCCTCTGAAATTGACCTATTAGAAATAAGCAAGTGCCACCAGAACATCAACAGCCTCCCAGTGAGGTTGAATCCATTACCCTGTACCACCCAACGAACAGAGCTGCCAGAGATGCCATCACCACCAAAATATTTTACTTGATATACAATAAAAGCAATAGTAAACCATCTTTATTCCTGATCACATTGCAAGAAAGAAAGAACATTTCAAAATAGTCCTATATGTTCCAATATTTCATTTGTTTTTAGGTTTCTTCCTTTAAATGACAAACCAGCTTCACTGTCCCCTTTTATGACAAAACCTGTTTCCTCCTGAAGAAATAATACGCTGGTTAAATTTATTTTATTTTTTTATTACAATTATAAATTAACATACCAAAAACCAATCAAAACCAATGCAGTGTCAGTGCCTCCAGAGAAAGATATTTTGTATTGGCATGGTTGTGTACATTATGCTCTATCGCTGATTTTATAAAAGAATGTGAAATATTTCTTACATTCACAAGTAATCAATTGCAATAGATCATTCCTCTACTGCAGCTTAGTTTCTGTGCACTAGGGAAAATCATGTTTTTTTCCTTTTTAAACAAAACATTCTATGTGCCGGTTAGTTCAAGGACAGGACATACTGCACACATGGAGCTGTGGATATTAAAACTCTCAAGACTTTCTGAAAATAATCTGCAAGGTGTAGCCAAACTCATCACTTGAATGTGGTGGGTTAAATGTGGTAGCCACTTTCTATAACAACAAAAACAAAACAAAAAAGGTACGTAAGCATCAGTTTTGTCATTAAGTTTGCATAATATATTATAATATAATTATAAAATTATTTTGTTCGATTTTTGATTAAAGACTAAAGATTTTTTGTTAAATTCTCCATCACTGTGTGATCTCTACAGCCACAGTAAGTGACCGAACACCAAACCAAAAGAAAAGAAAGGATGGACATTCCTGCAGTCCACATTCCTGCAGACATTCCTTCTCCTCCTGGAACAGGAGATGTTCCCTCGAGGACCACACAAGGGATTTCATAGATCTGGCATGGCTCACTCACTACCCCGATGGCTCGCGCTTCATCTTTTATTACACCAGCCTCAAGAAGTGGTCCAAGGCAAGCCTGCCCGTGCGCTGCAGAGGAAGATTTCACCAGCCCCACTCCGGACCCAGACCTCAGCCAGCTGTCCAACATGACCATCATGGACATTCTGTCAGAGCCCACTGCAGACACAGAGCCCGAGCCCGTCCTGATGCCAGAGCGACACCTGAGCCCATCGGGCTGAACGGTTCTTATTGTGTAACCGTTCCATTCTGTGCCTACCTGGGGCAGCTGGTATGGTTACGGTTTCATTTTCCACTGTGGGGCTGATAATGCTCGCTCTTTGGAATGTAACACAAAAGCGTCAGTTGTTGCATTGGTAACACAATGGTTTACTGATGATATGAGATGTAAATAATGACCGTGTTATGGAGGATGATCAGATATTTCTTTTAATTTTATTATTCATTTGTTTACATTGCTCAAATAGAGCGCTTAGCAAGTTACAGAGAAACTGGTAGCCAGGCAACAGACAAATGACCAATCCTGAGTGGCGATGTCACTTCACGGATTCTACCAGCATGATTCAGCACGGTTAGACAATTCCGGGCCGAAAACGGTTTGTAATCCTGCCGTGCCGTACCAGGCTCAAGTGAAAACACAACTGGAACCGTTTCTTACCATTCTCAGAACTGTTCGGCCCGGCGGTGGAAAAGCGGCTATTGTCCATGCCAGTGGGTGTCCTCCTGGGATTCGAGGGAATGGACTGGATCCCAGCCCCGTCACCACAGCTTGGCTTCCAGGACCTATGGTGTTACCCTGTCTCTAGGTGCTTTTTAATACTCAAATCACTGCTTCCTCATATCCTCGCTCCTACGTCCTCCAGTCTGTGACCTGGAAACCGATCGAATTCAGCCATCTTGAAGGACATCTCAATTCTCTAATTGCACTGTGAGGAGCAAAGAAGCTTCCTGAGGAGTCATGAGCGAGGATACACAGGTGTATCCTTCCCTTGTGTCCTAAGAGGGTGGAGCTAAGATGTGAGGAAAGTAAACAAATAAGAAATTAGAAGCACCCTCTGTGTCTCCTCGGCTTCGCCTGGGTCTCCAACTAACCTGGCTCGACCACTAGTGGTCGGACATCTGACTCCACCCTGGCTCCTCCCACTATAGGCCTTTGGCTGTCTTTGGGGTCTTCAGCTGTTTTATCCATCCATCCATCGTCTCCTCCCTCCCTCCACTCCCCCATGGACTGTATTGCTTGCCCCTCCTTGGTTACATGCCTCCTCAGCTCCACGACCTCCACCCTCCCTCCTCTGAACTGTTTTCTATGGCAAAAGGATGCACCTTCCAGGAGGGGGGACTAATGTCAAGTGGATGTTCTGTTTTGGTTTAGTTCTAGTTCCTGTACCCGTTTCCTTCGTTCCCATTTTCCCACCATTAGTTAGTTTCCTTGGCTAATGATAGTTATGCACCTGTTTCTGTTGATTAGCCTCCCTTGTGTATTTAAGCCTTCAGTTCTCACAGTTCTTTGTTCAGTGTTGATTGTTGTCTATACGTTGTTTTTTTTGCTAAGCATTCTTCTGTGATCTCCTGTGTGTTCTTTTGGTGGATTTTTGATTAAAGACTGTTTTTGTTAAATTCTCCATCGTCATGTGATCTCTACAGCCACAGTATGTGACAGAAATACAATACTGTATATTTAATAGCAATTAAAGATACAGTAATGCCTTTTTTGCATTTTCAGGTATTATGCTGCGAGTTAGTGAGGAGTAGCAATATCCCAGGGTAATGATTAGAGGACAGATGTGAGATAAACATACAGAAGTTTCAACCTTTTTTGTTTTGTGCTAGTTTTCAGACTTTATTATAGGAAAATTATTTAGTTCATGAAACTATAAATGGTGTAAGAGGGTTGCTCTGATAAGAACATATCCACATGTTCAGCCTTCTAGCTTGCTCAAAGGCTTCATAAGAAACTTTTGCATTTGAGCTTGTATATTATATAACAGTTGTGAAATTTTGTTTTCTTTCTTTAATCAATTTTGTTGTTTTATAATAGTAGTCCTTTTTTTGTATTAGCAATTTATCTAAAAATGAATGTGGTATTGTAAGGATTACACTGGTCTATAATATTTTAGAAGTTGTCTGCTTCAGAAATAAAATGTGCTATATATTATGTATTTTGGTGTAAATATGACAATTAAAACAACAGATAGGCTACTGTTTTAAAGATAAGTTTTTACATTTTACGTTTATGTATATTGTGTAGATATAAGCCTACCTGTCACCTATCCTGTTTATGTGCCACTTAGCAAAAGGTAACATCCATTCCCTTTATTATTCACTTATCCTCTGCCATTCCCAAGTGAAGGGTCGTATATAGCGACCCATTAGGATCTTGAAAACTAGAGCCAGTCAACAATTTTAAGTATCGTTTTCATGCTCAGTGATGCAAAATTAGTGAAGTTTGACTATGTACATTTATTTCAGAAGCAATTTGGTTGTATAGATTAGTGTCGTGCAAATTGCTTTAAGGGCATACTAGTGGCTCGGCTTGAGCTCTGAGTTAAACCCCCCTATAACAGTACTGCATAGAGGGAGAATAAGATAATTAGAGGAGGAGATGGGGAGGAGGAGGGATGCTGGAAGAATTGTCGCTGGGATGACGCAGTGACTGCTGCTTATATACGCTTGTAATGATAATTGACAGGACTGAATGTTAAGGCTCCTCCCAAACCTACGTTTGGAACTACATTAAAAATGTAAATGTGCCATTATCATTTCACTAGTCTGTCCTGTGGTGAAATCAGAGCTTGATCATGCACTAATAATTAACTACATAAAAGACATTGAAAGAAAATGTATTATATAGCCCTAATGTGTTTTGATTAAGCATAAATTAGATTTTTAAAAAAAAAAAATATATATATTAAAAGACTCAATTTCAGGAGATTAAAAGTGTGGATATGTTATTCAGTTTAGGATCATTACTTAGGCAATAGATTATACAGATTATTTTGTTATTGGTTCTGTTACTGTAATGTCATGAACTGTTATCTCAGAAAAATTGCTTTGCTTACCAGCTTTACAAATCCTGTTCAGTTTATTCAGTTTCTCCTTTTTGCTTAATGAAAACCTTGTTTGTATTACCTCTTCACTAAGAAGGGTTAGCTGTTGTTTGTGCAGTATTCATAGTGCCTATTCCCATGTGGTGATCACAGAAGGGATCAGTCCCTTTCATCAGGCTCTTCTGACTGTAATTGATTTTCTACATTTGGACATAATACTGTATGATCAATAGGCTAATGAGAGAGGATTCACCTCTGATTCATGAGCCTCATTATGCATCCGTAAAATGCAAATGAGGTTATTTGTTAGATGCTGATCAAACCTGTAAATAAAACAACAGGCAATATTGCATAGTTCCGGTCCTTGAAATTGATTGGTTGAACAGAGTGTATTCAGTCCTTACATCACTGCGAACTAGCCACTCATTCAATTTGTTCAACAACATTAATTCATTCAGAATCAAAACAAGTGACTTTATGAGTGAATCAATAAATCATTCATATAGCCTAACCAATTCATTCAAAACACTGAATCATTCAGAAATTAAACAAGTGACCTTCTTTATAAGTAAATCATTAATATAATTCATTCAAAACGCTGATTCATTTAGAAACTACAAATGATTGCCTTTATGAGTGACTCATTGATTGTTAATACAACCAATTCATTTAAAACACTGATTCATTCAGTAAGGAAATACCACTGTGTAATGAGCGACGGTTATTTCTGCTTGTTTGGAACTATTTTCTTGGTTGAGCAAAATGGACAAACTAACTGGCAATTAAGAAGTTACTCAGTTGTAACTTCTTGTTTACTGACCTGCAGTATTCCAGCAATATCAGACTGGCAATCATGCTGTTGGTTTGAATATGCTAAGAATCAGAATAGATGCACTCTTGTCAATGTGATATTGCTTAAACATAAACATACTTGCAAGGTATACTGAATGTGTGTTGCTTGAGTCGCTTGATTATTTAAATGACATACCACCAAAATGCTCTATGAAAACAATGTCTTTAGAGTATTTTATCTGTTAGACAGAGGCAACCCCATTCATACACTGCCCTCCTTCTGATATTAGCTTACGTTACCCCTTAAAACAGCCTCTGATTGGTGGAGAACGCTGGGGGAGGGGCCTACACTCAGCATGCCAGACTGTAGCTGTGGGGGCAAGAGTATCTCACTTGCCTGCCTGCCAAGTGCTAGAAGCACTCTGGAGACTGAATGCCTCATTCTGAATACTGCATGTTGCTGTTTGCACTTCAGAAGAGTCAGTGTTTATAGATTCGGTCAGTTGTCGCCTTCTCCTGTCCTCTAATTCTCTGTCTGCATGTTTTTACCTTGTATTTTTCTTGTGTTCTTATGTAGGAGGCTCTTGCAGCCCATTGTTTTTGCTGCTTTGGAGGAAGAGTTATCACAGAGGTGAGGTGACGGATACAGTATCTGCTTTCTTTGATCTACATGCCAGAGGATGTTCAATGTGAACCTAATACAATCATTAGACTGAATTAGATACAGATCAAACCACTGACCACAGATATTGAAGGAAATGAACACCTCACATCATCATGGACTGCATCATTCGTACCGGAATCATAGCCAGGGAGCTCTGCCGGTGGGAAAGCCTGATCAGGGTGAGAGAGGATCAGCCTCTGGATGCTATGAGCAGCTGCTCATCTCCACAGAGGTCTTTCTCACGCTCGGGCTCGTCAGTCTCCTGGAGAACATTCTGGTGATTGCTGCTATTGTCAAGAACAAGAACCTTCATTCTCCCATGTATTTCTTTATCTGCAGTTTAGCCGTTGCAGACTTGTTGGTCAGTGTTTCCAATGCTTCAGAAACGGTCGTGATGGCGCTCATCACGGGGGGCAACCTGACCAACCGTGAGAGCATCATCAAGAACATGGACAACATTTTTGACTCGATGATCTGCAGCTCGCTTTTAGCCTCCATTTGGAGTTTGTTGGCCATCGCGGTGGACCGTTACATCACGATATTTTACGCCTTGCGCTACCACAACATCATGACCCAGCGGAGGGCGGGAACCATCATAACCTGCATCTGGACCTTCTGCACGGTCTCCGGTGTGCTCTTTATTGTGTACTCGGAGAGCACCACCGTTCTCATCTGCCTTATCAGCATGTTCTTCACCATGTTGGCGCTCATGGCCTCGCTCTACGTCCACATGTTTCTTCTAGCCCGGCTGCACATGAAGCGCATTGCTGCCCTCCCTGGCAATGGCCCTATCTGGCAGGCAGCAAATATGAAGGGGGCCATCACCATCACTATCCTGCTGGGGGTATTCGTAGTGTGCTGGGCTCCCTTTTTCTTGCACCTCATCCTCATGATCTCCTGCCCCCGGAACCCCTATTGCATCTGCTTTATGTCGCACTTCAACATGTATCTAATACTCATTATGTGCAACTCAGTCATAGACCCTCTCATCTATGCCTTCAGGAGCCAAGAGATGAGGAAGACCTTCAAGGAGATCTGCTGCTGCTGGTATGGACTGACCTCTCTATGTGTATAAGGTTTTCTGTTTGACTTTAAAATACTGATTGTGAGACGTTGGCTTGCAAGATAGCACAAGACAACAAACAGATGATGCTTAGAATGTACAGTAGGAGATCTGATTACACTGCATTGCTGTGCACATTTATTTAATGCCCAGAGAAATGTGATACTATGGCCGTGCTGACCATAAAAAAGAGACCTCATTGTGAGGTCTCTTTTAATGACTCAAGGATTTGGTTAAAATCCTTTTTCTTCATTGACATACTGTTTTGGTGTTTTCTCATATATATCAGATTTGTTTATTTTATCTGCTGAATAAGACATCAAAAGTGCCAACATTTAAAGCATTATATGACAGAAAATGTATGCTGTGTGTTGTAATTCAGTGACTCAAGCATGTGCACAATATTTGGAAATTGAGATTGTTCTGTTAGCAGGGTGGTACTTAATTATCCAGCCTGAGGACCATTGCAGCTTGATAAATGTGTTTCAGACTGCATGTATTTTTTATATTTTGTAAGTTAAGATTTATTTTTTGCAATGCCATCTGATGCAATAAAAAAACATCAAAATGAGCAATTATACCTCATAGATTTTTTTTGTGTGTGTGGCATTGTTAAAATTATGCCCTGTTGGACATTTTGCTCTACTTTTACGTATTGTATTGGTTTACTTCAGATTTTGTTCCATTTTCCTTCCTTCCCAGCTCCAGTGTCATGGAGCTCAAAAGATAGCTCATCTAGTAGACAATTGCCTACAGGCTCTTAGAAGCTATTTATTTTGTTAGACTTTTTTGAAGGTTATCCTATATTGTGCTGCATAGACTCTCATCTCTTTCAACTACATAAGAAGGGATTTCTGTCAGTTTGCACATTTGCTTTCATTTATATCCATGATTTCCCTCTATTCCAGTGATATTACTTGACCTTTAAATCAAGGCCAACTCAACTGAATGTACTAAAGAAAATATGATTATTTCTAGGCTGAGGTCTAGTGCTTGGAGAAAGCTATCAGTTGGCATTCCTGTTAGCAATGATAATGGCTCAGCTGGTGCAGACCTCTGGAAATACACAATTTCAATTCTGGCATCTTTGATCATGGGCTCTCTTTCCAAATTACAAGTGGTTTTGAGCCAATCACCTAAGCTGTACATTTTTAGATTTCTCTGGAGCCACACTAAAAAAGACATGACAACACCAATTAGCTGATGGCACCACAAGCTGATGACACCACCACTTCACTTTTGATTACCCTGAGCTGTGTCATGGAAATCAATCAATCAGTCAATCTATCTATCTATCTATTGATCTATCGATCTGTCTATCTATCGATCGATCAATCGTATGGAGCTGTCAAGCGATTTAAAATTTGTTAGAAATTACCCCCAAAAGATCATTAAAAGCTATTATTGTGTTAAATGAGAGCATCAAATAGACATTACAAAAATTAGCTTTAGAAAATAAAATATTTTATTTGATTTAACATAGAATTTGTTACAAATAAACCTTTAGGCTTCAGTGGCCATGAGGGTGAGCAAATTATGACAAAATGTTCATTTTTGAGTAAACTATAAAGGTTTTTTTTTTTTTTAATGAAATGATACTCTAAATGCTGTTGACGAGCTGCAGTAACGTTTGTACTGGACATTTAAGGTTATATTAAACATTAAACTGTCTGAAAACAAAAAAGGGTTCGCAAACTAAATATATATATAACCCATAACCCATATAATATAACCCTAACCCTAACTGCATTTTAGTAGGATATAAGGCCTCATTTGAAGGAGCCTTCGATTGGGACAGCCTTTGTTGCGCGTCTGTGATGAAGGATGCAGCCTCTGAATTGGGACGCAGCTATCGAGTCATTCATTCATTCGTTCATTCGTTCAAACAGCTCATTCATTCATTCCTTCATTCATTTGATTCGTTCAAACAGCTCAATAGACAATTGAATCAGTGGCTCACCCGATTAATTCGCTCAACACGGATTCATTCAGAAATTAAACACGCTGTGTGTTGCTCAGAGACGCACAACAGTTCTGCTCTGGCTTTATACGTAATATTTTCATTGGAAAATTGAGCAAACTATATATATATATAAAATCTGTATAAAATCAATACCACATTTTCACCCGTGCTATTCAGGACAAAAACAGCACTTGTACGATATTGCGCTTGTTATTATGGAATCGCATGTCTGCCAAAATTAAAAATAAATAAATACATAAATAAATATACAAAGAAATGTAAAAAAGCAAAAATAAATAAATATATAAATAAATATACATAGAAAAGCAAAAAAAATGAGGAGGTGATTTATCTCAGACATAGCAATTGAGCTTAGAGTAGGCGAGAGCGAAGCGTTGAGGCCATAGTGACACCTTGTGGTGTGCCCAAAATATAAGAAGTGTAGCCTACTGACGCTGAGACTGGGATGAATGATTTGGATGGGTAGTATGGCCAAAATCTTATATCACGGGTTAAGTAATATCACCCTAACTGTACTGTGTGACATGGATAGGCTACTCTTTATTCCGGACATGGCCGTAAAACATCTGGTCTGGATTCGTAAAATGTCCTGTGCTGGCAAACATGAACAGCAACATCCTCTACAGATCTGATAACAGGGACTCTAAAATGGAAGCGCTTGTTATTTCCCATTATTACTCATTTGAATGAATGGGCTTGCGTCTGATTGAGATTCGGGCACCGGTCAGATCACGGAAAGGATTGAAGCAGTGCACATAGTGAAGTCTATAGTGAAGTCGACGCACACATATTGATCAATGCATTTGAAACGACACCACAAATTCACTTCACATTCATATTTCCTACTTTTACATGCACAACATGTGACAAATGCTTAATATACTTCGCATTTTTCAAAGATCCAAAATACAACGAGACATCAGTTACAGTAGAGCATTTTGTCGCGTCGCGTTTCCCCCTCGTAGGGATGTTTTGCATGTAAAAGTAGAAAATATGAATGTGAAGTGAATTTGTGGTGTTGTTTCAAATGCATTGATATATTTTTGCTGCTTCGATCCTTTCCGTGTTCTGACCGGTGCCCGAATCTCAATAAGAAAACAATCCCATTCATTCAAATGATTAATAATGGGAAATAACAAGCACTTCCATTTTAGAGTCCCTGTTATCAGATCTGCTGAGGATGTTGCTGTTCATGTTTGCCAGCGAATTTTACGAATCCAGACCAGACGATGTTCTATGGCCATGTCCGGAATAAAGAGTAGCCTATCCATGTCACACAGTACGGTTAGGGTGATATTACTTAACCCGTGATATAAGATTTTGGCCATACTACCCATCCAAATCATTTATCCCAGTCTCAGCGTCGGTAGGCTACAGTTCTTGTATTTTGGGCACACCACAAGGTGTCACTGTGGCCTCAACGCTTCACTCTCGCCTACTCTAAGCTTTATTGCTATGTCTGGGGTAAACCACGCCCTCCTCATTACCCTACGGACGAAGAAATGTAAAAATACATAAATGTAAAAATAAAGAAATGTAGAAATAAAGAAATGTAGAAATGAATAAATGTGGAAATGAACAAATATGGAAATAAATACATAAATAAATTAATAAATGTGGAAATAAATAAAAATCTAAATTAATAAATGTGTAAATAAAAAAAGAAAAAAGAAATAAATGTGGAAAAAAATAAATATATACATAAATAAGGAAATAAATGTATAAATATTTATTTTTGTTTTTTTGCTTTTCTATGTATATTTATTTATTTTTAATTTTGGCAGACTTGGGATTCCATATGATATTGCTTAACTATATCATGTTATAAATATGAGACAAAAACTCATACAGGTGGATTTTTGCCCCCTGATATCTTGAATTTTAGAGGCATATAACTGCATTCTATAGGCTACGTCACTCAGTGAGCTGTTTCCCTGCTTCATGTTCGTCACCAATCAACTGTATGAAATGTAAGATGACCTACGTAGGTCTGGGGCAGGACGGGTGCATAAAATGTGTTAATTTTAATAATAATAATAATTTATGATTTTAATCATTTTATATATATATATATATATATATATATATAATATTACTTATTCAGTCAGGCCCTCCATTAATACATGATATTAATACAATACACTTCTGCCCTTTTTAAATGCTTGGACAGCTGCCTAATTAAAAGCCAATTCCCATTTGTTAACCTTGGGGATCTTCCTGGTCCAGTGATCTTTTTCAGCTCAGAAAATTTGGAAAGCAGCCTGTCAGTCTTATGTTCACGTAGACTTGTGTTGAGTTTGTATTGGCCACAAATTAGCATGTGTAATCAATCAATAAAAATGTATTTATTTGAAAATAAACGCAATAGGATATTGCATTGTCTAGTGCTCATTATCTGTGTTTTTTTATGTTACACAACTCATAAAAGTTATTTAGAGACTGAGCCCTTTGTAAATACAGTTGCATTTGGTTCCAAAACAAAAAAAAAGAAAAGCAGATTCATTATCAGGATACCTCTGAGTAATACCGATCAGTTTAAGTGTGACATGAAGCCCTTCTTTGGGCTTTCTTCATCCTGATAGTGATCACAATCCATTAACATGTAAAAGTCTCACTGAAATATAAATTCCAAGATTGAGTGTCTCAGATTGCTGATTCATAAGTGCCTTAACAATCATCACAATCAATTGCTGAATAAAATGCTTTTTCTCTGAACACGTGACAAGGTAAATGCTTCCCTGCCACGTGCACGGTATATTTTCACAGCTTCAAATGCTATCTGGGTCTGCATGAAAAGAGCTTAAAAATGGAAATGCATAAGTGTAAAATGGAGGCAATTTCATCCTCTACAGGGAAGGAGATGCGCAAAGGGTTTCTCTGTAATTCTCGAATTGATTGCCTCTAATTGAGTATGGGCATTGACATATTAGCTATGCACCCCAGTGGCTGTGTCTCTGTAAATGAGGCTTCCTCAGAAAAGCCTGAAATTATTTGTGAAAGGCTCCTTTTCTTAGCAATTTAAGCTTGACTAAGGTTTGAGAAGTATCATTACAGTCATTTATTTGGTAAAGAAAGAAGGGGAAGATACAGCAATGAGCCTAAAGGCATAATGGAAAAAAAAAAAAAAAAAAAAAAATTTGACCGTGTGTTAATTTTGCCTTATTTAGCTCTTTTTTGATTAAAATATTTTTCATTATTTATGCTTTCAACAAATGTAAATAATTACAGGCAATTAGAAGAACTAAATTGTTTGAGCTAAAGTCTTGTCAGTGAATTTGTGCATTGTTTTGGGGGGAGTGTCTATGAACTATGATAATGAAGGCTTATAAGGGACTGTAAATAATTATTGATAATTATTGATATTGTTTACTGTTCTGTTAAATTATTGTAAGATGCTTTAATTTGGAGTCACCATCTTGGGGAATAATGTTCCTTTAAGCTGGACCTTGTTCAGACATACTGTTTTCATACAAAACTGAGAATTGTCAATAGAAAAAGAAAGTTAAGGCTCCAGTCTGAAGTAAATGTATATGTGCTTTGTTACATTGGATATGTGTTAAGTTCAAATACATATGATAAACTTATGTAATTAAATATAATGTAACTAATATAATAAAAATGGTTATTGAGCTATGTTGAATGTGATGAACTATTAATTTATCTGTAGAATTAATCTGTGTAGAATTGCATATACATTGATTAAAAATGAAATTTAAACAAAAATTAGTCTTCTATGATCAGTTCAGTTTCTGAATTAAAAGTGTAATCTTTTTAATGGGTCTTAAAGTAATAAATATTGACTAAAAGTAGTTTGGCATAATCTTTTATTATTATTTCTTTTCTTTTTTAAATTTTGTTTTAAAACATAAATATTTGAAAACCATTTGAACTCTAAATGAAAGTTAATGTCGACCAACATGCAGGAAGCCATTCTGAGAAAGAACTAATGAGTCAAGGTACATTTTTAAAATAAGATCATCCTTTCAGTGAAAATGCATACTGTCCAGATTAAAAAAAGTGTACATAAGAAAAATTCTTAATATATATGATAATTGTAAAAAAAAATATATATTTCTATTACATATAAGCTGAAAATATGTTCAAAAAACATTTCAAAAATGATTGTTGTGTGCATGTGTATTCAAGGTGCAAAGAGTTAACTTTTTATTTGACTTTTTTCAACTTTTTTTTACTTGACATTTTTATAGCCACCGATTATGTATGAAACCACCATGCAAATACAAAGAATTTCAAGAATTAGGCACTTGCATTTTGATGGATTTAACTTTTTCATTATCTTATTTGTCAATGACTCATTTACAGAAGTTGGCAGATTTTATTTATTTACTTCTTCTTCTTCTTTTTTTCTTTTTTTTTTTTCAGATAAAATTCTACAAATTCTAGACCCAGATATACAGACATTTTGTTTGAACAAACCTTCACTGTAAAAAGTAATACGCTCTATACTCAATAAAATTGTATTGCTTGTAATCTGTTGCCAAAATTTTATGGAGTAGATATAGCATATTACTTTCTACAGTGTACATTTGCTATAACTGAATTGAATTGGGGACATTTTGGCTCAGTTTGGAGATGATAGTGACACTCCCCCCACTCTCCATCATGAACAGCACTGTGGCAGAAGTGGAGTCATTCAGGTTCCTAGGCTCTACCATCTCTCCGGACCTGGGACACTCAGGGCTCCATTGTGATAAAGGCCCAGCAGAGGTTGTACTTCTTTCACCAGCTGAGGAAGTTCAACTTGCCACAGGCGCTGCTGATGCAGTTCTACTCATCTGTCATTGAGTCAGCCCTCTGCACTTCAATAATTGTCTGGTTTGGCTCAGCTACAAAATCGGACATCAGAAGACTACAGAGGACTGTTTGGACTGTTGAGAGGATTATTGGTGTTCCCCTGCCCCCCTCCAAGAACTGTATACACTCAGAGTGAGAAAAAGGGCTCATAAAATCCCTCTGGGTCCCTCACATCCAAGCCACCTTCTCTTTAAACTTTTGCCGTCTGGTCGGCTCTACAGGGCACCAGAACAGCCAGGCACAAGAAAAGTTTCTTCCCCCAGGCAATCTACCTCATGAACAGTTAAATGTTCTCCCCATTGTTCCTTACTCTTCTATTTCCATTCCTTGTTAATTCTGTTCTATTCTATGTAGCACACCTGTTCATACAAATTTGTCTGTTTTGTTTATTTATATATAGCCTATACATATGTGTCTTATTCACATATATCTTTGTGTACTAGAAGCTTGTTCTGTCACCAAAACAAATTCCTTGTGTGTGCAAACATACTTTGCAATAAAGCTCTTTATGATTCTGATTCTGAGTTTGTGATTTGTGAGACTTTTATTTATTTATTTTTTTTAGAGAAAATCCAATTTTAAAGTGAATGGCACTGCAAAACCAAAATAAATGCATGTGCTTTTATGCTCAAATAACCCAACTAGCACAATAAATGGAGTCACCGAGAGCTATCTGAATACCTGACAAGAGACTCCATTAAATTCTGCAGAGTATTGAGCATACATCTCCTTAATGGATTGATTTTACACATATCTGATGAATAATATGGACCTCTGTATTAACAGCATCATCCATCTGGGCTCAGTTGAGCTGTTCAGCATGATGACATATGCAACCACTGAGCCAACTGGCACTATCACTTCATGCTGATGACTGCGCCGTGACTAATGGTGTTGAAGGCAGATGTGTGTATCAGTTCCCTGTGTTTTATTTAGTTCAATCTATTAATGAAAAATTGTAATATATATTATATAAGATTGATCAATGGATGTTTATTCATTTTGACCTAATTAAAAGTATTTTAGTTTTTATATAGAGACAAAATATTAAAGGCCCACTTGGAATGCACAGCATTATTCAGTGTGTTGATGTAATTTGAAATGAAACAGAAAGACAGGGTGGGACATATCGAACAGCTCCTCCCCCTTTTTAAAATAGCCAATAGCGTTTTGTTTATATCAAAGCTTGACCAGAGCCATTACGCTTGGTAAAACCTAAGTTTCCTTCTAATCTCTAACCGTTTCTCCTCATAATCTCCTCCATATCGCTTTAAAATATACTGTAGCATTCTGTGCAGAATTTAAATGTGTCCGATAAGTTTTGTGGTCTGAGCCGACACGTAGATATGATCCGTAATGTATTGTAATTGTATTATTACAATAAAAAATGGACAAAATTTATTGACATAGACCTTATGTTTAATATGATAGTTTCATCCTTACATCTACTATAATACAATATATTGTCAGTCTCGAGTGTATTTACATTAGTCAATAAATAAGTGGATCTGCACTCAATATCTGATTGTCCTAGTGGACTAGTAGTAGAGTTCTTGTTCAGTGTACCAGAGGTTCTGGGTTCTAATCTTCCCTTGGGTAATTTATTTTATTTTTTTCTCATTAAAACCAAAGATGTTCATCAGTGCATTTTATGTTTATGTGCATTTTGTTTTGTGATTTCACTGGAATTAATAGAGAGTCTCCAATAGATTGAAGCGTGCGTCCGCGTGAAGACTGCGCAGTGTGCACGAGTGCCAAGAAAACACTGTTGTGCCACAAACGAACAAATTGCTAATCAACTAGAGATGTTTCTTTTGTATTAGATACATCCGTGCCATGAGATGTTTCAAGAAGTGGTGGGGACATGTCCCACCTGTCCCACCCGCAAATTACGCCTACGGTTTGCATTGCAGTGATTCCATTTTCCTAGTTCTTTTGGTTCCCCTTGATTGTTTGCACCTTTGTCTTGTTATTAGTTTGTAAGTTGTTTCTCATATTCTTGTTGCTTGTATTCCTGCCTTTCATGTTCCCTGGTTTCCTGTTTTGTTTATTAAAATTCCTGCGCCTAATTCCTCGTCTGCTGCCTTCCTTGCCTCTTGTGTTACAATAATAAATAAGACAAAGTAATGCAAACCATTCATTGCTCTTCATAACATTAGCTTAATGTGGAATATTATAATATTAGCTTTAGATGGAAACTCCAATTCAAATTAAAATTTAAGAGACATTCAGGAGGGGAATGAAAGAAAAATGGAAAAAATTAATTTAATATTTTTTTCTGAAGCAAATGAACCATGAAAGTGAGAACCAGGTTCAATTACACCTGCAAGATAACAAGGCTAATGCAGTAAGATGATATTCACAATCACGGTGAGCCACTGAGGCAAGTCTATTTTTGCCTTACATTACGACTTTGTAGGAAAAGGGAATGAGATGTGAATAAAATGTATCCATTAGGGAGTTTCAGCGCTGTGGGAATGGTGTGTTCTGTGTTTCTGTGAGCTGCCTGCCTGCATCTCATCGCAGTGATATTTAGTGCAGATGAGAACACTCACAACCTGGCACAACGCCCCCTTAGACATGATGTCAAAAACTGTTTGACATTCCTCAAAGATGCAGTTTCCATATAGTGCTTTCATTCTGTGAAAAAAAAAAAAAAACCAAGTGTTTACAAATGACATTTAGTCTTATGTATATGCTTTATGTTGCATAAATAATTTTAAATGACCCTTAATGGATCTTAAACAACGTTAAGAGATTTGATTCCCAATTTCTCAGGGAATAGGCTACATGTATACATGTAATACATATAAACCTATTAATTCACTACATTGATCTGAATACATCTGCTTAGCAGTGGTGATCCATGAGGGAATTTTCCAGGCTGGCTGGAGTGTAAATTAATATTGATCAAACCAGCTCTCCATACATTGTATGAATAAAACATTGTAGTATGTTTTCCATCATATCATTTAGCTGATAATTATGCTTCTATACACAGATGATCTCTCTTTGAAAGCTTGAAATAGCCTTGATTATTAACGACATGTTATAATCTTTCTGATTACCAACCCAGCACTTGTAAACATAGGAAATTAATATAACAAATCATGCAGTGCCATTAATCGCGGACCACAGCTGTCAATGTGAATGAGATTCCCGGGGCCTGGATTGGGGGAGGCCCAAATTTACGGAAGGCCCACCCATAAATAATCGTCCCAGACTATTGCTGCGTCCCAAATCGCATACTGTATAGTAGGTACTACATTTGGTTCGAACTTATTTCGTGCCCGTTAAAAAAGTATGCTCTATAATGAAATTCTACTACATCAATCACTGTCATGTGACCTTTGGTGTCAGTTGCGTCAATTTACAGATCCTTTCCTGTGTCCTCACGCAATTGTAAAATGCTCACTTCAGAATATCGGAGCAGGGGCGTAAATTTCATCTGACAGTTTCTCAAGAGCAATTTTTGAAGGGGACACAAATAATACAGCCAAAATTTTACTTATAAGGATATATGTAACGTTACACAGAAGAAAACCTTACTACTATTATTAGTGTAGCATGGAGACTGTGCCATTATGCTTATTCTCAATGTTTCTCTTTGGTTCAATAAAAAAACTGAATAAATTGACCAAAATATTCTTCCTCAAAACCATTTATTTATTGCAATATTTCTGAAGTTGTTTAAAACTAAGTCACCAAAATTCGATGAATACACATTGAACAAAACCCAACACAGCTTTATTACAGTTCACACATATGCTTATCACAATGTTAGCTGTAGTTGGTGTGGGTGACTTACTATCCAACAAGCTATGGTAAACAAGCTATCAAACAAGCTAGGTAACATTAGGCTATAATCGCTAACATAGCGGACTCACAGAAAAATGCAACAGTTATCATCATTTTTATTTTATTTTATTTTTTTTATGACTAATTACTTAGCATCGTCTGTATTAAAGATAAAATACTCACTTCATCCAATGTTTTTGAATTAAATAGCCTTGACAGCCTACTTGCTGGAGTTCCTCAACTAACATTACTCGTGCATTCACTTCGGAGTGAAAATAATCATGGCCGCCATATTGAAGGGTCGTTCCAAATTGAAGTGCTCAAAACTGGCCACTTCAAAGGGCCCTCCGGAATGAAGGATTTCGAAGGGTACAACTGATGGACACTTCAGGCCCCCATGATCCTTTGCACAGGGAAGTTGTTTGACGCCATGGAATGGGTACAGGAGGCTCGGCCCCCCGACCCCCTGTCTCGGAGGAAGTAGTAGGTAATCCGGATACTTTTCGCCTACTACTATGTATTCAGACTACTCTTTTGGTGTACTGTTTTTCGCCTACTATATAGTAGGAAAGTATTCGATTTCAGATGCAGTGTATGTGAATTTTATTGTTGGCCCTGCCTCAGGTTGTTTGTAATTGAGGTCATACTGATTGTGTTTTATTATTATTCAAATACATTATAAATGAAATGTAGTGATAATGAAAATGACTTGAATACCACTTCTATGAACATATTTTCAATTTCTGAATTAAAAGTCTAATCGTTTTTAAGGGGCTTAATTAAAAAAAAAAAAAATGTCAGGTGCTGTATAAAAGATAAAAAAAAAAGTAATTCGTCATCATCAGAGAAGCAATATTGTTTTAAAATAGAAATATTTGAAAACCATTTGACCTCCAAGTGTAGATAATGAAACAGTGTGGCTTAACTTGCAGGAAGCCACTTTACTGTATTATGTCACAGGAAAACCATTAAGCAGACAGGACTGATGAATCAAGGTCACTGAGTTTTAAAAGAACACTTACTGTAAAGTATTTGGTTATTTAAATGAAAAATCACATTTTATCCAGATTCAAGTGAACACAGAAACATGTCTTGATGTTTGTAAATTTACCAAAAAAAAAAAAAAAAAAAAAAAACCTACCTTGAAAAATGTTTAAAAAACCATTTGAAATTTGGTTGCATCACTTGACCTTTCTTTCTTTTTTTTAATTTTTTTTTAATTTTTTAGATCTATTGATTTAAAAATGTATGAAATTACCAGGAATACAAAGAATTTCAAAAGTTGGGAAATGTTTTGAACTATTTTTGAAGTATTTCTCCTTTTCATCATATTGGACATCCTTATTTATCACTGAGCTCCTTTTCAGATGCTTTTTTGACAGAAACAAGTGACTGTGCGTCATTTGCATATCTATTCTTATTGGTCATCTTAGATTAGTATTCTGAATATAAATAAAATATTTATCTTTATGCTAGAGCTGCACGATTATGACAAAAATCATAATTGTCGATTATTTCCTTGAAATTGTAATTGTGATTATTAATTACGATTATCTCAATTTACACTGAATGATGATTTGAATAGCTTGATACCACTGTTTGAAGCAACTTCATGCCATATTTTCATATAAAAATAAACAAGCTGAAAACACTCTTCCTGAAAAACTTGTATTGCTTTTCTATAGCATTAAGCCTCAAATGCCAACTATACATTGGTTTGGTTTCTTTAAATAAAATGGTAAAAATATGGATGGTATTATAATGTTATACTAAAACTAAAATTAAAAGTCCCCCTGTAGTCAATCATTTTATCCCTTAAAACTCATCTTTGATCACCAAAATTACATATTTAAACGTTTTTTCCGGTGAAAAAAAATGTAATATACATGGACCTATGAATATTCTCATTAGCCCCACCCCCACTCACTCGCACGAGCTCAGAGATCCACTCGGTCAACTTACTGAGGTAAATGCTGCACAATACTATCGCTCTTTACAACATCGGACACATAACTGTAATTAATATGATTAACGTTTTGCTTGACTATGTTATTAAACAGCTAATAATGTGTTGCTAATGTTACACAAACCATGTTCACATTCACGAGTCAGACAGCTGCCTTCTAACAATCAGTATCCATTTGAAACGCTTTGAACAACTCAGAACGTCAGTGGAGAAAGGCATATTGTTCATCATAACATCGTAATATACATCATACACCCGCCATATTGAGAAAATACTCAGCAATGGTGTTGACTTATGAATTTGCACATGGTTTGTCTTAAAGAATGTTAAAAACACCAGATAGACATATGAATAACATTAAAAACTTGATTTTCACCACAGGGGGTCTTTAAGATAACCTGTAGAAAAAAAGAAAAACACATCTTATGCAAACAGAGTAATGTTAGTTATTTTTTTGGTAATTGCGCCTTTGAACGATTAGGTAATTGTGGCATTCGTACTTGTAATCATAATTAGAAATGAGATTAATTGTGCAGCCCTACTTTATAACATTATACATGTACACATTATGTACATTAGAAAGAGTTTTAAAAAACATTTAATTGTATTGCTGTATGTCCTGTGATGGACCGCCACTGCTGCCTCCTAAAAAGTACATGAGTCAGAAGAGAGGAAAAAACTTGTTAATGCTGGTTTGAGTTCAGGGTCAAAATAATTTAGACAGAGCCGTGCTCTGTGTTTTTCATTGCGAACCATTAACTCAGACCAATAGGACTCATAATTCAGTCTGAGATTACTGTTAATGGTACATATTTAGTTGGGGAGAGAAAGCCAGCATGCGTCATAGTTACTCTCCTGAGAGCATCTAAAATGGCAGGTCATATTAATTTATCATGGAAGCTTGTATTCATCTAAAGTAAATTGAATAAAGCAATTTTTTTTGTGCATGTACCCATCTAAGTTCAGAAGTTTTAAAAGTGGCACAGAACATTAATAATTGCTGTTTTCTGCAAGTCAAAGCAGCTTTGAGGCGGCCCGCTATTGACCTGCTAATTGATGTCAAGTGTTGCATTGTTCAGCATTTGTTACAAGCATGATTGCTTATCAGACTCTGAAATCAGTTCACACAAAGATGTCCTGACGATCTTTGCAGGTATACATTAAAAACTATTCATTAAGAACACATTGTACACAAATCCAGTCAATGCATGCTAAAGATTTAATTTTAGCCTTCAGAGTGTGTTGAGAATATATTTTCTTTTCATGTAGCGTAGTGTTAAGGATGCTGTAGATTCAAAGGCAGTATGGCAGTACAACAGTCTCTTTCACAGGATTCAGACCAATTGCTGTTATAGAGCCATTGTCAGCACCGATTAGTCAAGCAACCAATCAGCCGGTGCTTTTTAAGTGACTGGTAGTAGTAATTGTGACTATGTCTCAAATGTCTCCTTGTGACCTCTGTGAAACCCTGAGTTTACGTAACAACACAGTGTCAAACTCCTATATCCGAAAAAATGAATAATAAAAAGAAAGAAATCTGACATCCTTCACTTACTCTTTGAAGGATATTTCCGTTGTGTTTGTCCATACAATGAAAGTCAATGGGGTTCAAAACAACCCTGAACCCCACTGACTTCCTTGTTATGAAAATTTTTTATTTTTACAAATACCTTATATGTTCCACAAAAGAGATAAAGCCATGCAAATCTGGAATGATGATGCAAGGGCGAGAAAATGATTTCAATGACAATTCAATGACAATTTTCATTTACTATTCCTTTGCTAGCACTTAGTTGTTCATCATGCAGTAAAATTTAAAGTCAGGTCAGGCAGTTTAGAAATCTGTGAGTGTGAAGCATTAAAGCAGAGTGCCACATACACAGCTCAGATGAATTGGTAACCACCTCAGGCTTCAGACAAAGACAGCTGAAGCACAAGGGACCACACAGGAAGAGGGGAAATGTGCTGTCTTGTATCAATGCATCTGCTATTCCCAAACTGAAGTGTGTATACACAATGGATGAATGACCGCAGCACAGAATTCATATGAAAATGTTTACTTTACTGTGCAAATAAAACATCACTTTGGTGACGATGCAAAAACATTATCCAGTATTTCATTCCAAATTGAACCCTTCCAGTGTACAGCAGCAACCTCTCATTTCATGAATCAATGCACTTCAAATATATACAACAAACCTCTTAAATTAAAACCCATTTCCCTGCTGGATAATAATTTACATTCCTGTTCACATCCATATATCTCAACCTTGTTACACACGCACTCAATGCAGACAATAACAAAGAGTACACGGCAAATCTCAGCATGGTTTTAAAAGCTTTGCAACATCCACCCTCTGAAAGCAGCCGTGGGTAAAGAACATGCCATAGCTGCTGTTGAATTTAACCTCCCTCCTCATGGGGCTTGTGATGTGCTCTCTGATGGTATTGATTCATACTCTCTGTGAACATCTAAGCAGCCGAAGAGGGACTCTAGAATGTTCAGTACACTGTTTTGGATGGAATCCACTTGTTCCGCTGGGCAATACTCATCCAAACTGGATCTGACAAGAAGAAATGGAAATTGAAGAAACATTTAAACCTTAATGTACATTACAAGATGCAAATTATATAATATATATACATATACACATATATATATATATATATATATATATATATATATATATATACACACACACACACACACACACACACACACATATATATGCATTATATATGTAAACAATAAGGTATGAGTGGCTGTGCTGTATCGTGAATAAATCACGGCTGAAGGACGTTGTTAGGCACGATGTGAAGCGTCGATACAGCACTAGACTCGGGTATCTTATTGCTTTTATAAAACGCAATAACCACTAACCCTAACCACACAATACAAATATTAAAAAATAGTCCCTGACCATGAACAGCAACAGAAGTTACATTATTACGCCATTAGATGGCGGCAAAGACTGTCTTTATGAGTGTGTCAGTCAGTAGCAAAGACTTTTATATAGAAAAGACTGAATTGTTGTGAACACAGAACAAGACGCAACTGACAAATGCTTTGACTAGCGCTGTCAGTCACGGGAAAACCCCTTAACTGTTAAAAGGACAAGATAATACATCTGACATTTAAACAGATTTTTTATTATGAACAAAGGAAAATGCTAAATCTGAATGCAGGTAATAAACTTGCTCACTCTATCTCTTTCTCACAATACATAATACAGTAAGCTTTAATGAACAATATCAATTGAGAACATACAGTTTACGTTGCTAAGAGTGGTTGTTAAGGGTGTTGTGTAGTGATACACAGAACCGTTGGGTGAAGCGGTCACAGCCGTGTTTTATTGTGAATAAAACACAGCTACTGACCAATCAGAATCATATATATATATATATATATATATATATATATATATATATATATATATATATATATATATACACACACACACAGGTCCTCTTGCATTGTGGTTAATACCACCACTAGTGGCCAATCAAAAAATAACTAAATGAATAAAATAAAATAAAAAAGGTGCATGTCGGCCATGGTGATGCACCATCAGTCAGAGAACTGGGTATTAAGAGACTAGATAATGAAAAATATTCTCATGGACCATGAAGGGCTGAGCTCCCCCTGACTCACAGAGATAAGAGTGTGATTGATGAGTGTGATGTTGAGTCTATGCTCATTAAAAAACATCCTACCAGATCACTGAGACACAAGTCTCACATTACACCATCTGTCTCAACCACACAGATACAAGCATCTGCTTTTGGGGCATCAACCAGCCAACGAACACTCATTATATCATAACTTTCAACGCTAATTAATGCAGACTGAATAGAAAACAAGAAATATTATTTCCCGATGCTTCTCTGAGGGGGAAAAAAACACACCAAATGTTGTTAACCATAGAGGACGTAACAAATCGTAAGTGAAAGATTAAAGGACCCAATGTCCTTTTCAAAAGGAGACAGAACAGACATCCATGTGCTCTAATGACTGATTTACCTTGATATAGTGACAATGGTGGGCTTGGGCAGAGCTTCCAGGAAGAGCTGCATGGCCGTGATCATTTGCTGGATCTCCTCCTCACTGCTGATGTGGTGAGGGAGTTCAGAGTAATCACAGGTCAGGCCTGCCTGATGCACCTAGACTCAACACCACAGGCACAAATATATCAGTGTGTGGCGCTGGCGACGTGCATCAGCACTACAAAGTAACCAATTGAAACAAATTTGTTATCCCCCATGTTCTGTTTGAAGAACCTCAAAACACATTTTCCATTTCAAAATTTCATACTTTTCCAGACTCAAATTCCCAAACCTCTCTAGATTTTTCAGACCATATTTAACATAAATGGTATATACAGCATTATTCTCAGCATTATATTTGGTATATAGTACAGCAATCTAAGAACATTTTATTTTCTCTGTTTTTTCCACTGGTTTTCTCGAAGTGATAAAAAATGTTCACCTCTGACTCATCATTTTGATACTGCAAGTGGTTTGATGTTGCACAATCACCAAACAGCAAAGTTCAGTCTGATTTAGATAATCGTTTGTTCCTTTATTTGTTGCTGGTTTGAATGGCACATCCACATTTGTTTAAGAGATTTGCTTACGGCAAAGACAAACAGTTTTGCATAATAAAATTGTGCGCCTTGAAATTTTTATTTTTCAGAAAACTGAATAGTATATTCTGGAAACAAAAATATTTTTACATACTTTGTTTTCTTTTGTCCATACCTCGAATTTCTTAAAATCAAATTCCATAATTTTCCAAACTGTGTAAGAACCCTGCCAATAGCTCAAAACATATTTAACATTTAAGTATCAGGCTGATACTTTATTATTTTTCCTCATCACTGCAAAGCATTTTTTAATAGATATTATGTCTCATTTTTCATAAAAACAATATGTAAACATCTTTGAAACAAGATATACCCAAGATATATTTACTTGTTTTTATAAAGTATATCCTGTATATCCTGAATTACATTTATTTTTCTTAATGTTTTAGAATAAACCGCACTAATGTTTTTTTTTTTACTTTGTATATTACTTAGCGTTCTGATGTAGAACCCGGAAGCACTGCATTGTGTTTACGTTTTTTGGGTGAACTAACCCTTTAAGCCATTTTTCTTGTGATATAAATTGACAAGGATGTTTTATAGATGTTTAGATGTTTCAATCATTTTCCACCAAATTTTTTTTACATTGTTTATGTTTGGGGTCTCATATGACTCATATTAAACATGAATAAATGTGATGAATTTTCATGTTATTTCCTGGCAAGTATCCACACTGCAGCAATACACTCTTGACATGATTATTTTTATTTATTTTTTACATTGTTCAATTTCAAATTGACCCCAAGCAGAAACAACGTGACTAGAATGGATATGAGCCACATTTCTGAAAACCGCACACATACTCCACAGTAAAACAGAGGGATAGCATCTGCCAACTGGGTTTCAGTTATGCCAGAGGAACTTATTAAAAGAATATGAAGGTAAAATAAGAGGATACTAATTCTATTTTTCTAGTCTTTGAAAGCTTAAAAACTATTTGGGATATCTGGACTGACAGACACTTCAAGCATGATTAAAACACACACACAGAAACAACTTCACCATTTCATAGTCCGGTGATTGTGTTCGATTCTTAAGGCTGTGTACAAGTCTGACAAGAGATTTCATTCTGCAAAAAAAGAAAAAAAAAAAATCAATGCACGAGGCTGTGTCATCTCTTGCTTGATCAAACGCATACCGACCATATACAGAAATCAATCAAGCCCAATGGTGCGCTGATTTGGAGCTATAATCAAAAAAACACAGCCCCTGGCTCTACAGTGTCAGTGTCATCAGTAATGCATACCCTGGGTTTGCTGCTAAACGTTCAACAGTTTCCTGGCCGTCATCCTCAACCAGGTCAGCAAACGCAGCCTCCAGGTCTTCGAGCTGGTGTGTGCGTCTCTCTACACAATCTAAAAGCTCCTCCTGAAAACCAACACATGGAACTGTAAAGACTGTTATTTGCCACCTTGGAAAAATGTGCCTTCTTGTATGTACTGTATTCAGCATAATACACTGAGGTCCAAAAGCCTGAGACCACATTGAAGATATATAGGATATCATTTATACCTGGAAATAAAAATAAAAAAAAACATGCATGCAAAAAAAATTGTTTAAGATTGTACACTAATTTTATGCAGCTAATATAAAGTAAGTACATTACCGTTCAAAAGTTTTGGACCAGTGAGATTTTTTCTTTATTTTTTTATAAAATTAATACTTTTTTATTCAGGAAGGACACAGTAATGTGTCCTTCCTGAAAGTGACAGTAATGACATTTGTAATGACAAAGAAAGTGACAGTAATGACATTTATAATGTTACAAAAGATTTCTATTTCAAATAAATGCTGTTCTTTTGATTTTTTTTTTTACTCATCAAAGAATGTAATTACGAAAAAAAATGTATTACGATTTCCACAAACATATGAAGCAGCACAACTATTTTCAACATTGAAAAATTTCTTGAGCAACAAAACAGCATTTTAGAATGATTTCTGAAGGATCATGTGACTGCTAAAAATTCATCTTTTCCATCAGAGGAATAAATTACATTTTAAAATATATTAAAATATTAGTGTTTTTACTGTATTTTGATCAAATAAATGCAGCCTTGGTGAGCATAAGAGACTTCTTTCATAAACATTTAAAAAAATATTAGAAACCCCAAATGTTTGAATGGTAGTGTACTGTACATTTGTTTTTAACAGCCAATATATACACAATTTTACCACACATCAGTTGATATTAACTTGACAAGTTGTCAAAACATTATTGTCTTAGCCACAGTTTTATAAAAGTGACAAGTAAAAAGGTAACTATTGAGATTTAGCTTCACTTCCTGAAGGTGTTTGTCTAGGAATGTCTATGACTGAACGAACACCTCATGATTAGTTACGGTACATTTGATTAGGAATCTTCATTACCTCATTTGAATCCTGCTGTGGCCTGCTAAAGCTGTATAACTCTTGAAGAAGATCATACTCTTCCTGTAAGATGACAACAGTGGTAAACAGACATTGTATATAGATATAAATAGATATAAAAATATGAGTCATGAAGAAACTATTTCCATTAAAACTATGGGATCAATATTCTCCATTTGTCTACAAAGCTTTTTCTATACCAGTATGTAGGTGTGAGAATGTATGGGAAGTTTATTGCTATAGCTTAAGGAACAAAAAATAAAAGACTATAATGATATGTTTGCTTGATTCACTCCACCTGTGTATACATCTCCTTGAAAGGGTTCTTACAGGAGAAAAAATCCAAGTCTATGTCAAGTATGAAAGGGTCAGTCTGCTCTATAATTGCTAAAAGCTTGTCTGTAATGTAGCTTGTTGACCCCTCATCAGCCTTCATGACTGTGTCGCTGACGTTTGCTGATGCAGTGCTGCCATCAAGCGGTTGGGAAGAGGAAGTGCACGGGGTGTCCCTTTTAAATGGCACATCACTGTCCTTTACAGCTGCTTTGGGTATTTTAGCACCGCTTTGTCCATTTTTATGCTTCCTTTTCTGCAAACTGTTGACAGGATCCACTCGAATGACGTTTAAATGTAACTCTTTTGGATTTTCCAGCTGATCCAGTGGAACATAAAGAGCGTCACTCAAAAAGTAATCGTCTGTGCTTGTCACCCTGCAAAGAGAAAGAGATTTCTTAAGATTGTTTTTAAACATGATTCTAACAGCACAATTTTTCCTGACTGGGTGGAGGTCTCATTCTTATTAATAGTGAATGAACGTCTGCTGCCATCTCATGGCTACATGCTGATATGCTGCACCTGACCTGATGGTGGTCGTGGATGAATCTTTCCCCACACACATGGAGTGCTCCCCTTCTTTGATCTGCTGAGCCCAGTAAGGATGCAACCAGACTACGTGGGATACGTGTCCAGCATAGACCATTGGCATAATCCAATTCTCAATGCTCAGCTCACTGCAAGAGCAAACAAAAACATGTCAACTCTTATATTCACTGTTGAAACTAATAAAGTGAACAAATATCAGTGGTCTTTGGTCTCAACAGCATGAACTGTCTTTTTAAAGTTTCTCTATTTCTGATAAGCAGAGTAGTATTCATGTATTTTATTCATTTGTACCGGCATTTATGGTTGTTTCTTCAACAATATGCAAATTTAGCCCTGTAGACTTTAAATTTTAACATGAAATAGAAGTTGTGGTTGTCTATTCTTCCCTATTGTGATGTATGAGTGAAACAACTTCTCAAATAAGAGAAAATGTAGGGCGGGACTTTGTCCATTGGGAATTGATTGGATTGTTGGATCGTTGTGGTTTGCTATTGCTGTGATCTCATGTGATTGACAGGTTATGCCACCCTCACACCAGTACACATCATCAAAGAAGAGAAGTCGATACAAGAGGGAGGGGAAGTTATTTTAATTAAAGGTTTGGGGCACATGAATTTAAAATAAATAAATAAATGATTATAATGATGTGCACGGATAAATCATTTATAATAAATACTGTAATATTCCATAAAAGAATGAGAATTGTCAATTATGATTTCATGGTGACTACAACAAACAAAGCCCAACAGTAGACCATACTGTTCTGTACTGATTTGTAACAGCTTTGTAACAGGGTTATTATAGTTCACTCAAATTAAAATCATAAAAAACATTTTCATTACTTGAAATAAAATAAACGTTAAGCGAAAAATGTAAGACATTTCCCATAATAAAATCTATATAGACATAAAAAAAACCCTAATAAAAATGATAAAAACACAAAACAAAATGACCAAAAATAACTAAAATTAAAATTAAAAAAATATATATAAAAAAAACTTATTTCAAAATATTAATATTAACTACAATAGTATCTCAATGATACTAAAATAATACTGCTTTGCAATTTCTCTTAAAGTCCCACTGAAATCAAAATGTAAGTTTTTTTTTTTTATAGCTTTTAGTATGAATATGTTAGCCTTAAAGTTATGAATAAGCTGGTGTGTTCCAAAACAATGACAAAATTCACATTTAGGAGATATAAGCATTCAAAACTTACAGTCTCTCACTTCTGCTAAAATGGATCATGGATTTTCATGACATCCCTGTGGACAGCTTCTCATCAAATCTTCTGTCCAATCAAATGCTCTCTAGAATCTAAAGCGTCCTGCCCCCTACATTATAAATAGACACTGAAGCCACGGCTAAAATGGGTCACATGTTCACAAATTTATTATTTTCTACATGGTGAATGGCACATAGCGTACTATATAGGGGATAGGGAACGATTAAAACAGTGTAAATATGCTTTCCATTGAGGCGAATGAAATATGGTTTCACGTTAGTGTCATGCAAACTGCACTACACACAGTCTGCTACGGTCCAGAGACACGATAGCACAGAGCGGATCATATCTGCATGTCGAATCAGACCACAAAACTTATTGGACCCATTGAATTCTGCACAGAATGCTACAATATATTTTAAAGCGATGTGGAGGAGATTATGAGGAGAAACGATGGAAATTACTTGACTGGAAATGACAAATAACAAAAATATTTAAAAAGTTATATATATAGCATGACATTTGTTACTGTATTTACTAATCTTCATAATGTTAATGAAAATACAGTTGTTCATTGTTTGTTCATGTTAGTTCACAGTGCATTAACTAATGTTTACAAGATTTCAATAATGTATTAGTAAATGTTGAAATTAACATGAACAAAGAATAATAAATGCTGTATAAGTGTAGTTCATTATTAGTTCATGTTAACTAATGTAGTTAACTAATGAACCTTATTGTAAAGTGTTAACATATAATATATATATATATATAGAAATATATGATGTGATGTTACATCTTTGTAAAGTCTACTCCAGCACATCCCAAAGACTTTCAATGAATTTAAGGTGTCAATTCATGTGTGAAAATGATTCCTCATGCTCCTCCCCAAACATTCTTTAACAATGAGACTGATGAATCTTGGCTTTGTCATCCTGGAATATATATATATATATATATATATAAATAACCTATTTATATATCACAATTTAACCATTTTTTTAGAATGGATTTTTCAGGTTTCTGGGTCTGGGACATGGGTAAAACAATAAAATCTGTACATAAATGGTATCTGATGTAGAAAAAAGTAGCAAAAAATAAATTATGATCGCAGTACAATGTTAAATCAAAAAGAGAATTTTTTTTTAATCTTTTTTAATTAAAAACAAAACCCCTCGGATCTATAAAAGAGTCCAAAGTTGACGAAAAACCCTTATAAACTGACCTGAGCAGAGACTCTTTGTCATACACCGTATCAGCAGGCATATTCACAGGAATGAGGAGATCAGGATGGGAGTCCAAATGGACCATTTTAATGTCCTTCATAGGAATATGTTTAGAGCCGATGGCACGATATACATGTTGCACAACCTAGAGCAGATGGAAATGACATTTTAATAACTATTTATAATTGCTTTACATGTTTAGGAGATGATCTATGATTCAAAACTTTTGTATAATTTTATTGTTTTATCTGCAGTTATTCAGTTGGACTTAAAGCCCTAAATTAGCAAGGACTGAAATTGTCCCGTCTACCTCATGATGATCCTCTACAATCCACACGGGCAGTTTAGGATACACGCGTTTCTGAGGGGTTGTCTTCATTTTTTTTTTACAAAAGTGGTTATTAAGTCCTGTCTTGCTTCAAAACTACAACACCATTTGAACGATTTATTTAGACTTATGATATGCCGCTATGAGTGTTGCACTGTGCGTCCTTGTTTTTCGACCGGGTGGAAACAAGTAAGACTTAAACAAGTTTTGAATGTAAATATATTTTCAGATGTTTCCTAATGTAAATATATTTTCAAATATATGTTTCAGATTTTAATGGGCGGCGATAAAATAGCAAACATATGTGTACCACAGAAGAAAGAAACTAACACGGGTAAAGAAAAGCGTTAATCCTCATACTGTAGTAAATCCGAAATATCGTCTAGTGGCATCTGTTATAATTTACTTAAGTTTATTTCAGTTTTTATTATTGACATTTAAAAAAAAAAAAAAAAAAAAAGATAGTTTATTTTCCCCCCTAATGATAAAATCCACGCAGTTTTTTTTAAGCTGTAGCCTATATATAGCCTACACCTTATAATGGCAGAATACAGAATCATTCATAACTTTCAAAGGTAAATCACTTTTCATTTACTTCGCAGCAATGGATGCCGAGGATAAAAGGAATGGTTTTATTCAAGACATTAACCCAAGCATAATGTCACTGTTAGGAAAAAAAAAAAAGAAAAAAAAAAAAGGTTTACATCAGCTTGTGAAAAAGTGGTTTTATTTAAGGCATTAACCCAAGCATACAGTAATTTCACTGTTAGGAAAAAAAATAGTATTTTTTAGATGTGCAACAGCTTGTCACCGAGGCAGTACCCTGAAATGCTACTAATATGTACATGTACTAATATATGCACCCAGTTGGAAGCCCTAGTGACAAGCTATTTTACCCCTTAAGTTTTTTGTTGTTGTTTTGATCTGTCAATACTGTATTCAGTCGTCCATGTTAAAGTATTCTTTGAGTTGAATGCCTTAGTCAATGTAAATAGTTTTTGAAATATTATATGTAGGCATAGCCATGTATTTTACAAATGGAAGAGATTCAGCACTACCATTACTATTCATAAGTGTGGTTGTCCAAATAAAACTATGCCAAGAAAAAAGTATTGATAGGTCTTCAGGAGTTCACGAAAACTCAAGTGTTGCAGCTTTAAGAATCTGCAGACAACTCTTACATTGGTCTGTCAGTTATATCAATATTGCATTGGCAAATTTTACTCTAGAATAGCAAACTGTCCATGAGCTGAAGTTTAACAAAATGTATAGTGCCTTCAGGAAGTATTCACTTCACTCCCTTGAATTTAATATATTGTTCTCAAAATTTTGAACCATGTGTTTTTTTTTCTCTCTCTTGAATAACACAACAATTCAATATTTAGGCTATAAACCCAAAACACAAGTCATATTTAACTTTAAGCATTTGTCTTTTAGTGCCATAGCAGGTACAGTTGATTAATGTAGGAAATAATGAAGTACAATAAATAATTAACATGAATGTGCAGAATGCATGGAATAAAGTTAACAAAGGGCCATGGAAAATATAAATATGCAAATGTTTTTGATTAGTGTGTGCCAAGTCAAATGCCGTTCAATGCAAGTCTGTTGAATGCAGACTGCAAATCACCTTGACTCAGGTTCTATTTCATCAGATGCCGGTTTTATTACAAGATGTTCAGGTTTTGTTTTAGCCTGCTGCACAACAAAACCCCATCTATAATGCAACAAAACCTGACCTTTCCTTCTGAATAGAAAGCACACACATCATCTAATACATGGATAAACATGTAGATTAACTTTTAAGTGAAGAAAATCTTATATTATATATTTGCATTTAATAACATCTTACCTTAATTTTGACTATGAGAATTCATAATCATATTTAGTTTAGGAAAGCAGTTAACGTCTTTGGAGCCGGTAGGGACCCAATTAGGCCATTTCCAAACCAGAAAAGGTGTTGAGAGGTACATACTAGAGAGAAAGATAACCAATAGGACAACAACAGTCACAATTACATCCTTTCAATTAATCCATCATTCTCATGGCTTCTAGCAGACTCCAGGCATGACTTATGCCTTTCTCAGTGGCCGGTGACGTAGCTCATCTGCTGGTTGCTTGAGTTAATTGGCCTTCTTGTCCAGCCGCTTATTTTCCACAGGCAATTTGTTGACTGACAGCCGAACTGATCTCTTGTTTTAGTTGTGCATTTTGAAAGACAGTGATATTTATTATGCAATTAAGCAATTAAACATCAGCACATTCAGAATAAACACAGATGTATCTTGTTGCGTAAACACCTATCAATATAATCCAACAGTAATTTTCAAATTTTCTACATAGTTTATGAGTACTATACAAAATTACTTTTACAGGAGCGAAAGAAATCCAATTTACAAATGCTTTAGAGACAACAAAACAAGAAGCAATCAATGTCTGAATTACATTATTTAAAAGGCTTAAGTAAATCTTCAACTTAATGGCGATGTCAAGAAGTTTTGCCTCCTCCCATCTGATATGCCTGATTTTTGGAAAGCAGATATTGCACAACACTGTGGTGTGAATTAATTTTTTTTAATGGGAAATTGACCAATATCTCTTATTAACAAATGCTTGCAAAGAAAGTATTTGTTTGCTTAAAATCAATATCAAAATCAATGTACCAGGAGATACTGTTCCCTTGTGAAAAAAAAGTGCACTTAATTTTATTGAACATGCACTTGTTGTGTACTTCAAATCTTTAAAAAACTATAAAACGGTACTTGCAGTAAATATTAATGAAATAAAAGGTCACATGTGTACTTAAAGACAATATATTTCTTAAAACACTGAAGTACATATTCAAAAATTGTCAAAACTGTCAAAAGTTTACTTTAAAGTTAAATAAAAATCATTATGTTTTAGTAATCTCTTTATTCAGAAAATTTAAAGTTAAAGGGTTAGTTCACCCAAAAATGAAATTTCTGTCATTTATTACTCATGTCACACCCTCATGTCGTTCCACACCCATAAGACCTTTGTTCATCTTCAGAACACAAATTAAGATATTTTTCATAAAATCCAATGGCTCAATGAGGCCTGCATTGCCAGCAAGATAATTAACACTTTCAAATGCCCAGAAAGCTACTAAAGACATATTTAAAACAGTTCATGTGACTACAGTGGTTCAACATTAATGTTATGAAGCGACAACAATACTTTTTGTGCGGCAAAAAAATAAATAAATAATGATTTTAATCAACAATATCTAGTGATGGCCGATTTCAAAACACTGCTTCATGAAGCTTCGAAGCTTTACGAATCTTTTGATTCGAATCAGTGGTTCAGAGCAGGTATCAAACTGCCAAAGTCACGCCCCCCAGTGGTGAACCACTAAAATTTTGAAACACTTATGACAACAAATCCTAGTTTACTGAAATCACATGACTTTGGCACTCCAAACCACTGATTAATGACAGAATTTTAATTTCTGGTGAACTAGCTCTTTAATATATGTACTAAATTGCAACTGCATCATTACAAATGTTTTAAGACAAATATATTTTAAAACATGACAAGTTTCAATAGAACAATTTACCATAATTTACCATAAATGCTTGTCTGTACATTCGGCAGTACACTTTAACACTAATATAATGTAATATAAATTTAAATTATAATACATTTTCATTTCATTGCAATTAACATGCAGTTAAGTGCCCGTAAATGTTATATTCAGTTCACATTATTATTTTAAAGTATATTCACATATTCTTTTAAAATATATTATTTCCATAATATTTAATAATATTTTTCAGAAAGATTAAGCCTCCAAAGAAAATGTGTTGAATTGGTGTTTTCAAACATTACGTGAAAGTGTATGCTCCTAATATATCGATACAACTTGCTCGCGGATAAGGTCATGTTTTAGACTGAATTAATGCAGCACTACCCATAATTCTGTAGCATTAAAAAGCTTCCTCTCATCACTGAAAGCATGTTATTAGGACCAGCACAATATGAGAGGTTCTTGTTATCGTGATGTATAAAATTCAGTCTCTCATGACATGAGTGCACTATACACCACATTGTCAGAAAGTGTTTAGAGACACGTTACAAGTTACAGACAACTGTTTTGGAAGAAGTATTTGAAAAACTTCATCAATGATCTCTAGACTGCATGCTTCTTTGCCCAAAAGCCAAGATCATTACTGAAATGTACGTGAGGTGTTTGTCTAAATAAATTGGAGTTTGCTCTTGAAATGGGCAGGTACAGCCCAGTAAAAGACAGTGATAAATAAGGCTAATGGATTTTCTTGGTATATTGTTAAAGAGGATAAATGTGACTTTGGGGAAATATTCTTAGGTGCTTTCCTGCTTTTCTCTCTTGGCAATGGAAATGTTGTTTATTGTACCATTTGAGAGCTTTGGAACTAATAATGCTCGGGAATTTGAACGTATGTGGCCTTGTTGACGAGTGATCTTTTATTTCCAGGGAGGGGAATGATAAGGGGATGTGTGCTGAAGTAAATTACCAATGCTGCATTGCTCGAGTCTCTAGGCCCTATTGCATCATCACCCCAGAGATAAGTCCAGGGAGGCTTCATCTGAAATTTCACTCTTAGCAATTTCACTGATGCATTATAGGAAGCAGGGTTATTCGTAAGTGAATACAGGAGGGGAAATCGTGTCCCTGTGGCCTGCTGTAGTTACCTGCTCATGTAAAGCCTTTGCAGCTGCATAGGTTGGTTGTTTAGGCTGTGATTTATGCAGTTGGAGAGGTTAAGACAGGTTCAAATTAGGAATGCAACAACTATTCGATAAAATCGATAATGAAAATCATCGACAACTATTCTCATTATCGATTAGTCAGGTCTGCCCACCGTGCACTGAAACCATCCGACAGTCGCGTCATATTACAGCACTGAATGACGCATTTCTATGGACAAAAATGCATCTAAATATTGAAAATATTGAAGGAAACAGCTGCGGGAAAGGTACGAGATTATTGTTGTTATCCATGAATTTTCGATTTTACTGTTCGAAAAATGCAGAAAAAAAAGTAAAGCACTTTATAGTTGTTTTTTTTTTTTTTTCAGATGCCCAATTACAGTCAATAACAACAGACTGTTAAGTTTTTTTTTTGTTTGTTTTTTGATACTATGTGTGAATAATGTCTATTTAGTTGTTTTAGTTTGTTATTTGCCTAACCTTGTCATCATTCAGGTTGGATTTTAGCTTTAATGTACAGTTTTTTTTTTTTTTTCCCCTAACAAAACAGCTGGTATTGACATAGAAACTAGTGGACTGCCGAGTCGCTTTCACCCCAAAATGGCGGAAGCGTAGGGCTGCTGCTGGGCGCTGGTGTTGCAATGGAACGTTCTATTGGCTTTCACTTCTTGTCAGTATAAGTTCTTTGCCACTGAAAATTTGTTCCGAATGTAATTTGATAGCTGTCCTTGTTTTTTAATTGCAAATGCTGTAACCTTAATACTCTCAGTTACTATTGTACTTTTGGTCACCTCTACCACATTGGGGAAGTTAGCTTCTCTCTCATTGAAATTATTGATGAGCGCTGATGCATAGCCTTGACACTTTAATTAGACTGACCTGTTAGCACCTGTACAACATATATTACATGGTACGGCACCAAACCGACTCTTAATTGGGAGCTGTGAGAGATGCTGTAGGGTTTTGGAATACGATGATGTATTGGAATACTTCGACGCACACGTGTTCCTAGATGCAGCGCTCCATCTCCTCCATGATTAATGCAGAAGCCTTTGGCTTTGACCCAATCTAATGATGAAGGCTGTACGTCTTGCACGCTGGGCCCGCCGCCACTCATCCCTCCCCACGTCCGGCGGCAGCCCATCGGGCTGATGGCCCTGGGTTCACGTCAGCTGCCGAGGGTTTGTTAGTGGAAAGCTCACACCGGAGCGGAAGGCGCTGTGGAGAGCTCTTTTGTTGAATTATTCCTCAGGTTATATGGCTTCCAGCCCCATTCACTCAAACTTTTGTCAGGAAGTTCACAGCAGGTGAGGCAGGTGTAGAGAAAAAGGTGGAAACTTTGTGCAGTCAGTCAGTCAGTCAGTTCATCTGCAACTCAGCTCCATGATCTGTGCCACTCTGATTCGCTGAGTGAAGCAGTGCAGTGCTGCTCTTTAGGACACACGGTGTTCAATTCACTTCAGCTGGATTATTAGCTCTGACTCTCTGTCAGGGCTCTGCTGAATAAATAATGATGGGCTGATGGATTTCCATGTTCTCTTCCTGTTCGTTCCTGCTGTCTCTCTTGGCCTCTCCCTTATTCTCTCTTATCTCTCTCTCCTCAGTCTCTCTCTCTCTCTGTACAATGCATGTGAGCTGGTCCTTGAGGCGTTTTCCATCATCTTCCTGTTTTGTGTTGCCTCGCTAAAGGCTTCAATTTGCGATATATTGTCGTCTTCTGCAGAAAAATGTATAATAAAATGACTTTCCGGCGGTCAACTGGATTAAAAGTGTACCCAGTAATGGTTCGGTTTATTTTTGCTCTGATAAAGCAGTCATCTTGGGCTTAAACTGACACCTAGTGGCGTAGATGTAGCATTGTGCAAAAACAAACGTTCAGTTACCGATGCCTTTGTAAAAACGTGCTATTCGAAGTCAATCATTATTGCAAAATTGTACAATAACAGGAAGCTGCTGAGATGACTGTATTCAGCATATTTATTTCTTTGTAAAACTAGGGATGCACAGTATATTGGTACTACAGTGATTATCACTGATATAGATTTGATCATTTATCAATGTTGGATATAATTGTGCATTCTCATTTCTCCTATTTTTTACATTACATTTGTGCTATTACCTTACGCTCACTTAAAATGAATTTATAAAACAATAATAATTTATTAACAGTTTAACTTAAGCAAATTTCAAAACGAATATCTATTTTTCATAGCCTACTGTAGTGTTGTCAAAAATATCGATGTTTCGATATGGATACGGAAATATCTGAAACGATAGCCTACCAATAGGCTACTCCTTGCAGTATCAATACACCGATACCAACTGCGCTTTCTTGCTCTCCTCTCGGACAGGGAGTTGACAAGCACCCGCTTCCTCTCATTCAGTCGTCTCGTTCACTCCGGTTAAATAGTGCTGGTGTGACCGAGTCTGAATTTCGGCGCGGTATCAGGGGCGGAGCCACAGGCTAAAGCTTGGCCACCCCGCTCACAACTGCTGTTTCTGTCTCCTTTTTAATTGACAAGAATTTGCTTTTATTTAAACGCAGAACCGTCTCTTTAGGACCACAAAAAACGGGAGGCTTTTCAGACGCGCACTCCAACTACGCCTCAGCGCCAGACGCAAGTCAAACGCGCGCGGAAAGGATACAGGTGTTGAATGAGCTTCAGTAGAACAGTCAACGGCGAACATTATAGCTTACGTCAGTGTTTCTAAACTGGTGGGTTGCAAGACCGTTTTGAGTGGGTCGCAATGTGTGCAGTCAAAGAAACAACAACACCAAACGTAAAATCATTTTTTTTTATGATGCCACTTTTATTTTGAAAGATGTGTGTGAAAGCCGGTGACACTCTTGTCAGATGCTGAGAGAAACGCGTTGTCCTTATTAGTTATCGGTCAGATCTATGTCAGTAAAACTCGTAAAAAAAACGTAGCATACTTTCCTGTCGTGTCAGCCGGTATACTGTGCTCGCGGCGCGCACTTTTCAATCACGCGCAAATACGGCGCACTGTTCTTCACTCCAAATAAAGCGCAAAAGAAACTACCAGCATGCAGCGTCGTAGTTCTGTCGTCAATTAAGTCATGGAATAACCAAAAAGGCGATTAAAGCTGCATTAAAACTATGCATGCATGCATGTATTTGTTATATATAACTATGTGTCACATGTCTCTGGACTAAAATATTCTGCTATGTGAGATCACAATATAAGGCACAATGCTGATATGTAATTTTTTAATGCATAATTAAATGTGAGAACTGTGCATTTGTACTAGAAGATGCTAAGATGTTAATTTATGAAGTACAAACAAAAATGTATCACATTTAAATGCATAAAATAATTAATTCTGGCATTTATGCTGTTGACTTCCGCCCTTATTCACATTCTTACAAATGAACACATTTTGTTTTTCTTTGTACTGAGTTTAATTTAGGTATGATAGAATTGTTGCAATTATTTATTTTGACAATATAGAAAGTTAAACATTTAGTGTTTACTTTTTCGGATAGTTTTTGAAACAGACAAACTCAGAATTGTTGAAAAGTTCATTGATTATACATAAAATTCAATGAAGGTTGAATAATATTTGAACTACACTACAGTATGTAGTTATCTAGATGTCTCATCCATTAAAGATGCAACAATGGAGAACAAGCTATTGGGGGTTTTGAGAACCAGAACAAGCTGAATGAACAAGTTGAAATTTAGCTATGTGTGAGCCCCTTTATTAATATGCCTGCATGTGAGGAATATATATATATATATATATATATATATATATATTTTTTTTTTTTTAATGATCATATTCACTCAGCATTCCATGATCTAATTCACTATCTCAATTACAATTAAGTACAAATTAACTGTATTCAGTTGGGTTGTAGGCACAGTCCAATAAATTATAGTCAGTCAATTTTTATGTTGAAATAATGAAGTTTTCTGTGCTACCCCAGATTGGTTGCTGTCCTCTGCCTGGCCACCCCTATGAAAAAATCCTGGCTCCGCCACTGAGCGGTATTGCGCATAATTCTACTCCTTCCTGCAGATTTCGCGCTCACATCCGAAGCGTGCGCACATAATAAATCCACTTCTGACATACAAGCAAATTAGCTTTTTTTGCCGCTTACTGGTCAAACCCACTCAACAATGTAAGCCACAATACCCATCTTGGTGAACGAAAAACACAGTCGTAAATAGTTCAGGAAAAATGTGCACAGTAACGGAATTCTGGATCCTTGTGTGCATCAGGTCTGAAAGGGACAGCAGCCTAATAAACGTGCTGCTCTCTGTGTTGTTAATGTTAATCAAACAACAAAAGACAATAAGACAATCATGTAACATTACTGCTCTTAACTGATGAACTTGTCTAACTTTAATTGATTAATCTGGATAATCTTCATTGTAAAAATTAAATACGATGTTATTTTAAATTTGATTACTTTGTTTCTTTATTCAGTTTCTTACCTCAATAGGCTAGGCTACTACAGGTGAAATACTATAGTAATTTATAGTAAATACTATAGTGTTTTTGAACCATACTATAGGAAATTTGTAGTATACTGTATATATTATAGTATTTACAAAAATACTAAATACTGTAGTATACTTTAGTTTTTACTACAGTAAACTGTAGTGTATATTGTAGTATAATATACCCTATAGTTGTAGAAAACTTAGTACAGTATTGGGTAAAGTAATTTGTTTATATTACTATAGTTGTTATTAGGGATGTACTTGTACTCACACCCGTAAAAATACCCCCGATACCAAAGACCGATACCTCGCGTGAGGTAACTGACAGAATTTCCCGTGCACAGAGACACCGGCGGCAGCAGCAGAAACAATGTCAGCCTCAGAGGTGTGGAAATACTTCAGAATTAATGATGACAACACACACATTGCGAACTGCATGCTTTCAACCACAATTCGTTATCGCTTAGTGAAGGCGGGATAGGCAGAATCGCGCTGAATGACACAGACCAGAAGCGCTCCCTCTGGCGTGCTTGCTCTCTCTTTCTTGCGCGCGATCAGTTCTCCTTGCGCCTGAATGGTCAAATGTGTGTAGTTGTCAAAATGTCCATCGTATGGAGTATCTCAAGTAAATACAGTCGGTTATGGCTTAAGTCGACGTAAATATTTGGCTGAAAACAGGATATGTGTCAGTATCATAGCCTATATTTGTCATTAATGTTAATAAAACAACAAAACATGTTAAATAAATGTATACATGGTAAATAAACCTACTATATCTGAAAAAACAAATTTATTTAATTTGTATCTCTATAGTATTTGTTGTATTGTTTGTAATCTGTTTGTAAATTTCTTTTTATATAACAACAATTATATATATTGGTAATTATGCCCTTTGAAAGTTATTGGACACTGACATTTTTGTTCTTTAACGTTGTGACAAGCACATAAAAATTATTACTTTTTTCATTAGAGTAATAATAGAGTCGCTTGGAAAACTGCAACACCCCCCCCCCCCCCCCCCCCACCCCCTCCCCCCCTATAAATGTATAGGCATCGCTATCAGTATCAGCGAGTACCAGAAAAAAAGTAACGGTACTCGTACTCGGTCCTTAAAAAAGTGGTATCGGTGCATCCCTAGTTGTTATGTTATCACAGCAACTAGGATTACCACAACAAATGAATTCAAGTACTTTACTATAGTATGGTTCAAAAACACTATACACTGTAGTATTTACTATAAATTACTATAGTATTTTTTCACCTGGGAGACCTACCTGAAAAAAATAAAGCAGTCTAATCCATTTGTATCTTTATTATTGTGTTTATTTGTGCTGTATTTATTTTTATTTGTAATTTATTTCTTATTATTTTATTACTGTTTACTTGTATTATTTAAATTCAAATTAATTAAATTTAAATTATTTAAATTCAATTTACCATTTGAAATCAAGCTGTGTGTAAGCTATTGCAGCAAAAGTACCCCACTGTAAAAACAAATACATTGAGTTAGCAAATATTTGTGAGATAATTGTAATGGTGATTGATCAGCATTTATATTTGAAAAAAAGCTTAACTTGATCATATAATGTGATCTCTTCAGAAGAAATTTTAGATGGACAAAAAAAAAAAAAAAAAAAAAAAAAAATATATATATATATATATATATATATATATATTTTTTTTTTTTGGCATGTATACATGCAGCGTTTTTCCCCGCTGTATTGAAAATGGTATCAAATATCAATACTTTTCAAAGTATTGTATCAAAGTTAGAAATTCCAGTATCAACACTATACTGTACATTATAATGTGATGGCCATTCACTTTTTTGAGATTTTCACATTTGAATTTACATTTAAGTGTTGTATTTTTACTTTATTTTGACACAAAAGTGACAGAATTTTAATATTGTCCATTTATTGGTTATCAGCCATAACATGAAAATAATGATCAGCTTATTGATATTGGCCACATTTGTAAAATTCATATGTAAAACATTTTTAACAACAAAAATAAATACAAAAATACAAAATAGAAAATGCTGCACTATTAATTTTTCGAGTCACATTCTGTTGAGCCTTGTCTGGCTCTTTAAATCCTATCCTAAACGTCAGCTATCTTACTTCTGATAAGATGTGTAAATCTATTATGAAGTGAGACACTAAACCAGTAACTATTGATTTGCCGATATACCGTCGGAGCAGTGTACTGTTGCTATGGTAACCTCCTCAGATGAGCATATGAATGTTTTACGTCTATTCGAAAATATGTGCTAACTTATAATTTAACCTTTATAAATTTAACCTTTTATAAATGAAATGTTTGAAAACACCATTGAAACGTTTTGGCTGGGTTCAAACCTAATTGCAAGCTATATTTTACAACCTGCTCATTATGAGCATTCTGTATGTCTCATCGATCTTACTGTTAATCGTAGCAGATTTGATTTGTTTTATGAAAGAAAGAGATTTTGCACATTTTAATGGGCTGTTACTATAGGCTTTGTAAGGAGCAGAGTGCTTCATGGCCCACTGCATGGGCAAATTGTGCCCTTTTAAAGAGCAGGGAAAATTTATCAATGTCAAGAAGGTCCCAGAATCTTTGCAGGTTTGTTCTATTTTTAGAAACACAGTGAGGTGTTGAAGGAAGAATGTTCCCATTCTTTCTCTCTGTCTATCTCCCATCCCTCCCCTTTCTCCTTCCTCCTTTTTTCATTGCTCTCTCCCTCTTTCACAGCCATGCTCTCTCCCTTCTTTAACTGCTTTTTTTTTTTTGCTGTTTCTTTTTATGCTATCTCTCCCTCTTTTGCTATTCTGTGTCTCTCTCTTTCCCTCTCCCTCTGTCTATTTTCTGCTTTACAGCTCTTCCCATATCGCATGAATGCCCCTGTCACATCCGCCACCACTGAGGACACATGCCTCCTGGGGCATCCTGATTGGCTGAAGTTTCAAAGAGTCCAGTGTAGGTGAGTGGGTGGCGGTTTGACTGGAGGGAGTGCGACAGACAGCATCGAGACTGTGCTCAAATGCTGGGGCTCCACAACTGAGTCCAAGAGAATTTTTGAAGTGGGCTTCAACACTTTTTTTCTTCCCGAGCCACAGTAATCACAGTGATTCTAGTGAATGTTTCACTATGGTAACCTGAGCCCTGTCAAATCTGTCTTCCCGCAGCCCATCACCCATATGCACATAATATATGGAGGCTAATGCTAGCTAGCTTATCGGATGTACTTTAGTGCATAACTTACCTCTGTTATAGGAGAAAGAACAGCACAGAGATTAGCTGGTGCTGTCAGAGATGTGTTGTAGCTATGGGACTCATGTAAACGCTGCTAGTTTGAATCCAGCTTGCAACATTTGCTGTTTGTGTTCCTCTTCTTTCCATCATTTCAAGCCTGTTGTCCTTTATCCCTATAAATAAAAGTGACAGAAAAGCCAAAAACAAAAAATCATACATAAAAATACATACATAAATTAGTCTCAACATAGATATATTTTTCATCCACTTTGTGTTTCAGATGCTATAAAGAAGCAGACTTGGCAGTATTATTGTGTGTATTAGCTTGTACTTACTCAAGTTTCTGCTTAGATAGGAGCAGAGACATCCCAGAGAGCCTGAATAATTCAGCTGTACAACTTTATCAAGTGAAGATCGCATACCACTACAAAAGAGGATCTTTTCATATTTTTGTTGCAGAGAGATTTGGAAATCCCATAGTCAGCTGCTAGAAGACATGACGGTTTGATATCAATCCATGCTGAAAAAAATCTGTTTAGCTGGAAAAATCTAAATGATTTTTGTTAAAAATAGCTCTAGTGTTTTGGTTTGATAATGCTACCTATCTGAAATGTGGTGGTGGTGAATGCAGAAAATGTGTAATTGACTGATATGTCATTGTGATGTATGCTTGATTATATAGATATCATAAAATTGTTTTGCGGTATTAGATGACTCTCTGTCGAGCAGATGGATGACATATGGAAAAAAAATGAGAAATGAGGCTGTCTGCCTGATATTTCATTCCCATTTATTCCTCAAAAACACCTCGGCTCGGACCACCTTGTAGATCAACGTATTGCCTAATGTTTAAACACGTAATTTACAAGACTATTGTTGGTAATCTCTCATAAATTTCAGCTTTGGGGAAAAATGACTGATACCTTTACAGCTTTAGTATGCAAAAAAACATATGTATGGCTATATTAGTAGTCATTTTTATGCAAAAAAATAGCTTAAAACTAGTAAATAGAGGAAAGTAAGAGATTATGAGAAATGTAAGAGTGCAGGTATAGAAGAGGTATAGAAGAGGTATAGAAGAGTGCAGGTATAGAGAGTCATTTGAGGGCAGCTATTGTTTTCTTTACTGAATCATCTGATTTTTCCACAGGATAAGAACCTGGAACAGTCATTTCTTTTCAAGAACATCTACAGTAAATCTCTATTCCTTCTATTTCTTTTTCCTCGTCCTGTTCAGGATTTAATGAAGCTGTTATCTTAAAATGCGTTTGTATCCATTGAGCTTTGATGGTGGTGGATATATCAGACTCTTCACATGTCAGTTACAGACTCATAACTTGACAGTTGTAAAGTTTGCCTCAGAGCTATGGGTATCTGAGGGCTGAATTTTAGCCCAAGCTTGTAGTCTTTTCTAAAACTCACCATGTTTGCCAAGGATTACTAACACTAATTTGCCAAATGGTTTTGGGGACGATGTGCATGATGATTATAGCTGGTATATGGCAGATCTTATTTTTGGTTTTGTAGCTCACGTATAGATCAGAGTGTAGTATGTTTGCTATAAAAGCAGGCTTTCACTGTCTCACCAGCAGAGGACAGTGTCCATCATATTTTTAATGAGCTCTCCAACAGAGCTTCAAACAGAGGGGGGTTCAACCACACAAGAAGAGATGCTGTGGTCCAACTCACTCCAAATCTTCTCTTATGGTTTTCAGAATTTGCTTATATATCAGTGCAGTTTTTGTACAGTTCAGTCACAAGTATTGATAGATAGATAGATGATAGATAGATAGATAGATAGATAGATAGATAGATAGATAGATAGATAGATAGATAGATAGATAGATAGATAGATTACCCCAAAATGAACATTCTTACAAGCCTATTTACTCACTGTCATACTGTTTCAAACCTATATGACTTTCGTTCATATACACAAAAGATAAAAATATAACTTTTTTAAAAGCAATTGGAGCACAATGTTGTTCAAAATATCATCTTTTGTGTTTCACAGAAGAAAGAAAGTCATACAGGTTTGGAATGACATGAGGGTGAGTAAATAATGACAGAATGTTCATTTTGGGGGTGAACTAACCCTTTAAAATTGGCTAAAGCTTCTAGATCAACAATGCATCAGTATCGGTAAATCTCACACCATATCGCCATGTGCAGGTTGGATGTCTTCTCCAACACATACACAGACAGGTAATTTTATTCTGCTAATTTATATTCTGCTATTATTAACACAGTTTTAATTGGCTTTTAATTGGATGATATTAGATATTTAATCATAGATAATGGATAATGTTTTTTAATTTTTAAATGTTTTTATAAAAACTTTTGCTCTCAACTTAAAGGATAGCGATAATTTATTACAAATATGTAACCCTTTAAGCAAACTGTTTCTTGAAGAGACTATAATAAAGGTCCCACCTTTATGGCTTTTTCTTAAAGGGTTAGTTCACCCAAAAATTCTGTCATTAATTACTCACCCTCATGTCGTTCCAAACCCGTAAGACCTTCATTCATCTTCAGAACATAAATTAATATATTTTTCATAAAACCCGATGCTCAGTGAGGCCTGCATTGAGAGCAAGATAATTAACACTTTCAATGCCCAGAAAGCTACTAAAGATGTATTTAAAACAGTTCATGTGACTACAGTGGTTCAACCTTAATGTTATGAAGCGACGAGAATACTTTTTGTGCACCAAAAAAAAAAAAAAAAAAAAAAAAAACTACTTTATTCAACAATATCTAGTGATGGCCGATTTCAAAACACATGCTTCATGAAGCTTTGAAGCTTTATGAATCTTTTGTTTCGAATCAGTGGTTCAGAGCGTGTATCAAACTGCCAAAGTCACATCAAAGATTAGTAAAGCTTTGAAGCTTCATGAAGCAGTGTTTTGAAATCGCCCATCACTAGATATTGTTGAATAAAGTCATTATTTTGTTTTTTTGGTGCACAAAAAGTATTCTCTTCGCTTCATAACATTAAGGTTGAATCCCTGTAGTCACATTAACTGTTTTAAATATGTCTTTAGTAACTTTCTGGGCTTCTGAAAGTGTTAATTATCTTGCTGGCAATGCAGGCCTCACTAAGCCATCGGATTTTACCAAAAATATCTTAATTTGTGTTCTGAAGATGAACGAAGGTCTTACGAGTGTGGAACGATATGAGGGTGAGATTTTTTGTTTTTAGGTGAACTAACCCATTAAGCTCAAAATGAAAAGCTACATTTTATACTGTATATATTAATGCTGTGATGCTTAAATTCATTTAAGCATCACAAAATTGGTTTGACATGGACAAAAACTATTGATTTTAGTGTTTTATTTTTCTAAACAAAATAGTATTGATTTCAGTATAGAAGTCAGCCGTTAATCAGTTATCACATAGAAATGATTATCAACTTATTACTGCATTGCTCTCTATAAGTATAATTAATCAAAACTAAAATTTATAAAAACAAAATTTTAAAAAAATTAACTGAAAATGCTTTTAAAAACAAGCACAAAATTGAAAATGCAAAACTGTAATAACCTTGTAAAAGGGAAAGGGAAGCAGTAGTGTTCCCTGAGGTGTCCCAGCATTACTCATCACTCGCTCTGACACATTCCTGCAGCCTCAGAGTCTTTAGGCTACGCTTGGCCTTCAGTAGTGTAGAAGTTTATGTGGGCCAGAGAGAAAATGTTTCTGTGTGCATTGGCTAACTGTGTTTATAGCTAGACAGAGGGTGAAACATCTGCTTGGTGAGGCCCAAGCTGAGCTGTGAGAGCACTTTCATCTGTCGGCTGTATGGACCAGATGGAACGTAATGCACATGGGAAAAGACGCAACCACTGCTTTAACATTCTTTCCACAGAACCCATTATTTATTTATTTATTTATTTATGCGTCACATCAGTTTACAAAAGCATCACACCTCTTAAGCGACACACCAATCTGTTCAAGAAGCAGACGATAAGATCAATCATTTGTGTGCACGCCAGCGGGTGTTAGCACCACTCACTTAAAAAAAAAACCCTTTTCCTTAAGGTTTTGCTGGCCATAGACCACCATATTTTGTATCATAACAAGTTGGCATTTGGCAACGATGGCCGTACCCAGCGTGAGAGTGCGTGTCCACCTTTATTCTCATGCTCTTTCATATTCATCTCCACAGTTGGCCTTTTCTCATAGCGGCTACCCATGCTAACAGGACACAGTGGCAATGCACACTTTATCTCTCCACCTTCAGCCTCTATGAATAATAAGCAGAAAAGTCATCCTATGGAGAACCGACTTGGAATACCTTTCCCGATAACATTGGCTTACTGTGGCCCGTGCATCCGTGACCGAAGGAGAGATGTGGCGTTCTGATACCTCCCTGCTTCCGCCTTCCTCTTCCCTGACACGTTTGTCATCCTCCGTGACTGCAAGGAACAGTTTTGGTAGCAAACAGTGTCAACCTGTCTCTCCATCTCTGACCCCCAACCGGGCCTGATAAGCTAATATGATGTTCTGTTGACACCAAAGGGGTTGAGCACAGCCTGCAGGCACAGGTTGATATTGAAATGCTATTCAGGGCCGGCCACAAAGGGTGCCTTTGCCGTCTCCCGCCACACATGTGACTCATATACAGATACTGCGGATATGCTGCGTACACTCCAAAGACCCTGGTCTTACTGGCGCCGACGTAATGCGACCTTTAAACTAAGAGCCCCCGGAGAAAGCAGTCTTTATCTGAGCAGATAAGACTTTCTTCTTGCCCTGCGAGAACGCATCTATCAGGCCAGCGCAGGATACGCTGACAACAGGAGCAGCCATCGCTCAGCGGCTAGGCATTGGCCACATTACCACTCCGCAGTGACACCGCGTTCTATCAACGTCGCACTTGGATCACTTAAACAGAGAGCCGGTGTCTCGCAGTGCTTTTACAAATACTGTTGGGATTTGAAAGAAACCGTCTGGACGATGATGGGACTCAACAGAGCTCGCGCTTCAAAACAACACCTGGTTTTTGAGCATTTTGCATGAGGTACAAAAGCACTGAAAGTGATTATGTTGATTTTCCCCTCAGCTTTGTTTCCCATGGTGATCATTATGACATTACAACACCCATACAATCCAAATTATTGTGCAGAGATTGGAAAATCACTGCCATTATAGGACTCGGGAGAACTGATAATTCCACTGCTGATTTTACGCACACAAATGAGATCCGTCAAGCCTTCTCGAAGACTCAAACTGTGACATCATCAGTACCTTCCTAGACTTCATTCGAATTTCAAAGCCCACCAGTGTGAATACATGGAACTATATTCATCATCTTGTCAAAGCTCGATGGATTTCGCGGTGGGGGGTCACCATCTCCCAATCTCCAATTAAAAAGATTCCCTCTCACAGACTGAACCTCTGAACACCTCTGAGAACTTTGCTCGGCTTTGTTTCACTGCAATCTCCACCTAAGACGCCACTACAGCTGATAAGCTCTCAGCTTCATTTCCATCAAACGCAGCGAGAGAGAAGTCCGTTCTACTGTGCTTTATGTCCCTAATTTCTGTGTTCAGCTGATCTGTGGATTATAGTCTAGCAGAGTCACCCACCATTGCGGAGCAGATGGTGGGGCTTTGTATGCCATTCTAAGCTCTTCCTATTAAAAAGACCAGAATACAGGATTACCACTCTAGTATTGAATATTATGATATTTTATCTTTTTTTTTTTTTTTTTTTTTTTTTAAGACAGGCCCTCAATCTGTGTGTTATTCATCTGTCTAATGGAGAATATATCAACTTTTACAAACCCAAAGACCCCCTTACCCAAATTAATGTGCTAACACTTTATAATAGCTTTCATTCAGAATATCAACTACTATTACTACATTTTATAATGCTTAGTGGATCATTAGTTCAAAATGCTATGAAAATTCAACATGTTTTATATATGATATCTTCTTCATGGCCCCTCTGGAGTACCTTCAGGGACCCCTGGTAGGAAACCCCGGATCTAATGCAATAGCCAAAGGGACTTCTGTGATCTTGAGAGGTGCGTCATCCAGGTTGTGAGGTTTCGGAAATGAAAGAAATAAGGAAATTAGTTTTAAAGAGTGAATAGTGAGCAGGGTTTTTAATGTGCAGTTCCCGTAAATGTTCTCCTTTAAATTCACTGTCACTAAGTCAGAGCTGATAAGCACCAATGAGGTGGAAACATTCTGAGGAGAAGGTGAAGGGAAATATTAAAGCATCACTCATGCTTGCCCTCAGGGGCACAAATATGGGCTATATGCAGAATAGGCAATGCAGATGGACCCATGACCAATAGGGAAATCCATCAGGAAAGATGTATAAGTAAAAAAAAAAAAAAAAAAAAACCAAACATCATAAGCAGGGCCTGCATTTTGGTGTGGGATTATTGTACATGAATTTAACCCTATAAAGCCATATGTATTATATTTAATAACATGGCTTTCTAAGGCCTCTAAACAATTTAAATGTTCAATACTTCCGCAAAACACCTTTTGTTTTCTGCCCCCTGGTAGATAACACTTGCCTATGAAGTAGGACTTTTAATACCGTTTCTACAATATCTACCTCCATTTTGCCACACACGTGTCTTTTATAGCAACGAAACGACCAAAATAACCTTTATATTGTTATTGATATTTCACAATTAATATTTTGTGGATTATATGTACACTGTAAAAGATTTGTAATCACAACATTTTTTCTTTTGTTAAATCAACTTAATTAATGTGGTTCAGATAACATAATATGGTAACACATTATTTTACAGTGCCATAGTTACACGTTACTATATGTACTTACTATAGTAATAACAGTAAATTATGTATAATTACAAGTAACTAACCCTAAACCAAACCCTAACCCTAACTGTAACTCTATAGTAAGTGCGTGTAGTTAATTAATAGTACTCAGTACTTATTTGAGTAATTACAATGTAACTACGGCACTGTAAAATAAAGTGTAACCCATAATATTTTGAGTTTCTTTTAATTAAACCAATCGCCTTCATTGTATTAACTCAAATTTTTAATTTCAATGGACGCAAAATTTTAAGGCATCCAGGTAACTTACTTTTTTAAGTTAAACCAACAATTATTTTCTACAGTGTATAAAATGTGTATATTTTATGTCAAATTATTATACATATTTTGTACATTTATAGTATTTATTTATTACCAAATTCCGTAATTTTGTTGGCATTTAAACTCTTGACTACAACAAAACAAAATTAAAAGACTAATTTATGAACAATAATGTTTATGCAGTGTACAGGAATGAAATGGAATGAAACATTAATTTCTGTTGTTATTAATAAATTGCCATTAAAGCCTAATGAGACAAATATGACACACAAAAACACGAATAATAATAATGATGATAATAATAAAATATTATAAAAGTTACATATTTTGTGTATAGGTTCTGTAAACTGTTTGTTAAATAGAAAATATATTTTTCTAACTATTATTCATGTTAGGCTTTACAGGATGTAAGGAAGAGGTATGCCGAGTGAATTCCATAAGCGGGTCTTTATTAAAGAATCTGAGCATAAAATCCAAACAATAGTAACAACTCATAGGCTTTGGTCAAAACACAGGCAAAACAATCAAATGGCAGACAATCCAAAACAGTAATCCAGAAATGTTGAGTCGAAAGAGCGAAAACAATGGTCATAACAGTAATCAACAACAATGGCATGTTAGAACGCTTAGTAAGGCAGGCAACTGGCAATACTTTGCAACATGGCAGTGGGAACACATGTCTCAGGGGCATAGCCATCCTTTCAAAAGTGAGTGTTAGGTGTAATACCAGTTTTTATCTGACCATTGAAAAATTGATCGATTTTATTTTATTTTTTATCTCATCTCTTGCTTTTAATTTGAAATCAATTCGCTTTTAATAAGAAATCAAATACACTGCTGAACAATAAACAATATCTAATATTTTCCCCATTTTAATGACAATTTAATGATTGGTTTATGTACTACAAACACTTGTGCTTTAAGTCCTTATGAATTTTATACAATGTAAAAAAAAAAAAAAGATCACAGAATAAGGCAGAACATACAGTACCTATCAAAAGTTTGGAAACATTACAATTGAAATATGTCTCTTCTGCTCACCAAGGCTGGATTTATTTAATCAAAAAATCCAGTAAAAACAGTAATATTGTGAAATAGTATTACAATTTAAAATAGTGTTTTCTATGTGAATATATTGTAAAATGTACAATATATGTGGTCAAAGCTGTATTTTTAGCATCATTACTCCAGTCTTCAGTGTCACATGACCCTTCAGAAATCATTTTAATATGATGATTTGCTGCTCAAGAAACATTATTATCAATGTTGAAAACAGTTGTGCTGTTTCAGATTTGTGTGGAAACCATGATACAATTCAAACATTTGTGGAAAGAATAAAATGTAATACTTATCAAGGATGCATTACATTTATCAAAAGTGATAGTGACAATACATGCAAATAAATGCTGTTCATTTAACCTTCTATTCATAAAAGAATCCAGAAAAATTAAATGTATGATGGTATCCACAATAATTTTAAGCAACTGTTTTCAACACAGATAATAGGCTTAATCATAAATGTTTCTTGAGCATCAAATCATCATATTAGAATGATTTCTAAAGGATCACGTGACATTGAAGACTGGAGTAATGATGCTAAAAATTCAGCTTTGATCACAGGAATAAATTACATTTGAAAGTATATTCACATAGAAAACAGTTATTTTAATTTGTAATAATATTTCGCAATATTACTGTTTTTGCTGTATTTTTTTTATTGCAAATAAATGCAGCCTTGGCAAGCATAGAAACTTCTTTCAAAAACATTAAAAAGGTTGTCAATTAGCACTGCATTATTCATATACTTTATTGTCAATAAATACCTTGAGATGGCTTGAAAAGCACACATAATAATCCATATCTTGTTGCATTCGTGTGTTTATTGTCTTCATGTTTCATCAGTCAATGTGTTTCTGCATTTTATTCAGCTGCTGCTACGGAGAATAGCTAAATTACTTCTACGAAAGCGTTTTGGACATTCTGCGAGAGAGCGCCCTCCGGCTTCCAGTATGAATGAAACATATATTAAATGAGAGTGAGCGCTCCATAATGTTTAGATCACCTCATTTTAGTTAAGAATAAAATGACAGGTCATGCATAGACTATCTTGCCCGAAAAAAGTGCGGGGGATGAATTTACGCCAATGACATGGCTTAAATACAGGGTGATATGGCAGGAACAGGAAGTTCAATATTCAGGTGAGGGCTCCCTCTGGAGGACGGGAGCCTGACCAGATGTTGCACAGGGTTAATAATTCCTGCAGGTTAATTAATGAAACAACCCATATGAAGAATTTGTCTTTCTATGTAACTGTAAGTTCTTGAAAATCAGCTTTGTACATCTTCTCTCTCTTGAGTTTCCTTAAAGCTCATTGCGTTTGAATTCAACCTGTGTGGGCATGCTAGTTTTATATACATACACACAGTAAATGAAGAGCCTTCTTACACATTTGCTTCGAAAGAGGGACCACTGGATGAACGTTAAGTAAACTTGTTGGTAAAAATATACAGATAATTTGAAATAAATAACGAGTTTCTCAGTCTGCAAAATCGGTTTTCAGAGCTGCTCAGCTGCAAGGTGAAGAGGGCTACTTAAAACAGCCTCCTTCATCATCCTTATAGCACACCTGTTACATTTTTCATGGCCACCTCTCTCTAGATTTCAATCTACAGACATAGTCAGGGTATAAAAAACATATTTAATTGAAAACCAGAATGAAAACCAGGCTGTGAAGGATTGATGCACAGTCTGCTGACAAACAATTAAATGGGCTGTAAATATATGCCTCAAAGGCTCATTTTTATTTGCATAAAATCAAATATGACATCTATTCAGGTATTTTCTTCCGTATGTACTAGCTATCATGACATTTCTTTTTCATATTCATTCAAAGAAGATATTTGGAAGAATGTTTCAACTGTTTCTTTGTACATACAATAAAAAATTAAGTCCAAAACAACAGGTACGGACCTATGGACCAAAATGGATGGATTTTTAAAAATATCTTCTTTTGGTTTTCACAGAAAAAGAAAGTCACACAGGTTTTGTACAACATGAGGGTGAGAAAATGATGAAATATTTGGATGGACTTTTTTAACATCTTTAGTTAAATGTCAGTTATATGTTAGAAATATGGTTTATTTAAGGAAGGACAAATGCAACTTTATTTATGTAGTACAATAAAGTTTGTTTCAAAGAAGGTTTACAGTGTTAAACAGGTAAATAATGATCAATGATGCAAATTGAATTCTAGAACAATAGAATTAGTTCAGTGTTGACTCAGTTTGGTTCAGTAACTGTGTTCAGTTAATTAATTTTACAACGAGTTCAATTCATCTATAAAGCAGCTCTGGAGAAAACAGTGATGTCATCATCTAGCTCAGTTCAGTTTTCATCCTATAGTGTCAGTCCAGTCAAATTAATAATAATGCAGAATATTAAGTGTCCCCAACTAAGCAAGTTAAAAGGCAACAGTGGCAAGGAACCCAAATTCCATCGGTGACAGAAATGGAGAAAAAACCTTGGGAGAAACCAGGCTCAGTTGGGGGGCCATGTTCTCTTCTGGCCTGATAAACAAACATGGTGTGGTTTAATTCCAGGCTGCATCACAAGTCAGATTGTGGATTGATATCATTCAGAATATTTCATCCAGTTCCTTCTGCTTGAAGAGCAGGATACATTATGCCGGCTTTTGGTGGGAGGGAGTTAAAGCTGGCCACAGGGTCTATGCAGAAGACTTGTCTGGTTCTCATGGTCTTCGTGTGATCTGTGCTGATGGCTGGCTAGTCGATGAGGTCTTTGCAAGGGATCTGTCTCTAGAGCTTGTCTAGTTGTCAGATTGCAACTAGTCTAGATTTAGTCTGAAGTGAAGGCCTAATTATGATCCCTGTACTTTCTAAAACATTACAAAAATAAAGCCGCAGGGTCAGTTCAATTAACCGCTCTAGCATTCAAACAGCAAAACTGAAAGTATTTTCACTTGGATCCACTCAGTGTTCTAATGCAGAAAAATGTCGGAACAAGATCTCATGTCAAAGAGGCTGTGCGCGCAGTGCCCTGTAGAAGCCCTTGACGCTTTCATCTCCAATTCCAAATACCACCCTTTGGTAAATGAATTCCTTTCACTTCATTTGCCCTTTTAATGTGCAAGACTAATGGCTGGCTAGTCGATGAGGTCTTCGCAAGGGATCTGTCTCTACAGCTTGTGTAGTTGTCATGCTCTCTGCTGACATTCAGGGTAGTTGTGGGCATCTGTAGCTGCAGGTCCATCATCTGGTCTGGATCCGGCTGACTATGGTAACCTCAGGAGTCAAGATTAAGAATAAGACACACAGACTAATATTACCGTAGATACCATTCCTCCTACAATGTAAAAAGTACATTGGATGTTATGCAAAGTGTTGCTGGTTCCGGTTGACTTAATCTATGTCGCCTAACAATCCTCTAAGGGACTTGAATTATTAAAATGTGATAGTGTGTTTTGTGTAAGCTAGGTTAAAGAGATGTGTTTTTAGTCTAAATTTAAACTGACAGTGTGTCTGCCTCGCAAACAGGCTAGGAAGACTGTTCCAGAGTCTGGGCGCTAAATAGAAAAAGGACCACCCACAGTCGGTTTTGATATTCTAGGTATTATCAACTGGCCAGAATTTTGAGATCACAATGAACGTGAAGGATAATGTGATAAGAGCTCACTCAAGTATTTGGGAGCTAAACCATTCGGGGCTTTATAAGTAATCAGCAAGATTTTAAAAGTGTATGCATTGTTTAATAGGGAGCCAATGCAGTGTTGACAGAACCTGGCCAATATGGCCACAGTTCCTAGTTCTAGTAAGAACTCTAGCTGCTGCATTTTGGGTCAGCTGGAGTTTGTTTATTGAGCCTGCAGGGCAACCACGAAGTAAAGCATTACAATAATCTAATCTTGAGTTCATGAATGCATGAATTGACATTGAGAAAATATGTTGTAATTTAGATATATATTTTTTTAAGATGGAAAAATGCAGTTTTACATATGCTATAAATGTGGATTTCAAAGGAAAGATTGCTATCAAATAACACTGATGACAAAGGTTTGAAAGAGCAGCCATCAAGTGTTAGACAGTTATTACATCCAGTAATTAAAACCTTAGAATTTAGTAGTAGAAAATTAGTAGTCATCCAAGTTTTTATATCAACTATGCATTCCATTAGAACTGGTATGTTTCGTCAGGCTGCAAAGAAATTTAGAGCTGAGTATCATCAGCATAACACTGAAAACTGATGCCAAGTTTCCTAATGATATCTCAGGGTGAAGAGCAATGGTCCTAGTACTGATCCTTGTGGTACTCCATAATGAATTTGTGATCGATATGATACTTCTACATTTACTGCTACAAATTGATAATGGTCAGATAAGTGTGATTTGAACCATGCTTATGCAATTCCACTAACAACATCATTTTCAAGTCTATTCAAAATAATGTTGTGGTTGATAGTAACACTAATAGAGAGATGCAGCCACATAAGAGCAAGTCATTTGTAACTCTAATGAGAGCAGTCTCAGTACTATATGGTCTAAATCCTGACTGGAAATCCTCACAGATACCATTTCTCTCCAGGAAGGAACATAGTTGTAAGGAATGGGATATTGCCTTTTCTAGTATTTTTTGACAGAAAAGTGATATATATATATACTATAATAGTGTATAAATAATACTAAAATAACAATGTTAAGCCCCTTATAATAATTCAAATATAAAAATAATTGATTTAAATATTGTTCACATGCATTTACTTCCTGTAGTTGACGTATAGTTGAACGTATAAATGACAAATAACCATAACAGTTTTCACAGCACTGCAATATCCTAAATATAACTGTTAAATTAAGATTTCAGCCTTGACATTATATTCACTGTAAGACTTATATATTGCCCCATAAAAAGTGAGTGACCAAACCATATGACCTCAGAAGAGATGGTTGCACCCATTACACTCAACCTCATAACATTTTTGTTCAGTATATTGAAGTGAAGGCCTAATTATGATCCCTGTACTTTCTAAAACATTACAAAAATAAAGCCGCAGGGTCAGTTCAATTAACCGCTCTAGCATTCAAACAGCAAAACTGAAAGTATTTTCACTTGGATCCCCTCAGTGTTCTAATGCAGAAAAATGTCGGAACAAGATCCCATGTCAAAGAGGCTGTGCGCGCAGTGCCCTGTAGAAGCCCTTGACGCTTTCATCTCCAATTCCAAATACCACCCTTTGGTAAATGAATTCCTTTCACTTCATTTGCCCTTTTAATGTGCAAGACTAATTTCTGATTACGTAAACTCTGCAGTTCAAGTTTGACTGACTAGCACCAAGCCGCTGACCTACATAAGTCAAAATGCCATTAAAACAAATGATAGAAATTACATACTTTTATAAATGGGGTTATTATAAACTAGAAGAGTCATGTTGTGGAAAAATGAATGTTAATGTTAGAGGTAATAAGGATTGTATAAGCCCACAATTGTGAAAGAATGATGCCCCATATGGCAGTGGTGATATTTGCAATATTGTTACGAAATGCCTTGGGTAAGATTATAGGGGCCGTGGCCTTTCAAACAGCTGTTTAGCCTTTGCGTGGATCACCCGTGGCAATCTGCAGCAGCACAGTTATATTTTTTTTCTTTGCAAACACAATTTAGAAATGAACTCTGCTATAGACTTCTGCCTATTGTGTGTGCCACAGAGTGGGCATATTACACTCCACTTTATCATTCAATGGTTCTATGAGTTGTTTATTTGATGGGAGTTTTCCCATTGAAAATTGCTGATTTGTCACTCAAGGCTATCCTGTATGGACACACTTTATCTTGTTTCACCAACCCAGTGTGGATCCATATATCCAGCTGATGGGTGGCTCAGTTCATGTGTCTCTCCCAAGCGCTACATATCCTTTTGTCCAAGCCTTGCTTTATCCTAACAAGAACAGAGGACATTTGAACTGTACTGAGCTGCTGATGATAGATAGCGGGGATGATAAAAACACGCGAGCATGATGCCAAGAGCGCATTTAGCCCCATAGAGACCGTACACAACTGAGAGGGGAGGAGGATATGCGAGGGTTCTGATGGATGAGGCTTAGGGGGTGGACGAACATCACGACAGTGATGGAGGGGGAGATGTGAGCCACAGCAGGTTCAGGCAGTGTTGTACAAAGAGAGAGAAATAAGGGGTGTTTGCCATGGTCTGTGCATCTGCGGGTGGCCACCCATGGTCACCCCTCTTTATGTAATCCCAAAAGTCACAGCATTTTATTGAGGGCTATGCACAAATCAACAGATGATAAATGAGGGTCACATGCAGTGTTTTTGGCTCAGTGACAGTCTATAATCTGTTTCTTATCATACTTGTCAATAACAGGAAATAGAACTTAAAACACTGCAAATGCATTAGGGATGCATAAAATATCAGTACCATATCAATTATTGGCCAGTATTTAAATTTGATATTTCGTTTTTTTTTTTTTCTTAATCATTTCGCCTAGTTAGGGCCCGAGCACAGATGGTGTGGGGAACCTATTGTAATTGCTCGGTCAATTAATCTTCTTCTCCAAAATGAATCGCATTTTTGAGGGCCTAAATGTGCTCGAAAACTCATGAAACTTTGCACACGCATCAGAAGTGGTGAAAATTTACGTCAGATATGGGTTTCAGAATTAAGTGTGGCAAAATGGCTCGACAACGGCGCCTACAAAATTTCAATTAAGCGCCCTTCGTGCTACGTTTCACATACAGGTATGAAATTCGGTAGACAGATGTAACAGCCCAGTACCTACAAAAAAGTCTGTGGGTGCAAAATCTGAAAACCCAACAGGAAGTGAGATATTTTGAATTTTGCAGTTTTTGCCATTTCCAGACATTGTATTTTAACAAACTCCTCCTAGAGCTTTAATCAGATCAACATCATATTTGGTCAGTCTAATCTAAAGGCCTTTGCGATGGTAAATTGCAAAGATCTTGACTTTTAACTGTCCGTGGCGGCCTGACAAAATGTGATGTTTCGCCATGAAACAGGAAGTTGTTGTAACTGAAGACATCTACATGCAAATATTCAGTTATGTCATAGCGCCACTTGTTGGCAACAGGAAATGGCATGCTTTACACTGTAATTCACTCCCTGAAACACATTTAAATATGCCATGAAGTACCAAACATGCTAGAAACACGTTAAATTATGCAACACTTGGCTAAGTGCTAATGTATGCGATTAACGTCACGAAACAGGAAGTTGTTGTAAATCAGGCATACAATGTCCAATCTGCTCCAAACTTCACTTGTTTGAGAAGAGTCCTGCCCTGACAACACATGACAATATTCAGTTATAGTAATAGCACCACCCACTGGCAGCAGGAAGTGACGTGTTTAACACTGTGGTGCACTACTAGCAACATACTAAAATATTCAATCAAGTACTAAACATGCTACAAACATTCTAAAACATACTAGCAACACTTAGCTGAGTGCTAAAGCATGCTATTATTGTGAACAGGAAAGCAGCAACACCAATATTTTTGGTGCACCAAAATAACGACTTATTTCAAAACAGCGCTTCATGAAGCTTCGGAGCATTATGAATCAGCCAAACTGCTGAAATCACGTGACTTTGGCGCTCCGAACTGCTGATTTGACACACTGATTCATAACGCTCCGAGGCTTCATGAAGCAGTGTTTTGAAATCAGCCATCACTATATAAGTCGTTTTTTTGGCGCACCAAAAATATTCTCGTCACTTTATAATATTAATATTGAACCACTGTACTCATATGAACTGATTTAAATATGTTTTAAATACATTAATGGATCTTGAGAGAGGAAATGTCATTGCTGGCTATGCAGGCCTTACTGAGTCATTTCAACAAAAATATCATAATTTGTGTTCTGAAGATTAACAAAGGTCTAACGGGTGTGGAACGGCATGAGGGTGAGTAATAAATGACATTATTTTAATGACAATAAATGACAATAATTATTTCATTATTTATTTTTCGGTAAACTAACCCTTTAACGAAGATTAATAATTGCTGTAGAAGTGCAGTTCATTATTAGTTTACTTCAACTAATGTTCACTAATGAACCTTATTGTAAAGTGTTACCAGAATTTTAATATTGGCCATTTATGGATTACCAGACAGAATTTTAACATTGGTTTACCCCTAAACTACATTCCAGCAAACAATTATGTTCTAAAAAGTTTCACCAAACATTCTCAATAAGTTTTAAAAACATTATTTTCTGAAAGTGAACGTTCAGAATGTCCAGTTTTAAAGGGTTAGTTCACCCAAAAATAAAATTTCTGTCATTAAATTACTCACCCTTATGAACTGCATTCACTGTGTACGAGTCTGACATGGTAGAGAAGAAACTGTTAAATAAAAAAAAAGCCATTATTTTTGTTTTGTTTTTCACACAAAAAAGTATTCTCGTTGCTTCATAACATTAAGGTTGAACCACTGCAGTCACGCTGACTATTTTAACAATGTCTTTAATACCCTTCTGGACCTCAAAAGGTGCAATGACGTTGCTGCCTATGTGTGGTTCAGATACAGTACCCTCTGATTTCATCAAAAATATCTTAATTCCTTAGGGTCCCAAACCCTAAAGGTCTTACGGGTTTGGGACGACATGAGGGTGAGTAATTAATGACAGAAATTTCATTTTTGGATGAATTAACCCTTTAAGAAAAATTTTCTTTGGTTATATAAACGTTATAGAAAACATCTGATGTAATTGTATTTTTACTCCAAGCGTCATTCAGAGCAATTGAAAACATGTACAATAAACACTCAAACATGTATGTAACTCTCTTGTCCGAAGTAACCTATACAGTCCATTCAACATGTAGGCTACATTTTACCAGTGTATACTGAGAACCTAACCCATGACCTTGGCATTATATTGTGTGCTACCAGTGGAGCTACAGAAACAAAGGGTAAATGTTCGTGAAAATATATAAAGTCCAAACAAAATATGATTCATATTAGAAATTCTGTTGAAGATAAGCAACCTTTTTGCACAATAGATTTCAATGTCACCGATCACAATATGATCATTCTTTTCCAGATTTCTTTGTACATGATGTACAGGAGCCACTTCAGTTTTTTTATTAAAAACTGCATGTTTGATATTCCTGTATTTTTATGAGAACACTGAAAAAAAATGTCAGTCACGTTTCCTGCAATTCGAGGTTTTGCATCTGTTACTAGGACAACAACAGGAAGCCTTTCATTTGCCTGCTGGCACAAACCCTTGACCCCTGACATTACGTTAACCCTTACTTTACAGTTCAGCGCCCGTTTGTTGACTTTATAGACACATGGGAAGACTTATAAATAAGACTGCTTATGACTAAATTTCATATGCCATCATGGTTAGTAACAGCTGGTTGCACTTTATTTTACAGTATGTGCACTTTCGATGTACTTACCCACAAAAGTACTGACTAGTGTAAAGTAACAACATGGGTTAAGTTAAAGGGTTAGTTCACCCAAAAATGAAAATTCTGTCATTAATTACTCACCCTCATAATAGTCCTTGGACATACTGACACTCTCGCAACCAAAAGTTAAAGATACGCACACACATTTACGCACATACACATTCTTACTTATTATTATATTTATTGAAATGCCATATATGGTAAGGTTTGATGATTGGATGCTCAAGATATCCTGGAGATTGTTGTTGACTATAAATATGACCCTTCTTCCTGAATAAATTTGAGAATGTTTTGTACCACACTTGCTCTGTGACTGCTTGGTCATCCTGAGATCTTGCGCTGCTGCTGCCACACACAAGGGTTGGGGTGCCTGCTTCTAAACTGATGACTGAGACTACAAATAATCTACCTGAGATTGAGATTTTAATCTAACAGTTTGGGGGCTCGTCCGGGATATTCCCAAGAAACACGGGACTGAGAAGTCATGCCAAAGTCACGCGATTTCAGTAAACGAGGCTTCGTTACGTCATAAGTGTTTCAAAAAGTTTTAAAATTTCAGTGGTTCAATGGTGACTTTGGCAGTTTGATACCCACTCCGAACCACTGATTTGAAACAAAAGATTTGTAAAGCTTCAAAGCTTCATGAAGCAGTGTTTTGAAATCGCCCATCACTAGATATTGTTGAATAAAGTCGTTATTTTGTTTTTTGGCGCACAAAAATTCTCGTCGCTTCATAACGTTATGTCTTTAGTGCCTTCCTGGGCATTTGAAAGTATCTTACTGTCAATGGAGGCCGTGGTGTGGAACGACATGAATTTCATATTTGGGTGAACTAACCCTTTAAGGTTTAGGGGTATGGTTCAGGGTTAGTACCTAGTTAGTGTCATTACTGCAATAGTGTGTAAAAAAGTACATAGTGTTTTCATGTGAAACAGGGCTGTAAAATAAAGTGCTACCATTTTAAATATGTGATTTATATATAAAAAAAATACAACCCAAGATCTGCATATTCTGCATTTACATGTATTCTAGTTTACACATATCTCATGCTTGTGTGTCAACACGCTGCAGCAGTAACCAGCAGAGTGTGCTACAATCATATAGAGATATCAGTTAGTTGATTGCAGCAAAAGAGGCAAGCAGATGCTTTCAGAGAGCGGTGTAGTCACAACTGAGCTGTGCTAACCCTCACAAATGTCAGGAAACTGTTAGGCAAAGAAGATGGAAAACTAGATTGAGGCTTCTGGAGGAGTATAAAGATTGTGATATAAAAGGTGATGTGGGTTAATTTGACTTTTTGCTTCTCCATTCACCTGCAGTCATTCATATATTCTTTTGAAATGGTAATAAAATAATCAAAGAGCAGGAAAACTTCAGGACACGGTCTCGCTTCCTGACAGTATTAGGTGTCCATATAAAGCATCTGCCTGATTGAAAGCCAGATCTCGGGTTCCCCACCCCGTGCTCCCCTCTGCCTCCTCCCACCGCGCTCCTGTCTTTGAGCAGACCACCACCCTTCCTCAAATCTTCATCAATCTGCCTCATTCCTGATGAGATTAGAGCCAAACTTTGATCTCTCCCCTCCTGAGGTTTCAGCCTCACTTTGATGTGTTCCCTTCTTGTTAACGACAGAGCCGATAGTAGATGACAGAATCCCTTCTGGGTGAGAGAAAGAGATTGAACGGCATAGAGGAGGGGAGCTAAAGTATAGGAGCCGGGGTGGAGTGGACACGGATGAGGGATGCTCTCTGACTTGGCATAAAGGAAGAAAACAGGACAGGTTGTCAGAGTAGATTGATAGGTGCTCCTCTGCTCTCTTTGAGCCTCCACCTCACCAACCCCCCCGTTACCCCAGGCTCCGTAGCTCTGCCTGTGCATTAAGCTTTTGTGGAGACGAGAGATTGGTGCCCTCATTTATTTCCTCTTCTATAGGAGATGTTTTAAGTGGTCCTCCGGGGTAATAGAGAGAGAGGATTTTTTTCTCATTCCCCACTTCTTGCTCGTACAGGTCCATTGCAGCGATGCGCTGGGAGCGAAGCGGGTTTATTAAGCTATCCGTTACCAGTGTCCGACCTCAAATTGAATCCAATGATGGCAGTGAGGATGTAAATAAAACTCTGGCAATACCGCGTACATTTATTTGAAAGGGAGTGAATTGTGGGCGATGTTGAAGGATTAGTGCATGTTTTCTGAAATAACTGAGTCACTCAAATATCTTCATTTTATCATAGCATATAAACATCAGGGTTAATATTCATATCAATATCCATCCACTTTGTATATTACTGTAACAAAAACGTAATATTTCTTCCCATATTAAAAACCAATATCCACAACAATTTAAGATTTTTGAAAACACTAATGGTATTTTTGCAATAGTATTATATTTCTTTAAAGCTGCAGTCCGTAAGTTTTGCCTCTTTGTCGCCATCTCTGTTTAAAACCTGCAATTGCAGTTATTTGCGGAATTAAACGTGGGTTGTGCATTGGCACGGCTCCTCAGAGTCAGTCACCACATCGGTGTGGATACTGTACTTTAGAATCACAGATTCTACGTCTTGGAAGTATGACCAAAATAAGAATTTTTACTGGAAAATGTCATTTGAACAAGTAAGTAACATGTCTGCCACTTTTGTTCTGACCAACTGAGAAAAAAATAAATCGCAATAAATCGCGCTGCCAATGGTGATTAAATCTAACGATCACTTAGCTCGGATCATGTCAAACTGTTCAAATTATTATTATTGTTATAGTTTGTTCTCAAATTGTTAATGTTAACAACATCAGCATTGCGTGACTTTTTTTGTATTTAGTGTGTATTAGCGTTAGCTGTAGATTTCAATTTCTGTAGCCACTCCGCAGTCCGAAGTCTTTTGCTTTAGACTACGGGTGAATCTTCAGTTGTTACTGATGATTGTCATTTGGACCTTTCTGGATTACAATCCACCATCAAAATGATAAGTTTAATTATTGCAGCTGCTGTGAGAAAACGCTATAAATGATCCGCTGCTGGCAGAATCCTCCACATGCAATATAGACTACTTGCTGGGACTCTTTCTTTATGCAAACAGACGTGACATAATGATGCAAAGACGAACGGCTGCATGCTCGAATTTCCAGCGGAAACCCACCATTACCATCTGGATAAGGAAACATTATTACAAGTTTACCATTGTGAATCGGGCTAAGGTAAGGAGATAGTTTTTAAAACTGGCTGGTTATGTACTTATGTACTAAAAATTTTAACCAAAAAAAGTTACGGACTGCAGCTTTAAACATCAATAAAGAAATATAATACTATTGCAAAAATACTATTGTACTGTAAAATTTAAAAACGAGTATTTAATAATAATAATAATAATACTTTAAATAATAAATAATAATATTATTCAAATTATAATGTATATAATTTAAATAATAAAATATTATTTGAAATATTATTCTTTTAATAATAATAATGAGAATACATTTATTAAAATTATATTTTATTTTATTATTTAAATGATTAATTATATATAAACTAATTTTTAAATATTATATATTACTATGATTAATTATAATTATTAATTTATTTATTAATTATTAATGATATTATTTAATTTACATAATTAAAAAAAATTACTATTATTGTTTTTTTTTTGTAGTGTAGTCATATTGAATGTAGAAAAAATAGGTTTTCTTTTTTTTTTGTCCTCAGCTGAACGTCTACATGCATTATCACATAGGCTTATATAAATACAACTGAAACATACCACTGATATGATGCATTTTTTATGTGTTTTGTAGGTTTCAATGTATTCTGAAACTACAGACATGGCATGCAGGCCTTTTTGATGTCATTTTGCTGACAGCTTCATGGATTGTCCTTGATTTACTGTAACTAGAGGCAGGTAAACTTGGTTTTAGACTGATTTTCCTTCAGGGCTTTAGCTGTCTTTTAACAGTACATCAACTCATCAAAAACAGCTGGGATTTGATCATTTACCTTGGATTTATGATATAAAACCACTCTGAAAGGGAGAATCTGTTATTTTTTTCCTCACAGTTAGCTAGGTTAAAAGCACATAGAAGCAGCTGCCATTCTGTCCAGGCCTTTCAGATGGATGTACATGTTTTCCAGAGCACAATGATCAATATAAAAACAGCGGAGCTCTTTTGTTTGTTTCCATCAGTGAATCCACAGTATTGAAAATGCACTACTGGCTGCATGCTCTCTTAAATAATCAAACAATCCTCTAAAATAAAGTATTTTTGTAAGCTATCTAATGACCATGTTTTATCAGGGGAGTTTTCATGTATTAGCGGACTTATTCCATTCATTCCTTTTCTTGGCATCACAGCATGCCTAATGAGGTGTGTGTCTTTTGAGAGTTGAAAATTCAAATGTGGAGCCTAACACAATGTGCCCAAGAAAGTGGGACAGCCGTGCTTTATGGCAGCCAATTTCAATGTATTTTCCACTTATGGCCTTTCCCGATGGGATGTGATACTCATATGAAGCATATTACTTTATTACGCTTCCTCCATGTCATTTCTGTTATGTCAATTTGACAAATGTAGATTGTCAACAATGTGGATAATCATTCAGAGAGTAGTCTCAACCTGTGTGATTTACCCTTGAAACAATACGATTTAGTCGGCACTCATTGAATACAGAGCAAAAATGTTCTCTTTCTTTCTTAAAAGCTCTTAAGACAAAGAATGGTCTCGTGTGAAGTGATGCAGGTGGAGCCGTTGGCCTCATGTCTAAGAGCGCCTTGGAGCCTCTGAGAATGAGAGGTGTGGAGAAGATCAGACCAAAGAAGAAGTGGTTGAAGTACCATGGATGATTTAGAGGGCCCTCAATATCTGAAATAATCATGAATGAAGGTGAGTGTGAGGAGCACCAGTGATTAGATCACTGACGCTTAAAATGAACCATAGATTTGAATTACTTGAAATCTGGGACAGAAACACTAAATTCCTGAAATGGGAAGTTTTTCGTATTGACTAGTGACTATGGTCAACATTTCTGCTCGGGTATTGCTCAGTTTTCAAAAGTGTTTAAGTGTTAGGAAGTAAAACAGTGCCAGGTCCATTTGCAGTTTCTTTATTATTATTATTATTATTATTTGTAGAATGTTTTTGGGTATCTTGCCATGAGGTGATTATGAATATTATTAGTGACTTCTATCTATTTTTAATGATGTGAGAATATGAAAATACTAAAAATGTGAGAATACCAAAAGTACCAAAGTAATTCTTTAACCGTCTGGTATTGTTCATTTGGGAGTCACACTTGTTGTTTGCGTTCAAAAGTGGCCAAATGCCTGATATGTAACTTTATTTTCAGTAAATCAATGTAATATTTTTGTTCAATAATATTTTTTGCTTTTTTCTTTTGTATTTTGAGAGAATTTCAAGGTACTAATTCATATTTATGCAATAATTATGATCATTTTTGTCCCTTTCCCCTTTTTTATTACTTTTCAGGTAAAGCAGCATTTCATGTTAAAATAGAGACAATGTCTTTAAAATCCAATCCAAGGCAGATTCGTGCCATCTGGTAAGAGTAAAATAAAACTTATATAGCTCTATATAAAAAAAGGCTTATACATTCTCTAGTTGTTTTTAGACATTATACTTATTTTTATTAAGTTGTGGATTTGGATATATATTGGATATACATTCACAAAGACTACTTTTTTTTTTTTTTTTTTTTATTTGAAGTGTCAGTTTTTGCATTAATTTTACTATAGTCAAACCTGAACACAGAGAAAGACATTTTGTTACACATAACATAAAAATTCAAAATGTTACACAAATGAACAGGACTGTTTTATCAGTGCTTAATCAACCTGATTTCAACATCTTATTTGAGTCTTTTTGCTCAGTTTTGCCATATTGTTACAGCCACACCAGTTCATTTGTATGTGTATAATAGTGTGTTGTGTGTAAGTGAGTGTGTGTTTGAGTGGGTGTGTCTGTTTTGTACTCTCAATGTGAAATTTTCTGTATTTTTGCGTATTTCCCATTAATTTCCTATGGTGTTCATTTCTGATGTTTTTTTTTTTTTTTTTTTTTTTTTTGGTCACATAGTGACTGCTGTAAACGTCACAGTAGGGATTTAAAAAAAACAAACAAACAAAAAAAACAAAAAAAAAACAACAACACCAGAGGGTTAAATGTCCATGTATAAATCTTAAAAACAGTAGAAACTTAAATACAGATAGCAGTATCCACTTCATTAATGCACAATGATACATCTGCTGTAGGTAACAAGCACATTCAAGCAGTTAATCATTACATACAAATGTATATGACTCTAAAATTAGTAGAAAATCAATAGAAATGCTTTTCTGAGAGCAATTCTCCAGAGCACAAATGTGCTACATGGTGCATCATGTCAGACAAAGACATTACAATGACTACCAGAATGTGATGTGACCAAGAAAAAGCTTCACTCTGCTTCATTATTAACCATTGTATTGCCATTTTATATGCATCATGTGGCTGCAAAGTGAAAAGAATTGGTTTGTGATTGGTTTGTTAGAAACAAAACGTATAGTGAATCAAAATCTTTGAAAGCTTATCTTTTTCAGTAAAGTTTTTCTGCAGTTAAATTCTGCATTTCCATATCAAAGCCAGAGATGGTCTGCAATAGACAAATGGTACAGTATTTAATTTTCTCTGTTTTGTCCGTTTCTTTACAATTGTGTCATATAAGTTCTTTACAATGAGTTACACTCAGCAGTAGTGCTTGCGTTGTCCTCCGTTCGCAACAAGGATTATTAATAGGTAACTGGACTGGTTAAGAGAGGCCCTTGAGCTAAATCAATGAAGTGCTTGAGATGGAAGCTATGCAAGAAGACCTAATGGCCACTTGTGATTGAACTTGAAAGGACTAGCACTCCACATGAAAAAGGCTGTAATCCTGTTTGAACTAGTGCAATTTTTATATCTCCCATTTCTGAGCAAAAAGCCTGTTTAGTACACTAGAGTCTTAAACTTGGTAAAGCTAAGTGCATCTAAGACGAAAATGGAACCATTTTCATATTGCCATGTGTTAGCCACTAAAGTGGATTCAGTGACATTCGGGCGATCAAATTGAAAACAGAGATACACTTACATTTGAAAAAGAAAAGAAACATCTACAAATGCACAAGACCCTAAAATAGACTAAAACTAAAAGTTCAGTTAAAAGGGCCAAAACAAACATTTCAGAGGGCAGGAATATTTTAAAGAAAAGGTTCCTGCTAATGGACTTTGCTTTTAGATGCCCCCATCGGAATGCGGGTCCAATCTCGTGGACACGAGGGAGATTCCACACCACCGTATGTCTTCTAAGTAGTCTGTGATCTGTACTCATCCCTTTTTTTCCTGTCCATTGAATTATAGATATGGGCATCATCTATGCTGGAACCGAGTGACCTCAAAGTCCAATGCCTCTGTGGGGTTGTTCAGCTGAGAGGGCCGAGAAGTGGAAATCACATTCTACAGGCAACGCTGGAGCACATGAATTATTCTGATCATTTTAGGGGCAGGAAAATGAATACTGAGGGTGAAATGAAATGTAGAGAAGCGGATGAGATGCGGCGGACCCGATGATCTCTCATTTCTTCTCCTTCGGACCCCTCCATTCCCCCCTCCGAGTAAACATAAAGTCATAGACTTGGCAGATAGAGGCATATTAGAAAATCTCAATTTGACAACAGCTTCACATTTCCGCCGATAATCCACCACCTGATGACAAAGCAATAGCTGTGCTTTTTGGAGCCGCACCGGGGCAGGTAAGCGCTAAGCTGTGGGAAAATGGGAATTTGGGGTAAAAATTTAATGCCGTCTCTGCTTTCTCGAATTGGCCCTTGATGACTGACATTGTGTGGCCAATAAATGTTCCATCCTTCCACCGTTGTGTGGTAAAGGCTGCATTTTCCGGCCCATTGGAGAGAGATGTTAGCACCTCAGATGTTCGTTGTTTTGAAGCGAACCTTCACATCCTCTCTAGCAGGAAACAGTGTTTGCCTAATGTGGCCGCAAAGGTTCAGAAGTTCAAAAGAAAAGCGTTGTGACTCCTTCCGCACATAAAATAGGGGTGTCCTTATAGATTTGGATCCTCCGTGCATGGCTTCACATTTGCTACAGACATGAAAAACTAGACATGAAACCCAGTGGGAGATTGTTACTTGGTGCCTTACAGGTTCAATATTTCAAGCTCTAATGAATTTTTGCTGGCCTTTTTGACATCAGCTGTCTTCCAGACCACTCACTCTTCAACGCACTGTGTTGTTCTGATGGACAGACAGTGATTACCAAATACCTGTCATGTACCCAGATAAGCAGGGTGAAAGGACAAAAAATTGAAGGCCCTGAGATGTGACTAACACCACAGTACTGTCTAGTATTAGGACTTTTGGTTTGTACAGAAACAAATCATGCACTTAAAGTGCTGATACCCCAATAAAATATTACAAGTATATATATATATATATATATATATATATATATATATATATATATATATATACAGTGGGTACGGAAAGTATTCAGACCCCCTTAAATTTTTCACTCTTTGTTATATTGCAGCCATTTGCTAAAATCATTTAAGTTCATTTTTTCCTCATTAATGTACACACAGCACCCCATATTGACAGAAAAACACAGAATTGTTGACTGGTTTTCTCCACACATACCGCTTAGAATTAAGGCCAAAAAGTTCTATCTTGGTCTCATCAGACCAGAGAATCTTATTTCTCAGCATCTTGGAGTCCTTCAGGTGTTTTTTAGCTAACTCCATGTGGGATTTCATGTGTCTTGCACTGAGGAGAGGCTTCCGTCGGGCCACTCTGCCATAAAGCCCCGACTGGTGGAGGGCTGCAGTGATGGTTGACTTTCTACAACTTTCTCCCATCTCCCGACTGCATCTCTGGAGCTCAGCCACAGTGATCTTTGGGTTCTTCTTTACCTCTCTCACCAAAGCTCTTCTCCCCCGATAGCTCAGTTTGGCCGGACGGCCAGCTCTAGGAAGGGTTCTGGTCGTCCCAAACGTCTTCCATTTAAGGATTGTGGAGGCCACTGTGCTCTTAGGAACCTTAAGTGCAGCAGAAATTTTTTTTGTAACCTTGGCCAGATCTGTGCCTTGCCACAATTCTGTCTCTGAGCTCTTCAGGCAGTTCCTTTGACCTCATGATTCTCATTTGCTCTGACATGCACTGTGAGCTGTAAGGTCTTATATAGACAGGTGTGTGGCTTTCCTAATCAAGTCCAAAGTATAATCAAACACAGCTGGACTCAAATGAAGGTATAGAACCGTCTCAAGGATGATCAGAAGAAATGGACAGCAACTGAGTTAAATATATGAGTGTCACAGCAAAGGGTCTGAATACTTAGGACCATGTGATATTTCAGTTTTTCTTTTTTAATAAATCTGCAAAAATGTCAACAATTCTGTGTTTTTCTGTCAATATGGGGTGCTGTGTGTACATTAATGAGGAAAAAAAATGAACTTAAATGATTTTAGCAAATGGCTGCAATATAACAAAGAGTGAAAAATTTAAGGGGGTCTGAATACTTTCCGTACCCACTGTATATATATATATATATATATAAAGAGAGAGAGAGAGAGAGAGCTATAAATAACATCTATGAAACACTTTGATTCCTCAGAAGGTTCTTTAAACATTAAGCATTAACTGTAATGAGTAAAAAGTAAAAAAGTAAGATGTTATGCTTTGATAAAAGTAATAAAGTAAAGATAGGCTTCCTGAAAATACACTTAAGTGAAATTACTTTATTAGTGTCCACTACTGGCAATTCATAGCCTAAAAGCTATGCAGCACCTTTCATATTTTCATTATACATTTTATAAATGGTTTAATTTTTCCCAATTCATCAGTCACATATAGTTTCCCCACTAGCTTTTTTTTCCAACGGCTTTATGTAGGCTATTGGATACCGAAAAAAATATGCCGTGGGGGAAGATCATGTTGCATTAATGCTGACAAGAATTTTTTCTTCAGAGCGTCAAAAAGTTTTCTATCAATGTATATTAGCCTGAAAAGTTCAGAAAGTTTGGACACTTTTGAAACACGAGATGTGTTGGACTCAGAGATGAGACTTCCCATCAGTACCATTCCAATAAAAGCGCATGAGTCCATATATTAATTAGAATAATCCATCAAAAGCACTCACTGTATCAGAGTCTAATGATGGCTACGTAAAGTTTTAACCGTCACTGTTGCTTAAACTGTTGAACGATGGTGTACGTATCACTAAACATGCTGTTCGGGAGATTATTTTGAGCCATAGCTAAATGTCTTTTGTATGGCAAATGAACAGCCTATTGCTTGTTAAATGAGTCAGAACTACAACAAGTAACCGAAATGAGTGTACAAGTGAATGGGACTCATTCGGTGAATGACTGGAAAATAGGCCATGACACAATGCATTCAAAACAACATCAGGAGCTCTTAGATAACACAGACAACAGACCTTTCAGTGCTCTTCACAACATTTGCAGCTTGACAGATTGAATATAAACATCATTTTGGCACAAAAGAAAGCGGGAACGGTGCTTTAGAACTCTCTGGGGTAAAGTTTAATCCGAAAATTTTACATCTTTTTGTGAATAACAATGAAAACTTAGCCTGTCAGTGATGACGGCAACAGCGGAGGATACAGCACCCCATGAAAGCGTGGGGTAGAAAGAGAAGAAAATCAAAGCCCAAGATGAGGTAGATTGGTGTTTAGCATTTCCCCTAACATGACATGCCCATTAAAGATTAAGGCTAAAGAGACAGGCGAGGCTAATGGGAAGCGACGCAGCGTTTTAAGCCGTGGCCATGATGAGTTACAACCCTCAGCAGCCGCACGGCTGCGGTGACATGTTGACTGCCCTTGATTCAGGCAGCGCGGCTCCTTCTCGGAGGATCCCCAGCGTACATCCAGCACGGGCCTGAAGCACAACTAACCTTTAGTCGGCTTAATGTTACAGAGATTAAAACACACTTGAGTGTACATTTTTCTTCTGCTTTGTGCCGCCCTTGCTTTCATTACTGCGTAGTTCATGTAATCTTGTCCTCGGGGCTTATGATTGCCAGTCGTATTTGATTCGAGATACACTTGTAATGAACTCAAGTTTAGAGGGAGTTTGCAACATTTTAGTGCAACATAACTTAATGTCTTATACATGTCAGGTAAAAGCTGTTTAAGTTTTGCTCAGGCTTATTCATTACAAAAAAAAAAAAAAAGAAAAAGAAAAAAAAGCTGTGCCTGATGACTGAGCATGTACATTAACGAATAGTTCACTCATACCCTCATGTCATTTAAACCTGTAAGCTGTTGTCTCTTTTGAACATAGGAGTGAACATAGAATTTTTAACATAGATTTTTCCCCTCGCAACAACAGTTCTTAACACAGTGGCACAACAATAACAAATAAATATAAAAACAACACAGAACCATTATTACTGAATATTAACTACACTGTAAAGAAATTCAAATTAGTTTAAGTAAGCAGAACTGGCAGATTTTTATTTTGTACTACTCATACATTTAATTTAAAATTATCACGTAACCCCAATGTAAACAGTTTTATTAGTGTAAAATTAGCTAAATAGGCCTTAACAAGCTAATTTGCTAACATATTAATAATAATATAATACTTGCTGAATGAGTACAACAATATAAAACATTTAACATAAAACAATTTAATTTGACTTGCTAACATGACTAACATAAGCCGCATGCACCACTTGTCACCATGATGGTAACTCTCCAAAAACCCACATTAACAGAAACTCTTCTAAATTAGCATAACAAAACATTGATCACTACTAAATCTCCCACTTAAAAATAATCTTGCACAAAAAAACATTATACATTATTTAATTTTTTGAGTGCCATGGGCAAAGCATACTGGGAAATAGAAATCCCAGCCCAGTTTCAGTTAAACTTAAGTTTGTCGAAATTAAAAGAAATAAGTTCATAAAACTCAAAACAGAGAAACAGTTGAGTTTACTTTAATTATATCAGTTCTGTGAACTTGAAAGAAAATGAAAACGCTAAATACTCGTAAAAGTTCATTTGACTGAAGGAATTTGTTTAATTTAATTTTGTCCTACTCAAACCAATTAATTATTTTTAGGGTTTACAGTGTAAGATGTGGGTCAGTTGTTCATATAAAGCTATATCATAATGCTTTAGAATGAAGGTTTGGAATATAGCTAGTATGGATGACTTCTATTGTGCCTTAAATGCAAATAAAATGTATAAAATCTTTACATTGTTTTTCCCCTCATAAAATGACAGTTCAGGTTGACATTGAAATGTGAATCATTTTAATTTGGGGGCGAACTATTCCTTTAAACTAGGAATCCTTTATATATTTCTCAGACTTATCTGAGCTTCTGCTTTTTCAGTACAATTTTTCCATATTCTTTCCAAGACATGGATAACCCTTCTAAATGAGGTTAGCACACCTGAATCCTGGAGTGTTGCTTAAGCCCTTAATGGCCTTGTATAGACACACAGAAAGACCAGATGAGACTAGCGTCTACGTACATATTTGCAGAGAGCGCTGGATGGCAGAGTGATTGAGTTAACATCGGCATTGTTTGAAATGTCACCATCTGCCTCACAACTGCTGATCCCCAATCAATTTAAAATTAATACTGTTTCCTCTCCTTCCAAATCCAGTAGCAAGCTTTGAGATCTTCATTATAGATTGGCCTAATGAGCTGACGATCTGGGACAGACACTAGAAATTTTCCGATAACGATCATGACATTTGGCTTCTAAGAATCATGTTAAAGTCATGCCCATATATTAAGCATCAAAGATATACAATAAAATACATCCTGTCCTATATCTAAAATATATATAGTAAAAATATATACTTGTTCATGTTGTTAATGTTGTAATTTTATATATAATAAAAAATACATTTATTTTAGGTTCTATGATTGAACTTCGCTCACAAAATTGGAAGCAGCCCAACAGTAATTTGCAAAATAAATAAATAAATACAAATTGCTTGTGATAAGTCAAAAGCTTAACGCAATGCATTTGTAAGTGTTTTCAGGGTGTGCAAAGAATTGCAAAGGTTTTCTGTAAAAGAGAACATTTATTTTAATGAAAGTTTGATTCCATTTGCATGTCATCAAATGATCTGCAACCAGCTCACATTTACAGTTGAACACGTTCAAATCACAGAAACAATAATACCGAATGTACATATTTCAAGAATATTTAGTCATCATTGTGGTATATAAATATTTGGTACAAAATTTCACAAGATATAAAGCAAAGTAGTACATGAACATAATCTACTCTCCCAAGCCACTGGTACAAAGCACTGTTTATTAAACCAAGTTTTTACAGCATGAGTAACCATCTTTTTTTCTTTTTACAGCACATCAATGACAAAGAATGGAAATTCTGCTTCTAAAACACAAATATTTACCTGCTCGAGCGCTGTTCAGAGCTGACTCACTCCCTCCTAACCGAAGAGGTGAAGGCAATCTCAGGCTCATTTTGTGGTCTGAAGAGAGGGCGCAATCATCGCGGAGTGATTTACTTTAAGATTTGACTCACACCTCAATACAACACTGTTGTGGTTAACATTCAGCTGAGGAATAAATCAGTTGAGCTTTTATTACTTCCCTGGTTATTCGACGCTCGCTATTAAAAGCAGAAGGTTGTCAGAGGAAAAGTGAGAAGTGCGGCTTCACACTGTGATTAACAATTTTGCTTTTGACCCCTTGGTACCATAGACCGTAATTCTATGTAGGCCTATAGATATTAATGCTTCATTCTCTTTTGCTTGGTTTGACTCTTTTCATCTGAAGGTCTCATCTGGATAAATAGTGAGAGAGGAAAAAAAACATCCTACAGTGTTTAAAGGTAATAGTATGGAATGTAAAGTTTGCAGCATGTCATTAAGGGACCGTGTTGAAGTGTGTCTCTCACAAGAAAGTCATATTAAGCAGTTCTGAGTTCAACCAAACGTTTGTCAGACTGCTAAAGGAAGCAAAACACATTTAGGTCCAATGACATAGCAGATAATTGTAAGCTTCTGGCATTTTTTTTCACGTGGATGATGAAAACCAGTGCCAACCATGAAACATCTTCTGACCCATTTTCTAGATGGGTTTCACACAATCAGTCTTGATTCCGGTTACAGGACAACACATTTTTTCTTGAGTGCGTAAGTAGATTAGTAAAATTATGCAAATTGTTAATAGTAAGGGTATGAAAAATCCTCCCAGTTATTAGACAACTCCTATGATGTTGAACTGTTTGATTCTGAGCTGCCCGCTACACATTGAGGTCTGATGGTGAATTCACAGGCTCGATTTTGGCGGTGGTTTCATTACTTTCATAAAGTACTCTGCCTTTGCCTTTTAGTCAATGACCTGCTCAAGTTCACTTCAAGTGTTTCACAGGCTCACAGTCAACTGATAAACTGTTCTTTGCAGCAGGCTTTTCAGAAAAACATTTTCAGTGAAGGTTACAGATATGAAAAACTAACCCTAACCTAACCCTCCAGAACAATCTGGGATTATGCAAAAAGATGTCACCGCAGATGATCTTTCTGATGAGAAGTCCGCAGACAGATACGTCCTCCTTGCGGAGCGTGAAGTTCGTCTCCTCTTTTGAGAAAACAGCCAATCACGACAGAGAAACCGGCTGCCTGATTGTAGGACAAAGAGAAGGATAAAAGGGCACTTTGTAAAAGAAATTAGGCTGCCTCATTCTGCCACTCCAGTGTTCATGTGTGGCAGATCAGCAAATGAGTCTTATTCTGCAGTCTGTCCATTAGGAGTCCCAGTCGCTGTCCTCCCCGCCGTACATGTCTGCTAGCTTCCTGAAGCGTGGCCCCCACTCGCTGAGGTAGTTATAGTCCTGCTCCCCCTCCGAGGACACGGACCCCAGTGAGCTGAGCGACTCGGCCACCGATCCGTTACCTTCGTATGCGTAGGTGGCCAGTGAGTCATAAGGAGGAGCCGTGGGGTTGCCGTCATTTTCCTGAATGCGCTGGTTGATAAATTCCCGCACGTCTGCATTCTCTCTGGACGGCACAATGGTCCTGCGGAGCGGCGGAGGGGGGTAGAGCGACTCAGAGGGCAGGATGTCCCGACGCAGTTTGCTGTCCTCCATCACCTCTGGATGGCGGAGCGCTCCGATGTCAAAGGCCTGCGTGTCCTCCTCGCCGCCACCCTCATCATTGTAGCTGACAACATTGTCCCTCACGTCCTCCTTGGAGATGATCAGTGGCTCTTTCTTCTTCTGACGTTTCAGGGCAGCAAACAGCACTACGATCACTACAGAACAAGAGAAGGGAAAATTTAAATATTAGCGATGCACTAGAATGAAAAAGCTTGACAACTATTATGTATACTGGTATATGTACCAAAGGTTTGGGGTCAGTACGATTTTTTTTTTAAAAAATTGATACTTTTATTTAGCAAGGATGCACTAAAATGATCAAAAGTGACAATCATGACTTTTACATTGTTACAAAAAAAAAAGTATCCATTTAAAAAATGCTATTCTTTCGAACTTTCTATTCATCAAAGAATCTTGTAAAAAATGTTTCATGGTTTCCACAAAAATATTAAGCAGCACTACTGTTTTCAACGTTGGTAATAATAAGAAATGTTTCTTGAGCAACAATTCAGCATATTAGAATGATTTCTGTAGAATCATTTTACACTGAAGAATAGAGTAATGGCTGCTGAAAATTCAGATTTGCAGTTCAGTTTCCTGTGGTTCAGTTTGGTTTCCTTGGTTTTTCATTGACTGATTATGATCTGCACCTACATCTATTTTGTTGATTAGTTTGACTTGTGTTATTTAAACCCTGAGTTTGTTAAGTTCATTGTCCGTTCTCGTCAATCAACATTGTTTGTTTTTCTGTTCTATGTATTTTTGTGTCTAGTATTCTGAGAAGTGTTATTTTGAGTTTGTTTTCATTAAACATTCATTGCTTGCGTTTAAATCCAGACTTTTATTTAATTTGCAACCAGCGCTGACAGAAGAACGGATAAGCAAAATGGATTCAGCAGCAGTGAAAATTCTCCTCCTCTTGTAGGGCGAACAGTCCTTCGAGAGACACACACAAGATTTGTACCATCCAAACTCTTCCTGAATTTGTACCATCTCGTCCACTATGATGATGCCAGTCTGTGTGTGTCTCAATGCAGAGACAAGAGCGCTCCTGCCCGGAGACGGACCTCAAGGGAAGTTCAAGTAGTATGTAAGTTAGGTGCTGCTATATAATGGTTCCCCCTTCACCATCTCTGAGAGTGAGGAGGAATTCAGCACACCATCCGCAGCCATCATTCCAACGGATGCTAAGCCCAAGCCCACCACAGACAATGTTCCAGAGCCTGCCACGATACGAGAGCCAGAGACAACACCTGAGCCAACCATGTCTGATTAGGTGTGTGAGCCCACAACACTGTCCGTCATTGAGGGAAAACTAGTGGAATATGAGGTGATGGAGTGGAGCCTAGTCCCTTCAGCTAAGGTGGATGTAGATAGTACTTCTGATTGATTTGGAAAATGATTGCACCCTGCCTGTTTTCATATCCTGCACCGAGTCTGTTATTGAGTTATTGATGTATGTGTTCCCACTCTGCCTCCCATTCCCACCTCCTTTGCCTGTTTCAAGTTGGCCAAGAGAACTGTTCCTAAAATGTCTGCCTGTTCCACGTTGGACAAAAGAGCCATTACTGAAATGTCTGCCTTTTCTGTGTCAACCAAGACGGTTGTTTCTGAGATGTCTATCTGTCCTGTATCGGCCAAGAAGTTCACCTGGTTCCCTCTGCCAAGACTACACCATGGCTCCTTCCTCCCTCAACTTCGCCGTGGGCTTTCGTCCTGGGGTTTCTGCTGGGGATTTGACCCTGGCTCCTCTCACCATCATCTCCGCACTGGGTCCTACCACCTTCAGCTCCTCCTGAGTTTGTCCCTTGTGCCTGCCCTAAGCCCCCTCCGGCCCTCCTCTGTTTGACTTTGTTTATGGATGTTAATAAAGTGCGAGGACGCGACTTCTTGATGGGGGATATGTTATGGGTATTCTGGGTTTAAAGTCTGTTTTGGGTGGGTTTTGCACTTGTTTTACTTCAGTTTTCTGTGGTTGAGTTTGGTTTCCTTAGTTTTTCATTGATTGATTATGATCTGCACCTGTTCTCTATTTCATTGATTAGTTTGACTTGTATCATTTAAACCCTGAGATTATTTCAGTTTATTGTCCGTTCTCATCAATATTATGTTGGTTGTTATATTCTACCTGTTTTTGTATCCATTATTCTAAGAAGCATTATTTTGAGTTTGCTTTTATTAAACAATAAACATTTACTGCTTGTGATTAAATCTAGCCTTTTATTTCATTGTGTTTGCAACCAGCGCGGAAACTTTTTTAAGATTTATATTAGAAAACATTTATTTTAAATTGTAATAGTATTTCACAATACTACTGTTTTTACTGTATTTTTGATAAAATAAATGATGCCTTGGTTAGTGTAAAGTATATACCATTACACCAACTTCCTTTTGGTATGGCTTTAAAATAAGATATACTGTCTTCAACACATTTTCAAAATATTTTTTTAATAAATTGAAAATTTGATCTGGTAGAAATGTGGTCATTTAAATTAGGCTTATTAGTGCCTTGTTCACAAAACTAATTAGTGCTAATTTGTGCAAGCTATTACCACCTACAGAAAGCAGATGGTAAACGAAATTTGTGTACACTGTGTAAATTTTCTATTGATCTTTGCAGCAGATATTTATCAAATGTAGAAGAGCATTATAAACAGCCATATATCCAGATGTGCGGTGTAGTAAGGTATGCTTTGGTATTTTGAAGCAGTGATTCAGATGGTGTGTGGAAACAAACCGTACTATCAGAGGGTGCAATTCATTTTTTGAAAATCCCCCCCTTAGTACAATTTGGTTGCTTTTATCAGTGATCTTTCACTGAAATGGAGCAGGAAGAGTTTTATACATGATCCATTACCCTTCACTGCAAACAATGCTGTTCTTACTTAGAATTTTTGTCTTGTTTCCAGTCCAAATATCTAAAAATTCTTAGATAAAGAAGCATTTTCTTAACAAGTAAAAATTATTTTCTTGCTTTTAGGAAAAAATTAAGTGAGTTTTTCCTTAAAACAAGCAAAATAATCTGCCAGTGGGGTAAGAAAAATAATCTTAATCCAAACTGAAAACAAGATTATATATCTTATTTTTGGTTTGATATAAGATTATTTTGCTTGTTTTAAGGAAAAATTCTGAAATTGATTCTGATTCTGAAAACAAGAAAATAATTTTCACTTGTCAAGAAAATACTTCTTGATTTAAGAACTTTAAGATATTTTGACTAGAAACAAGACAAAAACTCTTAAGTAAGAACAGCATTTTTTGCTGTGTGTGGGTGTCACCCACTGTAGGTGTCAGGCAGTTCACAGGTGAGAACTATAATGTTAACAGACAGCAACTCAAATAAGCAAGCTTTTCTGTAGCAATTCAAATAATGACAGTAAATTGATCAGTTACACATGCATATTAGTTATATGAAGACAAGTGTTTCAATTAAAATGAACTCAAATATGATTCCATTTTTGTTCAATTAAATCAAGACTGGATTCATTTGAGTTTAATTGAAATGTAGCATTTGTTACTCAGTTTCCTGATTAAATAACCAACAAGTTTTATCAGTTCAGCCATTTGAGCATGTCAGAAATTGTTTTTCTTTATTTTCTTTTTTCCCCTAATTGCAAATAATTTTACATGCAGATCAGGCGTACACACTTCAGACCATTGGAATTGTAATTAATCAAATGGCAGCGCAGACAAAAGCTCTAACTGACAGGAAGACAGGTGGGAAAATGAACTGAAAAGTCTCACTAACAAAGGGCTTGAAAGATGAACAGTCGAATTCACAGCGGACAGACAGATGGAGGAAGTGGGCATCAGACAGATGGATGTAGAAGAAGTGATCTGATTGTTAAAGTCAAAAGAGAGAAGCGAAGGCTACTTACAGAGCAGGATGAGGATGCAGAGCAGAATGGCCACCAGCGCCCCTGTGCTGAGCCCCGCAGAGCTGGTCAGAGCCTCTGCGTTGCACATCTCCATGTTGCCGTCTCGGTCGCACGTGCACACCCGAATTGTGAGTGTGCCTGTGCTGCTCTGCATGGGAATGGTTCCATCTGAGATTCCATCTGAGATCACCACAGCCACTAGATGGGTGCTCTTGTGCATTCGGCCAAATCCGGAGCGTCGTGTAAAGATTCCAGCTGTGTTATCTGTGGAGAGTTGAGCTCTTAGTTTATTAACCCTTAAACACATGCCTCTGGTCTTTATCGACTCAGGACGTCATTCACTACCCTTCCCCTCCATAATGTTTAGACATCAGTCTTCTTAGTGTTCCTCAATCAATTCATTATAAACAATGCAACAAGAAAAAAAAACAAAATTATAAAAGAATGTCTGTTTTCTGATTATTTTTTTGTAAAACGTGTACCAGTATCCTAGGTATGCAATAGTGTAAGTATATTTTTTCTGCGTATCAATAATTGAATCTCTGATGACCCTATAAGTGCGATTCACCTTTATTCCTCAAGGTGGCAAAGTCTGATACACAGTGATGACGTGATGTTTCACTCAAAATTACCGCAGACATAAAACAAAAGAATACACAAGTATAATCAGCAAAACTTAAAATGGATCAACGATTTATTTCAGAGCAAGTACTGTACGCAATCAGATATTAGCGTCATTATCACTTGATTGTGGATCTGGTGAAGAAGCTTTCAGCGTTCAGAATATTGATTCTGAAGACGTTGAAAATGATACTTTTGAGAATATGGTTGAGATCGCGAATATGACAATGACAGTGATGATGGTAAAAAGCATCTGTACAAATTGAACCATACCAAGTTCTAAAAGGTAAGGAAATATACTTTAGTTTACTCTTTTGTAATGGTTTTTAAAATATCCAGAGAGTTTTCATACTATTGCGGCAGTTACAGATCCATCCGTGTTAGATGTAGTTCGTAGATGTAGATGTAGTCGTAGTCGCTAAAGACACGAATATGTAGTAGTAATTGGCAAAACATTCATGCATTTAAGGGTTAAGGAATGAAGCAACTGCCCTCTCTGCAGACCACAATAGGCCTAGACTGACCTAAAGTTATGGCTACTGCAGAACGAGCTGGCTCAGTTTAAACAGCTACACTGCAAAAAATGCTGTTCTTACTTAGAGTTTTTGTCTTGTTTCTAGTCAAAATATCTTAAAGTTCTTAAATCAAGAAGCATTTTCCTGACAAGTAAAAATTATTTCCTTGTTTTCAGAAAAAATAAGTCAAAATTAAGTAAGTTTTTCCCTAAAACAAGCAAAATAATCTGCCAGTGGGGTACGCAAAGTAATCTTACATCAAACCAAACATAAGATATATAATCATGTTTTCAGTTTGGATTAAGATTATTTTGCTTGTTTTAAGGAAAAACTCACTTAATTTTGACTTATTTTTCCTAAAAACAAGAAAATAATTTTTACTTTTTGATCTAAGAATTTTTAGATATTTGGACTGGAAACAAGACAAAAATTCTAAGTAAGAACAGCATTTTTTGCAGTGTATATGTGAAGAGGCCATGTGTCCTAAAGATTTCTCCTGATTGATTGGTCTGTGTTGTCATGAGGAGAGACAGTAAGCTAGTTAGAGGGCCAGACAATGTGAGAGGCCACCCACCTCCATTATCTCGGACTGAGAAGTTTGCTCGCACTGAGCTCTCTGGTGCTAAGAAGAACAAGAACCGATGTCCACCGACCGGGTCATCTGGATCCACTGCACTTATTGTCTGGATTTTCTGTGGTAAAGAAGCAAATTATGACAATCACAAATTTACCAAAATGCATAGGACACATAATTACAAATGGCGTTTGGTACGTTTTTGATAATGTCTCCATCATAAATGTCTTACTTATATTTCAAATTAAAATTATATTAGTTTCTATCATCACTGTTATCTATTTAACTAATTTGGTTTAAGACAATGCTGCCATTTTTTTTCAACTTCTAATATCAAAATCTGGCATTTTCTAAAAAAGTTTTTCAAAAAAATTTGTGTTTTTTCTGTATCCTTCATTACAGTTAATCTTTGCTCACACTCGAATAATAATATGTATAGAGCAAACAAAAAATCTCTTTTTTTAATAATTTTTCAAATGCATCAAACAAAAATAAATACAAATAGTAAACTACATGATTAGTTTAGTTACATGATGATATATCCTTTTTTAAATTAAGTCTATTTTTCCTAATCAAAATGTTTTAAATGAAACATATGCATTTTTATTAATATTGTTTTAATTAGTGATATATAAAACAATATTAAAACAATTTTATCCTGTTTTTTTATCCTGTTTTTTTGTAGTCTGCCTTTTGCTCACCATCTTGTTAGGCCTCCTGTTAATTATCTTGAAATTATTTAATTGTGTGAAGTTATAATTAATAACATTTAAATGCATGAGCTTGACTGGTACATATTCTTGTAAGTCTGCTATACCCTATTACTTAAAGCATATTGATTAATTTTTTATGTTTTTTAAGATACAGAGCTGGAAAGGTACTGCATAACAGGAATGACCTATTCACAATGTCATCTTTCAGACCTTACAAGCGTTTACATGTAAACACTATAAGCATGTTTAGAGCGAGGAAAGATGTTGGCTCAGTGATAGAGGCTCATGGTTATCTTTAGTTGTCACCAAGGGCAATTTTAGTTTAAATGCATCTCTCAAGGGTGCACTGGCAACACGCTGTGACAAAAATGTAATCATCCATTGTGTGCTTCATGATTTTTTCTTTACCAGGCTTACGCACTGGCCAGATTTCTTGCTTGCGTGTTGCTGGCTGGCTTCCCTTTCCTCTGGGCTTTACTTCAGTCTGTTAGAATATAACTGCTGAACAGAACCAAAATCCCAGCCTTATCTCACACTGCCGTCGCTGAAATATAGCTAATAAACACAATAATAATTAATAATTGTTTAGTTTCTTCATGCAAGTAACACAATTGCAGTATTTTACCTAAATGTAATAAAATGGGAGACACAATATTATTATAACATTTTATAGGTGTAGTTGGTAGCTTGTAAAATAATTTGTCTAAAAAAATTAATAGTTAAATTGTTATTGTTTTGAGTATAAACCTCACTAAACTGTGTTGTATTAATGCTTAAAATAGGGGGAAAAATTGCAAGATGTCTACTATTTTATGTAATTTTGTTTTCTCAAGTAAATTGAGAAAAATATTTTTACTGGAAAAAGACCAAAATACTGATAATACTATATGAATGTTTGTTCTTAATACAAAGTCTTCAATCTTTTTGTACCCAATAAAAAATAAAAAAACGTGGCAAACACCAGGTTGAACAATTCTGCCAGCCGCTGAGGTGGGCGGGTCAGTGAGGTGGGTGATGACGGACAACGAGGGATACAAGATGAGTCAGGAAATGGAGGAGAGGTGGACAGTTATTATGAAGTGCCTGTGATATGTGACAGCCCCTGTCATCCACCATGACACATAATCTCATCAAGCCTGACAGAAAAAGACTCTGCCGTCTAATCCATGAAGGAGAAATACTCATCACTGATCTCTATCTCACTCTGGAGGTGTGAGTTCTGTAGAGGTCACACACTGTTTAACAGACGCCCCTGCTTTAAATCGACACATCCATCCGCCGGCCGAACAGGAGAAGTGGACTTATTCCCGCTTATCTTACATCGAAATTGACAATATGGCAGATAAAATTGGAAACGTATACTAAAATGCTCTTTACCTGACCGGCTTTGGCGTTTTCACAGACGAAGGTCTCGTAGAAGGATGCCAGCATGGGGGGGTTATCGTTGACATCCAGTATGCGGATGTACACAGGCACTCGGCTGGTCTGCTCGGGGTTGTCTAAGTGTCCTTAAAAAGATGTGGCAGATGATGGTTGACTACTTGAGATGATAGAAGCTCACGTTATTGGAGTCACAGGAGGAAACTGGATTTCTAATTTAAAAAAGTAAACTAATATATTTAGTCAATATAAGCTGTCATGGTAAATGAAAATGCAGAAATCTTATTGGAGAAATTTAATGCGGGATGACTTGAGCTTAGCAACCTAAATTCATTCCAAATGAACTGCGGCTGTGAGGAGTTACTTACTAAACTCGGTTGCGATCACTGATATGTTGTGCCAAGCGAATTCCTCTCGGTCCAGAGGCCTCTGCAGGAATATAGATCCATTCCCAGCATAGACACCAAAAACTCGGTCCACATCTGTGTGCCGATCAATGGAATACCTGCAATACAAACCATTCAGTTTGCAACAGTGTTTTTGTGTAGAATAGTGTTAAACTATGATGTAAACTGTGACAAACCCGTTTGGCTCAATTATGCTCAGAGAAAATGGAGTGTGAAAATCATTAAAAATTCAGGGGAAAAAAGTCTGTTTTGTCAGTGTTGTCATAATCATTGTTTTGTAGGGAAGAATAATCAGATCCCCACTACATTATTCATTTAATTCTCATATGTAGCGTTGGAAAGTCTAACTCATTCCAAGTAAATCAGTAAATGAAACGATTCTATCGAAGTGATGGAATGGCTGATTTTAGTCCATGTGTAAAGTAAATTCCTTGAAATTAAAGGATTAGTTCACTTTAAAATAAAAAATTCCCCAAGCTTTACTCACCCTCAAGCCATCCTAGGTGTATATAACTTTCTTCTTTCTGATGAACACAATCGGAGTTATATTAATAAATATCCTGATGCATCCAGGCTTTATAATGGCAGTGAAAGGGACCAACGAGTTTGAAGCTCAAGAAAGTGTATCTAGCCATCATAAACGTACTCCACACGGCTCCGCCAGACTGCCTTATTTAACGTACAAAAAAAGTGTAATTGACGTAGTATAAGCGTTGTGAACTGCGAGAGGTGTTACACTTTCTTCGTAAGTTGAATACGGAAGGCAGTCTGGCGGAAGCTAGATTACTTTATTACTTGTTAAATATGAATATTTACACAAATGCATCACTTTTCGTTTTAGACTTCTAATTCGTGACCAGTGTTTTATTTTGCTCTATCCTCTGTGCTTCCGTGTTCATCATTGTGTCATGCGTTGGTTCATGGGTTACTCTTCCACCGCCAAATTGATGCATATGGCCGTCTGCCAGAAGCTAGTTATTATGGTTAAGAAAGTTTTAAATATGGATATTTTTCTTACACAAACCCGTCGCTTTGTTTCAGAGGGTCTTTATTAACCCCCTGGAGCTGTATGGATTATATTTATGATGGATGGATGCTTTTATTAACCCCCCGGAGCCGTGTGGAGTACGTTTATGATGGATGGATGCACTTTCTTCAGCTTCATACTCGTTGGTCCCATTCACTGCCATTATAAAGCTTGGATGTGTCAAGATATTTATTAATATAACTCCAATTGTGTTCATCAGAAAGAAGAAAGTCATATACCCCTAGGATGGTATGAGGGTGGGTAAATCTTGGGGTAATTTTCATTTTAAAGTGAGCTAATCCTTTAATTTGCATAAAAAGGAATGTAAACACTGCAGTTTATTGAAAAAACCCTCACTGTTTTTGTGCCAGAAAAAAAGAAATGATATCATCAGATAGTTATTGTACATATTTCAAAAGTTATTGCACCTTAAGAAGCTTTTCCTGTAGTGAACTCTTTTTGCAAGTAGCTTGTAAAGTAAACGACTTTTTCAAAAGGGTGCATTGACTAGTCTGACAACTTTAAATTCTAATTAGCCCGTAACTTGGCAAAACAGCTTCCTCGACACTGGTTTGCAAAACTGGCAACTGATCCTTTAGAGCAGAAGACACTTGAGGACGCTTGATGCACACCATAACTGCTATAACTGCATGAAATCCCAGTGCCCTGAGCCCACACGTGCCCAGTTCCCATTTGTTCTTCTTTCACCAGAAGATCACAATATTGCTCTTTCAAATGCAATCAATCAGTGGGATTGTTCAATTTCCTAATTAGCCTCCTGATGTTCAGAGCGACAGTGTTGCCCGTGCTTCTGATGTCCCTGATAATTACCAGCCCTGAAGTCCTGTTCTCTGCTGCAGAGGGCTTTTTAATTGCGCTTCCATTCTGCGTTCTTATTTACTGTGGTCTCCGGAGGGGAAAACATCCATTTATTGTCCTCCTGAGCCTTCCGCATCAGCTTTATCATTAGGGCGCTTTGGACAGTGATAATATCCTCATTTATTCTCATAATTGTAGTTTATTACAATTATCTCATAAAGATGCTGCGATTGAAGGACCTCTTGAATTAAATGTGAATTTAATAAACACGCTCTGAGGAAGCAGTGCATCTATGCTCATATTGCCATAGCTTCAGACAGATTAATCAGGGTTTTGCAGATATCAAAAGGTCATCGGAAGAAACAGGCAGATGTTTAAGAGGCTTGCAAGCTACCATCAAGCTATTGTGTGTTGAGTAACGTGCATTTAAAGAGATTTATGGTGATCTTGTAAATATGGATGATAAAAACAATGTGATGGGAAGATATCAACGCAAAGCCCTTACTTGACCGGACTGTGGCGTATGTCAGGATCCACGGCACTGACCGATCCTATCACTGTGCCCACAGCCGCGTCCTCTTTCACCTCCAAAATATATCTGATTTTCTCAAATTGAGGAGGCTCATCCACATCCTCAATGTTAACACTGACAGTTGCAATGTCAGCATCTGGGACCCGAAAGTGTGGGTCTGGATGTGTGTTTTGGACCTTGATCTGAAGAAGGTATGATTTCTTCTTCTCATAGTCCAGAGGCTGCAATGGAAACACATTCACAGGAATAAACAACCCAATCCGAGCTCATGACTTTTATATACGAGCCATCAAGTGTGACTATTTTAATTTTAAAAAACAAGCTTCGCAGACTTGCATGAGTGAAAATTCCATTTTCAAAAGCACAAAAGAAAGATTCTCTGTACCTTCTTAACGCTAAGTATGCCTTCTTGGGTGTTCCTGTCAGTGCTGATGTCGAACACATCCAGACCTTCTCCGCCAACAACGGTGTAGTCCATCTCTGCATTTCTGCCGACGTCAGCATCCACAGCCTCGATCCTGCCAACTAATGATCCTACCTTTGTGAGCTCTGGAACGCTGAACTGATATATACCTGGGGAACATAATGTTAACTTCAGGGTTTGTGTTTGAATCTGTGAATTCTCTTGAGAGAGGATCTGCACTATATAGTGCAAGAGGAGATCATTTACCTGTTCAAGATAACCTAAATGAAGAGTTTGCAGGAACAAATCTCATTTGACAATTTGCATTCGTAAATCCGATACCTGCATCTAAATCTGTGGCCAATTAAAGTGCTTTTTAAAGCTTTTTCACTTACTTTTGGTGTTCTCTTTACTGTAATAAATGGTGAACATGACAGATATTGTGCTGCCTGCAATAAATCCGCTTTGTGCTGATAGCCTGCATTCCTCTGATTAACATGACAGAAATTCCAAGCATTTTCTATTTGCATGCAGGCTAAAAGAATAGATTATATTAAGAGAAACACAAAAGAGTAAGTGAGCTGAGCCCACTCTGTCCATTTAATCAGGATTAACACACAGACCTCATGCAGTTTCTAAAGCTTTGCCACTAACCATTTTCCTTCACACAATGATAAAAAATGTATCGGTCTTTGTTATTTTAAATGTATGTATTGTATTTGTTGTTTAGTTCAACTATATGGCTCTATGCAAATGACAAGAATCATTGGAATTATGGAACAAATGTCTTGTGCAAATTGTTCACATCTACAAATTTACATATATCTATCTATTGAATGCATGCTTATTGCTTACTCTGCGTGAAATGAGGGGGGTTGTCGTTGACATCGGTGAGGCTAATGTTTACTGTGGTGGTGCCTGTTAAGCCCCCCTTCTGGCCGGCCATGTCTTTGGCTTCGATCACCACCTGGTAGTGCTCCCTCTGCTCTCTGTCCATATCGGAAGGTCCTAAAGCTGTCCGAATTATACCTGAGGGAATGATGGTTTAATTTGTTATTATCCAATCCAGCCCAGTTCCTTACTCTAGGAGATCGACAACACTAGACCGCAGTTGCAGCTGAGTCTTTGTTGTGTTTGAAAAGTGCAGAACTAATTGCGTACATGCATTGAGACTGACATTTTGCCGCAGAGATTATTACAGGCGGCAGCTGCTGATTGAGAGATCGCTGCAGGTTCTGAAGAAACAAGACCTTGGATTATTAAAACTGGTGTTTTACAAGCTAAACCAATTTGATCTCAAGTCATTTCAGAGTAAGACACTGTTGGACTTGCTTGACAGTGTTGGGCCAGTAATTTTTTGCAAAAAGATTTCTTTTTTCTTTTTTTTCAAAGCAAGAAATCCAATATTATACAAGACATAATGTACAGGTAGGCAAAAATAAACATTTGAAATAAATTAACTAGTAACATTTTTTTAAAACAACATGTAATCATAATGCATAATTATTAGAAATATATATAGCCTATATTTTGTGTTTTTTATTGTCTTCTTTAATCGTAATCTTTAATCAATGTAACAAGCTTTTCTCTGATGTCCTTTAGGAAATGCAAGCTACTGGATAATGTTAACCAATAGCCAAATAGATTTAAAGGGATAGTTCACCCAAAAATTATTCCATGTTTTACTCACCCTCAAGCCATCCTAGGTGTATATGACTATCTTCTTTCAGACTAATACAAATGGAGATATATTTAAAAATATCCTGGCTCTTCCAAGCTTTGTGTTTGAAGCCCCCCCAAAATGCGTCCATCCATCATAAATATAATCCATACGGCTCCCTTTGAAGTGAAGCGATCCTCCGACATTTCTCGTTTTAGACTTCTAATTCGTGACCAGTGTTTTATTTTGCTCTATCCTCTGTGCTTCCGTGTTCATCATTGCGTCATGCGTTGGTTCATGGGTTACTCTTCCACCGCCAAATTGATGCATATGGCCGTCTGCCAGAAGCTAGTTATTATGGTTAAGAAAGTTTTAAATATGGATATTTTTCTTACACAAACCCGTCGCTTTGTTTCAGAGGGTCTTTATTAACCCCCTGGAGCTGTATGGATTATATTTATGATGGATGGATGCATTTTTGGGGGCTTCAAAACAGGCCCCCCGTTCACTACCATTATAAAGCTTGGGAGAGCCAGGATATTTTTAAATGTATCTCCGATTTTGTTCGTCTGAAAGAAGATAGACATACACGCCTAGGATGGATTGAGGGTGAGTAAATCATGGGATCATTTTCATTTTTGGGTGAACTATCCCTTTAATGGGATTGTTTAGCAACCTCACTTTCTGATATGTAACGTCCACTTTTCATGACCCAATTAATTTGTTTTGGATAAAATCAAGTCCCATCTTACAGTACATTCTGTCTTATTGAACATCCTGTTACGTCACATTACAGAAGTAATGAACGCCTGACATCTTGGTTAGACCCAAAAAAGGCAAAAGACAAATCCAGTAATTCACGTAAAGAAGAATCCAGACCCTGCTGCTTCTTTGAATGGCACAAATGTTCTCAGATTAACCTCCACCTCTAATGAATATCCCTTTTTTCGGTCTTAGGATTTCATGTACTCATGGACATCATCGTTCGTGTCCCATCTGGGCTAAAGCATATCAGTGTTAAGCTGGACACTAATCTGCCATGGGAGCTTTTGTGTTTCTATTTCTCTTTTGTTTAAACAAAGACCTCTGTGGGAAATGTTCCAGGGCACACATTAGCAATGATTAAACTCGCTGGGCGAATTTGCTCGGCTAAAATGCTTGAACGACAGAGCTGCAGTGCAACCATTGCCCCATATCAAATTATACAGATACACATTCTCTTTGTCTCTCTCTGTCTATTTCCCCATTTCTGTCTATGATATAACAGTTCAACATGGACTAACCTGTATGTGGCTCTACTGAGAAGTAGGGATGACCCTGGCTGATGCTGTAGGAAAGCTTTGCACTGTAGCCAAACATTTCATCATCTGCATCCTGGGCGGTAACTTGAGTGACATAGGTGCCTGAAAAATAAGACATTTGTTCAAGAAATTAGTTCACCTAAAATGGACATAAAATGGAAAAATCTGTCATTATGCATTTGCTCTCATGACGTTTGTTTATGACTGTCATTCTTAAGTGAAAAGCAAAAAGGAGGAAATAGGAAGAATGTGCTTGACAATCTTTTCTATGACTAAGTAATTGAATGCATGAATGATTCATTTACGATCATATTCAACATATGGAGAGCAGCAGCTGCTATGACAGCCGCAAGACCACGCCGAACGCGGTGAGTGCGTGTTAGAAATCAGGAATGGTGAGAGAACATTGTGCTTGGTACATTTTTAGTTTTCAAACCAAACTTGGGTCTTTATCTTACAAAGTTTAAATCTGGCTAGTGCGCTTCCCATAATGTTTACGCATTAAGTCAGTAGGTGGAGAGTAGGCGGTCTTTAGTGGCTGTTCGAACGCATGAGCATTCCCACTACGAAAGCAATCCGGTCAAATGCGTTTTCGACTACCTCTGGAAGTGGTCGAAAGTGGACAAGCTCAAAACATTTTACACCCCTTTTACACCTGTATTTAGCGTTGTCTACTTGTGATCTGATCAACCAAAACGCATCTTAATGCCAAGTGGAAACAGGGCCATACAGGTTTGGAACCAGATGTGGGAAAGTAAATAATAAGACTCAAGTATTTCTTAAAGTGATGATATGTAATGAAATATGACAAGTTACAATCCTGTTTTATATTACTATACTAAGCAGTAGATTGTTTTGTAATATTTCCACAATATTGATATAATTAATGTGCTCTCACAAGTTTTTCAGTGCTTGTTTTTTCCGAATCTTACCAGTGTGTGACCTCTCAGGTACGGACGCTGTATAAACCTCCTTGTCAAACTTGGGCTCATTGTCATTGATGTCGTGTAGTTTCACAATGAACTCGGTCTCTGGCTCCAGTGGGACACCAGTCTTCTTGTTGACAGCCTGAGCTCGAAGCGTGTAGAAAGGTTTCTCCTCTCTGTCCAGGCTCCTGGTAGCATGCAGATCTCCTGAGTTGGCATCTATAACAAAGATCGTCCCCGCACCTTCACCTGTGAGAACGTACATCACTGTGCCGTCTCCTTTATCCATATCTGAGTGAAGCTGTTGAGAGGAAGCAATTCAAGCATTTCATCAGCACCTCCGCTCATTCTGCTGTTGATAGGGCTCATGAATATGTATTGCATTCAATATTCTGAATGTATTCAATATCCGTTGATTTTGAAGGAATAAAACAATGAAGAAATACTACAGCGGGAAAATAGCAATAGACAGGTACTCCATGGTAAATATGTGAAAATGAGTCCTTGTGGAATTGAATTCTGATGGCATATCTGATGAAAGTACAACACGCTGAATGTGCAATCAAGGTGAATGCCTGTCTATTATGAACAGTGACGCTGCCGCATGGTATCTCTTGGTACAACCACTTTTGTCAGATATTTATGAGGTAAAAACTTTTTTACTTCTCGTCTCTATATGATGTGTGTATGAAGCAGTTTTAAATTTGTGCTATTCACTATTGTTACACAAAATTATTAAACTGATTGATGGGAACATCACATTTTAGAGCTGAAGGTGTGATATGATTAGCTTTAACAATGACATCTGATAGAGGAGTGAGAGAATGATTTGACACTTCTTTTCACTTGAATAAGCCGCTTTGTTACGGTAAAATAGGGTAGTAAAATACAAAAGACCATTCAAATACAATGGCTCTTTTGCTCTTCATGATTTTCTCTCTGAACATTATAGAAATGGCTGCTTCTACTGCACACTGACTGCTACATGATCCAGACACATAATGTCCATAACAATGAGAGCTTTGTGAATTCTGCGCTTGCAACATCTCACATGAATAATCCACTGGTTGGTTATCCTTTGCAAGGCTTTCGAGTCTCTGAACCCGTGGTTCTCAGACTTTTCTGGCCAAGTACCACCTTTGATCAAATCAGAACATCCAAGTACCACCTAGTTCATTCACCTCTCTTGAGTGCAAATTTAAGGGCTGTGTAAAAAAGATGGTGCTATATTTAGATTCATATCACTACTCCTGTAAAGACCATTATCAGTTCCTTGACTGGTGTCATGCAGAACAGTCTTTACAAACACACAGCACTACATAACGTTATTGCACTTGTTAATTTTACAATCCAATTCAAAATAATAAATATTCAATATTGTATAGCATACACTACTGTTTAGAGGTTTGGGGTTGGTAAGATTTTTAAATGTTTTGAAAGAAGTTCACCAAACTACATTTATTTGATCAAAAATACAGTAAAAAAAACAGTAATTATCACATTTTGTATTATTATTAAAGGGTTAGATCACCCAAAAATAAAAATAATGTCATTTATTACTCACCCTCATGTCGTTCTACACACGTAAGAACTTCATCTTCGGAACACAAATTAAGATATTTTTGATTAAATCCGATGGCTCAGTGTGGCCTGCATTGACAGCAAGATAATTTACACTTTCAGTGCCCAGAAAGCTACTAAAAACATATTTAAAACAGTTCACGTGAGTACAGTGGTTCTACCTTAATATTATAAAGCGAAGAGAATACTTTTTGTGCACCAAAAACCCCCCAAAATAACAACTTTATTCAACTATATGTAGTGATGGCCTATTTCAAAACACTGCTTTGAATCTTTTGTTCTGAATCAGCGGTTCGGAGCGCCAAAGTCACATGATTTCAGCAGTCTGGCAGTTCGCGATCTGAACCGCTGATTCGAAACAAAAGAAGTGTTTTGAAATCAGCCATCACTGGATATTGTTGATAAGTCGTTATTTGTTTTTTTTGGTGCACAAAAAGTATTCTCGTCACTTTATAATATTAAGGTAGAACCACTGAACTCACGTGAACTGTTTTAAATATGTTTTTAGTACCGAAGATGAATGAAGGTCTTACGGATGTAGAACGACATGAGGGTGAAAATTAATTACATTATTTTCAGTTTTGGGTGAACTAACCCTTTAATGTTGAAAACAGTTGTGCTGTCTTATATTTTTGTGAAAACGTGATACCATTTTTTTTCAGGATTTTTTGATAAATAGTAACTGCATTTCTTTGAAATATATAAATCTGTCTTTACTGTCACTTTTGATTAATGTTATGTGTCCTTTCTGAGCAAAGGTATTAAATAAAAATCTTACTAACCCCAAACCTTGGAACGACATATTTTTATGGATGTATTGGTACTACTGTATATCGTTTTTTTGCCATTATTTTTTTTGTAATTGTATATGTTAATTTCCGCTAGATTTTACATTTAGATTACATTTACATCACCTAATCTTTATTAAAAAAATAATCATTTAATTACACTGTTAATTGTAATAAATATTCTTCATATTGTAAATTATATTGTACCAGTTTTCAGCCATAAGATTAGACGACACTTATACTTACTGGTGAGATATTTAATATAAATTTGAAACACAGCCTCACTAATATGATGCATCTTGAGCCCCCATGTTCTGTTTGCAATTGAATTAAAATAACTTTTGGTCACACTTTAGGTAAGGGTCCAATTATTCTAACTATTAACTACAAATTTTGCCTCAATAAACTCCTAATTACTCCTAATTAATAGTTAGAAAGGTAGTTTAGTTTAGTTTAGGTACTGGGTAGGATTTGTGTAGGATTAAGGGACATAGAATATGGTCATGCAGAATAAGGAATTAATATGTGCTTTATAAGTACTAATAAACAGCCAATATCCCAGTAATACATAGCATGCTATACATGCTAATAAGAAACTAGTTCATAGTGAGAATTGGACCCTAAACTAAAGTGTAACCAAACTTTTTAATGGATTAACTTATTTTTAGTACTGTAAATTCTGAGGTGTGTCACCGACCACTTGAGGGCCACAGTTTGAGATCTTCTGCTAAAAGCAACAGTAGCAAGCTGTTACACTTTATTTTAATCTTTGATCCTCCACAGCTCTGAGCTTCAGATGAAGTGTGAGGTACCAAGGAGGTCAGATTTCACCCTGCTCCTTATCTCAAATCCAGCAGGCTCTGTGCTGGAGATCCCTACATATGTCTTAGCCACAGTTTGGATCATTCTCTGTTTATTAACCTCAGAAGACTTAAAATTAGAAGGAGTGATGAAACCAAATCTATCTCTGCAATCGACTCCATCAACATTGCTCCAGCATTGCTCAGACCACCTTTATACCCTGAAATAGAAACATGATCTCTTACCTTTCCAATATATTGGTGTTCTGTTCCTGTGTATTCCTCTTGCAGAAAAAACAGTTTCCACATCCATCCTCTCTTTGAACGTTTGAGCAACTCTTTGTCTTGCTGTCCTTCAATTTCTTTGGTTTTCCTTCGAACCAGCCCTCTTGAAAGGGCAACTGCATTCACAGTTTGGTGTGCACATGCCCACAGAAGAAGTACAATCCAAGTCCTCATCTTTCCCGCTCTTAGGGTGTCTTACAGGGGGATAATGATCCTATCTGCCAAAGTTACAGAGCTCTGCAGTGCAGGTGGCAGCCACCCTCATAGTCCTTCCTGCTGCCAACGAGCCACACAGTACCTGTAATAAGAGAGAGAAAGGAATTGAAAAACAATCAGTTATTGGGCAAAGTCTCAGAGTGTTATCCTAGGGCTGCTGGGAATGCTTCCCTTCCTAATTAAAGGCAACTTAAGCTCCTGTATCATACGACAGCCATCCCCTTATTAAAGATATCTTTGAAACATTCTCCATAAGATACCAATTCCACTGCAAGTCTTGTGGCCGAGGCTCTGATATCTATATAATTGGCGTCCCACATTCATGAAGAATAAAACCAGAGGCCATTCAAAGTGCTGCAGCCATCATGATAAAAGGCAGAAAGGCTTTTTTCCCCCCACCTAGCCATTAACCTCCGACTCCTAAAATACTGCAAAGCAGGCCAGTGGGCGAGCACTCACAAATCTGTAATCAATTAATCAATATGCATGCTATCTAAATGCCCTGCTTTAAAGAGCTAAACACTCACAGCGCTATTGAATTCAGTGTTTCTTCCGGAAAAAAATAAAAAAATAAAAAAATCCACAACCAATGTGTGTTGGGTTTTATCAGCATGCATGGTCACAATAGCCTGCTGGCTCTGAACTGACCTGCTGGAATGACAGTCTGAAAGACAAAAGCTTCCTGCCACCACATAATAATCAGCAATCAGCACGTTTCCTGTTTCCACATCAATCTGTGGCTTTGTCTGCGACTGAACGCCTGCCCTCACTCCCTCTCGTACTTTATCAAGCAGATTGCAAATGTGATTGCGCAAAGTGGTGAAGGGGAGACGCGGGCCTCTCAATGAATCGCATTTAAGTACCTCTGGTTTTTTGATTTACAATATTGCTTGCTACATTGGCGCACCTCTCTCTGTCAGTGTAAAAATGCATCAGGTCAACATTGCCCTTCATCCGGGAAGAGCGACAGTTGAGGGCCAGCGATTTAGATGGAAATGCACAATTGCGACGCTGAATTGACTTTCGTAGTTCCGTGCATGACTTAAATGGTGCAGCTATTCCCCTAATAGTGCTTTCCATTAGCTCCATTATGTTCTGCTTTATGAATTGGCCTAATTGAATTAGGTAACAATGGATAGCACAGGATATTGATTTACTGTCAAAGTCAATGAGCTAGAAATTATCATGGGGGCTCTATGTATGTATAAACATAAGTGTGTGTATGATTCTATGTGGGCATTTCAGTACAAACAGGAAAGCAAAATGGGAGATGTTGGAGCCCTCTTATGTCCAACAATTGTAGTTTACGGATGCTGCTCTTTAATGAATTTCAGCCACCCAAAACTCCTGGGCAAAGAGAGCAGGCTCCTGGAGCACATTAGTCAAACTCAGGCAGCCATTTTGCTCAGCTCTGTGACCTGGCAAATCCCTTGACACAGTCCTGCCGGGGGAACTCAGCTGGATCTAAAGCGGTTTTGTTACATGGTGTGTCAGAGTGAACACAGTTTCCAGCACAAAATGTCTGCTCGTTCATTTACAAGTCCATCCTGCTGGGAGGGAGATGGATAGTGAAGGATGAAAATTCCCCTGCTGTCTTTAAATATAAGCACAAACCTAAGAGAGCACAATGGGACACTATGGTTTCACATAGTGTTTCACATAGCACTTCATTTTACAGGCTCAATGTTGTGTCATTTGATACATTCTGATCCATAACACTATACTCTTTAAATCAGATTTATACTGTGATTGAGTACCTTAAAAGAATAATACACACAAAAATGAAAAATCTGTGACCATTTACAGTATTTACCCTAATGTTGTGCCAAACCAAGGTTATTATCGTAAACTTAAAAAAAAAGACAAAAGCGACTTTTAAAGAAATTGTTAACTGAAAAAAAAAAAAAAATTCTTTTAAAAATTAAAGTAGAATAAAAACTTAAATAAAATACATTTTCATCACTCTAAACCTAACTTAACTAAAATAAAAATGACCGTAAATAATTTTTAGTTTTCATTTTTGTTGGGCATGTCCTTAAACCAGCTATTTATTGATATCACCAGAGGGTGATAATACACATGCCTATTAACCTCATCCTGTATGACTTTCTTTCCTCTGTAAAAAGTAAAATAATGTATTTAAATGTAATAATTTAAATACAGAACTTTGCTTAATTTGTTTGCATTGAAGCAACATCCAATTTCCAGCATGCTCTACATGGCACAGTATGGTGAGAGTAAATGGTGAAATTAAGATTTATTTTTAGGTATAATTTCAAATAAAAATGGGAGACAGGTTTTTTGTTCTGGTATGCTGGGATTTAGAAAACTTTATGTTGGTTGCCCCTGGCTATTTTATTATTAATCTTATTATCTTTATTACATGACTATCATAATATAAACAGTATTTTGGCAAACTTCACAATTAACTTAAAGGGGACCTATAATGCCCCTTTTACAAGATGTAATATAAGTCTCTACTGCCCTCAGAATGTGTCTGTAAAGTTTCAGCTCAAAATACCCCACAGATAATTTATTATAACTTGTCAAATTTGCCCCTAATTAGAGTTGTGAGCAAAAACACACAATTTTTGTGTGTGTCTCTTTAAATGCAAATAAGCTGCTTTCCAGAGAAGACGTTACAACTTTTAGAATGCAACTGGACGTTTCTGAATGGTTAGTGGATAAATTTGTAGTTGCTGTGGAGTTGATTCAACTCATCGACTAGCATGTGCCGTCATGTTAATCTTTTGTGCAAATCCAGCATTGAATTGACCCTCGTTTGTGAAGCAGTCTGGCGTAAAATGACGTAAAAAACTCTTCCTCTTCTCTAAAGCAGCCCAACATGGCCTCGCCCCCTTTGTTGCGTGTTCTCGGGGACAGGGTTTATGTCAATTTTAGGGTTAGTGGTGTCACTAACCCAGGAAGAAGCTCGTTGTAGTCCCTACCAGACGTTTGATGTAGTCCTTAAACAGCAAATTCTTTAAAAGAAAACATCTCCCTTTGCATTGAACTTTGAGCGTTGTCACATTGCAGATGTTGTTTATGATCAAACAGCAACATTACACACTAACTAAAGTTTAAAAAGTGAAATCATAATCAACCACACCTTTAAAGCTGCAGTGTATAATTTTGGTGTCACTAGCGTCACTAAATCGAACTGCAAAAATAATGACGATTTTTCCAAATGCTCCCCCTGTCAGCGATTGGTCGCAACCCAAATAGTCCCGCCCCAAACTCACGCCATTGGTTGAGTCAGTGTTGCTGTGTCAAACTAGTGTGAAAGCTCAAAACAACTAGATGCTATTTCACACTTTTCTGAGAATTCAACCCACATGGAATAAATTACACACATCACCTTTAAACTGACTCTGTTACACTAGCATGTTTAAATTTTTCATGTTTCAATTAATGCAACGATAAAGTAATTAACTCTCCGGGTGCCTGCCATAAACTGCGCCACAGTTGTCTGCTATCCAAAACACAGACAAAACAAATTAACCTCAATGGCACCTCACTCGCGTCTGCCTGAACATTATCTGCTGTTATTTTCAGATCAGGCAATTTACCATGCAGTCTGACCTTGAGACATCAGATGTCCTATTTTTTTATGGTTTTGTTTTTTCTTTTTCTTTCAAAGACACAGTCCCCTCAGAGGCCCTTCGGGAACGCAAGCAAGTTGAATGGTATGCGAGGCTGACAGGTGAGGGAGGAAGAGGAAGACCGGCGACACCTGTGGAGGACACGGAGAGTCGGTCAGGCGGCAGGAAGTGCCACAGAGAAAGAGAGAGAGAGGCGGGGCCCCAAGCGCGGCCCTCGCTGAAAGCTCTGCCACACTGCAGACAGCCACAGCAGCACTGATAAGTCCCATAGGGGCAATTAGGAGTGAGAGAAGGAGAATGTCAGCCACGGGCAGCGAGGAGGGAGGCGACAGGTAACAAGTCTTGCTGCAGGAACACAGACCAGCAGAGCAGAGAGAAACAGAGCTAGCTAATGCCACACACTGTCTCCGGGCTCTCTATTAAAATGAATAAGGCACCGGACCACCAGCCATTAACTAGAAAGACTAGACGCCATGGTTTTTAAATAGGTCATTCTTGTTTGCATAGCCAAGGTACAAGATATAGCATCTCATGATAGCGATAGCATAAATGTTTGATTTTTTCTGAGCTGTGAGAATCTGTTTTTTAATTATTATTTATTTATTTTTGCCTCTGCTAAGAAATGTTCATGTAGCTTCTGGCTACATCACATCTTAGTGAAAACACTAAGAGAAAACTCTCCAGCTAGTACTCATTTCGCTCGAGCAAATGGTAGGAGACATGTGCCATGTTTGATTGCGGTTCTCTTCCTACCGCTGAGCAACAGTGCATGAGAGGCAAAGTCGAGATCAGGTGAACACAAATTCAGTCAGGGTGGCACACTTAAACAGATTCGAGCTCCTCTTCAGTCCGTTCGGTGCACTTGCCTGCCAAGAAGCGTATCCGTGTCATTCCCCAGGGCATAGCGGGTAATCAATATATATTGATTTGTCTGTTTGGGGGGAAAAGGGCTGTCTAGACAGCTGGGTTTTCGAATGCTAAGGTATCACTTATCCTGCAACACTCTAGCTCGGCTGTAAGCGATGATTGATTTATTCATTTTAGACATACGTTTTTTCCCATATCTGACCTAGCCTACATTTGCCAGGGCTATTTATACACATCACTTGAAGTTTAAATGCAATAACATGTTTACCTGATGGCAAAAAGGCTAAGATGTGAAATAAATCAGTGATGGTAAGCAGGTAAATATTGTGCTGTTTTTGCAGCTGATACAACCAAAAGGACTGGAGTATCATATAACAGCACACAATCGATTGATATACTGTTTTTTATGATCGATACTGATGGATTATTTTAATGTTAAAGTCCCCCTGTAGTCAATACTTTTATCCCTTAAAACTCATCTTTGATCACCAAAATGACATATATAAATGTTTGTTTTTTTCCCGTGAAAAAAATTGTCTTAAAATAGCTTGAATGTATCTCTATACCCTTGCTTCATTTAGTATACACAAATCTATGAATATGCTAATTAGCCCAAGATCCACTCGGTCAACTCTGAGGTAAACGCTGCACACAACGTCGGACACATAATGGTAATTAATATGATTAGCCTTTTGCTTGTTATCAAACAGCTAATAATGTGTTGCTAATGTTACACAAACCATGTTCTTGTTTGAGAGTCAGCTGTCTTCTAAAAATCAGTATCCTTAGAAATGCTTTAAACACCTTAGAATGTCAGTGGAAAAAGGCATATTCATCATAACATCGTAATATACATCATACACCCACCATATTGCTAAATCTACACAATTTTTTAATCAACAGAAAAATATACCAGGATAACCTGGCTTCTCTTGAGACTCCCCTGCTTCAGATCAGTCATAGTTAATGATATGCTAAAGCACGTATAAGGCACGTTGACGTGATTGGTTACAAGGTAGTTTGTGACGTCAGAAACACCAGCGATTTTAAACTGTGTTTTTGAAACTGTCTTTAGATCACTGCTGTTTTAAAGAGAAAATACTCATCAATGGTGGTGACTTATGAATTTGCACATGGTTTGTTTTAAATCTTATTAAAAATACCACACAGACATATAAACAACATTAAAAACTTGATTTTTTAATAATTAAGTATCGGATGACTGATATTCCAAACTAAATTTGAAATGACATTTTTTTCCTGCTATTTGACACAAATGTCTACAACATATACATAATTAATTTTTATTATAATAATTATTATGATAAAATATAATTAATATGATTGTGCTGTTAATTATAACAATAACATTAAATCACTTTTTATTATTATTTGTATCACTTTTTTTTATTTTAATTTGCAATAAGAATAATTATTGTTATTATAATAAAAATAGAATGCACATTATTTAATAACAATAACAACAACAGTAATAATAATAATAATAATAATTATTATTAGTAGTAATCATCCAAATAATACATTAAATTACATTACCTATTGGGTGCTATTCTTTAGAGACTTGCCAAACAGGCCCAAAGTTAAAGAACCCCCTAACTGATTAAGCTGAAAAGTATGAAAAGTATGAATATCAGTAAAAACCGATTAACTCTACACACACATATAAAAGGAGTCACTTGTTATAACGCAGCACATTGTAACATACTCCCGTCATGTGACTAGATTTCTGAAAGTGCTTAACCAACACCATAGACTTAATCCTCAAGTCTCGACCCTACAAGACACAGGCGTCCCCCGACCCTCCACCATAATCTCTCTGGAAACATGTGCGCCTTAATCTGAACAGTAGGAGATAAATGTTGGAGGTCTTTTTTTGCTCAATGGGATGGCCATGTGCACACCAACACAATTAGTGTCAGGGAGCGCTGCCCGTACCAGATGGGTCCTCTTAATTACGTAACGAGAGAGGCCATAATGTGATCTGGAAGCAATGTTGTGCCACTGACTTAGAATCTGCTTTTCCTGGTCGGCCATAAAGACGGTGAAAGGGTGTATTTTTGCCGCACAAATTGCCTGGAGCAGACCATACCGTGTGGTGAATTAAAGCAATTTAGCCAAACCTGCTAAAATCAAATGTGCCTCAAATCTCCATTTAGCCGCATACCATTCATTTGCTCACGAGAGCATCGCGTGATAGACTGCAGCTTGTCCTTCCTTTGTCAATTGGTGCAGACTGTTCAAATAGATAGCACAAAACACCTGTTAACCTTTGTGTCAGTGTGGCCCTGGCGTTTACAGTGGAACTGGAAAGGTTCCCCTGTAATCCCATAACAGCATTGTGAGGTGTTTGTTTAGGGTTCCCCTCACGAGGCAGAGGAGAAGCCGTGGGAACCGCAGTTTTACGGCCTGTGTAAAGAGCTCTGCGGTAGCCTACGAGACAGCAGCCTCCCTTCAGCATTGTGATTCAGCCCTGGAATGCAGCTCCCATTGCAATGCAAATGTCTCCGCGTCTGGTTGTTTTGTGCGTGCGCGTTTACATGCGTGCTTGTTTACTTGTCACTTCCACGACTGACAAATACGCAAATCACAAACACGTTGTTAATAGAGTTTGCAGAGGCTGTCAAAGTCAAACAGACTCTTTCTCGCATCATAGTTGATATTTATTGTGTGTTCTACCCTGAAGGCCCTTTTACAACTTGACAATGCCATTAACTCATCCTCAGACTCAAAACATCTTGTAAGTGTGGCACCTTTACCTTGGTAAACACAAGAGACCTGTGTTTCAGATAGACTGCGACGTGGTTGTTTAACCCCCAGACTACGTTTTAATTTATGGCTGTGATTTACATGAAGGTATCTAAATGGAACCGTTCTTGACTTGGTCGTAATTTATTGTGTTGTTTTATGCCTCTAACCCTTGCTTTGAGGAAGAAGTCTTAAAGACAGGATTTTTACAATCAAGGTAACAATGCTTCCATTTCAAAAGGTCACATAAAGTCATCTTGATTGCAATCACAACATACTTTGACATTTGATTCTGCATCTTTGTTGATATAGTTCAGGCCCCACACGACAAGGAACGAAAAAAAAAAAAAAAAAATATATATATATATATATATATATATATAAACAGAAATAATCAATAATGACATTTATTGACATTAACAAGCGCAACAATACAATTGAAAATCCCAATGTTCTGTGACCACAAATAAATAAACCCTGTGAGTGGCAACTGGAAAATTCTTCGAATTAAAAGCCAACACATATGCCTAAGGCAAGCAGAGAGCAAAGGTTAAAGGCTGTTGATTAAAACTGACTTCTTTTCTTTTTTTTTGCTTCCTTTCGTTGCCCAAAGAAAGAAAGCAACGGTGGATTTGTCAATATTGATACTGTACGATAAGCCACATACGATAAGATTTTTTAAAATGTTATGGACGATAAACAGTAAATGGCTGATATTAAAATGCTACAATAGTTTGTCTAGATAAGTTAAAAAAAAAAAAAAAAATCAATGCTACAAGTGAATATGTTAATATTGTATATTATAATGAATATGAAAACACTAGTTTAAAAGGTTAACTTTAAGTGAGTGTTCAATTATGGCAGAGGTAATCTAAATGAAGAAATATGAGAAATTAGTATGCACAATTAAATATTCAATATCAACCAATTAAAAAATATAATTGATAAGCTGATTATTTTTTGTTATGAGTGGACGATAAACAATAAATGTCTGATATTAATTCTACTATAGTTTGTCTAAATTAATTAAAATAATAAAAAATAAAAACATATCAATCGTTTTAAGTAAATTCATTAATATTGTGTATTAAAATGAATATTAAAAATGGATATACAATACATTTACAGATTTGTTAAAGATTAGCTTAAAGTGAGCAAAGGTAATATAAATTAAAAAAAATAGGAGATGCACAATTAAATATCCAATATCAAAAGATAATTAGTTAAAAAATAACTGATAAGCTCATAATTAAAAACATAATTGATTAAAAATAAGCCAATAACTGATTAAGTACCAAGATATTGTGCATACCTACTTCTTTTACAAAAGAAATTTGTTTATTCTTTCCATAACAGACTGTACCTTATTTGCCATTTAATACATCAGCCATACAGTAATCTGTATGTGTCTTGTATTTCTTGCACTTTGCTCTTGGGGCTTGTGCCCTTTCTGTGACCACATTCTGACTGTGTCGTCTTCCAGGTAATAACTATTTGCTTTTGGGCCATGCTGCTTGTATGATAGTTTGTTTTTCTAAGGGTAAATATATCAGTAATCGCAGTTTCGGTGTGAGATGTCACCGGCAGAAAATATCCAGGCTAGATTGTCTGACCAATCTAGGTTTGAGACAACTGTGATTCCTCAACAGAATGGACATTTTCGGTGCTGGTGTAATTCATATCACACACATCCAGGGCAGGTTTGAAAATTGGACAGCTGTAATACATTCTGCCTCATTTTGGACTGACTCGCATGTAATAAGAGAAAGCAATCAATTGAAAGAACCATGACAACTGAGAGGAACATTAATGACATTAGGCCTATTATTGTGCCTGAAAGTGGACTACATGATTGGATGCTGCCTGCGCAGATAGCCAATTTTTGACAACTCAGCTCTGGTGAGTAATTAGGTGCCGCCACATATTGTGGACACAGTTTCAACTTCCAAAGGGAGGGAGCTTCTCAGTTATGCAAATCTAGGCTGTATTACGCTGAAGGAGATACATCGCTACACAGAGAGCGCTATAGAGTTCAGTGGGCTGTATTTCAAACACCAGCCACCAAATGATTAGCCACACGCAAATTTCCATGCACATGGGACTTGTTCCCTCCTAGTGTAACATGGTGGACATCTGGAGACAGTTAGAGATGTCTTGTATATGACTATAAAAAATTGATGTAGCGGATTCATGTATCTCTGCAGACATGGGTGGAGAACTCTGCTTCGACATGTACCAGCCAGAGCAGATCACATCAGCAGAGACAGCCGAGCTGAGCAAACCACTACAAACATAAATAAAAAGTCACTTCAAACACAAATAAAAAAAACCCTATAATTAAAGGATCTCCAGACTCGCAGAAACAAATTTGAGCTGTATTTCTTTGCTAATAATGATGCTTTATCAAAGTAATCATCTCAAAATCTTAACATCAATGACTGAAGGATCCTTAGTTTAAAGGGATAGTTTGCCCAAAAATGAAAATTGCCACAAGAATTACTCACCCTCAAGCCATCCTAGGTGTATATGACTTTCAGACGAATACAATCAGAGTTATATTAATAATGTCCTGGCTTTTTTAAGCTTTATAATGGCAGTGAATAAAGGATGAGATTTTGAAGCCCAAAAAAGTGCAACTACCCATCATAAAAGATATCCACACGGCTCCAGGGGTTAATAAAGGCCTTCTGAAGTGAAGCAATGCGTTTGTGTAGGAAAAATATCTATATTTAAAACTTTAAAAAGTAAAATAACTAGCTTCCGGCAGACAGTCATACGCACGCCGACTTATGCCAAAAGAGTAACCCCTGGTGCAACGTAGGCTAGGCAACAAACTCAAGCTCCTCTTCTCTTATATCGAAATCCTCCGACATTTCTCTTTTTTTTTAGACTTCTAATTCCTAAGCTGTGTTTTTTTTTGCTCGCTTCCACATTCGTCAATACGTCATGTGTCAGTGCATATATCAGTGCGTATGGCCATCTGTTGGAAGCTAATTATTTTAATTTTTAAAGTTTTAAATATGGACATTTTTCTTACACAAATGCATCGCTTCACTTCAGAAGGCCTTTATTAACCCCCCGGAGCCGTGTGGATATGTTTTATGATGGATGGTTGCACTTTTTTGGGCTTCAAAATCTCATCCTCTGTTTACTGCCATTATAAAGCTTAGAAGAGCCAGGACATTATTTAATATAACTCCGATTGTATTCGTCTGAAAGAAGAAAGCCATATACACCTAGGATGGCTTGAGGGTGAGTAAATCATAGGGTAATTTTCATTTTTGGGTGAACTATCCCTTTAATTCAAAAAGTGCCCCACCCTTTTGATTAACCGTACACACATTCAAAAGATTCAGAGTTGAACTGAAGTTTACCTAATTCACCAGGGTCACTGTGATTAAGATGGGGAGAGTCACAGGTCACATTCAGAGCAGTCATGTGCTGACTGAATAAATCATCTTACATAAACGCAGCCATGGCAAGACCGCCAGCATGGTGTCTCTGTCATCAGCATCCTTATTTCACACTGCACTCAGCACAAAGAAAGCAAGCGATCCTTATTTATTCTAAAGCACCAGCCTGAATGGCAGAAATATTCATTGTGCATAGCGAATTCCGTTTCAAGTTTGTTTTTCATCATCAATGCTATTTTTTCCCCCCAAATTCTCTCCAACTCGCACTCTCTGTGATCTGCCCTGTCATCTTACACACTGACTGATGTGTGGAGTATCTATGGAGGACGTCCAGAGCTTTCATACACCAAGGCTATTTCCAATAGGGACATGTGGATGAAAGAAAATAACAACACCTTGCTGGAAGATGTAAACTTATTATCATAGACAGAAATGGAGAACAACATTTTTTCCTTTGTGAGCCCATTTAAAGATTCACTTGAGACACCGTTTCATTCGTCCGCCCTCCCCTCCATTCCCATCCGTACGAATTAGCAAACAACAAGAACGAAACACGAACAAGCCAGGAAACTGAAAACAGATAGCGAACGATGAATTGGTAAAGAAAATCAATCGGCTCGTATTGGACTAAAGCGGGTGTAGATAAACACTGTTGTATTGATTTTGGAAGTGTTCTACACATCAGAACAGCAAATTACCCATATCTACGAAAAATAGGCTTAAACTCCAATCCAGAGCTTTTTAGAGTATAGTTTTTCTTTTTTCTTCTTTTCGTCTTAAAGTACTTAATTTTTGGCAATATTTATGTGGTATTCCGTTATGGAGGTAAAAGCATGATGGAGATTCATAAATCACTCTTGGGTGAAATTAATCATGTGCATGTGCTAATCAATGTTATCCTGCTTCATCTCCTGCGAGCAAACACAGCTTTTACTGGGCCATTGTCATGTCAGGTGACAGATAGCTCTGATCTAATTATCATACAGAGCCTACTGAAACATTTGCATACAGGCTTCCTCACAATCTGAGAACTCAAAACTCTCAAACTATTAAGACTCTCAAAGTGTAAAACACTTTTGATCAAAAAAGAATTCTATTGTTTGTTAGAATATCATATTTTAAAATCTGTTTGTTTAAATGTAACATGACAACTATGACAAATGACATTAAAATGCTTTTATTGTTTTGTGTTTTTAAATAAATAATACTCAAACAGCCTCTCAGGTTTAATTAAAATGGCCATGACAAAAAACAACTTATATGCACTTTATTCTCCATCCAATTGTAATGTGGCTTGTTGTCAAAGAATTTCAGCAAGTCAAAGGTCATATGGCCTTACTATCTCTATCTATGTACAATTTGGCAATCTATATCTGAACCCAAACAGAACTGCAAGCATTTTCTAATGCTTTGATTATTAGGTGACATATTTCTCAATATATTTAAAAAAAAAAAAAAAAAAAAAAAAAGCTGTTGTAGGCACCTATATTCCTTTCCCATTATCTCTTAAAAGACCCAAGTTTAACAAAAAAAAAAAAGGAGAACTTGCATATCTTTGCATTCATTGCATGTTATTAACTAACATCAACTTAAATAAACCCATCTACCAGTTTCCTTATTATATATCAAAAATATTCTTAACATTAGAACTATCAAAAATGATCTTATCTGAGAGGTGTACTGTTTGCTACATACAATATATGGCCTAAAATCCAAACAAAGTACAAGTAGAACAACTTAGAAACAACCATATCTGAAGACCACAGTTGTTCAACCAGTATTTGCCAGACAAAGATATATTACAGTGTGTCAAATCCAGTAATTCGGTGGATTAAAAACTGCGTTGCCGCAAAGACCGGAAAGCACAAATATTATTATCGTATTGTACTTGTAAAAAAAAAAAAAATCTCAGATTTCAGAAAGTTGTGCATACTTTGCAACTATTGTGGTTCTTCGTCTGAATAAAATCTGAAGGAGAAGTCCTGGAATTTATGAATAATTTACATAATAAAAGGACAACTTTAATTAATCCACCCAGAAATCTACAGGTGCCCGACATAAAAAGGCCTCAAACAGAGCTACAGTCTGAACATGTTCCCACACCTTTTGATCACTGAATTTCCATGACTACTCCATTACTTTTTCAGTCATCCATGATTACGGGACAAGGATTTCATTTTTTTTTTATAGAGATTGTACTATATAGAGATTTTTTTGTATATATATATATATATATATATATATATATATATATATATATATATATATATATACATATATATACATACATACATACATACATACATGACCAGATCTAGTAATCACAATTTAAAAATTAAATATTAAAGTGAACAACTCTGTTTTAACTGAGGGTTCAAGAAACAACACAGTCACAGACAGACTCTGTTTCTACTCTGATAAAAAATAAATAGACATTGTACTAAAATACAATTATTGTTTGGTGTTATCACCACTGAAATAAAGACCTTATAAATTAAAATAACTAAGGACATTACTTTCCACACAAGACATTAAGGACATTACTGCCACTCCACACAAGAAATGGACAGTTAGGCTACACTGTACAAAATGTCAACCCACTAAAACTGAATAATTAAGTTTAAAAGCTAGTTGAGTAAAACCATCATGTCACAACATACCTTCATTGCACCTTTCACCACTTTGAATTTAATTACTGGTGAGGAAAATCAAGTTGAAACCATAAAAACATAATGAAAAAGTTATTATTTTGACAACTGAAATGGACGGATGGAAAGATGACAACAATTTTTACAGTAGGTTATAGCTTATAGAAAAACTACAGTAGCCCGAACTTTCCTCAAGAAATTATATTAACATTTTGCATTAGAATATTAAAAACAAGAGTAAACAACATTATCGCGTGCAATAGGCCTATTATAACGAGGCGTATAAAACTCACGCGCTCTGAAAAATAACTGACAAAATAGTCCATAAACAATAGACACGTACAAATAATATGGTACAAATGTTTTGCTACTATCATGATACATATCACTTATATGTAGCTTACTAGTTTGCAAAAAAGTATGCCGGTCAGTTTTGACAGCCATGATCCACGCGCATCCACGAAAGTCAGTCTACGGCATAAGCAAAGGTCTAACTGTTGGGGTCAGATGGCGCGTGAATATTCAATGCAGAGCTGTTAAATTAAACGCAAAAATGAATAAGTACAGTTAATTTCCTTCACTCACCTCAGTGCTGAGGAGTCGAGAGTAGTCCTGGTTTCGATGTGTATCCTCTGAGCGCTGTGAAGACACTGTACTGTGTGGACTGCCTGTGTTTGTCTCTGCCCTCCCCTGTGCTGAGCATCACCGCTCGCTCTCGCTCTCTCTCTCTCCCTCTCCCTCTCTCTCTCTGAAATCTCTTGCGGTCTAAGCGACAGAGCCGCTGATTGGCTGTCACTCTAGCGCGGTGACTGAGAGGGATCATGAACATTAAGGGATGCGAAAGTAGTTTGAAAATTAAGCCTGTGTTATTTGATATCGTTGAGTCTGTTCGGAGATTTGGGTCACTACTAATAACTCTACTTTGATTCAGTTTATCATGAATCTATTTTTGGCCGTAGAGGAAAAAGGCAGAGGCAATTTAAAGTAAATGAATAAATATAAATCAAAATTAAGAAATTTCACTTGCGTTTAACAAAATTCTGTCATTTACTCACCATATCCATGTTATTTTAAACCTGTATGACGTTCTTTTATGCGGAGCTCAAAAAAAAAAAAAAAAAAGAAAAAGAAAAGAGTTGTTAGGCAGAATATTAGGGACTAACAGCCTTAGTCATCATTCACTTTCACTGACGCTGTCATTTTACATCTCCTTTTGTGTTCCACTGAACAAAGACAGTCATATCGGAACAACATGAGGGTGAGTACAGGACAATATTTTCTTTTTTGAGTGAACTATCCCTTTAAGTCTTCAGAAACCTGAACCTGTTATGTGAGATGGAGAACAAGCTTTTTAGTTCATTTTTCAAAGACTCTGACTTGGTGTCATAAATCTATTGACCCCGTGAAGCTGTTGTGGGCATGAAGCCTACCATTTTACATTGAAGTTTTACCATCCATATATTTTTCTGCTGAGAATCAAAAACCCCTCAAGACCCTATCTGACTTTTTTTGCACTCTGAAGCTTTAGCACTTTTCTGACTAGTGATAAAAGAATTACTGATTTATGATCTCTAGTTTATAGAAGCAGCTGTACAGTTAGTCTTCACAATAAAAGAAATGCATCAGAAGAATTATTTTATTTACATCTGTTTTAACTATGTTATGTTCTTGGCCTTGCATTTAATGGAGCTCTAAATGAAAGTTTGTGAGAAGCATGTTTATCTAGTCCTGTCAATCATAAGTATATATAAGCAGCTGCTCAGCTCACTCCACTGACAATTATTCTCTGGCATTCTTTATTTTGCAGTATTTCTACTGAATATTAAATTATGTAGTCCATGGGGGGAAACTTAGAGCTTGAGCCCTCCATTATGGACAGCAAGCCAAATCAGTTTACTCTTACACTACCATTATTAAATATTAGATCAGGGGTTACAAACTCTAAAGACCTGGGGCAATAGCTGAACAGTTGAAAGCAACTTAGATAAATGTTATGGGCACATTTATATAGTAGCTTACAAACTGGCATGTGTGTGCAAACTTGTTTCTTGCTGTCAACAAGACTTTTTTAAACTTGTGTCTAGGGGCCAAAATGTATTTTTAGGGCTCACATTTAAGTCACACATTTTCTACTCTGATATTCACTTTCATAAATCATGAGATTAATCACAACTATTTCATTCTATTAACAGTAAAAAAAAAAAAAAAAAAAAAAATATATATATATATATATATATACACACACACACATTAAACAAAATTATAAACGCAACACTTTTGTTTTTGCCCCCATTTTTCATGAGCTGAACTCAAAGATCTAAGACTTTTTCTATGTACACAAAAGGCCTATTTCTCTCAAATATTGTTCACAAATCTGTCTAAATCTGTGTTAGTGAGCATTTCTCCTTTTCTGAGATAATCCATCCACCTCACAGGTGTGGCATATCAAGATGCTGATTAGACAGCATGATTATTGCACAGGTGTGCCTTAGGCTGGCCACAATAAAAGGCCACTCTAAAATGTGCAGTTTTATCACACAGCACAATGCCACAGATGTCGCAAGTTTTGAGGGAGCATGCAATTGGCATGCTGACTGCAGGAATGTCCACCAGAGCTGTTGCCCGTGAATTGAATGTTCATTTCTCTACCATAAGCCATCTCCAAAGGCGTTTCAAATAATTTGGCAGTACATCCAACCGACCTCACAGCCGCAGACCATGTGTAACCACACCAGCCCAGGACCTCCACATCCAGCATCTTCACCTCCAAGATCGTCTAAGACCAGTCACCCGGACAGCTGCTGCAACAATCGGTTCGCATAACCAAAGAATTTCTGCACAAATTGTCAGAAACCGTCTCAGGGAAGCTCATCTGCATGCTCGTCATCCTCATCGGGCTCTCGACCTGACTGCAGTTCGTTGTCGTAACCAACTTGAGTGGGCAAATGTTCATATTCAGTGGAGTCTGGCACTTTGGAGAGGTGTTCTCTTCATGGATGAATCCCGGTTTTCACTCTGCAGGGCAGGGCAGATGGCAGACAGCCTGTATGGCGTCGTGTGGGTGAGCGGTTTGCTGATGTCAGTGTTGTGGATTGAGTGGCCCATGGTGGCGGTGGGGTTATGGTATGGGCAGGCGTATGTTATGGACAGTGAACACAGGTGCATTTTATTGATGGCATTTTGAATGCACAGAGATACCGTTACGAGATCCTGAGGCCCATTGTTGTGCCATTCATCCACGACCATCACCTCATGTTGCAGCATGATAATGCACGGCCCCATGCTCTGGATCGGCGTATACGACAGCGTGTTCCAGTTCCTGCCAATATCCAGCAACTTTGCACAGCCATTGAAGAGGAGTGGACCAATGTTACACAGGCCACAGTCAACAACCTGATCAACTCTATGCGAAGGAGATGTATTGCACCGCGTGCGGCAAATGGTGGTCACACCAGATACTGACTGGTTTTCAGCATCTTGATATGCCACACCTGTGAGGTGGATGGATTATCTCTGCAAAGGAGAAGTGCTCACACAGATTTAGACAGATTTGTGAACAATATTTGAGAGAAATAGGCCTTTTGTGTACAATAAAAAAAGTCTTAGATCTTTGAGTTCAGCTCATGAAAAATGGGGGCAAAGTGTTCAGTGTATATTTATTTTTATTTTTTAAATATTTTTTTAAAAGTATGTACATCCAACGTTACTCCAAGGCCCTGTTTCCACCTGGTATTAAGATGTGTTTTGGTCGTTCAGATCACAAGTGGATGACGCTAAATAAAGGTGTAAACAGGGTCTAAAACATTTTGAGCTTGTCCACTTTCGACCACTTCCAGAAGTAGTCAAAAATGCATTAGACCGAATTGCTTTCAAAGTTGAAACGCTCATGTGGTTGAATGTGTTTGAACAGCATCTGACTTAATGCGAAAACATAATGGAAAGTGTGCTAGCCAGACGGAATTTAAACTTTGTCGGCTAAAGACCCAAGTTTAGTTTGAAGACGAAAAATGTACCACAATGGTCTCTCACCATTTCTGATTTCTAACATGCACTTACAGTGTATTACTGAGGTAATCAGTGCTGCTAATATGAGCTCTTGATACTCCATCCTCTGCTTAGGAGCAGCGGCTCATTTGCATTTAAAGGGACACACACAAAAATGGAGCGTTTTTGCTTACCCTCAAAAAGTGACAAATTAAACATGGTATAAAAAATTATCTGTGGGGTATTTTGAGCTAAAACTTCACATACATACTCTTGTAAAAATGGCATTATACCACCCCTTCAAACTTTGTTGGCTGAAGACCCAAGTTTGGTTTGAACACGAAAAATGTACCAAGCACAATGTTCTCTCAACATTCCTGATTTCTAACATGCACTCACCATGTTCGGCTGTCAAAGCTGCTGCTCTCCATGAGTTTTTCCGTCTTCTCCGGGTGCGTTCAAATGTAAATTGCGCAAGCTTAATATCTGAAAAAAAAAAAACATTAATTTACCCACCCATAGACCCTCCCCTCGAAGAAATCAGGACAGAAGTGGTTGAAAGTGGACAAAAGAGACGGATTAAAATACCAGGTGGAAACGGGTATGTGTTTCCCTCGTCCACTTGTGATCCAATATACCAAAACGCATCTTAATACCAGGTGGAAACAGAGCCTAATAGGAAGTAAAAAAAAAGATTGTTGTCAATATACAAAATCTCAGTATAATATATGAATAATTTTGGAAATTAATTTTGAAAACATTTTGTCTGCATAATATCACACTTAATTTTCTCACAGCATACATATGTTGTTATACATAAACATATAAAGCTGTCTTTATATAAGAGGAGTCCCGATTGCAAAGGAATTGTCATACTTGGGGGTCTTTGAAAAGATCAAAAAGTTTGAAACTCCCTAAAGATTAATTATAAGAATAATTTTAAAAAGTGTTCAATGCCTATAAGTCATGTTGTAAAATTTGTATATACAACATAAAAAAAGATGTTTCAAAGTTGTAAATAAAACTAGAGATAACATTAAATGCCAAACCTAAATTCAGAAAAAAAAAAAAAAAAAAAAGATTTATGGGCTATGTGTTTAAAGATAAACTAACACTTGAAGGGACTTACAAAAATGTGAGATTCAGCCCAAAGGACTGGCAGTTTGAGACCCTTAGATTAGATAGAAGTTGTGAATTGACTTGTATTGATAATGTAAATAGCTAGCTATGAATTAAAAGACAAGCCCTAAAGTCAAAAGCCACATACCACATTCAGTCATCTGTCAGACACCCCATGAAACCTGGTCACACTTTAACAAAGCAAGCCTCCTTCCTGTTGACTCCAACAACTCCTAAACACAATGAGAATTCCTCTAGGGCTAATGATGCCTCATTAGTGGGTCTGTTAGTGGGGGCACATAATAAAGTTATTGTTTAAATAGATTTATGACTCAGCATTTAGAAACATACTTGAATGATGTGAAATTTTTATTGTTTTGCTCACAAGACTCTGAGACATTTCACAACACCAGAAGACATTCTAAAAATTGACTTGAAAAACTGAAAAAAGAATGACCAAAACCACACCAAAAACTTGAGTTACCGGGAATGTGCCAAGTGCGCTTACAGGCATGATGTTTGACTCTGGAAATGGCAGGCGTTTACACACACCAGCTGAATTCTAACTGATGAAATCCTGACATGACCTAAATGTATTCTTTGACATGGCTGATGCACATTCCACTTGACTGCTGACAAAGCAGAAAGTCTTGCTCAAGTCAGCGTGAATAAATCTATAAATGTTTGTATGTGTGTATAAAAATGGAAAAAAATGGGAAAAAGTGCATATATTCAGTTATACACTAATAAAGCTGTATATAGATTACTGATAATAACACAAATGGTTTTGAATCCAATAACTGTCCTAATGTCTCCAGTCTCATGCTAACAGAGATTACGGTTGTAATGTGAAGATGAGTATAAATGTGGTGACGGAGGACGGATGGATCGCACACATGCTCTATGTTAACAGCCAATCACTCAGCAGATGTTTATGTTTATGTTGCACTAAGTGCTATCTAATCTAGCATGCTACACACACTCCATCACTCATTAACTATGAAAATATCATGGAGATTGTAAAGAAGCTGAGTTTCATCCAAACATGTGTGTTCGGATGAGCTTTGCAGATTGAAATATATATATAATAATATATAATATATATATAATATATATATATATATATAACCAATCTACATGGGTAAAAAAAACCTCTGTTGTTTCGTTTTCTAATCCAGGTCTGCCAATATGAATATTTTAAAGGATTTCACTGAGGCTTAGGACAGCAAACGATAATCCGCTTTAAATCAGTAACAGAATATTGGCTCAGGCTTATACCTTATACCACCCAAGACAGAGTCAAGGAGCAATGGGCGCAATGTAAAATAATAAGCAGCCCAGATATGTCATGCAATGCCTTCAACATTTCAAAGTGGGGGGTGGGGGGTGGGGGGTGGAGGGTGCAAGTGCAAGCAAACAGCGTTTTGTATAACATACATAATTATGGTGATGACTTCTTGTCACATCCGAGTCTTCGTATCTCCATGTTTCCGAATGCAAATGTCTGAATTTCTTTTAATGAATGTGCAAACTTCAAGGGCATCTTATTTGCATGTCCTGTACGGCTGGTGCGTTAAAGAGAGGAACTGTAAAGTATCTATTCCCTAAGGATCCAAATGTGAGTCATTTAAGGCCTAACAGAATAGTCCCGAGCGCTCTTGCTGAGCATGGAAAATTGCAGGGGTTGACCCGTCTCCACCACTGGAATGTGATTTTCACCCTCAGCAAGAGAGCAGATCCCAAGGACCCAGGGCAACATCACTACAGCAGGGGGAAGAATTTATTAGACGTGCTTCTCAATAGACTTTGTCATGTTGCATTTATAGGGCTACTGTCATGGGGAAACAAGAGTGAAAGAGACAAACAGTGGCCTAAACAGTTGAAGAAGGACATACAAGTACGTGTGTGTGTGTTTTCAAAAAACAAAAAAAAACAAACAAACAAACAAACAAAAAAAACAACAACAGGGTAACCTTGCAATACTAATGTACAATAATTTAAAGATTTAAATAATAAAAACAACTCATTTAAAAATTGTGTATTTTAAATAAATATTACCCATGATTGATAAGTGCTATAACAAACTATTGTTCATTGATAGCTCATATACCTATTACCTAGTTCTGACATGAAACTCTAGATGGCACAGGCTGATAGACGGTCTTTAGCTCATTTGGTAGCGATCGCATCATTATCTACATAGCACAACTGATTGGTTGCTGTTGCATCAGCGGCCAATGAGCTGCAGCTCAACATTCAAACAAATACTGGTAGTGTTGCTGTTAGCAGTATGCAGCGCACTTTCAGAAACCCTCCGCCTTACCCAGCTCCACCTGTATAGATCTGCTATGGGGGTTAAATCATGTATGTTACATGTTCAGCAGCAGCAGCATGTCTTACATGCTCACAGCAATAGGCTTGTTCGAGATGCATCTGCGCAGATCGATTGGCATATAACATCAAATTATCGTGAGAGCAATTCAAAAGCATAAGGAGTTGTATGCTCTTCAACCACTTTCGCGATACTTTGATGTCTGCGCAGCGCTGATGCATTCTTGAACAAGCCTATTGTCTGTGAATATATTAGCAGTTGCAAGTCTCGGTACTTGCTCTGCAACAGCATAGCGGATCAATTCTGCCAAGACAAAATACATTAACATTGCCATGCCGATCACTATTACCATACCAATCTCACGAGAGTTGTCATGACAGAAATGCATTAACTAATATTAATAAACTGAACCTTATTGCAATGTGTAATACTTAAAAGAGTAACAATAGAACACACACAAAAAAAACATTTACATTGTATATTTTTCACAAATATATAATCAGTTCTAATTACGATAACAACCAAGTCTGTGTTGATGACAGTCAAAATGATTCTCATTGTTTTTTTATTTCATATGTAACATTAGCATCAATTACCTCTCGATTGTCTTACACTGATAAAGATGCTGACAGGTGATAAAAGCAAATTAACAAGCGATTACGTTAGTATTTTGAATGAGATTTTCTGCTGAGGTGTTGAGCTAATCTAATCTTGTTTATATTCTGAAAAGGCATCTCATGTGGGTTGAGGAAATTACCATTTGAAGGGCGGAAGGCAATCAAATCAATCATATTTCGAGCCGTAAGCTGTTTCGTGCAAAATAGAAACAGTTCTCTCTGCTTTCATTGTATTTAGACAGGTCCTTTTTCAACTGTCCATTCTTAATATCCCTCATACTGCACAGAGCTTCGGATTAATCAGCCCCCCCTCGCTGGCCCAGATGGACAGAGCCTGTTCACTGTTATTAAAACCCTAAGTGTTTTGTGCTTTAATAATCAACACATTTCACAGCCCCCGTCTTCATCAGATCACATTTATACATTCTGTATATTTCAAATGAACAAACAGAGAGCGACGTATATATACTGAGCTAGACGGTCCAGCGATCTCTTTGTGGGTCCTCTGACGATCGCTCAGAAATCTGGGGTTGGCCCACTAATCTAGCTGCATTACTCTTTGCCAAGGGATTATGGAGTGACAATTTCAAGAGGAAGGAAAGATGTAATGCCGCGCTTAAGCCTCTGGTCCTATTAAAAGCCAAATTGTGCTGTGACATCAACACAAGCGCTGCTTCACAGTTGCTAAACATTTCATAAAGTTGATGCATTCTCTAAATGCAAATAAGGATATTTCCGTTCCGTCCCTCAGGAAAATCACTTTTCACACTTGTGCGGTTCCGGCTGTCTGAAGACTACCCTTAAGCACTTGGCATTTTTAAAGCTTTAGAGACTGTTCAGTCGATTAATCCAAGAGGTATGTTTAAATCCATCTTCAAATTAACAAGGCAAAAATGAGAAAATCTTTAGCCAGAGTGTGGCCTGCTTAAAGGCCTTTTCAGGTGTTGATGGTTTACAAAGCCAATGGACGTAATCCTCTTTTTTTTTTGAAGTGGCCCAGTATCTGCTAAGGACCAGGTCTGAGGTTTAAAAAGAGCCAAAGGGCGATGACCTACAGAGCCTTTGTCTTGACAAAAGAGAAAATAATGAGGCTTAGTCCAAAAATTACTGTTCACGTATAGTAAAACGACAGGGCTACAATAAGCAGGAGGAGTAGGAACTGCTGAAAACCTATGGTAACATTCCCTGGACTTTGTTTCTTTTAATACAAGGTTTAATACAGGGCTCCAGGAAATAGCATGAATTCGCAAGTTACTGCTTTATTTTTGCACTGAGGAAATCCCACAGGGAACACAAAATAACTTCAGTCTACGGTAATTAACTTTGGTGCAGCCTTTGGTTGGAGAGTGCACTCGACCCTGCAATTCTTTTGCCACAGCACTTCAACAGCTGCCTCTGACTACTAGACCTTCAGCAGTAGGCTAATGCTTTATACAAACTAACTACACTAGTTCATGCAATTTGTAGCACACTTCTCATATCTAAAACACATTAAAGTTGTACAAAGACGAGCATTAATAAAATGTTCGATGAAATCTCTTAAGAGAAACAGTTTTAGCTAATTCATTTAGTTTCTATTCCTTGAACTATATTTGGCACAGATTGCTCTACTAAAGGAGGATTTTGTCAAAGAGTGATTTGCTTTCCAAGCTAAGTGATTTAGTCTTCTGTGCCAATATTTTGTTCTCACAAAGTTCTCCTTTATTTCCTATCATAACCCATACAGCAAAAATATAATCATATTTTTCAAATAGATGCTAAATGTATGTTGTAAACAGTACAGTCTGAGGAAATTTATGGACAAAATTAATATATTCAGACTGAAAATATGTCAATTTCACCAAAAATATGTTAGGAAATCATAAAATGCACCAAAAATATACTTACGTAAATATAGTTAAAAATAAATTTCAGCAATATATTTGTTAGACATTTTTAATATATTTTTTAAACTCATATTCTCCACCAAAAGTTTGAAAAAAGCTTATCAAAAGTTTTGGGTCTGTAAGATTTTTGTAATGTTTTTGAAAGAAGTCTCTACAGCTCACCAAGGCTGCATTTATTTGATAAATAATACAGTAAACACAGTAATATTGTCAATTACTATTACATTTTATAATAACTTTTTTATTTGAATATATTTTAAAATGTAACGTACTTCTGTGATGGTAACGCTGAATTTTCAGCATCATTACTCCAGTCTTCAATGTCACATGATCCCTCAGAAATCATTCTAATATTCTGATTTGGTGCTCAAGAAACATTCCTTATTACTATCAATGTTGAAAACAGTTAGGCTGCTTAATTGCTGTGGAAACCATGATACATTTTTTCCAGGATTCTTTGATGAATAAAAAGTTCAAAAGAATAGCATTTATTTGAAATAGAAATCTTTTGTAACATTATCAATGTCTTTATTGTCACGTTTGATCAATTTAATGCATCCTTGCTGAATAAAAGGATTACTTTCTTTTAGAAAAATATCTTACTGACCCCAAACTTTTGAACGGTAGCGTATTATTGTAGCCTATTTACAGTGCTCAGAGTAAATGAGTACACTACCTTTGAAAAGTAACATTTTAAACAATATCTCACAAAAACAATTTCCAAAATGTTAACATAACATAACATAAACATAACATCTGTTTAACTTATAACATGAAAGTAAGGTTAATAATATAACTTAGATGACACATTTTTCAGTTTTACTCAAATTAGGGTGATGCAAAAATGAGTACACCCCACAACAAAAACTACTAAGTTTTTAAGTTCTCATTTTGGAAGTTGTTTTTGTGTTCATTGAGATATTGTTTAAAATGTTTCCTTCAAAGGGGGTGTACTCATTTACGCTAAGCACTGTATAATATATTGCCAAAAGTATTGGGACACGCCTCCAAATCATTGAATTCAGGTGTTCCAATCACTTCCATGAAAGCATAAAATCAAGCACTAAGGGCATGCAGACTGCTTCTACAAACATTTGTGAAAGAATGAGTCGCTCTCAGGAGCTCAGTGAGTTCAAGCATGGGACTGTGATAGGCTGCCACCTGTGCAATAAGTCCATTCGTGAAATTTCCTCAACACTAAATATTCCACGGTCAACTGTTAGTGGTATTATAAAGTGGAAGCAATTGGGAGCAACAGCAACTCAGCCACGAAGTGGTAGGCAGCGTAAAGTCACAGAGCAGGGTCAGCGCATGCTGAGGCGCACAGTGCACAGAAGTCGCCAACTTTCTGCAGAGTCAACAGCTACAGGCCTTCAAACTTCATGTGGCCTTCAGATTAGCTCAAGAACAGTGCATAGAGAACTTCATGAAATAGGTTTCCATGGCTGAGCAGCTGCATCCAAGCCTTACATCACCAAGTGCAATGCAAAGCATCGGATGCAGTGGTGTAAAGCCCGCCACCACTGGATTCTTTAGCAGTGGAGACGTGATCTCTGGAGTGACGAATCACGCTTCTCTGTCTGGCAATCCGGGGGTTCACGGGTTGGGCTTGGCCCCTTAGTTTCAGTAAAAGGATCTCTTAATGCTTCAGCGTACCAAGACATTTTGGACAATTTCATGCTTCCAACTTTGTGGGAACAGTTTGGGAATGGCCCCTTCCTGTTCCAACATGACTGCGGACCAGTGCACAAAGCAAGGTCCATAAAGACATGGATGAGCGAGTTTGGTGTAGAAGAACTTGACTGGCCTGCACAGAGTCCTGACCTCAACCTGATAGAACACCTTTGGGGTGAACTGGAACGGAGACTGCGAGCCAGGCCTTCTCATCCAACATCGGTGCCTGACCTCACAAATGCCCTTCTAGAAGAATGGTCAAAAATTCCCATAAACACACTCCTAAACCTTGTGGAAAGACTTCCCAGAAGAGTTGAGGCTGTTATAGCTGCAAAGGGTGGGCCAACTCCATATTAAACCCTACGGATTAAGAATGGGATGTTATTAAAGTTCATGTGCACGTAAAGGCAGGCATCCCAAAACTTTTGGCAATATAGTGTATGTCAGTTTGAATTGAATGTGTCTCATGTGATTATGTCAGTTACACAATATGCACTTCATACATTTCAGTGTGTTCACTATTGTACAATACAAATACCTTTGCTAATAAATTAGAATGGAAGTTTTTTTTTGCTGATTAATATAATGTGATATACATACCAGAATACCCCAAGTAGTACACAGCAAGTTGCATTTTATTGTTTTGTTTTTTTTACTTTTACATTTTTGATTTAGGCCTATATAAAAAAAAAGTGTTGCAATATACCGTGATATATATTGCATCATGACCCTTGTGTCGTATTATGTATCATATCGTGAAGATCTTGCCAATACACAGCCCTAATAATTACTATGATTATGGTGATGGCATCGCCAGTCATCTGGTGAAATGACACCTGTGGATTGGATTAGATGTTAATCCTCAAAACATCATTAAATAAAACACCAACAACTTCAGCTCACCAGTGAGCGCAATTTAAGAAACTCTGCACTGAAATTAAAATAATTTTAAATGTCATCTGGCCTGATTTTACTTTATCCAGAGGTTGGATTCTGTTTGAAGGATTTCTCCTTTGATTGGTACCTCATTAGCAGGCCTGCAGGAATCTGAGCGTGCAGAACTTGCACAAAATCTCTTTAAATATGGAACTCCAGCATTTAAAAAAGTTCTACACATCTCTCTTTGTTTATGAAATATTTTGGCTAACTTGATTATGCTTTCAGCTAGCACAAAACATCTAATACTCTCAGCTGTTTAACAGATCTTACCATGTTTAAATACTTCCTGTAGATTTCCCCTCAAAATCAGCACAGAAAATACAAAGAAAGTCTACAGTTTATGTGCAGCTCTGCTCATTAGTGTGAGTGTGATCAGCAACTCTGAGCCAATGAGCACTAGTTCAGAACCAGTTACCACAGTGCAGACAATCACTCTCATGCACCTTTCTGTTGAAAAGGCTTTAGGGTCTAAAATAAGGCGACAGGGGTTTGTGAGATGTCTTTCACTACATGCAAAAAATAGCAGAAAACTGCTGAAGATGGAAAAAGACATGTAAGCATTAAAAATTGAAGACATCAGAGGCTTGATTTCTTCATACTACTTTGTAATATCTAACATTAATTAATATTACTGCATGTTAAATACGGGATGGTAACATTTTAGGATATATTTTGTAGATTAACTGCTCAAAAGTTCAAAGGTTTTCTCATTCCTACTGAATGTGCTTTACATAAATCTAAATGCAATGAACTTTCCCTGTGATGACAACAGTTTGTACTCTCTTTTTCCTGATGTTACCTTGAAAACCAAACTTTTTTCTGTTTACAAGGATGAGACAGGCTGATTAATCTGCTGTTATGTGGTTTAGGAAAAGCCAGAAAAAGATCCTCTTGTTTCTTTCCACCTGCATACGTGTAGATATGGAGGCTGTGTGAGGACACTCTGTGTCTGATGTCCACCATTATCAGTAGTGGTGTTCTGATGTCTGTGTACTTTTGTTTCCTGACAGGTGATTAGCATTGTTTCACTTATCTTCACTTGATGGTTGAACAATGGAGCCCTAAAATGGGAATGAAACACAGTTAGGGGTACAGGGGGCTTTCCACTATCTAAATTAATCCTAAACTAAATTTAACTGTTGTTTGTTATGGTTTAAAGAGTAACTCCCCTAACCATTAGCCACCTTGGCCAAAAAAAGAAGAAGCTATATTTTAGCATAATCTACTAGCAAAGAAATCAAATCATCCACCAATGTTAAATGTAATTTATGCTTTTAGCTCTGACTTATAATTATACACTTGTACCAAATGGACCTTTAACTCAGATAAACCCTTAACTGATGAATGCAAATACCCAGCAGCAGATTTTTGAAGCAATGTGTCTGATTTGTTCTGTCCAAGTACAGCAGTGCAGCAAGTTTGATTTAGCTGGTCTTGATAGATCTAAGATGGGTTCGCTGGCCAATCACCAACAGCATTGGAAATGGAGTCGGCACTTTCAAGGAACTTCAAAAAGAAGGTTCAATGAGAGTGCGCTTTAATCAAGAACATCTCTTAGGATGCTGTTTGTCAGGAGAGAAACTTTACTGATGTTAATTTTATGGTCAATATTTTACATCAGTTGCCCAGTAAAAATAACAAGATTTATATCTTGTTTTGTGAAAAAGAGGTCATTCTAAATGTTTTATTCTATTAGTAGCATAGTGCAAAAGGGTTAGTTAATTCACCCAGAAATGAAAATTGTTGTTCATCTTCGGAACACAAATTAAGATATTTTTGATGAGAATCGAGAGGTATATGACTTGTCCATAGACAGCAATACAATCACCACTTTCAAGGTCCAGAAAGGTACTAAAGACATCATTAAAACAGTCAACGTAAGTTGTTCAACCTTAATTTTATGAAGTGACGAAAACACTTTTTGTGTGCAAAAGCAAAACAAAAATAACACCTTTATTCAACAATATCTTCTCTTCTGTGTCATTCTCATACATAGTTTACGTTCAGTGCTTCCAAGTTCTACATCAGAACACAGCTTAGTATTGGCCGGCTCCTGCGTCAGCATCACACGCATGCGTTGTGCTGCTTACATGATCAGGGGTGCGTTTTCCCAAAGCGAACGATGGTCGCATGTTCCGTTGTTACCAATAGAGTTCAATAGGAGTTACCACCATAGTTGACTAAATATGATTTCGGGAAATGCACCCCAGCTTTGGCCAATACTGAGCCGGCATTCGGACGTAAACACGGAAGCCTTCACTGTACTTACTGCGTCAACTGCATAAAGATAATGACAGGGAAGAGAAGAGATTGTTGAATAAAGTTGTTATTTTTGAGCACAAAAAGTATTCTTGGCATTTCATAAATTTAAGGTTGAACCACTGCAGTCACGTCGACTGTTTTAACGATGTCTTTAGTACCTTTCTAGACCTTCAGCGTTTTGATTATATTGCTGTCTATGGACGAGTCATATACCTCTCGGATTTCATCAAAAATATCTTAATTTGTGTTCCGAAGATGAATGAAGGTCTGGGTGTCGAACGACATGACGGGGAGTACTTAATGACATAAATTTCATTTTTGGGTCAACTAACCCTTTAAATATTTGCATTACAAATAAGTTCATGGAAATATAAACTATGTTTGGCCATTTATATAATTCACTAAGCCCGGGATGAAATGTTAATGGTTGGGCCTCCTGTTCACTGGACTCAACGAGTAGGCTACATCATAAAACAGGGGTTTTCAAACTTTGGTGCCAAGACCCCTAAAATATAATGATATTCTCGCAATGGACCTCCTTCCTAAAATATAATGGCAGATAAATATTTTCATGGAAAAAAACATTACTGTCTGAAAAAAATTGATTTTATAAAGACAAAATAAATAATTGCTTTTAATAAAATATTTTGCTTTTTATGCACAGCAAGTTAAAATAGTATCAGTAATAAACTAGATTTATAGTTTTTTCTTAAGATTAAAAGACTAGAAAGTGGTTTTATTAAATAAAATAATCACAAATTCTTATTAATTATTGCAAAAATAGTAATATTGTGTATGTGTGTATGTGTGCATTATGTTTAAATTTTTTCATAAATATATTACATTATTAACTTGCCCTGAATATGCATTTTATACAATCTTCTTTTCACACACAAAAAAGTTACTGGTTTGAAAACCCCTGCTATAGAGGATTTCTGATGGGAGCCCTTCATCACAGGACCGTTGTCCCCCACTGATGTCTGCTCTGCACTATTTGTACTATGCCATTACTGTAAAATAACTAGTAAAATCAAATGTGTTGGCCTTCAAATGTATCAGGATTTCACAGATGGGGACCTAAGTAAACCTACTAAGTAAACCTACTATTGCATTCTAGCAATAAGGCATTTGAAGAACCTTATTTAAATGTGTATTGCTTTTTTTGCACCTAGTCAAAAGCAATCAAAACATATAACATATTAGCTTGTGCCTTGTTAATAAAGCATACAGAACCAGCCCCCACTACCTCACCCACACCAGAGGTGTACAGTCAGAGCATATACCGTAAATAAAGCATAGACTCTCTATTTCTGGAATAGATTCTTCAAAGCCTTGTGGATAATATTGTGTTCCAGATCAATTTAGAGAGAAAAATGAACAGCATCACAGAACTGAAGCAAAACAATGCTAGTTCTCTGAGTGACTCCAACCACTCTGCAGCCCAATAATGAAGTGTGAAATTGAACTGTCAGTACACTGTGATTGTGTGTCTTCTCTTGCCAGAGGGATCACATTGTGGCTGATAAAGCTGCACACAATGCAGGTTCTGACACACAGTCGCAGAGAACATGTCCTCCCAACCTCCACTTATCTGCGCATCATTTGTGGAGCTACACAATGACACCCACAACACAAATCTGCTGTCATATCAGATGTGGTAAAAGGCCGATAATTCAGATGAAACAATGATAAACCACTGAAGAGCTAAGTGCTAAATGGTGTGTTGATTGGATTTTTTCTTCTCTCACATTTCTTCATGTCTCTTCTTGGATTACACTCACCATAGTGGCTTAATTGCTTAAACTAGTTTTTGCCACTGTTGCATGTATAACAGCTGTCTGATTTGTAGCATGCTGTAAGTACCTACAAGGAAAGATGACATATTTATGTAGTTACTTAATGAGGTGAACTTTGGGAGCCTTGATTGGAGATAACATAATTTGTTGTGCAAATAATATTAAATAATTTGAAAGCATCTTTCCATGTTATTGTAGAATATATACAAATATAGAATATATACACTGCAGGCATAACATTATGACCACCTTCCTAATATTGTGTTGGTCCCCCTTTTGCTGCCAAAACAGCATGGACTCCACTAGACCCCTGAAGGTGTGCTGTGGTATCTGGCACCAAGATGTTAGCAGCAGATCCTTTAAGTTGCGAGGTGGGGCCTCCATGGATCGGACTTGTTTGTTCAGCACATCTCACAGATACTCGATTGGATTGAAATCTGAGGAACTCATTGTTGTGCTCCTTAAACTATTCCTGAACCATTTTTGCTTTGTGGCAGGGTGCATTATCCTGCTGAAAGAGGCCACAGCCACCAGGGAATAACATTTCCATGAAAGGGTGTACATGGTCTGCAACAATGCTTAGGTACGTGTCAAAGTAAGATCCACATGGATGGCAGGACCCAGCAGAACATTGCCCAAAGCATCACACTGCCTCCGCCGGCTTGCCTTCTTCCCATAGTGCATCCTGGTGCCATGTGTTCCCCAGGTAAGCGACCCACACGGTCATCCACGTGATGTAAAAGAAAACGTGATTCATCAGACCAGACCACCTTCTTCCATTGCTCCATGGTCCAGTTCTGATGCTCACTGTTGGTGCTTTTGGCGGTGGACAGGGGTCAGCATGGACACCCTGACTGGTCTGCAGCTATCCAGCCCCATACACAACAAACTGCGATGTACTGTGCGATGTACTATTCTGACACCTTTCTATCAGAACCAGCATTAACTTCTTGAGCAATTTGAGTTACAGTAGCTCGTCTGTTGGATCGGACCACACGGGCCAGCCTTCGCTCCCCTCGTGCATCAATGAGCCTTGGCCGCCCGTGACCCTGTCGCCGATTCACCACTGTTCCTTCCTTGGACCACTTTTGATAGATACTGACCACTGCAGACCGGGAACACCCCACGAGAGCTGCAGTTTTGGAGATGCTCTGACCTAGTCGTCTAGCCATCACAATTTGACCCTTGTCAAACTCGCTAAAAATCCCATTTTTTAAGACTGGGGTCGGGTTTTTTAAGTGCTTAATACTTTTATTTACCAACACTCTTAAAAATAAAGGTTCTTTATTAACATATGGTTCCACAAAGAACCTTTAATATCCATGGAACCTTTCCATTCCACAGTGGGAAAAAGGTTCTTTAGATTTTTAAAAATGTTCTTTATACTAAGAAAAAACGGTTCTTTTAATAACTGATCACTGAAAGTTTTTTTGGGGAACCTCCTCTTGGAACCTTTATTTTTAACATGATTTTTAAGGATGTATTATATGGATCAAAAGTGACAGTAAAGACATTTATGTTAGATATTATAATGTTAAAGAAATGTTACACAAGTTCACACTTGCAAATAAGTCAGATAAATAAATAGTATGCATATTTGGCGTGCTGTCCGAGGAGAGAGCTCCGAGCTCTGTATTTGGCCCGAACCCAGAGTACTCCCCCTGTATTCTGGTTAAGGAAGATAACCAGGCAAGTGTGAGATTTGGTTAGAAAGATAACCAGGTGAGTGTGAGGAGACGGGGTGGTGGAGGGATGCTGAAAAACTGTCGAGGAACATGGGTGAGTCGACTGCGTATTTATAGTGTTCTCCACTTATGCTGATTGGGTAGACATGATCACTGATTGCTGACAGCTGGTTGGAATGACGTGATGATTGAAAGGATCATTTGAAAGTGCTCCTCCCGAATTTTGTTAATAAAACATCATTAAATATTACAATTATTTACAACAATATTACTACATTTGTTGCAAATAAACAGCCATTTGCAGTGACAAAGTAACCTGAACTCATCAACTATCAATGACAGTTGGCGAGATTCGGTGACATGAGCAAAAGCAAGCCTTGGCAACTAGATGCGGGCATATCCAGCAACAAAACAAATTTCCATTTATGGCAGAGTTGATGCAATGACTATCAATAGGAGTGAAAACAATGAAGCTCACATGAGCCTGTCAGCTAATTCAATGTGAAACACAAAAATATACATGAAAAAATGTGCTTGAGATCCTGTATTGCATTCATGACAACTTATTGTGTTTGACATTCATAACTGTTTCTAGGGCAACCAGTACTAAGAATGCCTACAAGTGACCAACCAGTACAGCGACTAGTGACATGCAGCAACAAAGACACTGGCACTGTGAATGGGGCTTTAGTGGGGGACGCAGCACCCCATGCTGTTGTAGACTACAGAACTGTGTCTACTAGGCAATTATGCTGTCTCTGTCAGAGTTACTGATTAGAGGGAAAAATAATGTTTACTGTAATAAACTGTAAAGAGGTTCTGACTGAGTATACATACAAACAGAGATAAAATGCATATACTGGATCCAAAACACACAAGCATACAGAAAATGGAATGAATTGACAAACATATTGAATCGAAGGTGCTGGCACACTATTCTGGATCGTTCTGGCCCAATTTAAGCCATAATCCATTACCCAGGACATAACAAATTCCTGAAGATGAGACACTGACCTACATGCAAAGGAAAGGTGTGTGTGTGTGTGTGTGTGTGTGAGAGAGAGAGAGAGGACTCGTCATAGCTGGAGTCAGAGTGAAAGCGAGCGAGAGAGAGAATTACCACACCTCCTTCTGTTGGCTCATAGTCTCACCTGTCTGATCCCATTGTTACAGTCATGCACATTGTGCCATTATTCACAGTATGCACTGCTGGCCAAGAACCACAGGTGAGGTTCCTCCACCCAAGAAAACACAACCGCAAAAGTCAATTATCTCACACAACCTCAAATACGGTTAGGCCTGGTAACAATTTTGAAGGAAAGTATAAGCAGAATTGATCAGTGCTGCTTGTGGGTGGGGAGTTTCATTAGGGCGGATGAGGCGGTGTTGAGAAACCTGTCTCAGGCCGAGCCATTACTGTCTGTACACGAGCGGTGTACCGAGATACATTCTGCCGAGCACGTCAGCTGTCTCCTGTCATTTAGTGGAGACAGATATGTGTGCAAACACGGGGGTTTGGCTCAGGGGTCTCAATGAGGCATAGGGATGAAATGAATTCTGCCTCTCACTCCTGCTTTAAACTGACTGTGACATTTAAAACACTGCGTGAGACAAGATGTTTGCATTAATAAGTTGCACGAGCTCCCGATTGGAGGATTCCCTCTGGAAAAACATTCATTTGCACCCCTTTTCCTCGGCTCTAGGGAACCTATGAGGCCTCCCTGCTTTATTGACAGATGCTGTTGTTATTGTTGTTGTTCTCATGTCAGCTTTACTTCTAATTTAACATTCTCTCCTATGATTAGAACAGGTTTGAGACTAAGCAATTTCTGATGGTGAAAAAGGCTTGGCAATATTCATACAAATGAAGAGATCTTATTATTATGCGGTCATAATTTTTTCCCAACACAAACACATTTACAGGACTCCCTAATTTTAAACCTCATGTATGATTTTTCTATTTTTAAGTTCTTCATTTGAACAAACTTGAAATTGATTCTCAAAATCCTAAGATTGATTAATTTTACTTTATGTCATGTTTTCTGAATTTAAAGCCCTACTGCAAAAGAAACTGTATTTTGAAGTTTGCACTCTGAATTTAATGGTAAATTAAAAGCTATTGAACACAGTTACATAAAGCACAGCTAGTGTAATCCATTGAACAAATGACTCTTTTGAAACAGCTTGTTTTAGTGAATCAGAAACACAGCGTAATGAGTGTATTCTGATTCATGAACAATATCTCTTACGAACCGGCTCTTTTTAGTGAATCAGAAACACAGCGTAATGAGTGTATTCTGATTCATGAACAATATCTCTTACGAACCGGCTCTTTTTAGTGAATCAGAAACACAGCGTAATGAGTGTATTCTGATTCATAAACAATATCTCTTACGAACCGGCTCTTTTTAGTGAATCAGAAACACAGCGTAATGAGTGTATTCTGATTCATAAACAATATCTCTTATGAATCGGCTCTACAAAAATGAGTACAAATAATAGTATTTTAAAATTAATCTCTTATTTTCATTAAAATTCTTTTAACAAGTTTCTCACAGTAGACTGATGATAGCTCTGTCTATTTTAACACAAAGCTATACATGCCTTATGTAAGACATATATTATATATATGATGTAATGTATATAAATAACTGTCTGTAGAGAACTTATTGAATTATTTTTTATTTTATTTTATAATGTCTGAGACTCCAAACACAAATAATGTAATATTTTTACCTTTTAAGATAATCGAGTTGAATTTATATATATATTCATGTTAAGTACTGTATGTTTTTGAGATATTAAAGGGCCTTGTGGGTCTCTCAGACCTCAAGCATAACATGAGGTTTAATATATTGTTTATTTCTTTTTTTTTTCTATAGTCTACATCCTCACTGTCCCACCAGATGTCTTCATTCAGAGAGCCGGTTACCCTAAACTGCTTACGCCCAGCACATGATCCTCTCTCACATCTGTCAATTTATTTCCTCAAGGTTGCGATATGTATTTCCAGACCTTGTCAATTACAAAACTCTTTTCCCCTCCCCTGCCACATTGATAATTAAACTCTTGAGGTACAGTGCCTGAATGTGAGCACCGAACACATTGAAAGAAATCGGAATGCTTTTTGGCTTAATGAGAAGCCTCAGCTTTGATCAGGTGGAATATTAGGGAAAATATTACAGGATCATCAGCGTTATATAAGCTGTCTGGTCCTCTCACTCACTGGACATCACGACAGACAGGCAGCTGTCAGTCAGACGTTTCACTGCAGTGCGCATTTGTGTAAATGTGCACTTTTATGTGTGTCTATGTGTGCCTGAGTTCCACTGAACATGTGCACACAACATTGTTTGTGCACAATACAAAATTAAACAGTGATTTGGGAAATGTTGGAAAAGTGTGCGTCATAATTTTTTGTCTCTGTCCTGGTTTTGATGCCATCTCTCTGCAGGAAACATCTGGCGTGTGATGCTAGATTTATCGTGGGAACAATAATTAAATGTATCACAGATGACCCCATCAGCGGAGCGAGATATGAGAAACACGAAAAACAAAACCAATAGATAACACAGCAGAAGCTGTACTCGGTGACAAAACTGATTTTAGAATCAGAGAAAGAATAGATAAGAATAGATAACAGATAAAAAAATTACTTTGTAATTAAAGAATAATCACAAATAGAGTTGTGAGAGGAGACAAAAGGCCTAAATGAAAAATAAATGGATCACCTCATATGTTCACAATTGGTTATTTTTAAATGGCCATTCTTATGTTTCTCTCTCCTTTTCTTTCACACACACACACACGTACACGCACACACACTCTCACACACACACACACACACATAGCCACCCATCTACCCACACACACAAATTCACTGAAAGGCAATTGTTTGAAAGACCTTGATTCTTTTTATTAGCTTGGTAGCACACTTTGGCTCCAAATGATGCCAAGCTTTTTCTTGCAATAGAGGGGGTGTGGGGTGTACAACAAAAGCTTTTGCCAGAAAGAACGAGGGGAAAAAAAATTGAGAGTCTGTTCAAATGACCATGAAATGCAGGCCAAATGAAATGCCTTGTGAATAACTAGGCCCACCGAGAGTAGCCTTCACTTTCTAGACTTGAGTTATAGGTTATATATCATCTCCTCGGGAGATCATAATTTTGGCAGCGGCAATGCTTACCAAAGCACTGATGAAATGAAATCACTACGTTTTAAAGCAGTGGAGAGGATTGTCGAGCATATGGGCGTAAGTCATGTGTCTTTCACAGTTTGTGATTTCAGAAATCACTGACTAGAGTGAGTCATGGGCCTACAGGTCATTTGTGCACTCTATGTGAACAGGGAATTAAAATGGTTTCCAAATGGCAGAATCTTACTTGTCTTCACTGGCCATATTCCTCAATTTTACTCCAGTGATTTTTAGTCAGCACCAATTTGCATGTATAGTGCATGCTGTTAACATGCACAGGCATAAACTATTTGTGGTAATTAGCTTGACTAAAGGCTGGTGTTAGCTTACTAAATCACTGCTGACAGCGATTTAATTTTCCTCTTTACAGAAAATAACACCAGAAACTGACGGAAATAATTTGGTCTTGAGCCATAGGCCAGAAATTTAAAGAGACAGTTCACCTAAAAATAAAATTCACTGTTATACAGTGGGGGACGATGTTGCATCTTCTGAAACAGTACAGCATCTCTAGATCCAAAAACAAGAAATCAGGAACAGATAGAAGATTGCTTATACACAAGTAAGCTAACTTGATCATCAAACATTCAACAGCATATAAAAAAAAACTGCTTATTGTTAGCGGGAAAAATGTCAAACACACGAAAAGTATATGACTGTGCACACTTTAGGGGTGTTGATGGACTCGATCTATGTTTTAACAGCCTGGTCTTAATGTTAATACATAGGTATAAACACGTAACTTTCAAAGACACAAAGCGTACATTTGTGTACATTTAGAAAGGTGCAGAAACGTACAATATTGACGTATTTATAGCACTAAAATGTAAAAATACTTTTTTTTTTTATGTTTTAGTGCTATATAATATATTCACAAATCTTTCATGTCATTAAGATATATGTATAATTTCCTTTTTATTGTTTTATAGATAAATGTAAGATCCCTAAACCCCATCCTGAACCTAAGCATACCCATTTTATACAGAATATTAAAAGAATAAAACATAATGGACAGAAATGTGTAGCAAAATGACAATTTTAGTAAAAATATAAAACGATATTTTGAGCCAGTAATCTTACACCTACCCCTAAACCTACCCATAACCATTTCTTAAAACTACGTACTGTTATAAATAAAAGAATAACAGACAAAAAAGCGTAATCACAATCATTTATTTATTGCGGAAATGTCGTTCAAATGATGATGATTTGCAGTAGCATTCCTCTCTGCTGGTAATAGTTTTTTATGGGATACAGAGCAGAATTTAACTTATTAATCCATGAAAATATGAATCCGACTTTTCTCCATGAAGTTGGATCTGTTCCTTACAAACATATGGATTCTAAAGATTTGGAGTACAGCGAACAAATAAAATTGATGTGATTTGTGAATTTATATTGTGCTTTGGTGTATCTTATGGTTGTATTGTCAGTTGCTGCATAGGAGAAACCGCCTTCTGTGTCGCACAGCAAAAAAACTAAATATTACAAAATGTTTAAACAATTACAGAAATTGTATTAATTTTAGGGTTTGAAAGTGTAGTCTTGTTTAACATTATGTAATCCTCCGAAACGAGTTTGCAGCACCAGTCACGAACAGAAATGTTATTTCATATTAGGCCTAAGTAGATGAGTAAACAGCATTCAATAAATTCGACTAAAAACATAATATGACAATTGAATACAACAGATTTAAAACATTAATGCCACGATTTTTAAATTAATACATGGGAATTCATACACATTCACACTTGGATACGTAAATGATTTACGTTTTATTGCTATAAATATGTCAAAACTGTACGTTTTTGTGTGTATGAAAACGTAAGTAAACGTACGTGTGGTAGAACCACACTTTACGTAAAAATACACAGGTATTCTCATGAGATCACGTTGGTTTTGATCATCATTCTGAATCCAATATGGACAGAGCTTTTTTTTCCGAAATGTATTTTTTATGAAACATACCCACATTTAAAGTCTGCGTGAACCGGAAGTTGCAAACGACTTTTCTCCAGTGTTGTGACATATTTCCAAGTGAAATGGAATATTGAATAGAGGGCAAAGTTTTACTTTAGCGCTCCTCCTCTCCATCTCTCACTCATAGCAGACTAACCGTTGGAGGGGAGTGGTTTAAGCGTTTTCAACCCAAGCCATCAAACTGATTAGAGAAGGGGTACTGTTGCAGAGGGGAGGAGCATTTTCAGATTTTGATTCAATATTACGAAGCCAAACAATTTTTTGTGTGTGGATTTACTTGCACGGATGAATTGTTCACAATTTGCAATTTGAGCTAACAAAATAAATAAGGGTCAGTTTTGATTTCATGTGTACTTTAAGTGTTGATAAAAATATAATGAATAAAGCTAGAATAAAATGTTTTTTTTTTTTTTTTTGTACTGTATGATAATACATACTGTAATGAGGTTAGTTGTTCATTTAATAAATAAGCAAACAACAAATCGAAAGTAAAGCGGCAACCCCTCATGCACGACAGCCGTGTAAAAACATAATAAAACAACAACAAATAGTCTAGGCCTGGTCCTCTCTCGTCCTTCACTGTAGTTGCTCCTCCTTTTATAGGGCTGTGAATCTTTGGGTAGACAGCGAATTGATTCGATTCACGATTCATAGGTGTTAGATTCGATTCAAGAACGATTTTTGCCAATTCAGAATGATTCGAGACGATTCACTTTAAAATTCAATGCGATTCGATTCGATTCTGCATTTTTATATGCATTCATAGGGTTATTGAAATGCTTCCCCCAATGTGTCTTAGTCAGGGTGAGAATTACACAGCGGCCTTCAGGGGGTCAGAGAGTAAGGGCAAAAAAACAACCTTTTGTCCATTGTTAATGTTAGTTCATGTTACTTCTTAATGATGCTGCATAACTTTATTTTAATAGACTAAAAATTGGCATTTGTATAAATTTACATAAGGCAAAATTTTAAAAGGCTTTAAAAGTACTGTTATGCCTAGTTCATGTTAACTATAGTGTAAGATAGTGTTAATGGCTACACAACCTTATTAAAGTGTTCCAGGTACATTAAACATTCTAATGCTTACATGGAGAGACTATCATGCACTTTCCCAACTAATCCTAAACTAACTTTTCTTCACGGAATAGTAAGAAAAGCCCTCATTGTTGTCTTTATACAGAACATTTTCCTTATGGTGATTCTGAAAGAAAATGTGCTGGGTGTCTACTGTTGCTATAGTAATGAACGCAACTTTAATGCGCGATTGATAGATAAACCGCACGCTATTATTTCGGTTTTGTTAACGTTGTAGTTATTTCAGCAGTTTCCTGTGTACATTTAGTTTAACAACATTAAGTTAAATTTGATTTATCATTTATTGGAACTGTGCGTATGCATTTAGACACTTATATTATGTGTTTCGTCCATCCATGCAATAAATGCGCACCCTTGAATAAGCGGGGATTTACTTCAACTGCTCAGGTAATGCAGATGGTATGACCTATTCTCGTAAAACTTGAGTATTTTATCTTACAGAAAATAATGGTGACATTTCCATGCAATGAAAAAATGTGTCTATGGATGGAGCACGAGCGCAATCCCGTGAAAGGCGATAAAGAGTGCAGCGCGTGTCTGTGAAGGAGAGCTGTGAGGGCGAATGATGGCGCACAACGTCTCCATCAATTCGCGCATGTAGTCATTTAATGTTTAAAGTACTGAATCACTATTGAATCGCGATTAATCTGATTCTTAGCATTTTACATCGATTATCGACCGAAATAAACGATTTACGATTCAAAAAACATGTTTCAAGATCGATGCATATGCGTTGTCAGGATTTGTAATCGATGCATCGAGAAAACGAGTGAATCGTTACACCCCTATCCTTTTATGATTCTGGAGGTCCTCTGTGAGAACTCGAAGCCGGTGCGGCAAAATAATTGAAACATACCAGGTACTCAAAAAAAAAAAAAAAAAAATTGTAGTCGTAAATGCACTTATGCTTTGTACGTGTGATAAGCAGGATGAGGCCGAGAGCCATGGGAACGGAGTGAGGCTGGTGGCACGAGTGTTAATTAATGTCACTTTAGTTAACACTCATGCCACCGGTTTCACTCCGTACAAAGCATACATGTGTTTACGACTACAAAATAATTTGTTTTGAATGGGCAATATCAGTTATTGCTAATGTAATGATATAGTTGCTCCTGATTTCAACATGCGCACAGTTGTTTATTCATTTATTTTTACAGTGACCAGATACCTGCACCACAGATGAGTCCTGCTGACTCAAACTTTCACATAAGTCTCTTCAAACTGTTTTTCTCTGAGAGCACTGTACCAACATCAGCAACCTATCCAACTACACTGGACTGATATTCTACATGAACATGGTAAAATAAGCTCCATCACTGACTTCTAATGACAGGGCAGTGTTTTGTTCAGTACATGGCAAAAGAAAAAGTAAATGCCAAGTGTGTTTCATTTATTTCTAAAGTTGAACAGGAACTGTTTCAGGAATGGCACAAAGGTGCATGACTGTTCAAGTCTCTGTGTTTAGATCCGTGTGCTCAATAATGTGCCTTTGACCTTCATTGTGTATATTTTGATTATGTTGTGTTGTAAATAAAATGCAGACAATCAATAAAGACATTCCAACCTCCCCACATTCTTTCTTGTGGTCACAGTCCCATTCACCTTGATAGGCCCACTGAGGGAAGTGTCTTTGTCTTTCCAGGTGTGAAACTCATCAGTATTCATGGCCATTGTAACTCCCTCGCATACAGCCTTTTAAAAACTAAACATAAACAAAAGTTAAAACAATATATTGTTTTATGTGAACGAGTGGGCAGAATGACTTTCAAATAATTTAGTAGTGATAACTTTAGGCTACGAGATCCAGTTCTCAAAAGTTTTGTGAACAAATGTTCAGTGTTTTATGGCCTTATTTCGGTGGCTTTAAAAAATATATTTTTCCATGCACAAACATAATTTTCTCAAAAATACAAACATTTACACACATGATACTCACATATAGTATAGTTTGAGCTGACTTTAACCATTTTCATGTTTTATGGTATTTTTGTGCTTCTTGGAGTTGACACCTCCTTGTCACCATTTACTTTAATTGTATTGAAAAGAACAACCTGAACATTCTTCAAAACTTCTCCTTTTGCATTTCTCAGAAGACTATCATATAGTTTTAGGAGAACATGACTGAGTAAATTATGACATAATTTTCATTTTTGAGTGAACTATCTTTTTTAAAGTTAACTTCTAATTTGCCAGAGAGCATATGTCGTATGATAAAACATACACAATGAAACCATACACTTTTGAAACACAAAGCAAAATTTTTTTGGGGTGAGATTTGGGGTGTTACTGGAAACTGGTGGGCTAAGAGCTAACTCTGACTGTAATTACAGACTCTCTCAGCAGCCGCTAGTCAAGTCTCATTACAGTCACTGCATGATACCGTTACTACTGGTGACCAACGCAGCACCTCCCCAACACCTAAAAGACCAACCATGTTCATCTTCCATCCCTTCCATTTCTCTCAATCTCTCTCCTGTACAGCTCAAATTCACTTAGAATACCTTTTCATGTTTCCTTCGATCCCTTTATTCCCCCCTTTCACTGTCATTTACCCTCTCTCTGTGAGTGCCTCTGTCTCTGAGACTCCAATTTACTCTAATTCAATTCCATATCGAACAGCTCATTCACTATGAAATAAGGTCTTTTTCAGCATTGCAGTTCAATGGACCGCTGACACTCCAACTCTCTTCCCCCACCCCCCCACCCCCCACAACACTCTTTGCCATCAGCACCCCATTGCCCATGGGCTAACTTATCATCACTTTGATTCTGGCCCTGTTGATCTGTTTCTCATGGGTTCTGCATGTTCCTCAGTAAATCTTACTGTGAGAAGGAGGTTGTTTGCGTACTGCACACTGAGCAGATGTCGTTATGTCTGCCGTATAAACGAATGAGGGCTCGTAAAATGTCACGTTTCCATCGGTCAGCCTGACTGATATATGAATGCATCTTTTCATCCTAACTCCCTAAGTAACCTAAGACATGGCTGGTGTATTGTTGCCCTATTGTTTGCTAAATTATATTCATGAATTTGTGAGCATCATTAATATACAAATGCAACTTTAAAGACCCCATGATATCACTTGACAAGTGCAGTTTTCTTTCCGGCTGACATATTTTCTATTGCAGGGGTTTTCAAACTGGGGTCTGAGGATCCACAGGGGATCCACAAGAGGTTGTTTGGAAGACGGCAGACAACTTAAGAAAAAGAAAAATAGCTGTCAAACTTAACTTAAAATATTAATTAAATATGTTAATCACAACCATTTTGAACACTTTTTCCAAATTTGATATTATTACCATTTTATTCTATTTTCAGAAATCATGAGATTAATCATGCTTATTTTATTGTATTGGCAGCCTAACAGTAAGAAATAAAACATCCAAGATTACTCTAATAGTGAGATAATTGTGAAAATATAATAGCTTCTTTAGTACAATGATAATATAAAAGTCACAATATTAAATGAGGGGCGAAAAAATGGAAAATACATGGCTGCCTTTACAAAGGGATCATTGTATTTGGTGGTTCCTGGGCATCAAAAAGTTTGAAAACACCTGTACTGTTGAAACAGAAATTTATGTCACTGTCATGCACCATGATTTTGCTACTTGCCAGTTTGTTACAGATGGTATTAGTGGGAGGGACATTCTTATTCTGACAAAAATGTGTCTAGTGCAGGATGAGTCATCAATATATTTGGCGATTTTCCTGGAGCACAAAGATTAGTTTTAGTTTGTTCAATTTGTATATCCCTTAATAGTAAATTTTGTTGACTTTTCAAACACTAGAACATTTATTTAGTATTTAGACCTGTAAAAGTTAATACACAAAGACTAAAAGTCCCAAAACTCTAATTTCAAAGAATGAACTAGTACTAGTAACACAAATCCTCAGTCCTCAGTCTGTATATCATTATCAACAGCATTTAATATCTCATTTACCTCCTAGTTTGATTCCAAAATGGAGTCAATCTTTCACCAAACAAAGGCCTCAGTGCTGTGATATTACTGAATTTTCAGTAGTAATAGTCTCTCAGAGCTTAATATTAAAGTAAAAATAAACCTCTTACCCCATGCTGCGGATTTCACGTAACTGGTCATAAATACTAATTTCCCCATCTCATCTGCAAGCCAGACGCTAATGCAGTCTTGGGAGAAAATATAAAGCTAAAAGATCTAAAAAGAAAAAAGAACATTCCAATCTCATCTGATAACATGGTAATGCTATAATAATTCAGTTCTGATATCATCTATGAATAATGTATTCGTGATTTATTGGTGTACAATCCACAGTGATGTTGAGATATGGGGTGTTGTTACCAAGCTCAAAGAGGCAGACTAACCAGCTAACTTTGGATGATCTTCAGTCAGAAGAGAGCAGCTCTTAGCTTCTATAAAGCCCACCAGGGGTCAAGAAGCCTGCAGAAGTCTCAAAGAACTGGGAGCAGGAGTTCCCAAGGCCCTCCAAGTAAAGGGCGTCATTACCATCTCCCCAGCAGCCCACCCTCGACAACGGCAGCCCAGCGTGGTGTTCTGCGCTTAGGGCAGAAATACCATAGGCCATAGGGTGCCCTGTCTGTAGGAGGCACTTCAACACAGCAGGAAACACCAGCAGATTCTCCATAGAGTTTTTATTCGGCTATTAAATGCATGGAAGATTTAATATGCATTATCTCTGAAAATATACACTAGTTTGAGAGGGATACAGTACATATAACATCAATCAGAGAATTGAGTCCAAGTGGAATTTAGGTCATAATTTTAGTCCAATCTTAGTGCCAAATGTCACAGTTGGATCAACTGCTGTTTCTCATCATATAAATGGAAACTATGTATTTTATACATCATTTCCCACATGTCAACATATTGTTCCTGTCTGTTCTGTTCACAATGGAGGCTACAAATCTTGTGTTAATGCAACACTGATATTAACTACATGAGGCTGACAGTCCTCAGCAGATGTTTGATATTAAAATATTTCATGAATGACCAAATATAACAGGTTCATTATTCTTTGTAATGAATTATGAGTTGCTTATTGTACTTTGCTTAGATGGTGAGATTTATTGCAGTAATAACATGTTCCTTTCAGTGCATTTTAAAGTATTTTGGTCTTGAAAGCTAAAGGGAAAAAAACCTTACACTATAAAGGATGAATGTTGAATGTAGTGTTATAAAGTCTGGATTATGTGTGTTATCAGTTTATTGGGATGGAAATGTGATGTGGGATAACACGAAAGGCTCAAAGAGAAGTGCCAATACCACTGCATAGAGATGGCAAAACGTAAATTACAAAGAATAAAGATGAATCAAGAGGATTTTCTTTTATTTATTATTATACAATCCCCTCAGAACAGCAGACAGCAATGAAGACAATCCACTTAAGTAAGAACAAATGAGGTTGCTTTGAATTCATAAAGTATGCACTGCATTGCTCAGGCACATATTATTATGGGTCATGCAAGTGTACACCTGAAACTCACTTCAGGATATGTGTATGATTCCTAAAAATGGAAGCCAAAATCAAATGCATGCTGTACAACCTTATTTCTTTTCTTTATATAAGACCAAAGGCTGCACATTATGCTGAAGTTCTAACCAACTCAACCAAGAATGCAGGACAACCATTGAGTTCTTCAGTGGGCTGATTTGAAGCAGTGCACCATTGCTCATTAAAAATGAAAGAAGGAAACCCTTTTTGTAGAGTTAATAGGCAGGTTCACTTGTCTGAACCCAATGAATCATGTTACAAGAAGTCAAAGGTCTAAAAAGTTTAGCCCAAAACTCCACGGTCAAGGACTGCACAATCCCAGATGGTCCTATGCTTATAAAGCAAATGATAGCACTATTAGCTCTGAGTGGTAGCACATGTCTTCTATTGATTCTTCTCATCAATTGGTCAATTACTAGACTTTTCAGGGTCACAAGGTTATATAGGTGTTGGCAACAATTATATCTAAAATTACCCCAGTTAAACTGAAAAAGCTGGACAATTAGTCCCAATTGATTTTACTTTACTTCAGTTGCCTTCACAAATTGATTATTTATTAGTAATTACAAGGACGTACTTTATAGAAGTTGGTCTTGTTTTGCATTAGTCACAAAAAAATACCTCGACACTCGAAAGAAGCTTGGAAGTCAATACTTTCCCATCTTATCCTTTTCACTGCATGCTTCAATTTCCTTGACGGTTATAAGTAGTGTATGAAAATGTCGACTGGATTGTATTTGACATTGACTTTTCGATGCTTCAGGCTTTGTGAGTGAGCATCTGTAAGACATATGTGGTTTATATACATCAAGGCCGATTTCCTGTAATGGGAGGTAATTCAGCGATCCGGTCAACCCAAGGCCAATTATTTTTGAACCTAAATCCATGTGCTTCTGCTCTGTGAAACTGCCTCTGGTAAAGACTGTCTAAAGGTCCAAGCAGAAGATATGAGTGTCCTATGTATGACTAAACCAGGGGATTCCGTTGAATACTATGAGATGATGTCCACATGTTTACCTTTTCTTAATTAAAATACAATTAATGATCATCATTGTCTAGAATCAGCAAGAAAAGTGGAGCACAGGAACATAAAAACAAAATATATGGCAGGGGCGTTTCCTCCGAGGAGGCAACTGGATGAGAAAATAATCAATATTACAAAAATAAAACAATGCAAATTTTATAAAATTTGACATTAAAAAGTGTAAAAGTCACTTGTTTTTCTAAAGAAACACTGTCAAACGGCGACACCTGCAGATGAAGTTACAGTGGGAACTCTTGTGCCTCCCTTTAGCTCATAGAAACAAAGCAGAGCCCCCAAAGCGTGCGGGGGGTTTAGTGGAGGGTAATTGAGAATGAATGGGGGAAAGTCACGTGAGAGGAGGCAGTGCCTCCATCACGCTATGATTGGATATGATCGGTTACGATTGGACATGACTGGTTCATGCGATAAATCTCGCCTCTTGTTTTCGTGTGTGTTCTCGTCGAATCGGCCTGAATGAAAACAGTGATGGTGTTAATGGGAACACTAATTAAAAAGTAAGTAAACAGCTGTCACTTAGATATCACCACTTTATTTCATGTCAAAATCAAACCCGTAATGGCCTGAAAACATGACGACTGTGGGGGTTTTAGTGAGCAATCAGCGTGGTGAAATTAAAGGTACATCTTTGTGTCTGTGAGTGAGTGGCCAGTGTGTACAAGCTTGATGACTGCTGAAAATAAATTGACTATTAAAAAGAAAATCTGAATATTAGTTTATAAATAATATATATTGTTTAAATTGTTACTGCAGTCGAAAATAAATTAAGGTTTTTGATGAAAACATTCCAGGATTATTCTCCTTATAGTGGACGTCAATGGCCTCCAAACGGTTGAAGGCCAAAATTAGAGTTTCAGTGCAGCTTCAAAGGGCTTTAAACGATACCAGACGAGGAATAAGGGTGTTATCTGGAGAAATGATCTGTAATTTTAGAAAAAAATGTAAATGTGTATGCTTTATAGAAACAAATGATCGCCTTCCAAGTGCTTCCGCCAAAACCGTACTTTCATATTCTTGAAAAAGCTTACGCTGTACGCCTTCCCTATTGTACTTACGGAAAAAATTTAACTGCCGCTGCGTTCGTTCCGTAAGTAGAATAGGAAAGGCCATACAGGACAAACAGCGTAAGCTTTTTTTCAAGCCTGTTCCGATACTGCCACCCCTAAGGGATCTCTTCACTGTGAAAAACGGTAAAAGGGGTAAAACCGGGAATCATGACGCCAAAGAACAAGGACACAGGGGCTTGGAACATGTCGAGTCCTTGTTTGGATACAATACGAGGGAAATTGAATCATTCACAAGGAACTGGGCCTGATTCAGGGATTAGGGGACTTTTGTCTCATTGGTCAATGGCTGGCTGACTTAAAGGCGGGGAATGTGGAAAGTCCTGGTGGGTGGTGGAACTCAGGAATCAGGGGGGTCTACAACAGATTAGCTCATCTGAAGTCTGCAGAAGCATATCTGGAATTTGTACATGATGGTTTTGCTCAAAATGGTAAGAATATACAAGTGCAGGCGCTGAGTTTTTTCTTAATCCTCCTCTAAAGCACACAGGCTCTTGGTTGTTTGTGCCCTCCATCTGTTGCCTGTTTTGGCAGTCGGAGCCGGGCTCAGCATTTTGAACACGTTCACCCAGATGGCATAGACAGACCCATAGTAACCTTGAGTGCTGGATTTGAAGAGAATTGAAATATAATCCAGATAAGAATATGTTTTCAGATTATTTAAATCGAAAAGAACAATTTGCCAGTGCCTGGATTAGAGGGGAAACGAAAAATAACAGCATCAGAAAGCAGCTGCGGGTCATAGCAAATGAAAGGCAGCTAAAACATGATGTAATGAAAGTTTATATGAACATGAGTAGAATATAAGAGACAAGATTCTTTGATTAATCTTATAAATGACAATAGAATGATGTCAGTTATTAAGGATTCAGAGGAGCTTGTCAGTTGAGTTATTTTTCTACAGCTTAAACTCTTAACTATAGTTTCTTTGTTACAAATACTAATATATAGGCCCCATATCAATCTTTAACCTTAATGGGCTTGTGCTGTTGTTATTGTGCAGACAGTCGATAAATCATACAGGCTAATCTAATGACCAGCACATACCTCTGTGAATTTCCATCCAATTTTGCATCTTAAAATACGGTTGGCTTAGCGACTCAGAGGAGACAGGAAGGGGAAGGATCCCTCCCGTGTTATCTTCTCTGAGTCTGAGCAACAATTTGTCATGTTCTCAGAACCGTACATGAGCACATTTTCACTGAGAGAGAGAGAGAAAAAAAGTGAAACAAAAACAAAATAAACATGAACAGAATACAAGAAAATAAAACAACACGACTGATGACATCGTGTGATAAACTGCTATTCACAATCCTTTTATGGAATTTCGATTAACTGTACCCTTGTATATTGTACCCTTTGTAAACCCTTGTAAACTCTGCAAATAGCATTGATTGGTCAGATAAAAGAGGAAAAAAAGCACATAATGTGTTTCAATAACTGCTTGTCCATCTGCAGACATATTATTACTGTATGTAAATGCTTTTTAAAAACAAGTAACACTGCCCTCTACACATATAATAATACACACTCCAGAAAAAAAAAAAAGACTGCTGTCAACTTTCTCTCAGACGCTGAAACTAATAGCAGCTTGGGAGTTTTTGCGGCTGAAGAAAGCATGAGGTAAGCATTGAGTTAGTTCTTTAACTGTTCCATTAACAATTCTTTTAATACTTTTGAGCAACAGTTATTTGGGAAAAAAAGAAATGTGCTTTCATTGCAAATGAAGGGACCGTTTCAATTAATTTGATAAAATACAGACAAAAAATAATGCATACAGTACACATTGCTATATGAACAAGTCAGTAACTACAATGACTTAAGTCTTATGGTCAAGTACATTTTATCTGTGTGATTTCCTAAAAAAGAATCAACTCACAAGACTCATTTGTTCTGGAATCAAACTGCATGGTGAACTTTTTGATTCACTAAAAAGTACTGGCTCATATAGTCATTTTGTTCAGGAATTGGACTACAGTTGTCTAATAAAGAGAATCAGCCCATAAGAGTACACTGTAAACCCTAATGCTCAAAATACTTAATTGGTTTAAGTAGGACAAACTTAAATTAAACAAAGTAGTTCAGTTAAATCAACTGTTATGAGTATTTAGAACCTTATTTTTCTTTTGAGTTCACAACACTTACATATTTCAAGTAAACTGAACTGTTTCATTGTTTTGAGTTGTATGAACTCATTTCTTTTAATTTAGACTAACTTAAGTTTAACTGAAACTGGACTGAGATTTATATTTCCCAGCATTCTTTGTCCATGGCACTTTAAAGGGGGAGTAAATGCTGAAATTAAGTGTTATATAATGTTTATGTGAAAGATTAATGGTAAGGGAGATTTAGTAGTGATTAATGTTTTGTTATGTTAATTTAGAAGAGTTTCTGTTAATGTGGGTTTTTGGAGAGTTACCATCATGGTGACAAGTGGCGCATGCGGCTTGGTTTGACAGCAGGTGAGTTATGTGTTTTAAGTTGCTGTACTCATTCAGTAAATATTATACCATGCTATTGTTAACATGTTAACATATAAGCAAGTTGGAATTTTCTGAATTAGTTTGTTATAGCAAAGACTATAGATATAGAAAGATGGTTTATTTACTTTTGAATGGAAGAAACTGCAATGTGCAATATGGCAGAATACGTCCCGCCTTGTAAGTTAAAAGGCCAATCACTGATTGGTAGTCATTGTGTCACTGTAGCTGCCGTTATAGGCTCTGGTTACCATAGAAACCGTGAGACTCGTGCTTTGGACTGCAAATGCGCATTGGCTCGTCTAGCCAAAAAAAAAAAAGCTTTTTTAATGCTATTTTAACTTAAGAAACAACATTTATGGGACGGTTTATGTCAGATTTTGTAGCTGATTTGAAATATGTAATTTAATTGGGAGTTCACTAAGCAGTTTTTGAGATAGACTTTCCTTGAAAGGGACTTTGGTTATAGCTAGCAAAATGTTTATGTTGAGATAACCTGATAACTTTAAGTAAACTGTATAAATTAGTGTACTCAAATATTTCAAGTTAAGAACATTAAAAATGTATGAGTACCAAATAAAAATCTTACTTAAACGTTGAGTTTCTTAACTTAAGAAATTCATTCAACTTTTTTGAGCTCTGACAACTTAGGGTTTATGGTGATGTAAATAACTCATTTGATTTGCAAGAACTCAAAATAAAAAAGTTAATTAACTAAATCTTTTATGTTAATTGCTATCAAAATGTATGAGTTAGCTAACTCAGTCCTTCAAGTTAGCAGCAATTAACATGTATGAGTACTACAAACTCAAAACTTGATAGTTCTGCTTACTTAAAATTAGGAATAACATAATTGAATACCTCAAATTTTTTGAGTTAGCCCAACTTTTTCAGGTTTACAGTGTAGTTTTCTCAGGAACCAAACAACACCAAACAACACCTGTGCGCTGTATGTTTCTGATTCACTAAAAAGAACCAACTCATATAGTCGTGGTGCAGTGTATATTTTTTATTCAAAGTCAGAGTCAGTTGTTCAGGAATCAGCATGGTTGTGCTGTATGTTTTTAAATTAGACAAAAGAGAACCAGCCCATAAGAGGAATCAAACTACACTGGTGCACTGTATGTTTCTAATACACTATATTAATTTGTTAAGGAATCAGGCTACCATGGTTGTTCTGCATGTTTCTGACTTATTAAAAAGAACCAGCTCCTAAGAGTCATTTGTTCAGGAATTGTACTACAATGGGCACATATGTTATGTGCTGTAAATTCTATTGTCACCTAACAATAGTTTAGTCTGTAAACACCCTCAAAATACAAGTTAGTGGTCCCTTGAAATTTACCCAAAGTTCATAGTGGACTACACAGAATCAGAAATTCCACCAACAACAATACCTCAACATTTTTCTTTCATCGGCCGAAAAGTGTGAGGAAATCGAAGACCGAGAGGTATATAGCGCACACTTCCTTTGTAAAACGTACACACAGTCACACACACAGAGTCAGCGACTGTGGGGAATTGAGTTTGACAGAGTACGCTGAGTGAGTAACTTCGGCTCTGTCGTGCAGGTGGACAGATTTAGGAGGACTGGCAGAGGGAGAGAACTTGCTCCACAAATGTTTAACGAGCTGAAGAAACATTCTCTCTCCACCCCCATCAGGGGCTCCAGCTCCGTCAGATGAACTTCACCAGACAAGCTCCCCCAGAGCTTGTAAATCACTCCCTATCCTTCATTGATAAGAGCCCGGGGAGCTGTTTATGTGGTTAGAAACCGGTGGAGCTGCGGCCTGAAACTCAGATTAACTATAACAACTAAGCTCACCGCAACCCTTCCAGCTTCCTTCTCCCCTCGACACACGTATCACTCCCAGTCTAAACAGGAGATTCGAAAAAATAAATGCCTTGTCAGAGAGCCATAAGCCCAGTGTGGGAGCGCTTACCTCCACGATTCACTTTGCCTTCTTTATGGTTCTCATGATGATCATCAGACTCATTTGTATTTGGAGTGGGACAAACTGTTGCTAGGGTGACACTGATTAACCACGAGCCAAAGCTCTTGTATCCCATAGGTTGAACACGTTTCATGAGCTATCTCTGGCACAGCAGGTCAGGGCTGTGGCCTCTGTTCTGAGCATCTGCTGAAGGATCACACGCTCTTTGATGTGCTGTTGATTTGCTGAGGCATTGGTGAACCACCATCTGCTTTTAGCTGGTGAGATACATTTTTCAGTGGTATGAGATTCACTCTCTCTCTCTCTCTTTCTCTCTCTTTCTCGCACATACCATCTCACTTTCTCTCTCTCTCTCGAAATACAACTGCAAAGCATATGTTTAGCTTTATTTAGCGCATTACGACCGGTCTTTCAGAAGAGACTTCTCAAACTGAATGTTATCAGCCAAGTTACTTGGTGACTAAATGTCTCAGACAGGACTGTTTCTTGCCTTTTAGTGGGGGGAAAAAAAAGGTGCAACAGCTTGTACAATTAATCATGCCCCCATTAGCACACGGGGAGAGACTCACTTATAGTTCAGAACAAAAGAGAACTTTTCCACACTGAGGAACCTGAGAACACAGAGCTGTGATGTCCAGGAGGTCAGATGGATTGTTCTGTTGCTTGCAGACGTTTATATATTGTTAAACTCTGGTGTGAGAAGATTGTAGACTGAGGAACGTTTTTTGTTTACCTACTGTATGTGCAAGATCTGGTGCACTACAGTCAAATTCACTGGCATTTTATGAAATGACTTTCATTCTTTTTTCTCTTTCTTTCTTTCTTTCTTTCTTTCTTTCTTACTTCTTCCTCCCTTCTTCATCTTTCTTTCCTTCCTCCTCTACTTCCCTACTTCCTCATCCTCCCTCCTTCTTCTCATCTTCCTTCTTCTTCTCTTTTTCCTCATTCCCCCCTTTCCCTTTTTATTTTGTTCCTCCTTTCTACTTTTTCTGCTTCTTTCTTTCTTTATTCCATTCTTACCTCCTCTTATTCTTTCTACCAACCTAACTTTTTCTTTCTTTCTACCTTTTAGTTTTTTTGTTCTTCTTTTCTTTTTCTTTCTTTCTTTCTTTCTTTCTTTCTTTCTTTCTTTCTTTCTTTCTTTCTTTCTTTCTTTCTTTCTTTCTTTCTTTCTACCAACATAATATTTTCTTTCTTTCTTTCTTTCTTTCTTTCTTTCTTTCTTTCTTTCTTTCTTTCTTTCTTTCTTTCTTTCTTTCTTTCTACCAACCTAAGTTTTTTCTTTCTTTCTTTCTTTCTTTCTTTCTTTCTTTCTTTCTTTCTTTCTTTCTTTCTTTCTTTCTTTCTTTCTTTCTTTCTTTCTTTCTTTCTTTCTTTCTACCAACATAACTTTTTCTTTCTTTCTTTCTTTCTTTCTTTCTTTCTTTCTTTCTTTCTTTCTTTCTTTCTTTCTACCAACCTAAGTTTTTTCTTTCTTTCTTTCTTTCTTTCTTTCTTTCTTTCTTTCTTTCTTTCTTTCTTTCTACCAACATAACTTTTTCTTTCTTTCTTTCTTTCTTTCTACCAACCTAAGTTTTTTCTTTCTTTCTTTCTTTCTTTCTTTCTTTCTTTCTTTCTTTCTTTCTTTCTTTCTTTCTTTCTTTCTTTCTTTCTTTCTTTCTACCAACATAACTTTTTCTTTCTTTCTTTCTTTCTTTCTTTCTTTCTTTCTTTCTTTCTTTCTTTCTTTCTTTCTTTCTTTCTTTCTTTCTTTCTACCAACCTAAGTTTTTTCTTTCTTTCTTTCTTTCTTTATTTATTTCTTTCTTTCTTTCTTTTTCTTTCTTTCTTTCTTTCTTTCTTTCTTTCTTTCTTTCTTTCTTTCTTTCTTTCTTTCTTTCTTTCTTTCTTTCTACCAACATAACTTTTTCTTTCTTTCTTTCTTTCTTTCTTTCTTTCTTTCTTTCTTTCTTTCTTTCTTTCTTTCTTTCTTTCTTTCTACCAACCTTTCTTTTTCTTGACTTTTGAATCTTTTTCATCATATCTCCATCTGCTTCTACTGACCTGTCAATAATAATAACTTTCAAAACATGACCTTTAAAACCTAAAAGCTTTCATGATTTGGAAAATAATGTGTTGTTTTCAGTCACATTCTGTTTCATTCTCGATCCATTAATTTTCTTCATTTGTGCTGAAACACAGTTCCCTTCACTAAATGGACATAAGAGATTCATTAAGCCAACTCAACAGATGGGCAATGGTCAAACGCTCCTGGCAAACTCCCATCAGTAGCCCACTGTATTATTATTATTACCACACGATGACTGACATATCCATTTCTCTTAGTAATAGCACCGGAATGTTTATTACCAGCTCTCACACTAACAACAGACACCAAAATAAGTAAATAATAATGAAATGAAACAGGCCACTGCTGTGTCGACATTCAAAGCCAACAGCTAAATTAGTCTGACCTTGAAGCTGCAGAGGCAGAGAACTCCTGCCCTACAATTACTGGGGAATTGGGAGATGTTAAACCCATCAAAACACCCCCACTCCCCACACACACCTCACAGATCTGCCCAGCTTCCAGATTTGACCTTGAAGGTGGTATAACGCCGGGCATGTCGACACTCTCCCCAGCAGACTTGAGCTATTTCAGACACTTGTGTGAAACCAAGCGTTCTGACAAGGCGGGACTTTCTAGCAAGCGCTTGTAGAACAGAAAAGAACAGGGGTCGGTTGCATAAACTGCTAAGACTAGTATTACGAGTTAGTCGTCATATTTTTCCTTTAAGACTTAAAGTCTTCCTTTAATTTGATACTAATAAGTAGAACTGACTGCCGCTTGGCTAACCGCTAGTTGGTCATACTAGTTCTTAAGACACAGTCTTAACATAATGGCTATGTTTACACAACTGGCCCTAGGTCTATCTGAATTCACAAGGCTCCATATCATCAATGCCCATCTGCATTGACATTAAACCATTATGTTTTGCATGATTAATAAACTACTAATAAAAAAGAAAGTAATTATTTTGGATATTGAATGTTATTGTGGTCCAATGCAACAAACAAGAGAATAAAGGTTGTACAAATGCCAGACCTATTGTTGTTCCTCAAGCCAATGAAAAATACAGGTGTAATGTTTTTCCCCATTTTTGTTTTATTTCATCACCCTTTCCTCTAACTTTCCACCATGCTTTTTTAATATCCATATGTATAGCAATTTTATAAGGCCCAGAAATAACTCATTAAAACAATTTATATCATACCTGTATCATAATTCACAAACATAAAATTATTCTGTGGAATTATTAAAAAAACCTCTTTTATTCACAATTATTTGAAGGAATCAAACATCATGAAATCTTGTTTTCTGTACTTTTCTGCATTTCACTTCTGCTCTGGCTTGCATACTAATTTAGCTAATACTCAAAACTTGGCATTGTGTACTGCAAATATTGTGGCTTATGATAAATTGCTTGCAATGTTCCTTATTTGTAAGTCGCTTTGTAAAAAAAAAAAAAAAAAAAAAAAAAGTCTGCTACATGAATAAATGCAAAATTGGCATTTCCCTCCCATAATGCAACACAGCAAATGTTTAAATAATTATTGAAAACAAAATCTTTAAAATAGTCCTATCAAAATGTCCACCTTGAGCGCGAGTAAGAGTTAGTTGTTGATCAATTGATGAGTCACATTTCCAGCTCTCATTCATTTTTCTCAGTGATAAGGGTAGAAGTTTATGCTCTCCTCACTTCCTCATCTTCCTGATAAGACAAGAAGGCTATGGGGAACAATAAAAGCACTGGAGAGGTTTCCTCAGAAACCAAAGATAACTCCTCTTCACCTCCTCTTCAACAAGGGCATCTCAACATCAATACGTTTCTCTTATCCACATCACCCAGCACTCTTCCCAGTGCTACTCCTGCTGAGAGCAGAAACTTTCACCATGGATCTTCTAGAAAAATATGCTTCCTTAGCAATTCAGGACTGGACACCTCTACACATCACACTTTCCTCCATAGTGCAGGAGTGGACATCTAACAGGCTGTAGGGTGTCATAACAGTATGGAACGAGAAATAAGTTGCTTAAAAAATGCTTTTTCTATAGTTGATTTTTCATGAATACCTTTCTTTCTTTCTTGTTTGTTTGTTTAAGATGGTTTGACAAGATGACAAATTCCTCCTTACTCTTAATAATAATTCTTCAGATGATTATTTTTATTGAAAAATGCTTAAGTTATATACTGAAACTAATTCTTTGTATTGTGGTTCAGCATCCACACACACACAGGTTTGTTTTTGTGAATTGGACATTCAAATGGTGGTCAAAATGACTTTTTTTACATGAGAGGTTGTGTTTTGGCTTGATTTTGTTGTGTTGTGGCTCGATTTTATTGTGTTGTGGCTGAACTTATGTTTGCTTTTTTAATTTTGTTGTGTTGTGCACTACTGGGCCACCGAAAAACAAGTTATCTCAATATGATTTTAGAAACTTTTCCTTTGAAATCTTCATTTTCAAGGCCCTATATTGTTCAGTCCCACAGATATGGGGATCTCAATGCGGCTCCATGTTCAATTCGTTGAATTTTACCCATTTTCAATGGTCACAAACCAAATGTTGTTCACTTTGCACACAGCTGATACTTATTGCATTTAAAGGGGAATGTCTGAAGAATAAATAATTACAGTTTTTTATGATAACACACAGTTACTGAAACTCTACACTTAAGGAGCAAAACCTTAGCCCAGATCTGCACAACTATAAGCACATTCTCAGCCTCACACTTTTTGCAAAACACTACACACATTGTTTTGCACAACACTAAACACACTTCTCTACATTAGACACAGAAATCTAACATAATGTCACTTCTTTGCCTTATCAAGACACTGCTGTCCAAAATACCACACCTAAAACCAATTGATCAAACACAGCTGTCAGGTGTGCAGACACTTAACTGTAAACTCAACAATCAGGTGCAAGTACTACACTCAAAAAAAAAAAAAAAAAAGATACTTTAAACTAACTCAAGTCAATTATGGACAGTGGTTCCACACAACCAACTTAGTTTTTATCAACATTAAAGGTTTATTTTTAATATATGCAATATACTTGTGTTGTGACAACACAACTGACTAAGGAAGAATCTATGTAAAATAGTTATGTCTAACCAACTCAATTCAGTCATGGACAGTGGTTCCACATGATTGAAAAACCCAATAGTATAAAACCCAATAGAATCAACCATGTTAAACAACCTAGAACCAATTGTGTTCATTTAACTTGAACGAATGGTTTTAGTTTTCATAATTGAGTAATACAAATAATCCTATAATTAATGCTTCTTGTTTAGTCTTGTGATTTACATAACTTTTGTGATGTTTTGTGTTGGCAGTCTAGAAGTGATACTGGTTTCATCCAGGACAGTATTTCCCAAAAGCATTGTAAGACCTAAGTTGATTGCAGCTCCATTGCCACCAATGGCGTTATGATCAACTTAGGCTTACAATGCTTTTGGGAAACGCAGCCCAGAGCACAACTGTAGTGAATACTTTGTTATTAAAGTAATTTGAATTTTTGTTAGCAGGTCCTCAACCCAAGCACAAGCTCAACACTTCACCACAATGGTAACCCCAAAACTATTAACATAACTTGTAAATACCATTCTCTCCAGTCTCTCCATTTTCTCATCTTGCTAAAAACTGCTTAAAATAACACTTTATTTCAACATTTCCTCTCCCAGCTCAGCCCCTTTGCAAAGCATGATGGGAAGTGAAAGTCCTGTTTGATTGAGTCCTGGTTGAGTTTTTCAACTGCTTACACACAAAATCTTTACTCGTCACACAATTTCTGAAACCTGACACTCAAACAGCAGAACCACACACGAAATCTGCAAAACCATACACTAATTCTCGGCCTTCGACTAGGTTTTCAATTTCATAAAACACTTTTTGCAACACACAACCAATCAAAATGCCACACTAATTCATCAGTGCCTCACACTAACTCCTCACAACATTCATTGCTTTACTTAACACCAACCAATCATGCTTTAGAATAGGCCTATAAATAGGTCAAAGGTCAAGTTATAGGTTTTGAACAACTTTTCTGTTGTTTACTTGCTTCCATATTCATAATTTCTAAACCCTATTGAGGAATTTTTCTCCATATGGTGCTGGAAAGTGCATGATTGTCGTCCCTATGTCACATACATGTTGGGTTTCCATGTTCTATGGAGACATTCCATAGACGTTATGGTTTTTATACTGTATATTCTGTATATAAATGTCCCCACAAAGTCAAAATGCACTGGTATTACTATACTTGTGAGGACATTTGGTCCCCTACCAAGACACACATACACACCATTCCTTTGGAATATTCACCTTTTTCAAAATTATGCTATTTTTTTTTTTTTGCCCAACTACACATGGTTGATGTATTATATTTTCTTACATACTGTGCAATATTGTATTTACAACCAAAAATGCTTACAGTAAAAAAAAAAAAAAAAAAATTGTTTGGTTTCAATCTTGCTTTCCTGTTTACCGTGAATTTTTCAACATCTCTCTGCCAATTACTTTCAATCTTGTACAGAAATATACATAGCAGCTTATGAAAGAAGAGCTTTAGGTTTTTGAATTGCTGTGTGTATATGGTATATCCAAAAATAGAATATTATGGCAAATGTGTTTGAAAAGTGAGACAAATGTTTGCTTTTGAGATGTGTTTGTGATATTTTGAATGCAGTGATTCATTTTGCAAGAGAAGTGAGGCACTTTGTGTTTTGTGCGTGCAATTCTTGGATTTGTGTGTAAAGTTTTGAAAGAAAGAGGCAAAGTTTTGAAAATGTATGTAAGCAGTTGAAAAAAACTGTAATATGAAAACATCAAGTTAAGTCAAAAAGTAATCATTTCAAGTCAATTTAACATGAAGCAATTAAATTTGAACCAGAAATCTAATACAATGGTGTCGAATCAAAATAAGTTGTTTAAATAAAGTGAACAGCATTAAAAAATTATTTTTATAAGTGTATAAAAAGGCATAAGGTGAGTTTATGTGTCTTCAACAAAATGGAAGGCAATGTTGCAGTAAGAGGGAGAGGCAGAAACATAATTTTGAATGTCCCGGGCCAACGTGGTGTTAACATCACAATATATGTTGCAATCATGCAGAATGTGGTCCTCCACCAGCATGCCAATTTAGGCCCTTACAACACGGCCCACATATTCACATTTTAGAAAGACTACACAAAATCGTCACAGCAGAAGACCAAATGGATGCAGAGCAGATGAGATACATTGTCATATGCGACAATGTAAATTTCCACCTATCTGCTCTGGTTCAAAACGTCCACAATTTTCACTCCAATACCGCCCACCATACTGTCCCTTCCTTAAACCCATTGAGGAGTCTTTGTTTGTTTTTTGTTTTTTTGCATGGAAGGTTTATAATCTTCAGCCCTATGTCAGGATATGCCTCATTCAAACCATGGAGAAGACCTGTGACCTACCTGATGCAGGGTCTGTCCAAGGATGGATTCGCCTTTCAAGAAGATTACTCCCTCCCTGTCTTGCGAGAGAGGACATCGCCTGTGATGTGGATGAAGTGCTATGGCCAGATCCAGCTAGGCCAGAGATAATGCTTAGGTGTTTTTTCTATTTTTTCTTCTTTTTTCACTTAAAATCATGCTTTTGTTTTGTCTCCACAAATGTTTTTATTCGTGTACTATATTGTATTTAGAATATGTTCTGATTTTCAGTGGAAAATGCAACCTTTGGAAAGGCATGGATGTATTGAATGATTTTACAATGTGGTGAGAAATAAATATTTTCATCAATGTGCAGTACTGGTCTTGTGTTGTTGTTTTTGTTTGTTTGTTTGTTTGTTTTTTTTGTCAATATGTTCATGTGCACTATTCTAACAATATATCTGAAAAAAAATCAAACCCAGACTATGTCATTAGAAAAGTATAAATGTTGACAAATGAGCCTTGTTTTTAAAATTGTGCTTAAGCAATCGTAAAAAAACTGTAATAATGTCCACTGAAATGGTCAAGTTGAGGCACATTAACTCAAAAGTGTATTTATAAGAATGTATTTAAATCAGTTTCAGGGATATTTGGAAGAAGGAATTTTGTTCATTTTAACAGATTCTAAAGCTACAAAGAGTTCAAATACGCAGTATCGTTACTACATGTTACCACATTGACATCACAATATCTATGGGATTGAACCATATAGGGCCTTAAATAAAATATGATTCCAAAACAAAAGTTTATTAAGAATTAGAATCTAGAAGGATCTTTAAGGTATCTTTAATACTTCTTGAGTTACAGGCATTTCATCTTTAGAAAAATATTTTTTGAGGGATGTTGTATGCAATTATTTTGATAGAGGGAAACAATACATTTCTAGTTTTACTATTATTTGTTCTTCAGACATTCATCTTTAAACACAATAAGTAACAGCTGTTTGAAAAGTGACCCGCATTCAGTTTTTGACCATTGAAAATTGGTAAAATTCAACAATTTGAACACGGAGTCCCACTGGGATCCCCATATCTATGCGACTGAACCCTAATAGGACCTTAAAAATGAAGATTCCAAAAAAAAAAGTTTATTAAGAAGTAGAATCTAGAAGGATATTAAGGTATCTTTAAAACTTCTTGAGTTACAGGCATGCAAACTTGGGGCACAAAACAGAATAATTTTTTTTTCTTCTCATTTTTTAACTGTCACTGTTGGCATATAATGCAACACAGACTGCTAAATTAAACAGATTTAAGTAATAGACCTACCAATCTCTGTGTAAAAATAAAAAATTAAAATTAAAAAAATAAAATCAACATTTTTAGCCAGGGACCTCTGGTTGAGTTGACACAGAATGACCCAACAGTCACTGTTCACTTTTTAAGTGGCTTTGATTGGGCAAGTTTTTCTCCCATTAATGTTTTTAAAATTTTTTTTTTTTTTAACTTAAACAGTTCATTTTAAACTTGAAATAAACTCTGAGATGAATAACAAGATTTGATGTGAAGCAAAAAAAGTTAAGAATTAGGAAAGACTGTACAATTAGTACAAGATTGTGTACTTAATGTCTTTTATCACTGAAATATTCTCAGTGGCACATCCCAAAGTTGCTATATGCGAGCAACACAACAATGATGTTATAGCAAACAAAGCCATACACAGATTCCACACTGCAAGAAAGCATTTCGATTAAAATACAGCGTGGACAGCTTTTATCACAACGAACCATTATAGTATTCCAGCGTCACATGCTTCACGTGAAGAGCGGACATGCAGGATGTAAATGGCTTTATTTATAGTCTGAATTAAATTCAGATTAATTTACAAAAAAATTAATTGAGCTACTGTATACTTCTATTTTTAGTACTCATGAAGCAAAGCATCAGAGAAGAAGAAGAAGAGGAAGAGGAAGATGTTACATCATTCGCAATGGACAGTCACTGTTGAGTTCAGTTGCTGTCTTCCCATTTCCTCGCAATTCTCGCTTACGGATTGTTACAAAGAATTCAACAGTTAAACTTAAAAAAAATGATTACATTTTCTAAAAATAAAGTTGAAATCACACAACATCTGAGTTCTAAAGAAGCATACACCGCTGTTTAACAACCTCAGAAGTCATTGTAGGTCCATCTCCACAGGTTTACACTTAATTATATTGTTTACTTCTGGAACGCTACTGTTGCACTCAGCCGTGGCAAACTTTGATGCTGACTTTGATGTTGATTCGCCACTGAAAGTCTCTCAAATCTTTTTGTGATACCTTTGAACTCTTTGGCCTCATCATCAGGTGAATGAACACGTGAAATGAGAGGAAGGATATGAGGCAGGAGTAAAATGGTGTCAAAGTCTAAACCATACCTGGGGAGTTCAAGCATGTAACACAGGAAGGAAGTATGTGCTGACAGCTCAAAGTCATCTCTTTTATGGGCTGAGCATCAGAGGCAGCTTTGACACATTTGACGTGGTGTCAGATCTGCCATAAATGGGTAACAGAGATGTTGAACAGTTATTCCTCATTGTTTGAAATGTATTATTTGTATACTGACATATTTTTTTAACAAAAATAAATGAAAAGGCACATATTTGGAAGTAAATGCGAGTAAATTCTCTGCGTGTTTGTTATCGCGACTGAATTATAAATCTAATGCAAAAATAATACACTGTGAAATCCAATTATTGCAGCAACCAGTGGATAATACCACTCCACAGGGGCCTCAGGAGTCTCAGCATTCAAAGCTACTCTTCAAAGAGCATAAAACTTTAGAGTCTCTTTAATCATGTCATACCGGATGCACTGCGAAATATGTTTTCGGTCCCACATATCAGCGAAAGAAAAAAAACAAAAAAACAGAGGAATCTTAAACCGGACGTATGTATAACACCACTCGAATAAAGAGCAAAACAACCAAACAATTTTACTCACGTGTCACATGATTAAAACCGTAGGTGCATCGGCTTTGGCTGGACCTGCTGCTCCTGCAACTTTTCAGAAGCACGAGTTCAAAAGGAAGACTGCGAGGGGCTCAGATAACATTACAGAAGCCCCAATGGATTTTACTCGTCAGCTTCTCTAGATCTTTCAGGGCCGTCCTCCAGCCAGCATCCCTATAAAGCACTGAGCTTAACAATCAGAAGAAGTGGTAAGATGGCAAAAAATACATTTGAGTTTGATAGACGGTCTGCAGGCATCAATGCAAAAACAGAATACGGTTTCTCTATGTCCCCCTTTCCCCCAATAGGATCATCACCTGGAAGATTACCCTGGTTACGCTGCATTGAGTCAAGTCATCCCTTCTTTTCTCGTCAATCAGCCACCGGAAAGTCTGCGTCTGGAGGGAGAAAGGCCCCCTATTGGATCCCAGTCTCTGCAGAAAGAATATGACAATGGTGTCCAACAGGGAAGCTCGCAGATGTTGTAATTTTCCACAAGCGTAGAGCTGTTCCTCTGGGAATGGGAATGGAAAGACATATTTAATTAGTTTTAAATTTAGGCCTTAATTCTAAAAAAGAGGGATATTAAAATTACATTAATATGGCCGTGAGCGACTCAAAGCATTGGTCACTTTAAAAGGAATGAAATATTTTTTGGTATTTTTGCTATTATGAGCAGTACCGCATGCACTTAAGGCAACCTGCACATTAGAGTGTAGGAGTCAGAATCACACAAAGGTAGTAAAGGAGGCACAATCATAACTTTGCGTAAAAAGAAATGTAGTCATGTGGTTCCCTTTTAAATTCAACCCACACTAATATGCCAGTTCACATTCTTAAAGAAATAGTTAATTAAAAATAAGCATTAAAAATACTTTTATTATTTACTCATGTTGTTATAAACCTGGATGCTAAATTGTATTATGAGCTGTTAAGCTCGCAAAATATTTTATAAAATCTCTGCACAAGCTCTAAAAATACTGTCCATATGACCTATGCACCATGGTTTTCTGAAGTCATATGATTGTAATTGTGCGGGGAATGAATCAAAATCTGAGTCATCTTCATCTCTGCTGATGTTATCAAGTCAAATATGGCCCATATAGAACAGGTTGGGTGGCAACAACCCTGAAAGACATTGGTTCTCGTAGTCAAACATCATGATGTCCAATCTGGACCGTGGGTGTCATACTTAATCAGACTTCTGCAGCAGAGTAGTCTGTATGTAATGCAGTCGTCTGTATGACTCATACACTATACACTGTAAAAAACTGTGCTGTAAAATAACAGTAATCTAATGGCAGCTGTGTTTGCCAGTAATGCACTGTTAATTTACAGCCTTCTACCTTAAATTTACAGCTCTCCTTTTTTTTAATTTTTAATTTTTAATTTTTTTTTTTTTTACAGTATGTTATCGTAATACTACCATGGAAATGAACTCATTTCATTTGGGAAACCGATTGCTTCAAGTTAGAGTTTAAAAACTAGTATTTATACGGTGTTAGTACTGTGAACTTATTTCATTTGAGTCAACTGAAAAAGAATATTTCTTAATATAATACTGCAAAAACTTCATGTGTAACAGTTTGCACACACACACACACACACACACACACACACACACACACACACACACATATATACATACATTTTTGATCAAATAAACCTTAGTGAATATAAGATACTTCTTATACTTCTAGAAAAAAATCATACTTTACATAAACCTTTGAACGGTGTATAGGGGTGGGAGATATACCGGTTAGAGATTTTGGACTATCGTCTCTATCACGGTTACGCTCACGTGATGTTGCCGTGTTGCGCGGTCACGAAACTTATCATTGGCATGTGTTTTTTAACCACTGCAGTTTGAAAACAAGTGATTTTAAACCAATGAAGCATAATAAGCAGTGAAACTAATTTTGCTTAATGCGCGCACTGTCTGAGAGACTTGTGCACATGAAGCCACTGCTCATGGAGCGTGTGAGTAATTAACCTAGTCGGTTAAATACATGTGTCAAAGTGCCTGTTTTTGCAAGTATCCTCGTAAACACTGTCATTTACAACCCCAATTCCAGAAAAGTTGGGACATTTTGTAAAATGTGATAAAATCAAGAATCAAAATTTCTTAATTCTCTTTAACCTTTATTTAACCAACAAAAGAACAAAGACAAAAAAACAATTTTCACTGGCCAAATTAATTGTACTTTGTAAATATATATTATTTTTATGGCTGCAACACACTCCCAAAAAGTTGGGACAGAGGCAAAATAAATGTGAAAAGATTATAGAATATCCAAGTTAAACTGTTTTGAAGCAGTCCAAAATTAGCAGGTGAATTGGCAATAGGTAAGGGTATTGTGATTAGGTATAAAAGGAGCATCCACCAAAAGCTCAGTCTTTGCAAGCAAAGATGGGTCTGGAACACCACTTTATGCCAAATTTCATGAGAGAATTGTCAAGCAATTCAAAAATCACATACCACACATAATATTGTGAAAAGATTCAGAAAATGCAGAGAAATCCCATTCCATGTATGGCAAGGCAGGAAACCTCTGTGACCTTTGAGCCCTCAGACGGCATTACATGAGAAACCATCATGCTACTGTGTTAAATACAGCCACACTGGCTTGGGAGTACTTTGGAAAACTGTTGTCACTTAACACAGTCTGCCACTTCATCAAGAAATACAACTTGAATCTCTGTTATGCAAGGAGAATGCGATACATCTGTTTAATGCAGAGATGGTATCAAGTTCTCTGGGTCCAAACTCATCTCAGATGGTCCAAAAGACAGTGGAAATGTGTGCTGTGGTCACAGATGAGTCCACGTTTCAGCTCGCTTTTGGGAAAAACGGACATTGAGTTCTCAGTGCCAAAGATTAAAGAGACCATCCAGACTTTCATCAGCAACAGGTGCAAAAGCAAACATCTGTCATGGTATGGGGGGGCATCAGTGCAAACGGCATGGGTGACTTGCAGATGTGTGAAGGAATCATTGACATGGAGACATACTGGGATTGTACAGAGACCTATACTGCCATCGACATCCTTCCTGGGAGTCAAGACAATTCTGATTCGGCACGGGATACATCAGAGTGGTTTGGTAGAAACTCTACACCGTAGAGTGGATACTTGACTGGCCTGCTTGCAGTCCAGATCTGTCCCTTATTGGAAATGTTTGGCACATCATGAAAAGGAGAATCAGACAGCGATGACCACAGACTGTTAAGCAGCTGTCTTGTATCAGTCGAAATTGGGCAAAAATTCCACTTACAAAACTGCAACAACTAGTATCCTCAATTCCCAAAGATTTAAAAAAGTGTAATTAAAAGGAAAAGTGATGCGACGCAGTGGTAAACATGCCTCTGTCCCAACTTTATTGCAGTGTGTTGCAGCCATCAAAATCAAAAATTTGTTTATATTTACAAAATACAATTAATTTGGCCATTGAAAACATTGAAAATCTTTTCTTTGTATTTTCGTCAGTTAAATAAAGGTTAAAGAGAATAAATCACAGATTCTTAAATTTATTGCATTTTACAAAATGTGCCAACTTTTCTGGAATTGGGGTTGTATGTCTTAAGCAATCGTAAACAGTTGAGAAAGTAAATGCATGTGAATCAGTGCTGTTTAATGTTGATTAATGTTAATCAAACAACAACAACAAAATCTCTCATTGCTCCTGACTGATTCACTTTTGTAACTTTAATAAGAATAAACGTAGGTTTAATTTACATAGTGAAGACTATGCAGTGTTTTGTATATACATTTGATTACTTTATACTGTTTATGTAGTATTTCTTATTCTGGTGCTTGAAGTTTTTCAGGTAGGCCTATTTCATTTGTGTCTTTGTTCTATTGTAGTTTGTTTTCCTATATGCTTGTAATTAGTTTCGTTGTTCTTATTTTATTACTGTTTACCTGTCTTCAGTAAGCTTGAGAGTTTTCTTATTTAAGCAAGTAATTTTTTTTATTTTATTTTTTTGATTGATTTCTATTTCAATGGTATCAAAATTTTGATATCATAAAAAAACATTATTTTAAGCAAAAATAACTAGGCCTATATGTAAGCAATAAGGTACGAGAGGCTGTGCTGTATTCACGATACAGCAGTAGCCTCGAGTAATTTATTGCTTTTATAAAACGGTTACAACACAATACAAATATTAAAGCCAAAAATATGTATCAATGCAACTTTCATGAAGTAAACTTTCACTAAAAGCCTTCCTTCCGCCGGAAAAAAAATAGTCCCTGACCATGAACAGCAATAGCTGTAGCAATGCAGCAACAGCAGTCTTTATGAGTGTGTCAGTCAGTAGTGAAGATTTTTACATTGAAAAGATTGAATTGTTGTGAACACGGAACAAGACGCAACTGACAAATGCTTTGACTAGTGCTGTCAGTCACGGAAAAACCCCTTAACTGTTAAAAGGACAAGATAATACATCGGACATTTGAACAGATTTTTTATTATGAACATAGGACTGACCTGAAGGTAAGCTTTAGTGAACATATAAATTGAGAACAGTTTACGTTGCTAAGAGTGGTTGCTAAGGGTGTTGTGTAGTGATACACAGAACTGTTGGGTGAAGCGGTCACAGCCGTGTTTTATCGTGAATAAAACACAGCTATTGACCAATCAGAATAAAGGAGAGGAACTAACCGTTTTATAAGGTGATATATATTGTTATCGTGAAATAAAATTACTCATATTATGATATAAGATTTTTGTCTTACCACCCACCCCTAATGGTTTATTTGAAACTAAACAGCCAAAGATAACTATGAATTATTGTATGAGAAGATTCTTTAAAAAAAAAAAAAAATAATATCCTGCTTTTTTTATTACTCATTTAATGTTTATTTTATTGAATATTTTGAATTTAAAAAAAAAAAAGGGTTGGAACAACATGAGAAAAATGTTGTACGGTAATTTTCCATTTGTGGGTGAATTATAAAATATGCAAGCAGGCTCAACTTTTACAAACTGCAATGATATTTAGTGCATCCACTGGCAGATTCGATGGTTTCACCTTTACAAACAAGGATAACATCATTCACAGTCCCGTGTGGAGGACAGGCAAACACTGAAATGTCACTCATATAAGTGAGATGACATCAGAAGTATATAGTTCTATGCTGGTGAGTCATCATCATTTTGATAATGAAACAATGATGAAACCTGCAGATAAAGGTTACAGTCTCAGTTCATTGTGGATATCTGACACCACAGGCCTGCCCACAGCCCTAAACCAGCAAGCCCAAGGGGTGCAAAGCACAATGCCTCCATATGTTCGCAGATACACGGTTTCAACTGCCTCCCACAAACAGTGTTACGAAAACATGCAAAAGCCAGGGAACAGACTGACAGTTCAGTGCATCTCATTTCCCAATGCAGATTTATTTTTGTAATAATTTCCCTACATGCAAATAACCATATAGACCATAACAGCCTTTGTGAAGATGTAAATACTGTTTCGCCCATTAAAAACTGTAATTTGCCAAATGGTAGTGGTTTCCATTAATTTAGAAAATTACACCGCTCTCAAAGTCTCTCATTTTTATTCATTGTGCTATCACTTTGTGCACTCCAGATACTAAGACTATTAACAAGGTTTAAAACAATGTTATCCAGGGATTTGTGGATGAGAATTAAACCTCCCAGTATTAAATTGATTCTGAAATGCCAAGAGCATTTGCATTTCATTAAATCTCAACAGAACAATTATACCTTTGTGAACGGTGATACAGTTGTGAAGGTGTACAGATTATGAATTTGCATTATTTGTACTGGGGGCTGGACATTCTCTGCTTGCCTTAAATGAAAATGCTAGCATTACTGTTATTTCACAGTCTAAAATGAGCTTTTGAGAAGCGCTTACAAAGCTGGATCTGCCGTGCGTACTGCGGCTTTTGTCTTTGTGCTTTCAGGAAGGTTTTGATTTAGGTCTAAGCGAGTTTGATGTATAATAGATGGAATATAGGGGTGCCTGCTGGTGCAAAACAAGGTGAATCGAGCCCTTTCTGCGTCACATATTCAGTGCTGTATATGGTCTTAATCTAGTCCTGCTTTTCTCCCTCTATCCCCTTCTGCCTCCCCCTCATTTGTACTCTAGAGGCTCAGAGTGACCCCCAGGGAGTCAATCAGGGCATCAGAGTCTTCCTAGAGGCCTTCGGTGACACACATTTCTCTGAGCAGAACATAGCTATTAATGTCAGCATGGAGTCACCCTAAAGACTCTGCTTTACTCAGTTGTGTTGCCAAAAAGACAGCTTATGACTTCAAAACACTTCGATATTAAGCATAGAGCACTACATTAGCACCATAACACTCCATTTCACCACACCATAAATATATATATATATATATATTTTCACAATTTCTCCTCGGTGTAGGCCCACTCTACTTCCTGTTCACGTAACATATAGTGGGAACGCTTGGCAGAAAAGTCAACACATGCTACTTCAAAAGCATTATTTTAATTTGTGATTTGCACTGATGACTGATATAAATAAGCAAAATAAAATAATTAAATAAAAAAATGTAAAAATGCAAAAAAAAAAAAAATACTTTTTTTCTTTAGATAAAATAAAAAGCAAAAGCAAATGAAAAAATAAAAACAATATAAATACAAATATAGCTGCAAGCAGCCATTAAGGGGCCAAGCACAAAAATGCACAATAAGTCATGCCACCATGGCTGGGAGCATCAGACCAACTGCAACAATGAGCAATTAAAGGCAAATTAAGATGATTTAAGCCAAAATGCCTATCATAAATACAGTCATAAATACAGTCACTAGTAAAGATTTAGTGGTTTATAACTTTTGACCAATAGGTGGCTCTGAACCAGTTTGATATGGTATAGTCAGAGTGAAGTGACAACGAAACATGCAAAGTTTGGTGTCAAAATTCCATAGCAATGCAGAGATACAGCCTCAAAAGTTGCTTTGGCATCATGCCTCAACTTCGTTACTGTGGTATATACGAAATCCATAACTTTTTGCCAGCATGGTCTGAAAATGATATGATTCAATATTGGTCTAGCAGTTCGAAAAAGTAGCTTTTTAAAGAAAAATCAAAATGGTGGACAGGAAGTGGATGAATACGGCAAAATTGGTATCTATGTTTTCGGCATGACCCAAGGAATCATAAAGACCAGTTTCATTACAATAGGCTAATTTACTCAAAAGTTATTAGCATTTTTGTACATTTCATTTTAACTTTTGACCACAAGGTGGTGCTGCACCGAAACTTTTTGAGTGTCTTTAGGGCATGGTGCCGAAGACACATACTGAGTTTCATAACGATATACCAATGTGTTCGTAAAAAATATAGCATTTTGTGACAAAATTCAAAATGGCCGATGCCCAAAATGGCTAATATGGAAACATTGGATATCATTGAACTCAGCATGATGCCCCAAAACTAATGAGACTTGGACAAACCATTCAGAAGTTATAAGCAAAAATAGCCATTTTTTTGTATCTCCAGACCAGTAGGTGGCGCTGTTTTGAAACACAGCATGTTACCTCAGGTCATGCTTGGGATGACATGGACCAAGTTTAGTCTGAATACAATAAAGCGTTGAGGAGATACAGCCTTACGTCTATTTTTGCAAGTGCTATGTAAAATTAGTTCAAGCGCTAAGTAAAATTAGTTCAAAAACGGTTTGAAAAATCGGCTTGAATTCCACAACTTTTTGTCAGCATGGTCTGAAGATGTGAAAATCGGAGCAAAGGCCTAGGAGGAGTTCGAAAATGTAGTTTTTTTGGAAAATTCTAGATGCCGGAAAAATTTTCGTGGCGGAAAATTACGTAACATGGTGCAATCGAATTGTCTTGAGCCAAGGAATCAGAGGAATCATTGACTACGTTTACATGGACAGCAGTAATCTAATTATTAACCTTATTCTGAATAAGACAATATTATGATTTAGGTGTTTACATGAGTTGCTTTTAGAATATTCTTTTCATGTTCCCGTTTTACATATTATAGAACATAGATCGATTTACATCACAGTTCGTCTTCGTTATGGTACCATATACAGTTTTGGGTGTTTAATTTTTAATTTTTACGAAAGCTTCAAGTGCAGTTAATTATTTGACATGCTATACGTGCAAACAGATACGGAGCCCCGCATATGACATGCAAGAAAAAGTAAATAAATTGTGAATAAAGAAATTCGTTCCCTCAATTTATAAATCTTGCGCATGATTTATAAATCGACTACTATTTATTTTCCCTCTCATGTGCTGGGCTCTGTAAATAGACGACGGTGGATACAAATTCTCCAGCAACAGGCCTCCTATGTACTTTCATTTGGCAACATTTCATTCATGCCACCGCAACAAACTCAGAGGTACTGAATGAGAGATGAAGTGAGAGGAATTTGATTTGTGGCTTCTTGCTTGAAGCTTGCTCTCTTGTTTGCCGTCAAACGGTTGACCACTGTCATGTGTCCCAAGTGTCCTGTCACAAAATGCGGCGAAAACTCCCACATGACGTTAATAGCGTGATTAAAGTGTGTACATGTCTATAATGCACTCCGATAATGCGACTAAAATAGGAATACTCCACCTGTCTTAATTCGATTTGTGTTTACTTCGAGCATGACTTTAGCCGGATTAAGGTAATCAAAAATCACTGTTTACATGGTAGTTTCTTAATCGTGTTAATATCGGAATATTGCTGTCCATGTAAACGTACTGACTGTTTCTAGCCCTTACGGTTCAAAAGTTATTAACATAAACATGAGTGCAACTTTGGACAGGTGGTGGCGCTAGAGGGTTTGAGTTAGAGACTCCAAATTAGCTATGGTGACGGTTCAGACTGTCCTCTGTCAGTGTGCCAAATTTCATAACATTTCCGCAAGCAGTTCTATGGGCTGCCATAGACTTCCAGAGCGGAAAAACAATAATAATAAGAGCGGCAATGATTACAATAGGTGCCTACGCATCTTCGATGCTTGGCCTCTAATTTAAAAAGTAACATCAAATGCCTATACCATAAAGCCAAAACCATCTGAAAATCCACCCAAACCATTAATGGCAGAAAACACCAACACATGTTTTTTATTATTTATTAGAAAAAAAAAGTGTTTTCAGAGAAATTACTGCTGTGGTTGTGTATTGAATTGAAACCATTTAAACTAATGCTAAAAGTCACACTCTATACAGCACAGGGCTGATAGATAGCCCACCCCTGTTCTTCACTGAGTGGTTTGAGGACACTTTAGATAATGCAGACAAACTCACAACAAAAGGGCTTTCAGTTTTCCCAGTTGTTGACAAGTCCTTTGAGCTACAATGGCCATTGTAGCAGCTGGAGAACGCTGAGGGTGAAGGCTGCGAAGCACGCGGGGGACATAAAATAGGCGGCTGAAAATTAGGCTGAGAGTGATGTTTATGGAAACAAAGTGATAGAGGAACGGGTGAAGACATACATTAGCTTTTACTGGGAGTCCATCTCACTGTGTGGAGCGTGTCGATCCACAGCAGGGGCTGAAGAGAGAGATGAAAAATAATGACAACAAGCTGTCATGTCTGTCCTGCTATTACCGTGCAGTGTCATTTCCTGTCTACAGTATGCATGTTTGAAACAGGGCTTCTAATGCAATAGCTTGCAATGCTGTGTAATTTTCGTCAGCAGGAATTCGTTCTCTGTTGAGGTTGGCTGCATGTGAATAGAAACACTCATGTACTAATCATTAGTGAGCCACAATAGGGCAGCGCTGGGGGTGTGTTGCTTGACTTTGAAGTAGCAGTGAACTGCACAAATGTGCAGACAGATGCATACATATGCACAAGCGAGGTCCCTATAGATTTACCTTTGGACACCTGGGAATGAGACCATTTATCACATGCACTCGACAAAGAGAGGGCTACAGATGTCCCCATATGGCAATGATTCGTTCAAAACTTTGTGTTCTTCCACTTATCACAAACACACACAGGTTTGTTTTACTATCTTAGTGAGGATATTCCATAGGCATAATGGTTTTTATACTGTACAAACTGTACATTCTATCCCCCTACACTACCCCTACCCCTAAACCTACCCATCACAGAAAACATTCTGCATTTTTACATTTTTAATAAAACATTGTTTAGTATGTTTTTAAAGCTATTTCAAATATGGGGACTCATGAAATGTCCTCATATTTCATGTTTACGTCGTAATACCAATGTAATACCCATGTCATTATACAAATATATATATATATATATATATATATATATATACTGTACACTCAGTGGCCACTTTAATTGGGTCACCTGGTCAACTACTCGTTAACGCAAATATCTAATCAGCCAATCAAATGGCAATGCATTTAGGCATGTAGACATAGTTAAGATGATCAGCTGAAGTTCAAAATGAGCATCACAATGGGGAAGAAAGGAGATTTAAGTGACTTTGAACGTGGCATGGTTGCTGGTGCCAGACGAGTTGGTGTGAGTATTTCAGAAACTGCTGATCTGCTGGGATTTTCATGCACAACCACCTTTAGGATTTACTGAGAAGTTCTGTAGGTGAAAATGCCTTGTTGATGTCAGAGGTCAGTGAAGGATGGCAACAGTAACTCAAATAACGACTAGTTACAACCGAGGTATGCAGAAAAATCTCTGAATGCACAACACGTCAAACCTTGAAGCAGCAACCCGATGTGTATTGTGATGTATTATTAGTTACATTTTGTCTAATACTATTTAATCAAAAAAGATAAAAGGGCTTCAAGAGGCAAGTGAAAGAGCAAGTGAAATAATTATTAACCTATCAGCTAGAGATGATTTCTTTATTAACGACAGATTCAATGGACTTTTTCCAGCCGTATATATATTCTAAAACTACCACTCACAAACAAAGTGAAAAACATCATGGTGAAAACACAGTGCTACAAATCACACAATTAAACACAGGCCTAGTATTGAGCTATAGATGATTGACTAGTTCAGTTTCTTGCACAACTGTAAACTACACATTTTTACAAACTAACATTCTTAGAAAATGACATTTCAAGAAAAACAATTACTTTACATCACTACCTTTACAAAACTGTAGCAGTACCATGGTACAGTGACTGTATTCATGATATCCAGAAGGTATCCACCTTATTGAGCAACGAATTTCTATCTGAATACTTTAGATCGGTCATGGGCAATTTTTTGAGATCCTCCAATCAGAATGCTAGCAGCCGATCACGTGACAGGCTTGAAGATTTCAGAAAAAATTCAAACAAGATGGTGGCCTCTTAGCGGCAGCGGAGCAAATAAAAGAAGCATAAACGTATATCTTTTTATGCTTGTATGTTGTCATGTGTCAACCCAAAACAGGGAATTTAACTCGTTTAATGCTTAAAATACCAACAGGTGTCTAAAATGTCAAACAATGTGTCAAACTATTTGTGCAACAAACCAGTGCGTTCAATAAATTAAAATAATAGGAAAACAAATACATGTTTGCAACATCATGCAGCATAATGTTAAGCATAATGTAATTGTTAAGATTATTATTATTATTATTCCGCCGTAAAACTGATTGTGCAGACCAAACTGTAAGGCCTAGAGACTTGAAACCTGGAAAGATGGTAGGTCTCAATTTGGGGAGAGCCTGACAAGGTAGGACCCCGATTGGCCAATAGGGGGTGCTACAGCGACCAACAATGCAAAACTGCTCATAACTCCTAGACCGTGTCGTACTCAAGTGTCATATATCATTGAAATCCTTGGTTCAAGACAAACAAAACGTGTATCTCCAATTTCATTTCCGCCATTAAAATTTTCTGAAAAATCTACCTTTTCGAACTCCTCATTTGTCCGATTCACTCGAAACTTGATATACATCATTTAGAGACCCTCCTGGCAAAAAGTTGTTAAAAGAATTTTAATCTGTGATTCACACCAAACATACAAAGTAGGCAGGGCCACTTTTATTTAAATGGTTAATAACTCTTGAACGAAATGAGATATTTTATCAAACTTGTCATACTCATGTACGAGTTCATTCTGTGGTCATACAAAAAAATTGCTGAGATTTACCACTTGGTGGTGCTATAATATGAAAAAAAAAAACAAAACATAAAAACAGCCATAACTATGCAACTGTTAGTCCTGTTGACTTGACAATTGGCATGCATTGTCTTTGTCTAAGTTGCCTTAATGATTTATGCTGACATTCGTGTATCTCGAAAAACATGGCTGCCATCGGCCTATAAATTTTGAGCGCCTCTTAGACCAGGTTAATGGAGGCAGATGGGGACAAAACTCGGTGGGCCTGTTTAACTCGTGACCCTAGAGGTCTGTGCAAAGTTTTAAAGAAAACGGCCACTGGGTGGCGCAATCGTGTTTTAGATCTTATATATCACGCAACGTATCACACATACAAACAATATTCATATCATATGTTGAATCTCCTCATTCTGAACAACTTTGCCTCAAAAACCACTGCTGTCAATCAAATTGTTCGTTAAACATTTGCGATTATTTGAAAAATCAACTTTTTCAAACTCCTCACAGGCCATTTGTGCAATTTGTTCAAAACTCGACAAGCATCATCTAGAAACACTCATGGCAAAAAGTTATCAAAAGAATTCCGATTGGTGATTCAGGTTCGCAATAGAACGCCAAAACGTTTGAAGTAGCAGTTGCCTTTTACTAAAATGATTATATCTCTTGATTGCAATGAGATATTTTCACTAAACATGGTACACGTGTGTACAAGTTCAGTCTGAGGTCTGTTCAGTCTGTTAGTCTGCTTGACTTGAAAATTGGCATGCACTGTCCTTGCCAAGTTGCCATGATGGAAAAGCGATTGTCCACTTGGTGGCACTATAACAGGGAAAAAAAACATGAAAATAGCTATAACTATGCAATCGTTAGTCTGATTGACTTGAAAATTGGCATGCAGTATCTTGGCCGAAATTGCCATGAATGTCTATGAAAAACATGGCTGCCATTGGCCTATGAAGTTTGAAAACCTGTTTGACCAGGGTAACCTGAGGCCGATCAAAACGAAACTTGGTGGACCTATTTGACTCTGAACTCTAGCAGTCTGTGTGAAGTATGAAAGAAATCAGCCACTGGGTGGCGCTACGTATCACACATAAACAATATTGTTGTTATGTTGAATCATTCTCATTCTCTATAACTTTGCCTTAAGGTCCTAGGTATTTCACTCAACCTCAAAACCACTGCAGTACAATTCTCTAGATTTTTTAGGTTAAAAAAAAAAAAAAAAAACTGTTGAATTTTACCAATTGGATAGCCATAACAGGATCATTAAGAAAATGGCCATGTCCAAATGTACATAAAAGCCTATAAATCTTACATGCTTTCGTGTCGGCCTAGATCCTAACACCATAGATGCCATAAAGGTCTTAATATGCTTGAACCCCGGTAAATGCTGCTTGCAGTTTTAATTTTAATTGTGATACTTCACCCCACACACATGTGTTACAGGACTTTTGGAGACAGTTTGTCAATTCCAGGTCCCGTCTGTTTCAGAAAGAGCATGTGGTACTAATTATGCAATAACTCAAAGAAAAGAAAATATCAGGCTAATTACAACACTTCAAACTGTAGCAAATAATAAAAATAAACGTATCATACGTATTGTAGAAGATGATTGCTTCTACTTGTTTCATGTCTTGATTATCACAATATTTCATTATATCATTATATCCGTCGAGCTGTTTATTCCAAGCTGCTTTATGTAATGAAAGATGGTGCATAGTAGATAATAAAACATGTTAACCAATCATTAACCTTTATTAACATAAAGCATTACTGTAAACTGTGACATAACTTTGACATTGTTTATACATGATACATAACCAATGGTAATATCAATGGCAAATATCCGACGGCTATGTATACAGTCTGTTTCCCATACATTTCTTGGCAGTTAGCAAAATTTCCAGTATTCTTTCAGGCCATATTTGTGAAATCATACCTGAGTGCTGACTTGTGCATTAGCATTGGAATATAGTAGCGATGTCAGGAGGGGGCATTCTTTGAGTTTCCCACAAAGGAACAGCAGGGTGCCATCTAGACACCAGTGCGTGCCTTCCTCCTGAGACAGTGGAGTTGTCTGCCCTCTGGGGTTAGCTAGCCACAAACTTCTGACACCCCCTAAAAAGTCAGACATGCTTCCCTCCTGAGCGCCCTGTCTCTGTAACTTCAAATCTGACCCGTCCCCCTTTTTCCACCCACCCATCCTTCAACCCCTCAACCTCTCCTTCCACGCTCCCACAGTCTTTAAACCCAGTCCCGTCCTTCCGTGTGACGCTATGGCTTTGATCTCGGGGGCCGGCGTGGTTCAGTAGTTGGCAGTCACAACTCTTTCCCTGTTCCACATGGCGAGGCTGCCCACTCATGTAGCCTGTACAGAATCTGCCTTTGTTAACCCTTTGCTCTCTGCGGTTGCCTGGTAACACACTCACAGTCCGGAAAGACGGGAGTGAAACTTGCAGCGGCTGATTGATGAGCACCATAAACATGTCAGGAATAAAGGAGGGAACACAAAACTTAATGAAAAAACGACAAACCTTAAAGTTGTTGTACATGGGTGGATGATCGGAACCAATTTATTTTTTGGGCTTCTTTGGGCCTGTCAAAACGGTGAACTCTTGCCCTTTTGTCTCTTGGCATTTCACAAAATGGCATGCTACAAGTGTGTTTGTTTGCGTTTTTGTTTCTGGGTGTGCAATTTTACGTGTCTTTGAGTCTGTACACATCAGTGTGGTCAGTTCTAATGTCCTAAAGTGTCATTCACACTTAAAGTCACAGTTGTGTAAGAATCAGAAAAATAACTGACTAAAGGTAGTAACTCAATTTTTAGTTGTCTTATTATAATATAAACATAATAGATTTTTTCAGGATTCTTTGATTAATAGAAAGTTCAAAAGAACAGCATTTAGTGGAATTTTTAATATTTTGTAACAGACTTGCTGATCCTAAACTTTTAAACAGTAGAGTAAATTAAAGGCCCACTGAAGAGCGTTGGAACGCACAGCATTATTCAATGTGTTAACGTAATTTCAAATGAAACAGGAAGACCCCGTCCATTTTTTAAAATAGCCAATAGCGTTTTGTTTATGTTACAGCTCGGCCAGAGCAGTTAGACTCTGTAAAACCTCAGTTTCCTTCTAATCTCTAACCGTTTCTCCTCTTAATGTCCTTTATATCGCTTTAATACACAGCATTCTGTGCAGAATTCAAATGGGTCCGATACCTTTTGTGGTCTGTGCCGACTCGCGCATATGATCTGCTCTGTGCTCTCATGTCTCTGGGAAAACGGACTTCATTTGCATCAAAGGAAAGCATATTTACACTGTCTGAATCGTTCCCTATTCTCTATATAGTGCACTATGTGCCATTCACCATGCAGAAACTAATAAATGTGTGAGCAAATGACCAATTTCAGCTGAGGCTTCAGTGTCTGTTAGAGAAAGTTTCAAGTTGTTTAAAAGGTGAAGTGTGCAATTTATTTAAAAAATACAGTAATTTCTCATATCCCAGCCTAATACAGTGAATATAAGTTAAAAAGATAGTAAAATGAAAAGTATCCCATGATCTACTCACCCTCAAGCCATTCTAGGTGTATATGACTTTCTTCTTTCAGACGAACACAATCGGAGATATATTTAAAAATATAGAGCCATTTATGATGGACGGATGCATTTTTGTTCACTACCATTATAAAGCTTGGTAGAGCCATGATATTTTCAGATATATATTTCAGATATATTTCCAATTGTGTTAGTCTGAAAGAAGATAGTCATATACACCTAGGATGGCTTGAGGGTGAGTAGATCATGGCATAATTTTAATTTTCAGGTGAACTATCCCTTTAAGAATACATATATTGTTGTATTTAATGTAAATGTATCAGTTTTTTTTTTTTGCTATTCTGTGAATTGTAACCATAATTGAGATTGCCATGGTTGTTGTGATAAATAAATATGTTGATGAACTCTCTGTATGTCAAAACAAATTGAATTGTCATATATATTTCATATAATTATATTGTCATATCATATTACTAAATATATATTTGAAAATACCCCCTAAATAACAAATGTAGTCAGCTATTTTAATAGCTTGTGTAGATAACATTTTTTAAAAGGCAGAAATTTAACTTTAAATTAAGACAGCTTGGTAAGTTTCAAAATAGACTTGAGATCAATGACAAAGTCTTGCACAACTAACTTGACTTGCCATCCTGAAAAAAAGAAGAAAAAAAGAAAGGGGAAAGAGGAATGACTTATTTAAGATTCCCATGCGAGTGTCATTTCAGGAGAATGACAGAGCCTCAAAGGTACAGGCAGCCGACAGAGGAAGCAGCACTAAGTGCCTGATCAGCACTACGGGGGGCTTTTCAAAGGCCTTTATGAAGCCCATCTGTCATTGGCTCTGTACAGGGTTAGTACTGGTCAGGAGCGAGGTCTATTCTAGACAAGGCCTTCAAAGTGTCCATAACCCCAGGAAGACAAAGGCGATGCTCAGGGCAAAACTGTCACTTCCTCTCTATGGACGAAATAACACAATCAGACGCACAGACGAGGAAAAATAAAAAAGGTTGTCAACATTCTCTGTCTTTCTGTCTGGGAGCAGAGAGGAGAGGAACAGAGAGATAGATGGTCACATTAGTTACGCTGGTAAAAAGCACATACAGCACATGTGTTATCCCTTCTGTAGGTCATCATGGGGTAACTTTCATACATATAACATGGGTTATGTTGGTGAGGAAAAAAAACCTCTGTAGCTACAAAAGAACTACAATGGTTGTTTGATTTGGTTAAGCATGTAAACTCTAGCAACATTTAGCAACTTACTGAATAAATGTAAAAAAAAAAAAAAAAAAAAAAAACCCTCAATGGCTTTATGATTCATCCTTGACATTTTACTTTGTATAATTTATCATCTCTTCAAGTAGGCCTAACCAATAAATCTTATAAATCCAAAACCACCGTTCTAAAAATAAAGATAAATGCTAATTATCTTCTTGGTTTTAGGATTACAAATTTAACAGCTCTATTCAACCCAAACAACCCCAGGTCAACAAAAAGTAATTTAAATAAATTATCATTTAAATTAAATTCATTTCAGGGTGTTTGAGACCCAAAACATAAGTAGTATAATCAAGTATAATTAAGTTAATAAAAAAAAAATTAAAAATCAGTTCACTTAATGACTTTATAATTTTTAAGTTTCAACATGGTCTTTTAAAAAAAAAGTTTAAAATAAAAGATGTTTAAAGGTGAAGTGTCTGTGTGCAGTTTATTCTATGTTAAAATATAGGGATTTCCCATATCCCAGCTTAACTCACTATAAGAAATTATAAGACATTTGTAAGCCCCTGAATCCCTGGGCTTGAATGGTGGGAGTTTGGAATCAATGGAAGATGAGGGGATGGATCTGGAAACCTGTTTGAACCACTCCAGTGTTTCTTCTAACATTTTTTTTTTTTTTTTTTTTTTTTAACATTTATTTGAAAAAGAAATCTTTTTTTTTTTTTAACATTATTCATGTCTTTACGGTCAATTTAATGCATTCTTGCCAAGTAAAAGTATTAATTAAAATAAGAAATCATCCTGACCTCAAACTTTTGAAAGGCAGTGTAATATTCCCTGTAAAAAGATGCTTCCACTTAAGATTACACCTTATATGTTAAAGGCCCCACTATTGCCAACATGCCACTACTTGACTGAGCATGATTGGCTTGAATCCCGCTATTGCTTTAAAACCACAATTTCATTCATGCTGATCTAACCCCAAGTTGTCTCCAACCAAAGTTGTCTTTGCTGCTGAGCTGCACAAAGCCACCTCTGATTAAGGTAATTATTGTGATATGTAGTTGTTAAAGCATGTCATTCCACCGTGAGATTAAAACTCTTACTCTTCATAAACCATTCATTTATAAATTGGCTGTTTTGAAAAGACTCGCAAACTGTGCCACACTGCGTCATCTAAATCATCTACATGAATAATGACTGCCGAGTTCTGTGGAGACTCAGTGGAGGGGCCATCATTCTGTATTAGTGCTGCAGAGAAGCCTTTTCATTGCTCCAGCTAAATATTATCAGCGAGCTTTCAAAGGGGGTGCCGTGTTAGAATTTGCATTATCATTACCACTGTGTCTTGCTGAGCTCCCTCCAATTGACCAGCTCTCTTTCTTTCTCACTCTTTTTCTACTTCAGCAGGCTGGTAATGGCATGTGGGCATAGGGGTCAATATACATGGCTGCTTTGAGAAATCAGCTAAGCTCTAGTCGAGGAGCTCAAGGCACCTTTGCTCAGTGTCGGGCCAAAGGTAGAGCTCTGCCCATCCAACCCTATACCACCCTCTGGGGAGAAGAATACTGTAAGATTTATCTGTCAAAAGGTTTTGTATCTCGCTCTCTCTCTTTCTTTTCATTCAGAAAGACAATCGGCCAGAAGACAGTGTAGGCGAGTCAGTTCACTCGACGGCCATCTTGGTGATGTCGCCTGCAGCTACGTTCTGTGTTCTCTCCTGTCTACTTGAATGAGAAAAACTAAAATCTCCATTTTCTTGTCAAGATTATGTTTCAGTAATATGTTTGAGAAAGAAAATGTCTTCTTAAGCTTAAATTGCACGTTCAAAAAAACAGTCAATAGAGCGCAACAACACACCTTTTTTTAAAGGATTAGTTCACTTTCAAATGAAAATTACCTTTACTCACCCTCAAGCCATCCTAGGTGTATATGACTTTCTTCTTTCTGATGCACACAATTGAAGAAATATTAATAAATATCCTGACGCATCTGTGCTTTATAATGGCAGTGAACAGGACCAACGAGTATGAGAAAGTGTCTCCAGTGGGTTAATAAAGGCCTTCTGAAGCGAATCGATGCGTTTGTGTAAAAAAAAAAAAAAATCTATAATTAACAAGTTATGAAGTAAAATATGTAGCTTCCGCCAGACCGCTTTCCATATTCAAGTTACAAAGAAAGTATAAACTGACATCACGTCAGTTATACTTTTTCCGTAAGTTGAATAGGGAAGGCGTAGGACGTAGTGTCAGCGTTTTGAACTGCGAGAGTTTTACACTTTCTTCGTATGCTGAATACGGAAAGTGGTCCTACGGAAGCTAGATATTTTACTTCAAAACTTGTTAAATATGGATTTTTTTTTTTTACACAAACGCATCAATTCACGTCAGAAGGCCTTTATTATGTGGAGTACGTTTATGATGGATGGACGGATGTGGATGGATGCAACTTCTTCAGCTCATACTCGTGAACCCTGTTCACTGCCATTATAAAGCTCGGATGCGTCAGGATATTTATTAATATTTCTCCGATTATGTTCATCAGAAAGAAGAAAGTCATATACACCTAGGATGGCTTGAGGGTGTACATCTTGGGCTAATTTTCATTCGAAAGTGAACTAATCCTTTAAACCAACTTGGTTCCGGAATTCTTTTTCCCATTATTTTTTTCTATAGGGGTTTCAAGAAAGAGACTGAGAGAAAAAAAAGATTTCTAAGTCATGAACCGAGGTGAATCACAGCAAAAAAATAAATGGTACAGTACAATACTGTGTGCTTAATGTTAATAAAGGGATTGAACTGCAATCCCAAAAAACTTAAAATGGTGGAAAACTATAGAACTATTGATTTAAAGTTGATTACAAATATACTGTATGTGACCTGTGCTGGCATATTGATTTGCAATGAGCAAATTTTCAAAAATGAGTAATTTTCACAAAAAAAAAAAAAAAACTCAAAATGATGTATGATTTATGCAGAATCTGACAAAAAAAGACAAAATCTGAGTCAGCAAAGTCAATTTTGAGAAAAATCGAGTTAAGTTTTCTGAAGGTTCCAAAACAAAATCACCCATAAAATCAACCATACCTTAAAATCCCTGGTAATACCACCAAATTTGGCACAAACCAAGTCAAAACCAAATATATAGGAAAATATATATATTCAACTTTTTTCAATATTTTACTTCAATATATTGAAGTACTGTAATTCTGTTTATTTGTGTATATTAGGATTGTGCACTGTCTGAGGCATCTTTTTGCCGTTCAGACCTGTCAGTCAGCGCGAGTAAGATCGATTTGTTTATATCAGCATGAGTCTGAAAATCACATTTCATTGGTTCAGACTCATGCCATAAAAAAATCGCTAAGAATACTCACAATGTTAGAATTCATGGACAAAGGAAAGGTACTCCTCTCAGAAAACAGACAAATAAAGATACTTTTAGATGTTTAATTGCTATTTGAAGAATATGGATCGCTAGATGAGGGCTTTATTAACAAATTTTTGTGAAAACCTCAAATTCGACCAAAATCTACATTTTTGACTTGTTTTGCCTGTTGCTTGTAATTAGCCCGTGCACATTCCGACTCATTTTGCCAGCACGGGTCACATATGAACATTACATTAAAGTTTATATAGATATAATTTAGATATATACAAATATAAAAGGTGCTTGATAGTGCAGCGAGACCTCAATTACATAATACAATTCAAATTTCTTGTGTTTACATACTTGTAAACAATAGTTTTATAGTTTTGCACTGCTTTTAACTGATGTCATATCAATTTTACTGCTTCATAGGAATTGTGCAATGTGTTTGCTGCAGTTCTCTGATACTTTTTTCTATTAAATATGATTTTAAATAGATTTTCAGAACCCATGTCATGCTCTGTTGGCTCTTTGGCTGACTCACCGTTCGTACAGAGGCCATATTGAGCATTATGACTGCTCCCATTTATTCAGACTCCTCCTTATACTGTCTCTGGTACAAGTAAAGAGCTAAAATCAACAGAGGTCTTCGTAAAGGCAATGGCATTGCACATCACGTGCACTGTTCTGCTTTGACATGTCATTTGTGCTTTTCCATTCTAGCTTGGAAGACTGACTGTTAACTCCAGTCTAGTGACTCGCTGCTCAGGAACAGGTTCAATGAACAGTTTGATTTATAGTGTTAACATGCAAAAAGTTCTTTACTTGCGTTCTACATTAGAGCTATTCTGCGGACAACATACACAGCACAGAAAGCTGTCCAAACCTTTGAATAAAACCCAAGCAGCACTCATAGAGGACTCTGGGAGTCTCTGAGACCATAAAAAAGAAGGACACATTGCTGTGGAGTATAAGAGAGCGCCATGGCACTGGAAGTAACATGCTGAGTCATTCAGAAAAGGCCATTAGACTGCCTGAATGACTTCTGAAGTTTCACTAAGCACCCTCCATGCCACTCTGTAATGCATTACCTGGGACCTTGGCAGCCTCTGTCTGCTTTTTTACATGAGAGATAATAGTAACTGTTTAATTATGAATTACTACAGGTTCACAAGATATGGATTACGGTGTAAAAAAAAAAATGGCATCAGTGAAAATGATTAATGGGCCGCTATTGCCCGTGTTCCTCTACTTGATTGAGCGTGAATTCCATTGACTTGAATCCTGTTACTGCTTTTAAATGTATGAACAGCTCATTTCCTCTCAAGCTCCAGATTGTTGGAAAGCATTACAATATCACTGAAGAATCCTAAAGGGTACTCGGCAATACTGTAACTGGACAAACTTGTGATTGGAACTGATGAAAAAAAAAAAAAAATCTAGCCATTAAATAAAGAATTTAAGAGCATTCTATATTAACATACATGGGCTGAATGGAATATCAGGATGGTACAGTATCTTTGGAAGTTTGTATGGTGTTCATTTGGGTCCATGCTATACGTAAGTCCAATTTGACCTAATTTAATGGGTTAAAAAACAGCTGCATCACATTGAACAGTTATTTTAGTATTATTTATTTACTAGCATTTATTAATATTTTGAATGAGATTTTTAATAACACTTTACAATAAGGTCTTATTTGTTAACATTAGTTAATGTATTAACTAACATGAACTAACAATGACCAATACATTTGTTACAGTATTTATTAATCTATGTTAAAGTTAGTTAATAAAAATCCAGCTGTTCATTGTTTGTTCATGTAAGTTCACAGTGCATTAAAAGGTTAGTTCACCCAAAAATTGTCATTCATTACTCACCCTCATGTTGTTCCACACCCGTAAGACCTTTGTTCATCTTCAGAACACAAATTAAGATATTTTTCATAAATTCCAATGGCTCAATGAGGCCTGCATTGCCAGCAAGATAATTAACACTTCCAGATGTCCAGAAACCTACTAAAGATGTATTTAAAACAGCTCATGTGATTACAGTGGTTCAACCTTAATGTTCTGAAGCAAAATAAATAAATAAAATAACGACTTTATTCAACAATATCTAGTGAGGGACGATTTCAAAACACTGCTTCAAGAAGCTTTGAAGCTTTATGAACCTTTTGTTTTGAATCAGTAGTTCAGAGCGTGTATCAAACTGCCAAAGTCACGCCCCCCAGTGGTGAACCATTGAAATTTCGAAACACTTATGATGTAACAAAGCCTCGTTCACTGAAATCACGTGACTTTGGCAGTTTGATACACGCTGCAAACCACTGATTCGAAACAAAAGATTCATAAAGCTTCAAAGCTAGATATTGTTGAATAAAGTCGTTATGTTTTTTTGGCGTACAAAAAGTTTTCTCGTCACTTCATAACATTAAGGTTGAACCACTGTAGTCACACGATCTGTTTTAAATACATCTTAAGGTAGCTTTCTGCGTATTGAATGAGTAAATTATCTTGCTGTCAATGGTGGCCTCACTGAACCATCTGATTTCATCAAAAATATCTTAATTTGTTTTTCCGAAGATGAACGAAGGTCTTACAGGTCATGAGGGTGAGTAATAAATTACATAATTTTCATTTTTGGGTGAACTAACCCTTTAACTAATGTTAACAAATACAACTTTTGATTTTAAAAATGCTGAAATTAACATAAATTCTGTAGAAGTATTGTTCATTCTTGGTTCATGTTAACTAAAGTTGTTAAGTAATGTTAACGAATGAAACATTGTAAAGTGTTACTGATCTTTTATATTTTCAGTTTTAATATTAATTTTTAGTTTAAATTTTAGTAATTTTGTCATGTGCTTTTATCATTTTTTTTATGTTTTTTAATATATTTTATATAGCTTTAATTAACTTGTATTTAAGTTTTAGTTTTAGTAATTTTAGTACTTCAACTTGAAATTATTTTAGTTAGTTGCCAAGGCACTGTTTCACTGTTTTAAAGTTTTTCATCTACTTTACTAAGGTTCATCTAAATTTATTTTATTTGAATTATTAATTATTTTAATTTAGTATTAGTTAACAATAACAACACTGCTGAGAATATGGAGTAAATTCACCTATACAATTTATATTTTACAAATCCCAACAAGATTCATGATTAGTTAATAGAAGGACTGAAAAATAAATCAAATCAATCCCAATTTATCGCATATATAAAGTCTCCAATGGCCCATAAATAAAGACCCCAAATTCAACAAGGCAAAAGATGAACAGACATTACAAGAAGTAATGTTATAAACCCTTTTTTGTGCTCTTTTTTTAATTAAGTCAATAAATGAATGTTAAAGTGACAGCCCTGGTTAATACATGAACCGCTGGCCGAAAACCGGACTTCACACCTGCTGCTATTTACAAGATGTGCCAAAAGGCTGTAGTACATCTTAACTCTGCATCGACAGAGGCGCTGTGACTTATTGGATTTGAGGGCGAAGACAGAATGAGCTTTTTCTGAAAGTGCTGCTTCAGAATCTCTGATTTTTAAACAGGCCTGATGCCACATCTACAGCCCTGTGTCTTCACAGCACTAAATAACTGGCACAGCAAGTGTTTCCTAAACACCGGATTTGTGCCTGCTTGGAGTTTTACTCATGTAACGCATGTCAAACGGTGTCTCAACTCCTCTCGCTTGACGAAGACGACTTGCTAATAGCGTGTTGCAAAATACACAAGGTGGATTCACGTGATTCCTGTTTGATTTGACATTTCCCGTCAGGGTTAATTATCACATTGCTGTGGCGAATTAGCCTCGCTCTATGCCCATGTTAGCACAGCGGAGAGAGAGGGAGCGTCAGGGGTCACAGCATCGGCGGGCACACATTACAGACATGCAGAGAGACGAGGAAACTTAATCCTTTCTCTTTCATATCCATCTAGAGATTTCTCTGCTGTAATGAGTTTGGAATAAGAATCAAACACAAACATCTATTTTCACCATAACAACATTATTTGAGGTCAGCTTTGTTGGTCTTTTCTTAAGTAAGGACCCATACTCATGCATACCAAACCAGCAATGTCTTCATTTCGTTCAGTGCCCTAGCAGTTTTACCCTACGGAAAGAGCAGCCAGTGAAATTATACACAGATCTGCAAAAGAAAAGCAAAGAAAATCTCACGGGAAGAAAATCTCTCTCAGCACACTAATACACAAAGCGCATTTCTCATTATGTCTAATGCCGGCGAATGGCATCTTCATCCACGCGGTGTGAGAATAGGATTTACACCTAAATAAAAGGCAGTGCAGAATCAACCTGACAAGCTCTGGGACTTCGGATGACCAAGAGTCAGAGAGTGTGACTGAAGAGGAGCTCCAGAACCTCAAGCAGTCACCCAAATCCAGACTAGTTCCTGTCAAGGCATGCTTTAAATAGGGCCCTTCACAATGACAATCGATTCCTGCCGCTCTCTGTCGCTTACACAAATTAGTGTGACGTTTTAGCCACTTTCACATTAGCGTTAACATTTGCTTGACGCGGGGTGACTGTTAGCTTCTTAAAGAATTCATTTAATTTGTTCAACTGTAATAAAAAAGGACAAAGTCGCCAGATTTCTCTTTGTTACATCAGTGCTTTAGCGCTAGAGAAACATTAACACTGGCACAATGCTTTAATATCCTTAGAGAGTAATACTTAAGAAAATGTGGCATTAAAACAGAGAATTTCGCAAGAAAGACGAGGGTTTAGCGGGAGCATTAACAACTCTGTCTGCATGCACACGTTTCCAACGTGTGAATTGTGCATACAGATGCGAGCGAACAGGAAAGAACAAATGTTTTCACATCAGCACGTGATATGGATCCCAATGCCCTCTGCGAAAGAGCCAAATAAATGGTTTCAAAACTGTTATGACAGGATCAGAATGAAATCGTGTTTTTCCTCAGGCAATCGATGTAGAGGTGACCTATATGGAGAGGTACTATCCATTAAGTTGCACACTTTAAATGGATTAAATTGGACCGTACAATATGTGTGTGTGTGTGTGTGTGTGTGTGGTCAACCCACTTCCATTAGGGGACAAAGACATTTATAAAATGTCCAAATAAATGACAAATAAAAAAAACTGAAACTTTTTGAGAAAATATTTTACATATCATTTAGAAAGACTTTAACTATAAAGGGTGAGTGCAGAAACATTTACATCGCCAATGGCCTTAAGGCAAATCAATCTCATCCTCTGGCACGCTCTGGTGTGCGGTTTCGAACCCCTAACAGCTCTGAATGGGGAAAGGGGTCAGTGAATCCTGCCCTCCCTTAGGGCCACAGACCATATGTTCTGAATCCATTAAAATAACACTCTGACACTTGCAAGGATGTAATAACAATCGATATTTTCAGCTCACAAATTAATTTTTTACCATTGCTTAATTTCCCTAACTAGACCTTGACCTTCATGCTTGATTTCCTGTGGGTGGAAGAAATATAAATGCTTTTTTTTATTATTAATATAAAATTAATAAGAAAAACACATATTGGAACAAGTCAAAGGTGCTAATTACATGACATGGGCCCACTTGTTCATTCTAGGAGATGGAAATATGGTCAAGGCACTGAATTTTACTGCAATGAATATGAGAAACTGTTAATGATACTTGCAGATTTGCATCTAATAATAATCAGCAGATCAAATCTGAGAATCAGGTCTGTAATAAGACTAAGCTAAACAAATCTTTTGTTTCGAATCAGTGGTTCGGAGCGTGTATCAAACTGACAAAGTCTTGTGATTTCAGTAAACGAGGCTTCATTACATCATAAGTGTTTCAAAATTTCAATGGTTCACCACTGAGGGGCGTGACTTTGGCAGTTTGATACACCCTCCAAACCACTGATTCAAAACAAAAGATTTGTAAAGCTTTGAAGCTTCATGAAGCAGTGTTTTGAAATCGTCCATCACTAGATATTGTTGAATAAAGTCATTATTTTGTTTTTTTGGTGCACAAAAAATATTCTCGTCGCTTCATAACATTAAGGTTGAACCACTGTAGTCATATAGATTGTTTTAAATACGTCTTTAGTAGCTTTCTGGGCATTTGAAAGTGTTAATTATCTTGCTGGCAATGCAGGCCTCACTGAGCCATCGGTTTTAATCAAAAAATATCTTAATTTGTGTTCCGAAGATGAATGAAGGTCTTACGGGTGTGGAACGACATGAGGGTGAGTAATTAATGACAGAATTTTCATTTTTGGGTGAATTAACCCTTTAATTATAATAATAATAAAAAAAAAAAAACTGCACTGAACAATGTTTTGCACATCTGCTGAAGCACACAGTCATTCTGTGGTCATGAGATGGGGACTACTCCAATCTCAAATGCAGAACGGCATCATTAGTACTGGTGTGAACTATACTCTCCAGAGGATAGTGAACTTGCCTCTTTGACATCCCACGAAACATCTGGCAAATTAGTCTCTAAAATGAGTTTGCTTGTTTTTTGTTTTGTTTTTTTGAGAGAGAGAAATGGCATGCTGAAGGTATGAAAACAGTGATTCTTCACTAATAACCTCAAAATTATTTCCTATAGATTGTCTTTTAAACAAGGTGTTTGTCTTTTCAGGCATTAGGGATACTGGATGATAACACATGACCAACTGAAACCTCTAGGTATTTATAGTCCCTAAAAGGTACCATAATAATAATAATAATAATAATAATAAAATTTACAGTAGCAAATTAAATAAATACAAATAATAATAAATGTTAAAATAATGGTTTTTATTTTAAAATGTAATTTATTGCTGTAATGGCAAAGCTAAATTTTCAGCATCACTACTCCAGTCTTTAGTGTCACATGATCCTTCAGAAATCATTCTAATATGCTGCTTTGTGCTCATTATTATTATCATCAGCATTGAAAACAAGCGATCAATTCTCTTCAGAAAATTTGGACTAAACTGTTCAATTCATATGGATAAGTTTTCTGATCTCTTTATGAAATGTTTCAAGTGTAAGTTTTCAAGTGTAAGTTTTCCAGTCTATGGAAATAAATCTGACAGCATTCTGTCATCAAAAAGATCTTCATTTGTGTTCCGAAGATGAACGAAGGTCTTACAGGTTTGGAACGACATGAGGGTGAATAATGACAGAATTTTTATTTTTAGGGGGGAACTAACCCTTTAACCCTTGGCTGTTGTAAATGTTTCTGTAATTCAACTATGTCCGTAGACAAACATTTTCACGTCTCCGAGTATCATGTAGGTGAAATTGTTTGCATCTTGTTTGATGGATTTGTGATTATATTCAGACAAGGGATGTTTCAAGGTCATTCGTGGCCTCGCTACCTTCCACATAAGCCATAATCTTGTATTTGTCCATTTGCAGCATAAAAATACCCAGCCATGAAAGGGAACATTACTGCTGCTATATATAATGGAATATCAGGGTGATCTCTGCCATTTCCCATGGTTTAATTGTGTTACTGAATGTGTTGAGAGAGGGAGAGTAGGAGTGAGACAGAGAGAGACAAAGAGTAAGAGTGTGTGTGTGTGTTCTCCATCTTGTGTGGCCAGCTGTTGACTTTTTAAAATGGATCATCTAAAATCTGATCGCCATTTGGTGTGAGTGCTGAGACTAAATGCCAGAGGCACTTGCAGACGGTTGGGACAGTTTAGTCCCATGAGGGAAGAACCACTTACAAGGGCCAAAGGGAAGGAAGAAGAGGCCACTGTGCTAAACGTGCCCAACAGATTGCTGCTGCTGTAGTCCTCTCACAGACTGGGCATACGGCAACTTATACACGTCTGATACCAAAACTAACCTCTGACTTCCTAGTGTGTGTTTACTTTGTGAACAAATGTTACTACTGAACTTTGTCGGGAAAGTTACTTTAAATTATGAGTAGCTTGTGATTTAACAAGCTAAATTTTTAAAGTTAAACTTCACTGAAACCATAATTATTACAATAAGTTATCTATACTACAAGATACTGAACAAAAAGTAGCTATTTATAAAAGTGGGCATCTCATTTAGTGTGAAAATATTAAACAGCCTTTGAACACATCAATTTCCAATTGATCTAGAATTGAATTGAAAGAAAACAGTTTTATACAACAGCGACATTTAGCATGTATTAACTAATCTTAAAAAATTAAAACTTGTATTGTGGTGCTACCAAATTTATTTAATGCAATAGGTATTATAAACTACAGTAATAATGAACAATTGTACAACATCTTGGTTTATGTTAAAGGGTTAGTTCACCCAAAAATGAAAATAATTACTCACCCTCATGTCGTTCCACACCCATAAGATTTTTGTTCATTTTCGGAACACAAATTAAGATATTTTTGATAAAATCCTGATGGCTCAGTGAGGCCTCCATTGCTAGCAAGATAATTAACACTTTCAGTGCCCAAAAAGGTACTAAAGACATAGTTAAAACAGTTCACATGTATACAATTGATCAACCTTTAAGTCCCACTGAAATCAAAATTTATGTTTTTTAGTTTTTAGTATGAATATGTTAGCCTTAAGGTTATGAATAAGCTGGTGTGTTCCAAAACAATGACAAAATTCACATTTAGGAGATATAAGCATTCAAAACTTACAGTCTCTCACTTCCGCTAAAATGGATCATGGATTTTCATGACATCACATTGTGACTACATGGTGAACGGCACATAGTGCACTATATAGAGAATAGGGAACGATTCAGACAGTGGAAATATGCTTTCCTTTTCCAAGTTGTATAAATATACATTAATGTATTATGACCAAGCTTTATAGAAAATATAATACAATATAAAATAATAACTTTATGTATTACTACTCAAAAAAACTCAAAATCTCTAATGAATAGGTTAATAATGTTTCATCCACATGAAGTGTCCAAATGAACCAATTCACTAAAATGAATCAGTCTTCCCCATGTTTCATATGAGAGAGAACAAGATTGGAAATTTAGGATATTTGATTGTTACCTCGGTTCACTCGGCTGTAAAGCGCCGCATTCAATACAACGTGACAAAAACACAGCAATGCAGCATTTTGTCACGCTGCACTGCTAATGGCTGGAAAAAGTAGCTCATTACTGGAGAAGCCACTCAGTTCTGAAAACAGCTGAGCTGTAGTCACGCTATTGACAGATGTAGTTACTTTCAGTTAGTTACTCCCCAACACGTACACATGCAAACACATGCTTCAGTCAACCCATGATATTTCAATTCCTCATTCTTACCAGTAACTCAGACAGTCTAGAGTGGTAATTGTACACCTGACATATGGATTAACCTTTCTTTAGAGAATTACAGTAATCCAATTGATTATTAAAATCAAAGGGCAAAGGGTCTAGAGTGATGACAAAAAGAACGCACATGTAATTGAGCTACATTAACCCCCTGTGTAAACAGGCACACACAAAAGGACATCACTGTCCTCTTAAAACCAGGCTACAGAGCTTTCAGAGGCGCCAGGCCACTCTAGGGCCAGAGAGAAAAAGCTACATTGATTTTAAATAATGTTCCCTGTGACTCATCCATGGGAGGACATTTATCAAAGCCATCAGAGGTCTGTCTCGTATTCGCTCTCCCATCTAACTCTGGGGTCAATAGCCACACTTTAATATGCACTATTCCACTGCTTTCGAAGTCAGAGCTGAAGACCGATTCCTGATACAGAACAAAGGCTTTAATGCTAATAGACTAGCGGGGGGAAATGAAACAGCTCGTATTTTTGGATCCGTCACCATGAGAGGTGAAGCTATTTCGGTCCACTGTGATAAAAGCAACAAGGCACCTTAAAGATGCGGCGAACAGAAATCTGGTACGTGCCATCTGATCCTAAGAAGTAGGGCGCTGGTAGAGCAAAGCTCAGACTGTTGGTCAGAAACTAGGACTCAGTACATTTATCTCCAAATGATGCGGGGGTGCAGTTTCATTGTGATGAAGTGATATGTGGATGGAGCATATTTCTTCATCCATCAGTCATTTTATGGTCTAATTTTAGGGTTTAGACACGTGCTTTAAGCAGCCGTGATTATGATTGAGTGGGTTTGAGGTCAGATTCTGGGTTTAGGTCACTTGTATCTGACACATCTTGTGGTGATGGCTTGATGGAGTGGTGTGTTGTGAGTGACTCCGCTGTGGATAATGAGGTATGGATGCTGGGAGTGTGAATGCAATTGCATCATGGGTAATACGGCTTGAAATTGACACAGCGCTGTTTTTAGGAATTGTTTAAAATTTGCTGTAACCCAAAAGGATTCATAGCACGTACTACGCATATACAGTATTTACAAATTTTATATATAATATCATTTTTTTCTTATTCGATGTGCTGAAATAAACCAGACATGTTTAACATGTCATGCACACCTCGACCCATAAGGTCTATGAGATTAAATCTCTCTCTGGGAATATTGTGTTGCGAAACTAAATATTATGTCTTACCATCTGTGTTAAGCTGTTGCACCAGTACATGCACTCCTATATACATTCTTGGGTATCATTGCTTCCCTGTGGCAGACTGTGTTGGTGACCTCAGATCCTGAAGGGTGAACTTCCATCTGGCCTTTCTGAAAGTGAGCTTCATAGACTGAGCTGAGACGTGAGAGGGAAAAAAGAAATAAAAGAGGTTACGCATGTCGTAAATATCAAAATATCATATGGTTATTAAAAATGCAGATAAACAAAACTATCAGTTTAGCATTTAAGAAGGCATTTAAAGATTAATTTTACAAAATGATTCTAAATGGAAGCTCATGATCGTAGGATAAAGGGATTAATATAAACTCTAAATCATGATTAAAGATTAGGGTTTTGGATTGCACTAGACCTTTAACTAAAACTATAAACATTCAATCACATCAAGCTAACATTCTTATTTATCAAACATCCTTTGAAAATTGAAATAATTATTAATTTATTCAAATTAATATTATAATCCAAGGTTGTTAACAACATTTTTTAAATGATGTTGAACACTGCTTAGTGATTTTCCAACTAAATCTACAAAAATTACCATCATTTACTCATCCTGTATGCCTGTATTATTCTGTAAATATATTTTTGTGAAGGATGTTTTGAAGAACATTTGACCCCACTTACTTTCACTGTGTGGACAGTTTTTCCAAATTTCTTCTTTTCTGTTCTACAGAAGTCATACAGGTTTGGAATGAAATGAGGGTGAGTAAATAGTTTTGGGTGAACTATTCCTTTAATACCAAGTCTATCACACTTATCAAAACTGCCATTTCATAATAAATGGTCTGATTTACAATAGTCTCAGTCTGTTCATGGACCATCTGACTCTTGCACAAAAAATGGCATTAAACTATAACTGGCTTCTACACAGCCTCCAGGAGTCATAAACATGCCAAGGTTTGTGAGGTTACTGATATAGAATTTCTGAAAGAGGTTATTTGTTTGAGGCAGTTAACAACAATTAAACGAAAAATCCTTGAACTGTGTAGTCACAGTCATGGTCAGTGAAATAGTCTATACTTTTGAATTGATGGAAACCCTGACCACAATGAACAATTGTGAAAATGAAAAATGTTATTTATTTCTTTAAAGAGATAGTTCACCCGAAAATGAAAATGTGATGTCTATCTGCTTACCCCCTGGGCATCCAAGATGTAGGTGACTTTGTTTCTTCAGTAGAACACAAACGATGATTTTTAACTCCAACCGTTGCAGTCTGTCAGTCGTATGATGCATGTCAATGGTAACAAAATCTATGAGAGTAAAAAAAACATGCACAGACAAATCCAAATTAAACCCTGTGGCTCGTGACGACACGTTGATGTCCTAAGACACTAAACGATCAGTTTGTGTGAGAAACCGAACAGTATTTATATAATTATTTACCTCTAACACACCACTATGTCCAACTGCCTTGAGCGTGCGCACGACATCCGGTGCGCGAGGTGTGTACGCGTAGCTTACGCAAGCGCCAGAAGTGATCTCTTGCGCATATGCGTCACTTGTTGTTTAGACAGTGCACAAACATTGTAGGTACGGTGGCTAATCAAAATGGTACTTACTTGCGCTTATCCGGATTGTTCAAACCGACTTAAAACTAAAAGATTACGTTCACTCATTCGAGAGTGGTGACTTTCCACGTATTCCCAACTTCTGAGCCTGCTCACCTGAAGTTATGGTTGATTGCTCTTCGGCTGGATATCAACACACCCATTAACGTACTAAAGTTGTTGAGGGTCTGCAGCGATCATTTTTCCCCTGATGATTTTACATACCCAGAAGAGGATCACATATGACTTAAACCATCAGCTGTGCCTATGGTTTTTCCAAATCCAACTGAGGTATGTGAACAAGATCTTTGTATGTGTCCTTTTTATTTGTAAAGCTGCCCTTATGAAAAGTAACAAAATAAAATGAAGTTTTGATGTAAGAAAACCATGTTTTTTAGCGGTTTACTTCCATTTGTATAACAACTGTTGTACTACAGGCACCATGTTTAAACTACGCCAGAGCGCGTACATACCTCAAGCACCGGATGCCGTGCGCACGCTCAAGGCAGTTGGACATAGTGGTGTATTAGAGGTAAAAAATGATATAAATACTGTTCGGTTTCTCGCACAAACCGATCGTTTCGTGTCTTAGGACATCAATGTGTCGTCACGAGCCACAGGGTTTAATTTGGATTTGTCTGTGCATGTTTTTTTTACTCTCACAGATTTTGTTACCATTGACATGCATTATACGACTGACAGACTGCAACGGTTGGAGTTAAAAATCATCATTTGTGTTCTACTGAAGAAACAAAGTCACCTACATCTTGGATGCCCTGGGGGTAAGCAGATAAACATCAAATTTTCAGTTTTGGGTGAACTATCCCTTTAATGCAGTCTGTACAACAGTCCTACACAGAAACTGTTGCCTCAATACTTGTTAGGCTACTATGGTTATCATCAATTTCAGATTTATAATCTGACCCCAAGCTTCACATAACGCAGACTTTACGTCAATCAGGCTCCTTTCTGTCTAAGTGGGTAGTAGTTACAATGTAATACCAGACATTTAGAGAGAGAAAGATTTAGAAGGGAAAAGCATAAATATATTTTTTCAAATAAGAGCAAAGTACCCAAACAATGCCAGATTTGACTAGTTCAAAAAGCAAAATCTTTTTATTCAGAAATTCTCACTTTGGAAAAAAGCCAAGCACTTGCATTAAATTTAAACATTAAATTTTTCCTCTGTGCAAGTCAATTCAGCTGAAAACCTGTATTGAACTTAGGATCTTCATATTTCTTGCTTTTAACTGACCTCATACTCTCAATTTTACCGCTCTCAATTTGATCCTTGATACTAAAGCTGCCAAAGAGACTCAATGCAGTGACCTTCTAATTACACAGACAGAAGCCGGGTCAGGAGCATATATCAGAACGAGTGCCTGACTGGGGTCAGCAGGAAGAAGGAGTGAACACTCAGGTCTAAAGGGTCTAAAGGGTCACAAACTCAAGAGTGGAGATTAACCTTTGAAGGTGTTGTAATTTGTCTCTGGAAGGTGACAAAAATGGATGTGGGCATGGCTAGAATTAAAATTTAAACAAAATGTGTGTCAATATTAACCACAGCCTTAATTAGCATGCAAAATATGGAATGTTTTGGCTGGGATTGACCCCCCAATCAAGACTTTAATCCTCTCAAAAGATTTAATCCTCCCAAAACAATAAGGTCTTACAAAGTACATTGAATTTGATTAAAAAAACTGTAATATTGTGAAATATTATTATAATTTAAAATAATTTTCTATTTTAATACACACTTTAATTTCCACAATTAATATTTTCTGTTTGACACTTAATGCAGCATCCTAAAGTAACTATGCTAATGTCTCCCCACATCCTTTGGCTATAGTGTTACAGCATATAATCACACTATCTGGGCTTTGCTCACCAGCTCTGTGAAGCAAGTGTCATAGTTGTGTTCAGTTTCATTGTGTTTTAGTTTGGTTTTGTTCAGTTCAGTTTATTGTCCAGTATCATCAATGTTAAGTTTTATGTTTGGATCATCTATATAAAGACTGTTTTTGGTTATCTACTCCTTTCGTCATGCACGTTACTACAGCGACTACGTGACAGAATACCAGACCTAAGAAGAGATTTTTTCTGCTGCATTTTTCTTTAGTTTTTTTCCTCTACCCTTCAGTAATGGACCTACCCACTGTCCAACTGCTCTGCCTTGAGCAGAAGGATCGTTCCCTGGAGGATCACACCAGAGATTTTTTGGATTTTGTGTGCCTAACTCACTATCCGGGCCAAGGCACGCCTCCCAGGGAATGGTCCTCGAGAGGACTTCGCCACTTTTGTGGAGTGTGTGTTAGTGAATAATGGATCGGCTTTCACTATCAGCCCAGCAGAGGACTTCACCAGCCGCACTCCGGACCCAGAGCCCAACCAGCCATCACCCCGCTGCACCGACAACTCTCCTGTTGTCCTGCTGATTCCGCCCAGCTCGAAGTCTTCTGTGTTGCTTCTGTGTCGCTAGAGTTCCCACCCAGCCTCCTTCTGCTGCCTCCTCTTCCAGAATCAGCCAGTTCCTCAGCCCCTGGTGTCTTTCAGCCTCTCAGCTTCTCCTACTGTGTGGATTTAGCTCAGGTCTTCTGGTCTCCAGCTCCACCCAGTCAAGAGGATCCCTTGGCTTCACCTCCAGCCATCGATCCCGTCACTCCACCTTGGCCCGACAGACTGTTGGCTCCACTTTGGCTCCTCCCTCAGCTCCACCTGGGACCATCATCCTTACAGCTCCACTGGGTTCCTTCGTCCCTCTGGATTCACCTTGGTCAGTTGTCATTCCGTCTAGCTCCTCCTGCTCCTGGCTCCTTCCTCTCTCCACTCCACCATATACTGTTCTGCCTGCCCCTGCTTGGTTACGTCCCTCTCCAGCTCCACATCCTCCACCTGAACCCCCTCCCTTCCTCCTCTGTTGAACTATTTTCTATGTCACGAGGATGCGCCTTCCAGGAGGGGGGACTAATATCACAGTTATGTTTAGTTTTATTGTGTTTTAGTTTGTTTTTTCCTGTTTTTTGATTTCCTGTGGTTTTATTCCTTGTTAATTTCATAGGTTTCTAAATAATTACACCTGTGTATCATTTACTGTAGCTCCCTTGTTTGCTTCTCTGTATATATAATCCCTGTTTTGTTCAATTCATTTTATACACTGTTGGTATTGTTTCCTCCTGCGATCTCATGAGTTTTCTGTTTGGATCAAATAAAGACTGCTTTTGGTCATCTACTTTCGTTACTACAGCCACTATGTGACAGCTAGAGACTGAGGCTAAACTAAAAAAGACAATAGGCCTACGGTTTTTGTGAAACCAACATAAACATTAATCATCAAGAATTACTTATATAAAAGCATTTAGAGATAATTGACCAATGTGAAAGTTATTGCATAATTTCTACACTGACCCTAATGTGTTTTAAAAAAAAAAGAAAAAATACATGTACAGTCTATTCAGAGAAAATTAAAATCTGCCAAGGTCTAGTAGGAACAATAGAAATCCTTAGGGTGAAAGTGGGAGGAGATTTAGATACATCAACACTCGGACTGTAGGGAAGAAAGCTGTGAGAAAGAAATGAATTTATGAGTCCACCTGTAGCAATTTAAAAGAGCACCACTGAGGTTATATGACCCACATTCAGACAAGCTTTGAAATAGTCTCATTTTCTTTTCTATATTCAGCTTCATAAATGTTTAGAAAAGAGCTCCACCTTCCACATGAAGCCATTGAGGCGCAGACCACACAGTGCTGCTGAAACGTGACCTTGAGAAAATTTCCATTTCTTTCAACCGCAAATCATTTTAATGCTGGCGGACGGCAGTGACGTCATAAGAGTTGGCTGAAATATCAGACACCAGAAAAGTGGTGTATTGTTTTGCTTCTGATTAAAAACCTTTTTAAAAATTATGTTTTCATCCACTGCAGGGATTAAAATCCTCTCTGACCCCCTCTGAGACCTGCTGTTAAGCCGTTTCCCCCTCAAACCCATTTCAGCAAAGTCCTAAATGTTGATATTTTCCTCTTTCCTATAAATAATCACCTAGTGTCTCTTGTATAATTACACAGCACCTTGTCAGATAGCCTAATCCTCCTGCCCTGCTAGCTTCACGCTAAAACATCCGGCCGTATACACACCGCCATATATGCCTGACATGTGATTGCTGCCATAAAACCGCATTGCACATGGGAGAGTGGATTAAGTCTAAAAACATGCTAATCCGCCCAAATGAGTATTTCTTACTCTTCCTGGCAAGCATGTGGCTCAAAAATAAATCTCCCAAAAGTGTGAAACTGTCCATTGAGTAAATGTGGCACATATAGTGTCTTAGCATCTCTGAAATTGTTAATTGCTCGCAAGCACCACTAAATCCGCTGGACATAGTAGGGATTAGAAACTCTCTGCAGCATATGTTTCTAATGTAAGTTCCATTAGCTGGTGCTGTTTTAACCTTAAGCAAGAGGGAATTTTCCATGTTAAACCCAATAGTCCTGCTAATTGGACAGTTCAGCCATCTGAAGCTAACTGATAAAGGATAAAGATATGTGACATTCTCAAATAAACAACATTTCTCTAAATAAGGAAGGAGTTCTTTTGGTGTAAATGGAATACTGTTTAGATAAGGACCATGGAATTTTAAAAGTTTTTTTATCTGATTCTGCTGATGCTGTTTATTTGTGGATCATGTTTAGAAACTTAAAGTTCAGAAATGAAGGACTGTTGCTGTTGTAACATTAAACCCATGTCTAAAACTAGATGTTAACATGTCATGTTCACTTCATATCACACATTTGCTTTTATTCAAATGCCAATTCTGTTATAGTCATTTCATCAGTAGAATGTTGATAAAGTTAAAGGATATTAAATTTACTTATTAGAGTAGCTTGTAAAATCTTCTAGCATGTACTTCACAAGAAAAAATACCTGTAAAAGATATATTTAATATATTTAAAGATATATTTTCCCCCTCATGTCATTCCAATCTTGTATGACTGACTTCTGTGAAAAACAGACATTAAAAAAAAAAAAAAAGTTATTTTCTAAATGAAAGTGAAAGAGGACAGAAATGCTAATAAATAAATATACTTACTTTTACTGAAAACCTTGACGTTCATTAATTTAAATTTCTTATGAAAGAAGCAGAATTTCATTTTTGGGTGAACCATCCCTTTAAAGTCAGCATGAAATCAAAATTCACAACTCTTATTTTTTTATGGAATATTGTAGTATTTATTATCAATAATTCATCCGTGCACTTCATTATTTTTTTTTAAATTCATGTGCCCTTGTAATCTTTAATCAAAAACATTAACCTGCCCTCCCACTCAAAACGACTCATCGTCTCTTCCTGTCACATGCTATGGCGCGAGGGCAGAGCTATCTGGAACCGCCAGCAGATCCAGTGACGTAAGGGGAAAATGCTGTTGCTGGTGCTCAGTGTTGCCATACATACGATAATTATCGTATTTGTACGATAATTTTTACCTCTGTACGACGTACGATCAATAATGAAAAAATCCCAAAATGTACAATAATTTCAAAATTTTCAAATGATGGTCGTTATAATCGGCTTATACTCATTGATCTAGCTGTGTATCCTCTACTTCATGATTGTAAGGAGAACATGAACGTTGTTAGGCATGTCTTCCATCTCATCTAATGTTACTTCTTCTTAGCCATTCGTCGTGGATAATGACTCTCTCTCATGAGCTCAAGTTAACGTTCCTGCCGCGGCGCTGAAGTCAATTGTTTCTCACTAAGGTACGCCTAATTATTTATGTATTGTGGTAATTTGCAGGTCATGTCAAAAAGTTGTTGGTCTAGATAAATAGCTGTATTCTGTACGTTTGACTCGTCAAGTCATTTATTTATATAGCGCTTTTTACAATGCAGATTGTGTCAAAGTAGCCTAGCTTACAGTGATAAAAGGAACATAATTTTGACTGTACAGCAGCTAAAATAGTGTGATTGTCCAGCTTAAGTAAGTTCAGTATTGATTCATTTCATTGTAAAAATCATTAGTTATTAATTTAGTTCATTGATCTATACTAAAAACTGTACGATCATTTTCTTCCAAATACGATAATTTTGAGCTTCTGGTATGATACTTGGACATTTTCAAACTGGCAACACTGCTGGGGCTGATGCCAGTTATTGGGGTGTACAGTACCCTCAAACATTGAAAGGAACCTGATGGAGGACACGCTTAGTCAGTCAGGCTGCGTGTCTACTGGAGCAGAGCAAGCGACCAGAGCATTTTTTAAGATTCATTCCTATGGAAGTTGAGCGTCACGTAACGCGCAAACTGAAAACGCTTGCTCCGTGCCAACGGACATGCACAGTCAGTCACTCTCGCGCACTCTCTCACTGTTAAGTGCCGTTGACCGTCCTCGTCTTTGTCATCCTCAATAAATAAAGTTCTTACAGTAACATGAGGGTGCTCGTAGCAAGTCCGGTGGAGATAAATCCCCCACAACTGACTGCAAATGGGCATTCAGATCTGCCTCCATTTTGTTAGCAACGCCCAACTTCCAACGATCCCGAAGGACGAAATCAAGTCCCGCCCTCTCATTTCAGATGCCGTTGTCGTGAGAAATTGAGTCACCCCCCCCCCAGGAATTGGGTCTCCTTTAGGACCCAAGCGGTAATGCCTGATTCAAAGTTGTTACCGTGATGTCTTTATAACTAATTATAAGCTATTTTTTGTATGATGTTTATTACATACAGTGCACAAACAACATGCTTGAAATATAAAATGAATGCCTATATCTTGCATAATAAAACAAACTGGAAACACAACCATGCCTAAAAATTTATTTTTTCACTCGGATAGACGTCACAGTAGAGAAGAAAAGACAATCGCAACTTCCGCTTCATGCCGACTTTAAGAAGGACCATCCCTTAAGTGAGTCAATATCAATGGAACTTCCCTTACATATTATTTGATACACTGACATGAAGCTTAACATTTCCAGGCAAACATATTCCTAACCTGACAGACGGAGCATCTAATCCAGGTCATCGAATCTTAATTGGTTTATCGAATTGCTTGGAAAGTCACCAATTTATCCTGCACGGTTAATTTTGACACTCCCTTCGGAGTATTAATGCAAACAGTGGCTTCACATAGGCTACATTTGTTCAACACTGTTTCTCACCTCCAGATTTAATTCCGTTTTGGATGTTTATTCCATCTTTAACTATTGCAAGCTTCACAGGAGTGGGCAAATTGAAAAAGTGAAAATATGAAATTCATTTACATGTGAATGTTAAATTAGTCTACAGTCCACTGTGGTTCTCTGCCATAGAAACCATCTTCCCTGTACGCAGATTCAATTTAAATGGCGGAATGCTTGTATAAAAATAACGGTCCCTAATGAGTTCTGCACTAGCGATGAGCGACAGCTTCATAATAAGGCATAAATCACAGAAGACAGTGGTGTTTCTTTGAAATATGGCGTCTGGGAGAGCTGTCTGAGGCAGTGGAGGCCCGCGCCAATCCTTATCACCCTTTCAGGCGTGGTGTACATCATGGAATCCAGATGGCCTGTCATACATCAGGCCTTTCAGTTTGCTGACACACACGTTCACAAAGCTGCTTCTACTTTGCCTAAACTGGAACTTAGTGGTACCTTGCTTAAAACTCACCTCTGAGAAATGCAAGTAAAATCATTTTTACTGCCTTTCCATCATACTCACCCCCTTGTCTTTGTTGAGGCACACCTGTGAGTGCTGAGATCTAGAAGGCACCATCATTTCAAGGCTGTCATGTGAAGGTGCCCCCCAAGGACTTTGATGGATTTGATTCTTCCCACTTGTGGCTTTGGTCTACAGCAGACAGGGTGATGTTTGAATAGATGGCTTTTGGCCAATCATTAACATTGATCTAGCTCTACATATAGTCATATGGGGTTAATTTTTACATTTGTACATATATATTTATTAAAATATAAATGATAAAAAATGCAATTCACACTGACTTGAATATAACTTCTATGATGATCATGTTTTAAATGTATTAAAAAATATATGTTGATATGTTTTGGAGGGACAAAAAAAAAAAAAAAAAAACAGAGAGAAAAAAGAAAAGAAAAAGCCTAAAAGGAAAGAAAAAGTTTGGCAAAACCCTTTAGCCTTATTTCTTAAGGAAAAAATAATATGTTAACAAAACTGCTTCACTGCTTACTTACATTTGAAACTTTGTCTGCCAAATCATGTGGTTTAGCCAACATGAAAATTTTAACCTGATATAAAATCAATGGAAGTCTATGTAATGGAATATAGTAAAACAAACGTGTGTGTTTGTGTGTTATGTGATATACTACTGAGGATGTAGACAGCCATGCAGCTCAAGACATCAAATGGTGGTGAATTCTTGGTACATGTTATAGAATCTAGAAACATAAGGCTGTTAAAGGGATATTTCACCCAAATGAAAACACTGTCATCATTTACTAACCCTTACATCATCCAAACACTTTTTTTTTCTTGCATTGAAAGTGAATGACCTCTTTTATTGTGGGAAAAAGAGCAGCTTTGGCATTCTCAAAGAGTTTTCTACTAATTATCAACTTTTGTTTTCTTTATTTTTTACAAAGGCACAACATTTTCTTGTTATTGTGAGTTTGCACAAATACAAGTTTACATTTACAGTTTCGAATGATGTATTACTCTTATCTGACCAAAAATGAGCATTTTAAGTTGTTTACGCTGTTATCAGGGAAAAAATGCAAGTGATCACACCAACGCCTTCATGTCTTGCAGTAAGAGCACTAATACTTCAGTTTTCACACTTGGATATGCGCCTAATAATAGGGCACATTTATCTAAAGCGAGCAGCCAATGTAAAGTCGCTACTGCTTACATGTTTCAAATGATAAGCCATATTTGAGGTCGATGGATGATATGCGAATGTTCAGATTTCCTGCCTGACATAATGTCTTACTACAAGGACCCACTGTTATCGACTTCACCACAAGTTTTTTTTTCTTTTCTTTTCTGCGACTAACTAATAGAATTTTTGGTCGACTAAGCCTCTTCTAGTCAATTAACGATTAGTAGAATATTAGGGGGCAGCCCTAATGAAAAATTCAATTTTCAAACCCACATAAAATATAGACAATATCAGACCTTTTTAATGACATGTTAGTTCACGTTGTAAAATGTAACGTGTTGTGACATGATGATATTTATGATATTTGTACAATATATACCTTTTACCATGAAAATAGATTTAAAAATGTTTAGGGAAATAATTAGTATGTGCACTCTTATGTATTCAACGTGTAAGAAAAATATGTTATTATTTTTATTTTTATTTTTTTTACTTGAGGGGTGCATCACATGACATTTTTAATGTCAATAAATTGAAACTTTACAGGTTTTTTTCCCCTTTTATTTATTATGCACACTCCTATGGGTCAGTGATCTATGATGAATATAATGTATGAATACATTATAGCTATAAAGCATGAGCAAATAACAAATTCTCTCTTTCTGCTTGCCTTTTTTTATGTAGGTTTATTAAATGAAAGAGACACCCATAACTGGCTGAAGATACACATACTCACATGCATGCCCATGAATATATTTACACTCCATTTGTTGTATCCACTTGACTATTAGACTCACAGGCTGAAAGTAATGTCTTGTGAAAATACGCCGTACGCACTTGTGCCATGTTCCCGGTCTAATTTGAAGCCAGTGGAAACTGTCCTATCTAATCATGACCAAGATCTAGAAGGCCATCAGTAAAACTCAATTATCTGCCATAAGCCAAGGAGAAAACTCAGTGTTTACACTGTAAACCTCAGGAAACCCACCTCGCTGGCTCCATTCTACCTGTCATGTGGAAACAGTGTCCGTTCCTATAAGGTCTCCCCCCACCCAGTATCAGCTGAGAGTGATGAGTATGGCCGTCTCTGCTCCCATCAGTGCAGCATTATCTTAAATCATCAGCAATTTCTCCCTCGTCCTGTCCTGATCTCAATCGTGACCTGCAGCATCTCCTCTGCAGTACCCCCAAGCCCAGCTCCCAGTCGGCCCATGGCCAGCCGTTTATTTCATAGCTGTGTGCTTGTGCTCTTATCGGGCCAAGAAAGAAACTGTATTTGGAGTTATCTGATGGGCCTTCATGGGGGTGCCAGGCACACAGCAGTCACAGTTGGTTACACGCTGATTCCCCACATGAAGTCGTGCTTTGGAGATAATGAAATTCACTCCTAAGGATAAAGTTGGTGAGGAAAAAGACTAGGTAATTACTCAGACCTGTTATTTTGTTACATATGAGTTGGAAGGATAATGGCGGTTACCCCAGTTCACGCAGTTCGGCACCTACACATGCTTTTAGTTAATGTAACTGAGAAAACAGGATGTATTGTTCATGTATGAAAGGCTTTATATATATATATATATATATATATAAGTTTAAACTTTTTTTATCCTTCAGATTACCGTTCACTTTCTTGCTGCACAAACTCATCCAGAGATCTAGCTATTAATAATCAGTAAAATGTGCTCAAACGATTCTAGCATTAGACTGCAGATACAGTGGTATTAAGATTAAAGTCACACAGATTTTTTGCTATGATGGCATTTACGGAAACGGTTGAACGGATGAGGCAAAAATGAAATAATTGTTACCTGGGGAAAGGAAACACATTGTGTTTACGACCTTGGCTTTTGTGCACTTTTTCCTGTTCCGAATATCTGATGACCAAATATATACTTTTTTGGCCGCCCAGGGTCTCAAATAAGTGAGTTTTCTCTCCGCAGGGAATTTTTGATACAAGTGCAAAGGTTTATAATGAGGTATCAGAGTAAATGCTGGAAAATACAGAATCAATAGTTGGGAAATATGTGAAATCAGTTGCTGTCTGAAAGACAAAGTGAAAATACTACAAATTAGGCAGTGGTGCTCTAAATCAGTAACAACTTCATAAAAAAGATTCATAAAATAAAAATAAATTGACAGAATGAAGCTTCACTAACACTAACTCGATCAGATCTAAGAATACTTTATCATAAATCGAATGATGAAATTTCTATCCGCCATATATCAAAGATTGGAAATGTCAGAGGAGTCAGCAATAGATTTGCAATAGCGTATACATTACTCTCTCAAGCCAGTGTCACTGGGACGACTCTGGTTGTTATACTGCCAGACAAGCTCCATTTTTATCCACAAACTCAGTTCATCTGATACTCCAAGCTGATAAAAATCCTATTTGTTTCCTTATTAAAAAGCCTGGTCTTTTGTTCTGTCCACTCTCATCAGCTTTGAATGTGCAAATGGTCTTTTGGCTCTCTCTGGCCTTGAGAATGAGAAATGCCTTGGAGCCTTGGGCACTAAGGTGCAATAATGTCTTTGATTTATACCGCTCTTATGTCAGCAGATTTAGAGCTGGAATATTGTATGACCCCCTGTCACTGCCAATACATACTGAGCGGAGGAGGGGGGTGAATGCACTTTTATTTATTTAGAATTTTTTTCCAGAACCCCCTCATGTGTATTGAAAGTCATTTTGATTTAAGATGATAAAACGATGGAAAGCTTAAAGTTTAAGACGGCATCAGAATAAACCATTTGCGGATGTGACTGATTGCTCTTGTCCGCAAAATCCTTGCTTTTCAAACACATCATATTTTATGCCGTTATGTTCATACATATTCAGTATATTATTTGCATTGTTTAGAAAAACACAACCTCAATCAATGACGAATTTAAGAAACAGAACTGTGGCGGCTGATAAATTCAATCCACGCCAGTGCGGTCTTATTGGTTGATTGTGTTCCAAAGCACATGGCTGTTTATCACATGGATAATTCGTTTTGATTAACTCCTCTGAATGCACATCAGTGGAAGTCTTTTGAAGTGCATCAAACATTGCATTCATCCCTTCAGGGAATAAACGATTTATTTATCTGTTTATTTTTTCTTATTTGAATAGGTAAAGGTGCTTGAGCTGGAAGGAAGGTGACAGCAGGCTTTTGTATGCCCAGGGCATGTAAGCCTGGACAAGCCAGTGAATGGTGATGAATACGAGTGTGGAAGATGTGTCTCGGGAAGAGACAGGAGAGAGGAACGCTGCAATGCTAATACAGAGCCTTAGGTGGTTTCACTTACTGCATTCACAGATGGTCTGGGAGTACGGATAGCCCTCTGGAGAATGTCATCAGGTAGAGAACGCTGTCAAAAGATCACGGGCTTCTTGCGTCTGCGCCAAGACTCTGACGTTCGCCCTGTAGTGTCTGGCTCAAACGCTGCGGCTTTTCAAAGGAAAATTTTTTGTACATTTTGCATACAGTGTTAATCTGAGGGTAACATGCATTAAGTAATTTATTAAAAACCAGACACGTGGATTAGTTCCGAATGATTTCGCTTTTTCCAGATAATTTTTTTCCTCCATCATTTATTGCCCTCTAAACTTTTTTTTTTTTTTTTTGGCATGGGTCTAATTCCTTGAGCCCAGCATGTCTGTTGCTCTGCATGCATCTGTGGAATGATTGAAATTTCCTTGAAATGGATTGGCTGGCTTATCAGTAAGACACAGTTGTTTTGAGGACCCTTATCTTGACTTCTAACATCACTATGATAAGTTATGTCCCAGCCCAGCGTGTATTAAGACGGTCTCGCCGTGCAGACGGTGCAGAGAGCCAGCTGATCCCCCCAAGCTGCCCTAACAGATTGATACTGCTGAGAAAAGGGAGAAGCCAGGTACCTGATATCACCCACCTAACGGCCCCTCTGTCTGCTTTCCCCCTCCTTCAGATTCTCCTTTTTACTCACTGTCTTCCTGTCTTTGTCTTTCCTGTCTCTTTCACCACTGATTAAGCTAAATATAGATCAATAAATAAACACCCCACACACCTTAAAGAGATAGCTCAGCTAAAAATCAAAGTTCTGTCATTATTTACTTACCCTCACACACTCCAAATATAGGATATGCTGTTATTTTTTTCTGTGGAACACAAAAGAGAATTCTGAATAATTTCTTCATGCATTTTCCCCACAAGATATAACGCTCCAAAAAAGCAATATAAAAATAGTCCATGTGACTTGTACTATGACAGACAGACAGATACCAAGGTGAAAAAATAGTACACTTCCATAATGTACTTAAAGTGCTCTATTTCCATGCACAAATTTTGTACTTACTATACAAAAAATTCTTCTTTAGTACTTCTTAAGATTATATTAAAAACACCTAAGTGTACTCTATTTTGAGACACCATGAATATGAACTAAAAAAAGCTTTTAACATACTATCTCTGTATTTAAAAAAGATGGGTTCAAGTGTACTAAAAGTGGTAACAAAATACATTTTTTTAAATACAGAGATAGTATGTTAAAAGCATGATTTAGTTCATATTGATGGTGTCTCAAAATAGCACAGTTGTGTATACTTAGATGTTCTTATCTTAATAAGTACTAAAGAAGATTTTTTTAGTATATTAAGTACAAAATTCGTGCATAAAAAAAATACAGCACTTTAAGTACATTATAGAAGTGTACTTTTTTTTCACCTGGGTAGACAGACAGACAGACAGACAGACAGACAGATAGATAGATAGATAGATAGATAGATAGACAGACAGACAGATCGATAGATGTGCACAAAAACCAATGCTGTGCGATGTTAACAATGTCCAACAACATGCGGCATAGGCTTCAAAATTCTCTTTTTGTGTTTCACAGAGAAAATAACATCACTGGTTTGGAACAACAAAGAAAGTAGAAAAAAAAAAACCAACATCTTGCACATTGATCAATCTTGCAAGAAATTCAATATTTATATTTTGGTTTAGTGACCTTCATTACCTTTTCCATTCTTTCTTCAAACTAAGGACATTTTCCTTTTTATAATGGATTGGATGTGACATTAGGTCTGTCATTTGTTTACTGCAATATCATCACATCTTCTCATTAGCTGCAAAAGAAAAAACAGACAATAATTTATACATCTGTCATAAATTTGGAAGTGTGTCAAATCTTTCATCTAAAACGTCTGTCTATTTTTTATTTCACACTGAGTGGACATTTTCATTTCATAATGCAAGACAGAAAAAAAAACAGGCTACCTGAGGTGCCTAAAAACTGAGTTTAAAAAAAATCTAAAAGCCTTCATTCGCAGTGGCAACGGTGCTCGAAAAGCATCTCTAGAAGTTCCAATTTACAGCTCTGCTCTTACAAAGTCTCATTGTGTTGGATGAAGTACTGAGTGCTGAATGGGCTCTATTCACTGCAGCTGGTTTTATGATGTGTAAAAGATAAGTGGCCCAGTGTCTCTGAAAGTGACGCCTCTGATCTGACAAAAACACTGTGAATGCCTTATATGCTGCTTACCCATTGATTTCATACCGCCATTCAGCTTAACGCATGAAAACACCCTTGTGCACAATGGACCTTTGTAGAGGCATCTCAAGCTATAGTGGATAGTATTGTTTTTCATGCTTAATATAAGATCTGAAAATTCATGGTTTAGGTCAGTTCCTCTTTACAGACAAATTGGCCATGTTTAACATGAGTTAACATGAGCATGTCTCAGTAGTACGTATATTAAAAATAAATAAAATAAAATCCATGCAATGTTAATGCAAAATACAGTCTGAAATTAATGGGAGAAATTAATGTATATAATATAATATAAACACACACACATGCAGGGTGCCTGCACGGTTACTGGTGACAAAATATTTCAATTAAAGTTATTCATCCATCTGCTTGACCCGATAATGTTATTTTTTTATTTTTGACAATCAACCTTGTGGACATGTGCACAGCACAGCACAGTCTGGATAAACTGACAGCTGACATCACCCCAGGCTGCCAAGTGACGTTCCCTGGCAATGCAACCTCCTGCTCAGTCAACAGTGTCTTCCCAATGACTTTCCATATGCCCTCTGACCATTACAGCTTATTTATTTATATATCTGGTTCCTTAATTTTTGCCTGCAGCCTGACTGTTGGTCCAAAGCAGATGCTTAGCATAAATGTTTTCTGACATTTGTCATTCCCGTTCTTGAAATGAGTCAGAACTATGAAACAAGCTCCTCATGAAAATAAATCAGGGTTCTTTAACCTTATTTGTTGATTTCTCAACAAAATCAATAATTTCCTTAACCATTCATAGACTTTATAAGGTTAAAATGTTGGTGTTAATGATGCTTTGTGTATTATGCACATAACAGTCATGTAATTAAACGTACACACATGTTTACTTTGCTATTTAAATGGAGACATTGCATTGACTTATCAAAACATAAAACATTAGGGTTAGGGTCACTGAAAAATTAAATATCTATAATTTGGTCATTTTAATCCCATGACTTCTTATGAGTCAGATCATTTCAATAAATTAGTTGATCTGGTTAACAAAAATAGTCAAAACAACACAATTCATCTACTTTTCTCATCAGATTTTTAGTAAAAACTTAAATTTTAGTTTTCTTTGTTATTTTCCTAAGATTAGACTGACCCAGTATGATACTGATCTGGTTAAATCTTAATGTTAATCACAGTGTAAAATGTGACATTTCCTGTTGCCCACAGGTGGCACTATTACTATAACTGAATATTGGCATGTAGATGTGTTCAGGCCAGGACTCTAATAAAACATGTGAAGTTTGGGGCAGATCAGACATTATATGCCCGAGTAAAAACAACTTCCTGTTTCATGGCGAAACATCAGAATTTATCTGGCCACCAAGGACATGCCCTTCGACGAAAACTCAAGATCACCGCAATTTAACGTCACAAAGGCCTTTAGACTGACCAAATATGACATTAAAGCTCTAGGAGGAGTTTGTTAAAGTACAACGTCTGGAAATGGCAAAAACTGCAAAAATTTTGCAGAGAAAATTCAAAATATCTCACTTCCTATTGGGTTTTCAGATTTTGCTCCCACAGACTTTTTTGTAGGTACTGGGCTGTTACATCTGTCTACCGAATTTCATGCCTGTACGTGAAACATAGCGCGAAGAGCGTTTAATTGAAATTTTATAGATGGCGCGATCGAGCCATTTTGCCACACCTAATTCTAAGACCCATATCAGACATAAATTTTCACCACTTCTGACGTGTGTGCAAAGTTTCATGCAATTCATTTCGGAGAAGAAGAATAATTGACAGAGAAATTACAGTACAATAGGGTCCTCACACCATTGGTGCTTGGGCCCTAAAAATCATCTATTTTTCTGTTACACAAAAGTATGAAAGTTGCCCTTTTTGCAACTTTATGAAAGATAAAAGTGTAGAGGGCAATAAATGATGGAGGAAGAAAAAAATTATCTGGAAAAAGTTGTAAGCTGGAATTGAACTCGCACCACAGCACAAGTACCTTTTTGTCCCTATTACTGTGTAATTATACTAAGTACTGAGCAATATTATTTAAGTACATGTACTTACTTTAGGGTTAGGGTAGGATTAGGGTTTGGTTTAGGGTTAGTTGCATGTAATTATGCCTAATTTATGGTTATTACTAGTAAATACATGTAACATGTAACAAGGACACATTCAAATAAAGTGTTACCGATCACAGCTCTAATTTTTGTTTTCTTCTTTTGCTGTTTTCAAGAATGTTAAGCAGTTAACGTTCATTTAAATGGTCAAATACAACAGTCTAACAAATAACAAATCGTACCCAAAGCTGAGAATAATGCAGTCATACCTCAATTTACCCACCAGCACATTCATACACTCATATACTCTCAGCACATTAATATACCAATCACATTGTTGAATGTTAAAATACACCACAATTTTAAAACTGATGTCTCAATCAAACTGGGTTGTCCTCTAGAGAGCAGACATCTATAAAGGGCTTCCCATTGAGCTCACTCTCCCCTTAAACAGATGCAAAGATTAATCACTTTCTAGAGTGTTAAACACTCCAAACCTGCCCTTGAGGAGTGAAGGGTCTATTCACAAAATCTCTATTAAAGGGAAATATGTGCCATGGACCAATTAAGGTACCAGGAGTGCTTGCAGAGATCATTAAGCAGGTTTGTGTGTGGCTCAGGGGCTCTTCACAGGAAGGACCAGCACTCGAGAGAGCGACAGAAGGTCTTCTTCACCATGGGGAGTGGGGCACGCCAACCAGACAAGCCTAATGTCTTTGCCTAGAGAAGGACGGTTCATTTGGAGCCATTAGTAAATTACTGAAGTTTGAAGTCGCTGCTCTCCTGGAAGAGAACATTAGAGCTCCATCTCTCTCTCTCACAGACCCGCTGGAAAGCAAACGATAACCGTCACTTAGCAAGAAGAAGGGGCCATCGTCGTCGAATCGATGTGTGCTAGCCGGTTAAATTTTAGTACAAAAAGCCTATGTTGTAAACCAAATATTTGATAGTTGCTAACAGAAAGATCTACATCTAGTGCTTTATCTGCACAAGTGCTTATCAAATGAAAAATTTCAAAGACCGCACTGCGGTTTTGTTGAGGGAATTGTGACTAATAAGTGCAATTTTATCCACTTTGCAACCAATTTTCTAACTTAGATATGGTCAAAGAGAGATGTCAATTTTCAGAGTGCAGATGCATTATGGGACTTCAGAGGAAGTGCGCTGGCAGCCGAATGTCCCTTACTCTCCAGAGGCCACCGTACTTTATCTACATGAATGGATTTCATAAGCGGAGATAGTGTGCAGAGCAAGTGATAGTCACTTTAAATGACCCATATCCTCATCTTTTATACATTCTGACCCCCTTTTACGGTTAAGCCATGCATTCCTGCCTACCAGGCTGAAAGGCATATGATAAGATAAGGAGATATGAACACGTCCCTCTCCTTTTCCTTATTCTTGTTGAAGCCGTCTACGAAAGGGAAGGATGTGGTTAACGGTTGTTTTTGCGTGGAGAGAAACAATATAATAGCGTGGGTTAATTGAGTTTTTCTTGTTGTGCGAGTGCAACATATTAAAGTCAGTCAATGTATAATTGCTTCTGTCAATCTCAATTTTGTCTTTGAGGGAAGGGTTGATATTTTTGTCATTTCAGGTTAAGCACAATTCTGTGAGAAACAACAGTAATTAAAAAAAAAAAAAACTTTCCACTTCAGCTTCAGGTTAACACCAATACACAATGAACAAACTTGGTAGATGAGAGAATGAAATGAGGCATTTCTAAATAGGCAGTGTGTAAAACAAATATGAGGCTTATTTTTCCCAGTATGTTTCTGTGTAAAGCAAGCATCTTCCCCTCCGGCTATCCTCCATGCTGTTTTGAACACTTCAACCCGGGCACTATGATGATCAGCTACTCCCCTCTTCTCTCTACATGGGCTCCAGCTTGTCCAGATGTTGCAACTTCTCAGTCCTTACTCTAACTCAGGTGGAACCAAGTTTCAACTCCTGTGAAAACAGCTAACAAGACTAACCTCTTCAAGACCTATACCCTAGGCTGAACACTGCTCCAGTCCACACACAAATTAAAAATATATATTTTTGAAAAACTCAAACCTTTTGTACAAAGGAGTTCACATTGTCAGTGTCACAACTTTGCTTATTACAGTTTTTCTCAGTTGCTTTGGCACATTTCTCGAATCATCAAAATTTGCAAAACAGTATGTTCATTTCTCGAAACAATTCGTACAAACAGCACAACATATTGGATTACCTGCAAAAAGCCTGTAACTTGCTCAAAATCCTTAGTTGATCTCTTAAAAGCAAGTATTTATGTCAATGAACATATCAGTGCCATCAAAATGACAAGTCCTTGTGTCATTGTTCTCGAACAAGATAGTCAAAATGCTTAGCCATGTTGTCAATATAACAGTGATGAATATTTCAGATGTAAACTATGGCTACAGTTTTTATGACAGTGATTCAAACTTTTTTTTTTTTTAAACTGTTGACTTTGAATTTGCACATGGTTTGTCTTAAAGCATATTAAAAATACCACATAGACATATAAACAACAGCTACAAAAAAAAGGGGCACTAATACACTAAGTCACACTAGCCTGTGCTAAGGAATTAAAATGCAGACAAACATTTTTAAAAGACAAGTTACCACATTCATTTTGACAAAACTAAATAAACTGAAATCTAAAAAAGCTAAAACAAACTAAACTGTCAAAAACAATCACTAGCTAACTAAATTAAACCAATTAAAAATAAAATAGAAATAAAAACTAACTTAAAAATATCAAGACTATAATTACCCTGCAAAGATATTCTCCTATTAAATAATTATGCCTTTATTTTGTACATAAATTTGGTTTTAACAGCTGGCCCACAAATCAGCTGTCCCACAGTGCTTCCTATTTCCATGTCTGGTACAAAATGCATCATTGTATGGTCTGAAACAGGCTTAAGAATTATATGGCACTGTAGCTTTCATCTAGAGTGACTTCCACCACTATAATCGTGTTCAGATGGCATTGCGTGAATTACGCAGAATGCACCTATGGTTCAGTGAACCTGTGGCACTGAAGCAGCTAATGCTCGCTGCAAGCCAGAAGAAGAAAGAGTGGCTTTTATGTCTCTCTGTGAATCTCTGGTGTAGAGCATGCTCTGGTGGGCATTGCCACATCCCCGGCCCTCTTCGGCAGCCCAGCCAGCAAAATAAACCCTTAATGAGAAGTTTATGAGACACAAGATGCCTCACGGGCCAAAGCTAATATATATCTGAATGAAACCAGTAGCTCTGTGTTGTGTCAGGAGAGTCAGCCAGCACGCACTAGGCCACCCGAGGTGATAGCGAGGCCTGCATACTGAGGTGTGCAGAGCGAGAGCCAACATGTCAGTATCTCTCAGAGCAAACTCTGTCACAGCTAATTCTAAACGCCTTTATTAAATCCAAACAGAAAACTCAGGAGAACGCAGGAGGAAACAATAACAACCACATATAACACTGACGATATCGGACAATGAACTGAACAAAACAGAGAGTATATATACTAAGGCTGAACGATTAATAATAATTAACCCAAAATCGTGCTTAAACTGTTTGGCTTAGTGAGATTATGAAATCGCAAAAGAGCAGCTTGTCTGTGAAGTACAGCTCTTTGATCAGTAGTAAATGCTACTCCATCTGAAAGCACTGCGAGTTTGAGTCACTTATAACGTGCATTTAAAAAAGCAACATGCGTCAAACATCTTTCCAAACATGAGAAGTATTTATGAACCTCTTGTCCAACAAAAGACAACATTTAATAACATATTTCTCCAAACTCACTTCAAAATGTCAGTCAAGTGTTTGAAAAAACATCCTTCTGATGATGTGGCTTCTTACACAGAACAACGCATAAAATAATATTATTTCATAGTATTCTATATTTCATAGTAATATAACACCAATTTTATCATCTCTACACTGGTTACCTATTAAGTTCCGTATCGATTATAAAGTATTGCTAATGACCTATAAGGCTCTAAATGGTTTAGCTCCTGTGTACTTAACCGATCTTCTATTGCCCTACAATCCTTCACACTCTTTAGGATCACAAAACTCTGGACTTCTGGTTGTACCTAGGATATCTAAATCCACTAAAGGAGGGAGAGCGTTTTTACATTTGGCTCCTAAACTCTGGAATAGCCTTCCTGATAATGTTCAGGGCTCAGACTCGCTCACCCAGTTTAAATCTAGATTAAAGACGCAACTCTTTAGCCAAGCATTCACATAATGCATCTCATATCAGATAAATTGCACATGACTATGTTTGCTATGAACAGCAGCTATGCTAATTATTCCCCATTTGCTTTTATGTTTTCCCTCGGGACGCCCGTCCCAAGGTGACTAGAGAGTACATCAGCTTTACTTTGGATCCAGCCTCTTAAGAAGACCTCAGATGACCAACACCTTTGAAGAGACAGCGCCAAATCCTGCAAGGACTTCAGATGACGCAATATCTGGATCAACATTATCATTCCCAATTTTCTATATCCTAATTATTGTTAATATGTAATTCATTATTTCCAGGAGCTCATTGCTTTGACCTTTAATTAAACTGCTAACAGTGATTGTAAATTGCCTAAATTTTACATTATTAGCTAACTGCATTCTCTAAATTGTAATGCTGACATGCATTCTCTGTAAAGCTGCTTTGAAATGATATGTATCGTGAAAAGCGCTATACAAATAAATGTGAATTGAATTGAATTATTCTATACAGTGACTAGGCTATGTCGATTAGCACTGCATTATAAATATACTTTATTTTCATAAAAATACCCAAGAAGGCTTAAAGAACTCAGATAAACCAGTAGTCGTGTGTTTATTAGTCATGTTTAATCAAAGCGTTTCAATCTTCTCTTTATTCAGCTAAGGCGATAGTGTGATGTCCATAGGCATTTCCAGGAACTATGTGTGTTATCTTTCTTCTGTGGGGCATATTTGGAGTTTCTGCGGCGAGAGCATCTGAATGAAACCAGTAGCTCTGTGTTGTGTCAGGAGATTCAGCCAGCACGCACTAGGCCACCCGAGGTGATAGCAAGGCCTGCATACTGAGGTGTGCAGAGTGAGAGCCAACATGTCAGTATCTCTCAGAGCAAACACTGTCACAGCTAATTCTACAATGAGCATGCGATGGGGCCCCGCAATGACACAAAACAATTAGGCAGATGTTCTCACCAGCCTCCTGAGCCAGAGCAATAAAACATACTGCCACCACAAGTTATTTCACAACTCAAAATCTCAACTAGACAGGCAACATGTCCCTAGTATTATCTACGATTTTATGAAATATAGGGGATGATGCCCCCTTAAGAACAGAGGGCATTTACTGCCAAATTGTAACAAATTTAGAGATGATTTAAACATGTACAAGAGAATGAAGCATCATCCAATATATTATTAGGGGAAATAAATGCAAATATTTGCTAACTTAGTTGTTATACTGTAGCACAAAACTGAAAATTGTGAAAACGGACCAATGAAGCCCTCCAGAGTAAAATTAGTGAAAGTGAATGGTGACCAAAGGCTCATTGTCCAAAAAACAAACAAACAAACAAAAACATTAATGTACTTACAAGTAGCCCACACAAACTAAACACTATATTTTGTGAAGATGCATATACTTAAATTTGGGACACTGTGATCATTACAAAATGACACAAGAAACAATAACATTTAACATTATTGATGTCATTATTCAGGTGGTGGATGTGGAGCTGGAGAGGGAAGTTACCAAGTAGGAGCTGGCAGAACAGCCCAGGGGGAGTGGAGGAAGGGAGGAGCCAGAGCACAGCCAGGACAATAGCCCATGGTGGAGTCAAGGGAGGGAGGGGCCATGGTGGAGATTTGGCTGTCGACACCAGGGAGACGATGGACTGAGATGGAACCGAGGGAGGGAAGAGCCAAGGTGGAGCCGTCAGGTCAACAGGCCAAGGTGGAGTGATGGTATCGATGGCTGGAGGCGAAGCCAGGGGAAGCCAGCCATCCTCTTGACTGGACAGAGCTGGAGACAGGAAGGCCTGAAGTAAATCCATACAATAGAGTGGTGTCAGAGGAGAAGCCGAGGGGCTGATGGGAACCAGCGAAAGCGGGGCTGAGGAACTGGCTGATTCTAGAAGAGAAGGCGGGTGAAGTAGTCTTGGGTGGGAACTTTGGAGACTCAGGAGACTTCGAGCTAGGCGGAACCAGCAGGACAACAGGAGGAACATGATGTTGCCGGCTCACACACATTATCAGACGATCCGTCGGGTTCGGGCTCTAGGACAATCCTTGGCTCAGTCCTGACTGCTAGCATTGTGATCGTGGCAGGCTCTAGCCCTCTGTCTGCGGGCTCTGGCGTCATATCCGTGCAGCAGGGTGATGGCCGGGCTCTGGGTCTGGAGTAGGGCTGGTGAAGTCTTCCGCTCTGCCAATAGAGAACACAATCCATTATTCACCAGCACCCACTCCAGAAAAGTGTCAAAATCCTCTTGAGGACCATTCTATGGGTGGCGTGCATTGGTCCAAATAGTGAGTTAGGCACACCAAGTCCAAAAAACCTCTTGTGTGGTCCTCCAAGGAACCGTCCTTGTGCTCAAAGCAGAGCAGGGGGAGAGGAAAAGAAAGAAAAATGTAGCAGAAACAAAAAATCTCTTCTTAGGTCTGGTATTCTGTCACAAAGGGGTTGTTGCAGTGAAAAGCACAATGAAAGGAGTAGATAAAAAAATGCCTTTATTAAATCCAAACAGAAAACTCAGAAGAACGCAGGAGGAAACAATAACAACCACTGACGATACTGGACAATGAACTGAACAAAACAGAGAGTATATATATATATATATATATATATACTAAGGATGATTAATCATAATTAATCCAAAATCACACTTAAACTGTTTGGCTTAGTGAGATTATGAAATCGCAAAAGAGCAGCTTGTCTGTGAAGTACAGCTCTTTGATCAGTAGTAAATACTACTCCATCTGAAAGCACTGCGTGTTTGAGTCACTTATAACATGCATTTAAAAAAGCAACATGCGTCAAACATCTTTCCAAAGATGAGAAGCATTTATGAACCTCTTGTCCAACAAAAGACAATATTTAATAACATATTTTTACTCACTTCAAAATGTCAGTCGAGTGTTTGAAAAAACATTCTTCTGATGATGTGGCTTCTTACACAGAACAAGGCAGAAAAGAACATTATTTCATTGTATTCTATACAGTGACTAGGCTATGTCGATTAGCATTGCATTATAAATATACTTTATTTTCATGAAAATACCCAAGAAGGCTTAAAGAACTCAGATAAACCGTAGTCGTGTGTTTATTAGTCATGTTTAATCAAAGCGTGTCAATCCTCTATTTATTCAGCTAAGGCGATAGTGTGATGTCCATAGGCATTTCCAGGAACTATGTGTGTTATCTTTCTTCTGTGGGGCATATTTGGAGTTTCTGCGTGAAAGCGCCCTCTGGCTTTCAGATGGAGCAGCATTTAGCTGTACTTCACTGACAAACTGCGCATGAAAAAAGAAAAAAGGAACAAGAAGAAAAAAAAAAAAAAACCCTCGCAGCCAATTGCCAAATCGTGTGCGGTTTATTTTCAATTAATCGTGTAAATAATGTAAACATGCTCATTGCGGAAAATCAGTATTGAAATAGTTCCAAATATTCAGAATATGTATATATATATATATATATATATATATACAAATCTGACAGCATTATACTAGATACAATGAGATTTTAGAGATCCAGTAAAGATTGTTATTAACGCTTTACTTTTTTTTTTTTTTTTTTCTCACACAAAGCTTCTCCTTTTCCCCTATTTTTTTTTTTCTTTTACTTTTTACACATATTAGCCATTCAGTGGTAAACCCTCAACTCTCATACCCTCAGATAACCCATCTCTTGTATTTTTAGCACTGACACTTGAAGTGTCTGTTATAGCTCTATCTATTCCAGGGCCAAACAAGTATGTACACACTCATTCAGCGTGCCATGCATATAAAAAGATCCAATGTATACAGCAGGCCTTTCCCGAATACTCTTGACAAAATTGTCACAACTTGTCAAACGCAACTGTGTAAAATGGCATGTGAATGCTTAGGCGTAGAAAAGAAGCGAGACAGGTGTGTACTCTCGGCTCAAGCTCAGTGAGTGGGACGTCACATAGCCGTAAGGTGGTTTGACTTGTGATAGCACAGAATAGGAATGACAAGAAGGGCGCGGGGCCAGATAAAAGTCTATGATGGTGCAGCAAAAATGGGTGAACCAAAGTACACCACTGCTTATAATTTTTCCATCGTCCCTTCAGGTCCCAGAGGGTGCCACTGTTGTTTCAACAGTGAAGAATAACAAAGATTACGTTTTTTTTTTTTTTTTTTTTTTAAAACGCCATCAGGGCCAATTCATCCTGGTTACCTTGGAGACCACATACTAGTTTGAGAATATGCGTTTGTATGGCATCATCCACAAGTGTTTAATCACATACTCGCATTCAGGACAGAGATGCTATGCAAACCTTGACAAAATGTAGACAAGCCTTCAAATGGCAAGCCTTCAAAATGAAACAACCATGAGAGCAACTGGAGAATCACACAAACAGTCACCTCAGGCTCTGTGTTATCAGTTGTGCAGCACTTGATCTGGGGTGGGAAGTTAGCAGTCAGAAGAATGTACTCAAAGAAGGATTAAAAGTGGCATCAGCTCTGCCAAACCATCTCTGTGGAAAATGAGATGAGCCAGGCTGTGTTTTTGGCACCAATGTGCTGGTGTGCCTCGGCACAAGTGTTTACCCTAATCTGACCTGGAAGCAAAAAAAATGCAGCCAATGTTAAAGGACAAGACTCAGACTTTTTACTCACCCTCATGTTTATTCATGCATAAAAATACAAATCCTGAATGAATAATGTATTGTATATGCAATTACAATGAATATGGACTAAAGATTTCAAGTGTCAAAAAGGAATCAAAAATACATAAAATGTTTTAAGACTGAAATTTATAAAAAATAATTCATGTGAAATTTAGGTCATTATTCACTGATAGTTTAGCTCTTAACTTGAGAACTGCTGTGGGTGGATCTTTGAGTGAGTGAGTTGAATGAATCAGACCAATTCAGGAATGAATCATTTAGACAGATTATTCTGAACAGGATTAAGTGATTCATTAAAATAATCTAACTCAAAAAAAGATGTGTTTACAAACTCTCTCATGAACCAAGGTGTCAATATTCATATTCATTCATATAGACTACTTTTACTGTGCACTTTATTTTTGAAACTACACTTGTCATTCATTGTAATTGCATGAACAGAATGAATGAAAAAAGAAAGTTACACAGGTTTGGAACAAAATAGGGCTTTTCACACTTGAAATAGTTAACCCTGGGTCATTCTAAATCCTGGGTAAATGAAATCCTGGATTATCTTTATTCACGTTTCACACTTCTTATACTATACCCGGGGTTAACAGTTAATCCTGGGTATTCATAAACTATACCGTTTCATACTGCACATTCCTAAACCCTGGGATAAAGTCCTTATATTTGTGGTGTCAGAGTCACTGACTGGACAAACGCAGCACGTGACCTGTTCATATAAGCTCTAGCATTGCGCACCCTAATATTACACATTGCTGACTTTTTCTGAGTGAACTTTTCGAACTACAAAAGTGAGAATAATGGTCTCTTCTTCACTCCAATTGTCGCGTTTGACTTTTTTCCTATCATACACCGAAACAACTGTTTATACATTGTGCGGTGTTTCCTTGACTGCCCAAAGCACGTGAATATAAGGCACGCAATTGGTTGTCTGTTGTTAAGCATCTAGTTGTAGTATTCTAACATCGCATCGTTTTACACTGTGCAAGTCAATGCTCTAGAGGAGGGTTTCATAACCCCGGGTAAAGAGTGCTGCTAACCCCACATCTAATTTACAAGTGTGAAACACTCCTTTACCCGGGGTTAAAAGCGGGGGTTAAAAGCGGTGTTTAGAATGGTGATAACTTGAGGTTAAGGGCAGTGTGAAAAGCCCAAATGAGTGACTTGATGATGATAGCAACGTACATCCCTCCATTAACACGATATAGGGGGAAAAATGGTGTAGGTCCTTCTTGGAAGTCCTTAAATTGGTTTAGTTTTAAACATGTTTCAATGCCTTGTGAAAGAATTAGCCGATGCGTTTTTTTGTTCTGAAGTGAACAACAGTAATCATTTTGAATTTGAATTTAATTTGAAACGGTATCAAAATATGGCCTTCTGCAATGAGATTGTTTATCATCAGCTGAAAATTACTATTGATTTTTAAACAACAAACTGGAAAACTGGCAGTGATGCACAAAGAATAATTGAATGGGTTTTCTTATATTAGTATTGTATTAGCTGAGGTATGTTGTCTTGATTGAACCAAGACATCCTTACATAAGAGAAGATTTAATTAAAATGCTTTCCTTACCCACTCCATGCCATTTAATTTTCATGATAGACGAAACCAAAAGAAAAGAGAATTTAATTGCTTGCTTTACTTCATAAATGTCAAAGTTCAAGAGAATGCCAGAGTGATGAGGCTCTAGTTCGGTACTAGAAGACATTGAGAAACAATTAGACATTTACAGTCTCAGTAACCAATCCTGTACAAAATTTCATTCATTTTTTAACTACATTTTAGCATCTGTGTTTGTTTGTTTTTTTTTTGTTGTTGTTTTTTTTTTCACAGACATTGTAATATAAACTGTGACTCATGCAGTAATAAACTTCTCTTGGCTTGAAATGGCACAACAATTTCCTTCCATTACCTAAATAATCTACTCCAAAGACACTGGATGTAAACCTATCATGATGGATCCAATGCTGCCTTTCTCAAAGGGTCACTCAGGTCTGTTCGTGTTGGGTGAAGTATGCTTTACTAAACGTCCCCTCACATCTTTGATCAGAAGAGAGGAACATCTCTCATGAAGGCTTTGCTCTGATGTGGTCATCATGGGCATCTTACTGATGAGATCAGGGCAGCTACGATCCCTTCTCATGTGTACTCCGCCCTCACAGTCTGCTCTTGAAGAAATTAACTTTTCCTGTCTATGTACACAAATAAAACGATCTATCAGAAACTTCTAGACATATCTAATAAACCAAAGTGGCACTTTAAAGGAGCAAAATGTTAAAACCACTGCATGGTTTAATAAGTATGGTTTTCAGTAAAGTTTCAAACTAGCAAAGAATAGTAGAGAAATAGTACAATGCTCAATCACAAGAGAATATATATAATTTAAATTTGCCGTCTGAATTAAGTCTTTAACTGGGAGAGGATTTATAATTACAAGAGTGTTTATGCACATACACATAAGCCTGTCTTAACAATAACAAACAGTGACTCCTCTTTCATTTAAGGGAGATTTAGACTGGCATCATTTTAATCAATTACAAATCAGACACCTTCGCGTTAACTTGCATGGAAATGAACGGTAACGCTTTAGATTGCAGCCCGGAAAGTACTGTGTAATTACAACGAATTTACAGCGTAACTTTCGATAATTATAGTGTACCTATAAAGTAAGAACATGTAAGTATAGGGAACAATATGTAAAGTCTTGGGAATAAACAACCAGGAAAATAACAAATTATTTATACTGTAAGTATTTTAGAACTAAGGGGTACTCCTCTTGTTCCTCTTCTTCTTTTTCTTTCTTCCCACTGATGAATCTTAAGAGGGAATCATATGTCATTTGCTATTCTGTATTAAAAGAAAATACAGTACACCCGGAAATGTGCTCACCGTTTACTCATCTTTTACCGTCATACCCTTTTACGACTTTCCTTCTTCAGATGAACACAAACAAAGGTTTTTAGAAAAATAAATAATCTCTGGGAACACTTTATAATGCAAGCTCATGTGTTCCTAAAAATCGAAGCACCAAACAGCACATACAGCAATAACTACAGTAATCCATATGACCCCAATGGATGAATCAATGTCTTCTGAAGTGTAACGATACGTATTTGTAAGAAAAATACCAAATATTTACAAATTTTAAACTTTCGACCAACTGTCACTTGCGCATGCATGAGAGGGTTGAGAGTTCATGCTTGACGTAATTTGAAGCGCAACGTTGTCACGTTTCCGCCCACTGCTGCTTCCTTCCACTCCCCACCAAAGGTCTCCGTTTCACCATTTAAGACTTTACGCTCATGAAGATCAACTGTGACTTGATTTGGTGTCGTGGTGGCCGCCATCTTGTGAGTGGGTTCTAGCGCAGCCACCACAACACCAAATCAAGTCACAGTTGATCTTCATGAGCGTAGTCGTACAGGCAGTGGGTCAAACACCAGCAAACAGATACAAAAGAGGGCAAGGCAAAAGGGTAATCCAAAAAACAGGCTATGGTCAAGACAGGCAGCAAACGATCATCAACAAAGAAACAGTCCAGGGCCAAAAACACAGGCTAGGTAAGACAAGCCAAGGCAGAACAAGAAACAAATGGAATGCAAACCAAAGGCTAAACAATACTCAGCCACATGTGTCTGAGGGAGTGCAGCTTATAAAGGGTTCCTGATGCTATTTTCGTTGCAGAGCTTCAGTGTTTGCGGGCTCATTACTGAGCCACCTCACTAAAACACTGAAGCTCTGCAACAAAAATAGCGTAGCAGTATGACAGGGGACACATTTTACTAATTTGTTGAATAAAATCGTTATTTTTGTTTTGTTTTTGCACACAAAAAGTATTCTCATCAGTAATATTAAGGTTGATAAAATACAGTGGTACAATGTCTTTAATACCTTTCTGGACCTCAAAAGGTGTAAATGTTGTTGCTGCCTATGTGTGGATCAGATACCCTCGGATTTTATCAAAAATATCTTAATTTGTGTTCCGAAGACAAACTAATGTCTTACAGGTTTGGGACAACAAGAGTGCTTAATGACAGAAATTTCATTTTTGGGTGAACAAACCCTTTCAGTGGATAATAACTTAAAATTGTGGTTTGTTCCTTATACAAAGCAATCAAATAATAATACAGTATATCGTATACAAAACTGTTGCACTTACAAAACATTGCTTTAGTTATAGTTGTTATAGTTATAGTTTATAGTTTTTATAGTTGTATAGTTGCTTAAAAAGCTCAATAATGGATGTTGGGAGGAGTGTTCAGGAGACCTGCTTATATGCAATGTTGTAAACAATACATGCAATATACAGTTTGTATCTTAACAAATGAAGGACTGCAGAACAGATTTTATTCACATTTTGTCAATTTTGGAGACTTCATATATGTGACAGATACATTACATCCCCCCCCAAAAGAATGCTGTTCATCGTGCTAATTGAGTAATACATTACATATTCTTTTGGTGTTGTAGGAGATCTGAGAGGCAACTGAATCATTACATAAAATTGGTCAAGAACTGTACCCTTTGAAAGCAGAAGTATGCCACACAAGAATGTATAATATAACATCAAAAGCATTGGCCCAGTTTGTTAATGTTATATAAAGCTATATTTGTTTAATTTTTAATTCCTCAAATAATTATTAGCGAAGCATGATTTTACTCTTTATTCTAGTTCAATTAGTGAGTTCTTTCTATAGACAGTGAACAAGACTGAACTTGCTGAATATTTTACTGCCTTTGGCAGCATTAAAGATAGCATCCAGTATGAAAATGCATGCATACTTTATTTGGTGTGGTGACACAGTGCAACTGTATCCCATAATGACTAGAGTGATGAAAAATACAATGTTTAGGGGGTCTGTTACGATATCTCTATTTAATCCCATTAGATTTTTTTGTTTTGTTTTTGTTTATGTATGACACCGGATTTCTTTGTTGTTTAAAAATATAGATATGTATAACTATAATCCCAAAACAATGACTTTTGAATTTAAAACCACATCTCACAATGTTGTGCACCCTTTTTAAAGACTATTAAAGACAGTGTATTGTGGCGAAAAGGAACCTCAACCTCAATCAGAGACAGAAAACACTACATGAGCATCCGTGCCCACTTTAATCAAGTCGTACAGATCTTTTGTTGTAATACATTTGTTTTCACGCAATAATAAGCTACAGAAATTCATGGTCATGTCTGATTGTCAGTGCCAGCTGCATTGGCTTTAGTTGATTATTTAAGACAATAGCAGTGTCGAATCTGAAAAATTTGCGAATTCCCTGTGGTTGCTTGTGTAGCTGTCGCAGATAATGCAAGGATGTGAAATAAATGGGATGAAAAGGCAGGATGAATGCGTGCTTAGTAGACGGCACACTTTTATAGGTCAACAGTCACAAAAACATACTTAAGCCTCGGTGCGGTAATAAATATTTATTACAGGGCTTTCAGAATTTCAGCTTTGTTTTTTGTTTTGTTTTCGGAGCTGCATTTATTCAAAATATATTCATTGAATCCCTGAGTGAAAGCTGGCAATTTTCTGTGGCAATTGCTATTGCTGTCAGTTTAGTGTCCTTTACAAACTCATACATTTAAATGGTGTAGCTGCTGTTTTAGAAGTTAAAGGTGTGCTGCTCAGTAAGTCTTTGTTTATGTTATGCCGACCAATATGGCAGTCGTCTTCGACTTATACTGACTGATGCCATTGAAAAAGCTAGTCACAGTCAGCAATGGTTAATTTAATCTATGAGTGAAAAGGTCTAACAACGGGAAGGTTAATGAGATCAAACAAGTACGTATCTGGCTGGTCATGTGATCTTAACATGGCCGCCTCCACGAGACAACCCGCTTTTCAGAATAAAACAGCTTTTATTAAGCTATATTGAGATGACTGTTTTATCACATGCGAGTCTATTTTATTAAAAGCACTTTTTTTATGTGTAAATCTTTTCTAATGAGGGAAAAATACAGAGTGCTTTTAAATGTACCCTTTTTAACATTTATTTATTCTTTTGTAGGTTCTTACAATCCAATTTTCTGTGATAATTTGTGGCTCATCTCAATTATATCCTGACTTTATATCGTGTTTTGATGAAAAATGCAGATAGAAGCTGCCCACATCACTCAAAAAAGTCTATGAATGCAAATTGTAAAGGTTCAGGCATAGAGAAGTGAGACGTACTGGGAAAAGACAAATGTATGATCATTACAGTGTTTCCTCTGGAGTGTGACCATAGTCTGGTCAATAGATTTCAAACAGGAAATGAGCATGTTTTGAGCTCTTATCTGATGGTTTGCCGCAGTGGAAACCAATGAAACTGCACAGACACATTCATATGAACCACTAGAGATCAGAATAGTTTAAACTGTCTCTATCCCTTTTGGCACCACAAAGCTTTGGGTCTCTCAAAAGACCCCCAACAGTAATCGAGACGATCCGTCTTCTAAACAAACACGTTTGGCATCAATAGACCTGATTTGAGGTGGCAAGTATCCACATCTAGAGGTCCAGTTAATGCCATACTATTCTGTCTGATGTGTTCCTCTGGAATATTTTGATTTATGGACCTATCAGGCAATTACCCTGCTAGGATGTTTAGATGATAACTCAGGAGGTCTTTGCAAACAGAGGAACTAATGAAGACAGCTGCATTGATTTGCTCATTGTCACAAATTGGCTGAAATCAATTCAATGGCCATTATAATTATTTCATGCGACATATTCATTATATTTCATAATTAATTTATGAAATTAAAAATTAGCTGTTCATTGAATTAAAAAAATTAAGGCAACAGTTTGCATGGCTTTTTTATTATTTAAATTCATCGTGTTTTAAGTTTAATGAATGTATTAACTTAAATTAATTAAGTTGCTATGACATCCATCATGGCAATTGCCTATTTATATTAAGATTTCTTAAGTTGTGCCCAGATTTATGTAAATGTTTTCTTTATTTAAATAGTCTTCAGTTGATTATATCATGTTTTTATATATATATAAGAAATGGAAAGCGCATGTTGTCTTCAAATAATGACATTCTTCACATGAACACTTTACACAGACCTATAATAAAAAAAGTTTTTTTTTGGGAAATACTTAAGAATCTATGAATGGATCATTATTACAGTGATTATTATGTTCCTAGCATGTTATATGTTTGGCAACGGTTCTTTTAACCCTTAAAGATGGAGTGTGTAGCTTTTCATTTCTTAAACAACCACAACATCATGGCCATATTCCAGGATGAAAATGTCAAGATTCACCAGGGTTAAAATTGTGAAAGAATGGTTCAGAGAGCATGAATCATTTTCACACATGAATTGGCACCTCTGAGTCCAGAGGTTCATTGAAAGTCTTTGGGATGTGCTGGAGTAGACTTTACAGAGTTCTTGCATTGTCAATACAAGATCTTGATTTCACCTCTCGATAGATATAACATCACAACATTTATTTCCATTGAGAGGTGCATCATTTTTTGGTCAAGATCTTGTATTGACAATGCAAGAGGTGAACACTCTGTAAAGTCCTCTAGCACATCTCAAACACTTACACTGAGGTTAAGGTCAGTCCCAATTCATTTATGAAAATGATTCTTCATGCTCCCTCCCAACAAATCTTTCACAATTTAAGACTGATGAATCTTGACATTGTCATCCTGGAATATGGCCATAATACATCTTAATACATGGTTGTTTAAGAAATGAAAAGCAACACACTCCATCTTTTAGGGTTAAAAGTACCGTTGCCAAACATATAACATGCTAGAAAAATAACAATCGCTGTAATAATGATCCATCCATAGACTCTTAAGTATTTGCCTATTAAAATCCAAACAGCGACTTTTTTTTTTTGGCCGGGCAGTGTATTATATTACTATAATATTATATTATATTACTTATATATACAGTGGGTATGGAAAGTATTCAGACCCCCTTAAATTTTTCACTCTTTGTTATATTGCAGCCATTTGCTAAAATCATTTAAGTTCATTTTTTTTCCTCATTAATGTACGCACAGCACCCCATATTGACAGAAAAACACAGAATTGTTAACATTTTTGCAGATTTATTAAAAAAGAAAAACAAATATCACATGGTCCTAAGTATTCAGACCCTTTGCTGTGACACTCATATATTTAACTCAGTTGTTGTCCATTTCTTCTGATCATCCTTGAGATGGTTCTATACCTTCATTTGAGTCCAGCTGTGTTTGATTATACTTTGGACTTGATTAGGAAAGCCACACACCTGTCTATATAAGACCTTACAGCTCACAGTGCATGTCAGAGCAAATGAGAATCATGAGGTCAAAGGAACTGCCTGAAGAGCTCAGAGACAGAATTGTGGCAAGGCACAGATCTGGCCAAGGTTACAAAAAAATTTCTGCTGCACTTAAGGTTCCTAAGAGCACAGTGGCCTCCATATTCCTTAAATGGAAGACATTTGGGACGACTAGAACCCTTCCTAGAGCTGGCCGTCCGGCCAAACTGAGCTATCGGGGGAGAAGAGCTTTGGTGAGAGAGGTAAAGAAGAACCCAAAGATCACTGTGGCTGAGCTCCAGAGATGCAGTTGGGAGATGGGAGAAAGTTGTAGAAAGTCAACCATCACTGCAGCCCTCCACCAGTCGGGGCTTTATGGCAGAGTGGCCCGACGGAAGCCTCTCCTCAGTGCAAGACACATGAAAGCCCACATGGAGTTAGCTAAAAAACACCTGAAGGACTCCAAGATGGTGAGAAATAAGATTCTCTGGTCTGATGAGACCAAGATAGAACTTTTTGGCCTTAATTCTAAGCGGTATGTGTGGAGAAAACCAGGCACTGCTCATCACCTGTCCAATACAGTCCCAACAGTGAAGCATGGTGGTGGCAGCATCATGCTGTGGGGGTGTTTTTCAGCTGCAGGGACAGGACGACTGGTTGCAATCGAGGGAAAGATGAATGCGGCCAAGTACAGGGATATCCTGGATGAAAACCTTCTCCAGAGTGCTCAGGACCTCAGACTGGGCCGAAGGTTTACCTTCCAACAAGACAATGACCCTAAGCACACAGCTAAAATAACGAAGGAGTGGCTTCACAACAACTCCGTGACTGTTCTTGAATGGCCCAGCCAGAGCCCTGACTTAAACCCAATTGAGCATCTCTGGAGAGACCTAAAAATGGCTGTCCACCAACATTTACCATCCAACCTGACAGAACTGGAGAGGATCTGCAAGGAGGAATGGCAGAGGATCCCCAAATCCAGGTATGAAAAACTTGTTGCATCTTTCCCAAAAAGACTCATGGCTGTATTAGATCAAAAAAGTGCTTCTGCTAAATACTGAGCAAAGGGTCTGAATACTTAGGACCATGTGATATTTCAGTTTTTCTTTTTTTAATAAATCTGCAAAAATGTCAACAATTCTGTGTTTTTCTGTCAATATGGGGTGCTGTGTGTACATTAATGAGGAAAAAAAATGAACTTAAATGATGTTAGCAAATGGCTGCAATATAACAAAGAGTGAACAATTTAAGGGGGTCTGAATACTTTCCGTACCCACTGTAAGTGATTCTTTGGTTATTTCTTCAGCATTATTTACTAGATCTAAAATATATATATATATATATATATATATATAATATTATATATAATATTATATAATATAAATATATAATATTTTTATAACGTAGGATTAATTCTTTGTGAAACATCAGTCAGTGCTACACCGTCATTATCAATCCCACTGTACTAATGACAACTCCTGGTTAGATACATTTTTGTTCAGACACAGGGATCACAAGGGATAATCCATCATGGGACCAAAAACATACAGATACATGCTGGCTCACTTTCATTGTAATTTACATGATTAAATACCACTGTGTTGTCTACAGTGCCAGTGCCTTCTGTTCTCTGACTCATTCGGATTTCTCTTTCCATTCTTCGAAACACACTGAATTCACAGAGCATGTTTCCTTTTCTTTTTCATATTCAAATCAATCAGCGATATCCAGCTCTATGAGCTGCTATACCAAATGTGCCACCAAAAATTTGTCATATGAAACAGACTTAATTCAAATGAGTCATGCTTAAAAAAAAACAAAAAAAAACAACAACCTTAAAAGCGATGCCATGAATCCATTCATTACGGAACAGGATGGCATATGTCTAGCCATCTCTAGAGAAACAGTTGGCTGTGTCATCATAGCCCATGGAGAGTTGGCTGGGAGTTTTTAAAAAGGTAGTCACTGACAGATATAGGGGTCACACCTGGCCTGGTGTAGCAGATAGTCAGCGCCCAGCACTTCCCCTGCTGTCTTTCACAAGGCAGGGATTTTGACACTTCCTGCTCAGGGGCTCTACGGAACATGCCTGCTTCCTGTCACCTTGCCGTTGCCTTATTGCCATGGAAATGAATGCGACTAGACAGCACGATAAGCGAGCCACTGAGAGAAGGAAATAATGGAGAAGAGGCGCACTGTACTGTGAAATCTCTGATATATTATAAAGATGTTTTGTAAGTCACCATGCACACAACCAATCCCCTTATTCCAACATAAGCGGATGCAGAAAAAGCATTTATTAATAAACAATGCGGCCAATGTGTTAGTTAAACCTTTCATCAGACTTCAGATATCGGTGGTGGGAAAGTTCAGAGATGCCCTCAAACTATGGCGCCAACAAATGGCTACTTCATGTCTGAGGAGCCTGGGGTGAAAGGTCATAGCAGCGTTGCCATCTGGGAAATGTCTACCAGATCCTCACAATGATCTCTCTACGGCTTCATCTGAGTGGAGAAGAAAGCACACCCACGTTGAGCTTTCGCTGCAAAAAATCCTCAGTCATCGCCAATGTTATTAGCATAAGATGAGAGGCAGCGAGAAACTAGCACATGAATTGTTGCAGCTGCTGGGATATTAGGAAAAGGTTACATGCACTGACCTAAAGAAAAATGTTAAATATTCTATAAAAAATGCAATTTATGTGCTCAACCTAATATATGACCGGGGATATACAACAATTCACGAATTTCCATGCTAACACGCGCCCTGGCTCATCTTGCACTGGAGCAGGAGGCTGTGAAAGGCGCTGTCTCCATGACAATGTGTGTGTGACACATCGTGGAACTGAAGCCCCCCAATGGGCTGCTTGCTGGTCATCACGCTAACAACCTACCATCAGCACCACAGGAGAGGAACTCAACCTCACACTCATTTAACACACTCACACCACCACCTGTGTCTGTCACCACTCCTGCCACAACAGTTAGCATAGCTCCAGAGAAGAAGTAAAGTTCATGCTGTGTGAACAGAGATATGATAGAAGAGATTCCGCTTTCATCCTGAAATGATGAACTGCAATGTACACACACATCAGCAGTGCAATAAATCAACATATATCACTGTCTTGGAGAAACTTCCTCTCGTTTTTACTCCTTTATGCATTAATTTATCTTGCCATCCATTGACAATGCTCTTAATGCAATGCTATGAAATAGATTATATATGCAATATAATACATGTGCAAAAACAATTTTTATAATCATTGTGCACATTGTATAATCCACCCATCCATCCGTCCATCTCACATCAGCTAAAAACAGCTGAATTTTACAAGTAGATTGTGGTTTTGTTTTTGTTAAGGGCAGTGGTTCTTAAAGTTCTCAAAGTGACCAGGGATGGTGCACACAGGTAATGGATGGGGTGGGTACATTGTAGGGATGTACAGTGAGGAAATTTTCACACTGGAAAATAAACTTGCAACAACACTGGAATTATGATAATAACACCGTGGGGGGTGCATCAGGGAGACACTATCAATATGCAGGGTTTTGAAATCGCTTATGAATGCGTGTTCGCTTTTTACTTTCGCTTTGGTATTGATCACGCAAACTCTGTGTATAGGAAGCGGTGGTACTGACCGTATTCCAGGATAAGATATTTGTCAATAATGCTCAGGATCTGTTGTGCACCAAATCCTCTGCCATCGTCTTGTCAGTCATCTCTCCTTACTCTCGTCATGTGACGCGTGAAATCAATTTTACTGTCAAAAAATGCTATGGTAAAGATCTGTTTATTGGCAGGTTCTCTTACTCTAACTAATTTCATATAATTATGCAGTAAAACACAGCCAAATGTACAGTTTTTGGAAGAAGTCATCTTGTAATTTACAGTGAAAAACTGTAAAAATTGATAGTTTTACATTAGATCACTTTTTGAGATGTCTAAAGGCTTGAAGAATGCAGTAGGACAGCTCTGAGTTACAAAAGATATATTTTATATACTTTATGTATCTACAGTTTAGAACTTAATTAACTATTGCATCAGCATCTAATGCTATAAAAAATGAAAAGTAAAATAAAAACCAAAATGTTTAATAAAATAAAATGCAAAATTAAAAATGTGAAATAAAAAGCAAAGCAAAACATTTAGTATTATAATATAAATAAAATACATTCCTATTCTTAGTTTCTCTTCTTTCGAACTGACCATGTGTGGTGAATCACTCACCCTGAGCTGCTGTACTGTCTCAGAGCTGTGCTTATGCATGACTGTACTCATCATGTGAGACATATTTCTAGTCAGCCATAAATATATGGCTCTCTTATGGGCTGGCTAGTTCTGGTAAGATCTGCCATTAAAGACAGGAACAGTTTACCTTTAGAGGGGGTGGGGTTGATGAAACAAAGAACAAGTCATGCTGCACAACAGTGTCCCCTTGTGGTAGCAATAGACAAACTTTTTCCTGTTGGGAAATCAAATCAGTCTCTGGAATACTGTCAGTATATACACAGTAGGGTTCAGAAGTCTGAATCCATTTGTGAAAATGCCTTCATTTTGTACTTTCTTTGTTTAATATATTTCCCCCCTTCACAAATTACATTATCAGCTCAATGTAAGTTGGAAAAAGTAACATGAAGTTCAGAATATCTTAGCATTTTGGTTTACCTGTTTTGCTTGAATCACAGCAGCACTTGAGCTCCACGAGTTGGTGTAAAACCTATTCTCCAGTATGATTTGAGATGATCCAAAGAAAATCATATGGAATCAAGAACATCTGACACAAGAATTTCAATGTTACAAATTTGTTTCTTTGTTTTTAACATTGTATTTAACATTGTACATTTATTTTTAAGTTTATTATAGATTTTGATTATGTCAGACTTTTGACCTCACTGTATAATGATGAAATGATGATAAATGATGAAATGTATTCATTCATTTTGTCAGTAAGAAAGAGAAAATTTAAACTGATTAAGATTATTTCACATACAGTACAGTCTGACTATAGTGCGATTCAGTCAGTGTTGTTTACAGGGAAGCCTGGGACCCCTTCATGAGCTTGAATCTCTAAACAAGCTTGAAATACATTTTGTCTGATGCAACTGAACAGAACAGAAGCTCTTTCCAGCTCTAAAGTCCTCCAGCCAACTCACTGCAAGCCACTACCAAAAGAAACACCTTTAGAGAACAAGAAAACAAAAACAAAAGAAAACTCTACTCTAAACTCTATGCAACACCTCTCAGAAAAACACACACATATTAGCATCCAACAGCTAAATAGGATCTCAGAGACTTCACTACAGCTGTGAATCAAGAGGTCTTATTGACTCCATTACTCATCACTGTTGTAAGTGAGAGAGGCTGCATGTTATCAAAGGCAGTTTAATTTAATTGAGCCTTCAAGCTGCCTCACAAATGTATGTGACTGTATTCAACCTACCTGCTCACCCAAGAGACACTGAAAAAATCTAATAAGTCATTCAGACACAATATGTTAATTGACTTTTTTTGCAGCTGGCAGACTTAATTAAGCTCTTATTACACTGGAGAGAGGAAAGAGACAGAGGCACTTGCCATTACAATCTGCCTGTGTGAACAGCAAAGCTCTACTGAGAGACATAGCGATAGCAACAAGGCGAGTCCACCCACACTGCTGGAAAACTGCAGGCAGATATTATCACTGAGGTGAAACCGAACCAGACCGCACCCCGATTAAGGTTTTGACTTTTGAGACACGAAACTGTGAAAACTCTGCAGGAAAACTGCAGATTTCTGTGCTATGCGTATTACAGCTAATTACGCTCAAAAGCTTTTGTGGAGTGATAAAATATACATTTCTTTTGAACAAAATAATGCTGCTTTAGACAAAAACCTTTTCAGATTATTACAGTTCATTAAAAATACCGCTGCGAATCTCAAAAGTCACCGGTACAGCAATAAACTCATCATTGCTAATGGGCTTGATGCAATAACTCAGTGCTTTTCTAATTACAAGGACGTCTACACTAATTACAGCCTGAATGGGAATGAAGTCTAAACATAGAAAACATTGATGCAATAGAACTGTCACATGCGTCAGATTTGGAAGCACCTTTGAGCTCTTTTCACAGAGACACTGTACGGTTTTTGCTTCTCATTGAGAAACTACAAGGTCACTATACGCATTTTCATAAAATACTCAAAATTACCAATTAACTAAGGCTTTCGTTTGATTAAAAAATTAATTGATTTAATTGGGTGATATTGCCATTATGGGTGTATGATTTATCAATATATTTATCAATATTTTTCCCCCCTAATTTACATTGGATGTTAAACTACACAATGCTCATTTTCCCTATTTTTCCCTATTTTAAAAATGTTATTTTATAATGTGTTGATGCCTAATTTAAATTTAAATTATATTTAAATGTTTTTTTCACTTAGGGAAAAAAAAAATGATTTGAATGTTGTCCATTAATCTATTTATCCAAAACAAAAATAAGTATCAGCTTATGGTAATTAATATAAGGGCATCCTTAAAGGATTAGTTCACTTTAAAATGAAAATTACCCCAAGCTTTATTCACACTCAAGCCATCCTAGGTGTATCTGACTTTCTGATGAACACAATTGGAGTTATATTAATAAATATCCTGACGCATCCAAGCTTCATAATGACAGTGAACGGGACCAATGAGTATGAAGCTGAAGAAAGTGCATCCATCCATCATAAATGTACTTCACACGACTCTGGGGGGTTAATAAAGGCCTTCTGAAGTGAAGCAATGCGTTTGTGTAAGAAAAATATCCATATTTACTGTAACAAGTAAAATATCTAGCTTATGCCAGACCGCCTTACATATTCAACTTACGAATAAAGTGTAACTGACTCTTTTTTGTAAGTTGAATACGGAAGGCATAGGGTGTATAAGCGTTTTGAACTGCAAGAGGCGTTACACTTTCTTCCTAAGTAGAATATGGAAGGCCGTCTGGTGGAAGCTAGATATTTTTTTCCTTTATAACTTATTAAATATGGATATTTTTCTTACACAAACGCATTGCTTCACTTCAGAAGGCCTTTATTGAACTTATATGGCAGACACAGACACTATATGGCAGACAAATCAATAATAATTAATATACTGGATACAATGTTAACATGCAAACAATGTCATTCAACAAATCAATTTTTCAGAGTCTCACGCCAAGAGCACCACGTTGCACTGTGTGAAGTTAAAAGTAGTTTATCTTTGAAAAACATGTCATGGGAATCTTCTGAATGCCAACTAGTTGTTGTCATATGCAGAAACACTTTCTCTGAGCAAAAGTCTTGCTTGTGAATGGCTAAAGTCAAAGGAGAACAAAGGCAAAAATCTTAGCTGAAAGCTCTGCTGGTTCCTTCAAGCTGATGGGTTTGTTTTCCTTGGGAGGTTATGAACAAAACCTTTGGCACACTGTTTGCACATATTTGCCTTCACTGCAACAGGAGTGCTTTATTTGATAGATCTTCTAGGGAGAGACTAAACAAGGTTTTGTGGTTCATAAGTTTTTCCTTCAAGGTTAAAAATAATACAAACAGTGTTTAAACACAGTTTCTTCTGGTACATCTGAAGTATTGATTTATACTCATGAACACACTACACAAATATACATGTATTCATATAAGACCAGCTTCTTCTACATTCAATGTCACATTCGGAAATGTCTTCCAGACAATTACATGCCCACCACACTAAACAGCACAGTAGCGGACCAGTGGTGTATAGGAAAGCGACGTTCATTATTTTCCTCCTGTTGTTGTTGAAACAAGAGATTCTGCTTTTCCTCATGCAGTCAGTCTGGTCCATTGCTGTGGACGCTCCTCTCATAAGCAGGAGTCTAAAGGCTGGATGAGACTTAATGAGCAGTCACACATAACCATCCAAGATCCTGTTTTGCTCTCTCTGACCTTCTCTTGTCGACAGGCTTCTCCTCTACACCAATTCATCTTACAGTGCAAAAAGATTTGCAAGTGGGACAAGGCCAGAGCAAGACTGGACACTTGTCAAAACCTTCACTTCAAACTGTACCCTTGGAATACTGCGTGCTTTTATATGCATCTCCTAAGCCACTTCTGGTCACCTAGAGTCCACATGAATGGTTCATCCAGGTCCAGAAATGTCTCCATTGGTTCAACAAATAACCAGACTTGCTAACTGTCTAACCCAATTCAAACAAAACCTCAATACACACGATGCATCTGTTATCTAGCAGAGATTTCTATTTGGCCAAAATTTTATTTGATTTCTGATGTATCCTTCATGTCAGTAATTTACAGTAATTGTATGATGTTTTGCAATAGAGCTCAGTTTAAAACAAGAAAAGACAAAGATGGTGAAGATGGTGGACGAATAAACTCTGTTAATTAAATAAATGTAAAAATGTTAATAGTACAAAACATTTATAATCAGTAGGGCTGGGTAAAAAAAAAAAATTGATTTCTCGATTTTAATCGATTCCTATCTTAACCAATATCGATTCTTAAATCCTAAGAATCGATTAGTCTAGTCTGTTTTCAGTTGATGAATGAACAGAACATGTAGCGCGCCTCCCATCCAATAAATCGCAATAATCTTTGTGCTTTGTTACTTTTGATATGAAGCAAAGTCTCAGATTTCAAATGACGTCCATCCTATTATGAGATCAAAAAATAAATACTGTTTTGGCGCTGTTATATGTGTCGTGACAGATCGCTGTAGCGCCTCAGTTAAAGAGAAGCGGCAGCACGGAGAGCATGTGAACATCCTCTCCTCTGCTTTAATACCAGTTACAGCATGAAATAAAAATGAATAAACATCTCAAGTTATGTTAAAAGATACAGTACAACTTACCGAAATCCGTATCATGTCTTGTGTAATAGCTTTCAACCTTGGAAAGACAAAACAGCTTGTAAACAATGTCACGTAACGTCACATTTACCTCCGAAAAAACATATTCCGTGACCATAAACTCGTTAGTCAGCTAGAAAAATTAACTCTAGAAAGTAAGCATTCTGATAAATATAGCTATGCACCGTTACATATTCATTATCATTTTTAATATTCTTTAATATATTATGACGCACACAATTTAAATGTTTATATTAAAAAAAAAATTGAATTGAATTGAATTGGAGTAGAAATGTGATTATGTAATTCTAAACTTTAGTTATTATAAAAACATAATTGAGTATAATTTAAGTGTTTGTATATAAATAAGTTAATTATAAATAAGTTAATTTTAACAATATTATAGTAATGTAGTACTAACTGACTCCCATGTGTAGTTTACAGCATTAGATGAGAGATTTATTTCCTCTAGAAAATTTGCCATGTACTGTAACTGATATACTACATCAAAAATAATCGATATTGAAACGAATCATAATCGAATTGAATCACAAGCATGTGAATAGAAATCAAATCGAATCGAGAAAATTGTGTCAATAACCAGCCCTATTAATCAGTACTAAAAGCACTGATAGGAAACAGTTTAATCTAAATTATTAATATATAATAATAATAATATATACTTTCACCTAATTTAGTTTGTTGTGTATTTTATTGTAACAATTACTATAATTTAGCAACATGGTAAAATTAGAACCAACTGCAGGTATTACTCTAGTCTCTCGATTGTTTTTTGGCACTGTGGCACATGTAAGAGGCCGACAACATCTGCTGCTATGAAGAACATCTTAAATATGCTAGTAATGAGGTTTAATTGCTTTTAAGACTACTTTTTTGTTGAGTGTATGGTAACTGCTGTGCCATACATCCAGCAGGAACCCTGATTTACTAACAGCTTGTTTGTAAACTTGATAGCGCTTTCAAGCAAAATAGCATATCATGTCAGATTTCGCGGGTTTCCTCCGGGGAAAGTCTTTTTCTCTGAGGAGGCAAGGGAGCAAGTTCTTCTTCAAAGAAATTTGGATAGTAATGGTCAGTACAAAAATAAAACAAATAATGGCAAAATATAAGCTCAAAAAGTGTAAACTGTAAGAAGGAGGCAGCATCTCTTCTGCCTTGAGCCCCTTAGTCATAGGGATGCACGATATATCGGCCACCATACCGGTATCGGTCGATGTTCATTTTTGATATTGTTATCGGCCTGATGAGAAAATATGGCCTGATTGCTTAGGTTAAGTTAATTAACACGGTAAAGTGCTTAACTTTACCGGTGATCATCTTTAGCTTCAGCGCATGCAGCTCAAACAGCAATGCACAACGATAATAACTATGATTGGGACTGTCATATACATAACATTATAATGAGAATATTATAAGAAAACGTTGTGAAACGTTGCCGTTTCATCACGTTGTTGTGGGAAGAGTGCATCCACAACAGGAGTTACATATTCTGATTAGCATGATACGTTCAGCTGTCAGTCCAAATCAGATTATTTGTGTATAAGATTGGAATCGGATCTAAAATTATTGACGTCCACATTGTGTAATGCAACTGTTCAGATCCTATTTGTGTGTCCATGCCTCTCTTTCATTGTCCAGAATATCTGCATTGGTTTCTATAGCAATGAATTTGCGTTGCTTGGCATATGACAAAAACAACAACAACCGCAGCATGGAGGGGTTTGCAATACAGATGTCTTATTTACAACATGACAATGTGTAGCCATAGCGCTGGACTACTGCATCTTATGAGGCAATGGCAAAAAATGTAGGAGGCTGGTATGCACGGCTTATTCTGCGCTGTCGTCTCCGCTGCATGGTTTCAAAACATGTCTCCGTTATTATTGTCATTTTTTGCTCGCCCGGCACTTTGCAACAACACAACCTTGTTTCTGCAGCAACTTTCATTTAATTTATCAATGGCACATTCAGATTCTTAAGTAATGTTGTCCAATTACTTGTTCATATTATTTAGGCATTATTTTACTTATTTGTAAGCAATGGCCATAGGAGAGTAAAATTAATTTTAAAACTATAAAACACTGTTTCAAACTGGCTACAGTATCTCAAATTATCTAAAAATTTTGATTTATATTTAGATTTATTGGCCAATTTATCAGTTATCAGCTTTCAGATATAGAGAATTATCTATATCGGCCAAAATGTTCATACCGGTGCATCCTTATCCTTAAGCATGAGCAGACTGAAAAAGATATAAAAAGTCATTTGGGGAGAAGCAGTGCTTCTTTAGCACTGTAAAAGGCTGATTGCCTTGTCTATCAAAACCTCACCTATTGTACCATTCACAATTTGATCATGAATGTGCTTGAATAGGTCAACCTAGTGAAAATCAACAGATTATTTACAATATAAACAAGACACACACTCAGATATCACTTTTCGATTTAAATCTAAATAAATATTAATTTTACCTTATTAATGATCTGTTTGCGAGTTGTTTTTTGCAACAACCCAGGTCAGTTCAATTATATGTGCATTACACCTGCTGTGTTTACTTAATACGCATGAATTTACATTAGAGGGTATCCCACTCAACACTTAATACACTGCTGTCATATTCGGACTAAACAAGCACAACATACTAACAGAAAAAAAGAAAAAAGAAAAAAAAAAACGAATGAAAATGTATGTCTGCTTATTTAAATATAACTACACAAAACACAAACTACACAAAAATAATTATAAATTATATTTTGCATTTAGACGTTAAATATATTTATATAACTTATATGTATATTTATATAATAAATTCATAACTAATTAAAATCCTGTAAATCAATCTGCTTGAAACAGATATTTTTGAAAACCCTGAACATGAGCTGCAAATTCACAGATAAATTTGGACCTAGCTTTCATTACTTTGTTTCATTACTGTATGTATGCACGAACATTGCTTTGAAATTAATAAATAAATAAATAAATAATAAAAAATCTACATTTCCACAGGATATCTACAGTCAAATAATTTGGGCATGTGAAATAGGCACATTTAATTGTTTCAAGATCACAGGGTGAATTCTGTTGCTATACTGACATTTAGAAAATGATTATGCCAAGTTCCAAGAGGTAAATGAACCCCCTGGGTATCAGTTTTATTACTGCAGGTATAGTTTAAACCAAATCACAAAGTTTAAACACAGACTTCACAAATGAATGATGTAGTAACAGTTGACACTGGATCATTTCTTGAATACAAAGTTCCTTTGTGATTGTAAAATATGAGTACAGGTGGCAATTTTAAGTGTAATAGGACGTCACAGCCCTTGATTAGGTGCATAGGTTCAGAGATCTGGTACTAACTGTGTCCTGAGGGGCTAGATGCTGTTCGTTTGCTTTAGAAAACTTTGAATGAAGCTTCATTGAAGCTCTATTTTCCATTTGGTGGAAGAAGCTGTTAAAAATGCATTTATCAAAGTGATATGGTGAAATAACACGAAATATTCGATGAGAGAATCAAAGCAGATTCAGTGTTTTTGTGTACTTGCTAAAGCCAAACAAATAAATAAGCTACTGTAACCAGGGCTTGACATTAACTTTTTTCTTCACCAGCCACTGTGGCTAGTGATTTTCCAAAGTTACTAGACACTCAGCATTTTCACTGGCCACAATTTTGAGGGGAAAACCGCCATATAGATATTTTTAATATTATCTTATAATTTGACAGCAGGTATATTAGGCTGCTGTCACTGACGCACGGATCCATTATGTTTCTTTCTCAACTGTTCACATTCACTTTATAGGCGATATGACCAAAATTTTATTTCAAGGTATGAGAAATTTTATTTCACGATAACAATATATCTCTATATAACTATTTTTATTTTATTTTTGTTATTAAAAACAAAAACAAAGAAGCAAATTACAAACACTGAGACAAATACAATAGAGTAATAAAGTTTTTCAGCTACAGTAGGTTTATTTAACATGTTGTAAGAAATACTACACAAATTGAATAATCAAGTGTATAACTAAATTACCGATAAATAACCGATTATGTTTACTTGATTACACACTGGGCATTTTGACATTATTATGACCATTCAAACGCAAAAGAGAACTGACTTCGCGATCACATTCTGTCTGAGAGAGGCGGCTTTCTGTGTGCGTGCTTCGGGTCTATGTCAGTCAGTGCAAGCACCAAGCTCTTTTTCACAGGTTATTGCGCTCAACATCAAGTACGCCCCACTCTTTATTTTCTCATTCATGCATGTTTCTTTATCACTCTTTTGTGTATATAACTCTACATAATACTGTGCTACAAGGATATATAGTAGTCAAGTTCTCCTAAGAACTAAGTTGTCCTAAGAAGAAGGTTTTATGACAACTTTGATGAAAGGTTTTGATTCACTTCAAATGTTGACTTCTGTATTTACATACCGCTAAATAAACAATATAGTAAAATCTCTAACAACAGACACTTTATACTACTGTCACAATATATACCATCATACTGCCCAGCCCTAGTTCACTTAAAACATAACCGACTGTGTTTACATGAAATACTAGCATTTTGACATTTTTTAGTGTGTATTTGACTGTTTAAGAACAAAAAGCAGTAAAAAGGAAATTAATTTAGTATTGAGAGGCAGCTTTATGTGCACACACTTTGGGTCTGCAGGAATGAGTAAAATTATGCACAATACACGTAATCCCAAGCTGAAATTTAGGCCTGCTAACACCAACAATTCATCCAGAGCAAATGAAACAAGTGAGGGAGGCAGGTTTGTATGTCAACTCGCTGTCGGAGAGATGAGAGAGCAAGAAAGCGCAGCTACTATCGTGTAGCCTATCTATTCTGCAGAAAATAAGTTTTGAAAGCGTTTCAGATATTTCAGTATCGATATGTAGTGGAAAATCTATATTTTTGGCCACTTAGTTTATTATTTCAGATGCCTTTTAAAAGACTACAATTGAAACCCGCCAAAGTGGCTATTAGGAGTGACTGCGTTACATACCACTGCTGAAATCCACCCGCATTTGGCAGGTTGGTGGGTGTTAATGCATATTTCGATCCCCTTTAGACAATCTGTTGCACCTACATGTCAACTAATTCTCATTAGAATATTAGTAGAGTATTAGTAGACTGTCTGCTTAGTATCTGCTAAAGCGTTATTGTGATGGTCCCCCAACAGACATTCTATAAGTAACTTTGCAAGTACGTTACCTTATTCTACTAAATCTTACAGTCTACTAATACTCTAACGAGAGTTAGTTGACATGTAGTTACAATGTTATTTATAGTCTAAATGGGACAATCACAATACAGTGTAACCATAAATAAAAAAAGTTATAAACATGTTTTGCAATGTATTTTGTATGCAATGTCCTCAGTAAAGCAAACATATGTGTGTGTTTGTGTGTTATGTGATATACTGATGATGTAAAAAGCCAATGCTGCTCAAGACATCAAATGCTGGTGTATTGGTACATGTTATAAAACCTAGAAACATATGGGGATAAAGGGATATTTCACCCAAATGAAAATACTTACTATCATTTACCAACCCTTACATCATCCAAACACTTTTTTCCTTGCATTGAAAGTAAATTACCTCCTTTATTGTGGGAAAAAGAGCAGCTTGGGCATTCTCAAAGTGTTCTCTACTAGTTATCAACTCTTGTTTTCAATGTATGGAAAAGGACAAATGCGGACATTTAAAGTCGCTTTCAAGGCAAGTCAGTTCAATGCAGCCATCTTGGAAATGCACCCAGGCAGTTATTTTCAGTCATGAAAGTACAGAAATCTCAAAAACTGCTAACAAAATTCACATTTCAATAACAAATCAGCGGACACAAGTATGTGAACCCACGTTGTGCTTGTTGGGGCAGTTGTAGCCTAATGGTTAGGGAGTCTGACTGATAACCCAAAGGTTGTTGGTTTGATTCCAGCACCAGCAGGAAAAGACTGAGGTGCCCTTGAGCAAGGCACCTAACCCCCAAATGCTCCCCATGTGCCACAGCATAAAAAATAAAAAAAAGGCTGCCCACTGCTCCAGGTGTATATCACTATGTGTGTGTTCACTACTCTGTCCACTAACTTGGATGGGTTAAATGCAGAGGACAAATCCTGAATATTTTGTGGTCTTCACGTGTCACTTTCACTTTCAAATAATGCTAAAAAGACTGCATCAGGATGGTCCAGACAATTGTATGGTGCTAATCTGGTATTTGGAGCTGCCAAAAGTCGTGGTCATGACTTTACTGAATGGTGATTGGCTCTTGGAAGGTGGGACTTTATTGACAGTAGTCACCATGGAGTGTTCCAAATTCTCCCAGTTATTGTAATAGAAGTGACTTGTGGGTGAACCATCCCTTTAATGCATTTAAAACACAAATTTTTCGCAGAATTGAAAGTCAATAAAGCCACCATTTTTAATGCTCCATTTTATTAATCATTTACTGATACTAACTTTTACTATGTCTTTGCCAATAAAAAAAAAAAAAAAAAACTTCTCTGATAAAAACTTTAAAGTAGCAGTTTCCCACAATGCAAGAGTAGAATAAATGCTATACATCAGGCTAAGAATGGCTTCTCCTCTCTCAACTCGTTAGGCCTCAGCACCTGCAATGATCTGGAAAATAGGCTTCAGTCTCAGTCTCACTGTGGCAATGGCACAAGGACCCTCCTCTCACTCATTTCCACCATCACTGATATTCACAGGTCAGTGATCACACAAAGCTAAGCATCTGAAAGGCTCCCACTCCTTTGCCATTTTCATCCACGGAGGGAAAGGGAGATGGAGATCAAGGGAAAAAATTACATCAGTAAAAAATCTGCTGCTGCTAAATCTGAGAGGACCAAACACATCAAAAGGGGATATTTGTGCCATATGTATACGTTTATTAACTATGAAGGAAAAAGATGAACGAGATTACATTTAAAATGTGCTTCAATGACAGAAAAGAGGATTATGTTCACAGCTCATTTGTACGCCGACTCGCATAGCCAATTCAAAGTACTGTAGCGGAAACTCAGAGTAATTTGAATTCCACAAGTGCTCATCACATGGTCTGCTTGACATTTCCTGTAGTATGCCCCTGTTTGCTTACTTTTTAGATTGTGTACAGCCTCCAAAGACTATTTCTTACAATAACCAATCTGTCTTTCTGACCTCAAAAATCAATATGTAATCCAAATTAGTTGTTCTGGGAAAAAAATTGGGGTAGGGTGAAAAGGCTAGTCGCTCTACATGCATTCTGGGCAGAAAATGGTTTGAGAAATTCTTGATGAGGGATTTGCACCGACTTGATGCGAGTCATAAATTTTGTAGTTTTGAAATGCTAACAGGAAGAATTGTTATTAATTTAGCCTTCTCCCTCAACACCAGTGCGCCTCAGAATCTTAAAAGTTACATTTGAAATATATGTGTCATTATTTTGAGATTAACTTTGCAGCTTTTTCTCTAATATGTACTCAAGGGAAATGTTGTCCTAAATTGAACATTCTGGGCTTTTCGCAAAGGACAGGCTCTATAGTTTTGATAAAGTAACACCTGATACAATGTGGTAAAACATCCTATTCTTAAAACATGACATGGATTATGAAAGACCTTTTGCTTAGTATCTAACAAGCTTGTCACAAGGACTCATCATTCAATCATGGTTCTGAGGTGTGTGTCAGGTGAACATTTTGGGACTCAATTGCTACATGGAGATTAAAACCTGTCTGCCAGCTGTGGCCACTAGCTTCATGATCATTATGACTGACAGCAGTTACAGTGTTTACAGTTCAGTGAAATCAAAGGTGACCATCTCTTTCTCCAGCAGAGAACACAGAGTGAAAGTTTAAGCCATCCAGTTCTTTTCGGGAACTTATGATATATAATAAAATATAACAGAAACCAAAACAGATGTTGCATTGGACAAGATTAGACAAGGCACACGAAAAGACTAAAGACAACATATAAATCGAATCCCTAATGCAAATGTTTGATTGTTAGACAAAAAGCGATGACATCTGCCAAACCTAAACCTTTTCATACACTATTAGTCTTTATACCAATAAAAAATAAGGCCATATAGCACAAGTGACTGCATTAATTGATCAAATGATGCAATTTCTGAGCAGGTTCTTAAAAAAAGTATTGATAATGATGAATTAATAACGCGTAAAAATCTCTCTTTTTCAATATCAATGGAAAAAAAATCTCGCAACATCATACAGTGAACAGACAGACCATGACCATTACAAACATTTATAAATAAATGAAGTGCCCGATAATACTGTCCATTTACAGTATTATTAACTCACCTATGCAAAGGAAAAACTCCATCCTCCACTCCTTTGTTTCTATCATTCACTTTCACTTGTTTGAGAGCCCTTAAATAATTCACATTTCATCTGTATTTTGATCAAATTAGAACGTTTCCCTTTACCTGTTGTATCTAAGCGGGTTTGATGACGAACTATGTGACGCTGAAAGCTGATTGGCTTGAATGGTTCTTTCTGCTAATGATTAGCTATATTTGCGAAAGGCAGGAAATTTCATTTCTCCTCCCTCATGCCTTTATAAGCCGCATTTTGGCCGAAAGTAAGTTTAGTTTAGTAAAAAGAATAACTTTCATGCAAGTGAGTCATGCACACTAGTAGGTAAATGAATTGAAAAAAATATCTTTATCAGCTTCATTCCAGTTCATTTGAACAGATTTTTAAGGAGGCTTAGCCTTCCTTGTATCCTCTCTGACTGACCACCACTACATTTGAGAGTTCCAAAGTAATATTCATATTATAGACACAATTAAATACGAATTTGCCCCAAAATTCCCCCCAGCTGTGGTTTGTCTAGTTTCACCCTTAGTATCATCTAAAAGTTTGCCTTTGAGCTGAAAAAGCTGTTGTGGCTCCCTTCCCACAACCCACAAACATTTTTCCAATTTTGCAGGCAGTAATTTTATCAACAGTAATGTTTAAGTCAGGAGGTGATTTTGTGTTTCAGATGTTTAACAAAATGTTTTGTTTATATTGCGCATATTCTTTTCGCTTTGGTTGTTTTAAAAATATATGCTGCGCCAGTCTCGCTCCATTTACACTGGTGATAGCTGTGTTTCAATTTCTTTGTGCTTGTCAAAAGAACAAAAGCCTAACAGAGGCCACAATGAATCAGAGAGAGACCGAAAAGAGATGAGATCATAATAATGTCTGAATAATGTCCATGCAAGAGGCTAAAACAGAGTTCTGTAGTGCAGACAGAAGGAATATAAAATAAGAGATAAATGAGAGAGTGAGCAAATTTAATCTGCTCCTGACAGATGTTAAAGCAGCAATGGCAATGATTTTAATGTGTCTGGGGTTAATATAGATAGTGAGGCTCACAATAACAAAAAAAGAGACGCTACAGTCAGCTATTTACCTCCATCAGTAGAAATCTACTAGCATTAGCATACCAAGGTGTGGCGAATGATATGATAATTGAACAAAAATGAAACTGTGAAATACGAAATTGAGGTAAACAGGGGGAGTAAACTCAGTAGGAATTAATTCAGCTCTATCTGGTGGATTTCATCGTCAATTTTGCTCACTGCAGGGACACAATTATTCTCTCAAGAGACCGCATATTTGACTGCACTTACCTCAAAATTCATCTCTAAACCCCTAGATTCCCTGCTGCGAATGCTGTTTACTGAAAGGCCGCACCAATCAAACACAGACAATAAATATTTATATTGTAACACTAAGGCATGAAATAATATTTCCCATAGCCGTAACAGAATCATCTGCTATATGACCAATTTGTAGGCCTACTTTTTGTGTATATATAAAAAAAAGTTAATACAAATGTTACTAAGCATAGAAAATCATGTAAGGTGAGAAGTATTTCCATTTGCATAGTGCAGCTTCACAAAATCATGTTGCATGGGGGGAAACAAACAATTGCCTACTAATTGAACACAAAACCAGGAACAGAATAATTTTTAAAAACTAAGTTTCAGCACATAGTCCTTCATCAGAGCTAAAATGATATGAAAGAAGGTTATTTAAATACCAAGACTAATTTCTAATTTACAATCAACCATTAAGAAAGTATTAGGTTTTACCACACATTTCTGAAAATAGGGTCATATCATGAGAAATACAATTTTAATTTATCTTTTGATATAAAAGAACTTGATGTACTATGAAAACATGCTACTGTATAATTTTAAAAACTTAATCCCCAGTCCAAACAGAGCTGCAAAAAAGCCTGTACATGTTGCAAATGAAAGAAAATGCCAATACACATAATTAACCATTCGCAAAAACCCGCCTCCTTTAGTTACTGTTGCTATGTCCGACAAGCCCTGCTGCTCTCATGCCACACGTTCTCAGAGTGAAAAGTACATCGCGGAGCAAAGAGGACACTGACAACGTATCGACAGACAAGACAGAGCAGGTTACTTTTGATATGAAACAAAGTCTCAAATTCTGTCATTTTTAAAGAAATTTAAACAATAAATACCGTTTTGTGGCTTTTTAATGTGTCGTGACAGATCGCTGTAGAGCCTCAAGCGGCTCATGAACCGATCATCTCTTCTTACTAGTTAATTTATTTAATCAAATAAACATTTATGAACCACATTTCAACCACAGAAAGACATCATTTTTCAAGTTCAAGTCCACCGATGTTAATCTACTAACTCCCCTGACTGCTTTGTCGGACAAAATGGCGATTGGAATGATTCGGTGATTGGTTAGATCGCCTGTCAATCAAACTCCTGGCGAAGGGTCAATTGGTGAATACAGCAATAACTACATGCATATTCTTAAAAAAAAAAAAAAAACCTACGAAAACGGGGGGAGGTGCTGCTAAAAAATCTACTATATAATAGTAAAACACGAATTATATGTTGCTTGCACAATTTATTTATTTATTAGACAGAACACTGGTATGAATGGCCATCAGTGAAGAGAGATGGACTTTGGACCAGGAGGGGCTAACTTGCCCATTCAAGCTAGCTAGTATAGCTAATCTGATAAACTATCCACTTGTTAAGTTGTGACGTAAGGAATGCCGTTTCTGGGTCCAAGCCCCAGCTCGTTTCACTTGAGAATGCCATCTCGACGGCCGTTTCTGAGCGCTATTTATTCATATTAAACATTTAAAATACTTACAGTCTACACAACGGTCTCTGTGCTCACAGCATCACAGACATTAATATTTTAACGATTTATAAGATGAATCACTGTCTGGCCATCTGGGAATTTGGTATGGAGATAAAGGTTATGATTAATACATTTTTTGGTAATATTACACCACATCTTGTGTGTATAGTAGCACCGTTTGTTGTTTTCTTGTGGTATGAGATAGAGCGTTTGGACCCGGAAGCTCTGCCGCTAGACATAACACATCACAAGTAATGCGAGTTATGTAATCAGATTACTTTTTTCAATGCGTTACTGTTTTCCCATTTATAGACTTGACACCTCTTCTGTCCCCATGTTTAGAGAAATCGGGAGTAAGGTTGCATTTCCTTAAGCCTGAAGCTTATTCATTTCACTTTTGGTGTGAAAGGGTCTTTACATTTGCCAAAAACAGAACTTTTTTGTTGTTGTTGTTGTTGTTAAACAAGCAAACAAATCAAACAAGGAAGCCCAGCACAGGTGAGAAAAAGTAAGGCAAAAGTAACGCAATGCATTACTTTCCATAAAAAAAAAAAAAAAAACTAACGTAATTAGTTACTTTTTCAGGGAGTAATGCACTATTGTAACGCATTGCTTTTAAAAGTAACTTTCCCCAACATTTATATAATATACTGTATATAATATTATATCATTATATACAGTATATTATATAATACATATCCCCAACATTTATATAATATACTGTATATAATATACTGTATCAATAGTTGAAGACAAATCAAATTAAAAAAGGAATTTCATACATTAAGAATATAATATACATTATAATATTACAATATAAAATATTACATTTTGCAAAACTTTTATATTTCTTGTCAGTATTTAATTCTCAGTAAGCATATAGCATTAGCTTTCGACATCAAAATGCAGAAAATATTGAAGTATCTTGCTTTCTATTCAAAAAGTACATTTTTACTGCAGTACTTGATTCCAGTATAACTCTTTATCTCTATAAGACACTGAGTTCAAACAAAGGCAGGGCACCATTTCCTCATCCTGTTGAGATATAAAACCCCCCTAACACATGGATATCCTTTTTTTTCTCTTGGACCGTTGTTCCACAGCACTCTAGGTAACACACTATCAAACATGGCACTGCAAAAAGACATACGTGTGTACCTCCTCCCTCATCTGACAGCACACTGGCAGCTCCGACATCTCCTGCACCCTAATCCTGCCCCGGGGGCAGCATTCTCACCAAACTCATTATGTCATGTCTCTGCACTGCAGTTGCAAATCTTTGAAACACCAAGTGCTGCTCTGATACAGACAACACACTGCTGTTCACCACTAACTCGCTTTTCCTCTCGTTTCCTTCTATCCCTCTGAATTATGCATGCTGTTTCCATCACTCACACTCCTCTAAAGACGTCTTCTTCTGCCAATTAATGGTACAGTGGAAGTGTGAAGGGATGAAGAATGGGCGCTTGTTGCACTGGAGAATAGTTCAGATGAATTTGCTGGATATACATTGATGACAGCGTGCGGCCAGAGGATACGCTGAAAAGCAGAGGATGTTCTTGAAGTCTGTGGCACTGCTTGTCTGAGGCTTAATGTGAAGGGTCATGGAAAAGCTGGGGCTAGCACATATCAGGGTCAACACACATGCTGTTAACTCCCTTTTGTGTCCTTTCGAGACCCTGTATATACCACAAAACACTGATTCACTGAAGGTTAGAAAAAGCAAAGTAGTTTAATGTTCTACTTGCTTTTGCAATGACTGGTTCTGGTTCGAGCACATACTGGCAGTGCAAAAGCGGCATGTGCCATTCAAACTGAGAAGTGCATTTTGAATGCAACTTCTAAAATCCCCCCCCTAAAATGCCCCCATTTTGCTTTTTCGAATATGCTTGACAAATAAAGTTATTGTCTCCTAAAAGAAAGAATCGATTCTGAACTGCCGAAACGAGTCATCAGCAATTCCAATCTCACTTCCTGTTACATACATAATAATGTAACAAATTTGCACAATGCCAGCCTATAGTCTTTAATGGCTGCCTGCGAACAATGTCTACTTTGACCGCTATCAAACACTGTATTTGTAGCTAAGGTCTGGAGGAGTTTGGTTTGTGTTGTTGACATGTTGAGAAGATGCTGTATTCAGTGCTGTAAACCGACTTCAAAGGTCAGCTTTATTTATATAGTGCTTTATATAATACAGATTGTTTCAAAGCAGCTTTACAGTGATAAACAGGAAAATAATGATTCAATTATGCAAGCAGAATTCAACTCTCCTGTAAAGCAGCTCTAAAAAGACAACAGTAAACAGTCATTATTCAGTTGAAATTAGTTGTGTTGATTCATTTTGATTCAATAACTGTGTAAAGTACATCAAATATGAAATGAGTTCAATTCAGCTATAAAGCAGCTCTGAAGAAAACAGTGATGTCATCATCCAGCTAAGTTGAGTTCTCATCCAATAGTGTCAGAGCAGTCAAATCAGTAATATCGCTGAATATTACGTGTCCCCAACTAAGCAAGCCAGAGGCGACAGTGGCAAGGAACCCAAACTCCATCAGGTGACAGAAATGGAGAAAAAAACCTTTGGAGAAACCAGGCTCAGTCAGGGGGCCAGTTCTCCTCTGGCCAACGAACAAACGCAGTGTGATTATGATTCAGGCTGCATCACAAGTCAGATTGTGGATTGGTAGCAATCAAAATATTAAATCCAGTTCCTTCTGCTTGAAGATTGAATTCATCACGCTGGTATGGAGATGAAGCTGGTCATAGGGGTCTGTGCAGAGGACTTGTCTGGTTCTTGTGGTCTTTGCTGAGGATCTATGCCAATGGCTGTCTTGTAGATGAGGGGATTGTTCTAGTAGACATGGTCCCTGCTAACATTCAGGGCTGTGATGGGGTTGTGTCTAGGTGCAGGTCCACGATCTGATCTGGGTATGACAAAAGGATGAGGACTCATGCTGGAGTTGATACAGAAAAAAAATGATACCATCGTTACTGTGTATACAAGTGCTGAGGAAGACTCCGGAGCTGGAATGCAAATGGGTGTTTCGTTTTTGACACATGCTGTAAGCAGTAGACCAATCACAACAGACTGGGTCGTCTGACCAATCAGAGCAGAGTAAGCTCCTAGGAACGAGGGGTTTAGAGAGACCTTTGAATGAACCATTTTCAGACTCTTTGAGAAATGAGGTGATGTGCAGTGTATATTATGATAAAATGAAAGTGTCTTTTGACCTTTGATGCATGTAAATCTACTGTAGACCATTAGGACAATTAGGAACCTTTAAAATAGCATAATTGGGGCACTTTAATAACTCATTAATAATGTTTGATAATGTTTGTCTAAAACGCTGTGGTAAAGATCACCATTCTTAAGTGTAAATTTGGTTCGTCTATTTAAGTCACACTTTGAACTGAAAATTCAGGGTGGGTAGGTCATCATCTGCCCAGTCCTCGAATTGCTCAAAATTCATATTACTTTTCCCCCATGGAACACAAAAGGAGTTCTTATCATTTCTTATCATTTAGTAATTATTTTCCATATAACAAAAATGAAAAAGTTTCTATGTTTTATGTTTAAATGATCATGTTTAAGTTCAATTTTGATTAGTTTACTAAATATATATATATATATATATATATATATATATATATACATATATATAGTTGTCACAATTTTACTCTTTTTGCTCTATTTTTTGTAAGATAATTTTCTGTACATACCATTTCCACCATTATAGCTAAAGAACAAATAGACACAGTTCATCAGACACATGTTAACCATATGTTGTCACAGAGGAAACTGCCAATGAATACTCTGTAGACCTCATATTGATTTTTTTTCTTTTTATGTGGATGAAAACAAGGCTGTGAGGCATAAGTGTAATTTGTGGGTGGGACGGCTAAGACAGGTGGGACATGTCCCCACCACTTTTTGCCAGAGTCGATATTGTCCCCACCACTTTTTGAAACATCAGTTGACTAGCAGAATAATAATTTTGTTCATTAAATAAGAGGCGATCTGGTGCTGGAATGTGTTTACAATAGCATGCGCTTTTTAAACGTCCTAGAAGATCACACAAGTTGTTTTTTTTTTTCATCCTAGAAATATGTTTGCTGAACAATGAGTATTCTGGTACACAATAATACAATTCATTGAACATGAAGTACTTCTCTCCCTCAGTCTTGCTTTCATTCATGTAAGAAATTAAATATGACGGTTTATTATAGCTACAAATATAATAAATAAAAATTTAAAGTTATACATATACATACATACACACACATATATATATATATATATATATATATATATATATATATATATATATATATATATATATATATATATATATATTCATTTTTATGAAATCATAAAAATGATGATAAATTATATTACAATATATATATATACAGGTGCTGGTCATATAATTAGAATATCATCAAAAAGTTGATTTATTTCACTAATTCCATTCAAAAAGTGAAACTTTTTATATTCATGTATATTATATTCATTCATTACACACAGACTGATATATTTCAAATGTTTATTTCTTTTAATTTTGATGATTATAACTGACAACTAAGGAAAATCACAAATTCAGTATCTCAGAAAATTAGAATATTACTTAAGACCAATACAAAGAAAGGATTTTTAGAAATCTTGGCCAACTGAAAAGTATGAAAATGAAAAGTATGAGCATGTACAGCACTCAATACTTAGTTGGGGCTCCTTTTGCCTGAATTACTGCAGCAATGCGGCGTGGCATGGAGTCGATAAGTCTGTGGCACTGCTCAGGTGTTATAAGAGTCCAGGTTGCTCTGATAGTGGCCTTCAGCTGCATTGTTGGGTCTGGCATATTGCATCTTCCTCTTCACAATACCCCATAGATTTTTTATGGGGTTAAGGTCAGGCGAGTTTGCTGGCCAGTTAAGAACAGGGATACCATGGTCCTCAAACCAGGTACTGGTAGCTTTGGCACTGTGTGCAGGTGCCAAGTCCTGTTGGAAAATGAAATCTGCATCTCCATAAAGTTGGTCAGCAGCAGGAAGCATGAAGTGCTCTAAAACTTCCTGGTATATGGCTGCGTTGACCTTGGACCTCAGAAAACACATTGGACCAACACCAGCAGATGACATGGCACCCCAAACCATCACTGACTGTGAAAACTTTACACTGGACCTCAAACAACGTGGATTGTGTGCCTCTCCTCTCTTCCTCCAGACTCTGGGACCCTGATTTCCAAAGGAAATGCAAAATTTACTTTCATCAGAGAACATAACTTTGGACCACTCAGCAGCAGTCCAGTCCTTTTTGTCTTTAGCCCAGGCGAGACGCTTCTGACGCTGTCTGTTGTTCAAGAGTGGTTTGACACAAGGAATGCGACATCTGAAACCCATGTCTTGCATACGTCTGTGCGTAGTGGTTCTTGAAGCACTGACTCCAGCTGCAGTCCACTCTTTGTGAATCTCCCCCACATTTTTGAATGGGTTTTGTTTCACAATGCTCTCCAGGGTGTGGTTATCCCTATTGCTTGTACACTTTTTTCTACCACATCTTTTCCCTCCTTTCGCCTCTCTATTAATGTGCTTGGACACAGAGCTCTGTGAACAGCCAGCGTCTTTTGCAATGACCTTTTGTGTCTTGCCCTCCTTGTGCAAGGTGTCAATGGTCGTCTTTTGGACAACTGTCAAGTCAGCAGTCTTCCCCATGATTGTGTAGCCTACAGAACTAGACTGAGAGACCATTTAAAGGCCTTTGCAGGTGTTTTGAGTTAATTAGCTGATTAGAGTGTGGCACCAGGTGTCTTTAGTATTGAACCTTTTCACAATATTCTAATTTTCTGAGATACTGAATTTGGTATTTTCCTTAGTTGTCAGTTATAATCATAAAAATCAAAAGAAATAAACATCTGAAATGTATCAGTCTGTGTGTAATGAATGAATATAATATAGAAGTTTCACTTTCTGAATGGAATTAGTGAAATAAATCAACTTTTTGATGATATTCTAATTATATGACCAGCACCTACCTGTATGTATATATATATATATATATATATATATATATATAAACACAAAGCATTGGACTAACAACACCAAGGTCATGGATTTGATTCCCAGGGGATGCATGAACTGACAAAATGTCTGCCAATGCAAAAAAGTAAATGTTCCAGGCTTGAATATCCAAATTGAGAAGAGCTGTCCATGGTCCTGATCCAGTTTAATACGTGACCCACTTTGTTGAAACTTTATCACCACCTTATAAGACTTCCATTTATTGCATATGCAATCTTCATTAGTTTTGGACGTCTCTCAGCAGTGCTGAATGTGTCTTAAATTGGCTGTCTTACACAGATGTTGCTTCTGAGCATCATGAGTTACTTTATGAGTTCTGTGCATGCAGAGAGCTGTAGTCTGTGTGATTTGTTGACAGTTTACAATATCTGAGGATCTCATTGCTGTGTCTGTAGTGATGTCTTTGCTTGTCAGCACTGATTTTTTGATGTGCAGCAGGAAACAGGCAAGGATGGGATGCAGGCCTACTCCATCTAAATGTTAATACTATAGCCATTAATTACCCATGATGCAGTGTCACAATAAACCATCAAATATTTATAGTCTATTGTGATACAGCTGGCACATTCATCTCAATCAGAGTCAATCCCACCTTCAGCTTGATGGTGTCATATTTTCCCCCCGGCTCAACACAACTAAATCATCAACAACAAAACTGATAGCCCCAATGCAAAAGAAGTGATTTGAAAGTGAGGCAACATTTTAATGAAACTTTAATTGAGTTGTAGGGTGTATCATGTAGTCTGAAGCATGCAGACCATGTTACATGCTATTGCCTCATAGATTAGCTTAACAGATTTAGACCTCCAGTATTATCAATCTTAAATCACAGCTAAATACATCCTGCCTCTATCATACATAGTGATGTCAGTAAGATACAAGGATTCTACATCACATTAAACAATTTAGGAGAAAATTTATTAAGCTACTAATAAACTGGACTGGCCATCGGAGCAATGTCCAGGAGAATTCCCAGTGGCCTGACAACTGTTTTGGCCCGCTGCCCACTTTTTTATTTTTTTAATTTAAAAGACACAGAGGTGAACGTAGATGGATGTTTATTCTCAAACAGCAGGGTAACACAGAGATGCAGGTAAGTGAAACAGGTGATGTAGACTTTGCAGAGATGTGACTGAATAGAGAAACTGTCCTTTGCGTTACAGAAACGTGGATCATGGATGGATGGATGGATGGATCTCAATGGAGTGAACAACAGTTGGAGATAGGTAGACTCACACACAGACAAGAAGCACGAAGACTGAGGAAACACGCTGGAGTGAAACAGGATAGTAGCTTAGACATCTTGAAGTTCAACAAAGAACAGTCCTTTACATATGAACATATAAACAAGACGATACACTGACTGAGGTGAGTGGAGTGCTTATATGTCTGGTGTGATGAGGTGCTGATGGGGAACAGGTGTGTGTGATTAGCTGATGGTGGAGTGAGTGCAGGTGAGGGCCAGGGAGGATGATGGGAAATGGAGTCCAGGACAGACGGAGACTGTGACAATTATTGTCTGCCCAAAAGTATTAAAGTGATCATTTCCGAATTCGGCATTTGATAATAAATATATAATTCATGGATCGGTTCTTGACTGGCAACGCTATTTGGCTCACGTGCGCTCCGCGCCTCCGTCAAACGGTTTCGAAGAGAGTAATCAATGCGAGTGACTCGAGCTCTAACTGTGTAAAATTACTGACCTGTTCAGGGCTTCAAGTGCAGGTCAGTTTCATCTTTAATAGGCTACTGTAGTTTTGTCTTTGTTAACTTAGCTAAGCAGTAGTAAATGTTAGCAGTAGCACCCCACTATTGTCAGTCGATTACTGTATGCTAAAGGACATTATTATTATCTATTGCAAAACTACATTAGTAATTATAAGACACATTCACATCGATTTAAATATAATATATAGTATATTTTATAGTATAGGTAGGTAGGGAGGAGCTAGGGCAGACAACACAAAAATATGAGTCATAATAATGCAATAACGTTCATTATTAAGATTTTTCTGTAAAGATACTCTTATGATGTTGTTATTATTGTACTAATTTTGACATTTAAGCTATTTAGATTTAAATATATTTATATGAAATATAGTTTTATTAAGTTATGTGTGTTCAAGTCATTTTAAGATAAATCAACAATACATGATTCTGTATTAAGGAATTTAACTAAAATAAATTTAGATTATGGGCAAACAAATTACTTTGAGATGTTTGTTTTGCAACAAAGTGGAGACAGTTCTGTTCATAACAGTAGACCTCCTGGTGAAGAAGTGACAGATAAAAGAAAAATAGCAAAAAAAAAAAAAAAAAAGCACACACACACACACAACGGAGAGACAGAGAGAAAGGGAAAATGAAAAGGAAAATAGAAGTGAAGGTGAATCCTTAATTACTTTGCACAGCCATAGCCGTAGACCTTTTTTATGTGATGGCCATACAAAAAACAGGGTTGTCCACAATTTTATAATTTTTTGTGGGTTTATGGGATGGCCTGGATGAGTGGCCTGAAATTTTGTCCAAGTCTGGCCCTGCTAATAAAATTGATGACAGTGTCTAGCTGATTTTGCATCCAAAAACATCCTGTATGAGCGGCTTCTAACACATTCTCTGCTGCCTGCTCTTGATAAGTATGGTTTGGCATGTTGTCTACAGCACTCAGTAAATAAATATAAAATATACAAATAAATAAACTAATATATAAAAAAAAAAAAAACATTTATTTTATCAATTAGCATGTTAAATTAATAACCAGAATCATTTTATGCATGAAAGAGCAAAAAAAGTAATTTCTTTTATTTGTTATCCAAAGTCCAGTTACACAAATGTCTCTTTCAAATTCTATCCAAACTGTTTATTTTATACATTTTTGCTGAAAAGCCAATAATCTGTTCCATCATTACAAAATGTGCCCGCCATGAGTCACAGAAGGTCACAGTTTTCTTTTCTCTGGACGTTAAGGTATGCGCCTACTGCCTATACAAAAAAAAAAAAATTGACTTCCAAAAATAAGCCTACCCTGAGATACATATTCATATAGCTATTCATATTTGGTGTAAAAGGTGTGACAGGTAGCCCAGGTTTCATAAACAGACCACTGAAACACAGCATAAGGTTAGAAGAAAAGGGCATTTCATATTACTTTAATCTACCCACACTGTTTGAGGTCTTAACATGCTTGACACATTATACTTATTTAGGTTCAGAAGCGAAGGGACAATTTAGCATGTTTGTTGACGATATATATGCAGATCACTGAAGAACCTGAGTGAGAAGCCCTAGTTATTGGTATTTTTATGTCAATTTATGGTAAAAGCTGAATTTTCCTCTGAAGCTATGACTCACTACACATAGTCCATTAACTGATGTTGTGAAAGCCTGTTTCACTCCTGTACCTGGCAGCACTCCCATATCCATTTTATAACTCTCCTCTGAAAAGACTGGTTTTCCTTTTCACACTAGTCAAAACAACCTCTTTTCATTGGATTCTAAGAGTCGGCTCTCTTTTCTTCACTCACAACAGGTCTGTGATTTACTGCTCCCTACATGTTTCCATCTGGCCATCTATGTACTGTAAAAAAGAAAAAAGGATTAATTACACATTTGGAGATGTATGTAAATATAAAATGTGTATTAAAGTCGATATACTTTAGCAAAATATGGTATCAGAATGTAATATTAGAGTTAAATGCATCTATAGATTTTAACTCCAACATTGCTTTAGAGTGAACAATCTTTGTCACTAAAAAGGTTTTGTGACATTACTACAGTGTGTACAGTACATGTAAATATTACACATGTTTAGAGCAAAAATGCTCAAAAATGTCTTTTCCCCCTGGAATTGCTGCCTTAGTTCTCCTTTAATTCACCACCATTTATATTGAAAATATATAAAATGCGGTCTCATTAAAAATAATGATATGCCTGAAACAAAATCTGAAGTTCCAAAGATATACAAGTGTTTAATATTAGATAAATTTGTCCACTGCCATTAGTGTTCAAGCACCTGATCTGAGAATCAGTTTAAAGACATTAGATAGTAATCAGGTTACTGATCAGCATTCAACTCCTTTCTTATTTCATCAAACTGAAAGCAGCTTCAGCTAATATTGTATTAGTTTTAATGCTCAGAATCTTAACTATTAATTTTGGCTGCTGTAGCTGATATGGAAAATCTGTGACATCAATCTTTGAATAGTAATGTTTAAATAATGAAAGTAAAAACAAATAAGCCAGAATAACTGGATGATAAAAAATACTTAAAATACTTCTGCTGTGTCCCAATTCACCTACTTATACTACACTCTAAAAGTATGTACTTTTTTTGTGAAGAAAAGTACATACTTTTGAGTGAGTAGTAGAAGAGCTGATACGTCTGAAATCTTTCTCGGACACTCTGTCGCATAGTTATGTGCATCTTGTCGCCAACATTATCTAAACCTCTCGTCGGTGGTGCACATCCGCCATGCCATGTTTGTTGTTTTTTTTTAACATTTTTTATTTGTGTTTGTAGTTTTGAACCGAATCTTCCTCCAAAGCACAAAGGGTTGTGGGCAATACTAGCCATTAGAGTGTGCAGTGTGCACAGATCAAAAAATATACCCGAAATAGTAGACCATCCGAGGACGTTTGGCATTCTCTTTTCAACGTACTATTCTTTGGGACACACTTATTCTAATCTCACATACTATTTTGGATGGATAGTATGCATATTGGGATATGGGGATATACTTACTGTATAGAATAGATAAAACAACCCAAATTGTTCTTAGCTAACAAATTATGACCCTCAATGCTTTGAGCCAGGGTCCTTTAGCTCTATAATGATGACTGTTGTAGACTGATGGTCATGAAAAATGCTTGTTTTAAACTTGGTTCCATTATTTTGCAATTCTGCAGAGATGGGTTTATCACAAAACTGTTTGTTTGGGTTCTATTTTATTTCATTCATGTGTTCAAGCAATACTTAACCAGTCAATAAAGTGGAGGTTATATTGGCTTACTGTCAGGCCTGGGGTCATGCTGTTTAAATACTGCTTGGAACAATAAAGCTGTAAATGCTTTCATCTGAATTCAGGAATCAGAATTCAATAAACAAACTTACATCAATTTTACAGCAACAAAAAGCCATACCTGTGGATTGAAACTAATAGTTCATTCAAATGAGCTGATTTGCTGCTGTTTAATCTCTTGTTATTAATAAGAGATTAATTTTAGACTGACTGAAGGGTGTCACCAAGCCATAGTAAACAATATTCAGTGAAAAAAGGGTTTTCATCCAAATAGGTTTGGGATACAGTCTCAGTATTCATATCCAGCAACTGAAAATTCTGCGGAATGAGACCTCTATGAATATATTCATAAGTGTATTTTCACCAAGGAATTGTGAAAGGAAATTTATTCCATTCAGATGGAACAAAGTAAAGACAAATAAATGTCATCACTAATTATTAACGTTGCCAGGTGGAGAATTGGCTGCCTTTCATTTCAAACTGTATAGCATGTTTACACAGATTGCTTTATTCTCATTATAAGATGACGAGATATGTTACATTCATGGCCATAAATCAATACAGTATATGGTAATTACACAATAGAGTTTGTATTTCAGTTGAAAAGGAAACAAAAAGTTAGATTTAATGTGTAAAAAGTATTTTGCAAGGGGACAAATACAATTATTAATTATTATTAATTTTAACTAAAATGCATTTAATGTCCCCCAAACCACCTAAAATACAATACAAAACAGTCCATAAAAATGATATTTTAAGATCATGATTAAATGGTATCCTTGTATGATTTTGATGAATTTACAGGGTTTTGAGAAAAGTTGTCTCTCCTCATGGCTTGTTAAGAGCAATATGAGTTTTTTTTTTTTCTTTTGAGATATTGTTGTAGAGCCTCTTCTGTACTACAAACACAAGGGAGACACAAGTGTAATAAGATAAATGTTATTACAAAATAATAATAATAATAATAATAATAATTAAACAAGAGTAATCAACACAACTATTAAATGAATACCATGAATGGTTGCACTTTATTTTACAGCACATGCACTTATGGGTACTTACTGTGTACTTACCTAAGAAAGTACTGGGTAACTACATGGGTTAAGGTTAGGTTTAGAGGTAGGTTCATGGTTAGTATCTAGTTACTATCCAGTTATTGTAATTATTATAATAAGTACATAGTATGTACATGGGGAACAGGACTGTAAAATAAAAGTGCTACCCCACGAATGATAAAGGAATAAAGTGCATAAAATGCATAAAATACAACTGATTAAGTTGTGCATGGCTATGGCAGAGTCGTGTTATCTTATGGATAGATAAACTGTTGAAACTATTAGGGTAAAGAACCTTATTATGCATCAAACAAATAAAATATTACTTGTTATTTACTAGCATCAGCTACATTAGCTCTAATGTAAATTAGAAAATCATATACTGATAATATTCAACAATTTCAAGTGATATTTGGGAAATGACCCGGAATCCGTTCAACTGCCTTGAACACAAATGGAGGATTCTGATCACCTTGAGGTGAAGGTTTGCTCGCTGGAGATGTGTCTGATGTGTCAAATGTGTGTCTTTTGCCTCTCTGGGCTAGGGACTCAGAACACATTAAATCCGCTTTATGTCTCTCTGGTATGGAGACACTATTGCAGGCTGAAGACTCAGAAAGATGGCGCTTCTCCATTCCATTGGTTGTTGGCATCAGAGGGGGCACACGCAGTGTGGCCCTACCCTTCTTTCCCCTGTGGAACTACACTACATTATTTTCAAGGAGCTTATGGCCTACTCATTTTATTTAATTGTAGTTTTTGTTCATTTATTATGTTCTACTAATCATTCAAAAGACACTTTGGATTGTGCCATTTTGAAAATGTGGCACTTGCAACAAATGTACTGGGGATGTCATTCATTTTAAAAGCTAGCTTGTATTATGTATTACAGTATATGGCCAGCACACAGCATGTTTCTGAAAACACACCAATATTATAGAGCTTTCCAGTGCAAGTAGACAATGAACATAGTATCAAACATGAAATACTCCCAGAAGTGTGTTGTTATACACAGAACCAATTAAGTGCTGCAAAGAGGAAGTAGAAGAAAAGCAGTTTCACAAATGAATTTAGAGCACTCAGCACACCATGCATAAATTACATCTACTTCAGTGTCCTTCTTGTAACTGTACTGCAGACTTAGAAGAACATTATACCACTTACAGTGCCATTTGCTTGTATACGGCTTGACTGATAAAAATTGCATGGTAAAATTATGTGCAACTATTCGCAAAACAAATCAAATTTTTATAAAACTAAATATTAATAATGTCACAACTGAAGAGGGCAGGCATGAGAATAGATTCAACAAGACAATGGTGTGACTGTGAGAGTGGTTTAAATAACAGTTCTTGATTGGTGACACCAGGTGCAGATGGTTAGTATTCTCGGGAAAGGGAATGAGTGGGAGGAACTGATGAGTCTGGAGCTGAGAGTTTAGATGGAGTTGTGACAGTACCCCCCCCCCCCCTACAAGCAGCTCCCGAGGACCGGTGACTGTGACAACGTGGGCTGCCTCTACCTCTGGGTGCTGGACGATCAGGGTGTTTAACGTGAAATTCTGTTAGAAGAACTGGGTCTAGGATGTCTTGATGAGGGACCCAACATCTTTCCTTAGGCCCATAGCTTTCCCAGTCAATCAGGTATTCTAGGCGGCTGCCCCCTCGTCAGGAGACAAGGATGGTACGGACAACGTACACCGGTCCCTCGTCTAACACCAGTGGATGAGGAGGCTCATCTGCAGTGCCCGACTCTGCGGGAATAGGAACAAGAGAGGGATTGTAAGGTTTGAGGAGGGAAACATGGAATGTGGGTGCGATAATGTGGTGGTAAAATGAGCCGGTAGGTCCCTTCGTTGATTTAGCATTGGATGGTGAAGGGACAAATTAACCTGGGACTCAATTTGCTGCAGGGCAGTCGGAGGCGGATGTCCCTGGTTGAGAGATAGACCTTTTGTCATGGATAGTATACTGGAGTGTCAGATCTTCTGGTGTCAGCCTGGCTCTTGTGCCTCTTTACCACCCTCTACAGGTGTACATGAGCTGAGTCCCAAACCCTCTCACTCTCCTGAAACCACTGACTTATACCTGGAACCTCCGAGGGCTCTCCTGACCAGGGAAACAGGGGTGGTTGGAAGCTGAGTATGCATTGGAAGGTTGTGAAACCAGTGGTGGGTTGCTGGAGAGAGTTCTGTGCGTACCTGGCCTAGGTGATGTACCGGCTTCAGCTGTGTTGGTGACTGTGGCAATAAGACCTTGGGAAGTGGCCGATCTCCTGTATTTTTTGTTCGGTCTGCCTGTTTGACTGAGGATGGTAACCAGATGATGCGCTCACTGATGCACCTAGGAGCTGGAAAAATGTCTTTCATACCCTCAAGATAAATTGGGGACCTCGATCAGACATAATGTCTTCTGTTAAGCCTAAGTTTTGGAAGACGTGGTGAAACAGGGCTTCCATGGTACGGTTTCCATGGTGGTAGGGAGTCCCTTCATCGGAATCAGGTAGCATGCTTTGGAGAATCGGTCAACAGCTACTAGATCACAGATGAGAGAATCTGACTCGGGGAGGTCGGTAATGAAATCACCTTCAGGTGTGACCAGGGTCAGTTGGGTATGGGCAGTGGGTGAAGTTTACCTTATAGTAGGTGGTGAGATGGCTTGGAGATGGCACAAGTGGGACAGCCTTGAAAATATCGTTGAACTTCCTGAGTCATATGGGGCCACCAGTACAGGTTGCGGAGGAGCAAGAGGGTTTGCTGGCTGCCTGGGTGCCCTGAGCCTAAGGAGGATTGAACAGGGTCAGACATAAGGTGGATAGAACATAAATCTTACCCTCAGGACCTCCCGGCTTCAGTAAGTGGCTTCAGCAATCCATTCATCGATGGACCATTGGATAGGGCTGATGATGACGACTGAAGGGAGTATGTGTTGGGGTATTCCTGTAGGGGTGTTGGGAGCATGCATATGGGACAATGCATGTTCTTATTTCCAGGTTGGTGTGTAACGGTGAAGTTACACTGGGTAAAGAATAATGGCCAATGGCCTTGTCACAAGTTGAGGCGGCGTGCTTCCCGGGGGTACTCAAGATTACGGTGATGAACCCTTTGGAGTATGTGGATAGTTGTTGTTGCTTTTTTTTTTTTCCTGGAAAGAAACTGGAGCTTTAGATTTTGAATCTCTGATTTCTAATGTGGTCCCTACTGTATCTTATTCCTCTCTCTGCTACTACAATCTCAACAAGTCTTCTGAACTATCTCAAGGGCTATCTCAAAAATATAATTCTCACTGTGTAAATCAGCTCCTCCTCCATTCTGTCTCTCTCCAATTTCACTGAAGGTTACACAGGCTGATTCATTTTCTACTGGCCATATGGGCTCCTGTCTATACAGCACTCCAGCTGAAATGGATCCTCCTGTTTTCTTTAGAGGCTGCAGCTTTGTTAACAGTATCTTGTGTGACACACATGTACATGTGCAGAGGCTAAAGATTCAATATTCATTCAAGTGAAGAATATATGCAGAACGCATAATTTTGGGGTTATAATCTTTTTTTTTAATCTTTTTTTTTTTTAATATATGAAACTGAATTTTTAATTCTAAAAGAAAACTAACTTATTCTCCATATAAACTCTGTCCAGAAATTTTCATCCAGCAAACCCATAGCAGCCAGCAGTGAATGTGCTCTCAAATACACACCTGTTTTGCTTCAAACCCCACTTTGTTGTAAGCTTAAAAGTTCAAATATGCAAAATACACCTTAGTTAACTGTAAAAATATTGACCGTTCCTACTGAACCTGACTAAAACTTTCCTTACAGAGCACTGCTATCTGGTGCCATGTTTTGTAAGGATCTGTTTGACAACTGAATTGTGTATTCTGTTCTTTGCTGAAGAGTAATTGTCACAACATGTATGTGCATCATGTCAGTCACGTCTCACGCAGCTGTTTGAGCTCTGCAGTTCAGTGGCAGCTCACTGACAGTGCATGCACAGAGATCTCACCAACACTCCTGTTATAATCAACAAAGCTGTCTACACTGCACAATGCATCTCTTATTTACATCATAAACACACCTTGCAATGTCTTATTCAAGCAATATGGTATGAGAGTTGTAATATATAGTGAACATATAGTCATGGTTAAAAGGTGTTGTTAGGCAGGAAACAAAGCACATAATATACCACATCATAAAAAAAAATTAAATTTGTAAAAAAAAAAAAAAAAAAAAAAAAGTGACATTATTAGACTATGTAGTCCATGACATAACAGAATGTTTCTTTTACTTTAGTTCTAAAACTTATTTTGTGTTTCAGGTGATGTTTGTTCAGCACTGTACTGTGAAATAAAAATGTAGGCATCTCTGACAAATGTTCCACATTTTTCAGTTAATTGCACAAACCATAATTGTAATTCCAATTATTTATTTATTGTGCAGGTTAGGAAGAGATTTGAAAAGAAATGACTCACAGCACGGAATGTCTCCAACTGCAGTATTTCCATCCATATTTCTGCTCAATGTGATTTCTGTTCACTGAGTTCCTGCATTGAAAATAACAGTTCTTATGAACAGAGTTCTAAAGCTTCATTAAAACTTTTCCAAAGCAAACGCCCATCTTCAGTCCTCCCATGGGATGCAGGGAGCCCCAGATCTCTGAGCCTGTGCACCTCATTAAAGGCTGTGACATCCCAGCACTTTTTAAACAACTGTATAATGTCTTATTTTACGACATCAACATCTGAATTTTTATTTAAGAAGGAAAACGTAGGCTTGGAAAAGAAGTCTTATATGACGCATAACCAATTTCATTTAATTTATTTCTTTTAACCGTTTTAATCTTCCTATGATTGGACTTAATCAGCACCTGCAGGAATGCACTCTATCCTCCTGGGGTTAATTTAGCCCTAGGAGCTCGGCATAGCAATTTTCCAAATGCCACTGCAAACATAATTTATATTTTAAAACTTGAAACAATTAAATTTAGATGTCCTTAAACCTGTGCCATGGAGATAAAATTGACTTGAGCTCATAAAAATGACACTCTTTCTCTACATTTGTAAAAGGAATATGATACAACGATTATTTCGCAACATAAAAGTGCACTTCTATTCCTTCCTGTAGAAATTAAGACAGCCTCCAGATATGAACTGAGTCAACAGAGATAATTTAACCCAGATAAACACACATGTATACACTAGAAGTGCTCAAAATGACTAGCGCACCTCTAGTAACATCACAAGGCACACATTCAGCATTACAGAGGGGGTGGTTATACTAAAAAAGCGCACGTTCAAATCAAACTAACAGCCTACACATTGGGCACACATGTTGCATGATTCAGCTAGGGTCACTCTGTTTTATTTGAAGCGAACATATTGACTTGAACCCGGTTTACCCCGATAGAGTGGCAAAGATCTCAGCGAAAAGAACGATTTATTTCCCTGCAACACATCATTTCAAGTACTTTTCCTATTCTGAATATATCTGAAAACTCTCCATCTGAGAAAAATTTCAATATATCCTGGCTCTCGAAACCCTCGAGTACGCGGGGTGCTGCAGGGACATTTCAGAGCGAAGCTTGACAGTGATTCAACCTCCATTTCGTCTTGTCCCATTTCTCCAATCTTCTCCTGTGTAGGATGAATTGATTCTGAGGCCAGGCCTGCTGACAGTAGAAGGTCAAAGAAAGAAGAAAGCAAAAGAGCGAGCGAGCGTGTGCAGGCCTGGAGGATTTCGGGCAGCTGACTGCGACAGCTCATTAAGTCTCATCCAGCCTTTAGCCTCCTGCTTATGAGGGGAGCGCCTGACCCTACAACCGCCCAGACCTGCTGCTGGAGGCAAGGAAACCTCTCTGTGTTGTTCAAACAACAGTAGGAAGAAAATAATGAATGCGCTTTAGTGTACAGAGCCGAACCACTGCTGCGCTGGTCAGTTTGGCAGGTGTGTAATTATTCGATGGACTGGGCCGCCATTGACTAACAAGGTCCCTATTAAGATGCGGTGATGTTAAATTGACATAGCATCTACTGAAAACACCCGTGTGTATTCATATGGACGCATTTGTTTGTATAAGCACATAGGCACTTAATTCAAAATCTGCTCAGGGAAAATCATTTCGTCTTCTTTCCTGTCTTGGAGGAAAAACTTAAGAGCAATGACAGTTAAATGTTGTCACAACTCATGATTTTACAGTCTCTCCTCAGCACATCTATCAAATAATGCACTGCCGCAGTGCTACAGCAAAGCAGGAGACAGCAAACAGTGTGCCAGACCAAATGAATGTCACTCACTGCTGTACGTAAACTGCCCAAGGAAAGCAAAATCCATCAGCATAACGAAATCACAGTCCCCGTGGTCTATAACTGCAGAGTTTGAGTGAGTACCCCAAAAAAAGATACCTTTCTCACAGCCCTATAAAGTTTACCTAGTCACCCGCGGCATATCACGTGCTCTGATGAGGGTCATATAAATGCATAATGAATTTCTGGCTTCAGCCCAGAGCTGCCACTTGACGTGACGCTCACGTCGACCTTGTGCAATTCAGAGGATGCCACATGTAAGCAATCTGCAGAGAATTTTCATCACATCATTGATGCAGATTTGCAAATTCGCATGAGCGCTTGACCTTTCGCATAGGCCGACTGTAACAGTAACTATATGTGGCTATATTCTCTTCATTAATACAGCTTAATGAAGTCTGCCAGCTGCAAAAAAGCAAATTAACATATCATTGGCCTTGTTAAGTTTTCTCTCGGCTGAGTAGGTTGCTTAAACACAATCGTACATATATATGTGAAGCAGATTGATTGTGCTGTTAAAATGAATATTTACGATAATAACGGCTCGTTTTACTAAGTAATTAAACAGAAATCACTACTATGATTTACGGCTGCAATTCTGAAAGGAAGCTTCCATTACGTGCCCTATACTGCATCAGTGTCAACGCAAGGTGGTGTTTGAAATCTCGGAGGGAGGCAAAGATTTGTCACTTTACCCTATAATAAATGTAACGCTGCTAAAATGAGAGGTTGTGTTCTATCGATTCATCACCATTATTGAAGGACAAAGTGATTCACGGCTGTTAGACAAGCATATTCAATAACAAATCATTATTATGTTTGCTAGAAAATAGAACAAAAGAAAACAAATGCTAAACTATAAATTAAAGTGATAGTTCACTCAAAAAAGTCCACAAAAAACACTTCAAGATGCTCAAAAATGTATATGCTCTCAACTGAAGTGGATTTTTGATCCGATAAGAAGATATGCGCATAAACTACAATGGAAACATATTTACCAAGTAAATCTCTTGATGCGCAACATAAAACTCACGTGACTTCGCCTCAACAATGCAAGTGATTGGATAACTGGACTAAGCAATTTCATTACAGAGCATCTCAAATGTTGGTTTGACCATTCTGAAATGCCTGAGCCAAAGTTATCAAAACAATTTGGTATAATGACGTCCCAGAACTGTCTCACACGATTGTGTTCCCAAACACCAGGAATCCGAATGCAAGATAACATTGGGATGAGTAAATGATTACAGAATTTTCCTTTTTGAGTGAACTGTCTCTTTAAGGTTGTGGTTAAGCATAGATATGTATACGTAGATGCCACATCAGACAACTCCAGACAAATCATTATCTGACAATATCTAATTTGTGTTTTGAGTAATTACATGTTTTACAATAAATTATTTAATTAATTATATATGCCAATTAAATTAAGCAAGTGCATGTATCAATATTTATGAGGTAAAACACATCAAATTAAGATCACTTTGAACACATGGATGAATAAATCAAGCACTGAAAATATTCTACAAAATTCTCACTCATTTTGTCTTATCTGCTCTCTGTCAGTGCAGTTTGGCAAGGCACACTGTCTGTCTGTGCTGACTGTTGTAGACTCACAAAAACATGAAGGTGGTACTTCAAGCTTGAATAGGTTGTTTGCAATCACGTGGTTCTGGTGACGCGCGAAATTAATGTGGAGGGCAAGCAGTGAAAATTAGAATGGAAGAGATGGAGAAAAGCCCGTGCTGTGCTGGTTTAGAAAGGTATAAACAGAAAATCACAACATATGTTGGACATGAACCTTATGTTATGAAGAGGAGCGATTTTTTTCTACTGAATTGAAAGACTTGACTGCCATCGAGGAGGTAGATATAGAGAATGTGAAGCTGCATTCACAACGTTTTCAGTTGTAGTCTGGTTTGTTTATATCGTGCTGCCTTTCTGCTAGTGACGTTAAGGCAGTATTTTAATTTTCACATCATCACATCATTCAGGGAAAAAACTGGATGGTGTAATACAATTTTCACCTTTTCTATGTGTAAAAACACACTAAGGGAAGCAGGTTGAGGTGACGGGGAGACGCCATATAGCAAATCTATGTCACTGATTGAACCCACTCGCTATCACTCAATAAAATAATCACATAGCTGAGTGTTTTTGAAAGTGTTGTATTTTGTTTGGTTTAATAATTAACATTACATTTGCAAATATGACTCTCACTCTGCTTGTGAATGAGTATAACTTGTACGCAGCCACTTCAAAACTTCACAAGCTTCTATGGGTTTGATTTTGGTTGTCATTTGTTGAAATATATCAAATAAAATTAAGTGTGTCGGTGTCTGTCATAGACTGTAAAAAAGGGTGTCTGTCTGCTGAATGCCCCTCCGATTCTCCTCCGTGGTCATATGGTAAAGTGAATTTTTAAAAGACAACATCAAAACTACAGTTACATTTACACCCTTCCAACAAAGAAATGCATCGACTTCTGTCAGCTTGTTGAACACATTTTTTTTATTTGAACATTTTCTACTATATGATGGCTGAAGCAGCAGCACGTGACACTGTTTTCACAGTAACCAGATCAACATTGTGAACGGAAAACACCAAATGATCATGCAATGGGATAAAATAGCTTCTCTTCCCTGCAAACGATACCGTAAAGAATGTGAATATTGAAGTCTAAAACAAAAAAGGTATCCATATTAATTTCAGTATCAGCAGACGCAAAATGCTATAAAAGGTGACAACTTTTAAAGTTAAAAAACAATATAAGTTACGTAAAAGATAAAAGCTCAGTGTGGTTTCTTGGTTTGATAGATTTGAGCAACCATAAACGACGCAAAACATAGGAATTTTGAGTTTCTGATAGGATTCCTATATAGAAAAATCACTCCTTGCCCTCCAGCCGCATTTCGCGTGCAGCAATGATGTCATGTGCAAACAAGCTATTGCTCCCATTGTAAGAAATCCCTTAATATAGGATTTATACAGTACAGCACAAGGATCTGTATAATTTGTTAATGGTCACATTATGTGATGATTTGACAGTATATAAGAATGTATTTTACTCAAGATAAAAATAATACACTTCACCATTCAAAAGTCTGGGGTCAGTAAGATTATTTTGAAAAAAATTAGGCCATTCAGCAAGACACATTAAATTAATCAAAAGTCACAGTGAAGCCATTTATAAGGTCACAAAGGATTTCTATTTAAAAAAACAAAACAAAACTGTGTCAGGGTTTCCACAAAGATATTGATAGAATGATTTCTGAAGGATCACCGAAGACTGGAATAATTGCTGCTGAAAATTCAGCTTTGTCACCACAGGAATAAATTACATTTTAAAACAGGCTGAAATAGAAAAATTGCAAAGATATTTCACAATATTACTGTTTTTACTGTATTTTTTGATCAAATAAATGTAGCTTTGGTTAGATAAGACATCTAGGCATCATATCTTGTTCATCTCATGGCAATCCCAAATACCTCATAAAACTTTATACATCCATTAAGAGTAATACAGAAAAGGGTCTTTGGTTCAGCCAGAAAATTCTGAGATCCTACTTATACGCCATTTGTCTGTGGTTTTAAATCCTCTCGTGCTTTTCAGATTAATTTAAAGGGGTAGTTCACTCAAAAATGAAAATTATCCTATGATTTACTAACCTTCAAGCCATCCTAGGTGTATATGACTTTCTTCTTTCAGACGAACACAAGCAGAGATATATTTAAAAATATCCTTAGTCCTCTAAGGTTTATAATGGTTTTGAATGGGGGGCCGCATTTTGAAGTAAAAAATAATGCATCCATCCATTAAAAAAAGTAATCCATACAACTCCAGTGGGTTAATAGAGGCCTTCTGAAGCGAAGCAATGCATTTTTGTAAGAAAAATATCCATATTCAATACTATACTAATAAATTCAAATAACTAGCTTCCGGCGGACAACTGTATGCATAATATGCAAGTTGACTTGTGCTAAATGAGTAATCCTGTGACGCGATTTATGACGCAGGATGTAGGAGTATTGAACGCCTCTCGCAGTTCAAAAAAAAAAAAAAAAAGAAAAAAAAAGGGGGCTGTGCAACAAATGCAAGCTCCTCTACTCTTACAAAATCGAAATCCTCTTCGAGAATCGAAATTTTCTTTATTTCGAGATTTTCATTCTGCGTACGGTCTACCGAAAGCTAGTTATTTGAATTTATAAAGTTTTAAATATGGATATTTTTCTTACAAAAATGCATCGCTTCGCTTCAGAAGGCCTTTATTTATCGTATGGATTACTTTCTTTTATGGATGAATGCATTATTTTTTACTTCAAAAAGTGGCCCCCCATTCACAACCATTATAAACCTTGGATGACTAAGGATATTTTTAAATATATCTCTGATTGTGTTTGTCTGAAAGAAGATAGTCATATACACTTAGGATGGCTTGAGGGTGACTAAATCATGGGATAATTTTCATTTTTGGGTGAACTATCCCTTTAATGTTATCGACCCTCAAAATGTCTCAGCACTACATGTGTGTACAATACACAGCTCTTAGCTCTACCTTTTGTTGCTGGACATTCGCATGTATTTGGGTTGCTTATGTCGAGCCCCTTCCTTTAAAATGAATCCCACCCATTTTTTTCAGAAGCTTCTTTATTAGATATAGACATGTGTTGCTCCTGCTGAGGGTATGAAAGAAATCTATCAAAGGAATAAATTGAAATCTGTCAAGCTTGAAATCAGTCTAGTGGTGGTTGAGTTGTAGAAGCATTTGGGAGAAAAGAACTGATTAAATACAGCCACAGAACTCTTCAAAACAGGTTGCCTATGAAGAGCTATGGATAGTTTGGCTAGCACAGTGTACACAGTGTCTGAAAATCTCTGCCTCATATGTTACTTTTTCATTGTAGTGGATCAGATGGTTCAATTTGGTACTAAACTTTCACACAGTTCCTCTGCAGCAACTTTTTTCACCATGGTGCTCAGGTGGGGAAGCAGCCAAAGTAAGTGATTTATCATCATTGTTCCTAATCGATCCCTGAGGCGGCCACATCTCCTGATGAATAATCTGAATAATCTAATCAGGTGTGTTGAATGTCAAGTGATCTGAATGGCTGAATCAGCAGCTCTAATATCGTAGCTGTTGCCTTAATTGTCCTTTGATTCATTGTAGGAACAAAAAAAGGTTATGACAAAAGTTGTTACTAATTTTTCCCAAAAAATGTTAGTACAAACTACTAAAATAAGATGTTTAAGGATGTGTATCTGTATAGCAAACATAAAACTGATGATTGAACAGCATACTTATTCAGTCATCTCTAATTTAATCAGCTAAACTTAAGGGACTAAAACATGATAACATAGTGATACTGGATTCCTCCATCCAGCTCAGAGAGAAATGCAGATATAGTTCTTGCGACCTGCAAGGCCACTCATACACTCACTCATATACTTTTTTTTCATCATAGTTCTAAGGCTCCAAGAATTATGGCTGCATTAGCACTCTCATTAAGTCCAGCTTAGTCTATTTCTTTGTTTTTCTATTTATGTTCAAAAGCCAAAGGTCCATTAACTTCTATTTTTGAGCTCCTGATATGGTTAAGTGCACACAGGCTATTGCAGAAATCACCCCCATTACCCCTTGTGAAGTACTTTATTCAGTCATAAGTCCTTCAAATGCTCATTTTGAAACTCATTCTGATGCTAGGTTAATATTTTTAGGGTTAGTCTGCTGTGAAACCAGACAAATGGGAAATTTAGGCCTTACATTTTATGTCAATGAGAACTAAATGAATAATAATTTTTGACTATTTACTCTAAAAAAAAAAAAAAACTTTATGAATCATCATTTATGTCTTACCTATGGAAGCCCGTTTCTGCCACTAAATAAAGAATAAAAACAGTAATTGCGAGTTTATATCTCACAATTCTTACTTTTTTTCCCCATAATTCTGACTTTTTTTCTCACAATTGCGAGTTATAGTCACAATTTTGACATATAAACTCACAATTGCGAGAAAAAAAGTCAGAATTGCAAGATAAAAAGTCAGAATTGTGACTTTATATCATGCAATTGCGAGTTTATATCTCAGAATTCTGACTTTATAACTCACAAATGTGTGAAAAAATTCAGAATTCTAAGATAAAAAGTCGCAATTAGTGTTTATATTTTTTTTTTATTTAGTGGTGGAAACAGGCTTCCATACACTGTCAGAAAAAAAGGTACTGTGCTTGTCACTGGGGCAGTACCCTAAGGTACAAAAGTGAAAAGGTACACCTTTGTAGCTTACTTACCCTTAATAGGGCCTGAATGGTGCGTATTAGTACCTTAAAGGTACATATTAGTACTTTAAAAGTGCATATTTGTACCTTAAAGGTACATATTAGTACCTTTTTAACTTTGTACCTTAAGGTACTGCTCCAGTGACAAGCACCATACCTTTTTTTCTGACAGTGTACCTACCATAAGTTGTGCTGTTCAGAAATGTGAATTCAGTGCTTTTATACATGCAAGTGAATGAATAGTACAACATTTTATACTGAGTAATACATAGGAAATAGCAATATTACATTTTCTAACATTTGCTTTCTCCTGTACGTTTCTGTTATGCTAATAAACAGGCTACGGTAAGTCTTTTTTTCCCCTTACATGCAACTGAAAGAAACAATTACATGCAGTGCCTACCTTAGTTTTGGACTGCATCCTTTGCTTTGTTTGTATTAATTTGATAATCCAACTCTTTCTAAGCATCTCAGGTTTATCTGCTTCCATTTGTCACACAAATCCATGATCTTCTTCCTATCAGTCCCATTTCCAGCCTCTCTTGGCTTAGATAAGGAGACACTTTGCATCACAGCCTCTCATTGGCTGACATACTGTAGGAATGAGATCAGGAGGGAGATGAGAAGAAGATGCGAGACTGAAAGAGATCAGTGAAGTGAGTATCTGGCACAATGTGGAATAAAACAAATGGCAAAAATGGAGCAGAGACAAATAAGTAAGGCATTAGTTAAGTCCACAAAAAGGTGTAAACACCATGGCACAACCAATCAGATGAGTTTGGCGTGGGACTGTCTGTTGACCGACCAATGGCAGATATGGGGTGTGTACAAGCCTGTTTGAAATAATAATTTCCTGCATCCAAATATGCCTACTTCCATAGTAGGTGAAAAACTGTTTGTGAGCATAACAGCATGTCTGAATAGTATTCATAAAAGAGTAGGCAAAAAGTACCCGGATGACTTGCTTCTTCCAGCAAGATTCTGAAGTGGGCATCCAATGGACACTTTACTATCCAATCAGGCCACGGGAGAGGATTTGTGAATGGCAACTGATGCCGTAGTTCACATGACATTGACAACATGGCGGATGTAGTATGTCCGAATTTCATTCATACACACATTCATACTATTTAGAACATACTTTTTTAATGGTCGCAAAGCAAGTTTCAAACCAAATGTAGTACATAGTATGCGGTTTCAGATGCAACATTTTTTTTTTTAAATTCATTTGTTGATGTTATTAGCACAAAAATGAGACACTACATTTTTAATTCTTCACATCTGCTGACTTTTATAGCATCATAGAGACTTTAAAATGCATTTTTCCCTTTTTTTATTTTTAATTTTTTTTTTTTTTTTAATTTTTATTATTACTATTTCTATTTATTTAATAATAAGTCACCGACAGAATCAAATGACAAAAAGGGCCTCCTCTCATCCAGTGCCTTTTACTTATAAATAGAAGCTCCAAAAAGAAACACTATTCAGCTGAAACTCTGCACACACTGTCATTTTAGGATGCCTTGAATCATCTTTACAATCATAGTAAAGCTGACCTTTATTCTTGCTCTGTGTCACCCATGTGCTCTGTCAGCACAACTACAATTTAAGCTGTTTTCCTAATGAATATCTGCAAGGTCAGATTTGAAGCGTCTTTTGTCCACACCCTGTGATGATTCATCAAGCGTATCTGTCACCCTGCGAAAGTTATTGAGAGGGATTTTCTGCACGTTTAGCATTGTATACATCTGTGCTTAAGCAGAAGTGTCATATGTGGTCATGTGGTTCAGATTGGAGTGCAGTGAATTGATAGATTCCTCTTTTTCTCTCAAGGTTAGCTTTTCATTTCAGCCCTGCTTTGATGTCCTATATGAGGTGGATCAAAGACTACACCAATGTAGCTGTCCTAAGGCACAGATGTTGGGAGAAGTTCCAGAGTCACATGTCAGTATAAGTCATCATATTACAACTCAGAATAAATAAAATGAATAATATAAATATATTCATTATTGTTCATTTACTTCTAAGAATTAATGTGCAGCCAAAAAAAAAAAAAAAAAATTTTTATTCATCTGGGGCTTAAAACAAGATACATACTTTAGAAGCAAAACTGTGTAACATTAAAAGTGATTTTCTTACCAACATTATTCAAAATATATTATTTTGTGTTCTGCAGAAGAAAAGAAGTCACACAGGTTTGGAACGACGGGTTCCAAACCTGATGAGGGTTAGTAAATGACAATCACATTTTAATATTTGGGTATTTGCTGTAATTTACACACTCAAAAATCACAATATACACATGGTGCGTCTTAATCAGCTCCCTAGGTTGTGAATCCGTATCATGTACAAAAATCCGGGCACTTGTAGGGTCAGTAAAGGACCCTGGCTCACTACACATTGGGACACTGATGACTCAATTTCCGGCGACATGACCTCATTGTACAACATCACTACTGGTGTTTTTGAAATTGATATTATTCTGACATTAATTGTTAGTTATTTAAAGAATATTATGATAAATACTTTGCTTGTTAAATCAATTATAAATGTTAGCTAGATTATGTTTATGCTGAAATATAATGAAATAATAGTTTGCATTTAAAAAAAAACATGTATCGCGTGTCATTATGTGTAGTGAGTTGGCTCACATGATTTATGTTTTGCGCTTCAGAACATCCGTTAAGAGAACATAGTAAGCATTGCTGCTTCCTGGTTTTCACAATGCATTATGGGACTTATTAGGAAGCAAACATTTCAATGTACTTGATGGATTTTGCAATTAAAACAGTCTTTAAAATGGCCGACTCCATTATCAGTGCCCTGACTACTGAACTTGGGAACTGATTGAGACACACCCACAGTTTTCACTACAAAATAAATCTGTTGAGATCAGCTGGAGAACAGAAACATCTCTCACTGCCTACGCAATGATGGTAACAATAATACTGACAGCAGCAGCAACAATAATAATGCAATAATAATTTACTTCTGAAATACTGAAAAGCAATGTTACTCTTCATCTCAGTTTCTAACATTTGAAGTTGGTAGTTTGAGTGCAATTAACATACTCATCATAGGAGGAAGTCACTTATACCACAAAAGGAACTCTGTGATCTCTCTGTGCCACCATTGACTAAAAATGGTAATTGTCTACAGAAAGAGCCCAGGTGCAGTGACATCCTGCTGGTTTACCATGAGCATCAGAATTGCCCAATCAAGGCAGTGCTCCAGCTGACAGGCCTGGTGAGGAAATTACTAACACTTGAGCAACAGATGGCTTTGGCCTCCACACAGTCTGAGTGGCCATCATGGATGCTCCAGTTGGGAGGAGTTGGAAGAGATCCTGATATATTCTTCACAAAGAGTTCTGCTCTGATTCCAGTGCAGTGATAAGACACAGATTCAAAGGTTTCATCAGGTACAGCCCACCTAAATGTGTCTACTGTTGTTGGTGAGATTTAAAAATTGGTTGGTCGTGCAATGCGACATGCTTTTATTCCCTTTTGGCCTGTAATAAATTTGTAATAAAAATGAAAATTCTGTCATTAATTACTCACCTTCATGTCGTTCCACACCCGTAAGACCTCCGTTCATCTTCAGAACACAAATTAAGATGTTTTTCATAAAATCTGATGGCTCAATGAGGCCTGCATTGACAGCAAGACAATTAACATTTTCAATGCCCAGAAAGCTACTAAAGATGTATTTAAAACAGGTCGCATAACTGCAGTGGTTCAACCTTAATGTTATGAAGCGATGAGAATACTTTTTGTGCGAAACAAAATAACTTTATTCAACAAGTAGGTCTTGCTCAATGCAGGCCTCACTGAGCCATCGGATTGTATCAAAAATATCTTAATTTGTGTTCCAAAGATGAACGAAGGTCTTACGGGTGTGTAACAACATGAGGGTGAGTAATTTATGACTGAATTTTCATTTTTGTGTGAACTAACCCTTTAAGTAAAAAGTGATGAGTATGGGCAGACTCCCATCTGCAGGCAAGTTTCCATGCACTATACAGTACATCCCCTATACATATCAATGAATGTGCTATAGACTACCTAACTGAAATTTCTTGGGAATCAGAAGAAGAAAAAAGTTCAGAGGAGACAAATGTTAAGAGACGCTAAATCCAATTAATGCACTGGGCGAAAGGAAGAAATAAATAATACTTATTAATATTCCAAATCGGAGTCATGTGATCCAATTAATATGCAGGGAAAGAAAAATAATTGTATCTTTGGTCGATTCAAGGTTATAAAATGTCATGTGGCATAAATCCTCAAAAACAGAATATTTATTCAAAGTGTCTCATGAACTGTTTTCCCAGCCCGACCAAATGCCCAAAACCACTCTAAAACCAGCCGAGACAAGCTCAAGCTGGTTTAAGATTTTTTTTCAGCAAGATTTTTTTTCTCTAAGAACCGCATTCACCACCAAGACAACTTTTACCTCAAAGACAAAAGCAAAATATTGACTTTTTTTCCCTTTAATTTGAATCAGTGCACTCTTTCAGCAACACAACTTCTCTTCACACTGTATCTAGAGATGATCATTTTGAGAGTTCAAGAGTGAACTATAGAGCCCGAGGTGCTGGAATTAAAGTCAACAGTAACAGGTTTAGCATTCTCAAGGGGGAAAGCATTGCACATATGGGACAAAGAGAACTGATAGATGCCTTCAAACCAAAGGAACAAATTATGCTACTGCATGCAGTGGGGAATATGTTATTAAAGCACATCAATAAAAAATGAAAACCTTTGGGCCAGCTGTTACATTATGAGAGCATATGAAAACCCAACGTAAATGAGCGTGCGAGAAGAACTCAACAGACGGCGAAATTGCGAGCCGTTTGCATTAAGCGCAGCCCTGAGATCATTGTGGCAAATGGGATCACCTACAGTGGAAAGAACTAGCGAAAAATATATATCTATCTATATAAAAAAAATGTAATGAGGCTCTCTTGTTTCCTCACAGTAAGTGTTGCACAGATTTATGTAGATGTCCCATGGTAATGCAGACTGTGGCGAGGGAAGGCTTTGATATCGCAGCTTCAGATCTTTATTTACCATGTGGCATTGTGTGATGGTGGGACCTCCCGATGGGTTTTGTGCTTCACGTTCTTTAATAAAATCCTGATGCGACAGAAAAAAATTATACTAACAAATAAACATCTAATGTTGACACCCTCCACATAATAGCGTGTCGAAATTCACAATCTGATATCTCAAATGAACCAGTAGGAGCAAATACAGATTTGAAAAAATTCAGTTCACAAACCAAACAAACCACAACATGCACTGTGAGCAGTGCATCTTCTATGTTCTATGCGTCTTGATCTCAGTTTCAGTGTATGTTTTACAAACATGGTCCATAAATTCAGACTTTTACGGCACAGCAGGGAATCTAGTGCAAATCATATGCCGAGAGGAAGAGGACAGGCAGAGAGGAGTTAATTATGGATCATTTGTGAGTTTCCAACTCTCTCCCTCATACTTATATTCATGTGTACTGGGTGTAGATCAATACTGCATTTAATGTGAACTGCTCTACAGAATACCCATTTCATCTCATTGCACCCTTATGGAAATCACTAACCTACAGAGAAATTAAAGGGATAGTTTACCCAAAAATGAAAATTATCCCATGATTTACTCACCCTCAAGCCATGAACACAATCAGAGATATATTTAAAAATATCCTTAGTCCTCCAAGATTTATAATGGTTGTGAATGAGGGGCTACGTTTAAAAGAAAGAAAAAAATGCATCCACCCATAATCGAATTAATCCATACGGCTCCAGAGGGTTAATAAAGGCCTTCTGAAGCGAAGGGATGCATTTTTGTAAAAAAAAAAAAAAAATCCATATTTAAAACTTTATAAATTCAAATAACTAGCTTCCGGCGGACGACCGTACACATATGCTACTGTGCATCTCAGATTGTGTTTGTCTGAAAGAAAATAGTCTTACACATCTAGGATGGCTTGAGGGTGAGTAAATGGGATAATTTTCATTTTGGGGTGAACTATCCCTTTAATGATAATGTTATATAGTAGGGGTGTAACAATACATCGATATAGATCGATGCATCGATCTAATGTCTAACGATACGATGCATCGATGCAACGTGTAAAAAATCAATACCTGTAGGCTATTTATAAGCACCTTCGTTTTAACACTCTCCACATTTTCACACAATGTCAGTCTATGCATTATAGCTAACGCGTGCATTCTCGTTTAAACTACCTTTCAAAACTTGTGAAAGATGCTCGAGACAGTAGATGGAACTGTCACTGTCCTGATCGAGCCAGTGCTGAATCTTCACTAAAGTTTATCATTTGCGCGGTTTAAAGCCTTAAACAAAGCAGCGCGCACACATCTCAAACAGTGTCTGGTAGGTCACAACAGTGGAGAATATAGCGCTATGAATCGTTCTTCACACATACAGTAATTAAAATTAAAACTATTAAAAGAAAATGCTCAATAAACTGTTGCGTAGGAGCGCTGTGACTTTGTGTTGCTTCAAGCGCATCATTCTGGACATAAGATGCGCATAAATGCTTTGTGCCGCTTTGTCTTGGGGCCTTTATAATACTTTTTTCACAATGAAAGAATATTAATAGCCTGTCTTGTTTTGCCCTACCTATAATATGTTGTTGCTTCATTAAAAAGCTGCGCTATATATTTAAATGAAATGTTTTTTAATTGTGTGTGTGTGCGTGTGTGTGTATATATATATATATATATATATATATATATATATATATATATATATATATATATATTCCTAGTCTATCAGTCTACACCTAACAGTGAAAACATGGATTGCTAATCATTAACTCTTAGGATTGGGGAAAGAGTTACTGATTAGAAGTAAATAATTACTGTCACTGATTAGTCAAATTATTGAATGAATCATTCTGTGAACTGCATGAACCCGAATCATTAAAAAGATCAGACTAAAAAGAATGATTCACTGATTAATCTGATACTTCCGTAATTAATGTGCCAGAGAACATAAGGCCGTCATTCTAGCATAAAAAAATGACTTAAATTTCAGTCTGTTTCTCACATAAAGCTATCAAATGATTCACAAGACTCGGAAAATAGAGAATGAGTCATATGGACCACTTTTATGGTGCTTCAGCATCCTATTTAGAGTTTGAAAGCTTCAGTCCCCATTGTAACTGCATGGAAAAGAGCCACCAATAGTCTTAGAGTTTCTCCTTTTTTGTTCCTCAGAAGAAGAAAAGTCAGTTCTGGATCATCATGATGGTGAGTAAATGATGACAGAATGTTCATTTTAATACTTTTCTTCACCTGACTTACCATTAGCACTCTGTGCATTTTTAATGAATTCAAATCTGTTCTGTAATCCTGGGTCACGCACCTTGCTTTATATGTCTTCTGTGCTTCTGTTGATCTCTTTTTAGAGACACATTTTCAACACAGTACAATATACATGACCTCTTCTTTTATAAATAACAAAGCTATAAGCAATAGAAAGGAGACTTGCCCAAGGCTACACTGTCAAAATCCTGCTGACAGGGGCCAGATAATTGATTTTTTAAAAATAATCTCTATTTTATGTCTTCTACCACTATTTTATGTATTCCTCCAGATAGCCTTGAGAGATGGTGTGCAGTATCCAAGAGACCATCAATGGTTGAAAAAAAAAATGCACATGAATTAAAATAATAATACTACATCATCTGAAGTGCAACAAATTCTACCTTTACAGATACATGAATTCTTCTATTCTCCTCATGCTGTAACGGAATAAAAAAACTGATATGATGATTAATTTTGTTAATTGATAGTACTATAATTGAATACTCTTAAATTATTTAGCACTGCCCTCAGGTGGAAGATCCAATTACTACAAATTCAACTGAGCCTCTGAAAAGATGGTCCAAATTATTTAATTTACTCCTGAAATCTACATTTGTGTTGTGCAGCAGTGGTTCTAAAATGACTTGCTTCAGTATCAAAATTACCAAAATTATTTTTTGTATAAATGTAAATAAATAGATAGAAATTTTTAAAATAACTGAAATGCATTAATATTACACCACAAGAAAGACTTTTGAAAACAAGAATTTTGAAAAAAACAAACTTTTGGTTTTTAAAGGTCAGTTGAATTTCAATGGTTTCATGCTCACGGCAGCCAATAATAGATTTCACACATTGTGGTCAACATGCCTCAGGTTTATTCTCACTGGTTTCTTTTACTTTGTATAGTTTGTTTGTGGCTTTTAGGATGAGGGAATGTCAAGTACCCCATTTAAAGGATTAGTTCACCCAGAAATAAAAAAGTCTCTTTAGAACATTTGGACTTAACTGCTTAATTCATATGGATTAGTTTTATCTCTTTATGAACTTTTTGAATCGTCAAAGTGGTAGTTGCGTAGACTGTCAATGAAGGGACAGAAATCTCTCAGATTTCATTAAAAATATCTTTATTTGTGAGCCGAAGATGAATGAAGGTCTTACGGGTTTGAAGCGATATGGGGGTTAGTAACTTTTTGGGTGAACTAAGCCTTTAATGTTGGCATCTGTCTATTTTCTACCTTGTGACTCATAAACTTGCACCAAAATAGTTGCTGATCACACAGGGCTGAGAAGTCATCCTCCAACACAGACAAAAAGAAAAAAAAAACCTACTTTTCATTTATGGGTTGCAATTCACCAGTTGGGAACCACTGTTGCACATTTGCATCATTTTCACCACAGAAAAGCATGAAGACATTCTAGAAAAATCAATAAAAACAAATATTAGAGGCACATCATTGGGTAAAAAAAAAGTGTTATTGAACACCTGATGAACCATGCTTGAGTGAACATTTGGAATACTCAACTGACCATAAAAATAAGTGATCTTCACATTTGTATTAAAAATACACCCAAGTAGCATAACTGCACACCATTCTAAGTCCATTCAAATACAGCTATGTCAAAGAAACAAACTTTTAAAAATGTTTTGCAATAGTAACTTCAAGCATCTGCTTATTACGCATGCTGTAAAGTTGTCAATTTGAGTGAGATGTATGTTTTTCTTGCAGGCAATGTCAGTTTGACAGCAAGTTGTCACTTGGTGTCTATAACACCATTGGAAGAATGATGCAAAAAAAAAAAAAAAAAGCCTGTGCTCCACTAGGTATGTTTTGCTTTCAAATGAGATTTCACAAAAAACAAATCATAAAGAATCATTCAAAGGCAACTTAACTCGATCTGAGCTAGCTTTTAATCACGACGCAAAGCAAACCCCTTTAAACCTACAAATGCATTTGCAGTTTCTTTCCCAAATCAAAAGTGAATCTGTTGTTCAGAAGGGACTTATTCTCTCTCTGCAGTTCCTCAATATCACTAATTGCCAGCAGAAAAGTCTTTGGAAGAGTATGAGTGATAGAAACAGCATGCATAATTCACAGAAATAGAGAGGAAGGAAAAAGAGAGTAATGAGGAAAGCAAGAGGCACTGGTGAACAGAAGTGTGTCTGTATCAGCACAGTGTGGCGTGTTTGAAAAAGGAGCAGCCGCAGTATGGAGACATGGCATAATTAGTTTGGGGAGATTGCAGCCTGTGGGGTAGGATTAGGGGTGCAGACACTGAACTAGCAGTGGTCTGTTGGATTAATACTGGCATATGAACTTCATATAAACATTTTGATTATACATCTAAACCCAGTCTAACTGGAAGTGAACACCCTTGATGGAGAGGGATATGATAACAGTGAAGATGTGACTTCTGACTGGGGCACAAATTAGCATTCTGAACTTTCATTTCAGCTGCTGCTTTCGAATATTCCTACTTAAAACCCTTTTACAGTTGGAAATCTGATATCATTGGTTTTTATTATCATTTACAATACACCAAGTCTCTTATGCTCACCAAAACAGAAATGATGCAAAATATTAAGAACTGTTTTCTATTTTAATATATTTTTAAATGTAATTTTATTCCTGATGTCAAAACTGAATTTTTGCATCAGCATCATTACTCCAGTCTTCAGTGTCACATGATCCTTCAGAAATCATTCTAATATGCTGATATGCTGATTTCTCATTATTATTAATGTTGAAAACAGTTGTGCTGCTTAATATTTTTTGTGAAACCATGATTTTTTGATGAATAGAAAGTTGAAAAGAATAGTATTCATGGTAAATGGTAAAAAAAAAGAAAAAAAAAAGTATCAAACATTTAGATATCAATCATATTTATCCTGTCTTTTTTTGAAAAACTCTTGTGTTGCATCTGAATACCATGAGCAAAAACAACAAATAACTAATAAACTAGACAGACAAATATAAATATTAAACATTTTTAAAGACAAGTATATAGTCAGTCATACAATAAGAACAAATAAGCTGGACAAAGTTCAGAAATTGAAATCAAATGTAAAATAACACTACATTGTTTTATATATATATATATATATATATATATATATATATATAAAGATTAATCCTTATTAAATTTACAAAAGTTATTCTGTCAAGTTCAGTGAGTGATTTTGTTTGTGTGTGTGTGTGTGTGTGTGTGTGTGTGTGTTCACATAGCAAGTGCCAAAACCTTTACCAAGTTTCGTACCATTCCGGTTAAGCAAAAAAAAAAAAAAAAAAATTCTAAAAGACCAAAACCTTATATTTTTAGGTCAAAAATGATCTAACAGCATCAAGTCAAGTCAAGTCACCTTTATTTATATAGCGCTTTTTACAATGCAGATTGTGTCAAAGCAGCTTTACAGTGATAAATAATTTTGGCTGCACAGCAGCTCTTAAAGAAAATGGTGTCAATGCAGGCAGATCAAAGCACTGTTGAATATCAAATGTCAAGTGTCCCCAACTAAGCAAGCCAAAGGCGACAGCGGCAAGGAACCCAAACTTCAACAGGTGACATCAGGTGGCAAACAGGTGTTAAAATGGAGAAAAAAATCTTGGGAGAAACCAGGCTTAGTCGGGGGGCCAGTTCTCCTCTAGCGAACAGTGCTTTGTTGCGATTCAGGTAGCTATCATGAGTCCGATAGGATCGCAACATTCAAAGAATTGATTCCAGTTCCATCCAGTTGAGGATCATATTCATCACGCCGGTATGGACGGTTTGTTGAGAAATGTGAAAGCCAATGAGGCTTTCACAGTGGATGATCTAGTTGACTCAATCTCTGTTGACACTTCAGGGCTGCGTTGTGGTCGTGTCAAGGCACAGGTCCTTGATCTCACCTGGATATGGCCCGGATCCAGTTGACTACGGTAAACCTCGGGATAAACAGAGAGACTAATATTAGCGTAGATGCCATTCTTCTTCTGATGTAACGAGTACATCTGGTGTTATAGGAAGTGTTCCCGGTTCCGGCTGATCTAATTTATGCAGCCTAACAATCCTTTAACGGATTTGAAAATATAAATTGATAATGTGTTATGTGTATGCCAGGTTAAAGAGGTGCGTTTTTAGTCTAGATTTAAAATGACAGAGTGTGTCTGCTTCCCGAACAATGCTAGGAAGATTGTTCCAGAGTTTAGGTGCCAAATAGGAGAAGGATCTACCGCCTGTGGTTGATTTTGATATTCTAGCTATTATCAGCTGGCCTGAATTTTGAGATCGCAATAGACGTGAAGGACTATAATGCATTAAGAGCTCACTCAGGTACTGGGGAGCTAAACCATTTAGTGCTTTGTAAGTAATTAGCAAGATTTTAAAATCTATACAATGTTTAACAGGAAGCCAATGCAGTGTTGACAGAACTGGGCTAATATGGTCATACTTCCTCGTTCTAGTAAGAACTCTAGTTGCTGCATTTTGTACGAGCTGTAGTTTATTTATCAAGCGAATGGAACAACCACCCAGCAAAGCGTTACAGTAATCTAGCCTTGAGGTCATGAATGTTCTGTTCTGCATTTGTCAAAATCCAAAAATATATCTAATCTACGACATATAGTTTAAGATGGAAGAATGCGGTTTTACAGATGCTAGAAAATGCTAGAAACCAGAGGGTTAAGACATAACCAACTGTGTTTACAAGGATATTTTGACATAATTGTGTGTGTATTTGTCCGTTCAAGATATCCGATCAAGATATCTGGATACTTAAGGTCAGTATTCCTGACCACAATTCAACTACTCATGACATCACCCATTCAAACTAAATGAGAAGCGTTAATGCCGACGCCCCTTGTGAATGCACTGTAAATGAAAATTAATGCAGTCTGAACAGTTCCTGAAAAAAAAAAAAAAAAAAAAATATATATATATTTATGAATAAATAAATAAATACAGTATATCACAAAGCCTTTGACTCATTGATGCATTTCATTTGCTTAAAAGTGACTGTGTTATCATCTACACCTGCAAGTTCACATGGCATCATACAGATACATTTCATCAAAATCCAAGTTGTGGATTTTCAGGTTTCCTAGTTGAAAGTCCAACTTCAAATACATTTTGAGTTTCAGAGTTAAGCAGAACTTATTCAACTGGTACAATAAATCTTCTGGCATCACTACCATCAGTGACTGATATGTCTGACACATGTACTGACATGCTTCAACCTTTGAAATTGACTTTTGTTTTATTACTAGGATGCTGGCAGGAGACATTTTTAAACAAAAGCAAAGGTGGTAAAATGAGCAGACAGGGAGGAGAGCATGTCTCATTACATGTGAAATGTACAGTGCGTGGTGCCCTGCTTCTCCAGCTCCACATGTATAGTTGTGTGATATTGGTAATTGACCAGTCTGAAAATTGTTAGCAATTGAATGAGCAAAATATAATTGGAAAAGGAACAGCTAGATGTAAACAAGTCAATAACTTGTCACACAAGCTACCTGTGTACAGCTAATACACAAGACTTAATTGGCCTGGTAGAGAAGATCCCTGAGCATTTGCCAATATTTCGCAGGACAAGCGAGATGCTAGCATTTATTCCTGACATCCAGCTGTTCTCAGAAAGTAACCAGATGGTAAAAACAACCATATTCACCTGCACAGGAAGAATTCAACGAGAAGCTCTTGTTGATTTAGCTTTGCCACAATTAATTCAGCAAAGCGTCGACATCTGACATCAAGTCGATGTCTGCAAAATATGATGTCGCTTTACTAATGCTGCAATGTTCTGAAATGGCCTAAACTTACACAAGCAGCCGTTTTTGATTACAATAGAATAACAGTAAACATATTGGCGGCTGGGAAAAGCAGGCTTTAGGTTGAATTAGAGGTAAGCACAGTCAAATCTGCAGGCTCTTGAGAGAATAATTGTGTCCCTGTAGTGAACAAAATTGACGATGAAATCCACCAGATAGAGCTAAATTAATTCACACTGGGTTTACACCCCCTGTTTACTTCAATTTCACATAATTTAAATTCAATTTTGTCCAATTACTATCTCGTTCTCCACACCTGGACAGTGCTGCTATGCGGAGTGGATATCTCCCATAGAGATTTATTTACAAATGAATGAATGCACTGATCCTTTCAAGAAAACAAATCACAGTTATCAAAACAAACCTAAACTAAGATCAGGGTTTTTTTTTTTTTTTTTTTTTCGTCTGACATTATAATTGCTATGTCAGGTGTCATGCACCATGGGATATGGAATACAACGCTAATGTCACAGAATGCCACAATACAATAGCGTGGTATAGTATAGTACATATGCTCATTCAAACAACACTGTTTTTATTAGCTTAGAGTTAATAATCTGCATCTTTATTCTTAAAAGACAATTCAGTAACTTGTTCGCATGAATAATACTCAGATAGGAGCGCAGAATATAAATTGTAACTGATTTCTATTTTAAAAGTAATTTATTCTTGTGATGGAAAAGCAGTCATTACTCCAGTCTTCAGTGTCACATACAGTGTTGGGGAAAGTTAATTTTAAAAGTAATGCACTACAATATTGCGTTACTCCCTAAAAAAAGTAACTAAACTAATTGCATTACTTAGTTACTTTTCTTGGTTAAGTAATGTGTTACTTTCTTTTGCGTTACTTTTTGTTATCTGGGCTGGGGCTTGCGTTACTTTTTTGAAAAAGTAACTCCGATATTTTGTTGTAAATTTAAGAGTAATGTGTTACTTTACTAGTTACTTGGAAAAAGTAATCTGATTATGTAACGCATGTTACTTGTAATGCGTTACCCCCAACGCTGGTCACATGATCTTTCAGAAATCATTCTAATATAAGAAACATTTCTTATTATTATAAATGTTGAAAACAATTGTGCTGCTATGTATTTTTATGGAAACTGTGAAACATTTATTCAGGATTCTTTGATGAAGTAATACAATTAATCAATAAATAAAAACCTTTTTTTTTTTTTTTTTCAAGCCATGAAAATTGTCCTTATTAAATTTTTTTCCTTGCATATTTGTGACAAGCAATGAAGATCATTACATAAATCACAGCATCAGATACAAGATGATATACAAAACTGTCACAAAAACATTATTTTCTTTCTCATGTTTTTTTTTTTTTTTTTTTTGGGGGGGGGGGGGGGGGGTTGTTTAACACAAGGGATATCCAATCTGTGTTGCCATATGGAGAAAAAAAAATCTTGATGGTTAATTTTCCAGCAAGGTTCTTGTGTTTGACTTCAAATGTACACTTGGAAAGTATTATTTGCTTGCCAAAGACAATTTTCACTTGCATTCAGCACTTAGCGGGTGTTAATTTTGGCCCCTGCCTACAACCTTCCCAGGGGATCAGTGCTGCTTTAACATCATTATGGATCAGAATAATCAGAGCGATCAAGGCCATGCTAATGCCATTCTATCATCCTTCTTTCTACAGCACAGGCCTCTCTCGTTTACCCTTTCCAGTGATTTAGTGGACATTATTCAGATGCTCTTTACGATCTCATCTCTTATCAATCTCTCTGTGTTGCATTATGGCCCTGTTAGCATTTTGTCCTCCTTTTAACATGTAGAGAGTAATTATAATGCAGTCTTGTTCAGTGTAAATGGTAACCTTGACCTGCCCAATCTACTCTTGAGAAATCTGTTGCATACTGATAAATATGTAATTATGTTTACAAAATACTTTCAACTACCATGAGAGCATCTGAACTTGAAATTTGATATGGTAAATAAGTATACACACACAAAAAAAAGACAACTTGGAAAATCTGGGAACAAACAATTAGGTTGAAAGTGTATCTCTATGACTTTTCATTGAAACACGTTAGTCATATAATTATGTATTTAAGTTCATTGCTGGCTAAACATAAATAAATGATAAATAAACATCAAATTAGTTTAAATAGGTTATTAAATATTAGGTTAAAAAAAATGTTGATACATTTTTAAACTATTATTTATAGTAAAAATACATCAAATAGAATTATACACACATATAGGGTATTATTTTATAATTCTATTTTATGTATTATATATATATATATATATATATAGATAGATAGATAGATAGATAGATAGATAGATAGATAGATAGATAGATATATACACACAGGTGCTGGTCATAGAATATCATCAAAAAGTTGATTTATTTCACTAATTCCATTCAAAAAGTGAAACTTGTATATTATATTCATTCATTACACACAGACTGATATATTTCAAATGTTTATTTATTTTAATTTTAATGATTATAACTGGCTGTTCACAGAGCTCTGTGTCCAAGCACATTAATAGAGAGGCGAAAGAAAGGAAAAGATGTGGTAGAAAAAAGTGTACAAGCAATAGGGATAACTGCACCCTGGAGAGGATTGTGAAACAAAACCCATTCAAAAATGTGGGGGAGATTCACAAAGAGTGGACTGCAGCTGAAGTCACTGCTTCAAGAACCACTACGCACAGACATATGCAAGACATGGGTTTCAGCTGTCGCATTCCTTGTGTCAAGCCACTCTTGAACAACAGACAGTGTCAGAAGCATCTCGCCTGGGCTAAAGACAAAAAGGACTGGACTGCTGCTGAGTGGTCCAAAGTTATGTTCTCTGATGAAAGTAAATTTTATTCGAGCATACGGCACTCGCAGTGAACCGCAGTGTTTACAGAGTTTACAGAGAGTGATAGTTTTTTCCACGCTTTTTCATCATTGCTGTTGTAACATTTTGGGAAGCCAGAATGCGTATTCATTAAAACATACATTATCCGAACTCTGTCTGTTTTACACTTTGCTATTGTCAACAAACCTAATAGATGTGTCCTCATTCGAAATGAATCGCGGTGCAAGTGCGTGCCGAACCGTAAGTGGAGAACGGTACGGTTTGTTTTTTTTACCGAGAATCGTTGCACCCGCTTCACATCATGCCTAACAACGCCCTTCAGCCATGACTTATTCACGATACAGCACAGCCTCTCGTACCTTACTGCTTACATACACACACACACACATATATATACACATATATTATATATATATAAAATAATTACATTGAATGACCTTTAAACTTCAAATGATTGACTTAATATAGGCTCTTGACTTTGAAAAGTCTTAAACTTTGTTTACTCAACAGCAAAGGGAATAGTCAATGGTTTGTGTGTGGAATGGTTAAAGCTTGAGGTCATTGAGAAGATCAAGGAATGAGTTTAGGATCAAGCTCTCATAGAGGCTGCCGTGTCCTTCGTCCACATAGTTCCTAAAGATTACAGGTCTTAGCGAGTCAATACAAGCAATCCCAGAACTGAAGAAAGCTTTGACAAAAGGTCTTGATATTGCATCTCAGTACTCTTGAGAATTGTCACTCTGATTAATAAATGCTCGTGAAATGACAGTTTTCTTTAAAAAGCTAAATGGATCCTAAACTGCCTGGGTTTGTAGTCTTGCAGTTGTGTTTTGCTGTATTGCTGCTGAACAAGCTCCTGAGCTTATCCTATAGTGCTGCGTTTCTATGAACAGCATGACTTTTTTTTTCAACTGCAGCTTTTGTGTTTTTTCAGGTTGCTGCAAAATTCAGATAACATGACACAAAGTTCATTAACAAATAATTAGAGCCTCATGCTGTGTTTAAACACAGTTTATCCCATTAAAACTGCTGTTTTCTGTCACAGTCTTGAGAAAGCAGAAACACTCTATTCCAGTTCTACTGCAGTCAAGATTTGCGTGAGGAAAAAAGGGAAATTTAAGTCATTGTTCGCTGATAATCGTGCTTTTAACCACTGTGACCTGATCATTGATCCAGTGAGTCTGAGAACCAGACCAGTCTGATTTGATTTGAATCATTCAGATTATTCAATGAAAAGATCCAACTCAGAAATGATTGTTACTTCTCCAATAAATTCTCATGAATGCTCAATGAGAATTAAATTTATGCCTGTTCCACACACAAAGCAGTTTTAAGGCTACAAAAGACAATAGATACATCTTTCACCTCCTTTATAAGGCTTAGTTTCAAACTCTCTAAAAAGAAAAAGATGAACTGTAAGAGAAAATGAGAATAAAATATAACAGAAATTTTATTTTTGGGTGAACTTCTAATTTTAACACTTTATTTTTCGGTTTTACATATTATGTCACAATAATTAAACTACTTCCAAAACCACTTAAATAAAATAAACAAGCAAAAGTTTTTGACATGCTGGTTGGTGAGCGATGATTTATTTTTCTTTAAATCTTCTTTGTATGACTCAAGGGTTTGTAGCCCACTCTATTTACAGAAAGTAGTCTTCAATTAAATATAACAACAGAATAAATAAAGAGATTCACATTGGAATATGAAATGCACTGAGCATCCAGTGAGTTTTCACTTGATGCTCAGGAGAACCTAATCACACACTTACAGCACCAAGGTTACTTAGCAACCAGTGGAAAGAAACAACCCGCTGCCCATGGCATTTATACATGCCATTAATGTTGTCTTGGACATATACGTGATCTGAATATGAATACAAACGGGTCATTTACATTGCTGCCACTTCCTTGATGGCTATCAAACAAATCTATACATTAAGATCAAGGCTTAGGTACACAAAGAATCAAAGCTCTGAGGCAACAACACAAAGGCACTTCATTTCTGTTGCTTCAGCAAAGGACTGAGCAGTTGGCTCCACTGTCCTGTAAACAATGTAACTACTGTCAGTCTCAACGAACATGCATGGATCCAGTGGCCGCAGCTGGTGGGCAGCTTTTCATCTCAATGCAGAAATTGGACTTCCCAATTTTCACCTGACACACTGTGCCGGCCACGACTGAGGATTAGAATTACAGCGGCTTTTGACAAGCTTGTCAGATGTCAGTCTGGAGAGAGAGCTGTGACTGCAAAAGATTGCCTTTGCTGTTGATATCAAAACATCTTTTTATCAGCTAATATTTGATGGTGCTTTAGCAGTATAATGTCTTTGAACTAGGGTTGTCAATCGATACAAATCTGTAATCACGTTAATTACATGATATGTAGATTAATCAATCAAATTAATTGCATATCTTGCTAATATTTAAAGATAATTGAAAGAATACTATTTTTATTTTTCTGGCAGCCTATCACAACGAGACAATGCGTAATCAAATATTTGAAGCTGATGTTTTCTGTTTGCCCATTTGCATCATATTAGCCAGTGTTATTCTGGAATTATTAATATACTATTATAGTATTTATTTATATTATAGTATTTCTTTTTATATATAATTTTGTTGCTTTTGTCATTATTAATTTAATTTATTTGTATTTTTATTAAACTCTTTATTTAAATAAAACTATAATTATAATTCTATTTAATTTTAGTACTTATTTTATTTCAGTTACTTGCCAAGGCAACATTTCTAATTTTCTTTTAAGTTTCTTTTAATACAGACTCTGAGCAGGGTGGTTAGGATTGGAGGGTGAGTTTTGGAGGCGGAGCAATAAAGAGAGGGGTGGATTTGTTTGGGTTGATCTCAAATATCAACAATGTCCAACAGCGTTGTTGAAAAAATACATACCCCACCTTTAAGGCCTGTTTTTGTGTGATTAATCTGTAAACATGCTGGATAAATCCAAGAAACAATTGCATTATCTAGGTATAGTTCAACTTTGGAAAAAACAGACTGATAGACAAACAAAAGCATTTACATGACATTTTAAAAAGATGAATTAGGAACTGTTCACGAATGTGTTTTTGAATTCCACTTTTGGAATTGTGTTTTTTTGTATTAATGCACTAGACAGACTTGTTTGACCGTTACACTCCCATCTTGCATCTTTTGCAGAGATGTGCATGACACAGCTTTCTAAAAACACACTGCAGAAGTTAAAAGAAGTTTAACTTTTAAAAAACATCTTCAGACTGCGGTTGTCAAATGTACCATACAAAAAAATGAAATGTACACAGCAACGGCTTTTTGGGGGCCTGAAAATGCTAACTTTGAAAACTGGTTTCAAAGTGCAAATTTTTGAAAATGATATTGTCTCCATGTAAACTACAGAAACACAAATTTGTATGCACATCCACATGCATATTACCTGTTCAGTCTATAGGCACTTAGACATCGCTGACTACTGGCCTGACATACAGGGTTTTTAATCGTTTTGGCAGATCCGTGTGAACAGGGATCATTTTGTCAACGTTGTCTGAATGCGAAAAACGCAAAACAAAAAACTCTTAAAGTTTTTAGTGTATTGCTGTTGTGTAAATGTACCCTAAGTCAGAATCCGCTTAACACTGCTGAAAATGCTCAAGATTTTTTGTTCATCGTGAGTTGCATGTTAGCAAATCCTGTCATCATAACCAACAAAGTGTAAACATGGTGTAAATAAGAGATTTATTGTACAGTTAAGACAGCTTTTTATTTTATTTATTTATTTTTTTTATCATAATGGGAGTTTTCACAAGAGTGCAGAATTCAGTGAGATTGCGCTTTAGAAATTGACAGCCTTAGTGATTATAAAAGGAGGGCTCTTCTCTTGCGTTCTGTTTATTCACAATCTGAATACAAGTTTAGATTTTCATGACACAAGTTTATCAGATTACTTTTTTCAAGTACCTAGTTAAGTAATGTATTACTTTTAAATTTACAAGAAAAGATCTGATTTATTTTTGCAAACAAGTAACACAAGTTACTTTGTTTTCCCATTTATTGACTGACTCACCTCTTCTGTTCTCATGGTAGAGAGGTGTTGTGTGTGCTGTAAACATTATGTTATTGTAGTTCTAGACTAAAAGTGAGCATGCATTTACTCATCTCAATTACACAAAAACAGATTCAGTATTCCTCAAAATGAATAAAAACATAGAAATGCAAACTCAGAATATTACGCAAACCTGCAATAATTACATGTTAAATAACACAAATATACTTCATGTATTTAAAACTGCAGTATGTTACTTTTTTGGTGTGTATTCAAAATTTACAAAAGTTATATAATAAGCCGACACATCATGAATCCATTTTCCAAACCGTGTTTTTGTCTTATCCTGAATCGCTACGGTACACCTATAATAAGTGTTTACAGGTGCATCTCAATGAATTAGAATATCATGAAAAAGTTTTTTTTTTTTTTTTTTTTCTGTAATGTAATTCAAAAAGTAAAACTTAAATATATTCTAGATTTATTAGACATGAAGTAAAATATTTCCAGACTTTTTTGTTTTTATTTTGATGATTTCAGCTTGCTGCTCATCAAAATAAAAAAATCAGTATCTCAAATTATTAGAATATTTAATTTCAAGTTCTATTAAATTACCATCCTCAGGGTATAAATACTGGGTTTAGGTCAGTAATCCCAACAGCAGTCATGGGGAAGTCTGCTGACTTGACAGTTGTCCAGAAGACGATCATCAAGACCCTCTACAATGAGGGTAAGCCACAGAGGGTCATTGCTGAAAGAGCTGGCTGTTCGCAGAGTGCCAAAGCATATTCATGGAAAGTTGACTGGAAGGAAAAAGTGTGGTAGGAAAAGGTGTACAAGTGAAAGGAATGACCGCAGGCTTGAGAAGATTGTCAGGCGAAGCCGATTTAAGAACTTAGGAGAGCTTCAAAAGGAGTGGACTGAAGCTGGAGTCAGTGCATCAAGAGCCACCACACATAGACGTCTTCAGGAAATGGGCAACAACTGTCACATTCCATGCACCAAGCCACTTCTGAACCAAAGACAACGTCAGAAGCGTCTTACGTGGGCTAAGGAGAAAAAGAACTGGACTGTTGCTCAGTGGTCTAAAGTCCTCTTTTCAGATGAAAATAAATGTTGCATCTCATTTGGAAATCAAGGTCCCAGAGTCTGGAGGAAGAGTGGAGAAGCACAGAAACCATGTTGCTTGAAGTCCAGTGTGAAGTTTTCACAGTCAGTGATGATTTGGGCTGCCATGTCATCTGCTGATGTTGGTCCACTGTGTTTTCTGAAGTCCACAGTCAGCGCAGCCATCTACCAGGACGTTTTATAGCACTTCATGCTTCCTTCTGCTGACCAACTTTATGGAGATGCAGATTTCATTTTCCAGCAGGATTTGGCACCTGCCCACACTGCCAAAGGTACCAAAAGCTGCTTCAGTGACCATGGTGTTACTGTGCTTGATTGGCCAGCAAACTCGCCTGACTTGAATGTTTAACTTTCAAAAAACTAAACACAAGTAGTGTCAAGAGAAAGATGAGAGACACCAGACCCAACAATGCAGATGACCTGAAGGCCGCTATCAAAGCAACTTGGGCTTCCATTACACCTGAGCAGTACCACAGGCTGATTGCCTCCATGCCACGCCGTATTGATGTGGTAATTCATGCAAAAGGAGGCCCAAACAAGTATCGAGTGCATAGAAATGAACATACTTTTCAGAAGCCTGACATTTCTGTTTAAAATATCCTTATTTTTATTGTATTCTTATTCTTATGAAGTATTCGAATTTATTGAGATAGTGAATTGGTGGGTTTTTGTTAAATGTGAGCCAAAATCATCACAATTAAAAGAACCAAAGACTTAAAGTACTTCAGTCTGTGTGCATTGAATTTATTTAATACACGAGTTCCACAATTTGAGTTGAATTTCTGAAATAAATGAACTTTTCCACGAGATGCACCTGTATATTAAAAAATTCAGACTATTTTAGACAGAGACATAAACAGAGAGAAGCAGCTCTGGCTACAATGTTCTTCCACATGACGCATGCAGTTTATTATTCGCTAGAGTGCCAAAAGTTATGGACTGCAGCTTCAAACTCAATTATTTAATAAATGTATTTGATGCTGACCTTCTATGATCCAATTTAATCATACTAATAATCAAAAGTGACTTTTTTTTTGCTGAAGAGTGTTGGACTTTCTTCTCCTGCATCCTATTATTCCAAGTAGTGCTTGCTGCAGAGCAAAATGACCTCCAGCTCCACCTCTCTGGAGCTCAAAAGTGGAGCTTAGCCTGTTTAATAGGTGGAGAGATTATGGGTAGGGTTAGGGTGTGGTTGGAGGATGCAGCTCCACCCATCATGCCCACAGTAGGTCGAGAGGGGGGAGCTGGAGGTTATGGCTCTGCAGTGAGTGGCCTCTCTATTATTTTGCAATTCAGAATGGCAGCACAGCTGAAAAGTGTGTTTGAGCTGCGCCCTCTACTGTACAGGCATGAATTTACATTTCCTCCAGCTTATTCATTTCACTTTAAGCGTGAAAGGACCTTTAATTTGCCAAAAATATAACAAGCGATTCCAGCCCAGGTGAAAAAAAAATAATATAATGCATTACCTTCCATAAAAGTAACACAATTTGTTATTTTTTTAGGGAGTAATGCAATATTGTAACGCATTACTTTTAAAAGTAACTTTACCCAACACATGGACAAGACAAACTGGGAGAAAATTCTTCAAAGTACTTACAGTAGTTCAACAGTTTTTGCTCTGGTACCGAAATTGGTTACAGAGAACCACAAAATTTGACTGGTATTGACGCCAACTACTGAAATTTTGGTACTGTGACAACTCTACTCTAGATCTTGAGTTTTTTTCCCCTGTTTCATTGCACTCTCTTGCATTTTTAACCAGTCAAGTTAAAAGTTGCTCAACTTGGGAAAAAAAAAAACTTTTTGTAATAATGACACACTAAAAAAAAATAAAAAATGATGACAGTGTGTGACTGTTAAATTCTGATGAAGCTGTCGTGAGTCTGTTTTGGTAACTGTGCATTCTTTACAAAGCCTGTGATTTTGCACTCTTGCTCAGCAAAAATCTCTGCATTTAATGCCAAGATGTCCCAGTTATGCTATCCTTTGAAGAAATGAAAGTAGAATGTTGTATTGGAGAGCGATATCAAAAGAAATTTTTACAGACATTAAATTCCACTGGCAAGCCTCTCGAGCAGAGCCCATTGCTCTGAAAGCACAATTTAGCCAAGCACTCTGCCTCTCTCTTGCTCCCTCTCCCCCTTTCTCCCCCCCTGCACATGCTGCTGAAAAACGCCAGTAAGTGCCTCTAATCAAATTGAGGATATTGTGATTTCTAATTACTTCAGATCATTGATTGGCTACCTCAATTATAATCTCACATTAAACTGCAAATTCACAGCCAGACCTTGTTTATAAAAATATTTTTCTTTCCATTTTAAATGAAAAAAAAAAAAAAAAAAATCAAATGCATGTTTGAATTAATTATCTGCAGTTTCAATAAGGGAATGAAAACAATCAATAATATAGCATCTAATATTTCTGATGATGGTGGCTAATAATGACAATGTCACATGTAAAAGTTTTTGTTGTTTCTGAGCAATGGTTTCTATTAAAGACTTGGATACACACACACACAAAAAACAACAACAACAACAAAAAACAATTTCAACACGTATATAATAAAATATTTTGAGAAATAATATATAAAAAATATTTTTAAAAGACATTTAAAGACATTTCCATTTCAAATGAATGCTGTTCTTTTGAACTTTCTATTCATCAAAGTATCAGTTTCAATTCAGCTTTTCCATCACAGGAATAAAATTAAATTTTAAAATATATTGAAAAAGAAAAGTTATTTTAAATTGAACAAATATGTCACAATAATAAGGGCGGTTGTGCCCTAATGGTTAGAGAGTCGTACTTGTAACCCGAAGGTCGCTGGTTCGACTCTTAGTACCGGCAGAAAATGTAAATGTGGAGAGTGAATGAACAGTGCTCTCTTCCACTCTCATTACCCAAAACTGAGGTGCCCTTGAGCAAGGCACCTAACCCCCAATCACTCCCGGGCGCTGCAGCAAAAATGGCTGCCCACTGCTTCTGGTGTATGTGTGTTCACTACTATATGTGTGCACTTGGATGGGTGAAATGCAGAGCACAAATTTCAAGTATAGGACACCATACTTGGCCACACGTCACGTCACTTTCACTGTTTTTACTGTATTTTCTATCAAAATAAAGCATAAAAGACTTATTTCAACAACATTATATACACCGCCTCTATACAGACATACTATACCCATCCTGACCTATTTGCTGCCTGTAAGAACTGAAAGTCTCCATACTCTTCTAGGATTGTCTTATCTGACAAATTAATCAGTGCTGCATATTTCCATGCTCAAGACTTCCCAAAGATTCAGTTCCATACTGAAAATTAGCAGACATGTGGATCGACTCCAGCTGAAACGCTGCCTATTCATTTAGTTCTAATTTAATAAAAATCTCGAACTCAAGAAAGCTTCTTTCCACACATTTCTGAGTCTGTCTTCTGCACGGATTGTCTTTAGGTCTATGCAAGAGCAACATCAGAAGTGCACACACGTGTATGCGTGCAGCTGAGAGGGAGCGTTGCCCATGAACCGGAGACTTAATGAGATCTCCTATCACCATTGTGGTGTTGAAAAGTGCACTTAACCCCAGGATGCTCCAGAGGCGGTGTCCATGCAATTAGTATAATGTGAGTCACTTTGGATGAAAAAAGTCTACTAATGATGAGTAATAAAGCCATAGAAAGACTTATCAGGCTTGTTGGTTAAAAAAAAAAAAAAAATGGCCCAACAAGTGTTTTTTTTTTCTTCTTCTTCTTCTTTTTTTTTTCCCACATTGAAAACTTCAACCTCCACATTCCTTCTACATAATAACCATAATTCTAATATTTTAAAAAAGAATAATAATATCAAAGGGCATGATAAACTCAAGCAATTAATTGAATTGATCTTCACATACCTAAACCTCAGCTAAATGCCTAACCTTCAGGGTGTACTTAAAATAAAAGTTAAAGAAGAAAAAATAAAGATAAATAACTGTGGAAAATCCTGATCTTTAAATATCTGAACTGCATGATGCAAACCATTAATTACTAGGAAAGAACATGACAGAAACTAATAAAAAGCAAGCTTATGCAATATATAAATATGCAATTCTCTCATCAAATTAACAATAAATAAAGGATTCTATTGTATAGCTTATGTTACACACTGCAATCACATAACTGTTATTGCAATTTCTCATGTATCTATAATTAGGCTTTAATGTAGCACTTTTACATGTTCATTACTAGTAATTAGGGGTGTCCCCAACTACGGATTTACATAGTCGAATCAGATACGAATCAGATTGCCTATAGTCGAATCATATATACAGTATCTCACAGAAGTAAGTAAACCCCTCACATTTTTGTAAATATTTTATTATATATTTTCATGTGACAGCACTGAAGAAGTGACACATTGCTACAATGTAAAGTAGTGAATGTACAGCTTGTATAACAGTGTAAATTTGCTGTCCCCTCAAAATAACTCAACACACAGCCATTAATGTCTAAACCGCTGGCCACAAAAGTGAGTACACCCCTAAGTGAAAATGTCCAAATTGGGCCCAAAGTGTCCATACTTTGTGTGGCCACCATTATTTTCGAGCCTTAACCCTCTTGGGCATGGAGTTCACCAGAGCTTCACAGGTTGCCACTGGAGTCCTCTTCCACTCCTCCATGACGACATCACAGAGCTGGTGGATGTTAGAGACCTTGCGCTCCTCCACCTTCCATTTGAGGATGCCCCACAGATGCTCAATAGGGTTTAGGTCTGAAGACATGCTTGGCCAGTCCATCACCTTTATCCTCAGCTTCTTTAGCAAGGCAGTGGTCGTCTTGGAGATGTGTTTGGGGTTGTTATCATGTTGGAATACTGCCCTGCGGCCCAGTCTCCGAAGGGAGGAGATCATGCTCTGTTGGCATTCATGGTTCCCTCAATGAACCAATTTGATGCAGTGTGCAGCGTATGGTCTGAGCACTGACAGGCTGACCCCCCACCCCTTCAACCTCTGCAGCAGTGCTGGCAGCACTCATACGTCTATTTCCCAAACACAACCTCTGGATATGACGCTGAGCACGTGCACTCAACTTCTTTGGTGGAATCTGTCCTGTTAAACCGCTGTATGGTCTTGGCCACCATGCTGCAGCTCAGTTTTCAGGGTCTTGGCAACCTTCTTATAGCCTACGCCATCTTTATGTAGAGCAACAATTCTTTTTTTCAGATCCTCAGAGAGTTCTTTGCCATGAGGTGCCATGTTGAAATACCAGTGACCAGTATGAGAGAGTGAGAGCGATAATACCAAATTTAACACACCTTGTAACACTAACGCGTCACATGACACCGGGGAGAGAAAATGGCTAATTGGGCCCAATTTGGACATTTTCACTTAGGGGTGTACTCCCTTTTGTGGCCAGCGGTTTAGACATTAATGGCTGTGTGTTGAGTTATTTTGAGAGGACAGCAAATTTACACTGTTATACAAGCTGTACAATCACTATTTAACATTGTAGCAAAGTGTCATTTCTTCAGTGTTGTCACATGAAAAGATATAATAAAATTTTTACAAACATGCGAGGTGTGTACTCACTTCTGTGAGATACTGTATGTGTGCGCGCCAGGAGGGGTGGGGGGTGTCCACTCTTTCCGCGCTCAAGGCCAAAGGAGGCTACTTTGAAAGGCTTGTGCGCTCAATTGTGCACGAAATGGAGCGGGACGTGGAAAATGAAGTAAGGCCTATACCCGGGCCTTAAGACAACTTTTTATTTTCTCTCACATACAGCACAGAGAAACAACTTTCTAATAAAGCGACCAAACTGGCTGTCAAGCGATAGACGGAACTGACAATGACTTTTCATCTTTTTAAAACTGAAATGAAAGGCAATGTGGATAAACATTCATAGCCACTACAGAACACCACACACACATAGAAAATGAATAAAAACATTTTGGATTATAAAATATATAGGCCTATATAAATAACTGCAGAAAGGCCACACTGCAGATAGATATGCATTTCACGTGTCGGCAAATCAATTTAAATTGGCTAAATTGCCTGTGCAAGCAAGCTTTAACTCTATAGCGCAACATCGATGCACTGAAAAACAAACAAAAATTAATTAACAGAATTGAATTAGAACAGAATATACCATTCTAATAAATAAAAATAATAATAAAAAATGAAATAGTCATAATCAAGTCACAAGTGCAAAATGCTAAAGTGCAGGGGAACATATAGGCTTATTCAAAACACAAGCCACAAATAGAATTATTCAATTATTAAAATAACGAAAGTATAGCCAGAATTGTCAACTTTATCTTTTTAACTGCAGAGACAATATATTGTTTATAAACGCTAAACTGGAGTGGTAGTCTTTTTAGCTAAACATTCCAAAAATCAAATTAGAACCGGCTGAAATGTTTTGAAATCACTTTTCCCCTACTTGATCGGGAAAAAAAAATCCAGTCTTCCAAGCAATCTGCCTGTGTCTATTTGAGTCTTTTCGGTAACACTTTAGAATACTGATCCTTCGTTAATGAATAACTACACAGGAACAAATGAGTAATGCATTACTAACACTCTAGTAACTACTATTAACTATCAAGAAACTCTGATTAATGAATTAGTAAGTAATAGTGCTCAGTTCACTATTAGCTAATCAGTAACTACAGTTTTTTCATTCCTCCCAGAGAACTATTAAGAACGACTATATACAGGTTCACAATTAACATGAATGATGCATAATGTATAATTAATTGTAAAGTTAAGGTCATAACCCACTAGTAATTACTGAAGTATTACCAAATCCTTCAGAAGTAATTACTAATTATTTGGATCAGTATTCTAAAGTGAAAAACATGATAACTCTCTAATAACTACTGAAGTTATTGTAAACTTTTGAGGTTTTTGTACAGTTTTGTACAGTAATTCCTTCTGATGTATTTGGTAACACTTGAGTAATTACTAGTGGGTTACCACGATCTTCACTTTAGAATACTGATCCAAATGAGTAGTAGTTCCTTTAGAATTATGTAGTAACTCTTGAGTTATTACTAGCCAATACTTTACAAAAACCTCAAAAGTTTACAATGACTTCAGTAGTTACTAGAGAGTTATCATGTTTCTCACTTTAGAATACTGATCCAAATTTGGTAATACTTCAGTCATTACTAGTGGGTTACCATGACCTTCACTTTACAATTAATTATACATTATGCATTATTCACATTAATTATGAACCTGTATATAGTAGTTCTCTGGGAGGTATGAAAGAAAAGGTAATTACTGAATAGCTAATAGTGAACTGAGTAATATTACTTACCAATTCATTAATCAGAGTTTCTTGTTAGTTAATAGTAGTTACTAGAGTGTTAATAATGCATTACTTATTTTTTCCTGTGTAGTTATTCATTAATGAAGGATCAGTATTCTAAAGTGGTACCGTCTTTTCAAATAGTGCGCTAGTCAGCTAACATTAGTCAGCTCGTTAACGTTGGCCGGCAGAAGTGTGCCACACTTTTTTGGATCATCTTTTACCATTTCAAAGTGCATCCAATTCTACACTTTAGATTTTCTTATCCCAGACATTGTTAAAGACAATGCCGCCAAGATGCTCCACTGTCCTCCTATTTATACATATATATATTTATATATATATATATATATATATATATATATATATATATATATGTATATATATATAATTTAATTTGCAAATTAACAGGTAGAAGAGATCAAATGTAGTCGTCTGCTTGTATTACTTCCAAATGTGCCACAGGACTTATTATGACCAGTTGTGTTATTCATTTAGGTAACAGAATGTAGAATTTGTTTAGGCATGCTAACCTTGAAAGATATACAGGCTTCTGAGCAAGCAGCCCATTTGCAAGAAAGTATATTATAAAACCTTTTGAGTTTTCAACATAGTTCATTCCTGATGTCCAACCTTGTGCCTTCATTAGGTGAAAAAACTACATTTCAGTAATGAGTAATTTGGAGGTGCAAGCAATTTCATTCTCAGCTGGACTAAGACTGGAATGGTGTGATTATTTCCAGGGTCATTATGTAGTGAAACTCACTATTAAGCATAGCATGCATTGTGTGAAATATTGATGTAGTCACAGGCATTAACTGGTCTGGATTCAGCACATGAAACAAGCAACTGGTACAGACTTTTGGACTTCTGCTGTAATCACTGTTTAAGAACAGAAAAAAAGCCTACATCAAAAATACAATTTCTACATACCATGACAGAATATACTTCTTCAATGAGCAGCAAATTTTCAATCTACAAATTAAAAAATCTGTTTAATATATATTTTTTGAAAGTTTATAGGAAAAAAACGACCTTCAAAACTATGCGTCAAGGTCTCTTAAAGGGACAATTCAGACAAAATTCTTTCATCATTCACTCAGGTTGTTCCAAATCTGCATGTTTTTCTTTCTGCTGTTGAATGTAAAGGAAGAAATTTTGAAGAATGTGGGTATTCAATCAGTTGACAGTAGCCATTGACTTCCATAGTATGGAAAAAAAAAATACTATGGAAGTCAATGGCTAAAGTCAACTGTTTGGTTTCCAACATTTTTTCAAAATATCTCCTTCTGTGTTCAGCCAAAGAAAGAAATTTATACAGGTTTGGAACAACTTGTGGGTGAGTAAACGATGACAGAATTTTAATATTTGGGTCAAAAGTCCCTTTAAGAGACTTATTGACCTTGACACAGTTTTGAAGGTCTTTTCTTCTTACAAACTTTAAAAAAAAAAAAAAAAAAAAAGAAAGAAAAAAAGAAGAAAAAAAGAAATTTATAGATCTTTTAACATTAGATATTTTTACCTTTTTCTGACATGACAAGGTTGTAAAAGGCTATGGTTATAGTTTGTGCTTGGTTGCATCAAATTACATTTTTAGAGTCATTAAATTAAACCATATGAAAGCTATATGAATACAAAGAGTACTTTCTAAAAACTTGCCACATTTTAAATTTTAAACCACGTTTAAATTTTTTCTTCTTTAAAAATGACACTCCTATATGCTATTGACCCTGTATCAATTTAAACAAAAATTACAATAACAAGCACAAGAAAATAAGTAGACATTATCTGTCATCTAGCTTCTATCTTCAAACTCCCTCCATGAAAATTCTTCATAAATGAAGTTTATATATTGCTAAGGACAAAGACACATAAATTACAGCCTTGGAGAAGATAAAGTGGCTTTCCGTTTTGACCCCTAACACCTCAGCTTAGTCGGAGAGTGCCTTCAAGGAAGCATCACAACACGACACAACATCATAGAACATTCAGAGACCGAAAAGGTCAATAACGAAAGATTTCATTCTATCTCTGAGGAATCTCTCATAATAATGGGGGCAAGCATTGCCGGCAGAGCCCGTGGTTCGCTTTAAGTGAGGACAGGCTTTTTATCATCCTACACAATGACTGACAAAATAACCTTGTCTAGAAGCCTGAGTCTGCTGAGGAACAGATGACTGCAGAACTCTTTACAAAGCCATAAGTTTATGCATTTGGATGACCCCCACGACCCATGTAGATGGCTCTGACCTTGTTGTAATTGCACTAGAGTAGGTACTAGAGTAGATACCTCCACCTCTTCAAAACTGGAAGTTGCATCTTCCATACTGGACAACCTCCACATTTTACATGAGCCACCATCAAAGCATGCAGTGAAGGACGCTTAGGGCAAAGGCAAGCTATGCTGAACAGCAGATGTGCACAATATCCCCCAGAGCTCTTGGTGTAAGTGGGCTATGTTGTGATTGCCAGGCTGCACCACCCCGCCTCCATCTGGGAGAAAATTCCCAATGATTCCCCGAAAGATTGAAAGATTTTTCAAGGTTCTGAGAACCAGCGGAGAAACCACTGAGGGATTACCTGCCTTAGTGCCCTTGGAGTTCTCACAAATTCACACATGCAGCCTTTTCTTCACTCCCACGTGCGGCCCACCTTAACCTTAAGCTGTACACATACTTTAATCCCTGACCGTGTGACTATGACCAGAATTCTCTGAGCTCTCACATCAGCGGTAGCATCTGATGGGATTGTATTCTGGATTCAAAACAAAGGCATGTGAGATACCATGGAGAATCTTTGTTGACATAATTCCAACTCCACACAAACAGGTGAACCAATACAAATGATTACATTATTTCTGTGCTCTGTTCACTCAGTGTGTTCTTCTAATTATAGTTGTTATAAGAAAAGTATTTGATTTAGGTTTAGTTATGAATATGATCAACAAGTTCAAAACAGCTTGAAAGACCTTATTTTTAGGTCATTTTTATGTAATCTAAGCTGCAACAATAACGTGTCTGTGGCAACATTTCTGCAAAATGATATTATGCTTCCTCTTTCAAGTTTCGTGGCACTTTTTAAAGTAAAATGTCCAGTGAGTGGAATTAAAGGTGGTTCAATTTTCTCCAAAACAGATGAATATGAATGTGGTGATGTTTTTGCGTTAGTTGTTGTACATATCGCACCAGTTTGTAAATGAAATGCCCAGTAAGTGGGGCTGAAAAGTTAATGCTCTATTGTGTTTAAAAAAATTAAAAAAAAGTACACCCTACACTAAACCGTACCCTAGGTGAGCTATCGGGCAATCTTACTCTGACATAAAAGACATTCATATGGAGTTGATTATGCGATGAAAATGAGAAAATGTATTAGTTTACAAATTATGTACTATGGTAAAAGTGTTTTGAGGTCATAACAAAAAAATATGTCTTTATTAATCGATAATCTGCCATGTAATCATAATTTGTGTGAATGTGAATAAAAGTTGTTGCTGTTTTACTGCCACAAGTGCTCATTTCACCTGGAAACTGCAGTGAAATGTAAGGTATGTTTTTGGATTTTTCCAAAATGTTTTTCTAATAAGCCTATTTTGTTCAGTACATAGCATTCTCCATAAAAATCCATTATATACTGTACTGATACTGCTCTTTTCCTGCCATGAACTACCTGTATGTGCAAAAAGTAAGCGTGCTGTGATTGAGTGCATCAATAGATAGAACAAGCCATCAGCCCTGAACTATAAAGAAACAGCAGTAGACATTATCTGACAAAAATAGCTATTAGCATCAGATTCAAAGCTGGGCAAACGAGAGAGGATTGATCGACCACTAAGAGAGATGCTTTATTTAATCACTACATTACACAGCTCACATTACCCTACAACACAAGGGCAAAGATTATGGCTATACTACAACTTTAAATATTACATTTTTATTGCACCTTGGGTAGAACATCGTAGAGTCAGATTGTCCTAACACTCTGTAAATGTCACACAAATGACAAGCAATTAACCCCCCTGAATACCACACATAACTTCAAAACCACTGTCACAAATTGATACTATTACAAATGACTACATTTCAGACATTGTACAGGCAAACAAAACCTACAGGGAAAAAAAATAGTCCTATTCAAAAGTCAGAAGTAATAAATACATGTAAATACTGTATACATACATACAGTTATATATGGGTAATTGACAAATAAGGTTTTTAAAAGTGTAAAAAAAAAAAAAAAACTAATGGAGATATAATTAATTTTGAAGTGTTATTAAGTGTTTACAATGAGATTATGTGGTTTTTATAATAAAGTAACACTGTTTTTGTCATTTTTTACAAGATGGACAAAATTTGTCACCAAAAAAGTCATTCACTTGAACCAAAACGGCACCTTTGGTTATACCAAATGACAATATTTTCAAACAGTGCTAACAGGCTGATATCTAGCAAGCTAGCTAGCAAAAGGACAATTAAACATTTTATATTTAGTACAAGTGTTTAAAATATTACAACATTTTCCATGTTGTACAGCGGTTGTTATCGAATGACCTGGTGTTTCGGGATGACTTCTACACATAATTTTTAATACCATTTTGCAGAATAATAACCATTTTGCATGCCAGAATATATATATATATATATATATATATATATATATATATATATATATATATATACACACACATTTATTACATTTTAAGATATTTTAATCACTAATGAAATGACTGTATTGGCCTTTGGACGGTTAAACCGAATGACCTTTTCACACTTCAAAATCTTTAAAATAACTTTATATGTAACAAAATATAATTAAAACCTTTTGGATTCAATAAAACTGATCTGTACTATCTTACACACTGGATGTCATAATCATTATTAAGGCCTTTGGATGTCACGTCATTGACCCATATATATATATATATATATATTTAAAAACAGTAATATTGTGAAATATTATTACAATTTAAAAGAGCTTTTCTATTAATATACAGTGGGTACGGAAAGTATTCAGACCCCCTTAAATTTTTATAACACTCTTTGTTATATTGCAGCCATTTGCTAAAATCATTTAAGTTCATTTTTCTCCCTCATTAATGTACACACAGCACCCCATATTGACAGAAAAACACAGAATTGTTGACATTTTTGCAGATTTATTAAAAAAGAAAAACAAAATATCACATGGTCCTAAGTATTCAGACCCTTTGCTCAGTATTTAGTAGAAGCACCCTTTTGATCTAATACAGCCATGAGTCTTTTTGGGAAAGATGCAACAAGTTTTTCACACCTGGATTTGGGGATCCTCTGCCATTCCTCCTTGCAGATCCTCTCCAGTTCTGTCAGGTTGGATGGTAAACGTTGATGGGCAACCATTTTTAGGTCTCTCCAGAGATGCTCAATTGGGTTTAAGTCAGGGCTCTGGCTGGGCCATTCAAGAACAGTCACTGAGTTGTTGTGAAGCCACTCCTTCGTTATTTTAGCTGTGTGCTTAGGGTCATTGTCTTGTTGGAAGGTAAACCTTCGGCCCAGCCTGAGGTCCTGAGCACTCTGGAGAAGGTTTTCATCCAGGATATCCCTGTACTTGGCCGCATTCATCTTTCCCTCGATTGCAACCAGTCGTCCTGTCCCTGCAGCTGAAAAACACCCCCACAGCATGATGCTGCCACCACCATGCTTCACTGTTGGGACTGTATTGGACAGGTGATGAGCAGTGCCTGGTTTTCTCCACACATACCGCTTAGAATTAAGGCCAAAAAGTTCTATCTTGGTCTCATCAGACCAGAGAATCTTATTTCTCAGCATCTTGGAGTCCTTCAGGTGTTTTTTTAGCAAACTCCATGCAGGCTTTCATGTGTCTTGCACTGAGGAGAGGCTTCCGTCGGGCCACTCTGCCATAAAGCCCCGACTGGTGGAGGGCTGCAGTGATGGTTGACTTTCTACAACTTTCTCCCATCTCCCGACTGCATCTCTGGAGCTCAGCCACAGTGATCTTTGGGTTCTTCTTTACCTCTCTCACCAAGGCTCTTCTCCCCCAATAGCTCATTTTGGCCGGACGGCCAGCTCTAGGAAGGGTTCTAGTCGTCCCAAACGTCTTCCATTTAAAGATTATGGAGGCCACTGTGCTCTTAGGAACCTTAAGTGCAGCAGAAATATTTTTGTAACCATGGCCAGATCTGTGCCTTGCCACAATTCTGTCTCTGAGCTCTTCAGGCAGTTCCTTTGACCTCATGATTCTCATTTGCTCTGACATGCACTGTGAGCTGTAAGGTCTTATATAGACAGGTGTGTGGCTTTCCTAATCAAGTCCAATCAGTATAATCAAACACAGCTGGACTCAAATGAAGGTATAGAACCATCTCAAGGATGATCAGAAGAAATGGACAGCACCTGAGTTAAATATATGAGTGTCACAGCAAAGGGTCTGAATACTTAGGACCATGTGATATTTCAGTTTTTCTTTTTTAATAAATCTGCAAAAATGTCAACAATTCTGTGTTTTTCTGTCAATATGGGGTGCTGTGTGTAAATTAATGAGGAAAAAAAATGAACTTAAATGATTTTAGCAAATGGCTGCAATATAACAAAGAGTGAAAAATTTAAGGGGGTCTGAATACTTTCCGTACCCACTGTATCTTAAAATGTAATTTATACCTTTAATGGCAAAGATGCATTTACTACAACTATAACTATTACATAACTTAAACTGTATATGAATATGAATATAATCATATGTTACAAAGAAGCTATCTAAAAGACTGATCTCACCAAGACTTTTGTTAATTTGTCTTTAATCCACCATTTTGTTTCCAGAATGAACCTCTGACCATAATTCCACACAAATGGTTGTAAATCCTGGATTACAGGTAAAGTTCAATCCTCTTTTCAATCCTCCCCAGTACTACACTTCCTGCAGTGTCCATAAACAAACAACAATACTGAAAATCAACATAGAATAGGTTGTTTGCAATCATGTGGTTCTGGTGACGCAAGAAATTAATGTGGAGGGCAAGCAGTGAAAATTAGAATGGAAGAGATGGAGAAAAGTCCGTACTGTGCTGGTTTAGAAAGGTATAAACAGAAAATCACAACATATTTTGGACGTGAACCTTACGTCATGAAGAGGAGCGTTTTTTTCTGCTGAATTGAAAGACTTGACTGCCAATTCAAGGAGGTAGATATAGAGAATGTGAAGCTGCATTCAGTTCTAGTCTGGTTTGTTTATATCGTGCTGCCTTTCTGCTAGTGACGTTAAGGCAGTATTTTTGATTTTATGTCGTGACTGTGAAAAATGTTGCCATTGTAGGTCATTTATGCTAAATTGAGAATTGCAACAGGAGCTTGCATCATCATTCAGGGAAAAAACTGGACAGTGTAATACTCCCTCTCCCTTTTCTATGTGTAAAAACACACTAAGGGAAGCAGGTTGAGGAGGTGACGGGGAGACACCGTATAGCAAATCTATGTCACTGACTGAACCCACTCGCTATCACTCAATAAAATAATCACACTGATGAGTGTTTTTGAAAGTGTTTGGTTTAATAATTAACATTACATTTGCGAGTATGACTCTCACTCTGCTTGTGAATGAAAATAACTTGCACGCAGCCACTTCAAAACTTTTCACAAGCTTCTATGGGTTTGATTTTGGTTGTCATTTGTTGAAATAAATACAAAAAAATAAAATAAAATTAAGTGTGATCGGTGTCCTCCTCCGTGGTTATATGGGAAAGTGAATATTTACAAAGAAAACATTAAAACTGCAGTTACATTTACACCCTTCCAACAAAGAAATGCATCGACTTCTATCAGCTTGTTGAACACATTTTTTTTTATTTGAACATTTTCTACTATATGATGGCTGAAGCAGCAGCACGTGACACTGTTTTCACAGTAACCAGATCAACATTGTGAACGGAAAACACCAAATGATCATGCAATGGGATAAAATAGCTTCTCTTCCAAAGAGAAGAAGAGAAATGCAAACGATACCATGAAGAATGTGAATATTTAACCAAGTCAAAAACTATAAAGGTAAGCAAGTATCCATGTTAATTTCAGTATCAGCAGACGCAAAATGTTATAAAAGGTGACAACTTTTAAAGTTAAAAAATTATATAAGTTACGTAAACGATAAAAGCTCATTGTGGTTTTTCGGTGTGATAGATTTGAGCAACCATAAACGACACAAAACATAGGAATTTTGAGTTTGTGATAGGATTCCTATATAGAAAAATCACTCCTTGCCCTCAAGCTGCATTTCTCGTGCAGCAATGATGTCATGTGCAAACAAGCTATTGGCCCTATTTACTCCCTTAATACACTTTCCAGGTCTTATTGTGCATAATTCATCAGTGTATGTTATTCTAAAGTCTTGTCTTCAAAATCTTTCTTAAAAATGTGCTTACTTCTGATCCTTTTGGGCCAACATTACCAATCCTTTTCAAACCATCCGCTCCAACCACCTGGCTCCATTCTGGTAACTAAGCCCACTTTTCATGATTCAATCAATTGCAGACAGTTCCGCTCTATATTTTTTCTTGTTGAGTATCCTGTGCCACTCAGAAATATATCAGATTACAGGAGTAAAATGAGTCTGCCAGGCTCTTTCATCTCCTCTAAACATTTTCCAGCAGTTTCAGGGAAAATACATAATATATGTTCACTGTCTACTGATGCATCCAACTGAACAGCAACAGTTTAGTATATTACTGATGTGTGTAAAGCGTTGCAATATTCCATCATATTTTCAACAATATCGACTAGATTTATTATCGAATTACTGTACCCCTCACTGATGAAACTGTAACCACAATCTGTATTAGAAAGCCAGCGCTGGCGGCACAAAGAGAATTCCTCCAAAACCCTCCCAACTGGAGCATCCATGATGGCCACTCAGACTGTGTGGAGGCCAAAGCCATCTGTTGCTCAAGTGTTAGTAATTTCCTCACCAGGTCTGTCAGCTGGAGCACTGCCTTGATTGGGCAATTCTGATGCTCATGGTAAACCAGCAGAATGTCACCGCACCTGGGCTCTTTCAGCAAACAGACAATTATCATTTCAATCAATGGGGTATTGGGAGCTTAGTGGGGTTCCTCTGTGGTGAAAGGATTGCATCATATTCTTATATAATTAAGCGCTGGCATGAAATGTCAAATTTGAGCGTCAAGCGTAATGTAGCCCAATGCTCATCAGTCTCATTTAAGAATTTACATCTGTAATTGGCTGTTCACACTAAATATTAAAATACCTTACAGACGGCAAACATTATGGCATGGATATGAGAATCGAGCAGAAGTAACCTGGCAGTAACATTCAGTCAGTCTGTTTGGAACAGCCTCACGTGAAGCCCTGCAGGAGGGAGAGACAGGGTGAGTCAGATCCACCGCTAATGCTGTGTTTCTGGAGAGGAAGAGGTCCTGTCAGCAGGATGCTACAGCGGTGCTGATAAATCGTGCTTCGTGACTGAAATTCACTAATAATAACAATCAGTCAAAATCTTCGACAGCTTTTGCCAGGCACCAAACACGCCTTTGTCTGTGCACACATAACCGAACACCTCTTAATTTGCTAATCAATTGGCCATGTCTGCTAAGCCTTGCGATTTATTATGCAAAGCCGCTACAACCTGTTGATGAGAAAAGCTCAGCGTCACATGAGAGCATTCATTTCCATTTCGGCTCAGTTTTAAACTGATAAATCAAGAATATTGATTTTTCAGAAAGATAATGTTGGACAGTAAGAATGATAGATGTAGGGTTCGAAATGGCATCATAAGGAGAATTCAAAGAGAATGAATTGCGCCGGTGGCAGCTCTGTTTATTTGCACGTATGCTCTCTGCGTTGTCCATTTCAATAAAGGGTAATCAGGTAATGGCACAAACCATGGCTCTAAAATCTGTGTTGAATGAAATTTTGCATACTGCAAGTCCTGATCTTGTACAGTGTACATCTTGTACAGATATGGAGGATGCAGCAGACTACCATGATCTGGCATACTTTGTGTGGACTGTACAACACAGTATGTATTTTGCCCATGAAAGAGGTTGTCACAAGGGGGTGCTAGGGGGTGTGTGGAAAAGTTAAAAGAAAAATAATAAAAAGCATTGAAATGCATTGTTAGCATTGTCTATATCTGATTATTCAATTATTTTATTTTATTGACATTGACATATTCAAGTATATTTTTCAGATAACATTTTACTTGTATATATATTTTCACAGAATAAATGGGTCTTTATACATGAAAATATATAGATGCCATTATATTTTAGGATCCCTTGCAAGAGGATCATCACATCGGCATCAAAAAGTTAAAAAAACCCTGGTCTAGATCATGAAATACAGTGCGAGGGCACTGTATGAGGTCAAAGCAAAAGCAAATGACAATGATTCAATCAATTCCCGATGGACAAAATCAATTCACGGCATACATTTTTTTTCTTGTTCGAGAAGTCGTTGCACTTAGATATCACAATAGGGAAGAAAACACTACACAACTTCCGGCACATCCTGAATTTGCACAGTTAGACACATTCCAGGGTTAACATATTTTGCTGATCCTGGAACAACATTCCTGTCTGAAAATTTAATCCTAACCATACCTCTATCCCTAAACCTAACCTACCTACATCATAGGGAAATGATACGTGAATTAATGGCCTGGACACACCAAGCTGATGGTCGGCCGTTGGCAAGCATCTGTCGGGCTAGTTTTTGTGGTGTGTTCCACATGATGGCTCTCATCGGCGGCAGTTTGCCCAATTTAGCATGTTGAATCGGCATCGGGGGCCATCGGTGAGAGAGAGCACTCTGATTGTGCACGACTGCACGAGAATTAAAGTGAAGTGATGAAAGAGAGCAAGTAAGTCAAGACGGCACAGACAGAAGGCTGGTCTATTTTAATAACAACATAAGCCACTTAAAATGAAGTACATTATCAACATAACTGATATTCTATATGGTAAGCAAATGCTGCTTTATTCGTGTTTTGTATATCTGCATATATGTCGTATCTCCCTGTTTCGGTTTCTCCTTTTGAATGACCACTATATACTGTTGATACCTGCTGATATAGACAGTTCATTTCTTACACGCAGACGCAGAACGCAGTTAGTTTGCAGTCGGCTGTAGTCTGTAATCTGATTAACGTTAGTTGATTGGAACGTTGCACTTGGTGAAATCAGGTTCTGCCAACTTCCGTTTCATGCCAACAAAAGGCACCTATTATTTTTACAAGCTGTAATTTAAGTCTCAGGTGTCCCCAGAATGTGTTTGTGAAGTTTCAGCTTAAAATACCTCACAGATCATTTATCTGTAAGGTATTAATCTATGTTGTAAATACCCATTTCTGACTACAGTCAAGAACAGGCTGTTTTCGTGCATGTGCCTTTAAATGCAAATTCCCTTCAAAAATAAAAACTAATCCACTGCGTTCAGAGGCTCAGATGTAGACAAATTAAGACTGTTTTGTTCACTCTTACATCCAACAACAAAACATCTCAATTACTTACCAGGCAATGTTGTCACCACAGCTGCTCGAGCGCGGAGAAAATGGCGGACAGCATACAGCTCGCTGAGGGAGGAAACTATAATGCAGGTGATGCAGGACTGTCAGTCAGCAGTCGTGGGCGGGGCCTGAGCAATGTGACGTCAAAAGGAGTGGGTGGATTTTTATTGTAGGGTGGTTGTATTAACACACTGCCAACACACATTTATATCCAAACACCTTGTAAAAGTGGATTTTGCATAATAGGTGCAAAAAATTTATCTCATTTTATGTGTCAGATTAAGTATTTTGTGATGTGATGGCTATTTTTTTGTTCATAAAAGGTGTTTTTTCTGTTATCTATGAAGTACATTCACCCTTAAGTGCATGAAATGAAAAGAATTTCATGTACAAAATCACTTTTAGTTTTAGAGTTTTACTGCTGACTTCACATTTCTGCAGACAAAATGTAACTGCCTTTTGTCTTTCTGTGTTTGAAAATGCATTAAAGTGCAATGATTAATTCAGTCCACAAAATTAGTCAGGTTACACTTGGCAGCCCATAATTTAGTGCATTCGTCACAAAGTGTGCAAATATGCATTGGCCAGCACTCATATGAGGGAATAGTTTAAGGCAGTGTTAGTGAAGCTGTTCATGAGTTTGCTTACAATATTGATGTGGTTACAATGACATTGCAAAACACTACAAAAGGTGCAAGAAACATGACAGAATGCTAATATTATGAACGTACTGTAAATTTATGCATTGGCTTGAAATGCTAACAGGTCCACGAGTGTGAAAAAACTGTCCATGTGCAATCATTAGTCTTGGCAGGAGAACTGGCCAAGAGTAATATAAGGGAAGGCACACAGGGGGAAAGACAAGGAGGTGGAGGCGTGGTACTGTTAAGAGGAAAAAGAGGAGGCGTTGTATGAAATAACACATGCTACAACAATACAATATGCCAAGCACCAAAATAAGGAGGGATATAGTTATGTTGCTTTTGTTTTCTCTACACATTTTGTCTTTACTTTAACTTTTAACTGTAACATGCAATCATTTTAGCAGTTGATGTTTTCACATTGCTATCTCTGTAATGGTGCCCAGACATGGGGTAAGGAGTTTGAATCCATTAACATTTCATTCACCATCCATCTGTCGTCAATTCTTGGTAGCATGTTTCTACGTTGACAGCACTTCCAAGAGAAAATGAGCTAGTTACATCAGAGTTGCGGATTATCTAGTCTAACTACAAGTACCTAACTAAAACTAAACCTAATTAAATTGTCTAGTAACATTACAGCGGTTTTCAAAATGATGTAGCCTTTCCAGCTGTTTTTCCAAGATTTTTGTTTTTTTGTTTTTTTTTTTGACTCAATTGAAGTCTGATTCAGTCGAGTGAATTGATTCCAAAAATCACTGATTTGAGTTCCTGTGTAGCATTTACCGTCTTAAGTTAAGTTAAGCTACCGTCTTAAGTTTTAAGTTATGAATTTAAATAATTATATTTAGAAATAAAACTATATTTGAAAAAAAGTAGCTTCCCCAACAATACACTAAACTTATTTTTTTAATTGTTTATATTTAAATTAAATATAAAATTATTTCAAACTAATTATTGATTATTGATCTTCAGATGTTTTTAGAATCTTGCAGTTGTAATGCATCATAGTTGTCCTCACAGCTAATAAAAATGATTTATACTTCAGACTGCACTGAAAATAAATATAAAGTAGTTTCTGTAAGAGAAGACAGCTTTACACTAGTGGCTTTGAGCTGATGTAAACAGGCAAGGCTTCCTGCAATGATATTTGAATAGAGAAAAGCTTGAGAGAATATACTGAACTGAGTAAATCCACTTCACCAGCTAATTATTCTTTGACAGCGATGCCTTAGAAATATACAGGGCAATCGCAAAAACGGAAGCTCAAAGACAAAATTCTAAAGATGGCTGTGCGCATGTTTCTCTGGTGCATAAGGGCTGAATTCCGAATGGCACCTTAAATCTTTGCGGTCTTCTTCTGAGTCCGCACTTTTGTGACGTAATGCCGCTTTGACTGCCAGGTAAAGTCCTCTGCGTAGCTCGCAAACTTGCGGGCTCAGCTGAAGTGCGTATCGAGGGCGCTCGCGAGCACCCTTCTGGAACCTAAAATGGTAAATTGGACACCCTACTACGGTCTCTCAGGCTTAATGGACATGCACACGCAGCAGCCATTGTAAGTCCATAAGTCCAAAAGTGCATAGAAGTGTGCAATTTCGGATTCAGCCATGGTTTACAGGACCGAAAACGCATGTCACATAAACATTCATGCACACTGGGTATGCACGTACAAGTGTAAACAGTTGCCTCTTGCGCATTTAGGTAGATGCAGTTTTTTTTTTTTTTAAATGCAGCGTTTAACTGCAAAATGGCTGCTAAAAATCACAACAAAGCCAGCAAAGATTGCACCTCATTCTCCATGTTATTGTTTACAGAGCGAACGTGGGCTGCCACGCCATCGTTTTCAAAAGTCTCTGTTTTGGTCCGTTTATACTTGAGTGCAAGCCAGTAAACAGTAGCTGACACTGCTCCATCCTTTAGTACATTGAGGTAGGTCCACAAAACGTATACACTACTACCATTCAAAAGTGTGGTGTCAGTAAGATATTTTTAAAGAAAATAATACTTTTGTTTAGCAAGGATGCATAAAAATTATCAAAAGTCTTTTACATTGTTAAATATAATGATGGATAATTATAAGAACCATTTCTTGAACACCAACTATAGCATATAAGAATGATTTCTGAATGATCATGTGATATCATAACTTTGAGACTACAACTGTGCATTGACATAGTGAAGGCATAGTATCAGACAGTGTTGGTGAGGGATCTATTGAATTGATATAGTACTTGGATACAGTTAAATAAATGTACTAAAGCAGAGCAATAAAAATGGAGCATAGTTCTATTTGAATCATATCTATTAAATCAGTTACATTAACATCCTTAAAGCACCTGGATTGTGGCAATTATAGTTTATCAGCCCTCAAGAGCACACAGGGATCCTTATAGTTAGAAACTGCTCATAGTGTGAAACAGAAACAATTGTAATTGTCATTGTAAAAAAAACAAAAACAGGTTGAGTTCAAATTAAACTAATTATGATCGCTCATCTTCACCCTTTCAGATTAGATATAATATATATATTCTGTTGCTAGCAAGCTCTGTTCAGCTGAAATACGCATACTTTGAACTTTAAATGATGAGACTGTTAAAAAAGTCAAAACAAACGTTCATCTTGGCTCATGTGGCACATTACAAACGTATTTGTTTATTCTTTTCACAGTACACTGACTGAAATTTCTCCCAACATCTGTGCCGTAGGACAGGCACATCAGTGTGGTCTTTGATCCACCTCATATAGTACATCAAAGCAGGGCTCAAATGAAAAGCTTTATTTGCCATCCCCACCTTGGCTCTTTCTAGCTCAGAGACAGTCAGAATGTATTCAATGCGCTCTCATCTCCACCACTTATCCACGGTGACACTTATCCTCAAACTGCATGCTATACATACAATAGAGGACTTGTATGTGAAATTTAAGCAATTTTGTTATACAAAGAAAGTGAAACGTGGATCTGTATGAATTATACTTTATGTAGTTGGAGAAAATCTACATAGACGCATGGTCTGATGCAACATTCTTTCAGTTTTGCATTCAGATTTTTTTATATCACCTGAGTATATATTATCCTCATAGTTAAATATACAGCTCAGATTGAATTCTAAATGATATAATTACGCACATGTACATAGTTGACATTTTATATTTATGCATTTGGCGGATGCTCTTATCCAAAGCGGCTTACATTGCATTCAAGGTATACATTTTTTATCAGTTCATGCATTCCCTGGGAAAATCACGTAATGTTTGAGCTACAGGCTCAATTGTTCAGATTTTGTATATAATTTGGATTATAATATCTGGCTTTGCACTAAAATACCATACTTTATAATTTTCCATCCTTTGTACATACAAAAAAAAAAATTCAGTTTGGATTTAAATAGGCAAATACTTCTGACTGGATCATTATTGCTGTGATTATTGTTTCTAGCATGTTATATGTTTGGGAACAGTTCTTTTATTGATGGAGTGTGTAGCGTTTCATTTCTTAAAGCTGCTGTCTGTAACTTTTTTTGGTTAGAAATTATCCAAAATCAATTTTTGAGCAAGTACATGACCAGCCAGTGTTCAAAACTATCTCCTTACCTAGACCGATTCACAACAGTAAGCTTGTAATTATGTTTTATAATTCGGGTGGTACTGGTGGGTTTTCGTGGGAAATTCGAGCATGTCGCTGTTTGTCTTTGCGTCATTGCGTCACGTCTGTTTACATAAAGAACGAGTCCCAGCTAGTAGGCTATATTGAATGTGAGGCAGATCATTTATAGCCTTTTCTCACAGCAGTTGCAATAATTAAACTTAGAATTTTGATGGCGGATTGTATGGTATGACAAATTAACGTTAGAGATTAGACTGTACAGAAATTTTAATCTACAGGAAACGCTAATACACATTAAACACACAGTCACGCAATGCTGATATTGTTAACATTAACAATTTGAGAAAAAAGTATAAGAATAATTTGCACGGTTTGACGTGATCCGAGCTAGATTTAATCACCATTGGCAACGCGATTTATTGTAATGCCTTTTTTTCCAAAGTGGCAGACATGTTACTTGCTTGTTCAGATGACATTTTTCGGTGAAAATTCTTACTTCGGTGCAGTGACTGACAGCAACCATTAGATTCATCATACACGCTCATCATAGGAGCCGTGCTTAGGCACAACCCACATAAAGATGATAATTCCGCAAACAACTGCGATTGCAGGTTTCAAACAGATGGCGACAAAGAAGCAAAACTTACGGACTGCAGCTTTAAACAACCATGTAGGAAGACATATCATGGCCATATTTCAGAATGACAAAGCCAAGATTCATCAGGCTTAAATTGTGAAAGAATGTTTGGGAGAGAGCATGAAGAATCATTTTTATACATGAACTGGCACCTCTAAGTCCAGACCTTAAAGTCTTTGGGATGTGCTGGAGTAGACTTTACAGAGTGCTCACCTCTTGCGTTGTCAATACAAGATCTTGACCAAAAATGAATGCACCTCTTGATGGAAATATTGTGGAATATGGAAGTATTGTGATGTTATTTCCATCAAAAGGTGCATCAAGCAATTTATTTATTTTATTTTTTATTTTTTTTCAGGCAGTGTATATTGTATAACTGTACACTACCATTTAAAAGTTTGAGGTTGGTACAATTTTTCAATGTTTTTGAAAGTCTCTTCTGCTCATCAAGGCTGCATTTATTTGATCAAAAAAATACAGTAAAAACAGTAATATTGTGAAATATTATTGCAATTTAAAATAACTGTTTTCTATTTTTATATATTATAATGTAATTTATTCCTGTGACAGCAAAGTTGAATTTTTAGTCTTTAGTGTCACATGATCCTTCAGAAATCATTCTAATATGCTGATTTGGTGCTCAAGAAAAAGTCAATTTTTGGAGATGTGTTAGGATAGGACAATATTTGACTGAGATGCAAGTATTTGAAAATCTGGCAAGATCAAAATATTGAGAAAATCGTCTTTAAAGTTGTCCAAATGAAGTCGTTAGCAATGCATATCCACTCACAAAAATACATTTTTGATATATTTACAGTAGGAAATGTACAAAATATCTTCATGGAACATGATCTTTACTTAATATGCTAATAATTTTTGGCATAAAGGAAAAATAGATCATTTTGACCCATACAATGTATTGTTGGCTTGCTACAAATATACTAGTGTGACTTAAGACTAATTTTGTGGTCCAGGGTCACACACACACACACACACACACACACACACACACATATATATATATATATATATATATATATATATATATATATATATATATATATATATATGTATGTATGTATAAAACAAAAATCCCTAAATGTATTACCCTTTCTGCATTCTCAGTAATATGATTCATGTATTCAGCAGAAAAATCCGACACTTGTGTTTGTGCTTATGCGTGTAATGAAAACAACTGCCCCTATAAAACACTGTTAGGCTGATTTAGTATTTGCCGTTTTAAGCGTGTCACGGATATGCCTCGGGTTCCTGCTCTTTACCAATGTTTTAGTCCAAGATTTAATTCTTGAAAGTCATCATGCCTGCTGTGTTAAACCCACTGTCCTCATTTCAATGCCCTGGTCTGTAGCCAACACTGGTCTCTCTCCCCTCGCTCCCTCCCCCCAGTCAACTCCATCCCCAATCACAATCTTATGAATGGCAGCCAATCAGAGCCTGCTCCCCTCTGCAAACTGCATCCTTGTCCAGCAGAGCAAGAAAGAAAGGATAGAGCTGGAGAGAGAGAGGGCTTTATGTGTAAGCGATGGAGAGAGAGAGAGGGAGGCAGCTGGAGTCTCACACACAACTGTAGTCAGTCTTGGAATCTGAGCGCTGCCAAGAGGCAAACATAGAAGCCAGCGTCGTACTTTCATGAGGATGACATGCTCTCATAAGAGCATGGGAGGCTTTTGTTAAGGTAAGAGCCTTACTCTTTTTACTCTTCAGATAACACCAGCTAATCTAAATAGCATGGAAAAAAGCATTGCAATTTTATTACTAGTTCCAAATTGTTGCCGTGGAACTGACAACAGTCGAAACTCAAATCTAAACCAAAATAGAATATTTGGAATACTTCCATCTGCATGGAATTAAATTTTTTCATTGTAACAACCTCATCATGGACTAGATTTTTAATGTAATAGATTTGAATGACTTTTGCCCTCTGTCATAATGCCACAGATTTGCCATATAATCTTACATGTCATATAATCTTGCATGAAATGCCAGTCATATGCCCCTTTGATTTGTGCTCTATCTATCTATCTATCTATCTATCTATCTATCTATCTATCTATCTATCTATCTATCTATCTATCTATCTATCTATCTATCTATCTATCTATCTATCTCTCTCTCTCTCTCTCTCTCTCTCTCTCTCTATCTATCTATCTATCTATCTATCCATCTATCTATCTTCTCTGTTTTCCAACTGATTCATTTGTAATTGTAGTTTGCTGTAAATCATTTTTTGTTTATGTATTAAACAATGTATATATATATATATATATATATATAATTCATTTGAATATAAATATATAATAATAAAATATATATTAAATTATAATACATTTACTTATGTGTAAACAAAGTGTGCCATTGTCCAAACCAATCCACCACATCTAGTTTAACTTTACCACCCACAGGAGTCATCACTGCAGCTGAAGTTTCTAAAATCCTCCCGCTATCCCTATGCGTTTAATCGCCCCGTCGCTTTTTACAAGGAGGTGTGCACACGTGTTTAGAGGTCTGAGTGCTTGTTTGATCCTTGACATAAAACATATCACGGCCGACAAAGGGAAATTGCTTTCATGCACCACTGTCTCTGTTTGTGATCCTTAACCTGGGGTTTTAGCTTAAGCGGTGCAGATTCTGGAGTATGTTGGCAAAGCTGTAACACTAAACCTGCATAAGCAGCGCTCTGTGTTTTAAGTGTTTATGTAGAGATGGATAGCCATGAGCATTTTGCAGCTTTCATTTCAATTGTTTGTACCACTTGTGACTGTGGAAGTCAAATGTAAGACTGTAGACAAATCACTCTGAGTGTGGTATCGCCAATAAGGATTGTTTCTTGCCTGTGTGTACATGTTACCTAAAAACACCCTTGTACATTGACTATGCAAACCATTCTTGTTAGACTTTAGTTTAGATGTTTCGTTTAGATCAGATTTTTCAGGTTTTGGTGCTTCTGAACTCAAGCCAATATGCAAACTGTGATTTATACATCTGATGCGAACACATAAAGGCATGACTGTTTCACACAAATTAAAGCGCACACTTCCTCTGAGCCAGTGTCACATGTATAATTGCCTTTCAACACAGAGATAAATCATGAGATAAAGCCCCACATGCTTCTACTCAGGGCATCTCTCTCTCTCTCCATTTCTGTCTCCTGATATCATCTCCCTCTATTTCTTTCCGCCTCGAAATGCAAGGCAATTTGCCTCATAATGAGGTGAAAGATCCAACCACTGTATTTCTTTTCAGGGACGTACTGTAATAATATTTACGCCCTGACCTGAGGAAGTGACCTATAAAAAAGCATTTTAGGAGGTCAAGGGCTGTTCTTCTAGTCTGAATACATCTGAATTGTACTGGGAATGTCATAACAGTTAAACCTCTAGCATTGTGAGCGAGCATTTCTATATCCGTAACTGTGTATTGAGCAGCCCTCCCTTGCTTTTTGCCCTTCTCTGACAACACACATAATTTTTTTAATCAGACAGGACCTCCGTCGGCTCCTGCTTTTGAATTCATTAGATTCTCAGAGCCACACGAAATCAGAGAAAGTGTTCTGTCTAATAACTCAGGGTATAAATGATTGCCTTGAGTCTGTGAACCTGGCAGAATCAAAGCCGGTCCTCCAGGCAGGCAATCAACATGGTGCATATCTGATCTGTACCAAAGTTTCAAAACAAAGAAGACAGGGCATTAATATTGCAAGGGAGAGGCCAGCTGTGAGAGCCGTCCAGGATGAGGTATGGAGTGATGGGGAGATTCATACAGGGAAGAGAGGAGAGAAAAAGGTCTTGAGCTCCCCCAAGTGGTAACTGTTGCATCTGTGGCTTGTTGTTGGTGTCAAATGTTAAAGTATACTGGATAAGAGTGTCTCCGGTCCCTGTAAATGTAAAAGTTTCTTACTAGCGCTTAAATATATGCAGTTATGTAGGTGATTTAGGCTGCTGAACATATGGCAAGGACAGTCATGTGCATAAACAATTGCATTAGATTTGCATATGCACCTGTATAGCACCAGAATTCAGGGCAAAATGAAAAAAAAACCCAAGGTGTTATGTGTCATTAGAAAGCCTAGAATCGGTTCCTCGATAGCTTAGATACAAGGACTAAATGTACTTGACTCTAAGCTGCGGGTATTAATGCTAATCCTCTAATTAATAGGTGATATATGGCATGTCCCGAGAGTGTATCTAATGCCCATCTCTCTCTTTCCCCGGCCAATTCACTGACCACTTATACCTTAAAATTCATGAGATGTCAAAGGCTGCTTATAATGCAGCGCACATCTAGGATTAATATTCTAATAAGGTTCATGGAAAGAGTTTAAATTATAACTGCAGCATTTAATCATAATAATAATCAAAGTGGATTACATGTTACAAAACAGAAATGGTTTTTATGGCAGCCGGGGGCAAGACGGGGAATTAACAAGGAAATACACAGCACTTTAATAAACGATATTAAACGGTGAAAAAGATATTTGCACAAACAGCCATATAGCCTGTTGTCAAGCTGAGTATGACAATTTCAATCACTCTGCAAAAATGTTCAACTGGAAGGTATTTTATTGAAAATTCCTTTCATATTGACAGAAAATCAATTGATCTGAAATTATTGCGTACAAAGACAAAGAAAGTTGGAATGCGATTAATGTTTTGAGATGGTAGAGGTCAGAAATGAAGTGGGCGCTTTGTAATACTTGATTCTGATTGGTCAATCGAGGCATTCAGAGGACTGACATTTCCAGTGCAACAGTAAGAATCGCATTCATTTTCAATATGAATATATAGGGGAATTGATTTTGAACAGTAACTTGTTAAAAATAAACCTTTAAAGACAGACCCAATGTTATTAATCACTGACTTATGCTTTTGTTAAAGCCATCAGCCCGCATTATTTTAACATATTTTTTAAATAATTATGTTTAACCGTGTAATTCTTGGTTGAAAAATTACATTATTCGTGATTCTGCAAAGAAATGTCCACCAATCAGAGATTTGCTACAAGCAAATCACACCTAAAGTCTTTACACACACTTAAACTCTTTAGCACCCACCCACTCCCATGAAGCACTACGAATAACGTAATAGAAGCCTCCCTTCGCTCTCAAGCTACTTAAATATTTGAGTGTGTGTTTTGGTTCATGCCTTATAACTCTTTCACAAACAGTTTTTAAAAATCTTTATGGAAAATATATATCCCCTGTCATGACAAATCATGTCTTCCCTCAAAATCGGGTCTCAATTAGGAACCCAAGCAATCCCATTAGCTCAAAGAATTCTCTTTAGCGCCAATTACAAATCCTACAAAATACAGACTTGCTTTCTCTCCTTAAAATACAAACACAACTGGTGCCATCTTGCCTCAGCAATCGATTTTAGGATTTTAGTATTAATGTTACTGTAATATTGTTGCTGTGTTTGTATTGTTGCTAGGCTGATAAACTTAAATCAGTATTTACTGTACACATATTTATTTATTTATTTGGTGTATAGCTGTGTAACTTGACAGGTAAACTGAGGCCTGCTGGCCATGTTGAACACTGATGTGTTTGCTTAAAGCGGTTCAGAAATAATAGCAGCGTTAAATATCTCTCGGGACAGGCATTCAGACATTTAAGGACATTAAAACTCTGTTTGCTACATTTAAGGAGATGCTAGTGAAAAATCCACTCTAAAAGGTGAAAAGGAGGTGAGTAATGTTTCACTTAGTCCCAGTTAATTGAATGTATCTCACATCGGCTGTCATGCTTAAACACTCAGAAAGCTCAGGAATAAACACAGCAGCAGGCCACTCTGCCAGCAGCAATCACTATTTGAAGCAGTGAGCAAGAGCTTTTAGGTCGTGTGACTAGCATTTGAATCCAACCCTAGTCATCCTGTGACATATAATCAAGGTCTGCTATTGATTCCGTTACGTACGTTTATTTCTTTTAGATCTGATGTAGCTATAACACCCGTACTATAGTACTCCCTCTGGAAATCGATTTGGATGTGGAACATATTAAGAGGACAAGGGAATAAGAAGATGACATTGGAATAAGAATCAATTTGCGAATTTGTGAAGGTTGTTGCTTCATTCACTTGCAGACTTTGTTTAATCATTGTTTGTGACTGCAGAAAAAAAATCCACATGAGATGCGAACATTATCTCGATCAATAATGATGCTGAGGGTCTCAGAGTCAGAGGTTGTGCTGGAAAAAAATTGGTCACTGTCACCATAAAAAAATTTGGGTGGTAAAATTTCCATCATGACATTTTTCAACATCATTTTTAGTTTCCCATTAGCCTAATTATTATTTTGGCATCTTTATTAAAGGGTTAGTTTACCCAAAAATGAAAATTATCTCATTAATTACTAACCCTCATGCCGTTCCAAACCTGTAAGACTTTCGTTCTTCTTCAGAATGCAAATTAAGATCTTTTTGATGAAATCTTAAAGCTTTCTGTCTCTCCATAGACAGCTACGCAATTGAAACTTTGACATGTCAAAAAGTTCATAACGAAAATGAACCTCACTGGTTATGCAGCACGTTTGAGCTTCCGGAATAGGTTTGTTCTCATGCGTCATTCATGTTTGGTTGAGCTTCAGTTTATGTTCGCTGATCAATGTTTATAAGTGAGTAAAAGCCTAAATCTGTTAATCATAAAAAGCGAGTCTCTTCAGAAAATGTGGACTAAACCACTCAATTCATACGGATTAGTTTTTCCGATGTCTTTATGAACTTTTTGAAGCGTCAAAATTTCAGTTGCGTAGGCTGTCTATAGAGGGACAGAAAGCTCTCAAATTTCATTAAAAATGTCTTCCTTTGAGTTCTGAACATGAACAAAAAGTTTTTTATAGGTTTGGATGGGAACGACATTAGGGTCAGTAAATGATGACAGAATTTTTTATTTTTGGGTAAACTAACCCTTTAACTCATGGAAATTTTTTATTTCATCATTTAATGTTGGGCATGCAGGAATACGGACAGTCTAGTCATCTATATACAATCACAACCCACTGGGAAGAAGTCGTCAAAGTCGGCATGAAACGAATGTTGCGATAGTCTTTTCTTCCCTATTGTGATGTATATTTGAGTGAAATGGCTTCTCGAACAAGAAAAAAATGTAGGGCGGGACTTGATTTTGTCCATTGGAAATTGATTGGATCGTTGTAGTTTGCTATTGCTATGATCTCATGTGAGTGACAGGTTTGATTAAAGACATGAACTTATGAACTTAAATTATTTATTATAATAAGTACTGCAATCTTCTAAAAAAATACTGTCAATTTTGATTTCAATACATTTCAATACATTAACATTATCACTCATTTTAAATACATTAACAGTCACTTTAAGACCGAATGCACGGATCCAATATACTGTTTACACATGTGTTTTCTTTCTCAACTCTTTATGTTCACTTAAGACTGTGTGTACGATAATATTTTGACATTATTTTGTGTGAATTTGTCCATTTAAGTGCAAGAAGACGCAAAAGAGGACTCAATTTAGTATTCGTGGACTATACAAAAAACAGCGCACGGGTGCCAAAATGTGTTTAGGAATCAATAATCGGAATCGAAATTTTAATTTTATAACAAGTATCCGATTCCAGAACTGGAATTTTTTTTTTGATTCCCAACCCATATCTATATTATACTGTTACTGCTCATTAGTATATCATTTCTATTTACCCGTCGTCAATGTCTTTAAATTTCCGTAAATAACAAAACATTTTTGGTTAACCCACGATAACAGTCTGTCCTGTCCTTAACCCAGACCTGGTGTAGAATGCCATCTTAGCCACGTTTAACCGATGCAAGCATTTCTGTTAATTACACAGGCATGTTATATGCAAGGTTTGGTGTGAGGCTACATGTTTGATCTTCTGTGAATAGAATATTGCATTAAGGCCCTGTGGGATATACTCCGCAAACAACAAAAGGATTACAGTAGAAGAAACGGGTGTTGCATCTTGACAAGGGCTGCAGTGACCTCCAACATGCTGTAACTTTTTTGCTTTGATTATTTTTTATAGGGAATCAAAGGAAGATCAAAGGCGATTCTACAATGTCAGGGTTGCTGATGTTGCCATCTACATCGCTTTCAATTCAGCACTGCCCACCCTACTTAGCTTATTCATAAGGAGTCGCTGTCATCGTAACGATCGATTGGCTGCAATGATAATGAATCACTTCCTCTGGCTGCTTCCACTGGTCTTTCCGCACCTGAGCTCTCCAGTCATATTGCTAGAGAGGAATGATGGGAATCTCTTTCACAACTGGAACCATCTGATGAATGGAGATAAAACGGTGCTGCACAGATCCAAAAGAGACTGGATGTGGAGGCAGTTCTTCCTGTCGGAGGAATACACAGGAAGTAACTATCAGTATGTCGGCAAGGTGAGAGTCCACGATAACACAAGCTCAGAACGAACAAGCCTCCTTGTCTAGCAAAACAGGGCTTGGAGGAGATGCAAAAGCCTGATTTTCACATTCCTCTTTCGTTTTCCTGAGCTTTATATGGTTTGACACTGGATTTGAACATGGTGCTGTGTGGCAGGCACTTTGAAAAACTTGATGCCATCATCAAAGAACATAAAGTAGTGCAAATATGAATTACACACTCACTGAGGCATGAATATTCACAGAGGCAGAGAGACAGAAAGCGAATGAGAGTGGGAGAGAGTCGTTTCGAGACAGAATACTTTGTACCAGGGTTTAGTTTTTTACTGCTCTCATTTCCAGGACAAAGTGGCTCCGCAGAGACCTGACAGGAATCAACAATTATGGGCTATTTCACTCACTCTTTTTCATTCCCCCCCATTGACTTCCAACCCATCTGCAGTGGCTGTGTGAAGGAAGGGACTGCAATTCATCAAGTCGCAGTTCAGAGGCATGCTATATTTATGCCGCATTAAACATGAAAGAGGAGTCCATACTGACATTCAGCTGCACAGTCCCTGTTATTAAAACACTGACTTTGTTGTATACGTACAAACGTGGGGGAAATGCATAGAATACGACAGATAGGCTTTTTATTTCAGTATTTAATTACTGTTTAGCACACACTAATAATGCCACCATAAAAGAGTACATTTGCATAACTTGGTCAAAAGGTTACTTGTGCACATACATGTACACAATTGGAACGTGTCTACTAAACGCTGGGCACGTTAACTTGGACTAATGGTGCGTTGGAAGTTGTGTTTGCGATGTCAGGTGCGTTCAAGTCACTTTTGTCAGAGTAAGATGGCGGTGTGCCTTCTCTTCAAGAGGCGGTGTACAGCAAGGTTTTTGAAATCTACTTCTAGAAAATGAATAACAAAGAATGTGCATCAGGTGTGTTTTGCTTTTTGATGTTTTTAATTAATTAATAAAGCCACTGTAAACTTTATCGTTACATATTTTATGGTTATATTACATTTTGTGCAGGGAATTAGCTTAATTTGTTGTAAATAAAGACAGCTGACAATGTCACTGCTAAATATTGTGGTATTCCGCCATGTTTCTCATTGACAGAAATGCAATATAATATACATAACTATGTTTTGAGTGGTGTATAAAGACCTTACATAATGCACCGTTATGTATTTATTACCTTAGAATGAGCCATTTCTATACACATACACCCCGTCCATGTCAAGTTGTCATTTTGCGCCGACATGTTTCTACAGTAACGTCTCAGGTTACGTATGTAACCATGGTTCCCTGAGAACAGGGAACGAGACACTGCGTTTGACACGCTATGGGGAACATCGCCATGTGAAACGGTGGCTGAAAGCAATTGTATTTGAAGGCCACACACCTAGAGCAGCTCAATTGCTGGTAAAGCAAGAGCCCACAAACATGGGAACTCGTTCTGATTGAAACAGAGTTATAGCAGCTAAGACTGTAGAGTGCCCACATAATAGTCTACCTCAACACGTTCCAACAAGCAGTGTACTCAGTAAAAACACTTTTTACTCTTTAAGCAAGAGGAGTACAACTTAAGCCAATATGCCCCGAAGGAGGCCTGATCAGGACCTACGACTTCAGAAGACACGGGCATAAGCCAGTGGCAATGTCTAAGCTCTAAGTATCAAACTAACCAGCGAGGTTAACTCAACCTAAGCTTAATAACCACACATTCCAACAGGCAATGTACTCAGTAAAAACACTTTTTACTCTTTAAACAAGAGGAGTACAAACTTAAGCCATCGTGCACTGAGGGAGGTCCGAGCAGGACCTGCGACTTCAGAAGACACAGGCGTCAGCCAGTGGCAGTGTCTAAGCTCTAAGGGAGCCAAACTATCCAGAGAGGTTACCTGGCTTAACTCAACCTAAGCGTAATCAATCTACACATTCCAACAGGCAATGTACTGAGTAAAAACACCTTTCACCCTTAAAGAAAGTGGAGTACAAAGAATACTATGCTGCCATGCTCTGGAGAAGGCCAAAACCCAGCCTATTATCTCAAATGATCACGGGCATAAACCTGTGGCAATGCTAGTTTTGAGTGAGCAAACTCTTGACTAAACATCTACCACCAAACTTGTGATACAACAAGCTATTATGCTATGAAGGAGGCCCAATCAAGAGCCTTCTACTCCAAACAAGACAATCAACATCTTGTGGCAGTGTTCAAACTCTAAAGGGAGTTAAATAAGAACCAAACTGAAAAGTGAGGTTCACTAAACAAACTCAACCTGAGCTATGCATTACAACAGGCAATATACTCAGTAAAAACACTTTTTTACCCTTATCAGAAAGGGGAGTAAAACTTAGTCACCGTGCTCTGAAAGAGGTCAGAAAAAGGCCTACAACTACAGAAACGGGTACTAACCTGTGGCAGCAAATGAATTACTGGGCTCACATTGTGTAGGCAAAATAGAACTAGAGCATTAACAACACTGAAAGACAGGGGAATGCTTCACTTTTCATTCATTCATACATTTTTTTTCACCAAAGACAGAAACATCTGTACTGAACCCTAGGGAACAGGAGTTTAAAGAAAGATAACACTGTTTCACTCAAGCTTGAATCTTAATTCAAGGGGTTCAGGGGAAAAGACTGAAACAAAGTAAGAATGAAAAAGTTATAGAGAAGTGAGGCCACAGCAACACAAACATTTACTTATTCACATAGTGATAAAGGGCCTACCACCTGAGACAACAGCACCAGGGAGACTTCACAATAGTCTGCTACCTTAGCTGCTATCTATCTTGCACCTACACTAAAGGGGTAATGGGCCTTGGCCTGACAACTCTATAAGCGGAGGCCAGAACTAGGAAAAACTACACACACCTGACAGGGGTAGTAATAAAGGGTGAAACGCTTCAGTTTATCACCTAAACCCTAGTTCCAGCCTAGGCCAGCTATAGCTGCGGGCCTATAGGGCCACACATAAGCATAGATCTGCCTGGGGCTCAAAACTCAGCCTCTAAAACTCTTGATACAGAGGAGGCAAACTCTGAGAAATAAACTCATAAACAAGAGCTCAGAGGAACGATGCTAAACTCAAGCCAAACAATGTCAGGCGGCCCCGAAGGCTGACGCTTAACATAGATCTATCTGAAGTGAAGAGTGCTAATCTCTAATACAAACTCTATGACTATGAGCTATGACCAGAGGAGAAAGCTACTCTACCATACGGTGGCTGTAAAGGTGGCTATATTGCCAACACAAAGAGATAAATTGTTCTAGCCAACCTAATGGAACTTCAGGTCCTTAATTCCCCTTCTCTTCTCTTTTTTTTTTTTTTTTTTTACACACCCAGGAAAAACTATACAGGAAACTAAGGTCAATACATTTAAAAGTATAAATATAGACCAAGCTCACCTTCCTGCAGCTCGAAGAACGGAGATTTATCATAATAGGAAGTATGGAATCCATGGTTCTTTCAAGCCTGAAGGTGCCCATTTACTACCAAGCCAGAAGGCGAGCCATCAGAAAAGTTTCATCATGGGCCCAGCCCTTGGCCTGATTGTAAGAAGCGCCTGGGTAAAAAAAAATGTCATTACTCAGGAGGCAGAAGAAGAAAGGAGAGGGCAGATGTAACTACCCTCATGGAGAGAAAATCAATCACTGACGCTGCTGGCATCTGTAATTGATTACCTCTTTCAAATCCTTTTTTATTCCTAGAGTCCCGCCTTCTCTGGGATCTGCTCCGAGGAGGAGGAGGTGCCCGAGAGGCGACGCTGGACGCAGGACGCAGGACCTCCTGTCTGTCTGGGCCCAGAATCGGATCTGAGCGGTATGCACGTTTTAAACGCTGCCGAGCGCGCCCTCGCCTCTCTGAACTTTCCCACCACCGCCTCAACAGAGGTGCTGAAAAGTTCAGAGGGCGAAACTGGCGCATTGAGGAGAAAGCCCTTTTCTTTCTCCCCAATGTGGGCCATGTTCAACCACAGATGCCTCTCCGTGGCCACCATTGCTGCCATCAATCTTTCTACCGAGGCAGCAGTCTGTTTAGTGGCCCGGAGAGTAAGATCCATGGTGCGGTGCAGCTCTTCTACCGCCTCAGGGGACAGACCCTGCCCCTGATCCAGATCCTTCAGCAGATCAGCCTGGTAAGCCTGTATCACTGCCATCATGTGTAAAGCAGCACCAGCCTGACCTGCTGCCGCGTATGCCCTGCAATTCAAGCGGGATGTCATCTTAAGGGGCTTCGAAGGCAGGACCGGAGCTTTCAGTGTTGGTGCCCGCCCTGTGACGAGATAGTTTGCAAACATCTCGTCAATAGGGGGCATCGACACATACGAAATTAGCTTGCTGATGTTGGTGAATACGAGCTGGGTATGGGTTCTCCCATGCCTTGTCGATCTCAACATCGGGAAGGAATGGAAGGCTCACGGGGGCTGCCAGATTATGGTCGGAAAGGAACCGTTCGTCGAGCCGTCCACGAGTGGTCCCTTTCTTCATGCGCTCACATGGCAGCTGCAGCCTGCCAGAAGCATGCTTCATAACCTCAAGCAGCTCTGCATATGCAGGGCAGGGAGGTCTTGGAGTTTCAGAAGGCTCACCTTCTTCCTCTTCAACAGCCATCTCCTGCTCTCTTGGGCTTGAAGCCAGAAGAGCACTCGCTGCTGGATCAGATGATGTCAACGAAAGGACATCATCCAGCAGCTCACTCTCGTCAGCTGCTGGAGGTTGTGAGAGATTCACACCTCTCTCAAACTCCTCAGCAAGCTCCATCTGTGGGCTCCATGATTTTAGTTGCCGCTCTGCCTCAGCATGGGTGGGACCAGAACCACTGGGCACAGATGCCGGCCCCTCTTCCCTTGAGAAGAGGGCCAAACGAGAGCGCTCACAGTTTGCATAGACAGCGCCCTCAAGCACTGTCCGTGCATGCTCCTCTCCCGGACAGAAAACGTACAGATTGTGTGTGTCATCAGGTGTCAAAAACCTGGGACACGGATCCACACACTTCCTGAAACATTTGTTAGACATAATGTCTTACCAGATTTGAAGAATCACAGTCAAACAAAGCAGTCCCTGAAGACGAAAAGATACTGACTGCTTCTCTAGGCGCTCCTTTTATACTTCCGGGTCACATCTATTATGACGTCATAGGCTGTCGCCGGCTAATAGGATTGGTGTGATTTGATAATTGCTTTCAGACACCAGTTCACTTAGTGACATTCCCCATAGCGTGTTAAATGCAGTGTTGAGTTCCCTTTCGAAAGGGAACTGCTCTGTAGAGCGCATTTCATCTCTATGTTCGTTGGTGTTTTTAGAGGAAGCTTGCATCATCGCTATGTTGAATACGCACGAAGAAGAAGTAGTAGTAGTAGTAGTAGTTGTCTGGTTTAATAGAAGCAGAGACCGTTCTTTGTTAAAAGTAAGAAGAAAACTCATTGCTTGCCTGGCTATCTGCTGTCTCAGACAAAAACATTTTTGTCTTTTTGTCGGCCACCGTAGCTTCTCTAAAAGTGCTTTGAAAGGGAGGCAAAGAACTTATACTGACAAGAAGTCAAACTCAATAGAACATTCCATTGCAACACCAGCGCCCAGCAGCAGCCCTGCGCTTCCGCCATTTTGGGGTGAAAGCAAGTCTCGGAAGTCCACTAGTTTCTATGGCAATATCAGCTGCTTTGTTAAAAAAGAAAAAACATACTTTAAAGCTAAAATCCAACCTGAATGATGACAACACAGAATAAAATACTATCACTAGTGATCATCAAATCCTTTTAACAGTTTATTTTACAGATTTTGTGTTTAAGTCTTCCACTTTTTTCACAAAACCTTTGCCCTCTAGAAACCCAGTCAGTTTGGGTTAAAATTCTTTGAAGTTCAAGTATTAGCATTATAAACACTGAATTATTACCAACATATAAAAATTAAGGACATGCATCAGAAAAATTGGGAATGTTGGACAATAATTATATAACAGAATATAACAGCTTGACAGTAAACAGTTTTTGCAGTGTTGTCTTATATTAATGTCTGTTAAAGCAAGACTACGTAAACAAAAAAACAGCCACTGTGTCCAAAAGTGGAAATTATGGGATAGCAGACACAGCAATGCATCATGTTCTATAAGGTCATTATGTTTGTAGCGAGATCCAGGGGATTAAAACGTATATATTTCAGACCTAGTGGAGTAATTTACTATATATCTGAAATATATATTGTACGTTTTAATCCCCTGGATCACGCTACAAACATGATGATCTTAACTTTATTCATTATTAATTTATTAATTTACTATTAATAATAAATATGTAAAGTTGCATTAAATGGAAATACTAAATAAAGTAGGCTAACTACGTTACCTCAGATGTGTACGTTAATGGTTGGATTCCACAACTGATAACATAAAACATATATAGGCTAAGACAATACAACATTTACTGTAGGTGTCATAAAATTTACTGAATTTGAGAAATGTTCTATTGCGTTTCTGATTTGGCTGTGAGATTTGCCGATTTGGGGTATGTAAGATGTGATGGATTCTATTGTCCAGTTGGCATTTTCACCCCAAAATGGCTGCCGCGCTACCGAAGCGCCACCTAGTGGCTGTTACCCAAAAAGCATCAGAGTTTCGCCCCTTGGGTTCTATGCTCTTTGAGGGAGGGGTGAGCAAGGTGCTATCCAGTCACTGGTTGCAATTCGCAACCTCACCGCTAGATGCTGCTAAAATGTACACACTGCAATGAATTCAGAAAATGTGCATTCAACTAAATACGATCTTATCCCAGTAGGGTCTGGCTGCAGACTTAAGGGGCAAGTGGAGCTCCACTATCAAACAGGAGCTAGGCCACTGGGCATGCGTACATCAATATTGCGTCATTTAATTACTGTATTTGCTTTATTGTAAGGGTAGGTTTAGGGTTGGGGTAGGTGTAGATGTTAGTAAAACATAATCTGATAAGTAGTAATTTTATTAATTGTTATGCTGAGACAAAATTATTCAAGTGGAGGTGACGTATTTCCTGTTCGAGAGTGGAGCTCCACTCGCCCATGGTCAGCAGCCAGACATGATTTGAGTAGACTTGATAGGGGAATTACTGTATTTGGCTAGAGCAAAGAAAAAAGTGAGCTCTGAATCAGTTTGGAGGAAGCATATAAACACACTCCCAAGTAAACTGCAAACAGCAAAGGGAACAAATGCACATCGATATCTTGCCATGGAATTGAAGAGAGAATTTACCAACCAGTTACAGCAGCGTAAAGGAGTCAAGGGTCCAAAATGTTTGTATTCAGGTATTTATCGTCTGGTTTCTCTTTAGTTGCCCACATGTATGACATTGGCAATTACATATAGGTTACAAGATTCAGGGAGTCACAATTCAATTCCAGAACGAGTACTGATACGTTTTCCTATTGATTAGTTTGCCATTTAAATGCAAAACGCTAATTTAATTGTCAAAACCGAGTTTTGACTGCAATCAGGGGACAGATGTGTTTGGCTCAACTGATAGTACGCGACACGTAAAATGCCACTCACCTGTGCAACAATAGTGACTTCAGATTCCCTTGCAATGTATGAAGCTTCGTGTGCCGAGGACATCTGCTGGTTATGCCGTATAAAAGCAACAAAAACACAGCAAAAACATTATGACATTCTACGAATAAAGAGCAAGTGTTTTATCTAAAAATATCTATCTATTCTAATAATATATGTAATATGTAGTATTTTATTAATTTTGTAGCTTAAAACCAATAAAAAACTATGGCGTACTAAATAATTCTCGTTTGCTCAAATCACGTGACTTGGTCAGTCTGGTATGTACTCGAAGCATAGAAACAAAGTGAATCAAAACAAAAGATTCATAAAGGTTTAGAAGTAATATGAACAAATTATTGTATTTATTAATACATTGTTTAATAAATAAGTAAACAACTGACATTTATTTCTAAACTGACGAGGAGTATAAGTAAAGAGAGTGTGTATGCAGTGAACACTATTAAGGGACCCTGTGAATTTATGTTAGAGCGAATAAAAAGCTGCTTTTGTAACATTTCGCTTTGTGGTGTTTTCCTATGTCTTTTATTTGAACTCTCTATCAGTTAGTGTGGATGATATAAAGTGTTTGTTATGAGATCCTGCTGAGTGTGTTTGAGGGGTCAGCTGGTGGAATCAGACCACTGGCTCTTTCTAAAAACAGCCTTTAGAGCCCCGGATAAATGCATTAAATGGCCATGACTCTGGCCAGATGTTGGACCTGCATCTGCACTCATAAATGCATGAAACAACTGCTTATTTGAATTTTTTTTTTATTCACCGAAGCCTGTTAGAACCCATATAGTCTCATCCCACTGGTTAAAATTTAATTAAGCATCAGACGGTGACAGTTGAACAGCTTTAGGGGAAATAAACTCATTTAAGTGGAACTGAATGACCCAACTAGTGGGATGTATCAGGGTGATGTTTCAATTAGGGGAACTTTTCTGTCCCCTACTAAGATTATAAAGAAAAAAATGACTTTCTCTTTTTAATGACTTTTACCTAACATTTAAGAGTGTTGAAATTAAAATGTTCTATTTTAGGCTTGCTCATATACCTAGACATTTTAAATTTCCTTCATAATAAATGTAATAAAAAAAATAAATAAAAAAATCTAGCTTTTTTCCGCCCAAAACATTACATGAGCATATTTTAAAAACATAGCATCCATTCACTGCTTGTTTTTTTTTTAATTATTTATTTTTAATCCAAGTCCAAGGTTATTGTAGATTTTTCTCAAATAAAGTGTCATTATTATCACATCAAATATCCTAAAACAGAAATTCATTTAAAAAAACTGCAGACTACTGCGTTATTGATTTGTTTTCTAACAACACAATCAATTTTAATGTAATACTATAAAGAGGACAGTGATGAGATCCAGATGAGTATATATATGAGTTTATTCGAAGTGGTAGGATGACAGTGTGGACAAAGATGGCAATAATTACAATTCTGATTACTACTAAAATGAAAAGTCATGGAAATCATTCATGTACTAAAAGGCCTAGGAACATTTCATACTTTTAGAAATTCAAATGGAAATGCAATAAAAACACAGTGGTAAAAACTGACTAAAAGCTTCATTAGTATTTAATGGAATATGTTCTGAAGACTTGTACTTTTAAGACTCTGTGGCTTTTATGAGTTTCTATTGTCCCTAGAGAGCTGTCCCTCCAAAGGATTCTTCTTCTAAGCTGCTAACCATGATTGAAAACAAGACTAGCTGAAATCCACTGGTTAATAAAACATGGCCGCATATCATATTAACATTTTGCTGAAGGAATGACTTCATGCTGCTCTACTGTGGTGATTAGAGTGTTTGATTTAAAAATATCCACAAATCATGTGCAAAATATCAAATCTGTGCACTGCGACATGGTTCAGTCACTGTCTGCTTTCTGTCCATGCAGCTTCGCTCAGACAAAGACAAAGGGGACGGAACTGCCAGATATGTTCTCTCCGGAGAAGGAGCAGGCACAGTTTTTCGTATCGATGAGAAGTCTGGGGATTTACATGCTACACAGAGACTGGACAGAGAGGAAAAGGCCTCTTACACACTGCAGGCCCAGGCTTTTAACAAGATCACGGGCCTCCCCTTGGAGCCTGCCACTGAATTCATTGTCAAGATACATGACATCAATGACAATGAGCCCAAATTTACCAGGGCTGTCTACACTGCCAGTGTACCTGAAATGTCAGACGTCGGTGAGTGAAAGAAAATTACTTTTTCTCCCGTTGTTGTTATTTGAAGTGCATTTACTGTCATGCTGGAATACTGCACCAATGTGTGATATTCCTGTCACTGCAGTGTTTTTAAGGTCAAGGATGGCTCAGTGCTATTGGTTTTTAGAGGGTTTTTTTCTTCTCCATTTGACAAGCCTTTGAAGCATGTACTGTTATGGAGTGTGGCATTTAAACAAGTGAGCTAGACTTTCATAACATTTTGTTTTATTTTGTTGTTGGCTTGGGTTTAAGTCTATATACTGTTGACCCACAGTTACTCAACATTTTGTTCATGATTTATTTTATTTTATTATTTTTGTGTGCACCTGAATTTAAAAAAGACATAAATAAATGCACTGTAAACCCGAATAAGTTGGGCTAACTCAAAAAATTTGAGGGAGTCAGTTGCATCAATTTTTTTGAGTTATGATGTTCCCAATTTTAAGTAAGCACAACTAGCAAGTTTTGAGTTTGAGTAATGCATGTTAATTTCTCTTAACTTAAAGTACTGAGTTAGTTAGCTCATATACTTTGATAGCAATTAACAGAAAAGTGTTAAAAAAAAGTTAACTTTTTTTTTTTTTTTTTTTTTGAGTTCTTGCAAATCAAAGGAGTTATTTCAACCCGATCTCACGGCAATTCGTACGTAATTTACGAGGTGGCTAATTCGTACAAGTGAGGTTGTACGAATTCTTACAAATTGTCAAGACCTCATAACTAACCACTAACTTGTACAAATTAGTATGTTTTTTGCCAAAATTCATAAGAATTCATACAAATGACCTACCCGTTACTGGGGTTTAGACAAATCGTATGAATTCATACAAGTGAGGTCGTACGAGTGAGGTACGAATTCATACGAATTAGCCACCTCGTAAAATATGTACGAATTGGTCATGAGATAGCGTTGGTTATTTACTTCACTATAAACCCTAATACATTACATTTCACTTAATTTTAGCATTTACTCTCCCTTTAGAGAGCCATGGGCATAGCATGCTGGGAAATAGAAATCCCAGCCCAGTTTCAGTTAAACTCCAGTTACTCTAAATTAAAAGAAATTAGTTCATACAACTCAGAGTTAAAATGAGTATTGTCATTTTCTATATATTTCTTGGTGTTTGTTGCACATAATTAATTAAAAATATGTACAGCAAATGAAACTAGTACCACAGTTCTGTTAATAATCAGAAATAACCATATTCCCTAAAAGTAGCAGTTTTCTAGGAATGTACAGTTGATTTATACGTACTGCAGGTAGTAAAATGCAAATATATGTAAACACTAAAAGCAGTGCCCACAAGGCACTGCCTCTCTTGAGTCCTGATGTAGTGTCTGATGGAAGAGATTCCATTTGCTCATCTTATCGCATTTTCTATTTACATCTAATTCTCATTCGCACATCATCTATCACCACTGTCTCACACAATCAGTGGCTCTGTGCTAGCAGTGACACTGCACCATACATATTCACAGCGCATGAATATTCAGAAGATTCATGCTGCTTCTCAGTAATATCATAATAACCTCTGGTTATCCCGTTTCCAATCAAGTCAGTCGTCAAGCAGTGAAGCAGTCTGTTTGGTATCGTCTCCCCAAAGAAAATCTAATGATGTTCTTCCTTCTCTGATATGGGCTCTCATGTTCAGCTGGAATCTAATATAAGGGACTGTACATTGTATTTATGAAATTATTGCCCTCAATCAAAGTGAAAGTGCCATCATATTATGAAGCGCTCATTACCCTCTGACACAAAACCCTAGGACAAAACCAATTCCATCTGTGTTTTCTAATTTAAGGAATGGTGGTGAAGAGGCACTGTATTGAACCATAATGAATGCTAATAATTCAGTTCTGAAAACAAAACAATGACCCAGCTATTTCTTTTCATGACTGTACCCCCTTTTTGTGAGCTTAGTTCTTTACATTTAAGAAATTAAATATTATATAAATATATTGCCAAACACAATCCTTCCCCTACAAAATCCTTCCCCTACACAATCCTTCATCGATTTAATCTTAATATTAAAGTGACTGTATCTTCTCTACTGCTACCCAAAGGAATATTTTATTGCTCAGAGGTTGGTCTTTCATAGTTCTACAGACTCAATTATGCTTTTTGCTGATTGAAATATTAACTTGTCTTAGATGTTTATCCTAAAACGCCTATAAGAAGACATAAATATTGGCATGCAGTATGTCAATAAAGTTAACGTATTTAGGTTTTGGAATAATTTGATACAAAATATTAGAGTTCATACTAGTGAAGTTACTGATTCTGATTGCAGATTTTGGCAAATCTAAAGACATTCTACAACATTGTTGATGTTTTGTGTGCGTGTCAACATAAAAGGGAAGCGGGGCATGTCCATTTTCTCTTATCTCCATTCTCAAAATTAATTAGTTTTTTCTTATTTATTTATAGGAACTTTTGTAATAGAAGTCAATGCCACTGATGCAGATGATGCCACATATGGAAACAGTGCTAAACTTGTGTACAGTATCCTGCAAGGGCAGCCCTACTTCTCTGTGGATCCTGAGACAGGTGAGTCCTCCAGACATCTTTTTGAAAACATATTCTCTGCTGACAAACTACTATGATGTATGCCTGAGGCCATTTGACAAGTTGAGGCGGGGATGTTACTTTTTATCATGTCTGAAGCATGAAGATCACACACCGCTGTGCCTGCTTAAAAGATCCAGCTTCTACTAGAATATTTGCTTTACACAATATTGAATAAAACTTTGAGATGGAACAAATTACTATGCTAGGCTTGTATTATTGCTTTTGCTGAGAAGAATGCAAGCTTGATAAATGTAGCAATATAAAGGTTACGGATGCAAAATATTAAGATGAAGGTATAAAAGCAAGCCCAAGCAGGGACAGAAAATAATGGCCCTTTAAAAAAACAGTAGAGCTATAAATCAAATTAATAAATATATTATTATATAAAATAAAAAATGTATAAAAGTATAAAATTCTTTTATATTGTGCAATCATTTATCTGGGACTGCAAAAATAGCTGTCCTGCATTAAACTATAAAAAAAATAATAGATAAAAATGAATAAACATTTACATGTGCTACACACAATTTTTTCGATGTTGAAAACAGTTTTGCTGCTTAAAATTTTTTATAAACCGTAATACACAATTTTTCAGGATTATTTGATGAATAGAAAGTTCAAAAGAACAGAATGTATTTGAAACAGAAAATTATAACTGTATTTACTGTCACTTTTGTCCAGTTTGGTGTGTCCTTGCTGTATAAAAGTATACTTTTTTTTTTAAGATTAATATTAATGTGTGTGTGTGTGTGTGTATATATATATATATATTATGTAATTGATATGTTTTTATGCGTGATGGTTAATGGTTTTTCTGTGCAGGAATTGTCAGAATAGCCCTTTCCAATATGGACCGGGAAGTACGAAAGGAGTATCAGGTGGTTATTCAAGCCAAAGACATGGCAGGACAGATGGGTGGTCTATCTGGAACCGCCATGGTCAATGTTACCCTTACAGATGTTAATGACAGCCCGCCACGTTTTGCTTACAGTAAGATGTCACTTTTTATAAGTACTTTTAAAGTCAAAGTCAACTGCAACCAATCTACTGTTTGAAGTATTGTACTTCTTGAACTGTGAATTGTATTTCTGATATATTTCCAAGTAAGATAGCATATTTAACGGGTGGGACTGATTGTGAAAATTGTACATTAAATAACTTTCAGAGGAAAAACAAGTTTTAGAATTTATTAGAGTTTGATTAAAATATAATGAGGATCATTTTTGTGTTAATAATAACATGCATTAAATGCATTAAGTAATTAAATATAGAGTCAATGTTGACATTTAAAAGCCATGAAAGCCTTAGAATTAAGATTGAAATGGGCAAAAAATACTGCAAATTGTTGAAATTAACGCAACCTCTTTCCTTTTTAAGGTTCTTACCACCTAAGCACTTATGAGTCAGCAGAAATTGGATCAACTGTGGGTCGAATCAAAGCCAATGATGGTGACGAGGGAGAAAATGCTGAAATGAAATACAGAATTGTAGATGGAGATGGCAAAGAATATCTCGATATAATTACAGATGAGATATCCCAAGAGGGTGTTATCGTTGTCAAAAAGGTAAAACCCTGTATCATTATTTATGAGTGTTATGACTTATAACACTGTGAAAATATGTACAAAAACTCTTCTTGTTTTTCATCCAGAAAATGGACTATGAAAGCAAGCGCGTGTACACTGTGAAAGTGGAGGTGACAAACACACACCAGGACCCCAACTTCTTTCATCTGGGGCCATTCTCAGACACAGCCATCATCAAGGTCACAGCCAAAGATGTGGATGAGCCTCCGATCTTTAGCAGGCCTCAGTATGTCTTTGAGGTCAATGAGGATACACCAAAAGGAACGGCAATTGGAACCATTACAGCCTGGGACCCCGATGCCACAGATTACCCAATCCAGTGAGCACTTGAAATATTTAATAATTTAACACTTACAATAGGGAATTCATTAAAATGGTTTGCACCTGCAAGCGGTAGTTTATTTGCACACATTGTCTGCAACCTGAATCGATAAATAAATTATGCAAATCAGATAACGGCACAAACACTTACCAAAAAAATCTGTTGAACGCAATTTGCATGCTGAAATTCCCAGTCTTGCAGGCTGATTCTGCTGTAGGTTGTGGAAGATACAGCACATTACCAGCATCTGACATACTTCACTGGGGCTGCATTGCTCCAGTGCCGGAATCGACTCTTTAAAATGACAAAAATGCACTCGACTGCAAAAAATATATCCAAACAGTGTTTGGACATATGCCCAGTTTACGCTCTTCTTCTTCATTTGATTATCATTTGATGAATTACTGCTGCCATGATGTCTAGAAAATGTACACAGACACCAATAGTACTGACTTTTGGTGTATAAGACACAATCTGTAATAAGCCTAATTTACATAAAGAAGATTTGTGTGCAGTGAAACTCACAATTGCAAGTTGTAAAGTCAGAATTGCGAGGGAAAAAAAGACTGAGGTATTTTCTCAGAATATAGAGATATAAACTCGCAGTTCTGACTTTTTTTTTCAGAATTGTGTTTATATCTCGGAATTCTGACTTTATAAGATATAAGCTCACAATGCTGAGAAAAAACGGCACTCTTTTTTTCCCCCTCACAATTGGACATTATAACAATACAATTGCGAGATATCTCACAATTCGGAGGGGGAAAAAAAGCAATATAAACTCGCAATTCTGACTTTTTTTCTCACAATTGCAAGTTTATATCACACAATTCTGACTTTATATCTTGCAATTCTGATTTTCTATCACACAATTCTGACTTTATAACTCAAAATTCGGACTTTATATCACACAATTCTGAGAAAAAAGTTAGAATTGTGAGATATAAACTCGCAACTGTGAGGAAAAAAAAGTCAGAATTGTGAGATTTAAAAGTTACCTTTTTTTTATTTTTCATTTCATGGCGGAAACGAGCTTCCATAGAAAACACAATTATGAGAAGGGTTACAAAAAAAAATCTAATTGTGAGATAAAAAGTCACAGTTTTTATTGGAAATCGCCATGATGAGAAATAAAAGTTGAGAAATTAGGTGAAAATTGTGAAATATAAAGTCATATTGCATATAGTCAGTTCATATAAATTTGAAGAATTACATAAAATTAAGATTCAGTTATGAGATATAAAGTTGCACTAATGAGAAATAAAGTGGTATTTATTTATTTATTTATTAATATACTGTATGGGTTTTCATAGTGGACAGTGCTATAAAATGAAACGTTTATTTATATACAGCTATGCAATGCCACCCCTTCTTCACACTTCAGGGAATGTCAGTGACTATTCAACTTATTTTTATTTATTTCTTTTACCTGCTCATAGATATGCAATAGATCACCACACAGACCCAGAGAGACTCTACCACATCGACCCCAAGAATGGATCCATCACAATTCTTAAGTCTCTTGACAGGGAAGTGTCAAAGTGGCACAACATCTCAGTCCTGGCCAGTGAGATGAGTAAGTAAATACATGCATAAAGAAATAGCTTTGCCTGGTGACACATCATATATATATATATATATATATATATATATGTGTGTGTGTGTGTGTGTGTGTGCGTGCGTGTATGATGTGTCAGAAAAAGCTATTTCTTTAAACCTAAATAAGTATGAGAATGAAAATATCTTTCCTGGCTATTTTACACTGTGATACTCCCACCAGATAACCCTCATCAAAGAAGCCGTGTTCCTGTCTTGATAAAAGTTTTGGATGTGAATGACAATGCGCCAGAGTTTGCTATGATTTATGAGACATTTGTGTGTGAGAATGTCAAAGCTGGGCAGGTATTTATACTTTATATGTGCTTTTGACTGTATGACCACAAAGGTTTCATAAAATTATTAATGTTCTATATATAAAATAAAATGATTGGAAACAGAACATATTATTCTGCATATTCAAAAACGTGTCCACTATTCCAGCTCATACAGACTATCAGTGCCATCGACACAGACGATCCTCTTGTGGGTCACAAATTTGTATTCAGCTTGAGTTCGTTGAATCCAAACTTCACCATCTTTGATAATGAAGGTGAATAAATCTTCCCTTTGACGTTAAAATCTTGAAGCTTATGGAAAATGCATGTTCAATCTTTTTTTTTCTATTTTGGCACTAACAAAAACAGCTTTATTTTTTCTGTTGTTTGACTCAGCATGAGATAATATCTTCAGCTCTGACTGTTTGAATGTTCTCTTAACCCCCACCTCTCCCAAAGATAACACAGCCAGAATCCTGACCAGAAGAAGTGGATTTAACAGGCGTGAAATGAGTGTCTACTATCTGCCAGTAGTTATCTCCGACAGCGACTACCCCATCCAGAGCAGCACCAGCACGTTGACCATCCGTGTGTGCAGCTGTGACGCCACCGGGAACATGCGTTCCTGCAGTGTCGATGCGTTGCTGCTCTCTGCTGGCCTCAGCACTGGGGCGCTAGTGGCGATACTTCTCTGCATGCTTATCCTGCTTAGTGAGTTTATACCCACCGACCGAATTGTATCCTGCATAGCAAAGTCCTAGATTTATTTTTTCATTCACATCGCAACCCATTGCAACCTTATTATAGTTTTTTATAGTGTTTTTTTTTTTTTTTTTTTGCTTTTTTAGTTTATTTAGTTTTTATTTAATTTTTTTGTATTTTATTATTTTGGTTTTAGTATTTTAGGGCTTCCAAAGATAACACGCTAACTGGTATAATTTAAAAATGCTTAAGATACTCAGCAAAGTCTAGTATTATTTCACTCTAGTGGTGTTTAGTGTTTAATGCAGTTGAGTTGTAAATGTTTTAGGTTTTATAATATACCATGTATCAAAAACTAAATCTAAAATTAGTTTAGGGACACTTATTTTATTTTGGTTTTGAGTCAAAAATGTAGTTTTTAGTTTTGTTTTTCCCAGTAATGCTAGTTTTTATTTCTGTTAATGAAAATGTTTTCATTTAGGTTTCATCATAGTTGTTGTTAGTTACAATGTACCGGGGTGATGGACGGATAGTTTACTTTAATAACAAAAAAGCTATATTTTTGGCAAATGTAAAAGCTAAAAATTTTCACACTAAAAATTAAATGAATAAGCCTTAGCCTGAAGGAAATGCAAATTCACACCTGTCCAGTAGAGGGCGCAGCTCAAACAAACCTTTCAGCTGTGCTGCCATTCTGGATTGCAGAAGAATAGGATGCAGAAGAAGAAAGTGAAAATGTATTAATGGTTAATAAAGTGAGATTAAACACATAAGGTTTATTTGTATTTAACATATTTAATTATCGCAGGTTTGCATAATATTCTGAGTTTGCATTTCACTGTTTTATTCATTTTGAGGAATACTTAATCTGTTTTTGTGCAAGAGAGAGGCGTAAATACATGTTCACATTTAGTCTAGAATAGGGGTATCCAAACCTGTTCCTGGAGGGCTACTGTCCTGCAGAGTTTAGCTCTAACCCTAATTCAATATCTGAATCAGCCAATCAAGGTCTTCAGAATTACCAGAAACTTCCAGGTAAGTGTGTTGGAGCTGGTCGGCACTAAAATCTGCAGAATGTTGGCTCTCCAGGAGCAGGATTGGATACCCCTAGTCTAGAGCTACAATAACCATCATGTTTACACAGTGCACACAACACCCCTGCACCTTACTCACGAATTCTCTCAACACGGGGGCAGGAGAGGTGTCAGTCAATAACAAAGTAACTTGTATTACTTATTTGGAAAAGTAATGTAGATATTTGGTTGTAAATTTAAAAGAAATGCATTACTTTAGTTGTTACTTGAAAAAAGTAATCTGATTTCACAGGTTACGTTACTTGTAATGCATGACCCCAACACTGAACAGAAGTAGTGACAGATCTTTTTTTGTATTGTGACGTACATCTGAGTGTTGATTGGTTGTTGATTGGATAGAGGCAGATTGAATGCAAGCTTGCAGTCGATTGAGCTTGCAGGGTTTAAACATACTAAATGATTTGTAAAGTCCTGCATACGTCACCAGAGAAAAGTCTCTAATTTTTCCAGACAGTCCAGTTATGGTTAAAAATGACTAATTCAAAAAGAAAAAAACAATTAAAAAAATGAATCGTTCACAATAAGATCAATAACATGCATTTAGAAAAAAAAGATGCCAACTTTAACAATAATAACACTGACCAAAGCATATGTATTCACCTTTTTCCAGTGATTGTGGTGATGTTCTCAGCTTTAAAGAAGCAAAGGAGGAAGGAACCGTTGATCATCTCCAAAGAGGACGTCAGGGATAACGTAGTCAGCTACAACGACGAAGGGGGTGGCGAGGAGGACACGCAAGCCTTTGACATCGGCACACTGCGTCACCCGGAGGTGATCGAAAGCAATAAGCTGCGGCGCGACATCATTCCCGAGATGTTGTTTCCCTATCACAGACCTTCACCCATGAAGGAGTGCGCGGATGTCAGAGACTTCATTATTAGCAGACTGCAGGAAAACGACACAGACCCTTTCGCACCTCCCTATGACTCTCTCGCCACTTATGCTTATGAGGGCAATGGATCAATCGCTGAGTCACTGAGCTCTCTGGAGTCCTCCGTGACTGAGGGAGACCATGAATATGATTACCTCTCTAACTGGGGGCCGCAGTTTAAAAAACTCGCTGACATGTACATTGGAAAGGATACGGGAGTTGCCAACTAGACTACCATTCAATGATATTCATATTCTCTGTATGTCTGATCTCACTCTGGGCTGTGAGGCATAACTTGAAAGAAGAACAAAAAAAGGATACTTCACACATGAAGTCTTTTTTCTTTTATTTTTTACCAACACAAGCTGAATTTCACTTTTATGATGGATTTTTTTTTTGTGTGTGGACAGTGTTGTGGTAAGGTGACTTTGTGTTAATAAGAGAAGTGATGGTGATTTTGTTTTTTTGTTCACTAGCAGAAAAAAAAAAAACTTGATGGAGGAGCAAAATAAATGAATGATTTTGTGACTTTAAAAACATGAACAGTGACAAGACTGCCTTCGTCTTATGAGAGATTGTAAAGGACTCTTCCCTGTTCCTCTTCAGCCCTGTCCCAAATGGAACCCTAAGCCCTTGCGATCTTCCTCCAAGTCACACCTTTATGATGTAATGCCACTTTGACTGTCGGGTAGACGTCTGCTGCGGGGGTTGCTTTAGCGCGGGCTCTGCAAAAGCGCGCATCGAGAACGCAGATCATCCACAAAGTGGACACTCTCAAACACCCTTCTGAAACGTAAAAGGACAAACGGGACAACCTATGGACACGCGTATGCGGCAGCCATTGTAAGTTCACAAGACCGCAAGTGCACATGAAGTGTGCCATTTGGGACAGGGCCATGCTTTGAAGATGGTGGCGTATCCAGGAATTCAGCACCACAAATCATGTTGTGCTGCAATGCCATGTTTCATGGCATTGTTGGAAAAAATGAAATGGGTATATTTAAGTTCTACAAATGCATTTCTTTTTCATTTTATGTTTTTTAATGATTAGTCACCCCGTTATTGCAGTGATATGTTTGGAAACAGTTATTTTATTGATTGAGTGTGTGGCTTTTCATTTCTTAAACAACCATGTAGGAAGACATATCATGGCCATATTCCAGAATAACAATGTCAAGATTCGTCAGGTTTAAATTGTGAAAGAGCGGTTCAGAGAGCATGAATAATCATTTTTATACATGAATTGGCACCTCTGAGTCCAGACCTCAAATTCATTCTAAGTATTTGCTCAAGTAGGCTTTATTCTTGCTTGATTCTTGCATTGTCAATACAAGTTCTTGACCAAAAATTGATGCGCCTCTTGATGAAAATAAATGTTGTGATGTTATTTCTATCAAGAGGTGCATCAAGTTTTGGTCAAGATCTTGTATTGACATTGCAAGAGTCAACATAGTTGTTTATGAAATGAAAAGCTACGCAATCCCTCAGTTAGGGTTAAAAGAATGGTTGCGGAACATATAACATGCTATAAACATAATAATCACAGCAGTAATGATCCAGTCATAGGCCCTGTCCACACGAACATGGGTATTTTCAAAACAGCAGCTTTTTCTATGCGGTTTGGCTGTTCGTCCACATGCAAACGCTGTATCCAGTCACTGAAACCGAACTTTGAAAACTCCTGCCAGAGTGAAGATTTTTAGAAACTCCAATTTCCAAACCGGAAATTTTGGCTTGTGACGTCAGAACCAGAACCAGTAATAACATTTTTTCCAGGCTTCTGATTAGCCAACATTGCTTTACGGTTAGAGTTATATTGCCACCTGTTGGTTTGGCATGCTCTTGACAGAACTTCATAGCGTGTTTTTGCGTTTAATGTGGACGTGATTGTTTTTAAACGATGGAGGAAAAAGTATGTATATAAAAAATACCCATGTACATGTGGATTAAGCCATAGACTCTTAAGTATTTGCCTATTTAAATCCAAACTGCATTTTTTTTTTTTTTTTTTTTTTTTTGACCGGGCAGTGTATAAAAGTGTTCCATACAACTTAAGCACTGTATTCCGTGTCTTATGAAATCATTTGTATGAGTATAATTTGAGCCAGTCTTTAAGAATTAAAATCAGTCAGTCAGATCTTTCCAATTAATTGGTTGATTTAATTTACAAAATTGGTTTTAAATGATTAATTCACAAATTTGATTGATCTGCTCCCCACAATCTACTCACTGGCTCAATGAGGGAAAGCTTATTGGCAAACAATCTTTACATTTTATATTTCTCACACAAAGCTATTGTATGACTTCAGATGTCTTGGACTATTGCACACAAGTTGTATGGATTCTTTTATGGTGCTTTTGCTTTTTTTTTTTTTTTTTTTTAAACTCTTCAATTCTCATTTATTGTGATTGTATGGAATAGAGCAATCAGGGCAGTCTTCAGAATTTATGTTCCACAAAATAAAGTCAGTCATACAGGTTTTGAGTGATATGAGGTTGAGTAAATGATGATAGAATGTTCATTTGTGTGGGTGAACTGTTTCTTTAACAGGACTTTACATAAAGGGATTTCAGTTATATTGGCTACATTTGAATGTGAGTGGAGGAATGTTTCTTCACAGACTCGGCCTCTCTACACATCTTTTGAAGTGCTCTCTTGTTGAAACAATTGCAGCATTATCATTACAGCACTGAAAGCTTACAGAGGAACAGGGGAGTATTTCTACATCTGTATGAGACGTAGTTCAATTCAACTTAATTTGCTTGTGTGAAGTTTGCTTAATTTGCAAAACTGCAGATTACACTGAAATCAAACAGAAGTGTCACAAGGAATGCTGCAACACACTGAGCTTGTGTGAATGAATGTTGTCAAAGTGTTTTATATCCACATTTTTTAAAGTATATATTTTAATAAAAAATATGAATGCATCTGGTCGCCTAACTTTCTTTTCTACAACTTTTTGTTTAGATCTCATTATATCTGTCACTCACAAAAACCAAGAACTGGAGGTTAACAGATAAAAGAGGATTTTTGCTGGTAAATCGATAACCAGGGTTCTCTTGGGGATCTTCTGAAAAATCTTTTCCATTGTGGCCCGCCAAAGTCTGCAACTTTGATTTGAACTGGATTATAGCTGTGAGAATTCATTTTAATTTCCCCAATGGAATCTTAAAAGTTTTAGCATTGTCTAGAGCACTTACTGTATGTTCAATGCAGAAGTTTTGCAAATGTTTAATACCAAATGCTGTTGTTGTGTAATAATTCCTTTGTGTTTTCAACTTTGGTTTCACAAATGCTTTTGTTCTGTCTACAGCCAAGTTAGAACACAGTGAGATCTCTTTTATCAAATATTCTTTCATATTATTTGTGTTGGTTTATCATAGAAAGAAAGAACATGCACAATATCATTGTGTTTCAACAATCAGAATTAATTTTGAGGCAAAATAATGCATTCTTTAAATATTTAAATTGCTGCAAGCAATTACATTGCTGTGGTAAATTAAACTTTCTAGAATATCCAGAAAAAACACCTCTTATAGATCTGGGGTATGTTTCCCATACAATGACGTAACTTGTTACTTAAATACTAGTACAATGCTTTGTTTGAGAAATTAACTAACTAGTCATGACTGTTTACCAAAAAACATATAACTGCAACTGTCATTTTGAAGGCTCTGTTATTCTGCATGAGGTGTAAATTGCTGTCTTTCTAACTTTGCAATGTAATGTTTCTTTTCTTAAATGAGGTAGCCTCAATGACATGTGCAGCCAACACAATGCAAAGGCATAGTCTTTGAAATGAGACACATCTGTTCTTTGCAATAGTATAATCCTGCAATTCTGAAGGTTGTAGATTCAGGACCTCATTTGTGGGAATGCCGCCTAGCCAATTCTGCACCATCAGAGCAGAAGAGAACTGATTCTAACCTTAAAAAACAGGTGCAAAGACTAGACGTGTGGAAATTATTTTATTTTTATTTTCTTTCCACCTTATTTTTACATAAAAGTGGACGTAGCCAAGTCTTCCAGTGTCAGCTGCTTCAGGTTATTTATCTGTGCAAAAAAAAAAAAAAAAAAAGCTGCTGCTTGATGTTGCAAACTGGTATTTATTAGCATAGCGCTAACACTGTTTTCTGCACTTTGTTCAGCCGGTCGCACACCAGACGAGAGGTGCCACAATGTGCTGCAGCTAATGAAGAAGTCTCACACATACACAGAAAATCTCAGGTTACCATGTCTATAGAGTCTGCAGCAGTGACAAAGCAACCAGAACTCATTACATTTCAATGAGACCTGATGGTTTCCAGCAGCATAAGCATCAGTAACAGGATGGTGCTGTGTCCAACAACACAACAGAGTAGATAAAAGTTTTGCTTTATGTAAATAAAGCAGTTCCTCAATGCTAACAGGAATGAAGACAGTATAGCAGTCAAGTGATCCATCTCTTGTGAGACACCAGTGTCAGCAAGATGGAGAAGTGATTTCACTGTTCTGTATGATTTGTTTCTACCCACATACAGAATGTAATAACACCATGGAAAACCGAGTCAGAAATCGTTTTTATTCTAAAGGGGGTTTGATTCGTGCAGTCTTGTTCATGATATGATGTATTATACATCACTGCCATTTTTTGTGCAGATGTTCTGCAAATGCTTTCTTCCGAAGAATATTCATTTTAAGCAGCAACAAAACTAATTTACTGTCAAAGTCAGTGTTGGGGGTAACGCATTACAAGTAATGCAAGTTACGTAATCAGATAACTTTTTCAAGTAACGAGTAAAGTAACATTACTTTTACTACAACCAAATATCTGAGAAACTTTTTCAAATAAATAGCACAAGTTACTTTGTTTTCCCACTGACACCTCTCCATGTCTCCAGTATTGTCTAGACTAAATGTAAACATGCATTTACTTATCTCACTTGCACAAAAAACAGATTCCGTATTCCTCAAAATGAATAAAAACAGTGAAATGCAAAATATTACACAAACCTGTAATAATCAATCTCAATTTATTAATGTCTTTGCTGCTGATGTTGATGATCCAATTCAACCATACTAATAAGCATACATGAATTTAGATAAACATAACGTTTGTTTGTTTGTTTTCTCATTGCTGAAAAAAAGAGAACTTTCTTTTTCAGCTCCTATTCTTTTGCAACCCAGAATGGTATAATTTGTTTCACTTTTGGAGTGAAAGGGCCTTTACGTTTGCAAAAAATAGAACTTTTATTATTATTTTAAAAAACAACAACAAACAAACAAGCAAGCTCAGCCCATGTAAGAAAAAGTAAAGCAAAAGTAATGTAACATTACTTTCCATAAAAAGTAACTAAGTAACACAATTAGTTACTTTTTAAGGGAGTAACACAATATTGTAACATTATTTTAGTGTCTATCCCCAAAAATAGACTTAAATTTTATTTTTACTGTCAATAACTCATTTAAATAAGATGTTGAAGCCTTCAGCACTATGAACACCTACTAACAACTGATCTCCAGAAATCAAACCGCTGTCTGTGTGAACTATAGGCAACATTTATACATGGTACAATAGAGGTGCTTCATTCACTGAATTGAACTCACAAGCAATACTGTCTTTGTTTTTTATGGTCTGTACAGTACAGAAGGTGGATCAGCCTACAATATTGGTCAGCTAAATTGATCAACAGGCCCACACAGAATCTGTGCCCACAGAACTCAGCAGAAAGCTGAGCAGATTTCTGAAAAACACCCAACACAAATTTCTGCATATTATCCACCATTTGCATGTTCATCCTACAGATTTTACCCAAAAAATAATACTTCTGTGAAAGGTGGAAAAGTCTATAGATTCAGTCTGGGTCTGCTGATCATTCTCATGCTAATTCATATTCAGCAGTGTCTCAGGTCACGTGACCTCTGCACAGGCGATAAATATTCTCCTACTTTGCTCTGTCTTAGTAAGCAATTAACATGTTATCGACTAGCTTGGTAGCAAAACCATAAAAAAGCAATTAATTGAACTCTACCTCATGAGCCACATAAATAGCAATTTTGTAGAGGAACATTACATTTTTTGATATATTCTGTATGGAAACATATATAATAACATAATAATAATTGTGTGTGTGTGTGTGTGTGTGTGTGCGTGCGTGCGTGTGTGTGTGCGCGTGCGCGCGCGTGTTATAATTTAAACTACGGAGCGGTCGAGTTGTTGCTTTGATATAAAAGTTATCTCTTCAATGAATTATAGATTAAAATGTCATATTATGTGGTATGTCATTACATGGTTTGCATCACATGTAAAACTCAGCTAGAAGTCTACTGAACAAAGACACAGAACATGTTGCGTAATCTCCATTAATGGACTACACAAACATACTTTATCACTACATATGATTATATAGAGTACCATATTGTATATTGCTCTTGAGATCCAAATGACCACTTCAAAGCAATGCAACATTTGGAGAAACCTTTTAGAGTAGGATCATTTATAATATCCGTGGACTACAGTTGTGCTGTACAGCATGTAGGCATGGCATTTCAGAAAAAAATGCAGTAATTGAGGAGCTGTAGGTGGGATAGACTTCACTCTCTTTCAAACGATGCTCCATAAATAAAACACTTCAGCTTGCTGTATGAAGTGTCCTTCACAAACTTTCAATACAAGCTGCACCTACCAGCACAATGCTATAATCATATACTGGGACTTACAGTATTAATTTGCAAAATGCTGAAGTTTAAAGCAACTTTTAAAGTGAGTGGGAAAAGAGCATAAATATTCTTTTCAAGCAACTTTATATAAATATATTTAATTGTTTGCAATTATTAACTGTGAATGAATAACAGACCTTAAAAAGTAGTTTAGATGAGGAAAAAAATTATGAACAGTTAAAACGGAAAAACAAGATAAAAATATCGCAATTATCTTAATTTTTTATCCAGTGGCGATTTTGTTCTGTTACCAGATTTCAATGACGGTAGGTTTTATTCAGTTATGAGATTTCAATCACAGTCGGTTTTGTTCCTTTACAAGATTCCAGTGACAGTCAGTTTTGTTCCTTTATGAGATTTCAATGACGGTTGGTTATGTTTCTTTACAAGACTTCTTAATGAAATTTAAATAATGGCCATTTTTTTCCCATAACGAGATTTCAATGCCACTTGGTTTTGTTTCCTAAAGAGATTTTAATTACCGTCAGTTTTGCTGGGATAAGAGATCTCAATGACGGTCAGTTTTCAGTGTAAGTCGGTTTTGTTCTGTTTTGAGGTTTCAAAGAAGGTCGTTTTATTCTTTTGTTCTTTTTGTTATGTTACGAGATTTCAATGACGGTCAGTTTTGTTTGGTTACAAGATCTCTATGACGGATTGTTTTCAGTGTCATACAGTTTTGTTCTGTTTTCAGATTTCAAAGACGTTCGTTTTGTGCTTTTGTACTTTTACAAGATCTCAAAGACAGTCGGTTTTGTATCATTACGAGATTTCAGTGACGGTAGTTTTTATTCGAGTACAAGATTTCAATTACATCTGTTCTATTCGGTTATAAGATTTAAATGACAATCAGTTTTGTTTTTTTACAAGATTTCATTGACAGTCAGTTTTTATTGTCAGTTAGTTTTGTTCCTTTACGAGATTTCAATGACGGCTGGTTTTGCTGGGATATAAGATTTCAATAACGGACAGTTTTTCTGGGTTATGAGATTTCAATGGTGGTCGGTTTTGTTCCTTTACGAGAGCTCAATGACAATCAGTTTTGTTTCCTAAGAAGATTTTATTGACGATCAGTTTTGCGGGGTTAATAGATCTCGATGACGGTCTATTTTTTTTTTTTAGTGTCAGTCAGTTATGTTCCGTTATAAGATTTAAATGACAGTTAGTTTTATTCAGTCATGAGATTTCAATCACGGACTGTTTTACTTGGTTATGAGACTTCAGTGATAGTCGGTTTTGTTCCTTTACAAGATCTCAATGACAGTCAGTTTTGTTCCTTCACGAAATCTCAGTAACGGTTGGTTTTGTTAATTTACAAGATTTCAATGACAGTCGGATTTATTCGGTTAGGAGATTTCAATGACTGCCGGTTTTGCTTGCTTATGAAATTTTTAATGATGGTCGTTTTTTTCATTTACGAGATCTCTGTGATGGTTGGTTTTATTAATTTGCAAGATTTCAATGACAGTCGGTTCTGTTCCTTTACAAGATTTCAGCGACAGTCGGTTTTACTGGGTTATGAGATTTTAATGATGGTCTGTTTTGTTCTTTTACGAGATCTCAATGACAGTCGGTTTTGTTTGGTTACAAGATTTAAAGAACATCTGTTCTATTTGGTTATGAGATTTCCGTGATGGCCAGTTTTGTTTTGTTATGAGATTTCAATGACGGTTGTTTTTCTTATTTTACAAGATTTCAAAGACAGTTTTGTTTCAACATGAGATCACAATGACAGTTAGTTTTGTTTTTTTATGAGATTTCAATGACAGTTGGTTTTGTTTTGTTGACAAGACTTCAATGAAAATTGTTTTTTTTTCTGTTATGAGATTTCAAAGACAGCTTTGTTTCTTTATGAGATTTCAATGATGATCAGTTTTATTCGGTCATGAGATCTCAGTGATGGTTGGTTATGTTCCTTTACGAGATTTCTTAACAAAATTTATATTATAGCCATTTTGGTTTTTTACCATAACGAGGTTTTAATACCACTTGGTTATGTTCTCCTTACCACCTAAGGAAATTTTAATGACAATCAGTTTTGCTGGGTTAAGAGATCTCAATGACGGTCTGTTTTTTTTTAATATCAGTTGGTTTTGTTTCATTACAAGATTTCAATGATGGGTGGTTTTAGTCGGTCATGAGATTTCAATGACGATCGGTTTTGCTGGGTTATGAGATTTCAATGATGGTCAGTTTTGTTCCTTCACGAGATCTCAATGACAATCAGTTTTGTTCTTTTACGAGATCTCAGTGACAGTCGGTTTTGTTTGGTTACGAGATTTAAATGACAACTGTACTATTTGGTTATAAGATTTCCGTGATGGCTGGTTTTGTTTGGTTATAAGATTTCAATGACGGTCTTTTTTTTTAGTTAAGAGGTCTCACTGACAGTTAGTGTTGTTTTTTTATGAGATCTCACTGACGGTTGGTTTTGTTCTGTTGATGAGGTTTCAATAAATATTGTTTTTCTTCTGGTACGAGATTTCAAAGACAGCTTTGTTTTTTTTTTTTTGAGATTTCAATGATGATCAGTTTTATTCGGTCATGAGATCTCAGTGACGGTTGGTTTTGTTAATTTACAAGATTTCAATGACAGTCGGTTTTATTCGGTTAGGAGATTTCAATGACTGCCGGTCTTGCTGGGTTATGAGATCTTAATAACTGCCGGTTTTGCTTGCTTATGAAATTTTTAATGATGGTTGTTTTTTTCCTTTATGAGATCTCTGTGATGGTTGGTTTTATTAACTTACAACATTTCAATGACAGTCGGTTCTGTTTCTTTATAAGATTTCAGCGACAGTCGGTTTTGCTTGGTTATGAAATTCCAACGACAGCCATTTTTCCTATATTATAAGATTTCAAAGACAGTTTTGTTTCATTACAAGATTTAAATGGCAGTCAGTTTTATTCGGTCATGAGATCTCAGTGATGGTTGGTTATGTTCTTTTACGTGATTTCTTAACAAAATTGACATAATAGACTTTTTTTTTTTTTTCCATAACGAGATTTTAATGCCACTTGGTTTTGTTTCCTAAGAAAATTTTAATGAAGATCAGTTTTGATGGGTTAAGAGATCTCAATGATGGTCTATTTTTTTTAGTGTCAGTCAGTTTTGTTCCATTATAAGATTTAAATGACGGTTGGTTTTATTCGGTCGTGAAATTTCAATGACGATCGGTTTTGCTGGGTTATGAGATTTCAATAATGGTCGGTTTTGTTCCTTCATAAGATCTCAATGACAGTCGGTTTTGTTTGGTTACAAGATTTAAATGACGGTCATTTTTTTTATTTTATGAAATTTCTAAGTCAGTTTTGTTCCTTTATGAGATCTCAATGACAGTTAGTTTTGTTCCTTTATGAGATCTCAATGACGGTTGGTTTTGTTCTGTTGATGAGATTTCAGTGAAGATTATTTGACTTCTGTTATGAGATTTCAAAGACAGCTTTGTTTCTTTATGAGATTTCAATGACGGACAGTTTTACTTGGTTATGAGACTTCAGTGATGGTCAATTTTGTTTCTTTACAAGATCTCAATGACAGTCAGTTTTGTTCCTTCATGAAATCTCAGTGACCGTTGGTTTTGTTAATTTACAAGATTTCAATGACAGTCAGTTTTATTTGGTTAGGAGATTTCAATGACTGCCGGTTTTGCTGGGTTATGAGATTTTAATGACTGCCGGTTTTGCTTGCTTATGAGATTTTTAATGATGGTCGTTTTTTTCCTTTACGAGATCTCTGTGATGGTTGGTTTTATTCATTTACAAGATTTCAATGACAGTCGGTTTTATTTGGTTATGAGATTTCAACTACAGCCATTTTTCTTATAAGATTTCAAAGACAGTTTTGTTTTGTTACGAGATCTAAATGACAGTCAGTTTCTTTTCTTTTCAAGATCTTAATGACAGTCGTTTTTTTTTTTTCTGTTATGAGATTTCAAAGACAACTGTTTTATTTGGTTATGAGATTTCAATGACGGCTGTTTTTTTTAGTTAACGAGATTTCAATTACAGTTTTGTTTCATCACAAGATCTCACTGACAGTTAGTTTTGTTTCTTTACAAGATCTTACTGATGGTTGGTTTTGTTTTGTTGATGAGATTTCAATGACGATCGGTTTTGCTGGGTTATGAGATTTCAATGATGGTCTGTTTTGTTCCTTCACAAGATCTCAATGATAGTCAGTTTTGTTCTTTTACGAGATCTCAATGACAGTCGGTTTTGTTTGGTTACAAGATTTAAAGAACATCTGTTCTATTTGGTTATGAGATTTCCGTGATGGTCAGTTTTGTTTTGTTATGAGATTTCAATGACGGTTGTTTTTCTTATTTTACAAGATTTCAAAGACAGTTTTGTTCCATCACCAGATCTCAATGACAGTTAGTTTTGTTGTTTTATGAGATTTTACTGAGGGTTGGTTTTGTTCTGTTGATGAGATTTCAAGACAGCTTTGTTGCTTTATGAGATTTCAATGATGATCAGTTTTATTCGGTCATGAGATCTCAGTGATGGTTGGTTATGTTCCTTTACGAGATTTCTTAACAAAATTTATATTATAGCCATTTTTTTTTTTTTTACCATAACAAGGTTTTAATACCACTTGGTTATGTTCTCCTTACCACCGAAGGAGATTTTAATGACAATCAGTTTTGCTGGGTTAAGAGATCTCAATGACGGTCTATTTTTTTTTTAGTGTCAGTCAGTTTTGTTCCCTTTTAAGATTTAAATGACGGTTGGTTTTATTCGATCATGAGATTTCAATGGCGACCGGTTTTGCTGGGTTATGAGATTTCAATGACGGACAGTTTTTTTGGGTTATGAAACTTCAGTGAAGGTCGGTTTTGTTTCTTTATAAGATCTCAATGACAGTCAGTTTTGTTCCTTCACGAAATCTCAGTGACGGTTGGTTTTGTTAATTTATAAGATTTCAATGACGGTTTTGTTTCATCACGAGATCTCAAATACAGTTAGTTTCGTTCCTTTATGAGATTTCCATGATGGTTGGTTTTGTTCTGTTGATGAGATTTCAATGAAGATTGTTTTTCTTCAGTTATAAAATTTCAAAGACAACTTGGTTTCTTTGTGAGATTTCAATGATGATCAGTTTTATTCGGTCATGAGATCTCAGTGATGGTTGGTTATGCTCCTTTTACGAATTTCTTAACAAAATTGACCTTATAGCCATTTTTTTTCCATAACGAGATTTTAATACCACATGGTTTTATTCGGTCATGAGATTTCAATGACGATCAGTTTTGTTCCTTCACGAGATCTCAATGACAATCAGTTTTGTTCTTTTACAAGATCTCAATGACAATCGGTTTTGTTTGGTTACAAGATTTAAATGACATCTGTTCTATTTGGTTATGAGATTTCAATGGCAATCATTTTTTTCAGTTTACAAGATTTCAATGACAGTTTTGTTTCATCACGAAATCTCACTGACAGTTAGTTTTGTTTTTTAATGAGATTTTACTGAGAATTGGTTTTGTTCTGTTGATGGGATTTCAAGACAGTTCTGTTTTCTTATGAGATTTCAATGATGATCAGTTTTATTCGGTCATGAGATCTCAGTGATGGTTGGTTATGTTTTTTTACGTGATTTCTTAACAAAATTGACATAATAGACATTTTTTTTTTCCATAACGAGATTTTAATGCCACTTGGTTTTGTTTCCTAAGGAGATTTTAATGAAGATCAGTTTTGTTGGGTTAAGAGATTTCAATGATGGTCTATTTTTTTAGTGTCAGTCAGTTTTGTTCCGTTATAAGATTTAAATGACGGTTGGTTTTATTCGGTCATGAGATTTCAATGACGATCGGTTTTTCTGGGTTATGAGACTTCAGTGATGGTCGGTTTTGTTTCTTTACAAGATCTCAATGACAGTCAGTTTTGTTCCTTCACGAAATCTCAGTGACGGTTGGTTTTGTTAATTTACAAGATTTCAATGACAGTCGGTTTTATTCGGTTAGGAGATTTCAATGACTGCCAGTTTTGCTGGGTTATGAGATTTTAATGACTGCCGGTTTTGCTTGCATATGAGATTTTTAATGATGGTCGTTTTTTTCCTTTACGAGATCTCTGTGATGGTTGGTTTTATTAATTTACAAGATTTCAATGACAGTCCGTTCTGTTCCTTTAAAAGATTTCAGCGACAGTCGGTTTTGCTTGGTTATGAGATTTCAGTGACAGACATTTTTCTTATATTATAAGATTTCAAAGACAGTTTTGTTTTGTTACAATATCTAAACGACAGACAGTTTCGTTTCTTTACAAGATCTTAATGACAGTTGTTTTTTTTTTTTTTACGAGATTTCAAAGACAGTTTTGTTTCTTTATTACATTTCAATGATGATCAGTTTTATTCGGTCATGAGATCTCAGTGATGGTTGGTTATGTTCCTTTACGAGATTTCTTAACAAAATTTACATTATAGCCATTTTTTTTTACCATAACAAGGTTTTAATACCACTTGGTTTTGTTTCCTAAGGATATTTTAATGACAGTTTTGCTGGATTAAGAGATCTCAGTGATGGTCTATTTTGTTTTTGTGTCAGTCAGTTTTGTTCCGTTATAAGATTTAAATGACGGTTGGTTTTATTTGTTCATGAGATTTCAATGACGATCGGTTTTGCTGGGTTATGAGATTTCAACGATGGACAGTTTTTTTGGGTTATGAGACTTCAGTGATGGTCGGTTTTGTTCCTTTACAAGATCTCAATTACAGTCAGTTTTGTTCTTTCACGAAATCTCAGTGATGGTTGGTTTTGTTAATTTACAAGATTTCAATGACAGTCGGTTTTATTCGGTTAGGAGATTTCAATGACGGCTGGTTTTGCTTCCTTAAGAGATTTTTAATGATGGCCGTTTTTTTTCTTTATGAGATCTCTGTGATGGTTGGTTTTATTAATTTACAAAATTTCAATGACTTCAGCGACAGTTGGTTTTGTTTGGTTATGAGATTTCAACGACAATCATTTTTCTTATATTATAAGATTTCAAAGACAGTTTTGTTTTGTTACGAGATCTAAATGACAAACAGTTTTTCTTCTTTACGAAATCTTAATGACAGTTGTTTTTTTGTTTTGTTTTCTGTTACAAAATTTCAAAAACAACTTTGTTTCTTTATGAGATTTCAATGATGATCAGTTTTATTCGGTCATGAGATCTCAGTGATGGTTGGTTATGTTCTTTTACGTGATTTCTTAACAAAATTGACATAATAGACATTTTTTTTTCCATAATGAGATTTTAATGCCACTTGGTTTTGTTTCCTAAGAAGATTTTAATGAAGATCAGTTTTGTTGGGTTAAGAGATCTCAATGATGGTCTATTTTTTTTTTAGCATCAGTCAGTTTTGTTCCATTACAAGATTTAAATGACGGTCGGTTTTATTCAGTCATGATATTTCAATGACGATCGGTTTTGCTGGGTTATGAGATTTCAATGATGGTCTGTTTTGTTCCTTCACAAGATCTCGGTGATAGTCAGTTTTGTTCTTTTACGAGATCTCAATGACAGTCGGTTTTGTTTGGTTACGAGATTTAAATGACGGCCGTTTTTTTTAGTTTACCAGATCTCACTGACGGTTAGTGTTGTTTTTTTATGAGATCTCACTGATGGTTGGTTTTGTTCTGTTGACGAAGTTTCAATAAATATTGTTTTTCTTCTGGTACGAGATTTCAAAGACAGCTTTGTTTTTTTTTTTGAGATTTCAATGATGATCAGTTTTATTCGGTCATGAGATCTCAGTGATGGTTGGTTATGTTCTTTTACGTGATTTCTTAACAAAAAATACTTTTTTTTTTTTTCCATAACAAGATTTTAATACCACATGGTTTTGTTTCCTAAAGAGATTTTAATGAAGATCAGTTTTGCTGGGTTAAGAGATCTCAATGACGGTCTGTTTTTTTTAATATCAGTTGGTTTTGTTCCATTATAAGATTTAAATGAGGGATGGTTTTATTCGATCATGAGATTTCAATGACGATCGGTTTTTCTGGGTTATGAGACTTCAGTGAAGGTCGGTTTTGTTTCCTTACAAGATCTCAATGATAGTCAGTTTTGTTCCTTCACGAAATCTCAGTGACGGTTGGTTTTGTTAATTTACAAGATTTCAATGACAGTCGGATTTATTCGGTTAGGAGATTTCAATGACGGCCGGTTTTGCTTGGTTATGAGATTTTTAATGATGGTGGTTTTTTCTTTTACGAGATCTCTGTGATGGTTGGTTTTATTAATTTACAAGATTTCAATGACAGTCAGTTCTGTTTCTTTATAAGATTTCAGTGACAGTCAGTTTTGTTTGGTTACAAAATTTCAATGACAGTCCTGTTTTTAATATTATAAGAGTTCAAATACAGTTTTGTTTTGTTGTAAGATCTAAATGACAATTAGTTTTGCTTCTTTACGAGATCATAACAAAGATCGTTTTTTTTCTGTTAAGAGATTTCAAAGACAACTTTGTTTCTTTGTGAGATTTCAATGATGATCAGTTTTATTCGGTCATGAGATCTCAGTGATGGTTGGTTATGTTCTTTTACGTGATTTCTTAACAAATTTTTTTTCCATAACGAGATTTTAACGCCACTTGGTTTTGTTTCCTAAGGAGATTTTAATAAAGATCAGTTTTGCTGGGTTAAGAGATCTCAATGATGGTTTTTTTTTTTTGTTCCATTATAAGATTTAAAAGACGGCTGGTTTTATTCAGTCATGAAATTTCAATGATGATCGGTTTTGCTGGGTTATGAAACTTCAGTGATGGTCGGTTTTGTTTCTTTACAAGATCTCAATGACAGTCAGTTTTGTTCCTTCACGTAATCTCAGTGACGGTTGGTTTTGTTAATTTACAAGATTTCAATGACAGTTGGTTTTATTCAGTCATGATATTTCAATGACGATCGGTTTTGCTGGGTTTTGAGATTTCAATGATGGTCTGTTTTGTTCCTTCACAAGATCTCAATGATAGTCATTTTTGTTCTTTTACGAGATCTCAATAACAGTCGGTTTTGTTTGGTTACAAGATTTCAATGATGGTAGTTTTTCTTATTTTACAAGATTTCAAAGACAGTTTTGTTTCATCACGAGATCTCGATGACAGTTAGTTTCATTCCTTTATGAGATTTCAATGATGGTGGGTTTTGTTCTGTTGATGAGGTTTCAAGGAAGATTGCTTTTCTTCAGTTATGAGATTTCAAAGACAACTTGGTTTCTTTATGAGATTTCAATGATGATCAGTTTTATTCGGTCATGAGATCTCAGTGATGGTTGGTTATGTTCTTTTACGTGATTTCTTAACAAAATTGACATAATAGACATTTTTTTTTTCCATACCGAGATTTTAATGACGATCAGTTTTCCTGGGTTAAGAGATCTCGATGACGGTCTATTTTTTTTTAGTGTCAGTCAGTTTTGTTCCGTTATAAGATTTAGTTGACGGTTGGTTTTATTCGGCCATGAGATTTCAATGACGGACAGTTTTACTTGGTTATGAGACTTCACTGATGGTCGGATTTGTTCCTTTACAAGATCTCAATGACAGTCAGTTTTGTTCTTTTACAAGATCTCAGTGACAGTCGGTTTTGTTTGGTTACGAGATTTAAATGACAATTGTACTATTTGGTTATAAGATTTCCGTGATGGCTGGTTTTGTTCGGTTATGAGATTTCAATGACGGTCGTTTTTTTTAGTTTAGGAGATCTCACTGACGGTTAGTGTTGTTTTTTTATGAGATCTCACTGACGGTTGTTTTTGTTCTGTTGATGAGGTTTCAATAAATATTGTTCTTCTTCTGGTATGAGATTTCAAAGACAGCTTTGGGTTTTTTATGAGATTTCAATGATGATCAGTTTTATTCGGTCATGAGATTTCAGTGACGGTTGGTTTTGTTAATTTACAAGATTTCAATGACAGTCGGTTTTATTCGGTTAGGAGATTTCAATGACTGCCGGTTTTGCTGGTTTATGAGATTTTAATGACTGCCGGTTTTGCTTGCTTATGAAATTTTTAATGATGGTCGTTTTTTTCCTTTACGAGATCTCTGTGATGGTTGGTTTTATTAACTTACAACATTTCAATGACAGTCGGTTCTGTTTTTTTATAAGATTTCAGCGACAGTCGGTTTTGCTTGGTCATGAAATTCCAACGACAGCCATTTTTCCTATATTATAAGATTTCAAAGACAGTTTTGTTTCATTACGAGATTTAAACGGCAGTCAGTTTTGTTTTTTTACAAGATCTCAAAGTCAGTTGTTTTTTTTCTGTTATAAGATTTCAAAGACAACTTTGTTTCTTTATGAGATTTCAATAATGATCAGTTTTATTCGGTCATGAGATCTCAGTGATGGTTGGTTATGTTCTTTTACGTGATTTCTTAACAAAATTGACATAATAGACATTTTTTTTTTTTTTTTCCATAACGAGATTTTAATGCCACTTGGTTTTGTTTCCTAAGAAGATTTTAATGAAGATCAGTTTTGTTGGGTTAAGAGATCTCAATGATGGTCTATTTTTTTTAGTGTCAGTCAGTTTTGTTCTATTATAAGATTTAAATGACGGTTAGTTTTATTCAGTCATGAGATTTCAAAGACGATCGGTTTTGCTGGGTTATGAGACTTCAGTGATGGTCGGATTTGTTTCTTTACAAGATCTCAATTACAGTCAGTTTTGTTCCTTCGTGTAATCTCAGTGACGGTTGGTTTTGTTAATTTACAAGATTTCAATGACAGTCAGTTTTATTCAGTCATGATATTTCAATGACGATCGGTTTTGCTGGGTTATGAGATTTTAATGATGGTCTGTTTTGTTCTTTTACGAGATCTCAATGACAGTCGGTTTTGTTTGGTTACAAGATTTAAAGAACATCTGTTCTGTTTGGTTATGAGATTTCAATGACGGTCGTTTTTCTTATTTTACAAGATTTCAAAGACAGTTTTGTTCCATCACGAGATCTCAATGACAGTTAGTTTTGTTTTGTTTTGTTTACAAGACTCGAATAAAAATTGTCTTTTTTTTTATTACGAGATTTCAAAGACAGTTCTGTTTTCTTATGAGATTTCAATGATGATCAGTTTTATTCGGTCATGAGATCTCAGTGATGGTTGGTTATGTTCCTTTACCAGATTTCTTAACAAAATTTATATTATAGCCTTTTTTTTTTTTTTTTTTACCATAACAAGGTTTTAATACCACTTGGTTATGTTCTCCTTACCACCGAAGGAGATTTTAATGACAATCAGTTTTGCTGGGTTAAGAGATCTCAATGACGGTCTATTTTTTTTTTAGTGTCAATCAGTTTTGTTCCATTTTAAGATTTAAATGACGGATGGTTTTATTCGATCATGAGATTTCAATGACGACCGGTTTCGCTAGGTTATGAAACTTCAGTGATGGTCGGTTTTGTTTCTTTACAAGATCTCAATGACAGTCAGTTTTGTTCTTTCACGAAATCTCAGTGACGGTTGGTTTTGTTAATTTACAAGATCTCAATGACAGTCAGTTTTGTTCTTTTATGAGATCTCAGTGACAGTCGGTTTTGTTTGGTTACGAGATTTAAATGACAACTGTACTATTTGGTTATAAGATTTCCGTGATGGCTGGTTTTATTCGGTTATGAGATTTCAATGACGGTCGTTTTTTTTAGTTTAGGAGATCTCACTGACGGTTAGTGTTGTTTTTTTATGAGATCTCACTGACGGTTGGTTTTGTTCTGTTGATGAGGTTTCAATAAATATTGTTCTTCTTCTGGTATGAGATTTCAAAGACAGCTTTGGGTTTTTTATGAGATTTCAATGATGATCAGTTTTATTCGGTCATGAGATCTCAGTGACGGTTGGTTTTGTTAATTTACAAGATTTCAATGACAGTCGGTTTTATTCGGTTAGGAGATTTCAATGACTGCCGGTTTTGCTGGTTTATGAGATTTTAATGACTGCCGGTTTTGCTTGCTTATGAAATTTTTAATGATGGTCGTTTTTTTTCCTTTACGAGATCTCTGTGATGGTTGGTTTTATTAATTTACAACATTTCAATGACAGTCGGTTCTGTTTCTTTATAAGATTTCAGCGACAGTCGGTTTTGCTTGGTTATGAAATTCCAACGACAGCCATTTTTCCTATATTATAAGATTTCAAAGACAGTTTTGTTTTATTACGAGATTTAAATGGCAGTCAGTTTTGTTTTTTTACAAGATCTCAAAGTCAGTTGTTTTTTTTCCGTTATAAGATTTCAAAGACAGCTTTGGTTTTTTTTGAGATTTCAATGATGATCAGTTTTATTCGGTCATGAGATCTCAGTGATGGTTGGTTATGTTCTTTTACGTGATTTCTTAACAAAATTGACATAATAGACATTTTTTTTTTTTTTTTTCCATAACGAGATTTTAATGCCACTTGGTTTTGTTTCCTAAGAAGATTTTAATGAAGATCAGTTTTGTTGGGTTAAGAGATCTCAATGATGGTCTATTTTTTTTAGTGTCAATTTTGTTTCATTATAAGATTTTGTTTCATTATAAGATTTAAATGACGGTTGGTTTTGTTCAGTCATGAGATTTCAAAGACGATCGGTTTTTCTGGGTTATGAGACTTCAGTGATGGTCGGTTTTGTTTCTTTACAAGATCTCAATTACAGTCAGTTTTGTTCCTTCACGAAATCTCAGTGATGGTTGGTTTTGTTAATTTACAAGATTTCAATGACAGTCGGTTTTATTCAGTCATGATATTTCAATGACGATCGGTTTTGCTGGGTTATGAGATTTCAATGATGGTCTGTTTTGTTCCTTCACAAGATCTCAGTGATAGTCAGTTTTGTTCTTTTACGAGATCTCAATGACAGTCGGTTTTGTTTGGTTACGAGATTTAAAAAACATCTGTTCTATTTGGTTATGAGATTTCAATGACGGTCGTTTTTCTTATTTTACAAGATTTCAAAGACAGTTTTGTTTCATTACGAGATTTAAATGGCAGTCAGTTTCATTTTTTTACAAGATCTCAATGTCAGTTGTTTTTTTTTCTGTTACAAAATTTCAAAGACAGCTTTGTTGTTTTTTTTTGAGATTTCAATGATGATCAGTTTTATTTGGTCATGAGATCTCAGTGATGGTTGGTTATGTTCTTTTACATGATTTCTTAACAAAAAAACACTTTTTTTTTTTCCATAACATGATTTTAATACCACATGGTTTTGTTTCCTAAAGAGATTTCAATGATGATCAGTTTTGCTGGGTTAAGAGACTTCAGTAATGGTTGGTTTTCTTCCTTTACAAGATCTCAATTACAGTCAGTTTTGTTCCTTCACGAAATCTCAGTGACGGTTGGTTTTGTTAATTTACAAGATTTCAATGACAGTCGGATTTATTCGGTTAGGAGATTTCAATGACGGCCGGTTTTGCTTGGTTATGAGATTTTTAATGATGGTGGTTTTTTCTTTTACGAGATCTCTGTGATGGTTGGTTTTATTAATTTACAAGATTTCAATGACAGTCAGTTCTGTTTCTTTATAAGATTTCAGTGACAGTCAGTTTTGTTTGGTTACAAAATTTCAATGACAGTCCTGTTTTTAATATTATAAGAGTTCAAACACAGTTTTGTTTTGTTGTAAGATCTAAATGACAATTAGTTTTGCTTCTTTACGAGATCATAACAAAGATCGTTTTTTTTCTGTTACGAGATTTCAAAGACAACTTTGTTTCTTTGTGAGATTTCAATGATGATCAGTTTTATTCGGTCATGAGATCTCAGTGATGGTTGGTTATGTTCTTTTACGTGATTTCTTAACAAATTTTTTTTCCATAACGAGATTTTAACGCCACTTGGTTTTGTTTCCTAAGGAGATTTTAATAAAGATCAGTTTTGCTGGGTTAAGAGATCTCAATGATGGTCTTTTTTTTTTGTGTTTTTTTTTTTTGTTCCATTATAAGATTTAAAAGACGGCTGGTTTTATTCAGTCATGAAACTTCAATGACGATCGGTTTTGCTGGGTTATGAAACTTCAGTGATGGTCGGTTTTGTTTCTTTACAAGATCTCAATGACAGTCAGTTTTGTTCCTTCACGTAATCTCAGTGACGGTTGGTTTTGTTAATTTACAAGATTTCAATGACAGTCGGTTTTATTCAGTCATGATATTTCAATGACGATCGGTTTTGCTGGGTTTTGAGATTTCAATGATGGTCTGTTTTGTTCCTTCACAAGATCTCAATGATAGTCATTTTTGTTCTTTTACGAGATCTCAATAACAGTCGGTTTTGTTTGGTTACAAGATTTCAATGATGGTAGTTTTTCTTATTTTACAAGATTTCAAAGACAGTTTTGTTTCATCACAAGATCTCGATGACAGTTTCATTCCTTTATGAGATTTCAATGATGGTTGGTTTTGTTCTGTTGATGAGGTTTCAAGGAAGATTGCTTTTCTTCAGTTATGAGATTTCAAAGACAACTTGGTTTCTTTATGAGATTTCAATGATGATCAGTTTTATTCGGTCATGAGATCTCAGTGATGGTTGGTTATGTTCTTTTACGTGATTTCTTAACAAAATTGACATAATAGACATTTTTTTTTTCCATACCGAGATTTTAATGACGATCAGTTTTCCTGGGTTAAGAGATCTCGATGACGGTCTATTTCTTTTTAGTGTCAGTCAGTTTTGTTCCGTTATAAGATTTAGTTGACGGTTGGTTTTATTCGGCCATGAGATTTCAATGACGGACAGTTTTACTTGGTTATGAGACTTCACTGATGGTCGGATTTGTTCCTTTACAAGATCATAATGACAGTCAGTTTTGTTCTTTTACGAGATCTCAGTGACAGTCGGTTTTGTTTGGTTACGAGATTTAAATGACAACTGTACTATTTGGTTATAAGATTTCCGTGATGGCTGGTTTTGTTTGGTTATGAGATTTTAATGACGGTCGTTTTTTTTAGTTTACGAGATCTCACTGACGGTTAGTGTTCTTTTTTTATGAGATCTCACTGACGGTTGGTTTTGTTCTGTTGATGAGGTTTCAATAAATATCGTTTTTCTTCTGGTACGATATTTCAAAGACAGCTTTGGTTTTTTTTGAGATTTCAATGATGATCAGTTTTATTCGGTCATGAGATCTCAGTGACGGTTGGTTTTGTTAATTTACAAGATTTCAATGACAGTCGGTTTTATTCGGTTAAGAAATCTCAATGATGGTCTATTTTTTTTTTAGTGTCAGTCAGTTTTGTTCCATTATAAGATTTAAATGACGGTTGGTTTTATTCAGTCATGAGATTTCAAAGGCGATCGGTTTTGCTGGGTTATGAGATTTCAATGATGGTCTGTTTTGTTCTTTTACGAGATCTCAATGACAGTCGGTTTTGTTTGGTTACAAGATTTAAAGAACATTTGTTCTATTTGGTTATGAGATTTCCGTGATGGCCGGTTCTGTTTGGTTATGAGATTTCAATGACGGTCGTTTTTCTTATTTTACAAGATTTCAAAGACAGTTTTGTTCCATCACGAGATCTCAATGACAGTTAGTTTTGTTTTGTTTTGTTTACAAGACTCGAATAAAAATTGTCTTTTTTTTATTACGAGATTGCAAAGACAGTTCTGTTTTCTTATGAGATTTCAATGATGATCAGTTTTATTCGGTCATGAGATCTCAGTGATGGTTGGTTATGTTCTTTTACGTGATTTCTTAACAAAATTGACATAATAGACATTTTTTTTTCCATAATGAGATTTTAATGCCACTTGGTTTTGTTTCCTAAGAAGATTTTAATGAAGATCAGTTTTGTTGGGTTAAGAGATCTCAATGATGGTCTATTTTTTTTAGCGTCAGTCAGTTTTGTTCCATTACAAGATTTAAATGACGGTTGGTTTTATTCAGTCTTGAGATTTCAAAGACGATCAGTTTTTCTGGGTTATGAGACTTCAATGATGGTCGGTTTTGTTTCTTTACAAGATCTCAATTACAGTCAGTTTTGTTCCTTCACGTAATCTCAGTGACGGCTGGTTTTGTTAATTTACAAGATTTCAATGACAGTCGGTTTTATTCAGTCATGATATTTCAATGACGATCGGTTTTGCTGGGTTATGAGATTTCAATGATGGTCTGTTTTGTTCTTTCACAAGATCTCGGTGATAGTCAGTTTTGTTCTTTTACGAGATCTCAATGACAGTCGGTTTTGTTTGTTTACAAGATTTAAAGAACATCTGTTCTATTTGGTTATGAGATTTCCGTGATGGCCGGTTCTGTTTGGTTATGAGATTTCAATGACGGTCGTTTTTCTTTTTGTACAAGATTTCAAAGACAGTTTTGTTCCATCACGAGATCTCAATGACAGTTAGTTTTGTTTTGTTTTGTTTACAAGACTCGAATAAAAATTGTCTTTTTTTTATTATGAGATTTCAAAGACAGTTCTGTTTTCTTATGAGATTTCAATGATGATCAGTTTTATTCGGTCATGAGATCTCAGTGATGGTTGGTTATGTTCTTTTACGTGATTTCTTAACAAAATTGACATAATAGACATTTTTTTTTCCATAATGAGATTTTAATGCCACTTGGTTTTGTTTCCTAAGAAGATTTTAATGAAGATCAGTTTTGCTGGGTTAAGAGATCTCAATGACGGTCTGTTTTTTTTAATATCAGTTGGTTTTGTTCCATTATAAGATTTAAATGAGGGATGGTTTTATTCGATCATGAGATTTCAATGACGATCGGTTTTTCTGGGTTATGAGACTTCAGTGAAGGTCGGTTTTGTTTCTTTACAAGATCTCAATGATAGTCAGTTTTGTTCCTTCACGAAATCTCAGTGACGGTTGGTTTTGTTAATTTACAAGATTTCAATGACAGTCGGATTTATTCGGTTAGGAGATTTCAATGACAGCCGGTTTTGCTTGGTTATGAGATTTTTAATGATGGTGGTTTTTTCTTTTACGAGATCTCTGTGATGGTTGGTTTTATTAATTTACAAGATTTCAATGACAGTCAGTTCTGTTTCTTTATAAGATTTCAGTGACAGTCAGTTTTGTTTGGTTACAAAATTTCAATGACAGTCCTGTTTTTAATATTATAAGAGTTCAAACACAGTTTTGTTTTGTTGCAAGATCTAAGTGACAATTAGTTTTGCTTCTTTATGAGATCATAACAAAGATCGTTTTTTTTCTGTTACGAGATTTCAAAGACAACTTTGTTTCTTTGTGAGATTTCAATGATGATCAGTTTTATTCGGTCATGAGATCTCAGTGATGGTTGGTTATGTTCTTTTACGTGATTTCTTAACAATTTTTTTTTTCCATAACGAGATTTTAACGCCACTTGGTTTTGTTTCCTAAGGAGATTTTAATAAAGATCAGTTTTGCTGGGTTAAGAGATCTCAATGATGGTCTTTTTATTTTTAGTGTTTTTTTTTTGTTCCATTATAATATTTAAAAGACGGTTGGTTTTATTCGATCATGAGATTTCAATGACGATCGGTTTCGCTAGGTTATGAAACTTCAGTGATGGTCGGTTTTGTTTCTTTACAAGATCTCAATGACAGTCAGTTTTGTTCTTTCATGAAATCTCAGTGACGGTTGGTTTTGTTAATTTACAAGATTTCAATGACAGTCAGTTTTATTCGGTTAGGAGATTTCAATGACGGACAGTTTTACTTGGTTATGAGACTTCACTGATGGTCGGATTTGTTCTTTTACGAGATCTCAGTGACAGTCGGTTTTGTTTGGTTACGAGATTTAAATGACAACTGTACTATTTGGTTATAAGATTTCCGTGATGGCTGGTTTTGTTCGGTTATGAGATTTCAATGACGGTCGTTTTTTTTAGTTTAGGAGATCTCACTGACGGTTAGTGTTGTTTTTTTATGAGATCTCACTGACGGTTGGTTTTGTTCTGTTGATGAGGTTTCAATAAATATTGTTCTTCTTCTGGTATGAGATTTCAAAGACAGCTTTGGGTTTTTTATGAGATTTCAATGATGATCAGTTTTATTCGGTCATGAGATCTCAGTGATGGTTGGTTTTGTTAATTTACAAGATTTCAATGACAGTCGGTTTTATTCGGTTAGGAGATTTCAATGACTGCCGGTTTTGCTGGTTTATGAGATTTTAATGACTGCCGGTTTTGCTTGCTTATGAAATTTTTAATGATGGTCGTTTTTTTTCCTTTACGAGATCTCTGTGATGGTTGGTTTTATTAATTTACAACATTTCAATGACAGTCGGTTCTGTTTCTTTATAAGATTTCAGCGACAGTCGGTTTTGCTTGGTTATGAAATTCCAACGACAGCCATTTTTCCTATATTATAAGATTTCAAAGACAGTTTTGTTTTATTACGAGATTTAAATGTCAGTCAGTTTTGTTTTTTTACAAGATCTCAAAGTCAGTTGTTTTTTTCTGTTATAAGATTTCAAAGACAGCTTTGGTTTTTTTTGAGATTTCAATGATGATCAGTTTTATTCGGTCATGAGATCTCAGTGATGGTTGGTTATGTTCTTTTACGTGATTTCTTAACAAAATTGACATAATAGACTTTTTTTTTTTTTTTTTCCATAACGAGATTTTAATGCCACTTGGTTTTGTTTCCTAAGAAGATTTTAATGAAGATCAGTTTTGTTGGGTTAAGAGATCTCAATGATGGTCTATTTTTTTTAGTGTCAATTTTGTTTCATTATAAGATTTTGTTTCATTATAAGATTTAAATGACGGTTGGTTTTGTTCAGTCATGAGATTTCAAAGACGATCGGTTTTTCTGGGTTATGAGACTTCAGTGATGGTCGGTTTTGTTTCTTTACAAGATCTCAATTACAGTCAGTTTTGTTCCTTCGTGTAATCTCAGTGACGGTTGGTTTTGTTAATTTACAAGATTTCAATGACAGTCAGTTTTATTCAGTCATGATATTTCAATGACGATCGGTTTTGCTGGGTTATGAGATTTTAATGATGGTCTGTTTTGTTCTTTTACGAGATCTCAATGACAGTCGGTTTTGTTTGGTTACAAGATTTAAAGAACATCTGTTCTATTTGGTTATGAGATTTCCGTGATGGCCGGTTCTGTTTGGTTATGAGATTTCAATGATGGTCGTTTTTCTTATTTTACAAGATTTCAAAGACAGTTTTGTTCCATCACGAGATCTCAATGACAGTTAGTTTTGTTTTGTTTTGTTTACAAGACTCGAATAAAAATTGTCTTTTTTTATTACGAGATTTCAAAGACAGTTCTGTTTTCTTATGAGATTTCAATGATGATCAGTTTTATTCGGTCATGAGATCTCAGTGATGGTTGGTTATGTTCCTTTACGAGATTTCTTAACAAAATTTATATTATAGCCTTTTTTTTTTTTTTTAACATAACAAGGTTTTAATACCACTTGGTTATGTTCTCCTTACCACCGAAGGAGATTTTAATGACAATCAGTTTTGCTGGGTTAAGAGATCTCAATGACGGTCTATTTTTTTTTTAGTGTCAATCAGTTTTGTTCCATTTTAAGATTTAAATGACGGATGGTTTTATTCGATCATGAGATTTCAATGACGACCGGTTTCGCTAGGTTATGAAACTTCAGTGATGGTCGGTTTTGTTTCTTTACAAGATCTCAATGACAGTCAGTTTTGTTCTTTCACGAAATCTCAGTGACGGTTGGTTTTGTTAATTTACAAGATTTCAATGACAGTCAGTTTTATTCGGTTAGGAGATTTCAATGACGGACAGTTTTACTTGGTTATGAGACTTCACTGATGGTCGGATTTGTTCCTTTACAAGATCTCAATGACAGTCAGTTTTGTTCTTTTACGAGATCTCAGTGACAGTCGGTTTTGTTTGGTTACGAGATTTAAATGACAACTGTACTATTTGGTTATAAGATTTCCGTGATGGCTGGTTTTGTTCGGTTATGAGATTTCAATGACGGTCGTTTTTTTTAGTTTAGGAGATCTCACTGACGGTTAGTGTTCTTTTTTTATGAGATCTCACTGACGGTTGGTTTTGTTCTGTTGATGAGGTTTCAATAAATATTGTTCTTCTTCTGGTATGAGATTTCAAAGACAGCTTTGGGTTTTTTATGAGATTTCAATGATGATCAGTTTTATTCGGTCATGAGATCTCAGTGACGGTTGGTTTTGTTAATTTACAAGATTTCAATGACAGTCGGTTTTATTCGGTTAGGAGATTTCAATGACTGCCGGTTTTGCTGGTTTATGAGATTTTAATGACTGCCGGTTTTGCTTGCTTATGAAATTTTTAATGATGGTCGTTTTTTTTCCTTTACGAGATCTCTGTGATGGTTGGTTTTATTAATTTACAACATTTCAATGACAGTCGGTTCTGTTTCTTTATAAGATTTCAGTGACAGTCAGTTTTGTTTGGTTACAAAATTTCAATGACAGTCCTGTTTTTAATATTATAAGAGTTCAAACACAGTTTTGTTTTGTTGTAAGATCTAAATGACAATTAGTTTTGCTTCTTTACGAGATCATAACAAAGATCGTTTTTTTTCTGTTACGAGATTTCAAAGACAACTTTGTTTCTTTGTGAGATTTCAATGATGATCAGTTTTATTCGGTCATGAGATCTCAGTGATGGTTGGTTATGTTCTTTTACGTGATTTCTTAACAAATTTTTTTTCCATAACGAGATTTTAACGCCACTTGGTTTTGTTTCCTAAGGAGATTTTAATAAAGATCAGTTTTGCTGGGTTAAGAGATCTCAATGATGGTCTTTTTTTTTTGTGTTTTTTTTTTTGTTCCATTATAAGATTTAAAAGACGGCTGGTTTTATTCAGTCATGAAACTTCAATGACGATCGGTTTTGCTGGGTTATGAAACTTCAGTGATGGTCGGTTTTGTTTCTTTACAAGATCTCAATGACAGTCAGTTTTGTTCCTTCACGTAATCTCAGTGACGGTTGGTTTTGTTAATTTACAAGATTTCAATGACAGTCGGTTTTATTCAGTCATGATATTTCAATGACGATCGGTTTTGCTGGGTTTTGAGATTTCAATGATGGTCTGTTTTGTTCCTTCACAAGATCTCAATGATAGTCATTTTTGTTCTTTTACGAGATCTCAATAACAGTCGGTTTTGTTTGGTTACAAGATTTCAATGATGGTAGTTTTTCTTATTTTACAAGATTTCAAAGACAGTTTTGTTTCATCACGAGATCTCGATGACAGTTAGTTTCATTCCTTTATGAGATTTCAATGATGGTTGGTTTTGTTCTGTTGATGAGGTTTCAAGGAAGATTGCTTTTCTTCAGTTATGAGATTTCAAAGACAACTTGGTTTCTTTATGAGATTTCAATGATGATCAGTTTTATTCGGTCATGAGATCTCAGTGATGGTTGGTTATGTTCTTTTACGTGATTTCTTAACAAAATTGACATAATAGACATTTTTTTTTTCCATACCGAGATTTTAATGACGATCAGTTTTCCTGGGTTAAGAGATCTCGATGACGGTCTATTTTTTTTTAGTGTCAGTCAGTTTTGTTCCGTTATAAGATTTAGTTGACGGTTGGTTTTATTCGGCCATGAGATTTCAATGACGGACAGTTTTACTTGGTTATGAGACTTCACTGATGGTCGGATTTGTTCCTTTACAAGATCATAATGACAGTCAGTTTTGTTCTTTTACGAGATCTCAGTGACAGTCGGTTTTGTTTGGTTACGAGATTTAAATGACAACTGTACTATTTGGTTATAAGATTTCCGTGATGGCTGGTTTTGTTTGGTTATGAGATTTTAATGACGGTCGTTTTTTTTAGTTTACGAGATCTCACTGACGGTTAGTGTTCTTTTTTTATGAGATCTCACTGACGGTTGGTTTTGTTCTGTTGATGAGGTTTCAATAAATATCGTTTTTCTTCTGGTACGATATTTCAAAGACAGCTTTGGTTTTTTTTGAGATTTCAATGATGATCAGTTTTATTCGGTCATGAGATCTCAGTGACGGTTGGTTTTGTTAATTTACAAGATTTCAATGACAGTCGGTTTTATTCGGTTAAGAAATCTCAATGATGGTCTATTTTTTTTTTAGTGTCAGTCAGTTTTGTTCCATTATAAGATTTAAATGACGGTTGGTTTTATTCAGTCATGAGATTTCAAAGGCGATCGGTTTTGCTGGGTTATGAGATTTCAATGATGGTCTGTTTTGTTCTTTTACGAGATCTCAATGACAGTCGGTTTTGTTTGGTTACAAGATTTAAAGAACATTTGTTCTATTTGGTTATGAGATTTCCGTGATGGCCGGTTCTGTTTGGTTATGAGATTTCAATGACAGTCGTTTTTCTTATTTTACAAGATTTCAAAGACAGTTTTGTTCCATCACGAGATCTCAATGACAGTTAGTTTTGTTTTGTTTTGTTTACAAGACTCGAATAAAAATTGTCTTTTTTTTATTACGAGATTGCAAAGACAGTTCTGTTTTCTTATGAGATTTCAATGATGATCAGTTTTATTCGGTCATGAGATCTCAGTGATGGTTGGTTATGTTCTTTTACGTGATTTCTTAACAAAATTGACATAATAGACATTTTTTTTTCCATAATGAGATTTTAATGCCACTTGGTTTTGTTTCCTAAGAAGATTTTAATGAAGATCAGTTTTGTTGGGTTAAGAGATCTCAATGATGGTCTATTTTTTTTAGCGTCAGTCAGTTTTGTTCCATTACAAGATTTAAATGACGGTTGGTTTTATTCAGTCTTGAGATTTCAAAGACGATCAGTTTTTCTGGGTTATGAGACTTCAATGATGGTCGGTTTTGTTTCTTTACAAGATCTCAATTACAGTCAGTTTTGTTCCTTCACGTAATCTCAGTGACGGCTGGTTTTGTTAATTTACAAGATTTCAATGACAGTCGGTTTTATTCAGTCATGATATTTCAATGACGATCGGTTTTGCTGGGTTATGAGATTTCAATGATGGTCTGTTTTGTTCTTTCACAAGATCTCGGTGATAGTCAGTTTTGTTCTTTTACGAGATCTCAATGACAGTCGGTTTTGTTTGTTTACAAGATTTAAAGAACATCTGTTCTATTTGGTTATGAGATTTCCGTGATGGCCGGTTCTGTTTGGTTATGAGATTTCAATGACGGTCGTTTTTCTTTTTGTACAAGATTTCAAAGACAGTTTTGTTCCATCACGAGATCTCAATGACAGTTAGTTTTGTTTTGTTTTGTTTACAAGACTCGAATAAAAATTGTCTTTTTTTTATTATGAGATTTCAAAGACAGTTCTGTTTTCTTATGAGATTTCAATGATGATCAGTTTTATTCGGTCATGAGATCTCAGTGATGGTTGGTTATGTTCTTTTACGTGATTTCTTAACAAAATTGACATAATAGACATTTTTTTTTCCATAATGAGATTTTAATGCCACTTGGTTTTGTTTCCTAAGAAGATTTTAATGAAGATCAGTTTTGCTGGGTTAAGAGATCTCAATGACGGTCTGTTTTTTTTAATATCAGTTGGTTTTGTTCCATTATAAGATTTAAATGAGGGATGGTTTTATTCGATCATGAGATTTCAATGACGATCGGTTTTTCTGGGTTATGAGACTTCAGTGAAGGTCGGTTTTGTTTCTTTACAAGATCTCAATGATAGTCAGTTTTGTTCCTTCACGAAATCTCAGTGACGGTTGGTTTTGTTAATTTACAAGATTTCAATGACAGTCGGATTTATTCGGTTAGGAGATTTCAATGACAGCCGGTTTTGCTTGCTTATGAAATTTTTAATGATGGTCGTTTTTTTTCCTTTACGAGATCTCTGTGATGGTTGGTTTTATTAATTTACAACATTTCAATGACAGTCGGTTCTGTTTCTTTATAAGATTTCAGTGACAGTCAGTTTTGTTTGGTTACAAAATTTCAATGACAGTCCTGTTTTTAATATTATAAGAGTTCAAACACAGTTTTGTTTTGTTGTAAGATCTAAATGACAATTAGTTTTGCTTCTTTACGAGATCATAACAAAGATCGTTTTTTTTCTGTTACGAGATTTCAAAGACAACTTTGTTTCTTTGTGAGATTTCAATGATGATCAGTTTTATTCGGTCATGAGATCTCAGTGATGGTTGGTTATGTTCTTTTACGTGATTTCTTAACAATTTTTTTTTTCCATAACGAGATTTTAACGCCACTTGGTTTTGTTTCCTAAGGAGATTTTAATAAAGATCAGTTTTGCTGGGTTAAGAGATCTCAATGATGGTCTTTTTATTTTTAGTGTTTTTTTTTTGTTCCATTATAATATTTAAAAGACGGTTGGTTTTATTCGATCATGAGATTTCAATGACGATCGGTTTCGCTAGGTTATGAAACTTCAGTGATGGTCGGTTTTGTTTCTTTACAAGATCTCAATGACAGTCAGTTTTGTTCTTTCATGAAATCTCAGTGACGGTTGGTTTTGTTAATTTACAAGATTTCAATGACAGTCAGTTTTATTCGGTTAGGAGATTTCAATGACGGACAGTTTTACTTGGTTATGAGACTTCACTGATGGTCGGATTTGTTCTTTTACGAGATCTCAGTGACAGTCGGTTTTGTTTGGTTACGAGATTTAAATGACAACTGTACTATTTGGTTATAAGATTTCCGTGATGGCTGGTTTTGTTCGGTTATGAGATTTCAATGACGGTCGTTTTTTTTAGTGTAGGAGATCTCACTGACGGTTAGTGTTGTTTTTTTATGAGATCTCACTGACGGTTGGTTTTGTTCTGTTGATGAGGTTTCAATAAATATTGTTCTTCTTCTGGTATGAGATTTCAAAGACAGCTTTGGGTTTTTTATGAGATTTCAATGATGATCAGTTTTATTCGGTCATGAGATCTCAGTGACGGTTGGTTTTGTTAATTTACAAGATTTCAATGACAGTCGGTTTTATTCGGTTAGGAGATTTCAATGACTGCCGGTTTTGCTGGTTTATGAGATTTTAATGACTGCCGGTTTTGCTTGCTTATGAAATTTTTAATGATGGTCGTTTTTTTTCCTTTACGAGATCTCTGTGATGGTTGGTTTTATTAATTTACAACATTTCAATGACAGTCGGTTCTGTTTCTTTATAAGATTTCAGCGACAGTCGGTTTTGCTTGGTTATGAAATTCCAACGACAGCCATTTTTCCTATATTATAAGATTTCAAAGACAGTTTTGTTTTATTACGAGATTTAAATGTCAGTCAGTTTTGTTTTTTTACAAGATCTCAAAGTCAGTTGTTTTTTTCTGTTATAAGATTTCAAAGACAGCTTTGGTTTTTTTGAGATTTCAATGATGATCAGTTTTATTCGGTCATGAGATCTCAGTGATGGTTGGTTATGTTCTTTTACGTGATTTCTTAACAAAATTGACATAATAGACTTTTTTTTTTTTTTTTCCATAACGAGATTTTAATGCCACTTGGTTTTGTTTCCTAAGAAGATTTTAATGAAGATCAGTTTTGTTGGGTTAAGAGATCTCAATGATGGTCTATTTTTTTTAGTGTCAATTTTGTTTCATTATAAGATTTTGTTTCATTATAAGATTTAAATGACGGTTGGTTTTGTTCAGTCATGAGATTTCAAAGACGATCGGTTTTTCTGGGTTATGAGACTTCAGTGATGGTCGGTTTTGTTTCTTTACAAGATCTCAATTACAGTCAGTTTTGTTCCTTCGTGTAATCTCAGTGACGGTTGGTTTTGTTAATTTACAAGATTTCAATGACAGTCAGTTTTATTCAGTCATGATATTTCAATGACGATCGGTTTTGCTGGGTTATGAGATTTTAATGATGGTCTGTTTTGTTCTTTTACGAGATCTCAATGACAGTCGGTTTTGTTTGGTTACAAGATTTAAAGAACATCTGTTCTATTTGGTTATGAGATTTCCGTGATGGCCGGTTCTGTTTGGTTATGAGATTTCAATGATGGTCGTTTTTCTTATTTTACAAGATTTCAAAGACAGTTTTGTTCCATCACGAGATCTCAATGACAGTTAGTTTTGTTTTGTTTTGTTTACAAGACTCGAATAAAAATTGTCTTTTTTTATTACGAGATTTCAAAGACAGTTCTGTTTTCTTATGAGATTTCAATGATGATCAGTTTTATTCGGTCATGAGATCTCAGTGATGGTTGGTTATGTTCCTTTACGAGATTTCTTAACAAAATTTATATTATAGCCTTTTTTTTTTTTTTAACATAACAAGGTTTTAATACCACTTGGTTATGTTCTCCTTACCACCGAAGGAGATTTTAATGACAATCAGTTTTGCTGGGTTAAGAGATCTCAATGACGGTCTATTTTTTTTTTAGTGTCAATCAGTTTTGTTCCATTTTAAGATTTAAATGACGGATGGTTTTATTCGATCATGAGATTTCAATGACGACCGGTTTCGCTAGGTTATGAAACTTCAGTGATGGTCGGTTTTGTTTCTTTACAAGATCTCAATGACAGTCAGTTTTGTTCTTTCACGAAATCTCAGTGACGGTTGGTTTTGTTAATTTACAAGATTTCAATGACAGTCAGTTTTATTCGGTTAGGAGATTTCAATGACGGACAGTTTTACTTGGTTATGAGACTTCACTGATGGTCGGATTTGTTCCTTTACAAGATCTCAATGACAGTCAGTTTTGTTCTTTTACGAGATCTCAGTGACAGTCGGTTTTGTTTGGTTACGAGATTTAAATGACAACTGTACTATTTGGTTATAAGATTTCCGTGATGGCTGGTTTTGTTCGGTTATGAGATTTCAATGACGGTCGTTTTTTTTAGTTTAGGAGATCTCACTGACGGTTAGTGTTCTTTTTTTATGAGATCTCACTGACGGTTGGTTTTGTTCTGTTGATGAGGTTTCAATAAATATTGTTCTTCTTCTGGTATGAGATTTCAAAGACAGCTTTGGGTTTTTTATGAGATTTCAATGATGATCAGTTTTATTCGGTCATGAGATCTCAGTGACGGTTGGTTTTGTTAATTTACAAGATTTCAATGACAGTCGGTTTTATTCGGTTAGGAGATTTCAATGACTGCCGGTTTTGCTGGTTTATGAGATTTTAATGACTGCCGGTTTTGCTTGCTTATGAAATTTTTAATGATGGTCGTTTTTTTTCCTTTACGAGATCTCTGTGATGGTTGGTTTTATTAATTTACAACATTTCAATGACAGTCGGTTCTGTTTCTTTATAAGATTTCAGCGACAGTCGGTTTTGCTTGGTTATGAAATTCCAACGACAGCCATTTTTCCTATATTATAAGATTTCAAAGACAGTTTTGTTTTATTACGAGATTTAAATGTCAGTCAGTTTTGTTTTTTTACAAGATCTCAAAGTCAGTTGTTTTTTTCTGTTATAAGATTTCAAAGACAGCTTTGGTTTTTTTTGAGATTTCAATGATGATCAGTTTTATTCGGTCATGAGATCTCAGTGATGGTTGGTTATGTTCTTTTACGTGATTTCTTAACAAAATTGACATAATAGACTTTTTTTTTTTTTTTTCCATAACGAGATTTTAATGCCACTTGGTTTTGTTTCCTAAGAAGATTTTAATGAAGATCAGTTTTGTTGGGTTAAGAGATCTCAATGATGGTCTATTTTTTTTAGTGTCAATTTTGTTTCATTATAAGATTTTGTTTCATTATAAGATTTAAATGACGGTTGGTTTTGTTCAGTCATGAGATTTCAAAGACGATCGGTTTTTCTGGGTTATGAGACTTCAGTGATGGTCGGTTTTGTTTCTTTACAAGATCTCAATTACAGTCAGTTTTGTTCCTTCGTGTAATCTCAGTGACGGTTGGTTTTGTTAATTTACAAGATTTCAATGACAGTCAGTTTTATTCAGTCATGATATTTCAATGACGATCGGTTTTGCTGGGTTATGAGATTTTAATGATGGTCTGTTTTGTTCTTTTACGAGATCTCAATGACAGTCGGTTTTGTTTGGTTACAAGATTTAAAGAACATCTGTTCTGTTTGGTTATGAGATTTCAATGATGGTCGTTTTTCTTATTTTACAAGATTTCAAAGACAGTTTTGTTCCATCACAAGATCTCAATGACAGTTAGTTTTGTTTTGTTTTGTTTTCAAGACTCGAATAAAAATTGTCTTTTTTTATTACGAGATTTCAAAGACAGTTCTGTTTTCTTATGAGATTTCAATGATGATCAGTTTTATTCGGTCATGAGATCTCAGTGATGGTTGGTTATGTTCCTTTACGAGATTTCTTAACAAAATTTATATTATAGCCTTTTTTTTTTTTTTTTTTAACATAACAAGGTTTTAATACCACTTGGTTATGTTCTCCTTACCACCGAAGGAGATTTTAATGACAATCAGTTTTGCTGGGTTAAGAGATCTCAATGACGGTCTATTTTTTTTTTAGTGTCAATCAGTTTTGTTCCATTTTAAGATTTAAATGACGGATGGTTTTATTCGATCATGAGATTTCAATGACGACCGGTTTCGCTAGGTTATGAAACTTCAGTGATGGTCGGTTTTGTTTCTTTACAAGATCTCAATGACAGTCAGTTTTGTTCTTTCACGAAATCTCAGTGACGGTTGGTTTTGTTAATTTACAAGATTTCAATGACAGTCAGTTTTATTCGGTTAGGAGATTTCAATGACGGACAGTTTTACTTGGTTATGAGACTTCACTGATGGTCGGATTTGTTCCTTTACAAGATCTCAATGACAGTCAGTTTTGTTCTTTTACGAGATCTCAGTGACAGTCGGTTTTGTTTGGTTACGAGATTTAAATGACAACTGTACTATTTGGTTATAAGATTTCCGTGATGGCTGGTTTTGTTTGGTTATGAGATTTCAATGACAGTCGTTTTTTTTAGTTTAGGAGATCTCACTGACGGTTGGTTTTGTTCTGTTGATGAGGTTTCAATAAATATTGTTCTTCTTCTGGTATGAGATTTCAAAGACAGCTTTGGGTTTTTTATGAGATTTCAATGATGATCAGTTTTATTCGGTCATGAGATCTCAGTGACGGTTGGTTTTGTTAATTTACAAGATTTCAATGACAGTCGGTTTTATTCGGTTAGGAGATTTCAATGACTGCCGGTTTTGCTGGTTTATGAGATTTTAATGACTGCCGGTTTTGCTTGCTTATGAAATTTTTAATGATGGTCGTTTTTTTTCCTTTACGAGATCTCTGTGATGGTTGGTTTTATTAATTTACAACATTTCAATGACAGTCGGTTCTGTTTCTTTATAAGATTTCAGCGACAGTCGGTTTTGCTTGGTTATGAAATTCCAACGACAGCCATTTTTCCTATATTATAAGATTTCAAAGACAGTTTTGTTTTAATACGAGATTTAAATGGCAGTCAGTTTTGTTTTTTTACAAGATCTCAAAGTCAGTTGTTTTTTTCTGTTATAAGATTTCAAAGACAGCATTGGTTTTTTTTGAGATTTCAATGATGATCAGTTTTATTCGGTCATGAGATCTCAGTGATGGTTGGTTATGTTCCTTTACGAGATTTCTTAACAAAATTTATATTGTAGCCATTTTTTTTGACCATAACAAGGTTTTAATACCACTTGGTTATGTTCTCCTTACCACCGAAGGAGATTTTAATGACAATCAGTTTCGCTGGGTTATGAGATTTCAATGACGGACAGTTTTTTGGGTTATGAGATTTCAATGACGGTCTGTTTTGTTCCTTCACAAGATCTCAATGATAATCAGTTTTGTTCCAAGAAATTCCAACGACAGCCATTTTTCCTATATTATAAGATTTCAAAGACAGTTTTGTTTTATTACGAGATTTAAATGGCAATCAGTTTTGTTTTTTTACAAGATCTCAAAGTCAGTTGTATTTTTTCTGTTATAAGATTTCAAAGACAGCTTTGGTTTTTTTTGAGATTTCAATGATGATCAGTTTTATTCGGTCATGAGATCTCAGTGACGGTTGGTTTTGTTAATTTACAAGATTTCAATGACAGTCGGTTTTATTCGGTTAAGAAATCTCAATGATGGTCTATTTTTTTTTTAGTGTCAGTCAGTTTTGTTCCATTATAAGATTTAAATGACGGTTGGTTTTATTCAGTCATGAGATTTCAAAGGCGATCGGTTTTGCTGGGTTATGAGATTTCAATGATGGTCTGTTTTGTTCTTTTACGAGATCTCAATGACAGTCGGTTTTGTTTGGTTACAAGATTTAAAGAACATTTGTTCTATTTGGTTATGAGATTTCCGTGATGGCCGGTTCTGTTTGGTTATGAGATTTCAATGACGGTCGTTTTTCTTATTTTACAAGATTTCAAAGACAGTTTTGTTCCATCACGAGATCTCAATGACAGTTAGTTTTGTTTTGTTTTGTTTACAAGACTCGAATAAAAATTGTCTTTTTTTTATTACGAGATTGCAAAGACAGTTCTGTTTTCTTATGAGATTTCAATGATGATCAGTTTTATTCGGTCATGAGATCTCAGTGATGGTTGGTTATGTTCTTTTACGTGATTTCTTAACAAAATTGACATAATAGACATTTTTTTTTTCCATAATGAGATTTTAATGCCACTTGGTTTTGTTTCCTAAGAAGATTTTAATGAAGATCAGTTTTGTTGGGTTAAGAGATCTCAATGATGGTCTATTTTTTTTAGCGTCAGTCAGTTTTGTTCCATTACAAGATTTAAATGACGGTTGGTTTTATTCAGTCTTGAGATTTCAAAGACGATCAGTTTTTCTGGGTTATGAGACTTCAATGATGGTCGGTTTTGTTTCTTTACAAGATCTCAATTACAGTCAGTTTTGTTCCTTCACGTAATCTCAGTGACGGCTGGTTTTGTTAATTTACAAGATTTCAATGACAGTCGGTTTTATTCAGTCATGATATTTCAATGACGATCGGTTTTGCTGGGTTATGAGATTTCAATGATGGTCTGTTTTGTTCTTTCACAAGATCTCGGTGATAGTCAGTTTTGTTCTTTTACGAGATCTCAATGACAGTCGGTTTTGTTTGTTTACAAGATTTAAAGAACATCTGTTCTATTTGGTTATGAGATTTCCGTGATGGCCGGTTCTGTTTGGTTATGAGATTTCAATGACGGTCGTTTTTCTTTTTGTACAAGATTTCAAAGACAGTTTTGTTCCATCACGAGATCTCAATGACAGTTAGTTTTGTTTTGTTTTGTTTACAAGACTCGAATAAAAATTGTCTTTTTTTTATTATGAGATTTCAAAGACAGTTCTGTTTTCTTATGAGATTTCAATGATGATCAGTTTTATTCGGTCATGAGATCTCAGTGATGGTTGGTTATGTTCTTTTACGTGATTTCTTAACAAAATTGACATAATAGACATTTTTTTTTCCATAATGAGATTTTAATGCCACTTGGTTTTGTTTCCTAAGAAGATTTTAATGAAGATCAGTTTTGCTGGGTTAAGAGATCTCAATGACGGTCTGTTTTTTTTAATATCAGTTGGTTTTGTTCCATTATAAGATTTAAATGAGGGATGGTTTTATTCGATCATGAGATTTCAATGACGATCGGTTTTTCTGGGTTATGAGACTTCAGTGAAGGTCGGTTTTGTTTCTTTACAAGATCTCAATGATAGTCAGTTTTGTTCCTTCACGAAATCTCAGTGACGGTTGGTTTTGTTAATTTACAAGATTTCAATGACAGTCGGATTTATTCGGTTAGGAGATTTCAATGACAGCCGGTTTTGCTTGGTTATGAGATTTTTAATGATGGTGTTTTTTTCTTTTACGAGATCTCTGTGATGGTTGGTTTTATTAATTTACAAGATTTCAATGACAGTCAGTTCTGTTTCTTTATAAGATTTCAGTGACAGTCAGTTTTGTTTGGTTACAAAATTTCAATGACAGTCCTGTTTTTAATATTATAAGAGTTCAAACACAGTTTTGTTTTGTTGCAAGATCTAAGTGACAATTAGTTTTGCTTCTTTATGAGATCATAACAAAGATCGTTTTTTTTCTGTTACGAGATTTCAAAGACAACTTTGTTTCTTTGTGAGATTTCAATGATGATCAGTTTTATTCGGTCATGAGATCTCAGTGATGGTTGGTTATGTTCTTTTACGTGATTTCTTAACAATTTTTTTTTTCCATAACGAGATTTTAACGCCACTTGGTTTTGTTTCCTAAGGAGATTTTAATAAAGATCAGTTTTGCTGGGTTAAGAGATCTCAATGATGGTCTTTTTATTTTTAGTGTTTTTTTTTTGTTCCATTATAATATTTAAAAGACGGTTGGTTTTATTCGATCATGAGATTTCAATGACGATCGGTTTCGCTAGGTTATGAAACTTCAGTGATGGTCGGTTTTGTTTCTTTACAAGATCTCAATGACAGTCAGTTTTGTTCTTTCATGAAATCTCAGTGACGGTTGGTTTTGTTAATTTACAAGATTTCAATGACAGTCAGTTTTATTCGGTTAGGAGATTTCAATGACGGACAGTTTTACTTGGTTATGAGACTTCACTGATGGTCGGATTTGTTCTTTTACGAGATCTCAGTGACAGTCGGTTTTGTTTGGTTACGAGATTTAAATGACAACTGTACTATTTGGTTATAAGATTTCCGTGATGGCTGGTTTTGTTCGGTTATGAGATTTCAATGACGGTCGTTTTTTTTAGTTTAGGAGATCTCACTGACGGTTAGTGTTGTTTTTTTATGAGATCTCACTGACGGTTGGTTTTGTTCTGTTGATGAGGTTTCAATAAATATTGTTCTTCTTCTGGTATGAGATTTCAAAGACAGCTTTGGGTTTTTTATGAGATTTCAATGATGATCAGTTTTATTCGGTCATGAGATCTCAGTGACGGTTGGTTTTGTTAATTTACAAGATTTCAATGACAGTCGGTTTTATTCGGTTAGGAGATTTCAATGACTGCCGGTTTTGCTGGTTTATGAGATTTTAATGACTGCCGGTTTTGCTTGCTTATGAAATTTTTAATGATGGTCGTTTTTTTTCCTTTACGAGATCTCTGTGATGGTTGGTTTTATTAATTTACAACATTTCAATGACAGTCGGTTCTGTTTCTTTATAAGATTTCAGCGACAGTCGGTTTTGCTTGGTTATGAAATTCCAACGACAGCCATTTTTCCTATATTATAAGATTTCAAAGACAGTTTTGTTTTATTACGAGATTTAAATGTCAGTCAGTTTTGTTTTTTTACAAGATCTCAAAGTCAGTTGTTTTTTTCTGTTATAAGATTTCAAAGACAGCTTTGGTTTTTTTTGAGATTTCAATGATGATCAGTTTTATTCGGTCATGAGATCTCAGTGATGGTTGGTTATGTTCTTTTACGTGATTTCTTAACAAAATTGACATAATAGACATTTTTTTTTTTTTTCCATAACGAGATTTTAATGCCACTTGGTTTTGTTTCCTAAGAAGATTTTAATGAAGATCAGTTTTGTTGGGTTAAGAGATCTCAATGATGGTCTATTTTTTTTAGTGTCAATTTTGTTTCATTATAAGATTTTGTTTCATTATAAGATTTAAATGACGGTTGGTTTTGTTCAGTCATGAGATTTCAAAGACGATCGGTTTTTCTGGGTTATGAGACTTCAGTGATGGTCGGTTTTGTTTCTTTACAAGATCTCAATTACAGTCAGTTTTGTTCCTTCGTGTAATCTCAGTGACGGTTGGTTTTGTTAATTTACAAGATTTCAATGACAGTCAGTTTTATTCAGTCATGATATTTCAATGACGATCGGTTTTGCTGGGTTATGAGATTTTAATGATGGTCTGTTTTGTTCTTTTACGAGATCTCAATGACAGTCGGTTTTGTTTGGTTACAAGATTTAAAGAACATCTGTTCTATTTGGTTATGAGATTTCCGTGATGGCCGGTTCTGTTTGGTTATGAGATTTCAATGATGGTCGTTTTTTTTATTTTACAAGATTTCAAAGACAGTTTTGTTCCATCACGAGATCTCAATGACAGTTAGTTTTGTTTTGTTTTGTTTTCAAGACTCGAATAAAAATTGTCTTTTTTTATTACGAGATTTCAAAGACAGTTCTGTTTTCTTATGAGATTTCAATGATGATCAGTTTTATTCGGTCATGAGATCTCAGTGATGGTTGGTTATGTTCCTTTACGAGATTTCTTAACAAAATTTATATTATAGCCTTTTTTTTTTTTTTTTTTAACATAACAAGGTTTTAATACCACTTGGTTATGTTCTCCTTACCACCGAAGGAGATTTTAATGACAATCAGTTTTGCTGGGTTAAGAGATCTCAATGACGGTCTATTTTTTTTTTAGTGTCAATCAGTTTTGTTCCATTTTAAGATTTAAATGACGGATGGTTTTATTCGATCATGAGATTTCAATGACGACCGGTTTCGCTAGGTTATGAAACTTCAGTGATGGTCGGTTTTGTTTCTTTACAAGATCTCAATGACAGTCAGTTTTGTTCTTTCACGAAATCTCAGTGACGGTTGGTTTTGTTAATTTACAAGATTTCAATGACAGTCAGTTTTATTCGGTTAGGAGATTTCAATGACGGACAGTTTTACTTGGTTATGAGACTTCACTGATGGTCGGATTTGTTCCTTTACAAGATCTCAATGACAGTCAGTTTTGTTCTTTTACGAGATCTCAGTGACAGTCGGTTTTGTTTGGTTACGAGATTTAAATGACAACTGTACTATTTGGTTATAAGATTTCCGTGATGGCTGGTTTTGTTTGGTTATGAGATTTCAATGACAGTCGTTTTTTTTAGTTTAGGAGATCTCACTGACGGTTGGTTTTGTTCTGTTGATGAGGTTTCAATAAATATTGTTTTTCTTCTGGTATGAGATTTCAAAGACAGCTTTGGGTTTTTTATGAGATTTCAATGATGATCAGTTTTATTCGGTCATGAGATCTCAGTGACGGTTGGTTTTGTTAATTTACAAGATTTCAATGACAGTCGGTTTTATTCGGTTAGGAGATTTCAATGACTGCCGGTTTTGCTGGTTTATGAGATTTTAATGACTGCCGGTTTTGCTTGCTTATGAAATTTTTAATGATGGTCGTTTTTTTTCCTTTACGAGATCTCTGTGATGGTTGGTTTTATTAATTTACAACATTTCAATGACAGTCGGTTCTGTTTCTTTATAAGATTTCAGCGACAGTCGGTTTTGCTTGGTTATGAAATTCCAACGACAGCCATTTTTCCTATATTATAAGATTTCAAAGACAGTTTTGTTTTATTACGAGATTTAAATGTCAGTCAGTTTTGTTTTTTTACAAGATCTCAAAGTCAGTTGTTTTTTTCTGTTATAAGATTTCAAAGACAGCTTTGGTTTTTTTTGAGATTTCAATGATGATCAGTTTTATTCGGTCATGAGATCTCAGTGATGGTTGGTTATGTTCTTTTACGTGATTTCTTAACAAAATTGACATAATAGACTTTTTTTTTTTTTTTTCCATAACGAGATTTTAATGCCACTTGGTTTTGTTTCCTAAGAAGATTTTAATGAAGATCAGTTTTGTTGGGTTAAGAGATCTCAATGATGGTCTATTTTTTTTAGTGTCAATTTTGTTTCATTATAAGATTTTGTTTCATTATAAGATTTAAATGACGGTTGGTTTTGTTCAGTCATGAGATTTCAAAGACGATCGGTTTTTCTGGGTTATGAGACTTCAGTGATGGTCGGTTTTGTTTCTTTACAAGATCTCAATTACAGTCAGTTTTGTTCCTTCGTGTAATCTCAGTGACGGTTGGTTTTGTTAATTTACAAGATTTCAATGACAGTCAGTTTTATTCAGTCATGATATTTCAATGACGATCGGTTTTGCTGGGTTATGAGATTTTAATGATGGTCTGTTTTGTTCTTTTACGAGATCTCAATGACAGTCGGTTTTGTTTGGTTACAAGATTTAAAGAACATCTGTTCTGTTTGGTTATGAGATTTCAATGATGGTCGTTTTTCTTATTTTACAAGATTTCAAAGACAGTTTTGTTCCATCACGAGATCTCAATGACAGTTAGTTTTGTTTTGTTTTGTTTTCAAGACTCGAATAAAAATTGTCTTTTTTTATTACGAGATTTCAAAGACAGTTCTGTTTTCTTATGAGATTTCAATGATGATCAGTTTTATTCGGTCATGAGATCTCAGTGATGGTTGGTTATGTTCCTTTACGAGATTTCTTAACAAAATTTATATTATAGCCTTTTTTTTTTTTTTTTTTAACATAACAAGGTTTTAATACCACTTGGTTATGTTCTCCTTACCACCGAAGGAGATTTTAATGACAATCAGTTTTGCTGGGTTAAGAGATCTCAATGACGGTCTATTTTTTTTTTAGTGTCAATCAGTTTTGTTCCATTTTAAGATTTAAATGACGGATGGTTTTATTCGATCATGAGATTTCAATGACGACCGGTTTCGCTAGGTTATGAAACTTCAGTGATGGTCGGTTTTGTTTCTTTACAAGATCTCAATGACAGTCAGTTTTGTTCTTTCACGAAATCTCAGTGACGGTTGGTTTTGTTAATTTACAAGATTTCAATGACAGTCAGTTTTATTCGGTTAGGAGATTTCAATGACGGACAGTTTTACTTGGTTATGAGACTTCACTGATGGTCGGATTTGTTCCTTTACAAGATCTCAATGACAGTCAGTTTTGTTCTTTTACGAGATCTCAGTGACAGTCGGTTTTGTTTGGTTACGAGATTTAAATGACAACTGTACTATTTGGTTATAAGATTTCCGTGATGGCTGGTTTTGTTTGGTTATGAGATTTCAATGACAGTCGTTTTTTTTAGTTTAGGAGATCTCACTGACGGTTGGTTTTGTTCTGTTGATGAGGTTTCAATAAATATTGTTCTTCTTCTGGTATGAGATTTCAAAGACAGCTTTGGGTTTTTTATGAGATTTCAATGATGATCAGTTTTATTCGGTCATGAGATCTCAGTGACGGTTGGTTTTGTTAATTTACAAGATTTCAATGACAGTCGGTTTTATTCGGTTAGGAGATTTCAATGACTGCCGGTTTTGCTGGTTTATGAGATTTTAATGACTGCCGGTTTTGCTTGCTTATGAAATTTTTAATGATGGTCGTTTTTTTTCCTTTACGAGATCTCTGTGATGGTTGGTTTTATTAATTTACAACATTTCAATGACAGTCGGTTCTGTTTCTTTATAATATTTCAGCGACAGTCGGTTTTGCTTGGTTATGAAATTCCAACGACAGCCATTTTTCCTATATTATAAGATTTCAAAGACAGTTTTGTTTTATTACGAGATTTAAATGGCAATCAGTTTTGTTTTTTTACAAGATCTCAAAGTCAGTTGTTTTTTTCTGTTATAAGATTTCAAAGACAGCATTGGTTTTTTTTGAGATTTCAATGATGATCAGTTTTATTCGGTCATGAGATCTCAGTGATGGTTGGTTATGTTCCTTTACGAGATTTCTTAACAAAATTTATATTGTAGCCATTTTTTTTGACCATAACAAGGTTTTAATACCACTTGGTTATGTTCTCCTTACCACCGAAGGAGATTTTAATGACAATCAGTTTCGCTGGGTTATGAGATTTCAATGACGGACAGTTTTTTGGGTTATGAGATTTCAATGACGGTCTGTTTTGTTCCTTCACAAGATCTCAATGATAATCAGTTTTGTTCCAAGAAATTCCAACGACAGCCATTTTTCCTATATTATAAGATTTCAAAGACAGTTTTGTTTTATTACGAGATTTAAATGGCAATCAGTTTTGTTTTTTTACAAGATCTCAAAGTCAGTTGTATTTTTTCTGTTATAAGATTTCAAAGACAGCTTTGGTTTTTTTTGAGATTTCAATGATGATCAGTTTTATTCGGTCATGAGATCTCAGTGATGGTTGGTTATGTTCTTTTACGTGATTTCTTAACAAAATTGACATAATAGAATTTTTTTTTTTTTCCATAACGAGATTTTAATGCCACTTGGTTTTGTTTCCTAAGAAGATTTTAATAAAGATCAGTTTTGCTGGGTTAAGAGATCTCAATGATGGTCTATTTTTTTAGTGTCAGTCAGTTTTGTTCCATTATAAGATTTAAAAGACGGCTGGTTTTATTCGTCATGAGATTTCAATGACGATCGGTTTTGCTGGGTTATGAGATTTCAATAACGGACAGTTTTTTTGGGTTATGAGACTTCAGTGAAGATCGGTTTTGTTCCTTTACAAGATCTCAATAACAGCCAGTTTTGTTCCTTCATGAAATCTCAGTGACGGTTGGTTTTGTTAATTTACAAGATTTCAATGACAGTCGGTTTTTTTCGGTTAGGAGATTTCAATGACGGCTGGTTTTGCTTCCTTAAGAGATTTTTAATGATGGTCGTTTTTTTTCTTTATGAGATCTCTGTGATGGTTGGTTTTATTAATTTACAAAATTTCAATGACAGTCGGTTCTGTTTCTTTACAAGATCTCAACGACAGTTAACTTTGCTCCTTTATGAGATCTCAGTGATGGTTGGTTTTGTTTGGTTACGAGATTTCAATGATGGACGGTTTTATTCAGTCATGAGATTTCAACGGCGATCAGTTTTGCTGGGTTATGAGATTTCAATGATGGTCTGTTTTGTTCCTTCACAAGATCTCAATGACAGTCGGTTTTGTTTGGTTACGAGATTTTAATGACAGTCACTTTTTTTATTTTACGAAATTTCTATGTACTTCCGGGTCGCGCTATGATGACGTCATAGGCTGTCACCAGCCAAATACTATTAGAGTGGTTTGATTCTTATCTTTTGGACATTGGTTCATGAGTGACGTTCCCCAAAGCGGTAAACGCAGACTCTCGTTTCATGTTCTCAGGGAACTATGGTTACATTGTTCGGGAAGCAGACACACTCTGTCAGTTTAAATCTAAACTAAAAACACATCTCTTTAACATGGCATACACATAACACATTATCAATTTATTTTTTCAAATCTGTTAAAGGATTATTAGGCTGCATAAATTAGGTCAGCCGGAACCGGGAACACTTCCAATAACACCAGATGTACTCGTTACATCAGAAGAATGGCATCTACGCTAATATTAGTCTTTCTGTTTATCCCGAGATTTACCGTAGTCAGCCGGATCCGGGCCGTATCCAGGTGAGATCGAGGACCTGCGCCTTGACACGACCACAACGCAGCCCTGAAGTATCAGCAGAGATTGAGTCAACTAGATCATCCACTATGAAGGCCTCATCAACATGACAACCAGTGGCGCATCTCCTCAACAACCGTCCATACCGGTGTGATGAATACGATCCTTAACTGGATGGAACTGAATTAAATACTTTGAATGTTGCGATCCTATCTGATTTATGATAGCAACCTGAGTCGTAACAAAGCACTGTTCGCCAGAGGAGAACTGGCCCCCCGACTAAGCCTGGTTTCTCCCAAGGTTTTTTCTCCATTTTAACACCTGTTTGCCACCTGATGTCACCTGTTGGAGTTTGGGTTCCTTGCCCCTGTCGCCTTTGGCTTGCTTAGTTGGGGACACTTGACAATTGACATTTGATATTCAACAGTGCTTTGATCTACCTGCATTGACACTGTTTCTTAAGAGCTGCTGTGCAGCCAAAATAATGTTCCAGTTATCACTGTAAAGCTGCTTTGACACAATTTACATTGTAAAAAGTGCTATATAAATAATGGTGACTTGACTTGACTTGACTTGACATACGATAACCTGTTTCGTTACGAGATTTCAGTGATGGTCAGTTTTGTTCCTTTAGGAGTTCTCAATAGCAGTCAGTTTCGTTCCTTTATAAGATATCAATGACTATCAGTTTCGTTTCATTATGAGATTTCAAAAACGGACAGTTTTGTTCTTTTGAGAGATCTCAATGATAGTCGGTTTTGTTCCTTTACAAGATTTCAATGATAGTCGGTTTTCATCTGTTATGAGATTTCAAAGACAATCAGTTTTGTTTATACCTTATATAAACCTTAGAGGATTTATACTTACAACGGATCAAATGTTAGTCTCTGAACATATTTTTGTAAAATGTGTTGTGAAAATTAAATGTGTATATCTCCATGTTACGTATCTGGTGCCTGCTGGTTCCTGCTATTCCCCGCCAGTTCACCGTTACAGTGCACACACAGTTATACATCACTCTGGACTACAGTTCCCATAATTCCCCATCTAGGAACCAATCACGCACTCGCACCTGTTTCCCATCAGTGGACCCTTTATAAGCTGCACCCAGACACACACAGGGCTGAGTATTGTTTGGTTGTATGTTTTCCATGTTGTTCCTCGCCTTGTTTTTTTAACCCTGATATGTTTTTTCTTTGTTTGATGATCGTTTGCTGGTGTTTGACCCTTGCCTGTAAGACTATGCTCATTCTAATAAAGCCTGCATTTGATCTACCCCTTGTCATCACGACTCCTAACGTAACACCATGAAGTGTTGTTCAGATACCAAATATTTTGACAATCAAATACACATATACACTTCTGGTGATACAAGGATGTGTTTTATTATATTATATTATATTATTTATCTATTTATATATATTTATTTTATTTTATTATTATTTTGTAAAGGTGTTTTCATGCATGTTTGGCAGGAGTTTTTGTTGCATTTACACTGTTCTGCCCAGCAGGGGTCACCAGTGTGTGGTGTTTCAAATGCTTCGAAACAGTGAATTATTTTGCAAAGCAATTGGTTCAATTGTTTCAAAGCTTTGAAAAGCTTTGTTTCTCCTGTCACAAGAGTAATGTGGAACTTCCAACATGTGGAAGTACTATCAACAATTCACCCTTTGCTGGGAGTTGGATTGACGGGAGGTCTGACCAATCATAACGCTCTATGTGCCGTTTTATCCGACAAATTAACCAAACTGTAGAGTTAGTAGACTGATGTTGGTGGACTTGTAACTGAGACCAGCTATTGAGAACTGTGCAGGTAAATTTGTGCTAGAACACAATCCATAGATACCAAGCTTTTCATTTTCTGACAAACTGTTAAAAATGTATTGGGCAAAAAAGCTACTATTTAGATCTCATGACCTGTAGGTGACGCTGTTCCCAAATTTGGCATGATCATGATTCTGATGAAGTGTACCAATTTTCATTTTGACTGCTCAAAGTTTGGCCGAAATACAACCTTTGAACTAATTTACTGTTGACCTCCTGAAGTTTGTGACATCATAACTTCTGAACAAAGATGAATAAAAAATTATGCTCTGTCCTTTCTGTGTGGCTCAGTCCAAAAATCATCTGATGATATTTTGGACAAAATTGGACAAATTTTGAAGGTGGTGTAGTGAAAAAAACTAGATACTGTATTTTTCAAAATGACCACTACTGTAATGGGCGGAGTCTTCAAGTAAGATATTGAATCAGGTGAACTAAGTTTAATTGTTCTAGAACACCGCGTTCAAAAGTTATAACCTTTAGAAATGTGAATTTTTGAACTGGTAGTGGCGCTATAAAATTGGTCCTAGAGACTCCAAAATTGATCCAATCACTATTCATTACCATATCTACAATTGTACCAACTTTCATCATTTTCTCATGTTTTGTTGATAGGGTTGCCATAAACTCCCTTTGGGGAGGAAGAATAATAATTAAGTAAACCAACAATTACAATAGGGAATAGGGTTTGGCCCCTAATAATGTTTCACAATATTACAGTTTTACTGTATTTTTGATCAAATAAGTCCAGGCTTGATGAGTATATTATTTCAAAAACATTAAAAATAGTAATGAAAAAAAAAAAAATTAAGTGTTTCCATGTAAGTTGTAAGAACTAAAAGTACTATATGATTTGTGATGTGAAACTAACTAACTGCATGTGATGTAATGTAGGGATTATTTTTGCCCCAGGGTTACAACCCTTTATTCAGTACAGTTTATGATGACTGTACTGCAGCATTGGGTGATATCATAGACTGTAAAAAGAAATATGGACGTAGTATCCGTGACGTCACCCGTAGATTTCTGAAGAGCATTATCCATTGTTTGCATTACATTTCTTCTGAATGATCTGCTCTCCATCATCGTTCTTCAAGAAATGACAACCTAAGCAGCGTTTATGATGTAAAACTGTATATGATCGTACATTAGACTCTCACAAACAACTGAGACAGCGTCCAAAATATAATTTTTCAAAATAGTGCAGCAGTTTTAGTTATAATATCCAAGCAGAGCTGTCGGAGTTTAATACTCTCCCGCGACTGTCATCGTAGTAAATCTCACAAACAAAACTTTAAGCCAATGCCACGATCCAACAACGTGTTCTGTTTATCTTCTGCATGCGTGGACATGTACACAGACGCATATCTGTCTCAAGTCTCGACTATTAACGCAGCAAGCCATATTATTTTATAATTGTATAAAATAATACAGAAAAAAAAAGCACAAATATGGTTGAGATGCCAAATTCAGCGACTGGAATTAGCTGAGGTGACATGATGGCTCACAGACAGCAGTGGCGTACCTGTCACTCAAGTGACCACGCCCTTAATTTTACAGAACTTTAAGGCTTAATATAATTTAAACGGATGAGTTATAAAAAAAAAAATGCACCCCCCTCAGAGTTGTCATGAAGGGCGAAATTAGTAGTACTGACCAAAACCACAATTTGATCCAGGCTGTAAACATGTTTTTTTTTTTTTTTTTCTACTGTAAACTTGGCCGTTTTAACATGGGACTCAATGAGATTCTGCTCTCTTTTGCAGCCTGTCCCTAGCGGCCAGTCGATGAATTGCAGTTTAAGTCACCCGTATTGGCTTCACGAGAAACTGGGGGAGGTTGCCGCTTGGATGATATGTGCTGTACACATGGGCATAGAATACGCGGGGGACGCGTCCCCTGCACTTTTAATAAAACGTAAATTCGCCCACCGCACTTTTTTCGGGAAAGTGTGTTCACATAGAGGCCAATAAATTAATAAATATTGATTTAAATTCAAAGAGTCTATGCAAGATTTTATTCTTAACTAAAATGAGGTGATCTAAACATTATGGAGCGCTCACTCTCATTTAATATATGTTTCATTCATACTAGAAGCCGGAGGGCGCTCTCTCGCAGAATGTCCAAAACGCTTTCGTAGAAGTAATTCAGCTATTTGCTTTATCAGCAGCTGAATAAAACAAAAACGTACTGACTGATCAAACGTGAAGGCAATGAACACGCCATTGCGACAAGATATGGTTTGTGTGTTTTTCAAGCCATCTCAAGGTATTTATTGACAGTAAAGTACATGAATAATGCAGTGCTAATTGACAATCTTTTTAATGTCTCGGCATAAGTCATAAATCTTTTATGCTCGTCAAGGCTGCATTTAGTGATTAAAAGCAGTAATATTGCGAAATATCATTACAAATTAAAATAGCTGTTTTCTATGTGAATACATAGTGTCATTTATTCCTGTGATCAAAGCTAAATTTTCAGCATCATTATTCCAGTCTTCAGTGTCACATGATCCTTCAGAAATCATTCTAATATGATAATTTGATGATCAAGAAACATTTCTGAATATTATGTGTTAAAAACAGTAGCTTTAAATTATTATACATTTATTTTTTCTGGATTCTTTGATGAATAGAAAGTTCAATGAACAGAATTTATTTGCATTTATTGTCACTGTCACTTTTGATAAATTTAATGCATCCTTGATGAATAAAAGTATATCTCTCTTTTGTTTTAATCTTACTAAAAATGTTGAATGGTATCATGGTTTCCACAGAAATATGAAACAGCACAACTGTTTTCAACATTGATAATAATCAGAAATGTTTCTTGAGCAGCAAATCAGCATATTAGAATGATTTCTGAAGGGTCATGTGACACTGAAGACTGGAGTAATAAAATACAATATAATCACATATATTGTACATTTTACAATATATTTATATAGAATATAGCAATTTTAAATTGTAATATTATTTCACAGTATTACTGTTTTTACTGCATTTTTTGATTCAATAAATCCAGCCTCTTTGAGCAGAAGAGACATATTTCAGTTGTACAATTACAATTGTAATGTTTCCAAACTTTTGATAGGTACTGTATTTTCTGTCTTATTCTATGATCTTTTTTTACATTGTATAAAATCCATGAGGACTTAATGCACAAGTGTTTGTAGTACATAAACCATCATAAAATTGTCATAAAATATAGGAGAAAAATATTAGATATTGATTATTGTTCTGCAGCGTATTTGATTTCAAATTAAAAACAAGAGATGAGGAGAAAAAATCTATCAATTCCGTTCTTCTCACTTTTGAAATGATGGCTACACCCCCTGGCTGTACAGACTTTTTTACACCAGGGTTACATCCTTTATACAGCACAGCTTATTGCAATTGTACTGGAGCCTCAGACATGCTTATCTCTCTATCACCTCTTCCCACAGCTATCTGTTTCCAGTCCCGATATAGACTGGACTCAACCCTACTTAACTTCAGTGGGTGTGCAGATAAAAGCTATAGGTTGAATGTATTTAAAAGTGAATGTATTTAACACATGTAACACATTCACGGTTACAATATATTTCTAGTTCTCAGTATGCTTTGCTTCTGACTGTTAAAGGAAGAGTCAATGTTGAAATTGTGTTATTTCATGTTTTTATTTTATTTTTTTTTATCTTTTAGAGAGGGAAAAAAATGAAAAAAGAAAAGAAAAACAAACAATAACAACATACAATCAACAACAGAACAGTCATTTGGTAACCCATACATTCTTACATAAACATATTGATGGAAGTATATCTCAAATGATACAGCAGACAATAATCATGTCATAGAGTCATAAACACAATCCATTTTTCCCAATACTGTAAGTATTTATCCATCCGTAAGTTTAATGCGAACATCATCCGCTCCATATTTTGGACACTGGTCACAATGTCCAGCCATTCAGTCTTTGTCGGAGGCTCTAATTGTAGCCACTTTCTTGTTACAGCTTTCGTGCTGGCTGCTAATAATATCTTTAAAAGATATTTATCTTTTTTCATCAAATGAGCCCAGATAAATTGTGGAAAAAGAACAATCAATTCCCTCACCGAAAATGATATGTATTACTTGTTTTACCTCCTGCCAATATGACTGAATGGCTGGGCAGCTCCAGAATACATAAAAATGATCCGCCAACTGTTCTCCACATTTCCTCCAACACAGACCACTTCCAGTCTCGTCAGTCTGAATGGATTTTAACTTGGGGGTTACAAAGTATCTAATAATATTTCGCCAGCAGAATTCTCTCTACATACCCGAGCTGGTAGAGGTAACTTGTACAGAACAAATATAGCCAGTCTTCCTCTGAGATGCCTAGACCAGATTCTTTCTCCCATTTTAATCTAACTTTATTTGTTGCTTGTTTCTTAATGGACTGAATAGCTAGATACAGTTTTGAGACAAGTTTCCTATTGTCTTTATTTTTATACATATCATTGAATAGATCAATTAAATTGGTGTCATGCTTCTCCATGTATCTTATCTCTGTTATTTCATGTTTTGCTCAATTTTATTATAGGGGGAGATCTGTTGGTGGTTATGTTTATTCTTCTAATTTTTTTGGAATTTAAAATGGTTTCTGGTATGTCTGAGTTTTTGGGGTTACCACTGTGCTGAAGAGTAGAGCCTGTGGTTAGGCTGAAGTACTTACAAATATTTGTTATATTTAAAAACGTGAAAGATTGTGTTTGGTTGTTTGGTGATTGGTCTAGTTTGTGATAATTGTATGTGTAAACATATATAATGTTAAAATTCACTAAACACGAAAGGTATAGTGCTTTATAAATTGCCACAAGTACTGTGTATATCAGTGTTTTCAAACTCAGTTCCTGGAGAGCCACAGTTTTGTTCTGACCCTAATAAAACACACCTGATCCAGCTAATCAAAGTCTTCAGGATTACTAGAAACCTCCAAGCAGGTGTGAGTTGGAGCTGGTTGGAGCTAAACTGCAGGGCTGTGGTCTTCCAGGAACTGAGTTTGTGATGACTGGCTTATTTGTTCAATTAATTTATAAATATGCAGAATCTTATCACATGAATTAAATATTTCAAGATCTCAGCAGAGGTAGATTAAACAACTCCACAAAAAGCATTACCAGCTTCACTTTTGACTAAACAGATTGATTCATTTCAGTCATCATTATGGTGATCAGTATTTGCTTTAGTTGTACAGTTTGAATCTTGACTTGTTAATGTTATTGTACAGAAACCTTGTGTTTGTAGAAAGGCACTATATAAAATAAACTTATTATTAGTTGTACATTGGCTGCTGTGGCTGTGTTTGTTGTGGAAAGAGAAGCTGATGATGTTATTTAATTGATAGACATACAACATTGTGTAGCTGACTGGTGTCATCTAAAACTCAGCATATGAATCTCAACAATGGTGACATGCTTCATGCCGCAATGCATTCTATAACAGACTATCAAATTGAAATTAACTGCATTGCAATGATAAAAAAATAAATTAAAAAAACACTCTTCTTTTTTATGACAACCTCTTCATCAAGTTTTCAACATCACCTGACCACATTTTCCCGTTATTTTTGCCACAGCTAACACAATTTCAGCAGCAAGAGAAAAACAAACACTAAAGGTACGTTTACACGACAACAATTTACTAAAAATGGAAAAGTTTTTTCTTTGTACAGATGACAATGTTATCAAAACTATCCCTGTTCACATGGATCTTCACAAACGACTAAAAATGCTGTATTACACATGACAGACAAGCAGTTGGCAATGTCACTTTGTAAAGAAAGGCTACACGCCAGCACATGTACTCATTCATTTACAGAGCACTCGCCTCACGCATGCCTATCAACCTATTACAGTTTACTGCACTTTGATATTCTTCTCGTTATTTCCCTATAGCGGCTAATAAATCAGAAGTCTCGCACATTCACAGAAAACACCTTATTTCCACGTTGAAAAATAAGGTGGATAGATTAAACACATAATACACATGTGCATGCAGTCATTGTTTTCACAGATTCATATTTTTTGCAGTTTATATGGAGATGATGATGTACCGTTTTCCAAAAGTTCCACTTTGAAACCCATTCTGAAGTCTGTATTTTTCATGCTACCAAAATGTCATTGGTTTTTGAACAGCCAGAAGCTTTCTATTTTTAGTTGAAAACCGTATTATGTAAACAGGCATTTAATCAAATTGTGTCAAACTGCACAGCTAACACAAACACTGATCGCAATGATGGTGACTTCAAACGAAATTTTTAACAGAACATCATCTAAACCTCTGTTAATTCTCAATAAGAAATTATGTAGATATCTGACAGAAATAAAGTCAATCTGGTTAGTAATTAATGTCTTCTTTTATCTTCAGATGATTTCATCTAAGGCTGTGGCTAAAGTCAGTTGTAACATCTTTAATTGTTAAATGTTTGGCACCCTGTACTGCCACAGATTTCAGTTTTTTCTTTTCTTCTTTCTTTCTTTCTTTTTCTTTTTTTAAGGCGTCAACCCAATTTTCATTTTCAACCAAAATCCAATGTCTACATCCTGTGCCTACTGGCTAAAGGTGGAGATGGGGTGATGCTGGAGGAATATTCTCACTGGAGTGACGTAAGCAGTTATGATTGACAGGTGATGAACGTGCACAACCCAAATTCTGTTTACAGCTAATTTGTTAAAATTTTGTGAATATGTTTTGATTTACAGTTATCTAAAGAAAGCTTTCTGAGAGAATCTATTTATATTTGTTGAATGAGTGTCTGTTGTTAAATGTGTGTGTGATAGGGTTTAAGTATCTGCAGTATCTGTCATTGTATTCCCAGATACCGACTTTGTGTCGGCCCACGCAGCGTGGAATGATGCCACTTGGGTGGACCGCTCCTGTTTGCCAGATCTACAAGCAGGCCATAGCAATGCCACATGTCATCCAAGAACAAATAAATAAAACAGAACTGGACCTTATCTGAGCCACTAAATCTTTATATTATTTATAGAATCATCTCAGCATTAACAAGCCTGTTAACAAGCAGAATCACTGAAGGAAAGAAGAAAACAGAAAAAAAAGAGATAAACAAAAACGCAAGAGCTACAATTGACTTCTGACCACAGCCTTAAATAAGATATT